>OZ010660.1:20778131-22030189 GCA_963932335.1 Andrena marginata
AAAAAATATTTGGGTTGGGCTGAAAGAGATTTTTCGGGGGTCATTCCCCCTCTGAAAAGTTTCCGACGGTGGGCCAGGTCACCGCGGCGGCTCGGCCCGGAGTGATCCCCTCCATCATCGCGGCTTCCCCCACTCCGCGGCACGTGCGCGCGCA
The DNA here is from genome assembly GCA_963932335.1 of Andrena marginata. NCBI lineage: Eukaryota > Metazoa > Arthropoda > Insecta > Hymenoptera > Andrenidae > Andrena > Andrena marginata. The sequence goes on from OZ010660.1 coordinate 20,778,286, forward strand.
ACCGGTCTTCCTCTCCCCGCAGGTCCCGCGCCAATGTTTCCCTCCGCCGCGCTCCCCCGCGCGCCATCACTTCCCCCCGCCCCCGCGCTCCCCTCAGAGGACCTGAGTTAGAACCCGCTTAGCTATACTACTTGTACTATTCCCACAACCAAAGTAGTAATAGCTGGACAATCATATAAAGTTATGAATGCTATATTTCATAGTGGTTCATGTATTGGGGATGGCCATTACACCAGTATATGTAAAGAAGAAGGAATGACTAGTAGTTGGATTGAAGCTGATGACGTGCAAATTAAAAAAAGGCAATGGCCCAAAGGCGCTAAAAATCTTTATATTTTATTCTTACAAAAAAATGATAATAAATAAGCATGGTAGTGAACCGATGTACAATCCCATAAAAAGAATCCCATTTAAAAATTGTCGTAAATTAATAACAGTAAACACTACAAAATGTGTGAAATCCCCACAAAATTACCTTTTTTACAAAAAGGTACAAAAAAGAGCGCCAAGTATATAATCTCTTCAAAAAGAATCCTATTTAAAAACAATGTCGTAAATTAATATAAATTTAATAATGTTCTATACTCTACAAAAATAATGTTCTAGACTGTACAAAAATAATGATATACAACAATTGCGCCAATTATCACAATGACTATTTATACAAAGAAAAAATCACAATAGGACAATGAAAAAATGTATTAAATAATATCAAGCAGATATATTTTATACAAATAAATATTTTAATACGAATAAATCACATAAAAAATAGAAGAAAATATACAACAGGGCTCTCCAAGGTGCCGTACGCGTACGCTCGGGGTTCTCCCACTCTCGTCCGCGTTGTCAGGGATACCGCGCAACGCTAACCGCGAAGACGCTTGCCCGGCTAGCCTGTCATGGCAGCCTTCGTAGCGTCGCACGGTCTCCCTGACAACGGAAGGCACGCTGCGCCAGAGGAAGATTGGAAGGGGAAGCAGGCGCGTGAGGGGCCCCTACGCTGGAGAGCCCTGATATACAATATAAAAAAATATATGAAATCAAAATGAGCTGCAAGTACATAAAGGTGCTTTCCAACTGCGCTTAAGATGACACAACTACATATACACAGCTAAAATGCTGTATTCATACATTCCGTTACTCATATCGCGGACATTTTAAATAATATGAAGATAAAATGTAACATCTAGATATTTGCCTAGATGTCCGCGGCCTGGAAGTCAAATACTTGGCGTGGCCAGGCAAAGTATTCTCAAATCATCAATACCCATACCTTCCCCCTCGCAGGCTTTTAGATAATTTGTCCATTTAAAACGTAGATAATATGAGTACATTTTCATTATACTGCGTTTTAAAATAATTGTAAGTTTATTTATCGACACCGATACCTTTCCTCTCACAAGCTTTCACATAATTTATCAATTTAAAACTCTGACAATATAAATACACATTCATTGTTTTATGTTTATAAATAATTCTTATTCATCGACACCTTGACCTTGGCCACGCCAAGTAATGCTATCGGATTGTTATGAGATTTGAAACATAAAACTCGGAAAACTTTAGGGAAGCCGTAAAATGTATGCACAAAACCCTTTTGTTAAAAAGGTAATAATATTTAATTAAAAAGTAATACTGGACATAACCCATGTTTTTCAACGTTCGCCGTTTAAAAGTATCCAGGCAATTTTGAGGTACATATAACTTGCAGCTACAAAGTGTTTCCTTAATATACAAGGAAGATTTTCACCATTTTTCATACTGATTAATAAATAATTGTAGAAGATATGGCGATATATATAAATCTCGTGCGGCACCAACACTCAGCAGCCGCGTATAATGCTCTACTTACAATTAGCTGTTTTAGCACTCGCATTGACTGTTGGTGCCGCGCGAGATTTATATATATCGCCATATCTTCTACAATTATTTATTATTCAGTGTGAAAATTGGTGAAAATGTTCTTTGTATATTAAGGAAAACCTATGTCACCTCAAGTTATATGTACGTCAAAATTGCCTGGATACCTTTTAACGGCGAACGTTGAAAAACATGGGTTATGCCCAGTATTTCTTTTTAATTAAATATTATTATATTGTTTAACACAAGGGTTTTGTGCATACATTTTACGGCTTCGTTAGAGTTTTCTGAATTTATGTTTTAAGTCTCATAACGATCCGATAATAATTACTCAAGTTATCGCAATTTTTGTTTAAAAAGGTATTGACTTTGGTCGAAGAAATTTGTTTGGTTTATAATTTTTAGCTTGAATACTAATGATTCGATAAAGAAACTGTAAAAAGAAAAAATGTGTGCCGTGACGAGCTTTACGACACTATATTTTTTAAAATCCAGTTTAATAAAATTTAATTTTCCAATTTTTCTTAGCGTTTGGACAATACTTGTTCGCATTTTCAAGCGCTAGTCTAAATAATAAATCCCCTTATTGCATCTGAGCCTTCAATTACAGATATTGTGAAACTTGATAACCTCATAATTACAAATTTTGGAAATGTCTGAATTTCAACGCTATCGAACTTCGAAATTTCAACATTTAGAAATCTGAAGATTCTCCTCCTGCGCTAAATCTTGGCTAAAGGAAGCCTATATTGTACCCAAATGTACCAACTTGATAAACGTGTACTACTCTCTGAGTTGGGCAAAATGTAATATAATTATAAATTATAAGTTACGATTAAAATGTAATTGTGTAATTGATTGCACATTATTTTCTGCAATCGTTAATTTAGATAGTTGACAAAATTGTTGTCAACTACGTAAATTAACAATTACAGAATATAATGTGTAGGTAATTCATTACACAATTACATTTTAATCATATTGTATTTTAATCAAGTAATTTCAAACATCAATATCCGGACAAATCATCTCGACGTATCCAGAAGACAAAGGTAATTATGAAATTGAATAATTTCCAATTATCTACGTCGTGGAAATCAAGATTTACATTATCTGCAAGACAGAAAAGTATGGTTATGCTGGAAGTGCGAATGTTTAGCGTCTTGTTTAGTAGATAATAATTTAACACATGTTTTCTTCTAAATGTTAATGTTCGCAGGAGCATGCATGATCGCCTAGAGTGTGTACTGTGTGAAGATGTAGCTGAAGTAAGTATCCCATGTATCCTGTTTATTCATACGTTACGTTTACTTTTCTCCTAATATTGTGTTTGTTTTCAGCGGTAACACAACAGGAAACATGATGCTTCCACACAAAAAGGAAATCTAAAATACAGGAAATTTTCTAATATCGCACCTAATATGTAGCACTGGTTACGGGACGCATTGTATATAGATTTATAAATGTAAATATTGAATGTTCTTCTTCGAATTTATATGCTCTACCTATATTATTTTGTAATAATTGTAATTGTCAATCCTGTATTAATAAACAAAGAATAATTACTTTTTAAAATAAATAGAATGAATTATTTAATAAACTGCAGAATCTGCTTGATAGTTATGTAAGGGTAGGGATACACCTGTAGGGACGGCCGTGTGACGTCATGTGTAGGGAATTGTTTGCCAATTCTGACCCTCAGATGGCGCTGTTATACGTGTCAGGCGAACGGCAGGATCTGATGCGAATCTGCTGCTCATCTGACGTCAGGCCCTGATGTCAGGCTCTGTACCTCAGACCGCAGCCTAATGCGGACACAGATGACTACGGATCTGACGTCAGGCTCTGCGCTCTCACGGCAGACCCTGCTGCCAATCTGACTTCAGATTGCAGACATCTGGTTATCAGGGAATGTTGTGAAACTGTATCTTTGAAACTATAGTGTTGTAAAGCTCGTCACGACACATATTTTTTCTATTTACAGTTTGTTTATCGAATCATTGCTATTCTAGCTAAAAATTATAAACCAAACAAATTTCTCCGACCAAAGTCAATACCTTTTTAAACAAAAATTGCGATAACTTGAGTAATTATTATCGGATTGTTATGAGACTTGAAACATAAAACTCGGAAAACTCTAGCGAAGCCGTAAAATGTATGCACAAAACCGTTGTGTTAAATAATGTAATAATATTTAATTAAAAAGAAATACTGGGCATAACCCATGTTTTTCAACGTTCGCCGTTAAAAAGTATCGAGGCAATTTTGACGTACATATAACTTGAGGCGACAAAGTTTTTCCTTAATATACAAGGAACATTTGCACCAATTTTCACACTGAATAATAAATAATTGTAACACGGCTCAAACGATTGTGGCCGATCGAGTTTCGATTGCATTCGAGCTCACTAGGGCTGGCTTTTTTACATCGCTACGATTCTACAGTATTTCGTGAATATGGTGGGGGCAGTGACAAGCCACAGGTTCCCGTCTAGAACACTTCCAATTCATGTTGAAACACCACTGTGGCACCATCTGCCTATGATTGTCATAATTATATAAATCCGCGCGATCGGTTCTGTTCGCGATGCTGTAGCGAAAATGACACAAAGGATAAATGTCAAATGACTTTTATTGCAATGAACCTAAAAAAAAAATCATAATAATTTTGCCACTATAAACGATAAACTTGTAATGTCCAAAATGTAATGTCCATACGAAAATGCATGCATTGACTGCATCACGCTTTTACTGTGGCACAAGTATCCAGCTAACGCTTTAGTTTTGCTACGATTCCACGTTGGCAGTCCTCCCGAGTAGGCGCCATCTCGTATCCACTAGCTGAACTAAATTTGTCACATGACTTGCTCTGTATTATCGCCAATATGGCGGAACTCGTATTTGGGAATGCAATCACGAGAATACGCTTTTCGTCCTTATAAGAGCAGATTTTGAGCTGAGTGAGGTCTCATTCGAAAGAGGAAGGTTCAGTGCAGCGCGCTCTGGTCATCGTTTGAGTCAAAAATCTCTTTTAGTGACCTAAAAATACTTGGATTCTTGCGGGTGTATTTCGTCGACTTTTGCTCTACTTTGAACACTCGTATTATTAAATATCAACACAATCTCGTCGAACCATGACCAGAGCGCGCTGCACTGAACCTTCCTCTTTCGAATGAGACCTCGCCCAGCCAATAATTCGCTCATATAAGGACGAAAAGCGTATTCTACTAAACCCATGTTTCGGGCCAGATTGTGTCGGTATACAGCGCGCTGCATTACCCGTGTCTACCCCCTTAATTAATTGTAATAATCCACACGACTAAGTGTCACATTATATGTTCAATTTCGACCTAGAGTCACTACCATTTATTTTTGAATAAACCATTGTTATTTTCATGTTAAAAGAAGGATTCTCGTATCTTGAAATTCATTTCTTAATCACACGCCACCCGAACCAATCCCACAAATTCACAGGTAAACCGCTCTACTTGTGAAAATCCTGTTAAGGGGGGAACCTGGTGTAACTAGCTGAAAATCGAGGCATTTTTCCGGAATTTTTTTTAAAGAAAGTACTTAATCGATCTTTCTGAAACTTTCGGGATATTGAATTAACAGGTTAAGGTATATAAAAAAAAATTTTATTAAAAAAGAGCAACAAATAACAAAGTTATAAGGGCTTATGCCTAGTCCGTTGGCGACGTAATTGGTCTACTGCGGGCAACGTAGCGTCTTTTGGTTTCATCTAAAACCAAAAATCGAACAATTTTCATTTAGTTTATGAGTGTACGGATGAATCGTATCAATTTATTTCTTAAAAGATGCAAAATTGAACAAATGGCGGCCTCTTGAAAAAAAGGTCCCTCTTTCCAACGAAATTTTGCCTTAAATGTGTAAAAAAAAGTTATTTATTTAAACAATATCATTATACCAATAGCTACGTTCTGTGGAGAACATGTTCACAAATATCGGTGCACAAGGCCAAGTCGATTGGTTGAATATTTTTGGAGTTACATTGCCCGCAAATTGTAAAACTGTCGTTTCGAGAAAAACGCGTTTTAAAGATTTCCGTGAAGATATGTAAATAACACTTTTCGGAAACTTACAGCTGTTTTCTGCTAATCCGCTATGCCAGGTCCATACATTAGACCTTCCTCTTCCTCAAACTCCTCTCGCAGGGCCGCATTTTGTTCCCCACGAATAGTTCGTTCCTCTCTGATGCTGCTGAGGCTGCGACGCTCTTGTCTCTTCAGCCGCTGCGCGTCGTGCACATCGACGAACATTTTGCACTGTGGGCCGATAATGAGGTTCAGTTCTTGCATTAATTGCATCATAAAACTGTAGCCTTCATTGAATGTGCCAGCAGCCAAGAAAGAAGCGATTTCCACGATTTTGAAGCCGCAGTTTAAATGTTTAGGGGCCAATCGCCATATTGTGGCGTTAAAACTCTCGTTCGCGTTCTGTGTGTGGCCCCCTAAGCATCTTTCTAACAAATCCACTCGCGACAAATCTTCATAAATTGGTAGAATGTGCTTCTGTACGTCCGGATGAAGTGCAGGTGGGTGCTCATAACTTCCTATGTTACCTGCAGCTTCTGTAACGCGCCATTTGCACCATGAGTTGGTTCCCGCGGGACAATTTTGGTGTTGCGGGTTTTCATCAGTGGAACTCAAATGATAGAAAGTAGCCATTACTGCCTTCTGCATTTCTTCAACGGATTCGTGGTTCCTTCTTATAGCTAGACCGTAATATTTTGTTAATTTTTTAGTAAGGACTTCTGTCAATTTTCCTCTACCTCCCAGTTTAGCAGATTTTTTTATGCTTCGCAGACGACTTCCCATCCTTTTCTCGACGTGACCGACACATTCACTTTTCTTCACATCGATATCATCGCCATAAGGTTGTATGTCTACAATCGCCTTGAATGTCTTCGCGTCTCCGTCACCAATATAGTTCAAGTATTTAACTCCGAACTTTTCCTCCGATCTTGAAAACATTTCAACCATGGCGAGAACCTCCATTTTTCCTGCGGAGCCGTGATGGTTTATGGAACATTCGTCTGCATGATCTGCCAACCACAGCTCATAATCATCATTATCTTTTTTATTTTCCCAATATGTACATGCTTGGCAGTAGCTTCCTTTAACGACAATATCTATCACCTTACCACTGTAGTATCCAATTAGAGTAGTCACACCGAACAGAGAAGAAAAGCCGCGGTTTTTCCAAGATCCATCGCCGGAAACTTTTAAACTTGATGCAGGTATTCCATTTTCCTCATTCTTCTCTTTTTCTTCTTCAACTGCTTTTTTGCATAGAATATCAAATACAGTTTTTGCCGCCTCATGAAGATGTTTCACAATATCGTCGTAACAGCTTCTGCTTAGACCTTGTCCAAGACCCATAAGGCCACTAAAAATATTTATTCCTTCTCTTGCAATGCCCAGCAGTCTTATAACGAAGACTATTCTTCTATTAATTTCATAGCCATTTTGGATAAATGGACCAGAACTTATATTTGTCGTGCTACATATGCACTTAGCTGTTATTTTAAAGCCGAGGCCTCGATATCCAGATTCATCAAATGTTATTTTTTGTTTGCACTGTTCACAAATAACAATGTTCGCAATGGCACTAAATACACTTACGAATTCGATGATTCTGTAACAATGATTTGAATTTATTATCGCTGTACTGGAATCCGCGGATTTTAATTTTCTCGCGGAAGTGCTCGTTCTTTGTTCGCGATTTTTATCACAAAATTGATTTCCTACAAATTTCCTTCGACGCGGCCTATTCGGACGATAATTATCTCCTCTGTTTACTTTAGGAGTCATTCCAGCGTTATATTTCTGCACGAGGTGAAATTCGAACTAACGATTAAATACAACACAATACACCTAGTGCGAAAATTCTGAAAGGCTCGAGTGTTCTCTTTGCTGGTCGTAATGACTCTGCCGGCTCTGCTTGTCCTCTAGGAAAACTTATTTTTTCAAAGAAGACTATCCGCTCAACAGGTATCATTTTACCTACTAAAGAGGGTAATTCCACCTAATAAAACGATATTCCTCCCCCGAAAAGTCCCCGAGCGAGTCGCTGGGCCCGCTGACGCATCGGGTTTTCCTCACGGCCCTGACTTTTGAGTGATATACAGCACGCATACAAGCAGTAACAATCAACAATAAACAATGTACTATACACAGGTACATATTTGCAAACACGTTGAAGCTATTGTACAGAGCGTATGTCACGAAGGAATCGTGAAGCGGAGAACGCCTCGCGCTTTTTACTAAAACTGCGTCACCTGGTGCTCCGTAGCAACACCGGCTATAGCAGCTTTAATTTTTCGAATTTCGTGTTACGGCTTTGAAAGTATATTTTCGTGATGTTCAACTATTGATTCATGCAAAAAAAAATCGATTTTTTCGACTAGCTACACCAGGCTCCCCCTTAAATGTGCAAAAAAGTTATTTATTTAAACAATATCATTATACCAATAGTTATGTTGTGTGAAGAACATGTTCACAAATATCCGTGCACAAGGCCAAGTCGATCGGTTGAATATTTTTGGAGTTACATTGTCCGCCAAGTGTAAAACTGTCGTTTCGAGAAAAACGCATTTAAAGTTTTCTGGTATCCTGGCACTCCGTAGCAAAACCGGCTATATCTGCTTTAATTTTTCGAATTTCGTTTTGCGGCTTTGGGAACGTATTCCCGTAATGTTCAACTATTGATTTATGCAAAAAAAAATCGATTTCTTCGACCCGCTACACCAGGTTCCCCCCTTAAGAACGGCAACGTCTCGTTCGAGAACGTTACATGCGCTACCTATATTATTTTGTAACAATTGTAATCGCCAATACTGTATTATTAAACAAAGAATAAATAATTTTTGAGAGAAGTAGAATGAATTATTTAATAAATGTGGAATCTGCTTGATTTGTTATTTGGGAGTAGGGATACACCTACAGCAGTAATGTACATTTGTGTTGGTGCGTAGGTCCATGTGACGTCACGCAGAGGGAATTGTTTGGCTATTGTGGCCTTCAGATGGCGCTGTTGGATGTGTCAGGCGGGCAGCAGGACCTGCCGCGAATCTGCCGTCGATCTGCCGGCAGACTCTGCCACGCAGGGTCTGCCGGCAGAACCGTAGCTGAATGCGGACGTAGGTTGCACCGCAGTTGCTGGCAGATCCTGCGCTCCCCTGGCAGACCTTGCCGTCAATCTGCTGGCAGACTGCCGGCAGATGACTATCAGGGATATGATTCAAATCTGGCAACTCAAATTTTATCAACTTCCAACTATCCAGTTGTCTTGAAGCTTTGCAGGCGTGTGTAGTTTGGATGGCAATACTGTATTGAAAAAATAATTAACCCCGAAGGGGTGAAAAAATTACCCAGTCATCAATAAATATTATCCATAACCACAAAACGACTTGGAATGCGTTCTTTACGAAAATGACAAAGCGCTGCTGCGTTCAGGACGCTTGAGGAATCGCGATTTTCGTAATAAATACGCATAATTTATATCGAAAACTGATTCGTTACGTTCGAATAGCAAAAAATTGTAGTACAAGAAAAGAATGTTTTATTAGTCTTTAATGCATTTTAATTAAGTTTTCAGTGCATTTTGAACAAAATCGTTGAATATAAATTTGTTTTTATATATTTTTTAGCATTATTAGCTTATAAATGTTATATTTATCATATTTATCTCTTTAATTATGTAATGCAGTTCAAGAAATAACCCAATTTATACCGTGTTTGAACTCATTTTAATCTGGCAAATCTCAGCAGTATGTTACTGAATACTGAAAACATCACGTTTTACATTTTATCAATACATAATCTACCACAAGCACTGTATGCCACTCCAACCGAGATTACAAGCCGCCGCTGAACAACCCAAGCCTTCGCTGGTCGGGACCGTCGTTGAGCCCGTATCGTGAACAGAGTCCCAATTCCGAGTGTTCGTTTCTCGCTTATTTCTGGCCGAAGGGGGATGCGAAATGGGACGCTTTGCGTGCGCGACGGGCGCGAACGCAAAGGACGGAGTATCACGGCATCCGAAAGACGGAGCGAGACAAAACATCAACGCGTCGTCTGTCTCGTACCGTCCTCCCTCGCTTTTAGTGCCTCTCGCTCGCTCTTGCCTTCGCCGGACAAGAGTGAGACAGAAGTGGTGGGGATAGCGAAAAGTCCACATCGTGTACACCAAACCGAGCCCGTAATGAGACAATACTGCAGTATCTTTTATTTGAGTTTATCCAGATATTATCTTTGCCCATCTCTGTTCTCCAGCCGCTTCGCCGTGATTCATTTAAGCCTCCTTGATGGCAAAATAGTCGTCAAAATAGTTGTCAAATAGTTGTCAAATAGTTGTCATCTAGTCACTGTGGTGTACAGACGTGTAACGTTCTCGAACGAGACGTTGCCGTTCTTTACAGGAGATTCACGAGTAGAGCGGTTTACCCGTGAATTTGTGGGATTTGGTTCGGGTGGCGTGCGATTAAGAAATGAATTTCTAGATACGAGAGTCCTTCTTTTAACAATAAATAACAAATGATTTATTCAAAAGTAAATGGTAGTGACTCTAGGTCGAAATAGAACATATAATACGACACTGAGTCCTGCGATTTATGACAATTAATAGAAATAAAGTAATTAGTAACGTCGTATCGGTCGGTAAATCGTTTTGATTTCTGTTCCTAACGCTAAATCGGTAATAAAGAATATAATTTTGATTTCGGTTCCTGACGCTAAGTCGGTAATAAAGAATATAATTTTGATTTCGGTTCCTGACGCTAAGTCGGTAATAAAGAATATAATTATGATTTGGGTTCCCAACGCTAAGTCGGTAATTAAGAATATAATTTGATTGAGGCGTATAAAGATATAGTATAAAGTCTCGACACGAAGTCGGTGTAATACAAGATACGACACTAGGTCGATTTGGAATGTTGGTTGAGATTTAGAGAGAGTTCCTTCTAGAGGATAGATGTGGCTTCCAGTTGCCTATAAGCTTGCCTACGCTGTCTAGGATTGTTGCCAGGTTGCAGGTAGAGGCGTCCCCAGATAGTAGTGGAATTATTGACTTTCTTCCTTCTGATTTGGTAACTTCTTCTGGTGCCTATCAGCTGGCCCACGCTTGGAGGATGTGGTGGTGAGGGGGCTAACTAAAGCGACCTCGAATGGAAACTGAGGGGGCTAACTAAAGCGACCTCTAATGGAAAGTGAGGGGGCTAACTAAAGCGACCTCGTAATGGGATTTGGTAGTCGGTTTTAAAGATACTACTCTAGACTGTTTCAAAACTATAGGGGGCTAACGAAAGCGACCTAAGTCTCGAGGTTTGGTTGCAGAACCAAGTCTGCTTTCCTGCTGCTGGCGGGCCTCTATTTATACCGATTTGTGGTACTTGGCCCGCACCAATCACTCGCTGTGCGATCTCGCGCACCAATTAATATTCACATCCGTTGAGCGGCACTCGCGCACTACGCTCGGATAATTCGGCGTCCGGTTGTTCGTTCGATGTGCGCACGCGCGCTTGATTCGCTCGCGGCACTGAGTTTACTGTTTGAATTAAAGGTTATGCGCATGCGTTGCGCGTCACTCAGTCTTTCGCGCGCTGTTTGAACACGCTCTCGCACGCGTTGTATAATATCTTACGTATAATAAAGGAAATTAACAATGTATATGAAAAATAAAAGGAAAAATTTATGGCGGTGGTAGCGGAACGTTACAGACGTGTCTATCCTGTCAGCTGTGTTTATATTCTGCGAAAGACTGTTTACGGTTCAAGGAATTGACTCTATCTAACGGTCGGATTTATCCTTTCATCTGGCGCCTCGTTTTTTCGCCTTCCTTCAGTGTACCTTTGGTCCGTGTTCGTCTGCTTAGTTCAATGTCGCAGTCCGGTAAAAAAATTTGCAAAGGATGCAAACTGTGGTCGCTAATCCGGTGACCTGCAATACATGCAAAACTAGCGCGCATCCTGCTTGCCTTGGTCGCACAGGCCATCCATGGGTTCATGGCAAGTTGCTGGACTGTACCATGCCTTCCGGGTCATCTGCATGCCTACCTAGTGCATCTTGTTCGGTCGCGGATGACTCGAGATCTCTTGTGGTCGTCTCTCCCAACGTATCAAACGAGGTTCTTCTATTGGGAAATACAACGGCTATTCAGAGTCGAATTTTCGAACTGGCAGGACAATATCAGAAGAAAGTACAGGGAGGAATTTGACACTTTAAGGGGGGAAATGCTCCGGGAGTATAGAGCGGAGTTTAATAAGCGCAGTTCGTCCATTGGTGTCTTGATGGGACGGGTGAATGTCATCGAGGCTAGGCTCAACGAACTGGACAATGGGGCAGCATCCAATGGTGCTGAGATGATCGAGGCTGCGGTCGCGGAGGTGCAGGACAGGAAGAGCAGGGAAAATAATTTAATGATCTTTAACGTGGAGGAATCTAGCTCTACTACGCCTGCTGATTCAACTATACCAACGGCCAACGGTGATCGAGACAAGGTGGCAGTTATTTTGGAGGCTGTGGCGCCCAACTGCTATGACAACATGGTCGTGAGGAGGATCGGCAAGAGGACCTCTGGTGTCGCCAGACCGATCGAGGTTACGCTTCCTCCAAATTTGGCGGCTGGGTCGATTATCCGCCAGAAGAATAATTATAAGGGCCCCGCCAGGATTTCTCTCGATTATACGGAGCAACAAAGGAAGCACCTCAAGGACCTGCGGGAACGTCTTCGCTCGTCTGATGACCCTTCGTTAACCATTAGATTCAGGGATGGTGCTCCCATGATTACTCGAAAGGGTCCGAGGGCGGCCTCAAAAAACTCGATATAGCCCCGCTGGTATATTATCAGAATGTAAGAGGCTTGCGTACTAAGCGTCACAAGCTGAGTGAGGCTGTGTCATCGCATCATGTCAATTATGATATTTTAATTTTTGTGGAAACGTGGTTGTCGGATTGTATTGCGTCCAACGAATTAGGCTTAAGTAACTATTGTATATTTCGTAAGGATAGGAGCTCAGCTACGAGTAGGCGCTCCCGGGGGGGGGGGGTCCTGATTGCCGTAAGGAGGGGGCTATGTGCTACCGAGCTATTCCCGTCGGTCGGTAACGTCGAGCAGATCTTCGTTAAGGTAGCATTGGGAGCTGCTGCGTACGTGTTCGGCGCTGTTTACATACCGCCCGGGTCGCCGTCTACAATTTATCTGGCTCATTGTAATAGCATCGACGAAATTCTTTTCCAAGAAGGCGATCTGAAATTATGTATAGCGGGCGATTATAATCTACCGAATGCCGTTTGGCAGCGCTGCTCTAATTCGGTACTAGTCCCAATCGTGCAATCAGGAGCTTCGGAAATATATACATCGGTGTCACTATTGACAGAATGTTTTAATGATCATAACTGTCTGCAATATAATCAAAGTTGTAACAGTTATGGGATACGCTCGACTTAATTTTTAAGAATTTTCAGGGACTTATGTTTCCTCCCCGGACGACTCTCTACTACCAGAGGAATCGTATCACCCCGCCATGGTGTTTAAATTGCAGTGCAGTGCTGGCAGGCCAGTCTCGAAGGCAATTGTTAAATTTGACTTTGCTCGACCGGATTACGACTCTATCGTGTCTGCTCTTAATTGTATCGATTGGGACTGTGCTATGGGTAATCTCACGGTTGACGAAGCTGTGGAATTGCTGTATTCTCAGATAAACGTAGCAATCGAGATGTATGTACCCACGTACAGGGTTTTTAAGTCTTCCTTCCTCGGCTGATTTTCGCGTGAACATAGACAGACCATCATAAGCAAGAAGAGAGCACACCGTGCCTGGAAGTGTTCATACAGGCAGTGCGACTTCCTAAGTTTTTCTCACCTTCTCTCACGTTGCAAGGAGTTGTATAAACAGTACCACGCTGCCTACATTGCTAGGCTTAAAGGCAAAATTTCTCTCAACATCAAGGCTTTCTGGGGTCACGTCAACTCCAGCAGGGGCGACTCTGGCTTGCCAGAGCGTATGTATCTCGGGGACGAAAGCTCGGACTCGGATGAGGTAACCGCTAACCTTTTTGCTAGGCACTTTAAGTCGGTCTACGTCTCACCTTCTAGATTTTCCGCCGGCGCTGATCGGACAAGGGATTTATGTGTACACTTATCTGATCTAAACATTGGTTTTACAGAAGTTTTTGAGGCCATCAAGGCTCTAGACTCCAATAAATCGGCGGGTGAGGATGGGCTGCCTCCTATTTTTGTTAAATCGTGTATCTTTGGCCTAGCCAGGGCTCTATGGATTATCTTTAACCTCTCACTTGAATCTGGGACTTTCCCGGTCGGCTGGAAGTCGGGTGTGGTTGTTCCTATTTTCAAGTCGGGGGGCAAAAATGATGTCACGAACTATAGACCCATTTCTCGCCTTAGCTGTTTCCCCAAGATCCTTGAGAAGATTGTCTCTAGTAAGTTTTCGGAATTAACCAGAGGCAGCCTATCCGAAGCTCAGCACGGATTTTTTCCGGGCAGATCTACTGTGACCAATCTCGCAGTTTTCTCGAATTATGTCACATCAGCGTTGGATGTTCGTCAGCAAATAGATGTAGTGTACACCGACTTTAGAAAGGCTTTTGATTCTGTGGATCATAGTATCTTGCTGCGTAAACTAAAGGCCTTTGGATTTCAAGGTGGGCTGCCGCGGTGGCTGGGTAGTTATCTAACTGGCCGTTCCCAAGTGATAAGGGTTCGTGGTTGCCTGTCCCAGCCCATAGTAGCATCATCAGGGGTGCCTCGGGGATCACATTTGGGCCCATTACTCTTTTGCATTTTTATTAATGATCTTGCGGACGCTTTTCATTTTGCTACTCCTTTGTTTCTTGCGGATGACCTTCAGATATTTGCTCGAATTGCCTCTTTAGAATATGTTCGAAATCTCCAACGTGACCTTGACCGGCTAACTGATTATTGCACCAGTAATAGACTCTCTTTAAATCATTCGAAATGCCATGTGCTGAGTATCTCCCGATCACTCAGCAAGCTAATTGCTCTATACTACCTTGACACGGTGCAAATATCCCGAATAGAGAGTGTGTGTGATCTAGGAATGTCTTACAACTCAGCGTTATCTTTCTCGATCCATGTCAGTAGAGTCACTAATGCGGCTTCTAGGCAACTTGGGTTTATTATAAGGCATTCGCAAGGGTTCGTCAACAGGCGGACCTTTAAGTTGTTCTATGATGCTTTGGTTAGGCCCTTTCTTGAATATGCGTTTGTAATTTGGTCTCCCCATCAAGCGTGCCTCTGTGGTGCTCTCGAAAGAGTACAGCATAGTTTTTTGCGGTTTGCACCTTATCGCCTCGGGCATCCTATGCACAGATTTGATCATAATTACGGACCAGCAATGCACATTTTTAACTTTGTGTCTATGCGGCAGCGCTTTCTGTTAGCGGATCTAACTTTTTTGTTTAAGATCCTCGATGGTCATATAAACTGGCCACACTTATTGGGGTTAATTAGTTTCAGTATAATGCCCAGGCCGCTGCGAAATTGTCCGCTTTTCCAGGTTAAATTCTATAGAACTAATCTGGACCTTAGTGACCCAATGACTAGAATATGTTTGAGTGGGAATAATGTAGCTGATAATATTAGCCTCTTTGGCACTTCTATCGAGGCTTTCAAGCGGTCAGTGTTATCCTCTTTTGATATGCCAAGTTAGATCCAGGCAGTCTGTGGATATGTCTGTTTTGTATGTATTATACTTCTCATAGTATGTACGCTAGTGCATGTACTTTCTGTTGTTCACAATGGGCTTGTTCCGTTTAATAAATAAATAAATAAATAAAAAATAGTGATATGGGAAATGCGGCAACAGCGCCATTTGACTCTCGATACGTCTCGGCAGCTATGTCTTTCCTACATTTATCGGCTAACTTGATCTTCCACCGGTTTTGATGGTACAATGCACAAATATACCATCAACGCCGGTGACGGAGAATCCTTGAAGCTTCATTCTGTTATTCCTCGAGTCTGTCTCAGAGTCTGTTCATTATTATTTCAACGTACGGTGCTTATTAGCGTTCAAACGCACCAGACCCGTCTGCACGGATGTCTACTGGAGACACCTATACCCGCAAAAACTTCCTTCGAGCCGATTCCAGGACGTAAACTGTAATTTACGGTTTGTTTACTACACGCGTATACGTACACGCTTAACTTAGCTTGTGTGAGCGTACGCACACATTCAAGGTCCGGTGAGTCTGCAGCCTTAACTGCAAAATCAAATATAGCATACTAAAATTAAATAATTTATCCTTATCATTTGCTTAATAAATGATCAATACTTTTACACATTTGCTCAATTTTTAAAGTGCTTTAATTAAAACCCGTCAGTAAAAATTAAATAAAAATTGAGATACTTAAATAGTTTGTTTGTGGTTCGTTAAATACATCATGCCTTATTAAAAACCCATCATGTATTCATTGTAATGGAGTGATGTTTATTATCTAATACAATATTTCTTAGCAGAAAAAGATGAATCTATTGTGGGCGAATTTCACTTACGTCCAAATCGCCGGCGCCCCGACCATATGATTTTTCCGTTTTTTGTAATAAAATGAATATCTATAAATTATATGTTCCTGTTTTCGAGTCGTAATTTATAGTTAAAAGCCTGTATTTTCCGACAAAGGCTTATGCACAGATTTCTCTTTCATATTTCAAGAGATTTTCATACATTTTGGAATGTTAACCACCGGCGATTTGAGCGTAAGTGGAATTTGCTCTGTTTATCCTGTAAATAATTCATTCGTGTTGAATTATGACATGTATACAATGAAAACTAAGAGTACAAAATTGTAATGTTTGTGAATAAATAAATAATAAACCAAAATAAATATGAATAAAATTGCTGCTGATGTATCTCATTCAAATAATGTTGTTCGTACAAACACATACGATATTACTTTTGAAGTCTTATCCAATTTCTTTCTTTTCAATCTTGTGGAAAAAACAAATAATGTCTTTTTCATACAATAACATGAATACATATCCAAAGGCGAGTGTTTCCCACAAAACACAGCTACTTCCTCAAGATTGACGATTTTTTAAAAAAACATCGCCCCAACGAGTAATAAAATAATTAAAATAAACAAAAATATCGAATATATCGCACGATGTACAAAGAATATTATTATAAAAATGTCTAGAATGTATATAAATTTTTACAAATATATTTCAAATATCTTTTTAAAATATTTTTTTCGTCCTTTGTGTGAATATTTATTGCTTAACGATATTAGCCTTGATAGTCTCTTTTCATTGTATGTTTCTGCATGTTGATTGCACTATCTGCATCGTTCATTGTGAAGAAAACTTTTCAAGTTCTTTTTTGATCGAAGCAATTAACGGTACTGCAGGATCCTCCGACGGAAGTTGGTATTCTACAAGTATACGGTTGGTGTCTACATCCGGCAGATTCGGCCTATGAAACGGGCCAGCACTTAATGGCCTGGAGCCCCAGCTACTACGAGATCCAGCTGGTACTGAATGTTCGTCTTCCCCAACACTTTGCTCGGCATGTCTTTGCGGTAATGATGGCCGAGCTCGTGACTTCATTTCTGTTGTCGGCGATGACACTGGACTGCAAATATAAATAGACATCAAATTTCGTAGATCTTTATATAACAATGTGTTAGGTTTGGATTATCAACCCTTTAACAGCTTTAACTAATGGCACAATGGTAAACTCATGATATAAGCTATACTGATTTAGAAAGTTTTATTAAATGAAGTGCTACTGCAAATTAGTAACATAATTATAATGAAATTATATGAACATAATACTAAATATCGCGTTGTGAGTACATATAATGAATTATATAAGTAAAGAGTTAACAGACATTTTCATGGAAGAAACAAAATATGCTACTAGTATTTTTAAAGAACTACCTGCAGTTGTTCGATTGAACAATGATTTAGGGTGGACTATGCTATATAAATGTTTGATATATTACCTCGACTTTCTAATGGGCAGTCTTAAACATAAATAATCAGTTTCTGGTGTTAATTTGAGAAAGGAAATTACAAATCATGTATCGTTGCAGTCAAAATGACCACTAAATTACAAAATAAACTAGTAAGAAATTTAAGTTCTTTGAAATACTTTTCTTTCTTCTTGTCAAATATCATTTTCTATTAAGCATCAGCACTTTGGTATATTTGCAGTTCTTATATGTATGTGCATCTTAGATGGAATGTTAGCAATATGAAAAGTATCAACGAATTCAATAATTATTAAAAATAGGAACAGCGTTTACATTTAGTTTAAAAAGTGATAACATTAATCTTGATACTAGATCAATGTTCTATAAAGTTATTTGTAATTGATTGACAGACTACACCGAAGAGTTGTATGACTTATGATTACACGTTGATATAAAGAAACATTCAGAATATTTGCGAAATGCTTCTATATGCAATATCTGTGTTACAAAATTATGCACTTGTATGCACGAATGGTAACTAATCAATTCTCAAAATTGATGTCCCATACGGTTCTATTTACTAAATATTTAATATTTATTGAAAATATTAAACAAGAGTTGTAAAACTAGGTATATAAAAAACAGTTTATTTAAGAACATTAAGAACAAAGTTACAAGTGATTTTAGTAAAATACAGTCATCGAAGCTTAAACTTACGCAAATAGAAAAACTCGTCGGAAAAATAGCTACAAACACAAATATTTGTCAACAAAATTATTATATTTATATACTCTTATGTTTATGTAGAATCCGTAAAAAAACGTTTTTTCACAGATTCAAGATTAAAACATACGGATTTTATAATTTGGTAGTTTTATTCATAAATAGTTGTTTTTATATTTATTTTTCAGACAATTATGTATATGTTCTGTGTAACTAGGTATATGTCCCTTTCAAGCTCAAAACAGTTATGTTCAGTACTCACGTGCGTTGATATTTAGTTATTATTTGCAATGTAAAACTTTAAGTAGATATATATTTATAAAATAAAGATTAAAAGACACGCACGTCAACTGTTTGAATACAAAAGACTGGTGTTTAATCGATAAACTCAGTCGCTAAGGAACGAATTTTTTTTTTAGTAGAACGACCGAAAATTATTTGTATGCTTAGAACATTGCCCATCTCTTTTAACCTTTAGAGAGCCGGGATTTTTTCATTGAAATTGTAAATTTTATTTACTTAAAATTTATGCATATATACCACCAAAATGACCGACAAAGTATCCAAATTCTTAGGTGGCCACTAGATTGGTCGCAAGAAATCGATGCCAGTATTTCTTTAACGAGGACCCCTAAAAAGTTGCCAATTGGTATAAAAATGAGATCGTCAAAGTTTCAGCTCGATCGGATAACGTTAAGGGGGGAAGCTACTGAGAAAATTTTTTTATTCGATTTTTTTGTTGCATTTTCTTAATGCTTGCAGTCTCAAGATTATACCTGCACAGTTTCAAAGTGGATCTCAAAAAATTCTGGGAGCGCTCGTAATCGAGTGCACACATAGGTAAATTGGTATCAATCGCCCGGATAGTTTATGCCCATAAATCCAATAGTATCTAATAAGAGGGATTATGAACTTATATATTGTTTAGAACTAGGTAGGTAGAGAATCACTGACCACAATAAGACCGTATACACCTGCGATCTTTGAGCTGCAGAAAATAATTTCAAAACGGCCGCATTAATAACTTAGTCAATTTGTATTGGTTTCACTTGAAATTTTCAGGGAATATTCGTAACACAATTATCTTTAGTTAAGCGTACCAGTTTTTTGATCGAATAATTCATTTAATCGTAACATTGAAAAAAAATGTTGTTTTGATACTTTTTGTTCCAAATTTCTTCTTAAGTCCGCCATTACTTCAAAAATTAATATTTTTTCAAATCTTTAAGCTTAAGGGGGGAGACCACTGTAACGGTCCGAAATGTAAGGGTGTTTTCGGGAATTTATTTCAACCAAACAACGCAAGTAAATCAATTTATTGCTTAGTATAGTTAATAGTGTACATATCGAAGGGTAAGAAAAATTTTTTTTCAATCAAATTCATAAATCCGTTTCCTGTATACTCTTCGTCGAAATTTGCGCTGCGGCAAAAACATGCTAGTCGCGTTGACAGTGCCCAGGCCATATGGTTAATCCGAATTCAAAAACACAATAATATTTAGAAACTAGAAGCCTGCCTCTATTACGTGACGATCAAAAAAAGTCAAAATTGTAAAAAATTTCAAAATGGCGGACCACTGAAGAAAAATCATGTTTTCGAGGTACAAAGTTAGGGAAATGTTGATAAAAAATATAAGGAGGTCGTTAATTAAAAAAAACTGATCGTCAGGTAATAGAGACGGGTTTTTCGTACAATAAATGCCCTTGTTCATGTCAATTGGACGTATAGTTTTTTCTATAGACTGTCAACGCGGCTCTAAAGGGTCATTCTGAGAAAAACGAATTCAAAGCGTGATTGACACATAATTCATAAATGGAAACTAAATTTATTAACGCACTCCTAGTCAGCAATTCCGGGACCATATAGAAGCTCCTCAGCATCCATAAAACTGTCATTGCCGGCGCTGATTTCTTGTTTTTTCTTCAAACGGCCCTCGTGCGTGCTTTGCTGAGCTCGGCACTCGGCTTTGTGTATACGCTCCTCGTCGATTCTTTGGCAATATTGGTAGAGTGTCTCGCCAATACTGATATCTAGTTCCTCCAAGATGTTCAAGAGACCCATATGACCGTCGTTAAAAAGTGCGGTGGCAATATTAGCGGCAGTATGAATAACCGAGGTGCCACTAAACAAAGTCTTTGGCGCTAATTTCCAAATAACGGCGTTCAAACTTTCATTGTTATTTTGGTTGAAAGCACCTAAACATCGCTCAAGAAGATCGTCATTGCTGAGGTCCTCATAGATCGGTTTTATTACGTCAACCACATCTTCGGGCAATGCTTTTTTATGCCTATATGCGTCTAATGTCCCTTTCGCACTTGCCTGCTGCCACGAACACCATGAATCTTCTCCCTCCGGACAATGGTGATGTTGGGGAGTTTCGTCTGTAGAACATTTATGATAAAATGTGGCCCAGATATCCTTCCGCATGTCTTCTACAGAGTTGCTGTTGCGTCGAATTGCAAGGCCATAATACAATGTTAAATCTTGAATCAGTTTTCCAGTTAATTTGCCTCTTCCGCCAAGGCCCTTCTTCCCTTTTTTACAATTTCTTAGCCTTGTTCCCATTCGCTTTTGTACATGGTTAATGCATTCTCCTTTTTTTACGTTATATGGAATGAGCTCCACGATTTTGCTGTACGTTTTGGAATCACCATCTCCAATATAATTTATATATTTGTTTTCGTGTAATTCTTCAGCCCGTTGGAACATCTCAATAACACCATCAGGTTCCATTTTGCCAGCATTACCGACGTGATTTGCGTCGCATTTTTCAACGTGGTCTTCTAACCAAGTTTTGTATTCTTCTGAATGTGTTTTATTCTTCCACAATGCGCATGCCTTGCAATATGCCGATTTAACACAAATATCCAGAACTCTTTTAGAGTAGTAGCCGATGAGAGTTGTCACACCATGCAACGTACTAAAACCGCGTTTGCGCCAAGTGCCATCGCCAGAAACGGTAAATCCACCTACAGTTCCACACTTCTCGGCAACTAATTTTCCTTCCATTTCGCCAGCTTTTCGTATTGATATCATTTCTATAGATTCCGTGGCGTTACACATTTGTGTTACAATAGAATCGTAAAACGATTTGAAAATTGGGCGCGGCAAATCCATGAATGCACAAAATTTTTCTGCTGCGGACAGTGACACGCCTAGCAACCGCATTGCAAAAATAAATCGACGATTAATTTCATATGCATTATTAATTAGCGGGCATGAAGAAATTTCTTTTGCGTCGCACGAGTTGCACTTTACAACAATTTTAAGTCCAAGTCCTCGTCGACTCTTCTCGCAAAATGTCACGTCACTTTCACACACTTTACATTTCACGTATTGGCTTAGTTCAGCAAAAACAGTAATGAAATGTAACAGTCTGTAGCTAACACTTGGATTTATTATTATGTCACTATCGCTGTCACTGCTCAGTTTTCTCGCAGACGTGCTGATATTGGAACAGTCATCCGAAAATTCATATTGATTGGATGGACGCAATCTCTTCCGCTTTCTATCGCACCTTTGTGATTTATCTCCGGTTGTGTGTCGTTTCCCTCTTCTATCCATGATAAAAAATATCCAGAAATAGTAGGAAAACTATATAATGCGAGTACACGATCGATTAGGACTGCACGGTACAAATCGTACGACTGGCAAAAACCGACTAAACTGCACTGTTCAAGCTATTTTACCTGCCTTTAGTTACCGGTCATTTTTATTAATTTATGGTCGGAAAACCCCGGCATATACCTTCTAACAAACGCGACACATAAAACAAAGTCGAAGCAGCTACAAAACTGAAAACTTGCTGTTCGGTGCGATCGCGCGCTTGACGCCGCTTCACAGAAAATCCTATATTTCCGTCAATTTTGCGAATTTCGTCATAAAATTTGGAGACAGCATTCTTGAAATGTACGTCTTTCAGAAAATGTAAAAAAATCAATTTGTCAAATTTTTTACAGTGGTCTCCCCCCTTAACTGAAGCTATTGTAATATACTTTAAGAAATGGTTCGAATTTGTCAATTCGGAGCAAATGTTGGAAAGTTACACGTGCGCCCGTTTTGTAATTTTTTTGCAGAGCCTAACGTTATCGTATGCTGTGGCCATACTACCGAAAGAATTTTCAGTCTGAGAGCATAAAAAATTAGTTAAATATATGTATTTTCAGTTGGTCATAAAGATTTTTCGTAGAAAGTTACATTTCATTATAAAAGAATGTCTTGAAAATAGCCTTTATTTTCGACCGTCACAGTGGGTGGCTTCCCCCTTAAGACCAGCCTCATCAGCCCTAAAGTATTAAAAACAGCTATTTTTCGAAAAAAAATCGCGTTCTTTCCGCTATTAAATTAGAACGGTTTATCCTAGGAACGTCCCTGATAGCCATCTGCCGGCAGTCTGTCAGCAGATTGACGGCAGGGTCTGTCAGGAGAGCGTAGGATCTGCCGGCAGCTGCGGTGCAACTTACGTCCGCATTCAGCTACGGTTCTGCCGGCAGACCCTGCGTGGCAGAGTCTGCCGGCAGATCGACGGCATATTCGCGGCAGGTCCTGCTGCCCGCCTGACACATTCAACAGCGCCATCTGAAGGCCACAATAGCCAAACAATTCCCTCTGCGTGACGTCACATGGACCTACGCACCAACACAAATGTACATTACTGCTGTAGGTGTATCCCTACCTCCAAATAACAAAGCAAGCAGATTCTAAATTTATTAAATAATTCATTCTACTTATTTCAAAAATTATTTATTCTTTGTTTAATAATACAGTATTGGCGATTACAATTGTTACAAAATAATATAGGTAGCGCATATAAATTCGAAGAACATTCAATATTTACATTAAATCTATATACAATACGTTCCGTACCCAGTGGTACCTATTAGGTACGTTATCAGAAGATTTCCTGTATTTAGACTTCTTTTTTCTCTAGAATCACCATATTCCGTATTATGTTAGCGCTGAAAACAAATAGAACATTAGTATAAAATTAAACGCAACGTATGGATAAACAGGATACATGCGATACTTACTTTAGCTCCATCTCCGCACAGCACACACCCTAAGCCAGCGCTGCACAAGGAGCTGTTTTGGGCACCTAGCGGCGAGCAACCCGCCTGTCCCGTTGCAAAGGTTAGAATCGGTGAGGAGAACTGCAGTAGTGTATGTGCGTGCTCGTAGGCTCGTAGCGTAAGTATATATGGCTAGGTTCAAGTCATACCAAATGCACATACACTACTGCAGTTCTCTTCACCGATTCTAACCTTAGCAACGGGACAGGTGGGTTGCTCGCCGCTAGGCGCCGAAAACAGCTCCTTGTGCAGCGCTGGCTTCGGGTGTTTGCTGTGCGGAGATGGAGCTGAAGTAAGTATCGCATGTATCCTGTTTATCCATACGTTACGTTTAATTTTATACTAATGTTCTGTTTGTTTTCAGCGCTAACATAATACGGAATATGATGATTCTACAGAAAAAGGAAGTCTAAATACAGGAAATTTTCTTATAACGCACCTAATAGGTACCACTGGGTACGGAATGTATTGTATATAGATTTATAAATGTAAATATTGAATGTTCTTCGAATTTATATGCGCTACCTATATTATTTTGTAACAATTGTAATCGCCAATACTGTATTATTAAACAAAGAATAAATACTTTTTGAAATAAGTAGAATGAATTATTTAATAAATGTGGAATCTGCTTGCTTTGTTATTTGGGAGTAGGGATACACCTACAGCAGTAATGTACATTTCTGTTGGTGCGTAGGCCCATGTGACGTCAAGCAGAGGGAATTGTTTGGCTATTGTGGCCTTCAGATGGCGCTGTTGGATGTGTCAGGGCGGGCAGCAGGACCTGCCGCGAATCTGCCGTTGATCTGCCACGCAGGGTCTGCCGGCAGAACCGTAGCTGAATGCGGACGTAGGTTGCACCGCAGCTGCCGGCAGATCCTGCCGCCGGATTTGGTTATCAGGGGTGCTTCTTTTTTAATTTTGTAGAGAATGTTCATGGCTTCAATTTTCATTCGCACGACTTGTTTGACAAACGTACATGTCGGAAGATATTTGACTTTTTCGAGGACCGGTGCTGTTCCAGACCTGGAAAATCGACTCTTTCAAAAAAATGTGAAAATTCTCTTAAGTGGATAATTTGCTTTTTTTTTTTAAACGTTTTTCTACTATTTTTGTATTATTTAGCATCAAACAGATCAAGTAAGATACTTTTCAAAAAATAGATTCTCAAGCAGTTAGGTGAAAGGCAAAAGTGGGACAAAAGAGGGGGGGGGGGGGATAAAATATCTACATACGAATCAATTATTTATTATAACCAACCATAATGAATTTAAATCATTAAACTTAAATATTACAAAGACAATCTTCAGAAAAGCAAGTAGTAACATCAAAACAGGTTTTATGTCTAAACTAAATATTAATTCAAAATTAATAATAATAGGTAGATAGGTCGAATTGGTAAGTAGATTTGTCAGATTCAGTCACTAGAATCAAGTAGGTAGTAGAATTTTCTCGAATCGATCCGAATCGATCGAAGCGTCCCTTGTAAATAGACGGACGCTAATGAAACTACCGCGGTCGGTAAAAAGAACTTTTACAGAGGTGACATCTCCAGATACTCTATGTAAACGAATTTTTGACGCATAGTTGCCACATTTTCTGTTCTCTCTGTCTCTGCCGCGCTGTTGCCACAGCTCTTTCTATCCAGAAGTCTTGAAGGAATACGGCACGAGAGCTGCGTCTAGTGTCAGAGCCTCGCTGAACGTAAAGGAGGATAGCAATAATGAAAGATAGAGAGTTTCGAGAGTGTAAGAAGGAAAGATGGAAATATACCAAACTTGACACAATTTGAACTGTCATTATTAACGATATTACAGATAAAATTTATTTGCAGAATTGAAAGCCCGTTTCGTTCAAAGTAGTCCGATTTAAATTATTTCCTCGCTGAACGTAAAAGAGGATAGCAATAATGAAAGATAGAGAGGTTGGGTAGTGAAGTTAGGAAACATGTCAATGAAACAATACTAATTTGCGTATCAATAGTTTTTATTTATACACAGAAGGATGTAATATTTTGTATAATCAATGTGCAATTTCAAAGCATACAATTTGAATGAGGTACATCACCGAAGTGTAACACGCCAATCGTAATGAAATCTATAAATGCTATAGTTCTTTTAAAAACATATGACGCTTTCTTTATTATCTAACTATACACCAAATGATCTTTTTTATCAACAAGAATTATCTGTTGTTTAAATACAAATTTAATAACGTAATCATTTTTTTAAAACATCAATTTGGACAAAAGTATATTTCAATTTAATACTTTTGTACATGGTTTTCTTCGGAATTGTTATTCCACGATTGTAAAAATTTATCAATATAAACTAGAGATCAGTACTAACAATACGTATATTTTGGAATGTCTCATTAAAAGATTTTATTCAGCTACGATCCCCTGTTTCTTTGTATGTTTGATTCAAAATCCGGAAACTCAATTTTAATCCACTTCCAACCATCCAATTGTCTTGAAACTTTGCAGGGGCGCGTAGCTTGGATGACAATACAAAATTATGAAAAAAACTCTGAGGGTTGAAATAATTACCCAGTCACCAATAAACAATAACCCATAACCACAAATCCAATCGATTTAAAATCAACCATTCTTTACGTTACCGTTCTTTACGAACTTTTAGCACTGTAGAGTTCAAGCAAACTTTTAAACTGCATACAGCAATAAAAGATATTTGTAAAGGAGTTTGAGCTGTGAAATGTAAATCCACAAACACTAAAAACTTGTTACGTACGCAGACTTATCTTCAACTTTCTAACCCTTTCGGGTGTCCGGAATGCGCGTGACCCGCCAGGGTCATCGTTTCCTGCAGTGGTGTGATGCAACGGAGTTTTCCCCGAAAACATTATATTCAATTAAGGCTCTCATGCTCCCACCACTTTCAAACCAAATTTCCCTGTATAAAAAGAGCCACGAATCCACACTCGCGGACTCATTTGAAATCTAATACTCATAGACGAAAGAGGCTTATTACTTCAACTTAAACCAGACAGCACGTAGAGTTGCTGATAGGTGTTGTTACTATTAAACTCTTTGAGACCCCCGCATTTCCCAGTGCGTGAAAACCGAGAGGTGGACTTAGGTACCGCGACAAACATAAACTATAACAGTTGTAAAAGACCGAGTATATTAGAATATAATTTGTTATTTCTAATTCAGAGTTCTTTATTTGAATCAATCATTATCTGAATTTCCTTTTCGAGATAATCCCACATAGGTACTCCTTTATCGCTCATGGTGTACCACTTTATAAAGTTACGAGGCTAAACTAACATTCCTAGCGCGTCCCGGGAATACCAGACCCCGGTTCGTCCACGACATCGAACCTCCTTATAGCGGCTCCCGGGAATACCAGACCCCGGTTCGTCCGCTACTAACAAACTCAAACAACCAAAATCAATCCTCGGCCTCGCAGCCGCCATTCTCATTGCGCTCAGCCTCGGCTCGTAACAAACTAGAAGAAAAAAAGTATATAAAAAAATTTATAATAAACGATTTTATTAAAAATGCATTAAAAACTAAAAAATAATTATTTTCTGATACTACAATTTCGATGGTGTATTTTCACTTTCAGTAAAATCGTGGAACAGAATATCTCGCAACAAATTCATTTCGACATTTGATGCTGTACTAAATCTTTTCATATTCTGTTATGAAATATCCTGATCTACGTTTTTATTTAAAGTTAAAAAACACCATCGAAATTGTAGTACAAGAATGGAATTATTTTTTAGTTGTTAGTACTTTTGTTGATAAAATCGTTTAACAAATGTCTCTAATCAAGTTACAGTCATCACAATAAATCAATCCAATTTCATTGGAGAATTGAAATCAGACATTTCGAAGAATTATATTCTCTTATTATCTTCTCTCATTCTGGGCAATTCCTCTTTTCCATTGGCGGTCTTCCTACAATTTTGCCAGATCGCTTATAATGAAATCTGTTGTATGGCAGTGTGGATCTGTAACACATGTAATGGAAATACTTAATTGTTGTTTTATGAGCGTACAAAATTTTACCGTAGATTTATAAAGTGTCAAATTTAACCTGAAATATGGTACTTATTATTACATGTAGCACTCCATTTGCCCTGGTATTACTCTCCCATACACCATGCGCGCAGTAATTTTATAAAAAGTCCGTCTGTAAGAAATGGTCGCAGACATTTTGGTAAGTTGGGTATAAAAGTAAAAGTTTGTTTCAATATTTCGTCGAACATCATGCATACCTGCGACGCCCGTATGTATCAGCCTGGGGTACTTTGACCGAACCGGATTCAATCTGTCTGCTCCTGTGAACTTAGAAATGTGTCTGAAAAAATTAAAGGGTGAATTCAATTTATTATTTCCCTCGTCATTTTCTTGAGAAAGGTACGGCGGCGTCGATCGAATCGCGTGATCGTACGATCCGCGAGGAAAAGTGATATTGCCTACACTTGTGACCACTGACACAGTCAGTGGCCCTGCCCGTTGCAGTGCGGTGCGACGCCGGATTGATCAAAGGGTCTAGCCGGGTAAGCATAGGGAAAACGGCCCCAGCACCAATTTTAATATTTATTTATTCCAAATAATGCTCTTTGTCTAAAAAATCACTGAGAGAAATTTCAGATCTCTACCCCCCCTCGTTAGGGTGATATGGGGATAACAACCCTAAACTTTATTATTTTTTTTCTCAGCAACTACTTAAGATATTTGAATGTTCCAAAATGCACCTAGTAGGTACTTTTTAGCTCTACCACATATATTTTTTTCGAAATTGCAGATCAGTTCTTAAGGGTGGAAATAAAGGAATTAATTTTTGGGGGTTGTTTTTGCAAGCAACCCCTTGAGTGACACCTACGAAAAAAATCATGAGTAAAGCGTCACTACTTAGGTATTATCTCTACAAGCTGCAGAGGGGTCGGATTGGTGGAACATATTAAAAAAAAATAAAACGTGTATAAAACCTCTTGGCAGATTGTACTAAATGGGCCGGCCGCATGTTCAATAGGAAGGGCAAAAAATCGTGCATGTTTTGGGATCTTTTTTGGAAAGCTTAGGAAAATGTATATTCATAAATGTCATTACGTTGTAAAAATGACATATTTAACGAGTTTCGGCAATTATTATTTAAGTGCTTCGCGGCGACTACCGCTGCTTGAAAATACATCATGTGAAATAAATAATTCGAACATTTTCAAATAATATGTTGAATATTTTAGAACAGGCATGGAACTAAAGTGAACGCAGCGGCCGTTTTTCGGAGGCAACGCCTCCTTTCTTCCGCCGCGCGTCTTCGCCCCCGCGGCGGGCCTAAGGTTCGTGGAGAGCCTCAGGCCCGTACCTTATGAACCGCGCGTGGCGCATTGGGGCGACATTGTATCAATAGGTTTCCACATCGACCCAGAGAGCACGATTGTCGATGCGTTTTTGTTTTGTCAATGCGCCACGCGCGGTTCATATGGTACGGGTCTGAGGCGCTCGAAGCTCCTGGGCCCACCGCGGGGGCAAAGACGCGCGGCGGGAGAAAGGAGGCGCTGCCTCCGAAAAACGGCCGCTGCGTTCACTTTAGTTCCATGCCTGTTTTAGAAGAAGAACGCGTTTAAAGTTTCGTGTGTAGTTTACACCTTAATAAAAAAGTAATTTTTTAACTTACACGTTTTAGACGTCTGGTTTTAATCTTCGTCGCTGTCTTCGTCAATAACAGCAGTTACGTTCGTTATATCGAATAATTCCGTTAATATTTCCGCTGGCTTAATAATTTTCGATTTGTAACGCCCATGTGATAAATAATATATTATGGCAGCAACATGGGAACAGCATCCCACAGTCCTATTGCCATTCGCACAATCACAAGTATAGCGTTGTATACCTGTGGAAGTGTTCGAATTTGGTTCGTACTGAATATAGCACTGGTATGATTTGCTGTTTATATGTCTTGAACGGACTCTCATTTTTATGATATTCCTATTTTCTTTATAATAATAACAGAATTTTCATTATAGTGACATCGTTCATTGTACCATTAAATGAATTTGCTATATCAACAACGTAGCCATTTGTTGTGCAGCCATTTGTTCTGTTCATATTCTAGGCCGAGTATCTGCTGAATTATTTTGTTAGTGCTACCGCTTGTAAACTTAAATAAAAATACAACTAGAGCTTGTGTTACTGTCCGTGACCCACTGTTTCGCATACTGCTGAACATTTGCCGCAGTTCTATAATATTTTCCCAATTAAGACCAGTGAAAGTATTTAATTGTTCTTCGGATAACGAAAAATCGTCAATCTTGTCATACAATGATACATCCACTTTGCTCGACAATTGGTTCAATAATAAAGACACCTCTGACACTTCTATCGTACTGAAATTAGAATGTGCACGTAAAAGCTTGAGTTCATCCGTAAAAAATATTTTTTTAATTATGTGTGTAGCGCAACATCGATTGCCTTTTGGTATAAAAATCCTTCGTTTTGCAAATGCTTGAAGGCGTGCTTCAAATGGTACTACGATGAGGCGACCGCTTGTATAACACAGGGTACAATATCTGTGTGTAGATGTAACTCTTTTGAGCGGCAGTTCTATGACATTAGCTTCCGAAATCATATTTCTGGTTTGTACATGGAAGTCTGGATCCATTGCAGTATTATCAACACAATCATTCTCACCTATAACACTTTCTGGCCCCTGTGCTCTACACACATTCAATCTGCATTTGTTGCAAAATACAGAGCCAGTTGTCACAGTGTTGCTACAGTATGCTTGATATTTTATTACTTCATCTTCCGTAATAATTCGTTTTACTTTCCCGATGAATTTATTCCTCGATAAATTACAATTGATGCAGTTATTGGCATTAGCAGCTTCAGACATCTCAAAATATATTAACACTACCACTTTTCGTTGCACGACTAAAGACGCTAGAGAATCTCCAACAATTCACAAAACACATGAACGTCTCGTCGCATAGCAACGCGATGCTCATCTCATAGCTGTGCGATGTTCATCTCGTATATTCTCTGTTCAATATAAGTATCAGACGTATCTTTATTATTAAACCAATTATCGACCAAAGTGAATTTATCATTGCATGGCAACATTGGCGATTTTTCGTTATCCGAGGAACAATTAAATACTTTCACTGGTCTTAACTGTGAAAATATTATAAAACTATGGCAAATGTTCACCAGTATGCAAAACAGCGAGTCACAGACAGTAACACAAGCTCCAGTTTTATTTTTATTTAAGTTTACAAGCGGTAGCACTAACAAAATGATTCAGCAGATACTCGGCCTAGAATATGAACAGAACAAATGGCTGCACAACAAATGGCTACGTTGTTGATATAGCAAATTCATTTAATGGTACAATGAACGATGTCACTATAATGAAAATTCTGTTATTATTATAAAGAAAATAGGAATATCATAAAAATGAGAGTCCGTTCAAGACATATAAACAGCAAATCATACCAGTGCTATATTCAGTACGAACCAAATTCGAACACTTCCACAGGTATACAACGCTATACTTGTGATTGTGCGAATGGCAATAGGACTGTGGGATGCTGTTCCCATGTTGCTGCCATAATATATTATTTATCACATGGGCGTTACAAATCGAAAATTATTAAGCCAGCGGAAATATTAACGGAATTATTCGATATAACGAACGTAACTGCTGTTATTGACGAAGACAGCGACGAAGATTAAAACCAGACGTCTAAAACGTGTAAGTTAAAAAATTACTTTTTTATTAAGGTGTAAACTACACACGAAACTTTAAACGCGTTCTTCTTCTAAAATATTCAACATATTATTTGAAAATGTTCGAATTATTTATTTCACATGATGCATTTTCAAGCAGCGGTAGTTGCCGCGAAGCACTTAAATAATAATTGCCGAAACTCGTTAAATATGTCATTTTTACAACGTAATGACATTTATGAATATACATTTTCCTAAGCTTTCCAAAAAAGATCCCAAAATATGCACGATTTTTTGCCCTTCCTATTGAACATGCGGCCGGCCCATTTAGTACAATCTGCCAAGAGGTTTTATACACGTTTTATTTTTTTTTAATATGTTCCACCAATCCGACCCCTCTGCAGCTTGTAGAGAT
This sequence comes from Andrena marginata, assembly GCA_963932335.1. NCBI lineage: Eukaryota > Metazoa > Arthropoda > Insecta > Hymenoptera > Andrenidae > Andrena > Andrena marginata. The sequence continues at coordinate 20,810,034 of OZ010660.1, forward strand.
AATACCTAAGTAGTGACGCTTTACTCATGATTTTTTTCGTAGGTGTCACTCAAGGGGTTGCTTGCAAAAACAACCCCCAAAAATTAATTCCTTTATTTCCACCCTTAAGAACTGATCTGCAATTTCGAAAAAAATATATGTGGTAGAGCTAAAAAGTACCTACTAGGTGCATTTTGGAACATTCAAATATCTTAAGTAGTTGCTGAGAAAAAAAATAATAAAGTTTAGGGTTGTTATCCCCATATCACCCTAACGAGGGGGGGTAGAGATCTGAAATTTCTCTCAGTGATTTTTTAGACAAAGAGCATTATTTGGAATAAATAAATATTAAAATTGGTGCTGGGGCCGTTTTCCCTATGCTTACCCGGCTAGACCCTTTATTCTTTCCCTCGTCACTTTCTTGGATGCTGTCAACAATTTGAACCTGTACTGCAACCATCTGCGGTTCTTTGCTTGTCCGATGGTTTCATCTTCAATAGCGTGTCTTTTCTGTTGCCAGTCACTGAGCATTTGCATATGCTTTTCGCGCTACAGTTCATACATTTCGGATGGCATGTCTGGCTCTTAGAGCATATACTATGGAGGTCTCATTGAAAGCTTGAAACTATCGCCAACATGGTGCGAGAGAGAAAGACATGTGCGAGCGCGAGAAATATAGAGTCCTAATCGACCGTAATGCGCATGCGCCGATATCGTGCGGGAGAGAAAGACGGGCGATTGAGAATCTATACTTCTCTCTCTCGCACCAGTTCACACATCTTTCTCTCTCGCACGATATCGGCGCATGTGCATTAAGGTCAAATAGGACATATACTTCTCTCGCTCGCACCAGTTCGCACATGTCTTTCTCTCTCGCGTGATGTTGCCGACAGTTTCGAGGCAGTCACTCTAAGGCAATGATACCTCCATGTATATATGCTCTAAGGTCTAGCTTATGTGCATTTGGTCCATAATCGGAATCTTTCTGCGAGGGCAATTGTTTGCGTACATATCGCGCAGCCTTCGTTTCCTTCTGTTTTGCAGCTCTCTTTTCCTTCGGAATCGGATCGGCGGGGCCACAGTTACCACTGATGGAGGGGGAAACACTTACATGAGTGGTGGTTATGTGTGTATGACCGTGCAGGCGCAGTTCATGCATCCATATTACCACCGTTCTTGTAGATGCTTCCATATAATAAGCCATAGTTACTTTTATTTGAAACGACACAAATAATTTTTTTTGTTCGACGCGAATTTATTCGACGGCCACAAATAAGTTTTTTGATTGACGGGAATTTATCCGACGGCTGCAAATAATTTTTTTATTTCACGGTAATTCGTTTTAACCTTCAAATAATTTTGTCGTCTTTTTATTCATTTGTATTTGAAAATTATTTGAAGCTCAAATAACTCTTGGAGTAAAGAGCAAGAGCGAGGGACAGCGTATGTTAGAGAGCGGTAAGCCGGAGAGCATGATGCGAGGAGGTAGTTGTTGGAGTGAGATTGAAAGAAAAAATTCAATCTACTATAGATACTTCGATATATTTATTTCATTCCTAACCATGTGTATCCTTGAAAGGTCATAGTATACCATATGGATGAATTTGTCTTGACAGTCGCTTTCATATTGGATAATCAAATATATAGCATTCCATTTAAAAAACTGAGGGTCACCTTCGTTTGAAGGAAAATATCGCGAAAACCAAAAATTGAGTTACCGTATTATGTTGTGTATAGTATTATATATCCTTTTTATTGGTCCCCTAGGGGTTACAATCTCCTTTCTCTTCCCTCCCTCCATTTTTGCAAATCCCCTTAAGGCTCGTATAGACTGGGCGATAATCGCCGGCAACTTCGTTGCCGGAGTCGCTGGCGAGTCGGTGGGATAACCGACTTGTCGCCAGCGGCTTGTGTCTGGCGACTTTTATCCGACGGCTTGTGTCCGGCAACTGTGTCTGACGCCTCGTCCTTTAAAGGTTAAAGAGATACGAATATACCTGGGAAAGTCGCCGGAACCTGTATCCGGCGACTTGCAACAATCGCTGTGGGATACAGCAACTCGACCCTTGCCTCAAACGGCCTTCTAGAAATGACTGTTGGCCACATGTTCCCGAAAAACTGTATTCAAGTGGACGGTGAGCAACATCGCCCGAGTGTCTAGTGCCTGTATTCCTGTTTCCCGTTCCGAATGGGAAACATCGCCGACTCTGTGGCAACACACCACACACTATATATATTGAAGTACATCCTATAGTAAATGTATACGTTAAAAATTTAATATATCTATAAATATATGTATGTATATGTATAAAATAAATTAATGTTTTAATAAATATGTATATGTGTGGTGTTTTTCCACGCAGTAGATCATATAGTAGATATTTACGTTAAAAATTTATTATATAGATTATATATATATATATATATATATATATATATATATATATATATATAATAAATTTAATATATATAATAAATTTTTAATAATCTATATAATAAATTTTTAACGTAAATATCTACTTATATATATATATATATATATATATATATATATATATATACATACACATATATATAATAATTTTTTAACGTAAATTTTAGCTGTGTATATGTAGTTGTGTCATCTTAAGCGCAGTTAGAAAGCACCTTTATGTACTTGCAGCTCATTTTGATTTCACATATTTTTTTATATTGTACATTTTCTTCTATTTTTATTGTGATTGTATATTTTCTTCTATTTTTTCTTCTATTTTGTTGTGATTTATTATTATCGTCTTCTATTTTTTGTGATTTATTATTATTATTATTATTATCATCTATTTTTTCTGATTTGTATATTTTCTTCTATTTTTGTTGTGATTTCTAATTATTATTATTATTATTATCATCTTTTTGTGATTTGTATATTTTCTTCCTTTTTGTGTATGTATGTATGTACGTATTTATTCACTGATCCCCTTAGGGTTACAGGGTCTTCCGGTTTCTCTTCTCCTACCTTAATCTATACATCGCCCAGCGCCTAGGGCCAAATCGCCACTGCCAACTAAGAGCCGCACAAATAAAACTAAATATCAACGCATCACAATAAAAACAAAATCGATCAAACTAAAGTATAAGATAAAATAAAGATAAAACTAAAACTAAAACTAAAGCTGATAAGGTAACACGCAATCGACGCAAAAAACGCAACAATCGCACGCCTGAATACCGCATAACGCACGCGCAAACCACATAAGCCACCACGCAAAAAAATAAAGCCAACGCCACGCCGCACGATAATCTCGAGCCACCACGCAAAAAAGAAACAAAAGCAAGAAATAAGCGCACATGATACAAGCACAAACCGCCCAAACGCCACCACAAACTCTCTCCGCCCCTCTCCCCCCGTCTCGCCCCAATCGCCTCCCCCTCTCTCCCTTCTCACACCTCCCCATTTCCATACCCCTCTCCCCCGTCTCCACCGTCCTCCAAACCCCTACCTCCCACTCCCCGTTCTCGTTTCCCTCCTTCCCGTCGGCTTCCAGCTCCTCATTCGTTCCACTCATGCCATTCATCCTTCTCTTTCTTTCCCTACTCCTCCCGTCACCCCTGTATCTTTCTCCTCACCTCTCACTCTCTCCAGTTCTTTCATCCACTCTTCCCCCTCCCCCCCTCTCCCAATATCAATCCCACATTCTCCTGCCAGCTGCCTATTTCCTCTCTCCCTCTTCTGCATCTTTCCCACACATGCTCCCATGTCTCTAACTCTCCAGCACAAACTCTGCAGCATCTTTCCTCCGCGCTTTGCCAGTACCTCGCCTCCCTCACCTCATTACCCATCCTAAATCTCGCTATCCTTTTCCATCTAGCCTCCGTCCATCCTTTCCTCAGATAAACTGGCGTCCCCGGTCCCTTCACCCACTTATACCACTTGTTATAATTGGCCCCCCTTATCCTCTCCCACCTTTCCAATTCCTGCCTTCCCCTATCTTCTCCCTCTATTTCCTCGTACCCCATTTCCCCCGCTTCTCTTTTCCTTCTTATCTCCATCATTCCTATTCCCCTCTCTCCGAAAAATCTCCTTCTTTCCTCCTCCCATCCCGTCAGCTCCCCCTCCCCCCCTTCCCTTAGCGTTATCTCCTCCCAGCAGTTCCTCGCTAATTCCCCTCCCTTTTCTTCCCACATTTTTCGTTCGAAACTCCACGCTCTCTTTCCCGCTCTCGCCCTCATCTTTTCCCTCTGCACTTCTTCCCTTACCAAGTACCCCGGGGTACACCAGTCTACCCCCAACGTCCATCTCAGAAATCTTTCCTGCACCGCCTCCAACTGTCTCCACTCCCTCCATCCCCATATTTCCGCTCCGTATTCCATCACCGTCCACACAGTCTATCCCAAATCCACAGTCTTCTTTCCCAGTCCTTTCCAAATCACCTCTTCCCCATTCCCCACACTTGCCTCATCACCACTACCGCTCTTCTCACCCTCTCTTCCACATGTGCTTTACTTCCTCCGTTTCTCATCAACGTGTACCCCAGATATTTCATTTCCTTCACTTCCTCTAGCACTTTTCCTTTCCACCTCCATCCTACTTTCTTCCACCTTCCTCCCCCTTTTCTAAACCTCATTACCTTTGACTTTTCCGCGTTCAGCACTAGCCTCTTCTCGTCCAGATACCTTTCCAGTCTTCTTAACATTATCTCCATGTCCTTTTCGCCTCCCGCTAGTAATACGACGTCATCCGCATATGCCATCGTATATACACTCCTTCCCGCTACCTGTACACCTCCCTTTTTCCTTTTCCCCATTTCCTCCTCCATGTCCGCCGTCAGCAAGTTATACAGGTATGGGCTCATCGGGCACCCCTGTCTGACCCCTCTCGCCGTCCAGAAGGCCTCCGTTATCTTTCCACCTACTCTCACCCTACTCCTCGTTTCTCTAACACCTCCCCTACTCTTTTCCGCAACCCCTCCCTTACCCCACGCTCCACCATCGTCCTTTCCAGTACCTCCCTGTCCACCGAATCAAACGCAGCCTTCAGGTCTTTGAACAGGGCGACCATCTTCCCTTTCTCCTTGCTTATCTGTCTGTTGATTATATAATTCAGCACATAGATGTTGTCTATCGTCCCCATCCCTTCCCTGAAGCCGGTCTGATTCGGTGGCACTATCCCCTTTTCCTCAATTTCCTCTTTCAGCCTGCTCGCTAAAACCGACACGTATACTTTACATAAAAAAACTTCAAAAAGTAAAAAAATTACGCCAAGTACATGAAAAATCAAATATATCACAAAAAATAGAAGGTAATAATAAAATCACACCAAAATAGAAGACAATATACAATCCCCCAAAAAATAGAACAAAATATATAATCACAAAAAATAGAAGATAATACACAAAAAAATAGAACAAAATATACAATCACAAAAAAATAGAAGATTATAATAATTACAAAATAAAAAAAAGGTGTGAAATCAAAATGAGCTGCAAGTACATAAAGGTACTTTCCAACTGCGCTTAAGATGACACAACTACATATACACAGCTAAAATGCTGTGATCATACATTCCATTACTCATATCGCGGACATTTTTTAATTAATCCGTCAAAAAGAATCCCATTTAAACAAAATTGTCGTAAATTAATAACTTTACAAAATTAATAATATACCAAAATTACGCCAATTATAAGAATGGCTATTATACAAAGACAAAATTGTATTAAATAATATTAAGCAGACATATTTTTATACAAGTAAATATTTTAATACAAATAAATATTTTATTCAAAATACTTGGCGCTGCACCCCGAATTGGAGTTGCTAAACTGAAATAAATATATATAAATTGCATTAATCTTTTTCTTTCTTTCTTGTGCGTGCTTTCGTGAATGTGTGTATGTGTGAGGGTGCATATGCTACGTATGATATTAGAGTTAAATATATGTAGAATAGATCTGACTGCGTTTCTAATATGTATATGTATATATATGTTTATGTATTTTAGATTGTAAGGGAGTTATTATAAATTATTATTACTACTAAAACAATTAACATTTTTTCGGTTCCGCAGCGCCAAGTATTTTGAATAAAATATTTATTCGTATTAAAATATTTACTTGTATAAAAATATGTCTGCTTAATATTATTTAATACAATTTTGTCTTTGTATAATAGCCATTCTTATAATTGGCGTAATTTTGGTATATTATTAATTTTGTAAAGTTATTAATTTACGACATTTTTTTTTAAATGGGATTCTTTTTGACGGATTAATTAAAAAATGTCCGCGATATGAGTAATGGAATGTATGATCACAGCATTTTAGCTGTGTATATGTAGTTGTGTCATCTTAAGCGCAGTTGGAAAGTACCTTTATGTACTTGCAGCTCATTTTGATTTCACACCTTTTTTTTATTTTGTAATTATTATAATCTTCTATTTTTTTGTGATTGTGTGACGTCCCACTATTTTTCGCGCGGTCCTAATCAACATCTTCCATATAAATTCTCTCACAACCACACAACTACCTATGAAACCTCAATTCTTAACCCTTTCCCAACCACCGGGTTGTCTGGACGATGTACCTTAGCGGTCCCCATCTCCAGATGATCAAATTCGAAATCCCCTTCCCTTCTTCGGCCTTCGAGGCGCGAACTCTTCCCACATTCAAACCTTAGACAAGTCCCTCGCCAAAACTCGTTTAACTCGAGACCCCTCCCTACAAATAACCTATACAAACCTCCACCTTTCAAACCCCCCAATCAAAATCCTCCAAACCAACCAACAGGTGGAGTATTCCGTTTTCAAAGCCCCGAAAGACCCCCGAAATACACCATTACGACACATACCTTACGGATGACTCATCACGCATACCGCAAATTCCACGCATATTTTGGGCATGAGTCATCACGCATACCTCAAATTCCCCGCATACCTCACATTCCATCAGTTTGTATAAATACCGGTGCCGCGTGGCCCACGCATGTTTATTCCTTGCTATCTTCAGTCGCGATCATTATTCTGTCTCGCCTCAGATTTAAGTGGTTGACTTTATTATATTCTAAACATTTAAATTCAGTGTTCATTAACCAGCGTCTACATCACGTAAGCGTTCCAATTTCTATTATATTTAAATCGTTTTTTTATAACTTTAATTGCTTACTTTACTCTTTATATTAATTCTTTGCTTAGGCTTACGCTCATAACTTTACACATATATATTGTTTAATTGTATTTATATCGGTTACTCTTGCTTATTATTGTCTAACTCCATTACCTCGCATCATTTATGTTATTATCTACTTAATGTTAATTATCTACCATTTACCTTATATAAATGTTATGTGCCTATGCTGAATGTCTAACGCATAATTATAAAATGTCTATTGCTATCTTCTACGCGTTCCAATAAATAACGCTTTTGCCTCTACCTTTAACTGTGAATTCTCGCTATTTCGCCTCGAATTCGTGGAACCATTACGAGCGATTACTACAACTGATCGGTCTCCGCGAGCGTCGGGAGTTCTTGCCCGTGTTTACAACTTTCTTTCACTCAGAGTCTCGCATGGCCGTTACTACATCTATTTAGAAGAACTACCATACGGGTGTTTCTTTTGCCATGCAGTAGTTAAGCCTATTACCAAAGCCTAAGAAGAAACCACGAATACGCTAACGGGTGTCCCTAGGGTGAGCGGTTACTACCCAACCTTCCCTGGTCGATTAAAGTTGCGAAATAGGGTTTCGTGCTAATCCCTGCTACCCCTTAGGGCAAACGAAACAGGGTTTCGTTCCAAGGGCTTCGCTACCCCTCAGCGTCGCGAAACAGGGTTTCGTGCCTAATCCCAGCTACCCGTAGAGCAAGCGAAACAGGGTTTCGTTCCAAGGGCTTCGCTACCCCTCAGCGTCGCGAAACAGGGTTTCGTGCCTAATCCCTGCTACCCTTAGAGCAAGCGAAACAGGGTTTCGTTCCAAAGGCTTCGCTACCCCTCAGCGTCGCGAAACTGGGTTTCGTGCCTAGGCTTCGCTACCCCTCAGCGTCGCGAAACTGGGTTTCGTGCCTAGGCCTTCACTACCCCTCAGCGCAGCGAAATAGAGTTTCGTGCCTAAATCTTCGATATCCACCCAAACAAGGTCACTTCCATGAACCTCACCACCCAGGACGTGACAATTGTATATTTTGTTCTATTTTTTTGTGTATTATCTTCTATTTTTGTGATTATATATTTTGTTCTATTTTTTGGGGGATTGTATATTGTCTTCTATTTTTGTGTGATTTTATTATTACCTTCTATTTTTTGTGATATATTTGATTTTTCATGTACTTGGCGTAATTTTTTTACTTTTTGAAGTTTTTTTATGGGGATCTCACTTCTTTTTACAAAGATAATTGGCATAGTAGGGACAGACTTTAGATAATTTTTATTGGGGGAAAAAAAAGTGGAAAATTTGAAATCGACCGGAAGACGGGAAACCGGGTCTCATCGCATTTGAATTTTTTTTGTAATCGTTTTTCTCCATTGTAGTATATCGTTAATATACATGTTTATATATGGTTGAATTTTTCTTTTTACACTCTGTAATAATATAGAATCAAAGTATAAGATTACTTGAAAAATTATGACCTTGAAATCTCGTAAATTTACCGTAAAAAAACATCTTTCGTTGTAATTATTTTTACCATGTCAAACAGTACAACTTTTGTCTAAGGAATTTTTTTCATATATATATATAAATAATAGATTTCAAAATTTTAATGAAATAACCGATACTTTCGTTAAGAATACACTGTTCCAACAGATTTTATAAATATGGATTCTCTAGAATGGAAAAGTGATCCCAATTATAATATTGGATTAAATATAGTAAATAATTTAGCAGTAAACGATTCGGCCGAACGAGCAGTCAAACTCATGCAAAAGTTCAATTGTAACTATTCAACAGCCATCTGGACTTGTAACATTCAATACACCTTTCTTATAAATTTTCGTACGCTGAATACGAATTCGCAAACCGTTTTTCGCCAACATCCTCCGTTTTCGAAAAATTAGTTTATTTAAAAAAAAAATGCAAATTTTCAACTTGAACGTCTTGCGTATCGAAATAGTAATAGTTATTCGGTTACTTGTTCCGTCAAAATTATTTTATAAACCTTCGGGAACACAACGATATAAGTTATTATTGCATTATTACTATTTAAATATATTTAAACCACGATCAAAGAAAAAATGCACCCGAAACGCAACAATTTTTGCAGATATCTGTCAATTTATTTTAAAAACTAAGAGTCTAGAAGAAAATCTGACTACTCCACGCGATGCAGCAGACATTTTTCCTTCGGAAAACATTAACAAAAGTGGTAGGTCACATTTCGTTTTCAATAACTGAGCGAAATAGTTTGGCAAAACGTATGGCGCCGACAGTGGTAGTCGCGCGCGTGTGAGCGATTCTGTCGGTGAGCGGCAATGGATACGCCCGCCGCTGTTGCCTTCTGTATTGAAAACAAACCGTGACTTACCACTTTTGTTGGTGTTTTCCGGGGGGGGGGGGGGGGGGGAATGTCTGTTGCATCACGTGCAATGGTGAATTTTCTTCTAGAGCCCTAGTTTTTAAAATAAATTGAAAAATATCTGCAAAAATTGGTGTATTTCGGATGTAGTTTTCCCTTTAATCAGTTATTTATAATTATCCAAAAAAAATTTTAGACGAAAATTATACTGTTTGACAACATAAATATAATGCCAACGAAAAAAGTATTTTTTGATGGTTAATTTTTTGAGATTTCAAGGTCATGATTTTTTTGTGTAATCTTATACTTTGATTCTATATTATTACAGAGCGTAAAAAGATAACGATATATAAAAATATATATTAACGATATACTACAACGAAGAAAAACGAGTTACGAAAATAAAAAATTTCAAATGCGATGAGGCACAGTTTCTCGTTCTCCGATCAATTTCAAATTTTGCACACATTATTTTTTCTCCCAGTGGCATAATCCTTGGGGAGTGACCCCGTCAAAAATCTCAAAATTATATTTCGACAAGAGTAACTAAGGTCCACCCTAATAAACAGTCTTATGACGGGATAGAATTAAAGATAAATTCTACATAATAGAAACTATGCACACCTGCAATGCTTCAAGATGATGATTGAATTGGTGGAATTGGTTTAAATTTGAGTTTTCTGATATGAACCAAACTTACAAGAAGCAAATAGAGGATTGCAGCTGAATAAAATCGTTTAATAAAATCGTATAATTAATATAATTAATATAATACTATGTCACAATAAATTTTTTTCTCTGCCGTAGATCATACTGCATCATCTTCTGCTTTGATTATCTGTAAATATATATAAAATCCACATTTTAGTTATTTTAGTTACAACTTAACGTAGAACTTATTATATATAGAAATAGAGTGGCCTTTTGCTTTAGTGAGTGTAGAGACTAAATAATGTGTCCGAAGGAGGTGCGAGCGTATGGCAGAAAGTCTTGTTGCAGGAAATTTAAATGCTAATAGTAATAATTCAGCGAAATGAACGCGGAGATCCAATATTTTTAACGCACAATGTATTGGTGTTGAAATGAAACTAATTTATTTAATATGTTTATTGGTGATTTTAAATAATGGGAATTTAAAAAATTAATGAATTAATAAATAGCGTGACAACTACTTTGGATTTTATTAATTAAAGTATTACGAATGTCTTTCACAAAAGATTGAAAAGCATTAACGGAGATGTGTTTTCAGTGTACTTTCTTCACTAATGTGACTTGCTTTACATTGCAAGCAGTCCACCATAATCTATTTTCTTAATAATTCTTAATGCTATGTCTTTAAACAAATTTTGTCGATTTACCTTATTTGACAAAGTTCCAGAAACTTGTGCGAAACAAGATGCTCTGTCTATCTATTTCATCTTCTCCGGACAACCTCCACGCCTGTGCATTCCCTTCATTTCTATCCATCCAAGCCTGTGCGTCCCCTTCAATTGTACTATCCAAGCCTGTGCGTCTCCTTCATTTTTATCGAAGTCCTGTACGTCCCCTTCATTTCTATAATATAATAACCTTTACATAAAATAAAAACTCCGTCTCCTAATAATTCCGTCTCCTATTTAGTGTAAAAACTCCTGACATCTCAAATTTGGACAACTTACATTATTTGACACTTGGAGGTTAAGATTGGTAGGTTATAAAGTTCAATGTATTTAAAAAATAGTTTGTACAATGACGGACGACGATCCCTGCCGAATAATCCCGAGAGTCGACGAACGAAGAACGAAACATGTGTTAGTTTCGTTTTGGCTGAAGGTGCGCGTGTAACGCGTATATACGTAGAAGAACGAAACATGTGTTAGTTTTGTTTTGACTGAAGGTGTGCGTGTAACGCGTATACGTATTATGTTTGACGAAAAATTTCTAGAAGAATCAGAAGAAGAAAAATCTTAATATTTCCGACTGATCCATGAGACGATATTATGATATCTCTGTCATGCGTGGACCGATTTTATTGAAATTGGTCTCATTCCAAAGCTTATATGCGGTTTACATAAGAAAAATGCCTTTAAATTTAGAAAATATTGCAAGCGTCATGAGATATTAATGAATTAAGTTTCAGGTTAGTTTGGATTAGCCGGGCGACGAGTAAATGATAGCGGTAGCGACAGTCGACATATATAGGGTGTCTTTCCTGTACTTGGCGTCGAGACGCTACCGCGTCTCTAGATACAGCGTCGGCATCAGCGTCACCCCCCTATAGTGTTCCCTCCGCTTCCCTTCTCCTTTCTTTACTATGGGCACTATTATCCCCTCCTTCCATTTTTCTGGCCATCCCTCTCCCTTCCACACTCTGTTGCATACACTCCATACCCATTCCTCCACTTCTGCCCCTCCGTATTTCCATACCTCGTTCGGTATCCCGCCTCCACCTGCTGCTTTTCCATCCTTTAGCTTTCCTATTACCTTTCTGATCTCCTCCCTGCTTATCTCATCTTCATCGTCTCCCTGCCTCTCCCTCTCTCTCCCTCTAACCACTTTCCCCTCCCCCCCCCCCATTAACTCCATAAAATATTCCTTCCACTCTTCCATTCCTATCTCCTCGTTCACCCTCTTCCTTATTTTCCTTTCCCTGTTCACCACCTCCCATACACCGCCTTCATTTTTTATCCCTTCTATTTCTTTCATGAACCTCTCGGCCTCCTCCCTCCTCTTGCACTCACATAGACCGTTATATTCCCTCTTCGCCTTTCTATATTCCTCCTTTCCCTTCCCCTCTCTTCTCCATATCCTCAGCACCCTTCTTACTTCCTTTTTTTTTCAATTCGCACTCCTTATCCCACCATCCTCTTCTTCCGTGTCCCCTCCCTTCCCCCTTTCCTTCCTCTAAGCCTTTCCTAAACTCCTTCATCATTCCCTCTAATTCCTCCTCTAGCCCTCCACTTTTTGCTCCTCCCCACCTTATACCTGCTCTAATCTTCTCCCTTCCTTCCTGCGTCCAAACTCCCCGCGCTACCGGTTCACCTCTGCTTCCACCCCCCCTTTTCCCTCTCCTCACCCCTTTCATCTTTACTATTACTGGGTGGTGATCCGAGTCGATTTGGTCTCCAATCTCCAGCCTTTCCACCCTCTCTCTTACCTCCCCGTCTCCTATTACATAATCTATCACCGTTTTCCCTCTCGCCCCCGTAAATGTGAATTCTCCTGCCTCATCCCCGACCATATTCCCATTCAGTATCGCCCATCCTGCTTCCTGTAATCTCTCCACTAGCCTCCTCCCCTCCGTGTTTAGCTTTTTGTCTTATGACCTCCTTCCTTCTTCCTCCCCCTCCTCTCCCGTTATCGCCCCCCTTTGTCCCCTGTCCTTGCGTTAAAATCCCCTCCTATAACCGTCTTCCTCCCCTCCTCTACTCCCTCCATCCATTCTTTCAGGTCGTCTAGCTTCTTCTCCATATCCCCGTTCACGTAAGTCCCCACTACCCTCCACCTTTCCGTCCCTACCATAAACTCCGCTATCATTATCCCTTCCTTCTCTTCATTCCCCCATATCCTTCCTTCCTCCTCCGTCATCTCCTCTCTCACTCCTATCAACATCCCCCCCACCGCCCTTCCTTTCTTACTCCTTCTTCTCGCTACTTGCGCCTCCCACCTATACCCTTTCGGCAATTTCCCTTTAACCCTTTCCCAGCCCTTTTCTTCCACCCAAGTCTCCATTAATACTACCACATCCCATCCCTCTATAGTCCTCCAGAACTCCTCGTCCTTCTTTCCCAGTCCTGCTACGTTCCAATATCCTATCGTCCACCCTTCCTCCCCTCCCACTCCCTCCGTCCCCTCTCCTCTTATCTGCCTCCCTTTGCCTTTTACTGCTTTCCTATTCCCTTTTCCTTCCTCTCCTAACCCCCCTTTTCTAGGGTCCCCACCTTCTCTTCCCCCCTCTCTCTGTCCTCCCTTCTCTCTTCCTCCCTCTCCATCCCTTTTCTGTCCCTTAATACTTCTTCTTCCTCATCCCATTTCCACCATTCGTCATCTATCCTTATCCTTCCGTATGTCACCCATACTCTTCTACCATTCCTCTCTTCTTTTGCCGCTATCTCCTTTAACTTCCATTGCATCCTCCTCTCCTTCCATGTCCAGTCGTCTGCTATTCTCACCGCCCTTCCTTTCAGGGCCCTTTTCCTCTCCATCACCTGGCTTTTGTTTTCCATGCTCCCCAGTCTCGTCACTATTATTTCCCCGCCTTCCCTCGCACCCCTCCCCGTATCCTTCTTGCACTTACTATTTTCACCCTTGCTCCTATTTCTTCCATAATGCATTCCACCCCTTCTCTCACATTTCCTTCCTTCACCTTAACTCCCCTCAGCACAATATTCCTTCTCCTCTCCTCCCTTTCCTTCTCCTCCAGCAATTTCTCTATTCTTTGCACCTTCCCTACCACCTCCTTTCCTACTTCCTCTCCTCCCCTCTTTCCTCTTTCCATTCTACTAATCCTTTCCTCCAGTTCCTTCCATTTCTTCCCTCCCTCCCCCCCTCTCTCCACTTCCTCCAATCTTTCTCCCAACCTTTCCAACCTTCCCCACATCTCCTTCCTCTCTTTCGCCCAGTTTTCCTCTCCCTTCTTAATTTCCTCCTTAATCTTCTTCATTTCCTCCCTTATCCCCCTTCCTTGCCCCTTAACCTCCTCTAGCCCTTCCCTCATCTCCTTCCTCATTGCTACCAGAAGCTTCTCTATCTCTCCCTTCTCCCCTCCCTGACTTTTATCCGGACACCTTCTAGTCTTTTTGCTGCCCTCAAACGCGTACTCTCCCCCCTTCCTCCTCGCCTTCTTCCCCCCATCCTCCTCCCTTTTTCTTTTCCACCATTCCCCTAAGCTGCCTGTACTCCTCGTACTGTTCTCCCTTTCCCTACCCAGTCTCTCCGCATTTGACGGCCTTCCCTTCTTCTTGCCCTCTTCCCCCTGCTTACCAGTCTTGCTGTCACCCAGCGGCATCTTCCGCTTCTTCTGCTTCCATGTTATCTCCTCCTTCAATTTCTTCCTAAACCTGCTACTCTGCCCCCAAACTCATTCAAATCCTCTCGCCTACCTTTTACTCTCCCACCTGCTCCACCTGATGTCGCCACCTCTCGTGCTCCGTCCCGCTTTCCTTTTCACCTGCCCCAGCCGCCCTCCTAACCTCAACGTCGTACCTCTCTTTCTCTTACCTACTCTCCTCGCCCATCGTCACCCTACTTCTCCTGCCCTTCCTCTGGGGTACTCCTCCCTTCACACTATCTTTCTCCTCACTCTTGTGTCCACTCTCTCACCTTCACACCTTCTATCCGTTCTCAAAATACTCTCTCAATCGCACCTGCCTGTCACTCCATGCACATCCGGAACCGGAAGCCTTCTTCCTTTTTGTGATTGTATACTTTCTTCTATTTTTTTGTGATTGATTATTATTATTTTTTGTGATTTATTTGATCTAGAGACGCGGTAGCGTCTCGACGCCAAGTACATGAAAGACACCCTGTATATGTCGACTGTGGCTACCGCTATCATTTACTCGTCGCCCGGCTAATCCAACCTAACCTGAAACTTATTTCATTAATATCTCATCACGCCTGCAATATTTCCAAAATTTAAAGGCATTTTTCTGATGTAAACCGCATATAAGCTTTCGAATAGGATCCATTTCAATAAAATCGGTCCACGCATGACAGAAATATGATAATATCGTCTCATGAATCAGTCCGAAACGGTAAGATTTTTCTTCTTCTGATTCTCCAAGAAATTTTTCGTCAAACATAATACGTATACGCGTTACACGCACACCTTCAGTCAAAACAAAACTAACACATGTTTCGTTCTTCTACGTATATACGCGTTACACGCACACCTTCAGCCAAAACGAAACTAACACATGTTTCGTTCTTCGTTCGTCGACTCTCGGGATTATTCGGCAGGGATCGTCGTCCGTCATTGTACAAACTATTTTTTAAATACATTGAACTTTATAACCTACCAATCTTAACCTCCAAGTGTCAAATAATGTAAGTTGTCCAAATTTGAGATGTCAGGAGTTTTTACACTAAATAGGAGACGGAATTATTGTCTCAATTAACAAGGTAAGTCGCCAAATTTATTTAATAGATTTTTTATGTAGAGTCGCAGACTTGGAAGTTGTCCGGAGAAGGTTCGACAGAGAAGCACCTTCTTTCGCATAAGTTTCTAGAAATTTGTACCATGCTTGTACAAAATAATATATTGTAGTAAAAAATTACATTGAATTTAAATTGCCAGATATTTGTATTTGTATACCAGCAATTTAGAGTTTTTATTTTATGTAAAGGTTATTATATTATAGAAATGAAGGGGACGTACAGGACTTCGATAAAAATGAAGGAGACGCACAGGCGTGGATAGTACAATTGAAGGGGACGCACAGGCTTGGATGGATAGAAATGAAGGGAATGCACAGGCGTCGAGGTTGTCCGGAGAAGATGAAATAGATAGACAGAGCATCTTGTTTCGCACAAGTTTCTGGAACTTTGTCAAATAAGGTAAATCGACAAAATTTGTTTAAAGACATAGCATTAAGAATTATTAAGAAAATAGATTATGGTGGACTGCTTGCAATGTAAAGCAAGTCACATTAGTGAAGAAAGTACACTGAAAACACATCTCCGTTAATGCTTTTCAATCTTTTGTGAAAGACATTCGTAATACTTTAATTAATAAAATCCAAAGTAGTTGTCACGCTATTCATTAATTCATTAATTTTTTAGATTCCCATTATCTAAAATCACCAATAAACATACTAAATAAATTAGTTTCATTCCAACACCAATACATTGTGCGTTAAAAATATTGGATCTCCGCGTTCATTTCGCTGAATTATTACCATTAGCATTTAAATTTCCTGCAACAAGACTTTCTGCCATACGCTCGCACCTGCTTCGGACACATTATTTAGTCTCTACACTCACTAAAGCAAAAGGCCACTCTATTTCTATATATAATAAGTTCTACGTTAAGTTGTAACTAAAATAACTAAAATGTGGATTTTATATATATTTACAGATAATCAAAGCAGAAGATGATGCAGTATGATCTACGGCAGAGAAAAAAATTTATTATGACATAGTATTATATTAATTATATTAATTAAACGATTTTATTAAACGATTTTATTCAGCTGCAATCCTCTATTTGCTTCTTGTAAGTTTGGTTCATATCAGAAAACTCAAATTTAAACCAATTCCACCAATTCAATCATCATCTTGAAGCATTGCAGGTGTGCATAGTTTCTATTATGTAGAATTTATCTTTAATTCTATCCCGTCATAAGACTGTTTATTAGGGTGGACCTTAGTTACTCTTGTCGAAATATAATTTTTAGATTTTTGACGGGGTCACTCCCCAAGGATTATGCCACTGGGAGAAAAAATAATGTGTGCAAAATTTGAAATTGATCGGAGAACGAGAAACTGTGCCTCATCGCATTTGAAATTTTTTATTTTCGTAACTCGTTTTTCTTCGTTGTAGTATATCGTTAATATACATTTTTATATATCGTTATCTTTTTACGCTCTGTAATAATATAGAATCAAAGTATAAGATTACACAAAAAAATCATGACCTTGAAATCTCAAAAAATGAACCATCAAAAAATACTTTTTTCGTTGGCATTATATTTATGTTGTCAAACAGTATAATTTTCGTCTAAAATTTTTTTTGGATAATTATAAATAACTGATTAAAGGGAAAACTACATCCGAAATGCACCAATTTTTGCAGATATTTTTCAATTTATTTTAAAAACTAGGGCTCTAGAAGAAAATTCACCATTGCACGTGATGCAACAGACATTTTCCCCCCGGAAAACACCAACAAAAGTGGTAAGTCACGGTTTGTTTTCAATACAGAAGGCAACAGCGGCGGGCGTATCCATTGCCGCTCACCGACAGAATCGCTCACACGCGCGCGACTACCACTGTCGGCGCCATACGTTTTGCCAAACTATTTCGCTCAGTTATTGAAAACGAAATGTGACCTACCACTTTTGTTAATGTTTTCCGAAGGAAAAATGTCTGCTGCATCGCGTGGAGTAGTCAGATTTTCTTCTAGACTCTTAGTTTTTAAAATAAATTGACAGATATCTGCAAAAATTGTTGCGTTTCGGGTGCATTTTTTCTTTGATCGTGGTTTAAATATATTTAAATAGTAATAATGCAATAATAACTTATATCGTTGTGTTCTCGAAGGTTTATAAAATAATTTTGACGGAACAAGCAACCGAATAACTATTACTATTTCGATACGCAAGACGTTCAAGTTGAAAATTTGCATGTTGGCGAAAAACGGTTTCGAATTCGTATTCAGCGTATGAAAATTTATAAGAAACGTGTATTGAATGTTACAAGTCCAGATGGCTGTTGAATAGTTACAATTGAACTTTTGCATGAGTTTGACTGCTCGTTCGGCCGAATCGTTTACTGCTAAATTATTTACTATATTTAATCCAATATTATAATTGGGATCACTTTTCCATTCTAGAGAATCCATATTTATAAAATCTGTTGGAACAGTGTATTCTTAACGAAAGTATCGGTTATTTCATTAAAATTTTGAAATCTATTATTTACATATATATATATGAAAAAAATTCCTTAGACAAAAGTTGTACTGTTTGACATGGTAAAAATAATTACAACGAAAGATGTTTTTTTACGGTAAATTTACGAGATTTCAAGGTCATAATTTTTCAAGTAATCTTATACTTTGATTCTATATTATTACAGAGTGTAAAAAGACAAATTCAACCATATATAAACATGTATATTAACGATATACTACAATGGAGAAAAACGATTACAAAAAAAAATTCAAATGCGATGAGACCCGGTTTCCCGTCTTCCGGTCGATTTCAAATTTTCCACTTTTTTTTTCCCCCAATAAAAATTATCTAAAGTCTGTCCCTACTATGCCAATTATCTTTGTAAAAAGAAGTGAGATCCCCATAAAAAAACTTCAAAAAGTAAAAAAATTACGCCAAGTACATGAAAAATCAAATATATCACAAAAAATAGAAGGTAAAAATAAAATCACAAAAAAATAGAAGACAATATACAATCCCCCAAAAAATAGAACAAAATATATAATCACAAAAATAGAAGATAATACACAAAAAAATAGAACAAAATATACAATCACAAAAAAATAGAAGATTATAATTATTACAAAATAAAAAAAAGGTGTTAAATCAAAATGAGCTGCAAGTACATAAAGGTACTTTCCAACTGCGCTTAAGATGACACAACTACATATACACAGCTAAAATGCTGTGATCATACATTCCATTACTCATATCGCGGACATTTTTTAATTAATCCGTCAAAAAGAATCCCATTTAAAAAAAATTGTCGTAAATTAATAACTTTACAAAATTAATAATATACCAAAATTACGCCAATTCTAAGAATGGCTATTATACAAAGACAAAATTGTATTAAATAATATTAAGCAGACATATTTTTATACAAGTAAATATTTTAATACGAATAAATATTTTATTCAAAATACTTGGCGCTGCGGAACCGAAAAAATGTTAATTGTTTTAGTAGTAATAATAATTTATAATAACTCCCTTACAATCTAAAATACATAAACATATATATACATATACATATTAGAAACGCAGTCAGATCTATTCTACATATATTTAAGGGGTCATATACGTTTCTCGGCGCTAAAATGTGGTCAATGTTTGGAAGTAATTCAGGGATAAACTATTAGTCCGATTGGTTTAATTCTTTTTGTGTTTTATAGGTATACGTTTATAGATTATAAAACAGGTATGAGAATTTCAAAATTTTTAAAAATGTGGCGTCCGCGGGCAGTGTCGTAGAACATGTTTTCTGGCGCCGCCCAAAACGGTGGGCATGATTCAGCCCGTACGAGTGGTCTGAAATTAAAATCACCGATTTTTTAACAATCTGTGGGATCATAGTTATCGTGTGTAGGCGCCATTTTTTCAAAAACAAAAAATTGCGGAAATGGTAGCACTTTGAAGAAAAGGGTCGTGATTTTCGCTATAAAACTCGTACGTTTTTGCTTGTTATTAAAAAATGGTTCAATTTAATTGAAAAAGCTCTCCTAACACGATAACGAATCTTATGTAGAATATGTGTGTAAATGCTAAAGTTAATCGGATGAACGGTGAGGCAGTTATCATGCCCACCGTTTTGAAAAGTGCTGTTTCGAGAAAAACGCGTTTAAAGTTTTAAAAGAGTTTTAATTGTGCGATACATTGAAATTTTGTAACTAACTCCTAATCAGCGATGCCTGCACCATAAAGGTGACCTTCCTCTGCAATTTGAGCTACCTCTGCTTGCAATCTACTTTGTCTGCGATGAATTCTGCCCTCTTTTGTCGCTTGCTGCGCTCTCAGTTCACCCATTGCGATACGCTGTACGTCGGCCTCCTGGCACATATAGTGCGCTGCATTTCCAATCTTGATGTTCAATGTTTGTAGTGTCTTCAAAAGTGACATATGGCCTTCGTTGAACATCCCTGTTGCAATATATGTGGCGATTTGAACAATTGTGGAGCCGCTATATGTCTCTTTTGGAGCAACTTTCCATATTAGAGCGTTCAAACTCTCATTCGAGTTTTGGGTGAAACCCCCGACACACTTTCGAAGCAAATCAATGCTGCTTAAATCTTCGTACACAGGACGAATAGCGTCTTGCACAATCTGATGAAGAGGAGGCTTATGCCTGTATTCCTCCAAGTTATTCGTAGCATGCGCTCGTTGCCACGAGCACCACGACTCTTCTCCGGCTGCACAGAAATGATGCTGCGGTTTGTCATCACTTGAAATTTTATGCCAAAAAGTTGCCCAAACAGCATCGTTCATTTCTTCGACAGAATCACTGTGTCTCCTAATAGCTAGACCGTAATAAGTCTGCAATTCGTCCATCAATTTGCCTGTGAGCATGCCTCTTCCTCCGAGCCCTTTCGTATTTTTCTTCAGTGCACGAAGACGCGTTCCCATTCGTTTCTGCACATGGCCCACGCATTCTTTTTTAGAAACGGGAGTATTGTATGGGTCTGTTTGCAGGATACCATTAAATGTTTTGCTATCACCGTCACCGATATAGTATAAATATTTAACACCGTGTAATTCAAGCGATCGCTGAAACATTTCCTGCATTCCGTCCACCTCCATTTTTCCCGCACTCCCTTCATGATTTGCCGAACACTCGTGCCCTCCTTCATTCCAACCCTCATATTCGGCGGTGTCTCTTTTATTCTCCCAATATTCACAGGCTTTGCAATATGATGATTTGACAAGAATGTCCACAACTTTCCCCGTCAAATTCCCAATGAGAGTCATCACGCCGAAAAGGGAAGAGTAGCCACGTTTCTTCCAGGTTCCATCCCCGGAAACAACAATTCCTGTTTCATCGTCAAATATTTCTGCTTCTTGAGTAGCTGTTTTTTCCTCAGTCGCAGCAATTTTTAATGAAACATCACAAACAGTTTGTGCAGCAATGAGAATTTTTTTTACTATAGCGTCGTACGTAGATTGCGCTATTGGCTTTGGCAAGTCCATGAGTCCGCAAAACTTTCGCATAGCTGATTGCCCTAGTCCTAACACTCTCAACACAAACACGAAGCGGGTATTTATTTCGTAGGCTTTATCAATTTGTGGGCAAGAGGGGATACGCTGAGGGCCACACTTATTACACTGTATCACAATTTTAAATCCAAGGCCTCGAATGTCGTCTTCTGCAAATTTTACGTGACTTCCACACGTTTTGCAATTTACATATAAACTAATAGTCGCAAATACAGCAGCAAAGTTTAAAATTCGGTACCCGAATGACGAATCTACAATCACTTCCGAATATTTCGAATTTTTTAATTTTTTCGCCGATGCACTGGTCATCGCTTTTTCAGACTCCCTTTTCCGGGTTGTTGGAAACCGCTTTTTCACAGGTCGCGATGCTCGCCTAAAATCACTTCTTTTCCCCTTTCGGTCTGCATATACACAAGGTCCTGACATTTTTCTGGTCACCGTTTACAAGTCGGAGGATAGTATCAGACTAAACGCCTGATGTACTCAAACGTACTTTCCACCCGCCCCTGTACCGGTTAACAGAGGCCTAAAACTAGTCATATAGCTAATTATGGGCCCTATAAATACAATATGGATACTTCAAAAGTATTTTACAATAGGTTTTTCCATATTTTACAACTCCGCAATTATCGGAGTCCAATTTAGAGGAAGACGCGCGGTCGTACAGCTAGCCCGCTGTAAAACTGAAATGGGACCGGCGCGACTTGTTTCGTTCAAACGGCCGTAACTTCACCAATAATTGGAATTTCGAGTTCGCTGTAGGCTTAAAATATTTCGAAGACATGCACCTTTCAAATTATGTATAAAAAAAAAAATGCATTTTTTCCAATGAGGAAACGTATATGACCCCTTAACTCTAATATCATACGTAGCATATGCACCCGCACACATACACACATTCACGAAAGCACGCACAAGAAAGAAAGAAAAAGATTAATGCAATTTATATATATTTATTTCAGTTTAGCACCTCCAATTCGGGGTGCAGCGCCAAGTATTTTGAATAAAATATTTATTCGTATTAAAATATTTACTTGTATAAAAATATGTCTGCTTAATATTATTTAATACAATTTTGTCTTTGTATAATAGCCATTCTTATAATTGGCGTAATTTTGGTATATTATTAATTTTGTAAAGTTATTAATTTACGACAATTTTTTTTAAATGGGATTCTTTTTGACGGATTAATTAAAAAATGTCCGCGATATGAGTAATGGAATGTATGATCACAGCATTTTAGCTGTGTATATGTAGTTGTGTCATCTTAAGCGCAGTTGGAAAGTACCTTTATGTACTTGCAGCTCATTTTGATTTCACACCTTTTTTTTATTTTGTAATAATTATAATCTTCTATTTTTTTGTGATTGTATATTTTGTTCTATTTTTTTGTGTATTATCTTCTATTTTTGTGATTATATATTTTGTTCTATTTTTTGGGGGATTGTATATTGTCTTCTATTTTTTTGTGATTTTATTTTTACCTTCTATTTTTTGTGATATATTTGATTTTTCATGTACTTGGCGTAATTTTTTTACTTTTTGAAGTTTTTTATGGGGTTTATTTTACAAGAATCATAACTATTGCCAACACATAAAATATCATCTAGATATATGATTGATAAATATCCCTGAGAACGAAGTACATAAACTACAGGTTTCATAATTTTTGTAAAGATGTACGGACTCATACATAATCCGAAAGGAAGACACCTAAACTGAAATAACTTCCCTTCAAATCTAAATCTTAAATATTTTCTATCGTTCTCACATATAGGGAGTATAAAGTAAGCGTCTTTTAAATCTAATGTACACATATATGTACCCCTAGACAATAAATTTCTAGCCGATCTTAAATCTTCCAATTTAAAATGTATAGGCTTTATAAATGTATTTAACTTTTTAAGGTTAATTATAAACCTATAAGAGCCATCTGGCTTTGGGACCAGGAAGTATGTTGATATGAATTGATCTTTACAATCTTTACATTCTTCAATAGCCTGTTTTAAAATTAACTCATTTATTTCTTTTTTAATTCCCTCCTTCTCATTAGAAGACCATATGGGTTCTTTCTGTTCCGCATTCTGAACAGGATCTTTGTCAAACGGAATGCTATATCCCTTTACACATTGAAGAATGAATTTATCATCGGTTATACTTTTCCATTCTTTTATGAAAAAACCGAAGTTTACCAGCTATAGTCATTACCGAAGTTATTTCTTGTTCGACATCTGCTTCTTCTCGTTGTTGCTGGTTCTCTGGAAAGGCCGCATAGTTGTCGTTCTGGGCCTGTATCTCACATTTGTGAATTGTTTTTTGGGAAAATGTCCGCCTACCTGCATGTCCCTTGCAGGTAGGCTCCGCCAGTTTCCCTGTGTCACAGTTTTCTGCTGTGTCTTTTTTACACCTTGTTTTTCGGGAGCCTTGAGCGTAATGGAAGCTTTTTCAATTGCTTTTGCATCCTTAACCTGTTCTGTTATTTTTTGACCATAGAGCCACTCATCTGCCACGCTAGCGTCTAATGTTGGTCTAATATCTTTATCCAAGGTAGGTGTGATAAAAGATTTTCTCGTGAGAGACTGTTGATGATAAACATCACATAAAATTTTTCCTGTGTCCCAGAGATGCTTCATTAATTGAACATAATCAATTGCTTCATCCGGATTAGACGTACCCATTGATATTGCTGCACCTAGCGTTAATACATATTGCGTAGGTATACGTGTAAATTTTGTTCGTATGGAACTTTACACAATTATTTCTTTGTTCGTATGGAACTGGGTATCATTCTTGTTGAACTAACCCTAAAGTACGATGCTTCGTGTGGAAGATCGCACTGTATTTATGAAATCATAAGGAAGGTAATTACCTTCAACAGGATTTACAGAATCTTGTGTAACATTTTTTGAGGAATTTTGGCTTTGCATAAATTCCATCCAACCCTTTGTTAGGTTATCTAGCTGTTCTTGCATAATTTTTAACTTTTTAGAAGTTTTGCTAGATTCTCTTTCACGTTCTCTTGAACGTGAACGAGAAAGATGTCTTTTCTTCGACTTTCCCATCTTGTTTGAATTCTTTTAATAATTAATAAATTACCGTAATATTCTAAACGTGTATTATTCTTTCACACAACAAAACAATATGAGGAGGTTGCTAGGGCGCGCACGTGACAGGTGAGTCTCGCGTGCCAAAAAATATTGTTTTATTTAAACTCTAAACGTTGTGTATTTTTCCACATACTTGACAGTACTACAAGTAATCATCGAGAACGAGACGCGTAGTGTAATTAGTAAATGTGTCCTATTTTTCAGTTAACAATGCAGATGAAGATAATTATTTCAACAGCTGAAAGAGAAAGTAAACCTGCTGCATGAGCAAATAAAATATTATCAAAAAAATAAATCACAAAAAATAGAAGATAATGATATATATAATATTAAAAATTATCTGATGTCATTCCCTATGCAAATTATCTTTGTAAAAAGAAGTGAGATCCCCATAAAAAAACTTCACAAAAGTAAAAAAATTACGCCAAGTACATGAAAATCAAATAACTCACAAAAAATAGAACATAATAATATAAATCACAAAAAAAATAGAAGAAAATATACAACAAATAAATCACAAAAATAGAAGATAATAATATCACAAAAAATAGAAAAATATACAATACAAAAAACGATGTGAAATCAAAATGAGCTGCCAGTACATACAGGTGCTTTCCAACTGCGCTTAAGATGACACAACTACATACACACAGCTAAAATGCTGTGTTCATACATTCTATTACTCATATGGAGGGCATTTTATTTATCCCATCAAAAAGAATCCCATTTAAAAACATTGTCGTAAATTAATTAATAGCTTTACAAAGTTAATGATATACAAAAATTGCGCCAATTATAACAATGGCTATTTATACAAAGAAAAAAATGTATTACATAATATTAAGCAGATATATTTTTATAACGAAAGAAAAAAAAAGATTATTGCAATTTATACATATTTATTCAGTTTAGCAATACCAATTCGGAGAGCAGCGCCAAGTATTTTGAATAAAATATTTATTCGTATTAAAATATTTATTTGCATAAAAATATATCTGCTTAATATTATGTAATACTTTTTTTTCTTTGTATAAATAGCCATTGTTATAATTGGCGCAATTTTTGTATATCATTAACTTTGTAAAGCTATTAATTAATTTACGACAATGTTTTTAAATGGGATTCTTTTTGATGGGATAAATAAAATGCCCCCGATATGAGTAATAGAATGTATGAACACAGCATTTTAGCTGTGTGTATGTAGTTGTGTCATCTTAAGCGCAGTTGGAAACCACCTGTATGTACTGGCAGCTCATTTTGATTTCACATCTTTTTTTGTATTGTATATTTTTCTATTTTTTGTGATATTATTATCTTCTATTTTTGTGATTTATTTGTTGTATATTTTCTTCTATTTTTTTTGTGATTTATATTATTATGTTCTATTTTTTGTGAGTTATTTGATTTTCATGTACTTGGCGTAATTTTTTTACTTTTTTGAAGTTTTTTTATGGGGTTTCATGTACTTGGCGTAATTTTTTTACTTTTTTGAAGTTTTTTTTATGGGTCTCTTTAACCCTTAAAGGACGAGTCGCCAGACAGTTGCCGGACACAAGCCGCCGGATAAAAGTCGCCAGATACAAGTCGCTGGCGACAAGTCGGTTATCCCACGGACTCGCCAGCGACCCCGGCAACTAAGTTGCCGGCGATTATCGCCCAGTCTATACGAGCCTTTACACTACCTTATCCTATCTTAGCCTAACTTAGCTTAACGTAAACTCAACTTAACCTATCTTACACCTATCTTATTTAACTACTATACACTAGGGTGGTCCTTATTTGTATGGTAAAAAATCAAAGTTTTTAAAATTTTCTTCCTACCCTCTCAGAAGTTTCCAAATAGTTGAAAAGAATTTTGTCTAAAATTTTGTTAAAATATATTAAGGATTAAAGGTCGCTCAATGCCATTGAAATATTACTATTTTGGTATAAATTGTTACGTATGTGGAATTTTCCCATACGCCGCTCTCAACCATTTTTCGAGCTCGCGTCTGCGAAGGGAAAACGCCCTAAAAGCCTTTTAGTTTATCACATACCACTAAGGGGGTCATGATCTCGACCATCTGGATCACGACCATGGGAACGGGAGTGACACGACGACGACCCCGAAGGATTTCCTTATATGGAAATTCCTAACGCATCCCCACTCATTTTTGGGACTATATAAACCCTTTGGTTTCATCCCTCGTTGGTTAAAAGCTATAGAGTCACGCGTAGAGTCACGTCGTGTCACGCTCGTACAGAGTTGGTAAGATTGGGCTAAAGTCCCTGTCAGAATCATAGTTAACCTCATAGGATCCGCGAGTCCGGTTTATATTCTATTTGGCACTTTGAAATAGCCACTCGTACGCCCCGCATCGCCAGTGTGTCAACACCGTGCAACTAGTGGTAACCTACACACTTTTATTTATTATTTAATCGCGACACTTACATTTGTACAATAACTAATTATTGAATATACGAATGGTGTTCACGTGTAAATCGAGTAGATTCGTTAAACCCATCTCTTACCCAGCGATCCTTATAATATTAGTAGCACTCACCCACTGATACAACTTTACCGCTCGAGTTGTATCAAATATTAATTAAGAGTTACGAGGCATTACTAACATTTCCCGCGACTCCCTGATTTCGCATCAGGTTCGTTCGCAACCTTTCATCCACAACAAGGGATCTTCTCCAACCTAGTGGCTCCCCGATTTTGCATCGGGTTCGTCCACGAAACCTCACCCTCCTACGGCTCCCTGATTTCGCATCAGGTTCGTCCGTATCCTACAGCTCCCTGATTTCGCATCAGGTTCGTCCGTATCCTACAGCTCCCTGATTTCGCATCAGGTTCGTCTGTAAATCTACCAACTTCCGAACAGCTCCCTGATTTCGCATCAGGTTCGTCCGCATGTGACTCCATTCCTAGAGGCTCCCTGATTTCGCATCGGGTTCGTCCTCGCCGTCAATAATCCTAGCGGCTCCCTGATTTCGCATCAGGTTCGTCCGCGCCCCTAACTAACAAACTCATAAACCGTATTCCTTGGGAAATACCCTCCTCGCCGGCCTCGCGCGTTGCCGCAGCCCCGGCTCGTAACAAAATTGATAGAAATTTTTGTAATAAGGACAACATAATTTTATTAACTTTTAAGTGCGAATATAACATTAAAATTCGAATGTATTTCATTTCCTGTCAAATAAAGTTCTCTTAAGAACTTTAGGATGCCGTTTTCGATGATCAGCAACGATCTAAAGAATGTACTGCAATTGGTCCTCGTCTTTCGTCAAACGACTAGAATAGTATATTACGTGACAAGGGAGAGAAGAAAGCGATTCCGACGAGCGTGAAGTTTACGGCCCGAGCGCAGCGAGGGCAGCAATTCGCGCGAGGCGAAATCGCGTCTCTCCCTTGTCACGTACAATATTTTTTTCAACACCTGCATGAAAGGTGTGTTTTTGAAAGCCTGCTGAGCGATTCGCAAAAAAATATGCACATTCGATTGCTCGTTTATTCTGTCGAAATTAATAAATACGTGTATTTATTTATACGTGTTTCCAATTTGTGGTTATCTCGCCACTCCATAAATTTTTGGTATATCATCTGGTATTTTACTTTCGATTTTGATGGCAGCAAATTTTCTTCGATGGCTTTTGCAGCTTCTACTGTATCGGGGAGCGTGTGGTATCCCGTGTTGCTATCACTGTCATTATTATTCATTTTACCTTTCAATTGTATTTTTTAATGAAAAATGGTGCTGTGACAGTTGTAATATCATGATAAAACACGCATGATAGATAACGATTAGTCGAACAACTGCATCTTTATACCATAGGTTAACGTCAAACTTCAGGGAGGAAAGTAAAAAATTATGCGAATACGCATGCGCTTAGTCTTTTTCCCTTGGGGGAAAAGTAGAAAACGCGAATACGTCGGAAATTAGTCATTTTACTCCCGCTCAGCAGGGTAAAAAAGCACACATTTTCATGCAGGTGTTGAAAAAAACTTCTTAATCAAAGCTACACCACGTTCAGCATGGTCGTTTACAACTGTTAATGTTTTCACTTGTTTTTCTGCTATTTGGTAATCTTTATTTTCTTTCCATTGTGACGCTGGAATTGGGAGAAAGCCTTGCGGAAGATTAAGTTTCGTAAATAGTAATTTGCTGTTCTTGGTAGTGAAGTCTGCAACTGTCTTATCTTGTATGTTTTCAAGACGCACAATTACACGATTTTGTGGTTCCTCATCCCCTTCTTTATTAATGCTGGCTTTTACCATGCGATCTTTTATTTCATGACCCACATTATCATCGAATAGTGCAAGACCTATCAATTCTTCAGGCAAGTACCACAGGTGTCTGGACATTGTCTTTGTCGTTACGTTGGAAATTGAAGGGTTGATTCTCTCGTACGCTACGAGAGATTGAAGAAAATGTAGGTCATTCTGAGGCGCTCTGGTGGCAATGGAAGCGGTCACCCAAGCTTTCGCATACAGTGTTGAAAAAAATATGCAAAGATTGCGAAGGGTGGTTTCTTCACGTGCTGTTAATCGAAACTGGGATCGAAACATCCACACCTTGAATGAATAAATGATCTTGGACATCCACCGAGCGTGATGCATTGGCCCAGGAGTTGCAAATCGAATTCCGCGAAGTGGTATCAAGGAATATTAAAGTTATTTCAATTAACTCACGGTAGTCATCGCGAGGCTGTACTTTCAATAATACATTATTTAAAAAATTCACAATTTCTTCTTTGCTATCAGCAATTGCTTCACAGATCACTTGATCAGTGGAGGAGTCCTCAAACCGATTGAGATCTAATACGTTCCACTGCCCTTGGAACCGTTTAAAGAGAAGGACCTCCGGAGATGAGGTAGTGCCAATGCTTTCAGAAAATGCTGCCGCTGCTATCAGCTGGAATATATGGTGTCGACAAGCGAGATGCAGTAAGTCTCGTTCTAGTAATTGTTCGAGGATGATGCAAGTGCCAGCCTTTCGACCAGTGTTAGAGCTTGTTGTAACAGTTGGTTTAAGATGACTAGGTCCAGGAATAGGATTCGAAGAAATATCAATTGTAGATTCCCCACTTGAGAATGTAGAGCTTTTATCACTAGTGTCAAAAGAAACTTGTTCATCTAAGTGTTTAGCATCTTCAATTCCCTTCTGTTTTCGTTGATGCTGTTTGAGAAGATCGTGTTCCTTCTTTATTCTTTTTTGTAAGAATTTCTTGTCAATCGAAGACATTGCTCCTCTTCGCCCTTTTTCTCGCTGTGCTATCAGAAAAGCTTTATCTTCGTCTATTTTAATAATGTCAAGTGCATTAAGGTGTGCAATGTCGAACAAATCCTCAAAACAATCACAAAATTCACTTTTTTATTCTTGCTTGTGTTTTAGTTTTCCGTGAAGCATTTTTTTTCAACGCTTGCCAACGTAAAAAGAGGTTCTTCAGTTTCTTGATCGAATCCTGCATATGACGCACTGGAATACAAGCTCGATCCCAAAACAATACAACTTTCCTTATAGTTTTTCTTTGATGCGCTGCGAATGGTTTCTTGCTGCATTCTATGGAGGAACAAAAAGTACCCCAGCACCTGTCGATTAGATGGAAGCTTCAAACCCTTAATATCTTCTTCATACTTCTCTAATAGATATACTTTTTCGCGACATTTCATAGCACTCATGTTCATAATTGTAAATAAACCTGTAATAAAATGCAATGCATTTGAGTAAAATATTACTGAAATAATGTATTTCATATATTATACTATATAATAATATACCTATGGTAAAAACTCAAAGTTTTTACAAATTTCTTCTGACAAAAATAGTTTAAAAGAATTTCGTCTAAAATTTTGTTAAAATATATTAAGGATTATAGATCGCTGAATGTCAATAAAATGTTACTATATTGGTATAAATTGATAGAAATTTTTGCAATAAAGACAAAATAATTTTATTAACTTTTAATTGAGAGTATAACATTAAAATTCGGGCGCACATCGCATAGACGAAACGGGTTTATAACGAGTGTGTACTGTATTATGTTGTGGCATAAGGCTTTATATGCACATTTAAATTTCTCTCATCAGCAGCTCTCGAATCAGATGTAGACGCAAACTTTGACGTACATTCTACATATTCAGGTTGTTAAACGCATAGATAAAAGCATGGTTTCGGATTCTGACATATAAATATGGGCCCCGTTTCATTAAAATTGACAAGTGACAATTATGGTAAGTTGCAGTTGCCAAACCTGTGGTACATGCGAAATATAAAGTCCTTGAGCGACCTTTATATATCAAAATATACAAATAAAAAAAACGACGATATTTTTTATGGCAAATGCAAGATTTTAAGAGGGTCAGACAATTACAAAGTTGAAAGTTGAAAAATAAGGACCACCCTACTATACACACTATATACAAATATACAACACAATCCCGTCCTCTCCGCTCGCTCGCTCCCCTCCTCCTCCCCGACGCCTGCACCCGCACGCACACCGGCCTCCCGGACCTCCGTTTCCGTAGAACTCCCAAGTCACTCCATTCCCTCTCTCACACCACCATTCCCCCATATATCTGTCTCCTTTCATCTAGCCTCCTCAGCCACTCCTCCCTCTCCCCCTCATCGCCCAGTACTTCTCCTGCCATTTCCTGCCACCCTGTCTCTACCCCCCACCCCATGCACTCCTCCCACACATGTTCTCACGTCTGTCCCTCCCTTCCACACACCCTGCACCTCCTTTTCTCTCCTTCTTCCCAATATCTAACCCCCCTCATCTCATTTCCCAGTCTATATCTGGCCACTCTTCTCCACCTACTCTCCCCCATCCATTCTTTAAGTACCCCGGCAACCCTTCCCCCTTCACCCTTCCGTACCACCTGTTATACTCTGATTCCCCTATCCTTTCCCACCTCTCCTCCTCCTGCACTTTCCTTTCTCTATTCAACAACTACTGCCCTCTTATTCCCCAACTTCCCTCATCTCTTCCATCTCCTCCAGCGTCCACCCCCTCTTCTCGAAAAAATCCTTCCTATCCTCTTCCCACCCCTCCAACCACTTTCCCCTCCATAGCCACCCCTTCACCTGCTTCCAACACCTCCTCGCCAACTCCCCCCCTGCCCCTCCTCAAGCTTTCTCTCATAAACCCACGCCCTCATCCCTACCCTTCCCTTCACCATCCCCCTTTGCATCTCCCCCCTTACCATGTACCCCGGCGTACATCTATCCACCCCCAGATCCCACTTCATAAACCTTTCCTGTAGCCTTCCCATCTTCTCTCTTTCCCTCGACCCCACACCTCCGCCCCGTACCCCACCACTGGCCATACCAATTTATCAGAAAGCCACATTCTTCTTTCCCAATCCTTTCCAAATAACCTGTTCCCAATCCCCCAGACCTTCCCCATCACCGCCGCTCCTTTCCTCACTCTCTCACACACATGCCCCTCCTGCCCCCCATTCCCAAACACCGTATAGCCCATATACCTAAAACTCCTAACTTTCTCCAGCTTCTTACCCTTCCACCTCCAAGTCACACTTTTCCATCTCCCACCACCCTTCCTACACCTCATGACCTTTGTTTTTCCTACGTTTACCTCCAACCCCTTCCCATCCACATATCTCTCCAACTTCGCCATCAAACCCTTCATCCCCTCCTCATTCTCCGCCAGTACCGCCACGTCGTCAGCGTATGCCAACGTGTACAACCTTTTCCCCTCCCAGTTTCACCCCCCTCCCACCCTCCCTTTTCTAATTCCTCGTCCATGTTTGCGATCAGGAGGGTGAAGAGGCTCGGGCCCAGCGGGCACCCCTGCCTCATCCCTTTCGCTGTCCAGAACCTCTCCCCCTCCTCATTCCCTACCCGCACCCTACCTATTGTTTCCTGCAGCATCTCCTCGCATTTTACCACCAGCTGTTCCACTACCCCCCTCCCCTCATTGCCCTCACTAACACCTCCCTGTCCACCGAGTCAAACGCGGCCTTCATGTCTACAAATAATATGACCATATTCTTCCCCTTTCTCCCCACCTGTCTATTTATCAGGTAATTCAGAACATACACATTGTCAATATAACCCAACCCCCTCCTAAACCCCGTTTGACTCGGTGGCAACAGTCTTTTCTCCTCTACCTCCAGCCTCAGTCGCTCCGCTAGCACAGACGCATAAACCTTGTACGCCGTCTGTGTCAGTGTTATCCCCCTGTAATCGTCCACCTTTGCCCCCTACCCTTCTTCAGAACCAGGACCACCACCCCCTCTCCCCTCCACACCCTGTTACATATCCCCCATAACCATTCCTCCACTTCTGATCCCCCATATATCCACACCTCGTTTGGGCTCCCATCCCCCCCTCCTGCCTTTCCACCCTTTAAGTTTCTTATCACCTTTCCTATCTCTTCCCTCCCTATCTCTGCCTCTCCTCCTCCCTCCTCCTCGTCTCTCCCCCCTTTCTCACTCTCCCTTCCACTCCCCCTAATAGCCTTCTGAAATACCCGTCCCATTCTTCCATCGCTATCCCTTCATTCACCCTCCCCCTCCTTATTATGTTGTGTATAAAAAACGGTAAAAGTTTTCCTTCTTCAGTTTTTTTTTTACAAATAATTACGATATTCGAGAAAACTGTAGAAGAATAGCACTTGGCCACTGCGAGTACAGCACGACTCACAAGGGACGTTCGGCAACCCGGAAATTCAGAAAATTATGAAACTCGGTGTGCAAGTATAGTAGTTCATCCGTAACACAACCCTATTTTTCGTTGGTGCCAAAAAGCATTTTTTAGGGGTGAAATCACCCCTTGAAGAAAATGCAGAATTTTCTTTTCCGTGGAATATCTCGAGAACGGTGAGAGATATCGAAAAGAAGTTTAAACAAAAGTTGCATCCTTCTTTTATATCTACAAAACCGCGTAAAAATTGTTTTCGAAAAATCCATATTTTTTAAGTTACCCCCACCACCAACTCTTAAAATTAAGTTTTTGTATTTTGTAAATATACGCTGACATACCTGTGGATAATCCCTTTTCATACATATAAATAGTTTATGTGATATATTTTTTTTGCAAACAAATAAAACCTCTATTAGCGACTTTGAAGTCCATTTTGGCAGTTTCTATTAATAACATGGTTTCTTAAAGCCATAATTAAATTCGTATTTATGTAAGGTTCAGACAGCTTTCAATTATTTAAGCAAGGCAGTACGTACGTAAAATTTGATCCAAGGTAAAACTCATTAAAACTAATCAGTGACGTGCATGAATCAGTATGATAACAGCACATTCGTACATGCATTACTTCAAGTGTAATCTTATTAGGCTATTTTGGAAACCACGCGATAAATAAATAATGCGTGAAGATTCACAATGACTTTGCAATATATATATGTTATCATTGAAATGACGCAGAATCGCATTGATGCCGATAACCTTGTCGAACCTTCAGATTTTCCGAGTTTTCGGTAAACATAATTTTGTACTCGCGTCTTTGAGTGATATAAATATTCCCGAGGATGTAGCCAACGGCAGTTACATTTTTGGCAGCAGCCAGTTACCATCCAATTGAGAAAAGTGAGTGATCATTGTTGGAAAGACTATTTTCTTTAAAATGCAGACGATTAATGTTGCTAACGTAATACACATGTTAGCCACTACGTTTCAAATTGCAAGTATAACACAGACACCTATAATCCCGGTAGAAACGGAACTGCAGAATGAAATTCGGGACATTATAAAAAAATTTCAAAACATACATTCCCTACCATTAATTGAACATGATTATGTGCTCGATTATGCCGATCCATCAGAACCACATGGTGTACAAGTTGTAGAGTACATTATGCCTGCAGAAGAAGAAGAAGACAGTTTTGAACCTGCAGAATGTACTGTTGATGATGAAGGTGGACAAGTTGACTTAAGTTATAAGAGAAAAGCTGTAACGTTTTGGAAAAGCGCAAAAAATGCACGTCGAACGCTTGCCAGTGTACAGAAAAAATATCGCATGGTTAAATCTTTGCAGCAGCTATACAAGTGGGAGGCGAGTGTAGAGAGAGGTAGAACAAATGCAGACAAACTTGCATTTATTGGGGGAATATGTACTGCAAAAGTTTGAAGAAGCTTGTGACAGAAGATCCATTGTTCATGACATGAATTTAAGATTGTGGGCCTTGGAGGCAAAAAACCAAGTGGACCTATCCCAATTCGTGGCAGGTAAATGGTGGATTTGGAACTTTAAGACTGCGCATAGAATTGTGTCCCGCAAGATAACAACATTCAGGACGCAATTTACGTTTGAAGATATTGACAATATCAAAAATATCGCAGAATCGTTTGTTTCTCGCGTAAAGTCTAACATCCCAGCTGTCGGAGTTGAAGAAATTTATAATGCAGACCAGAGTGGCTTCAACCTTGAAATACATTCTGGGCGAACATTGGCGAAATTAGGAGTGAAAACGGTAGAAGCGACGATTCAATCGGTATCTGCTACAACACATAGCTACACTATAATGCCTATTATATCAGCAAGCGGACGTCTTCTTTCACCATTATACATAGTTTTAAAGGAATCTACAGGAACACTTGGTGCAAAGAACTCTATTCCGCCCGGTTAATATTTACATCGGAGCTTCAAAGTCAGGAAAACTGACGTCTGAACATTTTAAAACTTGGTTTACCGAAGTGTATCTACCGAATACTGGCCGTAGAAGCATGCTCCTACTCGACTCGTGGACGGGACACTGCCCAAATAAATTACAGCCGTTGATTCCACAAGACAAGGAAGTAACTTTTTCAATGATTCCAAAAAAAACAACGGGCATCGTTCATCCTTTAGATGTGTTTGGATTCCGGATTTGGAAAAATTTCGTGCGGACATTTTCGGATAATGTGATTCTCCAAGAGAGAGATGTCAATTTGCACTTACGTAATGAAATAATTAAATTGCAGTCCCTAACCCACAACCAGTTTTCTTCGCCTAGATTCAAAAACCTTTTTCAATATGCTTGGTTTAAAAGCGGATATCTAGAAACGCATCCCAGCGAATTTCAAAATCCTGTAGATTTCTGTTACTTCAGAAATGAA
This sequence comes from Andrena marginata, assembly GCA_963932335.1. Taxonomy (NCBI): domain Eukaryota; kingdom Metazoa; phylum Arthropoda; class Insecta; order Hymenoptera; family Andrenidae; genus Andrena; species Andrena marginata. The sequence continues at coordinate 20,845,279 of OZ010660.1, forward strand.
AAGCTTATACCCAAATGTAGTATTTGTGGGGAGCCGGCTTTTATGCGATGCGCATGGTGTGGCAAGTATTTTTGTTTTAATCACTTCTATGAAGAATATAATTATTGTACCAATTACGAACCGTAATTTTCAATATATTTATCGTTTTCTGCTAGTATATTTCTTCCAATGTATAATCACACAAGACAGCATGTACAAAAAGAGACTGCAAATGTTAAAATATTGCTTTATTCAACCACTTCGTTCATGAAAACTCCTATAATGTTATAATTAAATTTAATATTAATATCTTTAATGTAATATTATAATATTTAACTGTAATATTATATATATATATACATGTTATTAGTGGGACAGGTAAGTAAAATTGATTTATAAATCATTTAAAATTCATATACATATGCATCATGCAAATCGGAAGGTTCGACAAGGTTATCGGCATGAATGCGATTCTGCGTAATTTCAATGATAACATATATATTTTCCAAAATCACTGTAAATCTTCACGCATTATTTATTTATCGCGTGGCTTCCAAAACAGCCTAATAAGATTACACTTGAAGTAATGCATGTACGAATGTGCTGATATCATAATGATTCATGCACGTCATTGATTAGTTTTAATTAGTTTTACCTTGGATGCAATTTTACGTACGTACTGCCTTGCTTAAATAATTGAAAGCTGTCTGAACCTTACATAAATACGAATTTAATTATGGCTTTAAGAAACCATGTTATTAATGGAAACTGCCAAAATGGACTTCAAATTCGGTAATAGAGGTTTTATTTGTTTGCAAAAAAAATATAACACATAAACTATTTATATGTATGAAAAGGGATTATCCAGAGGTATGTTAGCGTATATTTACAAAATACAAAAACTTAATTTTAAGAGTTGATGGTGGGGGTAACTTGGAAAATATGGATTTTTCGAAAATAATTTTGCGCGGTTTTGTAGATATAAAAGAAGGATGCAACTTTTGTTTAAACTTCTTTTCGATATCTCTCGCCGTTCTCGAGATATTCCACGGAAAAGAAAATTCTGCATTTTCTTCAAGGGGTGATTTCACCCCTAAAAAAGCTTTTTGGCACCAACGAAAAATAGGGTTGTGTTACGGATGAACTACTCTACTTGCACACCGAGTTTCATAATTTTCTGAATTTCCGGGTTGCCGAACGTCCCTTGTCAGCCAGTCGAGCCGGTGTGATTTGACGCAGCGCCAACTTTCGGCAATTTTTACAAGGCCAATTTTAAAATGTCCATATTTTTGATAATTAGTCCATCAAGGGGAAGGATAGAACTATATTCTTTATACGCCCGATGTTAACAAACTGCATTTGTTTAAAATAATTGCACAAAAATGGTTAAAAAAAATAATTTTTTAAACTGAAATAATTTTTTCTTAAAACTTCAATGTCTTCTCTATAAGCACCGTAAAGCTCATCTCCATCCGTTTACTACTTCCATAGCTATAATTTACTGAAAAATGTTAGCACTTACCTTCAAACAACTTTAAAACCGATATTTTTCAAAATTTTGAAAAATCCTTTGAGGCACATTTAAATATCACTAAAGACTACAACATTTTCAAATTTCAGCAACATCCGAAATGTTACTCCGAAATGTATCCGATTTCGCGTGGAATGTCTCGCATGGAAAAATAAGAGGGGTTCAAGTTGTTACATTTTGCCACATTCAAAATTGTTTCATAAATGTCGACCCTCAAAGTACACAACTTTCATCGGTATTTTGAAAATTATCTTTCGAATTTGGCAAAATGATTATTTAAATCCTCCTTATTTTCACATGGACTCTAACATTCTTCAATTTGAACAATATCCCCAGGACGACGGGGAAGAAATAGCCGTAGGGAAGCAATATTTATATTTATTCATAAAAAATATATTAAAATGATTGTTTATGTTGTTTGTTTTGATAGAATGTAAAACCTCTACACTCGGTATCGTATCGGCATGAACGTTTCAATAACGTACTCCTGAGATTTTCCAGATGAAAATAAATTTAAACGCAGTATAAATCGGATTATTTTTAGCATTTTTGGATTAGAAATGTTACATTTATATTTAATTACCAAGTACAGTTCTAGAAATAATCCGTTTTATACCGTATTTGAATTGATTTTAATTTGGAAAATCTCAGCAGTATATTACTGAATACTGAAAACGTCACGTTTTACATTTTATTGACCGATCAAACGAGCCCGCCGAAGACGGGCGAAGTTCGATCGTAATTATATGAAGCGTCTCGTTCGAAGATGATTACTTGTAGTACTGTCAAGTACGCGGAAAACTACACAACGTTTAGAGTTTAAATAAAACAATATTTTTTGGCGCACGAGACTCACGTGTCACGTGCGCGCCCTAGCAACCTCCTATTTTTAGATTTTTTTTTTTTTTTTAATGTTATCACAGAAAATGATCAAGATGATTACGGGATTAGTTACTTAAGGGTACATTTTGTTTGGGAGGGTGGTAATCATCTTCGAACGAGACGCTTCATATAATTACGATCGAACTTCGCCCGTCTTCGGCGGGCTTGTTTGATCGGTCAATTATACTGTGCGTCTCGTTCTCGATGATTACTTGTAGAAGTTTAGCGTCTGTGATAACATTTCTTTAATTATTTATTTCTTATATAATCTGCGTAACTATATTTATGTTAAACCACTTTATTAACTCTTAGTTCGAAATTAATTAATTACAAATACAGTATCACCGGGAACAGTTACTCAACACAGCATGAGCAAAACAATCATTTGGTTTTTGAATCGGTCTATTATAGAAACGTGCAAATGTATTTGATTCGCCAGACCAACCCGCCGTTCTTCTTATAGTAGTTACGTCCACTCCCTTTCTGTAAGCTGCGGAGACAGACGCATGTTTCGTGCTGTATGCACTAAACGTATCAACATCAACACCTGCTTTATTTAATAGTGATTTGATCCAAGGACCAATCGTCTGTGCTCCTATCCGACCGTGTGGTCGAATTGTCGAAACAAAAAGATTTTGCGTACCTGACCTGAGCTTTTCAGTCATTTTCAGGTATCGGAGAATAACTGAAGCTACGCAAACTTTTTTTCTTTCTCTGAAGAACGGTATATTTAATACTGGTTGCATCTTTCCCGGCTTCGAGGTTTTTAACAAGTCTGGGATTTTAATCTGCACGCCTGTAGACAATTTTTGAATATTATTAATATTAATTACAGCTAATTTTTGCAGTCTATGTGCTGTGACAAGGATCAGTAGCGTAGCAGTTATCTCAGAAATTTCTTTCAGCTTTAAGCTTTCGAGGCAATCGATTCTTTCAATATAAGATAAAACTTCTTCGGTATCCCACGTAGTGTCGTATTTTGGTTTTGAAGGTCTTCTTTTATAACACCCACGCAAATATCTATATATAAGCGTATCTTTGGAGAGGTCATTCTTTGATATCAGTGAGATCGCGGATCTCATTGAATTTAATGTCCCGTAACTCGCGCCTTCTCCAAATTTTAAAGTTAAAAATGCTAATACGTCGGTATTACTGGGGCTAAAACCATTAAAACCCCTTTCATCTGCAAACTTGAGCCATTTTTTCAAGCATCCTTCATACTGTTTTATGGTTGTTTGAGTTACTGAATCTATTACTACATCTACCGATTCCTCTGTAACCCCTTTATTCAGGAACGCTTGCCTGACAATATCCCTGCCACTAATGAGAGAGTTTGCACCAACGGATGTTTCGTTTGCCTGGAAGGAGAAAGTAGTAAATCCGTTGCTGGTTTCAATATCAACGGGGGTTTGTAAATAGCGATACTAACAACGGGTACCATGGTTGAGTAGGCTATAATGGCGTAACCATGATACCTGATGCTTTATCGTTAATAATTTTACGTAAAGTTGGCAATATTAGAGAAAAAGGAGGGAACGCATAAAATCTTTCCTTTTCCCACGAAATTGTAAATGCGTCAACTATCTCAGCTTCCGGATCTTGATATCTTGCGCAAAATCTCTCACATTTTTTATTAATTCTGGACGCGAATAAATCAATAGTGACAGGGCCGAACACATTTATTATTTTTTCAAAAGCTCTCTGAGATAATTCCCATTCTGTGTCTATATGTTTTATTCTAGACGCAGCATCGGCCTGTACGTTTTCTATTGAAGGAATGTAAGAGGCAACTAACCAGATCTTTCGGTTCTCACACCATTGCCAAATCTGTCTTGCTAATTCGCTTAGATGTTTGAATTGTATGCCTCCCGCCTTATTAATGTAGGCAATTGCGGTCATATTATCTATACGAAGTAAAACTTCGCAGTTATGTGTGTTTTCGGCAAAACATTTTAATGCAAAAAAGGAGGCCAATAACTCAAGATAATTGATATGAGATTTTTGATCTTCCTGGTTCCAAAACCCATAAGTAACGACTCCATTTGTTTCAGCACCCCATCCTGTTCTAGATGCGTCTGAGCTTATAACTAGCCTATAATTTTGCGTTTTTATTGGATTAACACCGATCAATACATTTTTCCTCCACCAACGAAAATCTTCCATAACACCTTCACTAATCTTTATATAACCTTCAAAGTCATTATTATTTATAAGTAACGCTAGCCATTTTGCTCTTTCCGGTATTTTGGAATAAGTTTTACTATATTCAACTCCAGGGCAGGCTGCTATTAATACCCCAAGTATATGAGCAAAATCTCGAATTTTATATACTTTATCTTTTTTAAGATCGTCTAATAGTTTACATATTTGATTTTTCTTTGAAGTAGTCAAATCTATAGAGTATTTCTCTGAATCTAGAATAAAACCGAGATATTTACATCTTTTACTAGGTGTCATGACACTCTTTTTATAATTTATTATAAAACCAAGTTTTTTCAGTAGTTTTATAGTGTTTTCTAAATTTATTTTGCAAGAATCATAGTTACCGCTAACACATAGAATATCATCTAGATATATGATTGATAGATATCCCTGCGAACGAAGTATATTTACTACGGGTTTCATAATTTTTGTAAAAATGAACGGACTCGTACATAATCCGAAAGGAAGACACCTAAACTGATATAGCTTTCGTTCAAATCTAAATCTTAGATATTTTCTATCGTTTTTACACACAGGGAGTATAAAGTATGCGTCCTTTAAATCTAATGTGCACATATACGCACCCCTAGATAGTAAGTTTTTAGCCGATCTTAAATCTTCCAATTTAAAATGTATAGGTTCTATAAATTTATTTATTTTTTTAAGGTTAATTATAAACCTATTAGAACCATCTGGCTTTGGAACTAGGAAATACGTTGATATGAATTGATCTTCACACTCTCTACATTCTTCAATAGCCTGCTTTAAAATTAACTCATTTATTTCTTTTTTAATTCCTTCCTTTTCATTAGAAGACCATATGGGCTCTTTCTGTTCAGTATTCTGAACAGGATATTTGTCAAAAGGAATGTTATATCCATTTATACATTGAAGGATGGATTTGTCATCGGTTATATTTCTCCATTCTTTTATGAAAAAACGAAGTCTACCAGCTATAGGAATTACCGTATTTATTTCTTGCTCGACATCTGCCTCTTCTCGCTGTTGTTGGTTCTCTGAAAAGGCCGTGTAGTTGCCGTTTTGGGCCTGTATCTATCTCACATTTGTGAATTGTCTTTTCGGAAATTGACCGCCCACCTGCATGTACCTTGCAGGCAGGCTCCGCCAGTTTCCCTGTGTCGGGGTTTTTTGTTGCATCTTTTTTACACTTTGTTTTTCAGGAGCCTTGAGTGTAATGGACGCTTTTTCAATTGTTTTTGCTTCCTTAACCTGCTCTGTTATTTTTTTACCATAAAGCCACTCATCCGCTACGCTAGCGTCTAGTGTTGGTCTAATATCTTTATCCAAGGTAGGTGTGATAAAAGATTTTTTCGTGAGGGATTGTTGATGATAAACATCACATAAGATTTTTCCTGTGTCCCAGAGATGCTTCATTAATTGAACATAATCAATTGAATCATCCGAATTAGACGTTCCCATTGATATTGCTGCGCCTAGCGATATAATAGCTGACCCAACGCAATTTTGTGTATCCGTGAAGTGTTGGTCCCGTTTTTTGGCAATTTCCGTCAGATGACGTTTTACTTCTAAATTAACTTTTGGCGCCTGCGCGGGAAATTCAATGTCTCTTGGATACTTTTTTAAAACCTCTTTCTTATCTTCTTCTGATAGGTCTTTCGACATCCATTTTTTCCACCACTTTATAATACCTGCATCTATTCTTAGTGTCGATTCTGTAGAAGGGATTTTTTCTCCCAACATTTCCAACAGGTCCACATCGAGATCGCCATTTTTTGTTTCGTCTAGGTTATTTTCTATATTATCGGTTGAGCAAATCCGATCATTTTTATCCTCGGAGGACTGTTTTTGTCCTTGTGAGATTATTTCACACTCAGAGAGGATATTTTCGTCTACAATGTCCTTATTGGACAATAGATTTTCATCTGAAAAAGTTTTTGTACTATATTAATACGCTTTGTGTAGGTACACGTGTAAATTTTGTTCGTATGGAAACTTTACACAATTATCCTCTTTGTTCGTATGGAACTGGGTATCGTTCTTGTTGAACTAACCCTAAGGCACGATGCCTCGTGTGGAAGATCGTGCTGTATTTAAGAAATCTTAATAAAGGTGGTTACCTTCAACAGAATTTGAATCTTGTGTAATATTTTTTGAGGAATTTTGTCTTTGCAGAAATTCCATCCAACCCTTTGTTAGGTTATCCAGCTGCTCTTGCATAGTTTTTAACTTTTTTGACGTTTTGGTAGATTCTCCTTTACGTTCCCTTGAACGCGAACGAGAAAGATCTCTTTTCTTCGACTTTCCCATCTTGCTTAGGTTCTTTTAATAATTAATAAATTACCGTAATATTCTAAACGTGTATAGTCTTTCGCACAACAAAACAATATGAGGTTGCTAGGGCGCGCACGTGACACGTGAGTCTCGTGCGCCAAAAAATATTGTTTTATTTAAACTCTAAACGTTGTGTATTTTTCCGCGTACTTGACAGTACTACAAGTAATCATCGAGAACGAGACGCACAGTATAATCAACACTGTATGCCTCTCCAGCCGAAATTACAATCCGCCGCCGAACAGCTCAAGTCCTCGCTGGTCGGGAGCGGCGTTGAGCCCGTATCGTGAACACTGATGCCAGATTCGGGACGGGTTCCCTCGAGAATTTCCCCCACCTCGCATGCACACTATGCCAGGGCTGCGTGTCCGTGAACTCGGCGCTTCGGACAACGCCGGGAAGACGAGAGAAAAAACGAATGTGCGTCTTTCTCTCCCGCTCTTAAAACGCTGTGATCCATGGTGAGGTGCAAGCGACACGCGGCCGTGCGCGATCTTCTTGAGTGCCTCTAAATCCACTTTTCACTTTCTGACATATGTATAATACTCTTGTAATGAAAAAAAAATTGGAAAAAGTTTTGTTACGGAAATCACGTTTTAAGACCTCCTGATCATGTTTTGACTATTTAGAAAAGCTTTTTGTAAATAGTGCGCGATTCTTTGTCGCAACTCGATATAATTATCGAAAAATCTAGCGAGAAATGTGATTACGTTTAGATTTTAGAAGGCTACATCGTCCATGCTACTGGCCAAGAATGGATCCTAATTTTAACAAAGTTCACCAATTTAAAGTATCAAAATATTCATCTTTTAATAAAAAAAATTCATTTTATGGTTTGAAAAATAGAAATAGCTCGAATAAAACGTACGGAAATTTAAAATGAAAACAAGAAATTATTAATGTACATTTTTCTTTGTTAAAGAAGTTACAGAAGAACTATATTTAACCTTTTTTTATGTGGAATTTAGTTCGTATATCTGAAACATCGAAGAACCGTAACGGGTAATTATCGTTTTTCGCGTTCTAATCGGATCTTAAGACAAGAATATTAAATTTAAATATAAAGTTTCATTGAAATCCATTTTGCCATTTAAACGTAATCGTGTTAACAAATATATGAGATATTTAAAAAAAGCTCTTTTCTAAATAGTCAAAACGTGATCAGGAGGTCTTAAAACGTGATTTCCGTAACAAAACATTTTCCAATTTTTGTTTCATTACAAGAGTATTATACATATGTCAGAAAGTGAAAAGTGGATTTCGAGGCACTCAAGAAGATCGCGCACGGCCGCGTGTCGCTTGCACCTAGGGAATTCAATCCCGGGATGCGGGATCCCGTGATTCCGGCTGTTTTTTGGACTCCAAAAATCCCGGGATTTGATATAACTAATCCCGAGAATTTCGGGATTTTTTAAAAATGTGAATTACTATATGAACACTGTTACGAGCCGGGGCTGCGGCAACGCGAGAGGCCGGCGAGAAGGGTATTTAACAAGGAATACGGTTTATGAGTTTATTAGTTAGGGGCGCGGACGAACCTGATGCGAAATCAGGGAGCCGCTAGGATTATTGACAGCGAGGACGAACCTGATGCGAAATCAGGGAGCCTCTAGGAATGGAGTCACACGCGGACGAACCTGATTCGAAATCAAGGAGCCGCTGGGAGGTGAAACGTCGTGAACGAACCCGATGCGAAATCGGGGAGTCACTAGGATGAAGTTCACAGACGAACTTGGTGCGAAACCAGGGAGCTGTTAGGAGGTTGAATTATTCACAGACGAACCTGGTGCGAAACCAGGGAGCTGTTAGGTGGTTGAATTATTCACAGACGAACCTGGTACGAAACCCGGGAACCGTTCGGATGTTGGTAGATTTACAGACCAACGTGATGCGAAATGAGGGGGCTGTAGGATACGGACGAACCTGATGCGAAATCAGGGAGCCATAGGCGGGTGAGGTTTCGTGGACGAACCCGATGCGAAATCGGGGAGCCACTGGGTTGGAGAAGATTCATTGTTTTGGATGAAAGGTTGCGAACGAACCTGATGCAAAATCAGGGAGTCGCGGGAAATGTTAGTAATGCCTCGTAACTGTTAATTAATATTTGATACAACTCGAGCGGTAAAGTTGTATCAGTGGGTGAGTGCTACTAATATTATAAGGATCGCTGGGTAAGAGATGGGTTTAACGAATCTACTCGATTTACGCGTGAACATCATTCGTATATTCAATAATTAGTTATTGTACAAATGTAAGTGTCGGGATTAGTTAATTAAATAAAGTGTGTACTTTACCACTAGTTGCACGGTGTTGACGCACTGGCGATGCGGGGTGTACGAGTGGCTATTTCAAAGTACCAAATAGAATATAAACCGGACTCGCGGATCCTATGAGGTTAACTATGATTCTGACAGATACTTTAGCCCGATCTTACTGAATATAACCAACTTTGTACGAGCGTGACACGACGTGACTCTATGCGTGACTCTGTAGCTTTTAACCGACGTGGGTTGAAACCAAAGGGTTTATATAGTACAAAAATGAGTGGGGATTCGTTAGGAATTTCCATATAAAGAAAGCTTTCGGGGTCGTCGTCGTGTCACTCCCGTTCCCATGGTCGTGATCCAGATGGTCGGGATCCTGACACCCATTAGTGGTGTGTGTTAAGCGAAAGGATTTTAGGGCGTTTTCCCTTCGCAGACGCGAGCTCGAAAAATGGTTGAGAGTGGCGTATGGGAAAATTCCACATACGTAACAACACCTAAAAAATATAAAAATAAACATAGTCATTTTATAATAATAAGAACAATAAAAATAATAATTTTGTAGACTATAAAGATTCGAATCTCCCGCTTGCCACCGGCGACGTCTCGCCTCACGTCGCATATGTGTATGTTAGGCAAGCGAGAAGAAGGAAGAGACAGTCGTGGGTCAGACACTGACGAGGAGACATTAAGAAAATAAACAAGACGTAGTCCACTGAAATCGTCGCCATCTTGTGTCCTGCCCGTTCCATACCGGCTGTTTCCCTTATCCCGCCATTTCCCGGTGTTACAATTTATTTAAATAATGGTATTGAATCACGTGTAACTAACTAAACTATATTTATTTTAACCATGATACTCTCACTTTCCGTTATTTCGAAATCGCGCGAATTGCAAATTGAAACTTGCCTGATCACGTAAAGTCGAAACATTGTAGATATGCACTTTAGGTGCTTTGCTCTTCCTTCGTTCGCATTACCAAAAATCTTCATAATGGTTTACTGATATTATCTACTTATTGAGACTTTATTATTATTCATTGATTTTAGCTTATGTTTCAGACTAATGGTAGAAAATTAGTGTGTTTACTTTAAATAAAAATTTAGAATTTTAGCACATAATAAATCATTTTAATTGCTGAATTTTTCTATTACCTGTCACGTCCCGGGTGGAGGTCTTTCGGAACAATGACTATGTGGGGTAGAAGTCAGGCGAGAATGCGTAATCCTACACACTGAGGGTTGGTAGATTTCAGGCGCGAATCCTAGATCCAGCACTCTGGGAATTTTTGGGGAAGTCAGGCGTGAATCTTAAATCCATCACACTGAGGGTGGAAGGAGGTCAGGCGTGAATCTTAAATCCAACACTCTAATCGACCAGGGAAGGTTTAAAAGTGAACGCGCACTAGGGGAACACCCGTTAGAGCACCTTATATTTGTTTTGGTCTGGTAATAGGATTTATCGTTGCATTTATATAAAAAAGCCACACGTAATATTTCCGTGAATGACATCTAGACATATGACTGTGCACGGCTCATGCACAAGTATGTTTGTAAACACTGTAAGCGCTCTCGCGGTCATGAACAGAAATCAGCTGTTGCTGCAGCCTGTTTTGATTTGGAATGTTTGTAACCAAAAGGATGCACACAATAATTCGAAGCGTGATTTAAAGCAAGGAGGTTTATTAACTTTAAGCAAAAATACGTTCACTGTTTATGTGATAGCAAGATTAACACAATAATGCGTCGGACGTTGAGCATTAGCACATGACATTTATATAAACGATAATTAATCACAATATAAGAATATGAACATGAAACACATGAAAATAAGCCAATGAAATTATATAAAAGCAATTAGCGTTGATAATACAAATAATATAAATGAAAGCAATAAGCTTTAGAATGCAATAAAAGTGATAAGACAATTAATATGAAATACAATAAGCTTAAGAATAATAATGCAAAATATATGAACGCACTAAGCGTTGATAATACAAGATAATATGAAAAGCAATAAGAATAATAATACAAAATATATGATGATGGTGATATGCAAAGGTATTAATGGTAATTATAATCGCTTACAATGATTGATGAAATGATGATTGTTTCACACTGTTTAAATAATACTTTGTACCGTCGAAAGAGTTTCGTAGTAAAGAGCTCTGTATAAGAGGTACCGTAGAAAGAGTGCTCCGGCCTCTTGGGCCCTCGTATTTATGTGATTTTACAGGAATGTTGCGGGGGTACGCGCGATATGGACCTTGACATATTTAAGAAATAAGTCGCAGTAGGACTTCCGGGGTTTTTATAAAAGGTGCGTCTATTATTAGACGTATTTATGTCACGTACACCAAATATTCATCGCAATAGACTTCCAGGGTTTTTATAACTGTGGAAAGGAAATACTCAACCCATCGAATGGATTTTGGGTGTTTTATTAGGAAAGGGGTAATTGTGGTCTTGACTTGGAGGGTCTTAGATAAAGTGTGAGACGTAGTCTCGATTTAAGGAGTTTTAAGGGGCGAGGGACTTGTTTGAATTCAAATATGAGGGAGGAGTTTGTGCCTCGTAGGGCGAATAGGTGAATGAGGTTTCATACCGACCATCTTGAGATGGGGACCGGTAAGGTATATCGTCAAGGCGATCAGCGATTGGAGAAAAGGGGTAATAGTTGAATTTGAGAGACTTTGGTGGAGTGAATTTGAGATTTTATGACAGAGTTTTAGAATAATACTGCGCGAAAAAATAGTGGGACGTCACATACCCAATCCCGAGATTAGTTCCGGGATACCGAGACAGACTTTAAGAAATCCCGCAATCCCGGGATAGTAAATAATGACCGGGATTGAATTCCCTACTTGCACCTCACCATGGATCACAGCGTTTTAAGAGCGAGAGAGAAAGACGCACATTCGTTTTCTCTCTCGTCTTCCCGACGTTGTCCGAAGCGCCGAGCTCACGGACACGCAGATCTGGCGTAGCGTGCATGCGAGGTGGGGGAAATTCTCGAGGGAACCCGTCCCGAATCTGGCATCAGTGGTTGGAGACGTCGTGGGTTGCGTAGGGGCGATTTCAATTAATTTCCACGTTGCGGGGTAAGTGATCGGTATGAGTTCCCATTTACCGGTCGTGGGTGAATGGCGTATATCGCGCCCGGTTCCGGTGTTGCGGTGATTAGGACGTCGCTAACAATTTCTGGCAACGAATGGACTCCGAGCGGATATTTCCCGGACACGGCCGGTTCGTAGAGTTCCCGGAGTAGGCGGCGAAGTTGGTACTTACGCCCCGCGCGTCGGGTTCTGGGCATGGATTGGGAATTAAAGGATCCGAGATATGCGTGAAAAGCCCTCTGCTCGACGTCGTGTTTCGATGCCCCTTTTTCAGGCAAGCGATGGTGCGCTCCGCCCGTTCGGAGTTTTGTGTTCTTTAGCGAACTTAGAGCACTGGTGTGCTCCAACGTAGCAATGGAACGGGAACACGAGGTCGAATTGGATAATAATAATAAATAATAAATAGGTAATAAGTAAATAATTAAAATAATAATATATTAATAAGACCTTAAAAATACAAAACATTAAGGATATAAAACACTAAAACTATAAAACATTAAAACTACAAAGAATACTGGAGATACGAATATTAAATATAGAAATGGAATAAATATATGAAATGGAATACAAAAACGCTTAGAACTCGCAGGAGGTTGGAATGGGTCAAATAGGTGCCTCTGCTTTTTTTGTTGTTGTTTGTTTCTTGTGTCCACGTGTTGTCCCTGGGAGCGAAAGCCCCCTTACCAACAAGGGTGATAGTGGGACTGGGGTAATCTACATGAAGTTATACTAGAAATTATGTTGCTGAGGGGAAAAATTTCAAAAAACCCGCTCATGAGCCTCAACCGTGAATGCGGCTGGGGGGGGGGGGGGGGGTAAAATACACCGGTTTACCCGACGTAACAGTCTCCAAAACCTCCAAGAAATTGAACTTTATGGAACAAATGTAGAGAATTGAAATATTGCAACAACTAGAAACGGAATAATTACTTCAAGAACCGAGCCAAGCCGAGCCGAGATGAGTACCCGTAAAAACCGATCGGTCCGAAAAAACCGAGTAGCTGGAATTTTTCCGAGTGGTCCGAAAAAAACATGTATGTTGAATTTTTCTGAGTGGTCCTAAAAAACCGAGCGGCCCGAATGTACAAATGATTCTGGAGCTACGCCCATCAAGGAGAAGCGGCCTGGTACCCCGTGGCGAGGACAACTCCCCGCAGTGCCTCACCGAATTTTACGGCTTCTGACCCTCGAAGGGGTTGGATTGTCTATTAAGAAGTGAAAAATCTTCGACTTCCGCATCGCACATCAAATCATTGCGAAAACGAGAAAAATTGATTCCTTATGTTTCGCCTTTGAAAATGACACCAACAACGACGTAATTCAGAAAATAATAAACATATGAACAATTCATTCCCATAACCTGAAGCTAATTTCGTTAATAATAGACCGATTTACATGAAATTTAGTGTGATTTTCACCGGAAAAACATAAGGAATTCATCAGCATCAGTTCCATATCGATACGATAAAGAATAAATAATTATTTTTTTTTAAAGGGCCGGAGCCTGTGGATGCAGAATCCGGCCAGCCTGACAGACCGCACAGAGCATGTGGGTGCACTACGGGCGTCCGGCCGACCTCCACAGTTCGGCCTGCGCAGGCTGAATTTGTCGTTATTGTCCCGTTTTTACCATGCGTAGTACGCCCGGTGACTATCCTCACTATTTGTTGGAATTCTTAGATCAAAAGCAGGGATCGAAAAAGTTTTCGGACCCTCGTTTTTTAAAAATTCTGTTAGAACTTATTTGTTTCGATTCGGAAAATATATGTTTCTGTGGAATTTTTAATGAAACAAATGCTACCTTCAGGAACTTCTTTAAAAAGTGTTTTAATAGAACAGATATTTTAGAACCTATATAATAAAAGTTCCATGGAAAAAGTTACATTAGAACATTTATTAAAAAAGTTTTCAAAAGATAAAGAAAAGTACTCAACTATTAGGTACAAGTTTTATTTAACAATATGTTATAATATTCTTCATGTGTTTATTTAATAAAGGGTATGAAAATCATAACATAAGTAATTAATGGTTTCATAAGATGTATTGAACGGAAAAGAGAACTTGTCAAGAATAATATCTAAATAATATTTTTTTTAACTTACATGAACCGAAATACATAGAAAATCTCTAATATAATATACAATATTTATATTTCAGTTATAGAATATATGAATAGGTATACATCTACGTATTATTATACTATTTATGTTTTGCAGTTCAGCGTGATAGTATTATAGTTGTAACGTCCCACGGGGACTCAAACCCGACGTTACCGACCGTCGATAAAATAGTATAGTACTACATTACCACGCAACCAGCCTATGTTACCGCGCATACCCATTGTACATACTTTTATACGTTAATATTAAACTAAGTAGAGATTAGAGAATCAAATATTATAGAAACGTTAGAAATAATTAAATATAAGTACTGTCAAAAGCATAAAACAAAATATTATATAATAAGCGAGAAAACTGCAAAATAACGAATATCGACTCACTGCGCATGCGCGAGCCCGCCAATTTTCCAGTATAAAAGGAGGCGCACGCAGCACTCGGCGCGCTCATTCGAATACAGATACGTTCTTGCGACCAACGAATGCTAGTTCCTAGAGGCAGCTTAAGTACTATCCAGTAGAATTTCAGCACGCTCCGGAGACGGTAGCGACTGGTTCTCAGTGTACAAAGGTACTGGTGCTCCTTTTTGGATCTTTCATTTAAAGGTTGAGAACTTTGTCTTTGCGGACGTTTCAAGCGTTGCTCCTACTAGTAGGTAGCAGTTTAGCCGCTTAGCAAAGGCAAGGTCTACGGAACACTAGAACAAGAACTCTGCCAAGAGTGTCGGGAACCGCTCCGGAAACGGTAGCGGCCGCTCTCACAGCAGAATTATAGAACATAGAACTCTGTCAAGAGTTCGGGAACCGCTCCGGAAACGGTAGCGGCCGAACTTACGGCAGCAGCACATATATATATATATATATATATATATATATATATATATATATTCACACAATTCCACAGCGTATTAGAATTAATTAGCATAGATAAAAGAAACCATAAAAAACATAAAACTTATATATAATCGTAGTCGTAAGCAATATCATTATACTCGTTATTAGGAATAAGTGTTGTTTGAATAAATCATTGTTACGTTTTAAGTTGGATTTTACTCCTTTACTCTACCAACGAACCCCCACCTATCCTATTCTCGAGGGACGCCGCTCTCTACTCAAGAACCTGCTAGCGTTTAGTCGTCCCCGGACAACCGAACGTTACAGGTTGGATATATTTTTGGTGACAGCGGTGGGATATCTCGTTGAGAAGGATAGTTTCGCTTAGTAAAATAACTCCAAAAGTGAGTATTTTCCTAGAAAATTTTTTCTTAAATTCTATAGAGACTTAAGGGGGTAGACACGGGTAATGCAGCGCGCTGTATACCGACATAATCTGGCCCGAAACATGGGTTTAGTAGAATACGTTGTTTGTCCTTATATGAGCGAATTTTGGGCTGGGCGAGGTCTCATTCGAAAGAGAAAGGTTCAGTGCAGCGCGCTCTGGTCATGGTTCGACGAGCTTGTGTTGATATCTAATAATATGAGTGTTCAAAGTAGAGCAAAAGTCGACAAAATATACCCGCAAGAATCCAAGTATTTTTAGGTTACTAAAAGAGTTTTGTGACTCAAACGAGAAGCAGAGCGCGCTGCACTGAACCTTCCTCTATCGAATGAGACCTTACCCAGCTCAAAATCTGCTCATATAAGGACAAACAACGTATTCTCGTAATTGCATTCCCAAATACGAGTTCCGCCATATTGGCGATAATACAGAGCAAGTCACGTGACAAATTTAGTTGAGCTAGTGGATACGAGATGGCGCCTACTCGGGAGGACTGCCAACGTGGAATCGTAGCAAAACTGAGGCATTAGCTGGATACACGAGCCACAGTAAAAGCGTGATGCAGTCAATGTATGCATTTTCGGACGATTGTAGGTTAGGTTATATGCATTTTAGGCATACATTGACTAGGAACTGCTGGGAATGAATACATTTACTAAAGCTTTTACCGTAACACGTACATCACTTGAAATCGCTGTCGTACTTATTTAGTAATTGAAACAGTTAGGGCAACAACGGAATAACTTGCAAATAAATTTTTTCTATTGTACATTGATGGCTTAGCGCACACATATTGTATGTGCAGTTTTAACGTTTTTGAGAAAAACAGGTTCAAACATTCAATGGTACTTTATAATTAAATAAATACTTTTTGCATTATTGTATTATCATATATATGTAATATAGGTATCAGTGAAAATATGTAATTAGTAGTATAAGTTAGAATCTGCAAAATTATAATAATAATTTTATAATAATACTTGGAAGATGGACATGCTACATGTAACCAAGTACAGAGGAGGACATACTAGGGTAAAGCCACCAGTAGTCGACCATGTATCAGTGGTCGACCACTTTCAGAAAACATGAAAAATGAGGTTTTTAGAAGTGACGATCTTTTGAACAAATTGCAGTTTTCGAACTGCACTGTAACTGCACTCTGTTCAAAAGATTGTCACTTCTAAAAACCTTATTTTTCATGTTTTTCTGAAAGTGGTCGACTACTGGTGGCTTTACCCTATACTGAATGATATTATATAAACATGAATGAAAGGAATAATACTGGAAATAATCTTACTTCAATATGATATTTAGGGACATACAATAAAGAAAAATATTATTTTTGATAAATTTAATAAAAAAGATAAAAATGTGATTTTATACAGCATAAAGACACAGTCAAGCACCATTTGTTGCATATAAAAACTCAAATTTTATAAAAAGTGGACCTACAATATGTGTGCAGTAAGCCATCGATATAATTAGTAGAGCCTATTGGAATGCGTTATTGCTAATAACTCAATTTCGTAAATAATGTGCGTTAGTTGGTTGTTGCGCTCACTGCTTCAATTATATGGCAAAATAACAGAGATGGGCATTACTTAAATAATCCCTGCCAATTTGTATTTAAAGCGTTATCATTGAATTAATTAATCATGGGGAATTCAATTGTCGGCCATGAATAATTTTCTCGTGTTTATTCGTACTTTCTCGGCTAAATATGACTCTCGACTAGAGTTGCCACTCGTACATTAAAATAAAGTATCTTACGTTATTATAGGTAAATGTACTCTATACTTTTGAATAACAATAAAGTACCTACGGGAAAGTAACGCAATATTATTATCTTCTATCTGTTCCTGCCACTTTAGCATTTATTCAGAGAGTTTTCTCTGTCATGAATGTGAAGTGGCGGGATGAAAGAAACACGGCCTCTCTCAATCTAATAAAAATCAAATTATTGATCTATTTCAATATGAACATTGAGTGCTATAATGCCAATGAGATATTTCAAAATAATATAATTTTCTCTGTAATTCTAAAAGCAATGGAAAATATGTTTTGAAGAAATAAAAACTGATAATGTACTTTTAATTTGTTGAGCGTACTTTTTTGTATACCCCACGAAAACAAATGTACGTTGTTTTTCTGCAAAAAAGGTGGCAAGCCTACTCTCGACTAGAGTAGGAATAAATACGAGAAAAGTATTCATGGCCGACGGATGCAAGGCCTTCGAATAAAAAAATAATTGACTACATATATGATAATATGTTTATTATAAAAAACTAATTAAAATTGACAATATTTCGCGCCCCTGTTCCTCCTCTGCCTCCTCTTCCTCCTCTGCCACCTTTTCCTCCTCTTCCGCCTCTTCCTCCTCTTCCTCCACTTCCTCTGTACGTCGCGTATTCTATCTGGCGGATTCTTTTTTTTAGCTCGTTGTACTGTAATATGAAAAATAAACATAACTTTCATGAGAATGTAAGAAATTTTTGCGCGAAATCGCCTACGTACATATCTACATACCTGCTTTTGGATTTGCAACGCAACGTCCATCCATCGCCGCGAGGATGGGGTTGCAACTATCCCCGGACTCCGTCGCGAGGACGGAGTCCGCTCCCTCCTGGGACTACGTCTGCTGCTCCGTCGCGAGGACGGAGTCCGCTCCCTCCTGGGACTACGTCTGCTGCTCCGTCGCGAGGACGGAGTCCTCTCTCTCCGTGGACTCCGTCGTCGGGACGGAGTCCGTCCGCTGTTGGAAGGTGTCCGTCGCGGGGACGGAGCGCCTTCCATTTCTCCCTTGGGATTTTTTGAATGTTCTGCATTGCTTGTCATCTAAAAACGAATCGAAGAAACAGTGAAACTATTGAACGTAATTAAAATGGATTTGAAAGTGCAGTAGAAGAACCAGAGTTAGCCAAAATGTAATCTAATTACAAATTACGATTAAAATGTGATTGTATAATTGATTACACATTATTTTCTGTAATTGTTAATTTAGGTAGTTGACCACAATTTTGTCAACTATATAAATTAACGATTGCAGAAAATAATGTGTAATCAATTATACAATTACATTTCGTAATTTGTAATTTGTTATTAGATTACATTTTGCCCAACTCTGAGAAGAGTACACGTTTATCAAGTTGGTACATTTGGGTACAGTACAGGCTTCCTTTAGCCAAGATTTAGCGCAGGAGGAGAATCTTCAGATTTCTAAATGCTGGTATTTTCAAGTCCGAAAGCTTTGAGATTCAAACATTTACAAAATTTGTAATTGTGAGGTTATCAAGTTTCAAAATATTTGTATTGTCAAATGTCCAACATTTGTGATTTTAAAATTTCCTATTTTTCCAATTCTTCACTTTCAACTAAAGGAAGCCTATAATATTGCACCCGAATGTATATACCTTTTTTAGACATTTCGCGGGTAAATTATAACATAACTTTCTTATTCTACGTGAGAATGAATACACGAATCTCTGAGCGACTACCTCGATCATGATCACTTTGCGAGGCAGGCAGGCTCGTGCGACTTTCTCGCGCTACCTGCAGCATGATATTTGCGTCGCCCGAGCCATGCGATTTTTGATCTTCGGGCCACGAGGTACTTTTGAGCACGTCGAAAAATCGACGGCTGATGCCTCGTAAAGTAATAATGGTCGAGGTAGTCTCCAGAATGTCAACTCCGCGAGGTGTGCCACGCGAGGCAGCCTCGCAATGGCGATAGGCTGCTTGAGAAACACGCGGACACTCAAACAATCACAGTTCACACGATAGATTTTGCACAAAAAATTACAACAATACTATGACGGTAATAAAACTTCACCCGGAATGTGTCTAAATACAGTCTTGTTTTGGAAGTACTAAAATGTAGAAGTATGTCAGTTGTTATAAAAGTGGCGCCGGTCGAAATTTAAAAAAAAAATGCACTGTACGTTTATTATGTATCACGTTGATATAATACGTAAAAATATAAGTGAAATGTTACAAACGAAAAATTTGGACTTGGACCACTTTCATAATAACCGGCACATATAGTGAAAAAGACAGGGATAGTAAGCGTGAAGGTACTTACGATGTTTACTGCTCGACAGTCGTTTTTTTTTCTGACCATCGAGCCTTTGCTACCCTCAAGGGTGGACAAGGCCCAAACTGCCTTTCTCACTCCCTCAAGACTTTGTATTTCACTCGCACCAAGGACCGAGCGGGGCGTCATCGGCCCGCGTAAAAGTTCGAATGCGCGAAGGTTTGAAAACGCGGCGCGTGCCCGCGCATACTTGCGGGGTGGTCCTTCACCGTCAGGCAAGTGGGAAAGGATAATGGTAGAACGAAATATGAATTCTTCGCTAATGAAATCGGTGATACGTCAACAGTATATGCACAGGATAATCAAAAATTCTTTCCTGTGCACATTTCTGTGCACCAAAAAGTATTCCCGGAAGTACATATTCTACGTAAATGTATGAGCATACCACCAAATCTAATGAGAAAGAGAGAAACAGGACGCGTATATTCGTCCCTTTCCCACTATCTTCTGTTTAGCCTCTCAGCATCTGTAAACAATGCAGCGACCACGCTAGCTGATCAGTTTCTTGTCGTTTGCACTACGGTGAAGACGCAGAAAGCAATCGGGCTTTTATTTGATGCGCGGATATTGATATATGGAATATTCATATTTTGTGAATTGTTCTATTTTCGCGTGGTTCGTTACTGTAGTGTTGATAAGTGTGTGTGTATGTGATCATTTGCGTTCATCATTGTCATGGAATCAAAGAAGGAAGCCGCAGATGCAAGAAATGAACGGTATTTGGATGATGGTACAAAAAGGAAGCAGCCTAAGTTATTTGCAAAGCGTTTGTCCAAAAATAGAAAACGTCGAGAAAGGTAAGTTATGTGTTATGGTACAGATTTGTATGAAATCGCAGTTTGACATGTAGTAGTAGTAGTAGTAGTAGTAGAACGGTATTTTATTGTATATAATATAGTATTATTCATATTCTTCAAATATGTATATCAACACAGATATCTTTGACGCGTTACGTACACATATTCTATGCTATGCGCACCGCAACGCATGTCATTACTTTACCCCTCCTGCCCCACTCATTCTATTCCAAATCGTATGTTCATCATTGTTTAATTAATTAATAATTCGATTTATAACGTGTTTGGGCTCATTTTCATGTAAAAACTGTCAGCAATACGTTCCTGCAACTTTCTGACCGATGAGACGGAATGTAGAAATTTTAAATTTCGTTATATACGATACACAACATTTCTGCACACTTCTTTTCCCTTTCTTCTTTACATGTGTTCAGAAAATACAAATGCAGCATTTTGTTCTCATTTGAAAAGTGGTAGAACATATATTTCAAACTATATGCGTTTTATTAGTATAAAACGTTCAAACTATACGCGTTTGGTTAGGTATGTTTCCTTTATAATGCTGTTGCGACTATTTCAATCGTTGTACATAGTTTTGAATGGATAAAACATGCACTTTAGATTTTATTTATGTGATGTAGGAGATAATGTAAAATTAGAAACAGTCATCGATGATTTGCGATTAGATGTTCAGCATATGTAGTGCATACGTGTGGAATACGAAATACACAGTGCTTTTTCTTCTGTGGAATTTTGTCCGCAATATATACGTCCATGTGTACCTTCAGCGAAAGTTTCTCATCGAAAAGCGCAGTCTTCTAAACATTCTCCAGGCCTCACTGGCACCCTTTGTCCCAGCCCGGGGAGATGTTTACGACATCTCAAGTACCCTGCAGTTGTGGATACTATTACGCGAAAAGAGAATTCTATTCCGTAGAAAGATATTTTCACATAGATTTTCTCGTACACGTTACACGATGTAATATCAGTTTCGACCAAAAATGGTCGGCATTGTATAATGTTTGTTTGTTTATGCTCTCATCATAATCAGGAAAATGTTATGAATATTTGAAAAAATGTTTATGCACAAAAAATTAAAAGTAAAAAAGTTGATCCGTTATTGTTATTGAAAAATTGTTGCGTATCTGCATAAGGTTGCCACCAACATTATGCAGGGTCGCTTATTTAGCGGAGAGGAACACCTACAGGAGTGGTGCACAGCGATCCGAATCGCCGAAAACGCAATTAAAAATCCTTACGTTCACATTTCACACTTTATCATTATGAAGATGGTCATTCCAAGGATTTTTGTGGTCGCAGAATCTGATTCCGAGGTCAAAATTGTTATTACTGTACTGTTTGATTTGATTATGTTATTTGAAGTTAATTATGACATCAAATTTTGAAAAATTAACACAGATAGCGTTTTTATGATAGCAAAAGCTATTGAGCGCGCGGAAACTGGAAAGTCAATAATTTGTATAAATTCACACTTCAGATATTGAAAATGCTTTCATTTATCTATAAGATGAAATTGTGCATTCATTATATGTTATTGAAATATATAAAAAGTTATAAATAACTGAAATATAAGAAATTTTGCGATGGTCGTTTTTAATCGCATTTTACATTTTTCGGAATCGTCAGGCATCTTTGAAACTTATATTATTAGATAGTCTATAAGGAATGTATGTGCGAAAGGAGAAGTTGCACTTTTATGCGACTTCCGAGTAATAACCAATTATGTTGGCAGTAATCAGGCCGCTTGCGCGGAAGAAGTAAGTGTCTGCGACCCGCCGTCATGCATCTACATATATTTCTGAAAATACCTGTGACTATATGGAAATTTTTTTTCGATATAAGGCGTAAATAAAATTGTTTTATAGTATTTTTTTTAACAGATACAACAATGTATTCCTAAAGCATTTGATAAGAAATTGCATTTTGTCTGTGTTTGACGGGACACTCTGTATATCTTACGTGCAAGTCTTGAAACACGTGCTGGCTAAATTTTAACTTTACCTTCATTTGCTGTATTGGCTAGGCGAACATTTTATTACTTTATTAGTTTACGATACCAGCGCAGGCCGGGATAATCCTCCGCACGTGCGGAATCTTAGGCGTACTACCTGAACGAAAATTAAACTCCGCGCGTATAGAATGCAAGAAATCATTGGAAAGGCAATCGCGGGGTGACACTGAACAGTATTCACCTATTATAGAATTAATTGTTTTGCCATTAATTGAAACAGAAACCGACGAGAGTATAGACGAAACACAGTATACCTATGTGTTTAGAATGAAATGTAAGTTAACGTAAAGATTAACATATTAATTATTTGCATAATATATATATATATATGTATATATATATACAAAAATACAAAATATATATATATACAAAAATATATATATATATATGTATATATATATATATATATATTTGTATATATATATTTTGTATTATGTATACATTATACATATATATATATACATACAATTATGTATATATATATATATGTATATATATATATATATATATATATATATATATATATATTTTTGTATATTTAATTACTATCACTTTCTATTTTACATATGTTTTCTTCCATATTTTCAGAAATATATGTAGATGCATGTCGGCGGGTCGCAGACACTTACTTCTTCCGCGCAAGCGGCCTGATTACTGCCAACATAATTGGTTATTACTCGGAAGTCGCAAAAAAGTGCCACTTCTCCTTTAGCACATACATTCCTTATACTATAGACTATCTAATAATATAAGTTTCAAAGATGCCTGACGATTCCGAAAAATGTAAAATGCGATTAAAAACGACCATCGCAAAATTTCTTATATTTCAGTTATTTATAACTTTTCATATATATTAAAATAACATAGAATGAATGCACAATATCATCTTATAGATAAATGAAAGCATTTCCAATATCTGAAGTGTGAATTTATACAAATTATTGACTTTTCAGTTTCCACGCGCTCAATAGCTTTTGCTATCATAAAAACGATATGTGTGTTAATTTTCCAAAATTTGATGCCATAATTAACTTCAAATAACATAATCAAATCAGACAGTACAGTAATAACAATTTTGACCTCGGAATCAGATTCTGCGACCACAAAAATCCCTGGAATGACCATCTTTATAATGATAAAGTGTGAAATGTGAACGTACGGATTTTTAATCGCGTTTTCGGCGATTCGGACCACTGTGTGTGGTAATGTGTGCGTCAGCGATCGTCATCACGCGCGCCTTACCACCGCTCCTGTAGGTGTTCCCCCTCCGCTAAATAACGCTGTGTCTCTGTATTAGCAGACCGAACGCTGGCTTTATTTCTCGGCTGCTACGACCCCCGTTCTATCCTTCTCTTTTACGACCCATTGACAGCGACAAAGTAACCACGAGAATCGGAGAATACTTTTCGCTGAATACCTATACCTATATTGAAATTGTACAAATTCAATTTCGAATCGAGGGGCGCCTTTTATTGCTTACCAACTACTCCAATAAGTGAAAATTGTTTAATATACATATTCCTGTTTGGTATCAGTTCCATCGGACATAATGGTACAAACTTTGGCTGTACATCCGAATGGCCCCAGTGGCCAATCCACACGAGGTTTGGGGGGAAGGGTGGGGCCATTCGGAAGAATATCCCAAACTTTTTTTTATGAATGAGGTACTGGAAGCAATGTCAAGGTCAAGTTAGTTTTTTGCAATAGAACGGTATATTCTTTTATTGAGGTGTCACAGGATGGTATTTCGATTTCTCGCTATGTATCTATTTGGGGATTTCGTCCGGGTAATATGTAATCGGTATCCCCACCGATGTGTAGGGTTGGCTTTATCTAAAATAAACAAACGTAACCGAGATGTTGATCACATTGAATGATCAATGAAGAATAACGTCTACGTCCCCGTAGAACTTTCGGTCCCGTTTCCTCGCAATATCGATCGTGAAATTTTCCATGCATTTCTGAGTACCACAAACATCTATCCGGACGTAAGAAAACAATTATATTTTTTCTGACTCAAGCCAAAATCCAACTGACCCCAAGGGCCTTCCAGGCAAAAATTTCGCCCATCTGGGCTACAGGCAGGCAGCCCTAGCCAAAAAACCGAAAACAACGCTTCGCGCCCCCATCGAGTCGCCTTGTGTGAAGGTGAGATCAGACGGCGCGTGAATCGGCGATCTTGCTCGGCAAGTCTAGCTCGGCAAGTCGGCTTGGCGAGCACGATTCGGCGATCTATGACCGATCACACGGCGCGTGGATCGGCGATTCACGCGCAAAGATTGCCGAACCACGCGCCGTCTGATCTCACCTTGAGGGTAACGAAAGTCGAGGTCAGTTCCACGCTTTCGAAAAGCTGTCTAAAGAGACAGGGCGATGCGCTGGAAAGCGTGCTCGTTGACGAGAACCAGACGGATATCCAACACCGGCGCGGTCAAGTAGGGTTTACTTCGCCAAAGGCAAACGGCACGTGTTTCTCGTACCCTTCGTTTCGCCGTTATTTTACAACGTTCCATAAAACGAAATACCACCCTGCAGCCCCTCGTTGAATTGTAGGAGGTACAACGTTAAAAATAGGATAATGATTTGGATTGCCGGCCTATCCTTTCTGCATCGTATTGTCTGAGTGTGCAAAAGGGCAAAATGTTTGTTTAAAAATATTTTTATTCCTTCAGGTTACAATTTATTAGAAATATGGTCCTGTGTGTTTTACACAATGTTGTACCATTTCAATTATATTATTACCAACTCTCTCTCTCTCTGTATTATAGACTTTCAAGGAGGGACATTCCACGCGAAATACAAAATTTTCAAGATCGTGGAAATTGACTTTTTTCCATTATAACTGTTGAAGAAAGAGACAGGTAAGAATGAGCTTTTGAGTGCTTACGCTGGGGAAGTAAGAGTACCTAATAAAAATTATGTCACTTAAAAAAAAATTCAAACCATTCATTCTGGAATTGTTTTAAACAAATGCAATTTTATATTAGCAGGGCACTATTTAAAAATTTGATAAAAAATGAGGATACAGCCCTACTTGTGCTCTTTATGGTCACGCTTTCAGAAACTCGAACACTTTAAAATTAGACGCATGAAAATTAATTGAATGTGACGCTGCGCCGCCCAGTAGCGGCTCGACAGACTGAGCCGTGCGTGCTACAATATTCAACTATCTATTTCTTTCATTCCTAACCTTGCGTGGCCTTGAAAGTCATAGTATACCATATGGTTGAATTTGTCTTGAGATTTATATACTTTCATATCGGGTAATGAAATATGTAGCATTATATTTAAAAAACTAAAGGTCACCTTCGGTTCACGGAAAATATCGCGAACACCAAAAGATGACATACCGTATTATGTTGGATATGAAAAATATTAAAAGTTTTCCTCTTTCCGTTTTTATCAAATACTTACCATTCGTGAGAACCCTATATAACAATATCAGATATACCCACTTGGCTGCTGCTAGTACCGCGCGGCTTAGCTAGTCCAGCCGGTATTGGGCGATGCAGCGTCACATTCAATTAATTTTCATGCGACCAATTTTAAAGTATCCGCGTTTCTGAAAACGTGGCTGCAAAGAGCACAAGTAGGGCTGTATCCTCAATTTTTTTCAAATTTTGAAATAGCGCCCTGCTGGTATAAAATTGCATTTGTTTAAAACAATCGCAGAATAAATGGTCTAAACTTTTTTTTTAAGTGACATCATTTTTATTAGGTACTCTTACTTCCCCGGTGTAAGCACCCAAAAGCTCATTCTTACCTTTCTCTTAGTTCAACAGTTATAATTTAATGAAAAAAAGTAAATTTCCACGATCTTGAAAATTTTGAAAAATCATTTGAAATACGTTTATGTATCACTAAAGACCAGAATATATGCAAGTTTCACAAAAATCCCAAATGGATACTCCGAAAAGTGTCCGATTTCGCGTTGAATGACCCAGAATTGAAATGCGAAAAGTATTCTTTTCACACGCGGTCAAATCCACGCGTGCCGGCATACACACACAGCCGCGTATCGCAGCGCAGCATGTCTCCTTGCGGCTGCCTTCGCTTGCGAGTAGCGGAGACGGTTGTGCAGATGTGTGCGTGTGAAAAGAAAACAGGTCAAAAGTGCATGTCCTTCGGTTTGCGTAGCGAGGGAATCGCGTTGTCTAATGCCGCGTTTACATCAAGGCGAACACGAACAAAAACATTGATCGCGAAAGTTTTCGTCTGATCTTGCCGTGTCCACACCGTCGCAAACACGAACAACACTCAGTGTACGAATCGTATGTGAACGTTTTATTCTATTTACAGCGGTGTGGACACGGCAAGAACAGACGAAAACGTTCGCGAACAATGTTTTTCTATCACGCTACGGCCCTCTTCGTAACGCGAAGATAAATTAGAATGATATTCACAGTATTGCAATAATTATAATATTTTCATAAATAAAGCATCGTAACATTTGTGATGTTTCCCTAATAATAAATGACACCAAACACGATATAATTTGGATAATACATATTTAGCGGTAATACGCGTCGGCCGCAGAGAAGGACAGCGAATGAAGAAGATAGGGACAATCGGCAGTCCTTTCTTCCACTCGCTCTCTTTTCCTACGTTCCGAGGCTTTACTGTACTATATCTTCTTTTACTGTGCCTGCTTTTCTTTTCTAATGTATGTGTTTCTTATTTCTATATATGCATCACGTTTTACTGATTATTGACTCTTTACGTGCAGGCAACGATTAAAAGCAGCAGCGTGCCTCACGGTAGGTCAGGGCGCCGTGGCGGAAGCAGGTACGCGTGCAGGTACCTCGTACGAAGAAACACTTCCAAGCACATCTGCTACGTGTGATTTTCCTACGGACAGAATACACGAAGAAGACGTAGGAAATTTTGAAGATTTTCCAATTATGGAAGCAATTATAGAAGAAGTACATTTCGATACGGACGCAGAAGATATCGAAGAAGAAATGCATTTCAATGCGGACGAAGAGGAAATTGTAGAACAAGTGCATTTCGAGTCGAACGAAGAAGAAATTGCACAAGAAATAGATTTCGACACATACATCAACGAAGAAACGGATCAAGATGTTGGAAGTGATCCCGATTACTGGGTGGTGGAGACTGCAGAGCCAGAACAGCCGGAAAACCCAATTTCAAAAGGAATCGACTTCGTTGATTTTCCGCATGTTTTCGAGCAAATCAAAAATCTTGGAAAACATTCGACTACTGGCTGTGGCATCGAACATTTTCAAATAGTTAGATGTGAACGGAATGGATTAGAAAATGTGTATCATGTAGAGTGCAAAATGTGCAAATACACAGAGCGTATATCCTGTCTTCGGAAGAGTGATGCCACTATGGATATCAACCGCGCCGCTGTTGCCGGAACAATGATGACGGGCGGCGGATATAATCAACTGGAGGACATACTGACGGCCCTGAACGTGTCCTGTATGACGAAAAGGATCTACGAGAACTGTCAGAATGACCTTATCGATGCCCTCGAAGTGACCGCACAACGCGAAATGGAAGATGCTGGAAAAGAAGAAAAAGCATTAGCTATAGCAAGAGGCGACGTACATGCAGAATCCAAGCTACCGTTTATCCCAGTTGTCGCGGATGGCAGCTGGATGAAAAGGTCCTACCGCGGAGGAGATTACAATTCTCTTTCGGGCGTAGGAGCCATCGTGGGATACCACACGAAGAAAGTGTTGTACATCAGTGTGAAGAATAAATTCTGCATGACTTGCCAAATAGCAGGCACGAGGAAGGAAGAACCGCGCGAGCATCGTTGCTTCAAGAACTGGGGTCGTTATCAGAGTTCAACTGGCATGGAGAGTGTTGCTATTGTCGAAGGCTTCAATTGCAGCATAGATATGCACGGCCTAATATACCATATATTAGTTGCCGATGGCGATAGCAGTGTGTACAAGAAGATATTGGACAGTAATCCATATGGAAAGTATATGGTGCAGGTACAAAAAATCGAATGCACCAATCACCTGTTACGCAATTTCAGTAAAAGAATAAACGAAATCGGAACAAAAGGCCGCAATAAAGATCTAAGAGCTGTCGTACAGAATAATGCTCTCCGCCTGCGCACTGGTATAAAAAAAGCTGCGGAATACCGGTTACGAGAAGAAATACCACTGGAGGAACGAATTCAAAATTTGAAGCAAGACTTGAAAAATGTACCGAGTCACGTTTTCGGTGAACACAAGGAGTGTCAGAAGTTAGCATACTTCTGTAAGAAATACTCTGATCCCAACAGAGTAGACTACGTTCCACAACTGAGAGAAGCTGGTATTTATGAAAGTATCGAAGAAGCGATGCACCAACTTTTCGTTAAAGCTGACAGTTTGCTGCGCGGTCTAAATAACAATGCTGTCGAAGCTTTTAATAACATAATTGCTAAATTCATCGGAGGCAAAAGGATAAACTTTGGACGAGGGGGCTCGTATCAGGGTAGAGTCTCCGCTGCAGTCGTCCAATATAACACAAAAGAGGCGTTCAGCAGATTGAGTACGGCAATGAACAAAGAACCGCCAACCATGGTAAGAAAGCTGGAAGGATGTCGGAAGCGCGCAGCAGAAAAAGCAAGGGAGTATAAAAAAGAAGCGAAAGCATCCTCCTTTCGAAATAAGAAACAATCGTGCGACCAGGATTACGGCCCCAACGCGGCAAAACCAGATATGGAAGAGGCAGTATACTCTTCCGAGTGTAAAAGGCATGCGGATATACTCCTTCACTGGCAAACTAGGCGAGACGAGATCCAAGTGGAAACTCGCGATCAGGCGAATAGCGAAAAGTGGATTGGTTATAGGAAGAAATTATTAACTGCATCCAATTTCGGCAAGGTATGCCGATTACGAAAGGCTACAGCACGGGCAAATACTGTGAAGAGTATAATGTACCCGCAACTCCACGATTTACATTCTCTCCAATACGGAAGGGAAAATGAGGCAAACGCCTTGAGACAAATGCAAGAAGAATTAGGAATGCATATTCAACCGTGTGGCCTCTTCATCGACGACACAGTGCCTCACTTAGGTGCAACTCCCGACGGCCTCGTGGACCATGATAAAATCGTCGAAGTAAAGTGTCCTGTATCGGCCAAGGATTTATCACCTGAGGAAGCAATAAAGCAACTTGATCATATAAGGCGTATTTACAAGGGTAATGAAATGAATAAGAATCATCATTACTATTATCAAGTGCAAGGACAATTGCACATAACGAAAAGGCAACGAGCCTATTTTTGTTTATGGACGCCGAAAGGAATGAAGGTTACAATAGTAACAAGAGATGATCGATTCTGGGCAACAGAGATGGAGGAAAAACTCAGAAAATTCTATGAGGAGTGCATGTTGCCAGAAATTATAGATAGCAGATACAATCGACAACAGCCGATTAGAGAACCTCCGCACATAAAAGAAAAAGGAGCGGGTACGAGTACACAAGAAAGTACACAAAACGATGGATGAAAACATCGCAATAGCACCGGCGAGTGCATCCAGCGCATATGAAGAGGTGTCGAATAATCAATTGCAATTCAAAGTGACTATTGCACCGGCGAGTGCATCCAGCGCATATGAAGAGCTGTCGAATAATCAATTGCAATTCAAAGTCACTATTGCACCGGCGAGTGCATCCAGCGCATATGAAGAGCTGTCGAATAATCAATTGCAATTCAAAGTCACTATTGCACCGGCGAGTGCATCCAGCGCATATGAAGAGCTGTCGAATAATCAATTGCAATTCAAAGTGACTATTGCACCGGCGAGTGCATCCAGCGCATATGAAGAGCTGTCGAATAATCAATTGCAATTCAAAGTCACTATTGCACCGGCGAGTGCATCCAGCGCATATGAAGAGCTGTCGAATAATCAATTGCAATTCAAAGTGACTATTGCACCGGCGATTGCGTCCAGCGCATATGAAGAGCTGTCGAATAATCAATTGCAATTCAAAGTGACT
This sequence comes from Andrena marginata, assembly GCA_963932335.1. Classification (NCBI taxonomy): domain Eukaryota; kingdom Metazoa; phylum Arthropoda; class Insecta; order Hymenoptera; family Andrenidae; genus Andrena; species Andrena marginata. The sequence goes on from OZ010660.1 coordinate 20,875,850, forward strand.
ATTGCACCGGCGAGTGCATCCAGCGCATATGAAGAGCTGTCGAATAATCAATTGCAATTCAAAGTCACTATTGCACCGGCGAGTGCATCCAGCGCATATGAAGAGCTGTCGAATAATCAATTGCAATTCAAAGTCACTATTGCACCGGCGAGTGCATCCAGCGCATATGAAGAGCTGTCGAATAATCAATTGCAATTCAAAGTGACTATTGCACCGGCGATTGCGTCCAGCGCATATGAAGAGCTGTCGAATAATCAATTGCAATTCAAAGTGACTATTGCACCGGCGAGTGCATCCAGCGCATATGAAGAGCTGTCGAATAATCAATTGCAATTCAAAGTCACTATTGCACCGGCGAGTGCATCCAGCGCATATGAAGAGCTGTCGAATAATCAATTGCAATTCAAAGTGACTATTGCACCGGCGATTGCGTCCAGTGCATATGAAGAACTGGCGAATAAGCAACGTGGAGGCGCCTGGAGTGCGCAGAGTTACTGAGCTGCGACGAAGGGAGTTCGAGAGTGAACATCGTCGCAGAATGGCCGAATTCCCCATGTGAGAGAACCCCGAAGAGTGGAGTTGTTTAGACAGGATGGGTTGTTCGCCGACCAAAGATCCAGGAAGTCTCTCGCTCGAGGAGAGAGTTTGAAGTTCTGAACGAAGAGTCTGAAGATTAGTCTAAGCTAATCTACTGGACTGGGCTGCGGAGGCTACCTTCGTAGCCCAGCCCTCTGTTTCTTTAAAATGTTTCAGAGAGCACGAAACCCCACGACGAGGGACAAGGTGTCGGGGGACTGCCACCGCGGCCTGGATACGCGTTCCCGAATTCCCCGTCTGTGCTACGACAGAGTAGCAGTCCGCAGTGGAGCGCGGACATACGTGGAACCGCTTCTCTAGCCCTGTTGGCGTGAATCTTGGCTCCTCCCCGGTTTGTGCAAACCAAGAAGTTCGCGTCGACAGGTTGGACAGCAGCCGGGAAATGGCATCTCCAACCACCAGTCGGACAAGCGGTGCGACTGCTTGGATCGGCTGGAGGAGATGTCGCGGAGACGGGAGCGTTAACAGGATGCACAGGACGGTCCCCTGGGTCGGCACCAGAAGCCACGAAGAGGAATGGGGCCATCTGAAAGCCAAGGCCTGAGAGAGGGAGAAGAGGACAAGAAGCCCAGAAGAAAGAAAATGCAGACGAGCTGGGGTGCTGGGCAGATTGATCGGGGAACGGGCCGATAACATGCTCATGAGCTGTGATCCCCTGTTATCGGTTCCGTTTCGCCTTTCCATCTTCCCGATTCTTTCAGCTCCAACGGATTCTCTCAAATGAAAGTAAATATTAATGCTTCTCCGTCTCTTTTGCATGGAATCCGGAGCCGTGAAGGGATTGAAGTCTCAAGCTCGTACGGCCACCGGAAGGACATCGAGGACGAGTCCCTGGGGGAAACGGTCGACCGCGACCAAGGATTCGACGAGGAGGAGGGAACGTGGCCGAAGCAGTGGAGACGTCGTCGGACGTCCTTCTGGAGGAGGCTGCCTGCAAATGAGACAGCGCTGGAGTCTGCACGGGGTGCCGGAGGCTGCACGAAGGAGGATGCAGCGTCGGAGCGTTGGAGTCGACGTGGGACGTTCCAGAGTGGAGTTCCAGGGACGTCGCGGGACAAGGACCAGGGGCGTTCGTCGAGGGAAAATTAGAAGCCCCGCGGTACCCCTGCCTGACTGCTGGACCCGGAGCTCTCCGTGCATTTCGTCGTGGGACACACGAAAGAGGAACGCGCCCGGAGCTCCCCGTGGATTTTGTCGTGGGACAAGGAGCTGTCGAGTTCCCGAGACGTCGTGGGACAGGAAGCTACAGAGTTCCAGAGATGTCGTGGGACAGGAAGCTGCAGAGTTCCAGAGACATCGTGGAACCAGAAGTTGGAGCGTTTCATCGTGGCAGATCGAGAATTCCCGTTGTACCCACGCCTTGCTCAGGGTTTTTCCGTGGGTTTCCCCTGAGCGAGAAGGCAAATGCCGAGGCGGATGTCTGAAGAAGCCACGGGGCTGCGCGACCACTTCTTCAGGCAGGGGTACGAAGATTCCGAAGAGGATTCAATGCGGCCGAGACGTCCGCTCTTCCAGAGGGGAGAGCAGTATTCCGAGCACCTGGTATAGGCCCAGAAGACCAGAAGACTGTCTTGTACCGAACTGTTTTGTAACCGATATTGCTCTATGTAACAATATAGTTCAGTCGCGTGTACTCCCGTGTAATCATTATTCTATCCCTTGCGTCGGGGTGGCCTGCGATGGTAACGCCCAACAGTGGGGCACGTAACATAGGATTCGCGGAAAAAATTTCATGAATTCGGTGTTTCCCAAAATTTTTTAGTACTTTTTTTTATATTATTTGTTAATAGCCAGCAGTTATATGGACAGGAACATTAAAAGAATTGAAGCATCTTTTACAAATAAAATAGTAATAAACATCTAGTGTTTCATAATACATCTAGTTCAGAATCCGTTCATGAAATCCGCTACTGAAAATGCGTACGCTAGATGCGCGTGATTATTATGTGGTCGGCTCCTCGAAGTGACAGAAAATATAACCTATACGCTATACACGATTTCCTAAAGATACCGTTGCGGCGTAATAATAATGTTTCGGAAAGATGATAAAAAGTTCACAAATGTTTTGTAAAAGAACGAAATAGCCACTAAACATTTGTTGCCATATAGCATATACTTAGGTTATATTTTCTGTCACTTTGAGGAGCGGATTTTCTGTCTTCGAAGTGACAGAAAATATAACCTATGTATATGCTATATGGCAATAAATGTTGAGCGGCTATTTCGTTCTTTTGCGCTACATTTGTGAACTTTTTATCATCTTTCCGAATCATTATTACTACGTCGCAACGGTATCTTTAGGAAATTGGGTATAACGTATAGGTTACATTTTCTGTCACTTCGAGGACAGAAAATCCGTTCCTCCAAGTGACAGAAAATATAACCTATGTATATGCTATATGGCAATAAATGTTGAGCGGCTATTTCGTTCTTTTGCGCTACATTTGTGAACTTTTTATCATCTTTCCGAATCATTATTACTACGTCGCAACGGTATCTTTAGGAAATCGGGTATAACGTATAGGTTATATTTTCTGTCACTTCGAGGACAGAAAATCCGCTCCTCCAAATGACAGAAAATATAACCTATAAGCCATACCCGATTTCCTAAAGATACCGTTGCGGCGTAATAATAATGTTGCGGAAGGATGATGAAAAGTTCACAAATGTAACGTAATAGAACGAAATAGCCGCTAAACATTTATTGTCATATAGCATATACATAGGTTATATTTTCTGTCACTTCGAGGAGGGGCCACATAATAATCACGCGTTGAATTCAACATCAAACACAATTTTATATATGTTTGTTCATAACAGTTTTCTGCATAGGATGTGTATTTCATGTTCTGTTTCAGTGTTTTGCCAATTAAAAAATGCCTATCCTAACAAACTTCATTTTCTGGGGACATGCCCTCATGTATTTTTCCTTTTCACTTATAATTCCTTACTGCCAACGTAGAATATTGTAGCATAAGCACATTTCAAGCAAATGTACAATGAATTTTCTACGTTTACAGTACCAGCAGACTTTCTGTTTAAAAAGTACAACGCAACAGCAGAGAATTTCTTTCCACATTCAAAATAAAATATGGAAATAGCAAACAGCTCCCTCTCGCGTGCACAGGCAGCCGCGTATCTATGGGTATTACCATTTCTGTGCAGAAAAAATCTGCTGTAATACCGACCGGCCTCGGCGGCCAGACCACGTGACGTGTCTACCCCCTTAAAACTTCACAATGCCTAACACACTTGGAGAAGCAATGACTAATTTAGCAATTAATACAGAGACTCAAAGAACTCCAGGAAATATAGACACTCCCGAAACGTCAGAAACTATTGAAAATGACAACATTCCAGGAAATTCAAATCCTCAAATTAATATGAATACAGCTACGAATGTATATCCTCATTTACCACACATTAGTTTACGCGATACAGCCGATACAGTACCTTCTTTCGATGGTAGAAATATACCACTACATCAATTTGTTAAAAGTTGTAGACATGCACGACGCATGGTAAATCCTAATGCAGAATATGGATTAGTTCAACTCATAAAAAATAAGCTTTACGGACAAGCTTCGAGAGTAGTTTTAAGCGGAGAATATAATACAATCAGCGACCTCATTTCTGTACTAAGCTCACGTTTCGCTCCATTACACACATCAATCCAATTATACGGCGAATTATCAAAAATCGCGCAACTACCAAACGAAACAACAGTAGACTATAGCAGCCGCGTATCTAATTTACTTCTACAAATCAGACATTGTAATACTATAGAAGTACCTGGGCATGAAGCTCAATTTAATATAAACGCGGAACAAAATGCTGTTAAAGCCTTTCTAACGGGTTTAAAGATCGAAATATACAATAGAATACATGAATGCACCTACACCAGTCTTGATCGCGCTATCAACGTCGCCATTAAAGCAGAAGCAGAATACAACGAGTATCAAATAAGAACAAAAATAACAACAGGAGTATCTCAAGCTAATCAATGTATAAACTGCCTCGGATACGGCCATGATGTCACCACCTGCAGTAGTCAGCAAGTTTCACGCACTGACTGGCAACAAAAAACTTGTCAACATTGTAAAAGAACAGGACATACTATACAAGAATGTAGGAACCTAAACAAGAATCAGAGCGATACATTCTGTGACTTTTGCCGAAAGCCAGGTCACATGACACAAGATTGTAGACGTCGAAGTTACAATGCAAGACCCAACGAATATTGTAGCAACTGCCGACGAGCAGGTCACATGACGCAAGATTGCAGGAGCCAAGCCAACAGAGCCCCTCAGTCCAACAAATATTGTGGCAACTGCCGAAGAACGGGTCACACGACGCAAGATTGTAGAAGTCAAAGTTACACGAATAGAACTCCTCAATCCAACACATATTGTGATTATTGTCGGAGACCGGGACATACGGTGCAAGAATATAGAAACCGAACTTACGATAGTATATCCTGCGAATACTGCAAATTCCGAGGCCACACAATAGACCAATGCAGAAAAAAGATGTACTTCGATAGAAAAGAAAAAGAAGAGGCACAATCCCGTATGGTACGTAGACAGGCCATACTTAGACTCAAAACAGAACAAATAAGGAAACCACCTAGCATCCTTCTTTCTGATATAGGGTTTAACGGGGGACAAGCAACACTAATGATTGACACAGGATCAGACCTAAATGTAATCAAAAGATGTGCTGTTTCTCCCGACATTCCAATCTTCATGGACACCCTATTTGATTTGAATGGCATCACGGACGGTCTACTTAGCACTATAGGGTACATCAAAATAAGAACTTTAAATACAGAAGTTATCATCCACGTCGTAGAGGACCTTTCTATCAGACAGGGTGGAATATTAGGAACGGATTTCTTTCAAACTAACGGAGCAACTATCGATTATACAAGATCAGCAATAACTATTGGACCAGAAACTATTCCATTCATTGATCCAGAAATGGTTACAATACCAGCCAGAACAAGAAGTCAAATATATGTACGAGTTCTCAATACACAGACTAGCACAGGATATATTCCTAAAATTAACATTCACCCTAATTTACATATGGGAAACGCAATCGTGTCAAATAATAACGGCATGGCATGTCTATTTGCAATAAATACATCCACAAAGGATATTAAAATTCCTGTACCATCGGTCGAATTAGAACCATTTATTGAAGTACCTGTAGAAGAAAAATCATCAGATATATATAGGGCAACCAATAGAACCCACCAGTTATTACGACTACTAAGGCTAGACCATTTAAATTCAGAAGAACGAGCCAGTGTTGAAGAACTGATAAAGGAACATGCAGATAGATTTCACATTCCGGGAGAAAAATTGGAAGCAACAAATAAAGCCTACCATAAAATCATAACGGAAAACGATGTTCCTGTTTTCACGAAACAGTATCGGTATCCTCAGTCATTTAAGGAAGAAGTAAGAAAACAAACCACAGAATTATTAGAGAAAGGGATAATACAACCTTCTTTATCTCCTTATAATTCACCGATATGGATAGTATTAAAAAAAGAAGATTCTGAAGGAATAAGAAAACCTATGATAGTAATAGACTTTAGAAAATTAAATGAAAAAACAATTGGAGACGCTTATCCTTTACCAAATATAACTGATATATTAGATCAGTTAGGAAGTGCAAAATATTTTTCTGTATTTGATCTTGCATCCGGGTTTCACCAAATTCCTATGCATCCAGATGATCGCCATAAAACAGCCTTTTCTACAATATACGGGCATTATGAATTCAATAGAATGCCGTTTGGACTTAAAAATGCACCAGCAACCTTCCAAAGGCTTATGGATCAAGTTCTAACCGGACTTCAAGGAGTAGAGCTCTTCGTGTATTTAGATGACATAGTCATATATGCTAGCTCTCTGAAGGAACATGCAACCAAATTCAAACGATTAATGGATAGATTAAGAGAAGCAGATCTTCACCTTCAACCCGATAAGTGTGAATTTTTGAAGAAAGAAGTTACATATCTAGCACACATAATAGGCGAATATGGAGTTAAACCCGATCCACGAAAAATAGTAGCAGTTAAAGAATTTCCAACACCAACAACTGTCAAAAATGTAAAACAGTTCTTAGGACTGAGCGGATATTACAGAAGATTTATAAAAGATTTCTCAAAAATTGCACGACCACTTTCCAATCTCACCAAAAAGGATTATAAATTAGAATTGACGGACAAACAACAAAAGGCATTCGAAACTTTAAGGGAAACTCTCTGCAGGGAACCCATATTACAGTATCCAGATTTTGAAAAAACGTTCAACATAACGACAGACGCCTCAGGTATCGCTGTAGGTGCAGTTCTTAGTCAGGGAAAAATAGGAAAAGACTTACCAGTAGCTTACGCATCTCGAGTTCTAAATGACGCAGAAACTCGTTACTCACCGACAGAACGAGAACTTTTAGCAATATTATACGCGGTATTTCATTTCAGACCTTATATCTATGGTAGAAAATTCTATCTTATAACAGATCATAAACCTTTAGAATGGCTACAAACTCTCTCAAATCCAACATCACGACTAATGCGATGGAAAATCAAACTAGCGGAATACGATTACAAAATTTTGTACAAGCCGGGGAAATATAATACGAACGCAGATGCTTTATCTAGAAATCCAATAGCATTACCGTTAAACGCGAAGCGAGCACATTCAGAAACAAACTCACACGAGAACAAAAAACAAAAACAATTTCATCAACCTAATACACGACAAAGAGAAACAACCGCCTCGACCTCAGGAAACCCAGCTCCACATAAACAGCATAAACTTAGTTCGTCAGATTCCGACTCTTCGTACGACGAGAGTGATGCAATAGGAACAAAACGACAACAGTTAAAACGAAAAGTAAAAAGAAATACCTCTTCATCACAACCAGAAACAAAAAAACAAAGCATAGAATCTCCTCAAATAAAAACACATATACCCCCCAAATCACAGTACCTGTTGAAGTACATATACCCCCCCAAATTTCGGTACCTATACAAGTACATGAGACTCCTCAAGAAGGAATATCATTTCAAGAAACAACACAAGACAAGACACAAGCAATAAAAAACCTTACGTTAAGAAACCTCAAGAGGACTTAATAGAAGAAATAGATGAAACAACCATAGTACCAAGACACAATTATAAAGACCCTCCCAAAATCAATGCAGAGTCAAGCACAGACAAAAGTACTCACCATACACCTAAAAAGAAGAAACAAAAATTAAATTCTAGTACAGATACTGTTCCTATAACTCCCATTAAAATCAAGCAAGGGAAAATACTCACTCCTCCTTCACCACCTCCATCCCCATTATTATCACTCCCACCATTATCTCTTCCACCACTGACTCCCCTGCCATTATCTGTGCCACCCACACCACCTCCACAACATACCACAGGCAAACCAAGAGTAATATCCAATATACCTGTCAAAAAACAAAATATTGAAGTAGAAGATCATCTATGGATGGGAAAGGATTACGTAATAACATTTATAAATACAGAAGGCAAACCAATAGGACCAATGGGAGAAAAAGTATATAAAGAAAGAAATATAAGAGCTAACAAAATTCCATTTCCACTAAAACTCGGAGAATCAGTAACAATAAGAAGTGGAAAACGTACAATCGTTGGACTTGTCATACCAAATTACCCAACAGAAGAAAATCTATATACATCATTAAAAACACTCTACACATACCTGATACTTAAACAAGCCACAAAGGTGTATATATCAGCAGAAGAAAATAAAATTTCGCTTATGCAATTACGAAATTTAATAGAACTAATATTCATAAACGAGGACATTCAATTTATTTTTTGTAAAGGTACTCTTATAACTCCTTCCATACAAGATAGGCAGCAAATTATCAAAGAAATCCATGAAACACCTATAGGAGGACACAAAGGAATTACTAAAACGTACCATCGAATAAGAAGCATATATTATTGGAAAAACATGAAATATGAAATAGCACAATTTGTTAAAACATGTCTAGAATGTCAAAAAACTAAATTAGTAAGAGTAAAAAATAAGGAGCCTATGATATTGACAGACACACCATTGGATGCTTTTGATAAAATTTCTATGGACATAGTAGGACCATTACCTTTCACAAAAAATGGAAATAGTTATATACTTACAATTCAAGACAACCTAACCAAATACTCTCTTGCAATACCATTAACAAATATAACTGCAAAGGACATAGCCAAAGCATTTACAGAACATTTTATCTGTAAATTCGGAAGTCCTAAAGCAATTCTGACTGACCAAGGGCCAAATTTTATGAGCTCCCTTATGAAGAAATTAGCCAGGACATTCCAGATCAAACAATATCGAACATCTGCATACCATCCACAATCTAATGGATCACTAGAAAGAAGTCATCATGTTCTTATTGAATATTTAAGACATTATGTATCAAAGGAAAGACAATGGGACCAATGGTTACCTCAAGCAATGTTCTCGTATAATACAAGCACTCATGAAGGCACGAAATTCACGCCTCACGAACTTGTCTACGGTAGAAAAGCACGTCTTCCTTCAAGTATACCTCCAACAGATAATATCAAGACATATCCAGACTATGTCGACGAATTAATACATAAACTACACCACATCCGACAAATGGCGCGAAATAACTTGGAAGAATCAAAAGTTTGACAAAAACATTACTACGACCGGAAGATACAACCTGAAACATATGAAGCAGGAGATTGGGTTTGGTTATTAAATCCAAGGCGCGAAAAACTAGGACCCGAATATAGCGGACCATACCAAATTACTGAAGTCATAGGGAATAGTAATCTGAAGATAGCAATAACTTTAAAACAAACTAGAATCGTACATATGAACAGAGTAAAAAAGGCTTATCTACCAGAAAAAATTCAAGAAAACACCACTGCATAAAATGGAAAAATAAAATTTTTAAATAAAACTTTTAAATAATAATAAATTAAAAACAAAAACGAAATTAATTATACAAAGTTGCAAACCTGCAGAGGAAGCCTATATAAGGAACGACGGACAAAGGATTTCATCATTGTTGCAAGTATCATTAAAACGAAAACACTCTAAAAAAAAAATGGAAAAATACACCTGCCTAAAAGCAGTATATGACGAAGGAATATACTACTATAAGAAAGGAATAATTTGTGTGAAATGCACACAAAAAGTAGAAATTCCAGAAGAAGATGACACGCCATTATGTAAGCATTTAGTGTAAAAAAATAATGACATACGATGGCGAAGATGCCAGTTGTGCCGTCGAATTCTTTTCGTTGGACAGTCTACACAAAAGTGCGAAATATGCAAAACCGCAAATTTGTAAATATTTTTATACATACACATTTTTACATTTTTTACACATTACATATACACTCTACATACACACACAACATGTAATTAATACTCACACATATTTTTAAGCATTTTTATATTTTTCTTACATTACACTCTACATACACACACCACACTCACACAAACAAAATGTAATTAACACCCACACCTAGTACATAAGTTTATATATCTCTCTTAAATAATAAACATATTTTGTTTCACAAATAATAATCAATAATCTATAACCTATAAAAATAAAAAAATCCATAACCTCCTAAAAATCTAACCTACCAATAACCTATAACCTGTCAATAAAACCTTAAAAATAGCATATTGTTGCATAGTCTACAAAGCTGCAGACCAAATTTTTATAAAAATCCGCTAGAGGGCGCCACTATACAAGGCCCTAACGTTCCGTTCAAACTCGCGCTTGCGCCATATTTCATTCTTGTCAAAGATGCCAAAGCGATCAGGCAACCGCCACATTAAGGCAAGGGAAAATAGAAATAAATTACAAAAAATACTAAAGGAGATGGTTGAGATTCCTCCACTAATCTCCCCACTTCCGACAACTCCAGAAAAAACGGTAAAAGTACCTTAAAACTTCCACTTTTTCAACAAAACTAAACTCAAATTCCTTAAATTCAAGACACAGCTTCACACTCCGCCAACCACACCACCAGACACTCTCCCAACAACACCGGAGTTTCCGAAGACTCCGGATATAAAAATCCCGAAGGCACCGGATTTTAATTTCAAAATCCCGCAAATACCACCACCGAAATGGCCAATATTAGCCAAGATAGATATTCCACCACCAGACTGGGAGATGTATAGATCTCTCCCGAAAGAAGACCCAAGGAGAAGAATATGGCGAGTCCTTGGACTATTCGGAACAGGCGCAGCCAGCCCTTACAAACCAAATAAATAAATAACTTATAAATAAATAACCATACATATATCTAAATAATCATCTATTCTATTAGCCGCCTCATACAAATCTCTCGAGGACGAGAGATCCCCCAGGGGGGAGGTGTAACGTCCCACGGGGACTCAAACCCGACGTTACCGACCGTCGATAAAATAGTATAGTACTACATTACCACGCAACCAGCCTATGTTACCGCGCATACCCATTGTACATACTTTTATACGTTAATATTAAACTAAGCAGAGATTAGAGAATCAAATATTATAGAAACGTTAGAAATAATTAAATATAAGTACTGTCAAAAGCATAAAACAAAATATTGTTACGTTTTCGCGTTGGCATAATATAAGTTTAATGTGTAATAACAGAACGTGAACATTAACAAGGATAATAGTAATTAAATAACAGTAATTAATCAGGTAGAGGTGTTCGGGACTACGTCTGCTCGCAATGGCGTCTGTATCTCAAGTGACAGCTTGACAGGCGATCGATCAGATCGCCTTCTTCTCGCTGTCCCTTGTCTTCGTCGCGAGCACCAGCGGGCCATGGATTCCATCCATAGGGTGCCCGCAACACTGCTCCCCCCTCTCGAGAAGCGGTCGTCCCGACCGCTGTAGCTTCTCCGCTGTCTGCAGCCGTACCCTGGTTCGAAAGAGTGGACTAAATGCTGTGTGGCCTCTTCCGACCGTCGCCTCGGCATTCGCCTTCACGCCCAAGGGAAAACCACCCAAAAACCTTGGGCAAGGCGTGGGTACGTGGTTCCCCGTGTCTCTATCCTCCACTTGCGTCTTCGAACTTGCGCACTTCTTTCTTGGACTTCATCTTCTGTGATGGCGCATCCTCTTCCTGGGTAGAGACGGGTACGGGGTCTTGTCATCTCAGGGTCGGGGTTCGCGTGTCTGTAAAGAAACCGTTGGGGCCGCCCGAGCCGGAAAGCCAACGAGGAAGGCCGAGCACGCGAGCAGGGAATTGCAGCTAGTCACAAGTATGCAAGCGGCCCAGCCCCCACGGCAGCCGCCGGACTCGTCCACCCTGATGATGATTTTCTTCTTTTCTCCTCCAGCCCTTGGCTTCGTGATGGCCCCATTCCTCTTCTTGGCCTCTGGTGTTGTTCCAGGGGACCGTCCTGTACGTCCGGTTAGCGCTCCCGTTTCCGCGATATCCCCTCCAGCCGGTCCAAGCAGCGCTTGTCCGTCTGGTGATTGGGGATGCCATTTCCCTCCTGCTGTCCACCCTCTCTCCTTCTTTTTCCTGGGTACCCCGCGAGATCCTCCATCCTGGCCGTGCCAGGGGCTCGCAGGGTCTCCTCCAGGGGGCTAGCGGGGCGCTTTCACGTATGTCCGCACCCCGCTGCGGACTGCCACGCTATTGTGGCACATTCGGGGAATTCGGGAGCGCGTATCCCGACCGCGGTGGTAGTCCCCCGACACCTTGTCCCTCGTCGTGGGGTATCGTGTACCTGTAACAAACTCAAGAGCGGGGGCCGGGTTACGAAGGCAACCTCCGTAGCCCAGTCCACCTGATTAGCTTAGACTAATCTTCTTTCTTGAGTCTTCCGAGTCCTCGCGTCCTTCCATCTTGGGATTCTGAGTGTTGGTGCTTGACTCTTCACTCTTCTAGGAACCGTCCTTCGTATTTCGCTAGGCGTCGAACATGGACCACCTTGCACTTCTTCCGGGGTGTACGCTGGATCCTGTAGACGACGTCGTTGATCTTGTTCACCACTGTGTAGGGTCCTTCCCAGTCGTTCTGCAGTTTTGGGCACTTCCCTTTCACTCTTCGTGGTTGGAATAACCACACTCGTTCCCCGGGCTGGAACTCCACCGTGTTGACGTGCTTGTCGTACCACGACTTCATTTTCGAACTGTAGATGTCCAGACGGCGTCGAACGAATTCGTGGATCTTCTTCATTTTTCCTCGGATCCATTCGGAGTATCCTCGTTCAACGTCCTCGTCGTCTTCCACCTCTGGGGGTAGTCCTCTCCATAATTGTAGAGGTAAACGCAGTTCCTGGCCATATAGGATCATCGCTGGTGTTAGTTGTGTAGCTTCATGTCGTGCTGACCTGTATGCGAGGAGGAACATGGGAATCCATTCGTCCCAATCTCGTTGATGTTCTGAAACAAACATTGCAAGATATTGGAGCAATGTTCTGTTCAAACGTTCTACTAGACCGTCGGATTGAGGATGCAGAGGAGTTGTTCGTGTTTTCCTGATTCCTAGCAGTTTCAGCAATTCCTTGAACACGGAGGATTCAAAGTTCCTTCCTTGGTCCGTGTGTATCTCTAACGGTACACCATGACGACACACTACGTTGTGCAAAAGAGCTCTTGCCACTGTGATAGCTCGCTGGTCTGGCATCGCGATTACTTCCGGCCACCGGGTAAAGTAGTCCGCCACGACCAGCATAAACCTGTTGCCGGCCTGAGACCTCGGGAGCGGACCCACAACGTCCAGGGCAAGTCTCTCGAACGGAGCTCCCACGTTGTATACTCTCAGGTTCCCTGCTCCCCTTTGACGTGGTCCCTTCTTTGCCGCACAGGTGTCACACCGCCGGCACCACTCTTGAACGTCCTGTCGACACGTAGACCAGAAGAACTGTTGGCGGATCTTTGCCAAGGTCTTGTTTACTCCGAAGTGTCCAGCTGCTGGCGCATCATGGAACTCTTTCAGGACTCCTGCAACCTTTTCGTGCGGTACCACCAAAAGCCACGAGGTCGTTGTACCATCGTGGGACTCCCATTTCCTGAAAAGTAAACCTTCGTGAACTTCCAGCGAGTCCCAGATTGACCAGTAATATTTCATTTGCGGGGAGAAACGAGCAACATCTTGCCAATCGGGCTTCTCCCCTTCTCCTTTCTTTTTAAGGATGAAGCCGATCGTTTCATCCTTCTCTTGACTTCGTTTCCACTCGTTCTTGTCTTCTTCACAAAATATCCTGTGAATCTTCTTCGTGGTCTGTACTTCTCCTTCTGCTTCTTTCTTCTCCAGTCGATTGCAGTTCTTACAATTTTCTTCGATACACGGTCTTCTGGAGAGTCCATCGGCGTTTCCGTGGGCTTTTCCTTCCCTGTGACGAATTTCGAAGTCGTATTCTTGTAGTCGTTCGATCCAACGGGCTACCTGTCCTTCAGGGTGTTTGAAGGTCAGCAGCCAACGAAGCGCTGCATGATCTGTCCTTATTAGAAATCTTCGTCCGTAGAGGTAATGATGGAAGTGTTCGATGGATTTCACTACTGCTAGTAGTTCCCTCCGGGTGACGCAGTAGTTCCTTTCTGCTTTTCCCAGGGTCTTGGAGAAGTAGGCTACGACCTTTTCCTGTCCTTCGTGTTCCTGTGAGAGGACGCCGCCTATGGCGAAATTAGAGGCGTCCGTGTCCAGAATGAAGTCCTTGTTTATCACTGGGTATGCTAGTATCGGGGTTTCGGTTAATTTCTTCTTCAGCTCTTCGAAAACTCTTTGGCATTCGTCGGTCCATTGGTAGTCTTGTTTGGTCTCGGTGAGGCGATGCAGGGGTTTGGCGATCCTGGAGAAATCCTTTACAAATTTTCGGTAGTACGTGCATAATCCTAGGAAACTTCTTAATTCCGTGATGTTCTTTGGCTGTGGCCATTCCGAAATGGCTTTAATTTTCTCCGGATCTGTTTTAACTCCACTCTCTGTTACGATATGGCCCAGATATTTTACTTCTCGGCAGAAGAAAGAACATTTCTTGGGGCTCATCAATAGTTTAGCTTCACGTAAACGAGAAAACACTGACCGTAGGCGTTCGAGCTCCTGTTCAAAGTCATTCCCGTAGATGATTATATCGTCCAAGTAGACCAAGCAGATTTTCCAGGTCAGACCTTGAAGCACGTTTTCCATCAGTCGCTCGAATGTGGCAGGGGCGTTGCAGAGTCCAAAGGGCATCACTTTGAACTGCCACAGTCCCGTTCCCACAGAAAACGCAGTTTTCTCTCGATCTTCTTCGTCCATAGAGATCTGCCAATATCCGCTCTGCAGATCCACGGTTGAGAACCAGGAAGATCCAGTGAGGGCGTCCAGGGTATCCTCTATACGAGGTAGAGGGTACGAATCCTTTTTGGTAACCTCATTCAGACGACGGAAATCCACGCAGAACCGTATACTTCCATCCTTCTTCTTCACGAGGACGATCGGGGAAGACCACGGGCTCTGCGATTCCTCGATCACGCCCTGAGCTAACATCTTCCTGAGTAACTCTTCTACTTCTGCTCGACGGTGTAGAGGCAACCTCCGTGGTGCCTGCTTTATGGGCTGGCAGTCTCCGGTGTCAACTGTGTGTTTCACCCGGTCGCAGTTCCCAATCTGACTCGAATCCGTGGCGAAAACGTCCTGAAATTCGTACAATAATTCAGCAAATAGTTTCTTTTGTCCTTCTGACAAACCTGATGAGCAACGTGTGTACAGCTCTTCTAAATGCTGTGGGACGACCGTTTCCCCTTCTTCTTCTGATTTCTTCTTCTCGGCAATTAGCTCACCAAAGCGTATCTCCGTTTTGCCGGGAAGGCACAGCACATTCCGGGAAAGGTCGATGTTGCAACGGTGTTTCCTCAGAAACGTCGCTCCCAAGATACATTTTTCCACCATTTCCACGACGTAGAAGTCTTCTACACTCGACAGCTCTCCAACGCTGACTTCCATGCTCGTTTTACCGAACACTTTCATTTTCTCTCCCGTAGTGGAGCGAATGTCGGTTTCTGTCTTTTGGAAGTCTTTCCTCGGGCACAATTCTTTTTCCAGAAGGTTGATCGGAGAACCTGTATCTAGGATAAGTTTACACGATTTTCCGTTAATTTTTCCACATACGTAAATCTCGTCGGCCGGATTCCCCTGACGCTCAGTCGCCTCCTGCATCGCCACACTCTTGACGACCGGGGGACTGTTCTTTACGGTCCGGCGTCTCCCCCTTACGCCGTCCTCTTCCCGTTTCCCTCGGGTTTCTTCGTAGGAGCGGCTCTTGGCTGGTCGTTCTTGGCCTTGAAACAATCCTTTTGTAGATGGCCCAACTTTCCGCAGAGCCAGCACTTCGGTGTTCTTTCGGTGTATTTTGGGTCCTCCGTTCGTTCCTCGGGTTTTGCAAATCTCCGCTGCTTCGCCGGGCACCTTTCAAAATTGTTGGAGGATTTAGCTTTCCGTTTTTCCGCGTATCGTTCTCGCGATTCGGCCGTGGGGTGGCGAGACATCGTCTCGACGGCCTCGATCTCGAGAGCTCTGGTCACGGCGGCTCTTAAAGACGTAAACCCGCCGAGTCGCAGTTCCCGCTGCATAACCGAGCTCGACAATGCCGTTACGAATTGGGACGCGGCTAACTTGTCGCGGGTTTCCACCGGGCATTCGGCGAAAGCGGACTGTGCTAATCGCTCTATTTTTGTGGCGAGCGAGGAGATGCTCTCATCTCTTCGCTGTCTATGGCTCTGGAAGAGTACATAGTTCAAATTCGACAGGTTTTTCGCCCCGTAGCGGAATTCCAGCGCGGAAACCAATTCCGCGAAGTTCTCGCATTGAGCTGCGGAGAGCGTCGTAAGGACGCTCCTTGCCGTGCCCCCGAGGGCAGCAATCAAGGCTGTAGCCTTTTTTTGGTCATTCCAACCATTCGCGCGCGCGATCGTGTCAAATTGTACCCTGTACTCTTCCCACGAATTATTCCCATCAAAAATTGTCGGTTTCACCGCGTACCCCAAGCTGAGTACGTGTGGTTCCGACACGGGGGTAGTGACGGGCGCACCGACGGGCGTGGGGATATGCGTCGGCGGAACACTATTTACAAGTGCATTCTCCCCACTCCGAAGGCTCGCGCTGCCACTAACCGAACTATGGCTGTTATGAAACGAAGCGGTTACGACCTGAATTCGTTCCTCCACGTTCGATAGGCGCGCCTCTAAGGCCGCCTGTGTTCGCTGGATCTCTGTGTCCCTCTCTTCCCTGCGACGGTCTTCCCTCTGCCAGCGGGCTTCGTCCTCCCTCCTCTGTTCCCTCATCTGGCCCACGATGCTTAACTGCAGGGAGGTGAAGAGTTCCTGGATAGAGGCATCCCCCGTCGCTGTAGGAGAAGGGTTCGTGGAGGCCGCGGATACGCGAGTGGGCACCCCACTTCGAGTGGGCATCCCACTTCTGACACCAATGTTACGTTTTCGCGTTGGCATAATATAAGTTTAATGTGTAATAACAGAACGTGAACATTAACAAGGATAATAGTAATTAAATAACAGTAATTAATCAGGTAGAGGTGTTCGGGACTACGTCTGCTCGCAATGGCGTCTGTATCTCAAGTGACAGCTTGACAGGCGATCGATCAGATCGCCTTCTTCTCGCTGTCCCTTGTCTTCGTCGCGAGCACCAGCGGGCCATGGATTCCATCCATAGGGTGCCCGCAACAATATTATATAATAAGCGAGAAAACTGCAAAATAACGAATATCGACTCACTGCGCATGCGCCAGCCCGCCAATTTTCCAGTATAAAAGGAGGCGCACGCAGCACTCGGCGCGCTCATTCGAATACAGATACGTTCTTGCGACCAACGAATGCTAGTTCCTAGAGGCAGCTTAAGTACTATCCAGTAGAATTTCAGCACGCTCCGGACACGGTAGCGACTGGTTCTCAGTGTACAAAGGTACTGGTGCTCCTTTTTGGATCTTTCATTTAAAGGTTGAGAACTTTGTCTTTGCGGACGTTTCAAGCGTTGCTCCTACTAGTAGGTAGCAGCTTAGCCGCTTAGCAAAGGCAAGGTCTACGGAACACTAGAACAAGAACTCTGCCAAGAGTGTCGGGAACCGCTCCGGAAACGGTAGCGGCCGCTCTCACAGCAGAATTAGAGAACATAGAACTCTGTCAAGAGTTCGGGAACCGCTCCGGAAACGGTAGCGGCCGAACTTACGGCAGCAGCACATATATATATATATATTCACACAATTCCACAGCGTATTAGAATTAATTAGCATAGATAAAAGAAACCATAAAAAACATAAAAAACATAAAACTTATATATAATCGTAGTCGTAAGCAATATCATTATACTCGTTATTAGGAATAAGTGTTGTTTGAATAAATCATTGTTACGTTTTAAGTTGGATTTTACTCCTTTACTCTACCAACGAACCCCCACCTATCCTATTCTCGAGGGACGCCGCTCTCTACTCGAGAACCTGCTAGCGTTTAGTCGTCCCCGGACAACCGAACGTTACATAGTCATAATACATTATCGTATTTAAACACTTTGAAATCCGTGGATCTAAAAATATTGCAGTTGTAGAATTCCATCGTATTGGAACGTCAATAATAGGTTTAATAAATCCCATATTTGAAACTAGATGCCTAAAAGTATACAAATAAATAATCAGGAGTACTTGGAAATCTCGTCATCTGAAAATCATTCACAATCAGAGTAATTGTATACAGATTTTGAGCGGACTCTCTAATAATTGGTTCCACAATTACTCGAAATTCTTTTGAATCTAAAGGTACGAATACACGACGACACTTTTGTGTCTACATCAAGACACTTAGCGTCTACACCAGTCTAGGACACTGTCCCCACGCTGACACTTGATGTATACACTTGATCTAGACACAAAAATGTCGTCGTGTATTCGTACCTTTATACTGTGAATCTAACAGTGTGAATGGACAGTTTTCTTATATTGAAATTGCTTGCAGATCATAATTATGTGGAGAATTTCACATCATAAATATTTTCTTTCTTGACCATCATCGTTGGTTAGTTGGTCTGTTATTGCGTTACAATACAGTTTAATTTCTATAATTCATCAGTGTATAACGGATATTTTCTAACAATATGGGACGTAAGAAAAACACCGTGATTAGGAGATTTTATACTTATGATCCCGAAACCAGGAAAAGTAAGTGTAGGAAGTGCGCCAAATTACTTTCGGGCTCCTTTTTGACCAATTTAAGAAAACATTTTATGTATTTTCATAATGAAACATATGAGAAATTAATGAACGAAGAAACGGAAGACGAGGAAGATAAAATAGAAACTCCTATGAAAATGAAAAAAATACAAATAAAAATGTTGTAACCAAAGAAGGCCGTCCATTTACACTATTAGATTCACAAGCATTCCGATTAATTGTGGAACCAATTTTTAAAGGTCTAAATGTTGGAATAATAAATTCTCACAACATAACCGATATTATTGCTACAAAAACTGCATATATAAAAAAACAAATTGAAAAATTATGTACAGGTAAAGTTATGTCTCTAAAAATTGATCTGGCTACTCGCTTAAACCGATCCGTGATGGGAGTAAACATTCAACTCATTCATTCAAAGAAAGTAATAATTAAGACCCTTGGAATCATTCAACTTAATGATAGACACACCGCAGAAATATTGAAAACCGAAATTTTACATCTACTTCAACAGTATAATATCGATGTGAACCAGATCTATAATGTTACAACGGATAACGGAAGCAATTTAATAAAAGCAGTCGATCTGTTACGGGAAGATTGCAGTTCTGAAATTTTGCAAGAAAATGAAAACGAAAATGAAACATTTACTCAATCTTTGGATGCTATACATTTTGACTGTTTTGGAACAGTACGGTGTGCAGCACATACATTACAGTTAGCTGTGAATGAAGTGCTTCGAAAAGATGACGTAGTTCAAAACATTATAAAAAATGCGAGGAATATATGCAAAATCTTACGTACCCCAACATATACAGTGGGTCAAAAAAGTATTGGCACACCCAGTTTTCTTGGAATATCTTTAAACTATAAAGTAATCTATCAATATTAACTATGTTTATTAGTGTCTTTTGACACAGATAAATAGTATGTTTACTAAGAATTCTCAGTTATTTGGTATAAGGAAGTAAAGTAAAGAAAATGAGAAATCCATAGTCAAATAAGTATTGGCACACGTACGATTTAACTATAAGAATAAGTGTTACTCGCTTTCGTACGCGACAAATTCGGTTCTAGGAACATGTAACGTTCGGTTGTCCGGGGACGACTGAATATTAACAGGTTCTCGAGAGGAGAGCGGCGTCCCTCGAGTATAGGATAGGTGGGGTTTCGTTGGTTGAGTAAAGGATTAAAATCCAACTTAAAACGTAACAATGATTTATTCAAACAACACTTATTCCTAATAACGAGTATAATGATATTGCTTACGACTACGATTATATATAAGTTTTATGTTTTTTATGTTTTTTATGGTTTCTTTTATCTATGCTAATTAATTCTAATACGCTGTGGAATTGTGTGAATATATATATATATGTGCTGCTGCCGTAAGTTCGGCCGCTACCGTTTCCGGAGCGGTTCCCGAACTCTTGACAGAGTTCTATGTTCTATAATTCTGCTGTGAGAGCGGCCGCTACCGTTTCCGGAGCGGTTCCCGACACTCTTGGCAGAGTTCTTGTTCTAGTGTTCCGTAGACCTTGCCTTTGCTAAGCGGCTAAGCTGCTACCTACTAGTAGGAGCAACGCTTGAAACGTCCGCAAAGACAAAGTTCTCAACCTTTAAATGAAAGATCCAAAAAGGAGCACCAGTACCTTTGTACACTGAGAACCAGTCGCTACCGTCTCCGGAGCGTGCTGAAATTCTACTGGATAGTACTTAAGCTGCCTCTAGGAACTAGCATTCGTTGGTCGCAAGAACGTATCTGTATTCGAATGAGCGCGCCGAGTGCTGCGTGCGCCTCCTTTTATACTGGAGAATTGGCGGGCTGGCGCATGCGCAGTGAGTCGGTATTCGTTATTTCGCATTTTTCTCGCTTATTATATAATATTTTGTTTTGTGTTTCTGTCAGTATTTATAATTAATTATTCTTAACATTTCTATAATATTTGTTTCTCTAATCTATGCTTAGTTTAATATTAACATATAAAAGTATGTATAATGGGTCTGCGTGGTAATATTTACGTGGTAATGTAGTATCATACTATTTTATCGACGGTCGGTAACGTCGGGTTTGAGTCCCCGTGGGACGTTAGAAACGTAAACATAAACAGAATTCACTGTTGCTTTTCTCAGTTAACACAATCAGTTTGTGTTTACACTTTGAACAAGAATCATGTCTACGAAGAAGAGCGAGTTATCATTGTGCGTGCGAAAGGAAATTCTTTCATTACATAAAAGTGGTGAGAGTTACCGAAAAATCGGTAATTCATTAAATTTAAGTTTCTCGACAGTGAGAAATGTAATAAAAAAATTGAAGGAAACTGGTAGCGCCGAGAACAAACCGCGATCAGGTCGTCCGCAAGTACTTACAACTAGAGAACGGAGAGACATCATCAAAGAAGCAATAAAAAATCCTTTTGTAAGTGCCAAAAGTTTATCTGTTGATATCGCAACATATTCGGGAAAAGAAGTGAGTGCCGAAACAGTCCGAAATGTTTTACATTCTGCGGAAATTTATGGTAGAGCAGCGAGAAAAAAACCGTTCATTAATGAGAAGAATAGGGAGAAACGCTTCGGTTTTGCAAAAATATATAGGGGAAGTCGGGGTATTGTGAGCCACTTTTTTTATTGCTAATAAACTGCTATAAAATCAAGTGTTTCTTCAAATTTCAAAGCTGGATGTTGTAGTATGAAGATTTACCTTTCTTTTAGTCACAATAGTGGAATCGAATATTTGCAAAGTAGATGATTTTCAGACTATTACAAAAAATTGGCATTTTCTTGAATCTGAAAAATCTCGGAGAATTGTAAGCCACTTTATAAATTGAATAAAAATGACAATGTTTGTTAGAACATGTTTATTCATGTCTCTAAATGAAAAAATAATTTTCAATTAATAAGAAAAAAGTAAAAAATGATCACAATTAATCTGAAATGCAATGCTCGCAAGTCCAATAACTTGCGGTCATTCCGGCGCATTCCAAGTGGATTGCGTGATTGCAGACGTTGCAATGAATGGTGTTATTGCGGTTTTTTCATGCAAATTATGTAGAAGTTAGCAACCCTAGCCCCCCACCCCCTTGGCCAAATTTTTCAAAAAGTTAATAGCATCAATGCCCCATATATGGAAGGCATTCTACCAAATATCAGCCCAAAGTGACCATGGACTCTGGAGATATAAGCTGAAATAGACGCCAACAAAAAAGCGTCACACACACACACACACACACACACACACACACACACACACACACACACACACACAAAAAAGCATTTTTATACCCCTTTTTTTTACTTTTTAGAGTCAATGGGTCATGAAACGTCGAGAATTGCAAAAAAACCGGGGGGTCATTTTTGACACGATCTACATACTTTCCCTCTGTTATATACATAACATTGGGAATGTAAAATTTATATTGTGCTCAAATATTACATAAACAATCATAAAGAAACATCAAACACATGAGGTTAGCTCTTTAAATGTCAAGAATCGAGTGGCTCACAATTCCTCGAACCATTATTTTTACAACATGGCCACAAATAAATAACATAATGCTAACTAATGCCAAATTTCTTTATTATTTCGAAAGCTTGAAGTCACACGAGTATTATAAAAATAGTTACCTGCGTGGATTCACAGAAAAGTGTCACAATAGGAGACCACACACGAAGTGAAAATAATACTTCGAGATCAGCCAATTTTTATCTGTTAACAGAGCAAAGTAACGATGCGGGTGCGTACGTTCACTGATCGTGGAAATATTAGCTTATCATAAGACATGTAAATAACAGTTGTTGGCATTATTCACTAGGGAAAAAAATATGGCGCTGGCTCACGATTCCCCGTGGCTCACAATACCCCGACTTCCCCTATAAATAAGACAATGGAATTTTGGAAGACGCTTATTTTCTCGGATGAGAGCAAGTTTAATCTTTTCGGCTCTGATGGAAAAAGATTTGTATGGAGGAAACCGAATACCGAATTAAATCAAAAGAATATTATTCCTACTGTGAAATATGGTGGTGGTCACGTTATGGTATGGGGCTGTATGTCATACCATGGAGTAGGAAATTTGGTTTTTATTGACGGCATAATGAATGCAGACGTCTATATCGACGTGTTGCGAAATAATTTATTAACGAGTGCAACAAAAATGGGCATAAACGGAAAATTTATTTTCCAACAAGACAATGACCCGAAGCACACGGCAAGGAAAACAAGAGAATGGTTACTATACAATGTACCAAAAGAACTCCCTACATCACCTCAATCGCCGGATATTAATCCGATAGAAAATCTTTGGCATATTTTAGATTTAAAAATCCGTAAAAGGAAAATGAAAAATAAAAATGACCTAAAAGCGACACTTTTAGAAGAGTGGTCTAACATTTCACCGGAAATTACGCAAAAACTGGTCGAATCGATACCTAATCGATTACAGGCTGTAATTAAGGCCAAAGGCATGCACACCAAATATTAGGTAAGTTCAATATTGTTCATATTGTTTATTATTGTGCATTCCTCAATTACATCGTATGTGTGCCAATACTTATTTGACTATGGATTTTTCGATTTCTTTACTTTACTTCCTTATACCAAATAACTGAGAATTCTCAGTAAACATACTATCTATGTGTGTCAAAAGACACTAATAAACATAGTTAATATTAATAAATTACTTTATAGTTTAAAGATATTCCAAGAAAACTGGGTGTGCCAATACTTTTTCGACCCACTGTATGTAAGTATGATTAATTCTATTTTTTATTTTTTTTTTACTAATTTGAGATTGTAGCGTGAAAATTTTACTGTACTTGAAATTATTAGAGAGTTCGCTCAAAATTTGTATACAATTATATTTCGTGCCTCGTTCTCGAGATTACAATTGTAGTTTCCCTTTCGCCCGCAAGATGTCACAGCGCTTTAGAGTGAAAAACTAACAAATTCCGGCCGCTACTTTCGGCCACCGCGGCCATTATCTCATTCTTTTTCGCTGTGCGCTAGGAGAAGCACGCTTAGAGTGTGGGTTAAACATGGGGAAAAGAAAAGTGATTATAGAGGAAATGTGTGACGAAATAAAAAGATTAAAGCAAAAAATGGAAGAAATTCAAAAAGGAAATGAAGAAATTGAGGAAGAAACGAGTGTGGACAGTGATGAAGTAGAATCAGGTTCAGAAAATGGTAAGTGAGAAATATGTATCGTGTAGTGATGTGTATTAAAGGAAGGTTATTAAGGGGGTAGACACGTCACGTGGTCTGGCCGCCGAGGCCGGTCGGTATTACAGCAGATTTTTTCTGCACAGAAATGGTAATACCCATAGATACGCGGCTGCCTGTGCACGCGAGAGGGAGCTGTTTGCTATTTCCATATTTTATTTTGAATGTGGAAAGAAATTCTCTGCTGTTGCGTTGTACTTTTTAAACAGAAAGTCTGCTGGTACTGTAAACGTAGAAAATTCATTGTACATTTGCTTGAAATGTGCTTATGCTACAATATTCTACGTTGGCAGTAAGGAATTATAAGTGAAAAGGAAAAATACATGAGGGCATGTCCCCAGAAAATGAAGTTTGTTAGGATAGGCATTTTTTAATTAGCAAAACACTGAAACAGAACATGAAATACACATCCTATGCAGAAAACTGTTATGAACAAACATATATAAAATTGTGTTTGATGTTGAATTCAACGCGTGATTATTATGTGGCCCCTCCTCGAAGTGACAGAAAATATAACCTATGTATATGCTATATGACAATAAATGTTTAGCGGCTATTTCGTTCTATTACGCTACATTTGTGAACTTTTCATCATCCTTCCGCAACATTATTATTGCGCCGCAACGGTATCTTTAGGAAATCGGGTATGGCTTATAGGTTATATTTTCTGTCATTTGGAGGAGCGGATTTTCTGTCCTCGAAGTGACAGAAAATATAACCTATACGTTATACCCGATTTCCTAAAGATATCGTTGCGGCGTAATAATAATGTTTTGGAAAGATGATAAAAAGTTCACAAATGTAGCGCAAAAGAACGAAATAGCCGCTAAACATTTATTGTCATATAGCATATACATAGGTTATATTTTCTGTCACTTGGAGGAACGGATTTTCTGTCCTCGAAGTGACAGAAAATATAACCTATACGTTATACCCGATTTCCTAAAGATATCGTTGCGGCGTAATAATAATGTTTTGGAAAGATGATAAAAAATTCACAAATGTAGCGCTAAAGAACGAAATAGCCGCTCAACAATTGAATTCCCCATGATTAAATTAATTCAATAATAGCACTTTAAATAAAAATTGGCTCGGGTTATTTAAGTATTGCCCATCTTTGGTATTTTGCCATATAATTGAGGCAGTGAGAATAACGACGGACTAACCCACATTCTTCTCGAAATTGAGTTAGTAGCAATAACGTATTCCAATAGGCTCTAGTAATCATATCGATGGCTTAGTACACACATATTGTATGTCCACTTTTTATGAAATTTGAGTTTTTATATGCAACAAATAGTGCTTGACTGTTTCTTTATGCTGTATAAAAATCACATTTTTATCTTTTCTATAAATTTATCAAAAATAATATTTTTATTTATTGTATGTCCATGCCAGAGGACGAAAATATTCTTGGAAAATGTGATAATAAATAAATTTTTTTAAAAAAGTCTTCCTATATCTATCTCGAAGAAAAAAGATCTTCTGTATCTTCCAACGGAATTATTCCTCGATACTACAAGGCATTTATCAATAGCCTACCATTAGCAAAATCACAAAGTAATGTAATTCCAACACCCATGGACATTGACAAAAATGAAAACTACGAAAATGACAACTGCGAAAATGAAAGGGAATAATTACTTTTTTATTCCTGTTACTTTCAAAATAAATATAATATTGAAGTGAGATTATTTGCAGTTATTATTCCTTTCGTTCATTTTTATACAATATCATTCAGTATACTATGTCCTCCTCTGTACTTGGTTACATATAGAATGTCCATCTTCGAAGTTTGTTATGGAATTATTATTATAACTTTGCAGATTCTAACTTATACTACTAATTACATATTTTCAGTGATACCTATATTACATATATATAATAATACAATAATGCAAAAAGTATTTATTATATTATAAAGTACCATTGAATGTTTGAACCTGTTTTTCTCAAAACACGCTAAAAGTGGACATACAATATGAAAAATACAATATCAATGTACAATAGGAAAAATGAATTTGCAGGTTATTCCGTTGTTGCTCTAACTGTCTCAATTACTATAACATAAATACGACAGCGATTTCAAGTGATGTACGTGTTACGGTAAAAGCTTTAGTAAATGTATTCATTCCCAGCAGTTCCTAGTCAATGTATGCCTAAAAATGCACATAACCTAACCTACAATCGTCCGAAAATGCATACATTGACTGCATCACGCTTTTACTGTGGCTCGTGTATCCAGCTAACGCCTCAGTTTTGCTATGATTCCACGTTGGCAGTCCTCCCGAGTAGGCGCCATCTCGTATCCACTAGCTCGACTAAATTTGTCACGTGACTTGCTCTGTATTATCGCCAATATGGCGGAATTCGTATTTGGGAATGCAGTCCCGATTTTTCGTTTTTCGTCCTTATATGAGCATATTTTGAGCTGGGCGAGGTCTCACTCGAAAGAGGAAGGTTCAATGCGGAGCGCTCTGCTCACCGTTTGAGTCACAAATCTCTTTTAGTGACCTAACAATGCTTAGATTCTGCTGGTGTATTTTGTCGACTTTTGCTCTACTTTGGACACTCATATTATTACATATCAACACAATTTCGTTGAACCATGAGCAGAGCGCTCCGCGTTGAACCTTCCTCTTTCAAATGAGACCTCGCCCAACCCAAAATATGCTCATAAAAGGACGAAAAACGAAAAATCCCGAACCCATGTTTCGGGCCAGATTGTGTCGGTATACAGCGCGCTGCATTACCCGTGTCTACCCCCTTAAGGCTTCTAATGCGCCTGAATAGGCGTCAGGACATATTAGTTAAAAAAGCAGTGCCTTTGCGTCTGCACGAGCGGCAGAATACGGCGGTATCAAAACAATTAACCTATTATTCAAAGCCTTGTTTTGTTTGGCGCCTGTACGAGCGACAGGACCAAAAAATTTGTTCTGTTTGCCAGTCAAACAATAACAGTAATATAAATGTTAGAAAAATCCACATGCACGAGCGGCATGATGGTGGGTCTTTCCTTTGTCCGGTGCGATAGCACGTGGTCGACGCCATGTTAAAACGCAATAAGATCGTTTATTTTTTGTTATAAGGCACAAAAATGAATAGGGAAAAATATGTGTTTCAGGAGAAAAATGTGAGAAACAGAATAAGGTTTTGGGAGAAGAAAATAAAGAGAACGAAATCGTGGAGGAAAATAACACTGAAGAAGTGCAGGAGAAAATTCTGGATGAGGACATTTTGGTAGCCTTAGGTAATGACCCAACGGAAACAAATGAAGAAAAAGTTGAATTACATTCGTCCATTAAAAAGAGGTGGAAATATTGTTTTTTTAACGGCATAGATGAGAAAGATATGGATGCACTGTTAAAAAAGTATCCACCACCAACGGGTTTAGAAGCACCAAAACTAAACCCGGAATTTGCTACAACGTTAGCAGAAGCATCAGTAAAAAGAGATAATCACATTGCTGAAAGACAAAAACTTGCAACGGCAGCCTTATCGGTGTTGGGATCAGCAATAAATAATATTTTGGTAGAAGAGGAAGGCATTGACAAAGCGGAATTTATTGGAAAATTAAACGATGCCGCAAAACTTATAAACCAAATAATATTTGGGCAAACCAAATCTCGGAAGGCCTTTATTCTACCAGGTGTAGAAAAACAAAGAAAAGTGTTATTGGAAAAAGCAGAAACAGATGAATTTTTATTCGGGAAAGGACTTCTAGATAGGATAAAGGAGGCAAAAGCTATGGAGAAAGTTGGTCGGGATATGAAATATCCTTCAGGAGCGAAGAAAACAACATCCCTACAACCAAAAAGTAATTTAAACTACAGAAGCCTGCAAGCAAGAAGACCGGCTTACGCGCAGGCAAGCTACGGAAATCAACCGGTACAGGCCAGGCCCAAGATGTTCTTCAAAAACAAACAGCAGCCGTTCAATCCACGAGTGCAGTACCAAAACCGCTTCAAACCAAGGGCGCCAGAAAAGCAAAAATAAATGTAGGTAAAAATGCTGGTAGATTAAAATATTACGTTAAAAATTGGCAAAAAATTACCAATGATGACAAGGTATTAGGTTATGTAAAAGGGTACAAAATACAATTTTGTGATGAAGTTCGGCAGTTAAATATACCAAAAATGAGATTTGACTCAAAGTCAGAAGTAAATAAGTACAAACAGACAATCAAATTATTATTAGATAAAGGGGTAATTGAAGAATGTAAGGAAAATAAAAAACAGTTTTTATCCAGTTATTTCTTAGTGCCAAAACCTGATGGTTCATATAGATTCATTTTAAATTTAAAGAAATTAAATGAATTCATTAAGAATAGTCATTTCAAAATGGAAAATATTAAAACTGCAACAGGATTAGTTTCTCCGGGATATTATATGAGCAACATTGATTTAGAAGATGCATATTTTTTAGTCCCCGTTCATATTAAGAGTAGAAAATACTTAAGGTTTGAATTCGCAGGAAAATTATATGAATTCACGTGCTTACCAAACGGATTAGCTACTTGTCCTTGGATATTTACAAAGGTGTTGAAGCCAGTGATGAATTATTTAAGAGCCAAAGGGTTTTTCTCGGTTATATACTTAGATGATATCTTATGTATTGCAAAGACTGCAGAATTGTGTCACAAGAATGTTAAGGAAACTATTGCGCTACTGACAGATTTAGGTTTCTTAATTAATATGCGTAAAAGTAATTTAACACCATCAACGAGATGCAAGTATCTTGGATTTATAATAGATTCCATACAATATACATTGGAAATAACGGGGGAAAAAAGAATAAGACTGAAGGAAATGGTAAAGAAATTTTTAATGAAAGAATATGGGACGGTGAAAGAATTTGCTCAGCTTATTGGGTCGTTAGTGGCAACCTGTCCAGCCATGGAATATGGGTTGTTGTACACAAAAATATTAGAAAGAGAAAAATTAAAAGAGCTAAAAAATAATGGAAACAATTATGAACTAAAAATGAAGATACCAAAAAGTATTATAGTGGACGTAAAATGGTGGGAACAATCATTAGATTACGCAGTAAATCCTATAAAAACAGGTAATTTCGAAACAGAAATTTACACAGATGCATCCGGTACGGGTTGGGGTGCAACGGATGGAATCAATAGCGTTTTTGGGTTTTGGAATGAACAGGAAAAATCATTGTCTATAAATTATAGAGAACTGTTAGCAGTAAAGCTAGCATTGGATAGATTAGCGAATAATTTAAAAGACTGTCAAATTCTCTTAAGGGTTGATAACACCACAGCTATTGCGTATATTAATAGAATGGGAGGTACAAAATATAAAAACTATAATAGGTTGACTAAAGAAATGTGGCAATGGGCAGAAGAAAAACACATCTTTTTATTCGCTTCATATATATCGTCTTCGGAAAACGTAGATGCGGATAAATTATCGAGAATAAATAATGAGGATACTGAATGGGAATTGTGTGATTGGGCATTTAGAAAAATCATAAGGGAATTTGGAACTCCGGAAATAGATTTATTTGCAACGAAATATAATACAAAATGCAAAAGATATTTTTCATGGATGCCGGACGATAAGGCAGAAAAAGTAGACGCTTTTACAGTAAAATGGTCAAAATTAAAATTTTATGCTTTCCCTCCCTTCAGTCTAATTCTAAAAGCATTAGGGAAAGTTCAACAAGAAGGTGCATCGGGTATTTTTGTAGTGCCAGACTGGCCAAACCAACCGCGGTATCCACTGTTTAAAAGTTTATTAATTAATGAACCCTTAACACTTGAACCAGATAATAAACTATTATTATCTCCATGCAGATTGAAACAACATCCGAGAGCACAATACCTACGTTTGCTGGTAGGAGAAGTATTAGGGAGGCGTTCATAAGAAAAATGGTGCCACAAGAAACCATAGAGATTTTAGTAGCATCTTTATCGCAAAACACATTAAAACAATATGAATCAGCACTCAAAAACTGGTGGCAGTTTTGTATACTCACAAATAGAAAATTTAAGATGCCGACGCGGAATAGTTTGCTGAGTTTTCTTACATACACGTTTAAAAAAGGTGCATCTTATGCAACGTTAAACACATACAGATCGGCGGTATCACTGTTGTCAAATGATAAGGTAGGAGAAGACCCGATGATAAGTAGATTCTTTAAAGGAATAGCAAAGATAAGGCCAGCTAAACCCAAATATTCATTTACATGGGATGTATCTATAGTATTGTTGCGAGCACCCTATGGATGGAATCCATGGCCCGCTGGTGCTCGCGACGAAGACAAGGGACAGCGAGAAGAAGGCGATCTGATCGATCGCCTGTCAAGCTGTCACTTGAGATACAGACGCCATTGCGAGCAGACGTAGTCCCGAACACCTCTACCTGATTAATTACTGTTATTTAATTACTATTATCCTTGTTAATGTTCACGTTCTGTTATTACACATTAAACTTATATTATGCCAACACGAAAACGTAACATTGGTGTCAGAAGTGGGATGCCCACTCGCGCATCCGCGGCCTCCACGAACCCTTCTCCTACAGCGACGGGGGATGCCTCTATCCAGGAACTCTTCACCTCCCTGCAGTTAAGCATCATGGGCCAGATGAGGGAACAGAGGAGGGAGGACGAAGCCCGCTGGCAGAGGGAAGACCGTCGCAGGGAAGAGAGGGACACAGAGATCCAGCGAACACAGGCGGCCTTAGAGGCGCGCCTATCGAACATGGAGGAACGAATTCAGGTCGTAACCGCTTCGTTTCATAACAACCATAGTTCGGTTAGTGGCAGCGCGAGCCTTCGGAGTGGGGAGAATGCACTTGTAAATAGTGTTCCGCCGACGCATATCCCCACTCCCGTCGGTGCGCCCGTCGCTACCCCCGTGTCGGAACCACACGTACTCAGCTTGGGGTACGCGGTGAAACCGACAATTTTTGATGGGAATAATTCGTGGGAAGAGTACAGGGTACAATTCGACACGATCGCGCGCGCGAATGGTTGGAATGACCAAAAAAAGGCTACAGCCTTGATTGCTGCCCTCGGGGGCACGGCAAGGAGCGTCCTTACGACGCTCTCCGCAGCTCAATGCGAGAACTTCGCAGAATTGGTTTCCGCGCTGGAATTCCGCTACGGGGCAAAAAACCTGTCGAATTTGAACTATGTACTCTTCCAGAGCCATAGACAGCGAAGAGATGAGAGCATCTCCTCGCTCGCCACAAAAATAGAGCGATTAGCACAGTCCGCTTTCGCCGAATGCCCGGTGGAAACCCGCGACAAGTTAGCCGCGTCCCAATTCGTAACGGCATTGTCGAGCTCGGTTATGCAGCGGGAACTGCGACTCGGCGGGTTTACGTCTTTAAGAGCCGCCGTGACCAGAGCTCTCGAGATCGAGGCCGTCGAGACGATGTCTCGCCACCCCACGGCCGAATCGCGAGAACGATACGCGGAAAAACGGAAAGCTAAATCCTCCAACAATTTTGAAAGGTGCCCGGCGAAGCAGCGGAGATTTGCAAAACCCGAGGAACGAACGAAGGACCCAAAATACACCGAAAGATCACCGAAGTGCTGGCTCTGCGGAAAGTTGGGCCATCTACAAAAGGATTGTTTCAAGGCCAAGAACGACCAGCCAAGAGCCGCTCCTACGAAGAAACCCGAGGGAAACGGGAAGAGGACGGCGTAAGGGGGAGACGCCGGACCGTAAAGAACAGTCCCCCGGTCGTCAAGAGTGTGGCGATGCAGGAGGCGACTGAGCGTCAGGGGAATCCGGCCGACGAGATTTACGTATGTGGAAAAATTAACGGAAAATCGTGTAAACTTATCCTAGATACAGGTTCTCCGATCAACCTTCTGGAAAAAGAATTGTGCCCGAGGAAAGACTTCCAAAAGACAGAAACCGACATTCGCTCCACTACGGGAGAGAAAATGAAAGTGTTCGGTAAAACGAGCATGGAAGTCAGCGTTGGAGAGCTGTCGAGTGTAGAAGACTTCTACGTCGTGGAAATGGTGGAAAAATGCATCTTGGGAGCGACGTTTCTGAGGAAACACCGTTGCAACATCGACCTTTCCCGGAATGTGCTGTGCCTTCCCGGCAAAACGGAGATACGCTTTGGTGAGCTAATTGCCGAGAAGAAGAAATCAGAAGAAGAAGGGGAAACGGTCGTCCCACAGCATTTAGAAGAGCTGTACACACGTTGCTCATCAGGTTTGTCAGAAGGACAAAAGAAACTATTTGCTGAATTATTGTACGAATTTCAGGACGTTTTCGCCACGGATTCGAGTCAGATTGGGAACTGCGACCGGGTGAAACACACAGTTGACACCGGAGACTGCCAGCCCATAAAGCAGGCACCACGGAGGTTGCCTCTACACCGTCGAGCAGAAGTAGAAGAGTTACTCAGGAAGATGTTAGCTCAGGGCGTGATCGAGGAATCGCAGAGCCCGTGGTCTTCCCCGATCGTCCTCGTGAAGAAGAAGGATGGAAGTATACGGTTCTGCGTGGATTTCCGTCGTCTGAATGAGGTTACCAAAAAGGATTCGTACCCTCTACCTCGTATAGAGGATACCCTGGACGCCCTCACTGGATCTTCCTGGTTCTCAACCGTGGATCTGCAGAGCGGATATTGGCAGATCTCTATGGACGAAGAAGATCGAGAGAAAACTGCGTTTTCTGTGGGAACGGGACTGTGGCAGTTCAAAGTGATGCCCTTTGGACTCTGCAACGCCCCTGCCACATTCGAGCGACTGATGGAAAACGTGCTTCAAGGTCTGACCTGGAAAATCTGCTTGGTCTACTTGGACGATATAATCATCTACGGGAATGACTTTGAACAGGAGCTCGAACGCCTACGGTCAGTGTTTTCTCGTTTACGTGAAGCTAAACTATTGATGAGCCCCAAGAAATGTTCTTTCTTCTGCCGAGAAGTAAAATATCTGGGCCATATCGTAACAGAGAGTGGAGTTAAAACAGATCCGGAGAAAATTAAAGCCATTTCGGAATGGCCACAGCCAAAGAACATCACGGAATTAAGAAGTTTCCTAGGATTATGCACGTACTACCGAAAATTTGTAAAGGATTTCTCCAGGATCGCCAAACCCCTGCATCGCCTCACCGAGACCAAACAAGACTACCAATGGACCGACGAATGCCAAAGAGTTTTCGAAGAGCTGAAGAAGAAATTAACCGAAACCCCGATACTAGCATACCCAGTGATAAACAAGGACTTCATTCTGGACACGGACGCCTCTAATTTCGCCATAGGCGGCGTCCTCTCACAGGAACACGAAGGACAGGAAAAGGTCGTAGCCTACTTCTCCAAGACCCTGGGAAAAGCAGAAAGGAACTACTGCGTCACCCGGAGGGAACTACTAGCAGTAGTGAAATCCATCGAACACTTCCATCATTACCTCTACGGACGAAGATTTCTAATAAGGACAGATCATGCAGCGCTTCGTTGGCTGCTGACCTTCAAACACCCTGAAGGACAGGTAGCCCGTTGGATCGAACGACTACAAGAATACGACTTCGAAATTCGTCACAGGGAAGGAAAAGCCCACGGAAACGCCGATGGACTCTCCAGAAGACCGTGTATCGAAGAAAATTGTAAGAACTGCAATCGACTGGAGAAGAAAGAAGCAGAAGGAGAAGTACAGACCACGAAGAAGATTCACAGGATATTTTGTGAAGAAGACAAGAACGAGTGGAAACGAAGTCAAGAGAAGGATGAAACGATCGGCTTCATCCTTAAAAAGAAAGGAGAAGGGGAGAAGCCCGATTGGCAAGATGTTGCTCGTTTCTCCCCGCAAATGAAATATTACTGGTCAATCTGGGACTCGCTGGAAGTTCACGAAGGTTTGCTTTTCAGGAAATGGGAGTCCCACGATGGTACAACGACCTCGTGGCTTTTGGTGGTACCGCACGAAAAGGTTGCAGGAGTCCTGAAAGAGTTCCATGATGCGCCAGCAGCTGGACACTTCGGAGTAAACAAGACCTTGGCAAAGATCCGCCAACAGTTCTTCTGGTCTACGTGTCGACAGGACGTTCAAGAGTGGTGCCGGCGGTGTGACACCTGTGCGGCAAAGAAGGGACCACGTCAAAGGGGAGCAGGGAACCTGAGAGTATACAACGTGGGAGCTCCGTTCGAGAGACTTGCCCTGGACGTTGTGGGTCCGCTCCCGAGGTCTCAGGCCGGCAACAGGTTTATGCTGGTCGTGGCGGACTACTTTACCCGGTGGCCGGAAGTAATCGCGATGCCAGACCAGCGAGCTGTCACAGTGGCAAGAGCTCTTTTGCACAACGTAGTGTGTCGTCATGGTGTACCGTTAGAGATACACACGGACCAAGGAAGGAACTTCGAATCCTCCGTGTTCAAGGAATTGCTGAAACTGCTAGGAATCAGGAAAACACGAACAACTCCTCTGCATCCTCAATCCGACGGTCTAGTAGAACGTTTGAACAGAACATTGCTCCAATATCTTGCAATGTTTGTTTCAGAACATCAACGAGATTGGGACGAATGGATTCCCATGTTCCTCCTCGCATACAGGTCAGCACGACATGAAGCTACACAACTAACACCAGCGATGATCCTATATGGCCAGGAACTGCGTTTACCTCTACAATTATGGAGAGGACTACCCCCAGAGGTGGAAGACGACGAGGACGTTGAACGAGGATACTCCGAATGGATCCGAGGAAAAATGAAGAAGATCCACGAATTCGTTCGACGCCGTCTGGACATCTACAGTTCGAAAATGAAGTCGTGGTACGACAAGCGCGTCAACACGGTGGAGTTCCAGCCCGGGGAACGAGTGTGGTTATTCCAACCACGAAGAGTGAAAGGGAAGTGCCCAAAACTGCAGAACGACTGGGAAGGACCCTACACAGTGGTGAACAAGATCAACGACGTCGTCTACAGGATCCAGCGTACACCCCGGAAGAAGTGCAAGGTGGTCCATGTTCGACGCCTAGCGAAATACGAAGGACGGTTCCTAGAAGAGTGAAGAGTCAAGCACCAACACTCAGAATCCCAAGATGGAAGGACGCGAGGACTCGGAAGACTCAAGAAAGAAGATTAGTCTAAGCTAATCAGGTGGACTGGGCTACGGAGGTTGCCTTCGTAACCCGGCCCCCGCTCTTGAGTTTGTTACAGGTACACGATACCCCACGACGAGGGACAAGGTGTCGGGGACTACCACCGCGGTCGGGATACGCGCTCCCGAATTCCCCGAATGTGCCACAATAGCGTGGCAGTCCGCAGCGGGGTGCGGACATACGTGAAAGCGCCCAGCTAGCCCCCTGGAGGAGACCCTGCGAGCCCCTGGCACGGCCAGGATGGAGGATCTCGCGGGGTACCCAGGAAAAAGAAGGAGAGAGGGTGGACAGCAGGAGGGAAATGGCATCCCCAATCACCAGACGGACAAGTGCTGCTTGGACCGGCTGGAGGGGATGTCGCGGAAACGGGAGCGCTAACCGGACGTACAGGACGGTCCCCTGGAACAACACCAGAGGCCAAGAAGAGGAATGGGGCCATCACGAAGCCAAGGGCTGGAGGAGAAAAGAAGAAAATCATCATCAGGGTGGACGAGTCCGGCGGCTGCCGTGGGGGCTGGGCCGCTTGCATACTTGTGACTAGCTGCAATTCCCTGCTCGCGTGCTCGGCCTTCCTCGTTGGCTTTCCGGCTCGGGCGGCCCCAACGGTTTCTTTACAGACACGACCGAACCCTAAAGCGCTTTGTATTTCTGCAAGGGAAACCGGAGCGAGAGCAACAGCAGGCGAACTTGGCGAGCGGGACAGCGATCCAGACGCAGGACGTGGAGACGGCCAGATCCCAAGACCGGACAGCCCGGGGACCCACGCAGGGGATGTCGTCGTCGAACAAGAAGAAATTTTGAAGCTGCATCCAGAAACCCCAAAATCCAGGACAGACACGCGAACCCCGACCCTGAGATGACAAGACCCCGTACCCGTCTCTACCCAGGAAGAGGATGCGCCATCACAGAAGATGAAGTCCAAGAAAGAAGTGCGCAAGTTCGAAGACGCAAGTGGAGGGTAGAGACACGGGGAACCACGTACCCACGCCTTGCCCAAGGTTTTTGGGTGGTTTTCCCTTGGGCGTGAAGGCGAATGCCGAGGCGACGGTCGGAAGAGGCCACACAGCACTTAGTCCACTCTTTCGAACCAGGGTACGGCTGCAGACAGCGGAGAAGCTACAGCGGTCGGGACGACCGCTTCTCGAGAGGGGGGAGCAGTGTTGCGAGCACCCTATGGATGGAATCCATGGCCCGCTGGTGCTCGCGACGAAGACAAGGGACAGGGAGAAGAAGGCGATCTGATCGATCGCCTGTCAAGCTGTCACTTGAGATACAGACGCCATTGCGAGCAGACGTAGTCCCGAACACCTCTACCTGATTAATTACTGTTATTTAATTACTATTATCCTTGTTAATGTTCACGTTCTGTTATTACACATTAAACTTATATTATGCCAACACGAAAACGTAACAGTATTAAACTACTTAAAAAACATGAGGCCATTAGTCGATTTAGATCTCCAAGAGGTAACTGAGAAAGCAGTAACTCTTATAGCATTATGTACCGCGCATCGGGCACAAACCCTTGTAAATATAAAGATTGGTAATATTAAGAGTTCTATAACGGGATTAGAGATTAAAATAACTGATTTGATTAAAACATCCAGTCACGGACGGTTGCAACCTTTATTATTATTACCAAGATTTATAAACGATAATAGATTATGTGTGGCTTCTGTGATAGAAAGATACATAGAAATAACTAAAAGTTTAAGAGATACAGAGAAGTTATTTATAGCCACTGTAAAACCACATAAGGCGGTATGTGCACAAACGATCAGTCGATGGATAAAGACTGTATTGAGTAAAAGCGGCATAGATATGTCGATATTTTCTGCGCATTCAACAAGACATGCGTCTACGTCGTTAGCTTTAACCAAAGGAGTTGATTTAAGTGTAATTAGAAATACGGCGGGCTGGACAAATAGCTCTAAGGTATTTGCGCAATTTTATAATAGACCAGTATTACCACAAAATAGCGATTTTGCGGCGGCAATATTAAGTGCATAAGACAATATGTTAAGTCAAAACATTGTAACCGATTCATTCATCGTACTCACTGATATTCGATAATTTAATAAAATCACAAAATGGTGTAAAAATCAAAGTACCAGAAAAATTGTTGTCCTCTAAACAACTACAATTGTAATCTCAAGAACGAGGCACGAAATATAATTGAACGATTAAACGAACTTACCTGTAAGTGAAGTTCGATCGTAATTATATGAAGTGCCTCGTTCAAAGAGATTACAGCCCTCCCCATTATTAACCCAATCCCATAAAACTAACAACAATTTTAAAAATACAGCTCTGAAGAAATGAGATAATGGCCGCGGTGGCCGAAAGTAGCGGCCGGAATTTGTTAGTTTTTCACTCTAAAGCGCTGTGACATCTAGCGGGCGAAAGGGAAACTACAATTGTAATCTCTTCGAACGAGGCACTTCATATAATTACGATCGAACTTCACTTACAGGTAAGTTCGTTTAATCGTTCAATTATTTTGATTGTGAATGATTTTCAAATGACGAAATTTCCTGGTACTCCTGATTATACATTTGCACACTTTCAGGCATCTCGTTTCAAATATGGGATTTATTAAACCTATTATTGACGTTCCAACACGATGGAATTCTACGATAACAACGTTAGAAATACTCTTAAAATACAAAACCTTTTGTCTACAAAATGAACGTAAGCATCCGAAACTGAAAATGAACGACGAAGATTGGAAAACCGTCCTTGAAATTATTGACACCTTTCTGCCGATAAAAGAAATGACTGTACAACTGCAAAATAGTCAGCTACTTCTAGGAGATTTTTGCAAACACTTTATGACTCTTAAATTAATACTGGAGAAACAGAAGGGTTGCTTAGCAAGAAAATTAGAACTGGCAGTAAAAAACAGAGAACCTGTATTGTTAAATACTACTACAGCTACAACTGCGATATTTTTAGATCCAAGGATTTCAAGGTGTTTGAATAGCAAACAAAAAGATTTAGTAAGGAATCATTTGAAAAAAGTTATTTCTAAAATCTTACAAGTAAAAAAAAATGTTAAATGTTTAGAAGATAACGCATTGGTATCTCCACCTTCAGACTCACTTTCAGACTGCATTCCTCCGATGTCTTCAAGTTCGAATTCCCTATCATCTTCCTTCGATTTAAGTACCTCAGGCAACTCAAGTACTCAATCCGTTCATGATACTGAGTTACGTAAATCATCAACAAGTGACAAACTTTTAGAGAATTATTTGCAAGAAATTGGAACCGATGAATCAGACTCGGACGTTGAGGACATAGAATTAGTTGCGGCCTTCAGAAATATTGACGAGTACAAACCAAAACTGATTTCGTTAGAAAGTAATTTGTTAGATTATTGGGAAGAAATGAAATACAAATTCCCACACCTTTACAAAGCAGCAAAAGTAATTCATGGTGTCCCTGCTACTCAAGTTAACGTTGAACGTGCCTTTTCAACATTGAAGTTTATATTAAACGACCATAGATGTAATTTAAGTTCTACAAACCTAGAAAATATTTTGCTTGTAAAATTAAATTAAATGTAAAATTAAATTAAATATTCTTGACAAGATAACTTCTGTTCAATACTTGTTATGAAACCATTAATTATATTATGATTTTTATACCTTTTATTAAATAAACATTTGAAGAATATGATATTATATTGTTAAATAAAACTCGTACCTAATAGTTTAGTACTTTTCTTTATCTTATGAAAACTTTTTTAATAAACGTTATAATATAACTTGTTATCATGGAACTTTTATTATAACGATTCTAAAACATCTACGTAGGTAAGTATTACATATAAATAACACATTCAAAATATCAATTTAACTGTATGAATTATTTAATATTCTTGTAGTACTATCCATTGAATAGTATTTAGTGTTTGTTACAACGATTGAGAACTTTTTTAATATCGGTGAACAAAATATCTGTTCCTGTTATACAGATATTTTTATTCTTATATTTTATAAGTTCCATTCTAACTAGAACTTTTATTTTCAAGAACTTTTATTTTATCGGTTCTTCTGAGAACTTATAATGTGAGAACATTTTTAAAAAAAGTTCCGTGGCATTTGTTTTAAATGGAACCTATTGAAAAGTTTCAGAACTTTTTCGATCCCTGGTCAAAAGTGAGAGTGTGGCGACCTCGCCACCGCCCCGACAGGGTGCGCCACCGATCGATCACCAGCAAGCCTCGAAGCCAGGGCGCCGGAAGCAGCGCCTAGAGGAGAGACGTTGGGTCGAGGCAATCACGTTGAAGCTAGCGAACGCGGCGGACGCCATCGAGACTTTGTATATACGTTCGCGCCTTTCCGCACCACGTGCGTCACGTTGTGATCTTTGGACGCCTGAAAAGGCAATTAATAAACACAGTTCCTTGTCAACGAGTTGTTCCCCGGTTTAATTCCTTCGGATAGTTCTCCTTTATAGCCAGAATCCGAATAAGAGAACGAAAGATTGGACGACAACTTTCGTGCCAACTGTTTCGTTCCCTCTTGCTCGCTCTTTGGAATTTTCCCTCGCGGCATCGGCCGCACGGAATAGTGTTCGCATCGCATCGTACGCCCGGCCCCAGCCCCGTTCGTCAGGTTTATTACAACGAATTACTGTAATGCATTATTTAGCAGCGCGTTGACTGTTTGTGTCGCGTGGGAGTTATATGTATTGGTAAAACTCTTCCTTGTATATTAACGAATAACTTTGTCGCTGCAAGTTATATGTACCTCAAAAGTTATGACCAGTATCTTAAACATAAGGGGTTTGTGCATACATTTTACGGCTTCGCTAGAGTTTTCCTCCCTTAATATTTACTCAAGTTATCGCAATTTATATTTAAAGAAATAATGATTTTGGACGATGAAAATTTTTTTGTTTATAATTTTTAGCTCGAATAATAATGATTGGATAAACAAATTGTAAATAGAACACTATATGGCGCGCTCCAGGACAGTTCTGGGGTAAGTGCTGTGTGGTTCATCACAGTCCTCTTACCAGAAGGCAAAACGTTTCCCACTCCGTGACCTGATCCTCCAGGAACAGAGTCCTATTCTTTGGGAATACGGCGTCGGGCCGATTGCCATTCCCATAATCTTTATCTTACTCTAAACAACCAATCCTTCGACATCCGATGGCTACGAGACCCAACGTGGTCAACAGCCATCGCCCGTCGCCAGGTCGGTTTAGTATCACGTACCCTCTTTCAATGCCGCACGCAGGCTAAGTCCCTGCCATAAATCCTTGAAGGCGACCCAGCATGGGGCTATCTGCCTTCGTCCTCACCCTTAAATTTGGTAACGCTAACATACTACTTGCTATTTCTGAAGGTTGTCTTTGTAATAATTAAGTTCAATGTTTTAAATTCATTATGGTTGGTTATAATAAATAATTGATTTGTATGTCGATATTTTCTTTCTTCTCTCCCCCCTTCTATCCCACTCCTTCCTTTCACCTACTTGGTTGAAAATATATTTTTTAAAAAGTATCTACTTAAACTCTCTTTGAGAGACACAAATATGACAGAAAAACATAAAAAAAATTATCAACTTAAGCGAATTTTCACATTTTTTTAAAAGAGTCGATTTTCCAGGTCTGGAACAGCACCGGTCCTCGAAAAAACCAAATAGCTTCCGACATGTACGTTTGTCAAACAAGTTGTGCGAATGAAAATTGAAGTCATGAATATTCTCGACAAAACTAAAAAAGAAGCACGTTCCTAGGATAAACCGTTCTAATTTCATAGCGGAAAAAACCCGATGTTTTTTTAGCAAAAATAGCTGTTTGTTAATACTTTAGGGCTGATGACGCAGGTCATAACATTATCCGATCGAGCTGAAACTACGACAATTTCATTTTTACACCAATTAGCAACTTTCTAGGAGTTCCCGTCGAAGATAAAACGAAAAAAATTTCCCCGTATGTCTTGCGACCACCCATAGTGGCCACTATAGGGTAAATTCGGGAGACGCATCGACCTAATATAAAATGGCTACTAAAACTAATATAGAAAGTACTTATTTTATCAGAACAAATCTATATGTTCAGAATTTTATGCTGATTTAGAAAAACTGGTCGATATTTGCTTTACGACAATATTTACTGTAAATTGGGTTGAAAACTGAAGTCATGACATCTGACCACCTCTCTCGAGGTGCCGGGAGAAATGGTTTTCGTCGTTAGCAGAGACCACTCACATAATTATTCATGGAAAATTAACAAAGGATAAAGCAAAATTATTTATGAGTGAATAAAACTAGAGATTCATTGATATTTAATTTGTTTACGCTAAACAAGTAAAGAACACATCAAAAAATAAGTGAACTACTTACTGGCGATTAGCAAGGCAAATGAATGAACTTAGAAGTATATTTTAAATACGATTCTGTACAACCGCTGTTTGACAAAAGAGGTTAAATGTAACCTCAATTTACATTTTAAAGCCTATAAATCCAGAAAAACACCAAAGAAAGCGAAATTACGTTATTCATTCAACTGTTTGGCTTCTAGAGAAGGAATTGGTCTGCACTTTAACGCATTTTTACGTACAGAGTCTGAAATATAGCGACTTGACCAATTCTCCGGTCCGACCGCGTCTCCCGGATTCACCCTAGGTAGTGGCAGCCAGGTCATCTCAAGGCTGCCGTTTCACTGGGTCTTGAATGTTTGTGTACGCTCCCCCAAGTTAGGAAAAGCGTGTACGTATACGCAATGTAGTAAACCAACCGTTTCAACCAACTTTCGTCCTGGAAGCGGTAAGAAGGAAGATTTTACGAGCATGGGTGTCTCCAGTAGACATTTGTGTGGACGGGTCTGGTACGTTCGGACGCTAATAAGCACCGTACGTTGAAATAATAATGAATTTATGAATCATATACTGATTGTGAGACAGGCTCGAGAAATGACAGAATGACGTTCAAGGCTTCTCCATCAGAGGCGTTGATGATATATTCGATTCATGTAGCACCAGCATTGGTTCAAATCCAAGCCAGCCGGTAAATGTAGGAGAGACATAGTTGCCGAGATGTATTGAGAGTCGAATCACGCTGTTGCCGCATTTCCCCATATACTATTTCGTCGCCACGGAGGCTTGAATGAATCACGGCGAAGCGGCTGGAGAACAGAGATGGGCAAAGATAATACCTGGATAAACTCAAATAAAAAGTACTTTATGTTTATCCATTATTCGAAGCTTCGAATAATATGAGTTATCTTTATTCCAAACAGCACGGTTAAATAAATTTATTTGAAGTGAATTTATTTGACGGCGAAAGATAATTTTTTTATTCGAAGAACGTTTATTCGAATCGCCAAATAAGGTTTTCATCTTTGCCCCTAGTTTAATAACTTTCGGCAACATGTTTATCTGAACCAGCGCGATCTCTCTTTGTGCTGAGGACTTGGGCTGTTCGGCGGTGGCTTCTGATCTCGGTTTGAGCCTCGGCTCGAAAGGCATACAGCAGAGATGGGCAGAGATAATATCTAGATAAACTCGAATAAAAGATACTTTACGTTTATTCGTTATTCGGAGCTTCGAATAACACGGTTTATCTTTATTCGAAACATCACGGATAAATAAATTTATTCGAAGCGAATTTATTCGACAGCGGAAGATAATTTTTTATTCGAAGTGAATTTAGTCGAAAGATAATTTCTTGATTCGAGGAACTTTTATTCGAACCGTCGAATAAGGTTTTTATCTTTATCCGTAGTTTATTCGACTTTTATTCGACGGCTTCGAATAACTTTCGACGCGCGATCTCGCCTCGAGCTGAGGACTTGGGCTGTTCGGCGGCGGCTTATGATCTTGCTTCGAGCTTCGGCTGGAGAGCCATACATTGTTGCTTGCGGTGGATTATACTTATATTAATAGGATGTATGTGAAACTTCCATATTTTCTATCGTATCGACATGAACGTTTCAGTAACATACTCTTGAGATTTTTTAGGTGAAAATGAATTTAAACCCGATATAAATCGGATTATTTTTAGCATTATTACATTATAAATGTTACGTTCATATTTAATTATCTATAGTTCTGAAAATAATCCTATTTATACCGTGTTTGAACTCATTTCAATCGAATGAATCTCGCAACTTTATTAACAATCCATAATTGATGAGGGCTCGGATGCAATAAGAGGACTAGCGCTCGTAAAATGGGAAACATTATTGTCCAAATGCTAAGAAATATTGGAAAATTAAATGTTGTTAAACTGTATTTTTAAAAATGTAGGGTTGTAAAGCTCTTCACGACACACACTTTTTTTTTATTTACAGTTTGTTTATCGAATCATTACTATTCGAGCTAAAAATTATAAACAACAAATTTTCCCATCGTCCAAAATCATTATTTCTTTAAGCATAAATTGCGATAACTTGATTAAATATCAAGGGATCGTTATGAGTCTTAAAACATAACTTCAGAAAACTCTAGCGAAGCCGTAAAATGTATGCACAAAACCCTTATATTAAAAAATGTAATAATATTTAATTAAAAAGAAATCCTGGACATAACCCATGTTTTTCAACGTTCGTCGTTATAAAGTATCGAGGCAATTTTGAGGTACATATAACTTGCAGCGACAAAGTTTTTCCTTAATACACAAGGAAGATTTTCACCTATTTTCACACTGATTAATAAATAATAGTAGAAGATATGACGATATATACATATATATCGTGCGCGCCACCAACAGTCAGCAGCCGCGTATAATGCGCTATTTAGCAGTTTTAGCACTCGCGTTGACAGTTGGCGCCGTGCGATAATTATATATATCGTCATATCTTCTACAATTATTTATTAATCAGTGTAAAAATAGGTGAAAATCTTCCTTGTATATTGAGGAAAAACTTTGTCGCTGCAAGTTATATGTAACTCGAAATTGCCTCGATACTTTATAACGGCGAACGTTGAAAAACATGGGTTATGTCCAGGATTTCTTTTTAATTAAATATTATTACATTTTTTAATATAAGGGTTTTGTGCATACATTTTACGGCTTCGCTAGAGTTTTCTGAAGTTATG
This sequence comes from Andrena marginata, assembly GCA_963932335.1. NCBI lineage: Eukaryota > Metazoa > Arthropoda > Insecta > Hymenoptera > Andrenidae > Andrena > Andrena marginata. The sequence goes on from OZ010660.1 coordinate 20,920,018, forward strand.
TTTTAAGTCTCATAACGATCCCTCAGTATTTACTCAAGTTATCGCAATTTATGGTTAAAGAAATAATGATTTTGGACAATGAAAAATTTGTTGTTTATAATTTTTAGCTCGAATAGTAATGATTCGATAAAGAAACTGTAAATAGAAAAAATGTGTGCCGCGACGAGCTTTACAACACTATATTTTTTAAAATACAGTTTAACAACATTTAATTTTCCAATATTTCTTAGCGTTTGGACAATAATTTTTCCCATTTTCGAGCGCTAATCCCTTTATTGCATCCGAGCCCTCATATTCTAAAAGTCGGAAAAGTCTTCGTATAAACATAACTGACAAATTTCTAATACTATAAGGAAGCTAGGGTTTTGGAAGTTCTATGGACATTAATTTATTTATTGTTTACCTTTAGATAGATTATGAAAAAATGACGATGTTTCTTACATTTGTTTACTAGAAAATGCAAATAATCGGGAACACGAATTCGCAATATCTTTTGTAAAACAAAATTTGTTCTTATGATTCTTGTAATTATTATCATAACGAATTCTATTCAGTTTAATATACCCATATTACCCATGCTAATTGTATGCGGATTTTCGTAAATATAAAATCGTACTATCTGTTTAATTATATTCTCGTGTAAACGAATGTAAAACACATCGTCATTTTTATATAATTTGTTTAATTTTAACTAATAAATTAGTTAATATCTGAAATATTCTCCAAACCCTTGCTTCTTTTTGCGTTTTTGCTTTAAATGTTTTAAATTTTGCAAGTGTACTAAGACTTTCGTGACTGACTGTATACTGTATGTATACCGTATGTATACCGTTACATTCAATTAATTTTCATGTGGCTAATTTTAAAGTGTCCGTATTTCTGAAAACTTGTCCGTAAATAAAACTAATAGAACCATATCCACATTTTTTTTCAAATTTTTCAGTAGCGCCCTGGTATTATAAAATTGTATTGGTTAAGAACAATTGCAAAATCAATGGTCAAAAATTTGTCTTCTTTAACTGAAATAATTTTTATTATGTCGGAGATGCGGCATCGCCGCGTGGCGATCACCGACGGGTCCGCACGAGACGGCATTGTTGGACGTGCGGCGTTGCGTTTTTGGCGAAGTCGCGTGACAAAAAATCGCGGATCACGCGGCCGCGACACAGCGTCTCGGGCATAGGGATACCGATCTTTCCCATAGAATCGATTTTTCGATTTAATTCAGATCGTTGTTAAAAAATCGATTCCATCGAGATCGATTCATTATAATAAAAATATATAAAGGGTAGTTCCGGGAGATTCTGACTTCCTAAAAACTACAACATATCCAAGTTTTAGCCAAATCCGAACTGTTATTCCAAAGATAATCTGATTTCGCGTGGAATGACTCAGCGTCCAATAACGAAAATTGTTATATTCATAATTTTCATTCTATCCGGTTTTCCCGAGAAAAATAAGCCCAGACGCGTCATACTTCGGCTATAATCAACGAAATTACATAAAAAGTTAATTTGCTGAATTTAAAGCCATCTTCGTTATGAATTAAATCGGAAGATTGCCAGGAAACCATTGGTGTCATTTTCGCATCGATACGATGAAAAATAAATAACTCAAGTTTGTATAATATTTATGACACGAGCGACACGTGCGACTCCATGTCGACACTTGCCGAAGATCGGTCGACGGGCGGCTTCGTGCCATTTCAAAGATTCGGTTTTCTCGATATTATGCATCCTTTTCTGAATTTCTGTTTCTCGATGACGTTCCTCTTTCTTCAGATCTGCGCATGGAAATCAGTCATTTGTTTTAATACACGGTCTGCCTCCAAGTGTGCTTCCAGGCAGATTGAATTGTGCTCGCGACTTGAACGCTTCGCTGTCCAAACTGTTAAATCTTTTGCATTTCTTTAAATAATTTTTTCTTTATATAATTTAATATCTATTTCTTAGTAGTATATTTAGTATCGGATTATCGTATTATTTTATTTATTGCATTTTTTTTAAATATATTTTAATATATATTTCTTATTCTATTCCTTCGTACTTACAATTAGTGTATTAATATCGTATTATCGTAGTAGTTTAATTATTTAATTTTTGTTTCAATATAATTTAATATATTTCTTATTCTATTTCATAGTAGTGTATTTAGTATCGTATTATCATAGTATTTTATTTATTTCATTTTTTTTAAATATAATTCAAATTTAATTAAATAATATCTTTTATTTGTTTTTTACTTTTTATTTTTTTATACTTGACATTAAAATGAGCGACAGTGAATGCGATGTTCAAAATACTTCCACCGCATGTGAAAATCTCGCATTAAAGCGGAGGAAGACGCGATTGCACAACGTTGTCAAGTGCCCAATATTTTAAGTGGAAAATATTTTACGATAGTGGAAGAAAAATCTAATGAAAAGTGTGTCACTGCATTGTGCCAAGTGTGTTTGCCGAAGAGGATCGAAATTAAAGGACAATTAACATCGTCGTCCAACTTTCGATCCCATTTAAAGCGGAAGCATGTCCTTGCATTTGATGATTATGTCAGTGAAATGGAAAACCGGAAGCAAAGGAGTGACATCACTAAACGAGGAAACGTAAAATCTATCATAGATCAAAATCTATTTGAATTGGACATTGCAAGGTATGTTATCAGTGCAATGATCCCTTTAAAATCGGTGGACGATAAATATTTTTATGAAATATTTAAAAATCTGGGGCTTGACAATACAGTCAATATTATCAGCCGCCGTACCCTAGGGCGTAGAATTAATACGCTATATGTGGATGAAATGTCGCAATTAAAAGAGGACTTGAAAAATGTGGATTTTGTATGCACGACGGCTGATATATGGTCTGGTAGACGACGCAGTTTCCTGGGAGTAACAGCGCATTGGATTTCGCCCAGCTACGAAAGAAAATCCGCTGCACTAGCTTGTCGCCGTTTTGGTGGGACTCATTGTTTCAGTCGAATCACCGATATGCTACATAATATTCATGCAGAATTTAATTTAAATATAGAAAAAATTGTGGCTACCATAACAGATAATGGTAGCAATTTTGTAAAGGCCTTTAAAACTTTCGGCGTGAAGGAACAGATAATTAATACAGAAACGGACGAAGATTATTCGAACTCTTCCTTGACTTATTCTAGCGACGAGGAAGAAGAAGGAGAAGAATTAGAAGAAGAAAGAGAAAACCATACGCAGACCAACGATCAAATCACATATTTATTACCACGTCATATTCGATGTGCTGCACATACACTAAATTTATGCATCACATCGGACATGATGCATACAATTACTAATGATGAAACGCTTTCGGCAATTCATACTGACATTATACAAAAATGTAATATTTTATGGAAAGCGGCAATGCAACCAAAATCCGCAGAAATAGTTGTGAATATAATTGGACATGCTATAAAGAGACCAGGCGAGACGCGGTGGAACTCCTTATATGATTCCTTAAAACAAATTTTGTCAATTAAAAATAAAATGAAAGATTTGACGAAGGCATTAGGAATCAAAAACATATTAAGAGAAAATGACTTTCTGTACATAACAGAACACTTGAAGTGTACAGCACCAATAGCGGAAGCTCTTGACATTCTCCAAGGAGAAAATAATGTGTTTTACGGAATACTATTACCATGCCTCCTTTCCGTGCAAAGGAAATTAAATGCATTAATAGAGCTACAGTGGGAATATTGCAAACCTTTAACCTCATGCCTCCGCGATAGCTTGGAAAAACGATTTGCAGAATTTTTTATGTTTTCAACACCGGAAGCAAATAATAGCGCATTAGCTGCATTAACGCATCCCACATTCAAGAATAGGTGGTTTACATGTATTAATGAAGACCATCGGGAGAGATTAATGAATCTTTTTCAGAAAGAGGTGGCTGAGAAAATGAAGCTCGATAACAAACAAATCCCAAGCTCATCCGCATCCACCAGCCAGAATGAGTTTTTCGATTTCGGAGAAATCCGAACTATAAGCGTTGCAGACTATTCTTCGAAGGCAGCATTGCATGTAAGTAATTTCATATTTATGTGAAAAATATTTAATAAAATATACATATTCCTAATTTTTTAAAATATATTTGCAGGTATTACACTTTCTGGAAAACCAGAATCAGGAATGGAATATTTTGGAAAAATATACGCAAGTAAATAAGTTGTTTTTCAAATACAACACTCCCCTGCCGTCATCAGCCCCAGTAGAAAGGCTCTTTTCCTACGCAACAATAACAAATTCGCCTAAGTGTAACAGGCTCTCTGAGAACTTGTTTGAGAAAAGAGTCGTTTTAAAAGCCAATTTGGATCGCTAGTACTTAGAAGTTTGTCGAGACGAGGATGTTTCATTGCCGAAGCCAAGGGAAGAATGACCGGAGGATGTTACTATCCTCACACGAGGATATTATACTTATATGTTATTTATATTATTATGTACCGTAAACTGGGGTGACTTTGCCCGCCGGGATGACATTGCCCACTTTTTTACTCTGACTGAAAAATTACCATATGATTGAATTCGCTAATTTTTTTTTCGTTTGACCTTGGAGAAATTATTGCTATCAATTACAAAACACTAAATGTTCTGATTACTTCACAATAAAATAAAATAAAGCCTTTCCGAAAAGTGGGCAATGTCACCCCGGGCGGGCAAAGTCACCCCAGTTTACGGTAAGTGTATTAAAAAATTTATGCTCATCGCTTTCAGGGGTGAATCTACACCTTCATCTACACCTACAATTTGTCGCGAAATTGTTTATAACATAGAAAATTAATGTTAAATTTGTTTTATATAAGCATATTTTGCTCGTTGCAAGAAGGAAAAGTTTGAAAGGAACCATATGTCGCAAAGGAACCGTTTGGTCAAGAAAAATTGTTAAAGATATCGCAACGAATCGATTGTGTAGAGTGCCACGTTTAACAATCGTTCTTGAAATTTTCTCCTTGCAACGAGTAAAATATGCTGATGTAAAAAAATTTAGCATTAATTTTCGATGTTATAAACAATTTCACGACAAATTTTTTTACGAATCTCCACCGACCCCAAGGTATAGATTCACCCCTAAAAACGGTGATCATCACTTTTTTATCACCCTGTACATACATATTTATTATTATTATTATATTTGGTTGTTCCATAAGTTCGTGCCGATTATGGTACTGATATTTAGACCATTTTTTTATACACATCTATAACTGCTATGAAAAAATGTTATCACTCTCTTGTTTCACAACTTCTCATTTTTTCGGTAAAAATATTATACCGTCACTATAAAATCTCTTTAGTTTTTCAGTAAGATGTTTTGCATCGCGGTACGAACTTATGGGCCGACCTAATATATTAATTATCGTTTTTAACATATTATATATATATATATATAAATATTTTATTTATCATATATTATTGTAAGAGTCCTAGTGCGCTAGGAGGCCGTGAGCTAGTAGCTTCTGGTCGAGTGAGGTTGTGCGTGTTGGGGAGCGTTTCCACCTGTGCCTGCGCGGTACTGAGCCGACATAGTTAGTTACGTTTTTCATTAGGGCCATTTATCTTACGAAAGATTGAAATTTTTAGTTTTGTTAAGAAACAGTACCGAGGAGTGCATTTTTTGTTTGCTCAACCGCTGCCGTTCTGTATACTCGGAAAATATAATAAAAGAAACCCGTAGAATCTATATTTTTAGTACATTATTATATAATAATTATTAACAACAGTACAAATATATATTTTCTTAATTGTATGTATGTATATGTATAACTTGCCTAACATTATAATTTTAAATTAAATATGTTGTTCATTAGCATAATAAATTGACACCAATGGTTTCCTGGCAATCTTCCGATTTAATTCATAACGAAGATGGCTTTAAATTCAGCAAATTAACTTTTTATGTAATTTCGTTGATTATAGCCGAAGTATGACGCGTCTGGGCTTATTTTTCTCGGGAAAACCGGATAGAATGAAAATTATGAATATAACAATTTTCGTTATTGGACGCTGAGTCATTCCACGCGAAATCAGATTATCTTTGGAATAACAGTTCGGATTTGGCTAAAACTTGGATATGTTGTAGTTTTTAGGAAGTCAGAATCTCCCGGAACTACCCTTTATATATTTTTATTATAATGAATCGATCTCGATGGAATCGATTTTTTAACAACGATCTGAATTAAATCGAAAAATCGATTCTATGGGAAAGATCGGTATCCCTATGCCCGAGACGCTGTGTCGCGGCCGCGTGATCCGCGATTTTTTGTCACGCGACTTCGCCAAAAACGCAACGCCGCACGTCCAACAATGCCGTCTCGTGCGGACCCGTCGGTGATCGCCACGCGGCGATGCCGCATCTCCGACATAATAAAAATTATTTCAGTTAAAGAAGACAAATTTTTGACCATTGATTTTGCAATTGTTCTTAACCAATACAATTTTATAATACCAGGGCGCTACTGAAAAATTTGAAAAAAAATGTGGATATGGTTCTATTAGTTTTATTTACGGACAAGTTTTCAGAAATACGGACACTTTAAAATTAGCCACATGAAAATTAATTGAATGTAACGGTATACATACGGTATACATACAGTATACAGTCAGTCACGAAAGTCTTAGTACACTTGCAAAATTTAAAACATTTAAAGCAAAAACGCAAAAAGAAGCAAGGGTTTGGAGAATATTTCAGATATTAACTAATTTATTAGTTAAAATTAAACAAATTATATAAAAATGACGATGTGTTTTACATTCGTTTACACGAGAATATAATTAAACAGATAGTACGATTTTATATTTACGAAAATCCGCATACAATTAGCATGGGTAATATGGGTATATTAAACTGAATAGAATTCGTTATGATAATAATTACAAGAATCATAAGAACAAATTTTGTTTTACAAAAGATATTGCGAATTCGTGTTCCCGATTATTTGCATTTTCTAGTAAACAAATGTAAGAAACATCGTCATTTTTTCATAATCTATCTAAAGGTAAACAATAAATAAATTAATGTCCATAGAACTTCCAAAACCCTAGCTTCCTTATAGTATTAGAAATTTGTCAGTTATGTTTATACGAAGACTTTTCCGACTTTTAGAATATGAGGGCTCGGATGCAATAAAGGGATTAGCGCTCGAAAATGGGAAAAATTATTGTCCAAACGCTAAGAAATATTGGAAAATTAAATGTTGTTAAACTGTATTTTAAAAAATATAGTGTTGTAAAGCTCGTCGCGGCACACATTTTTTCTATTTACAGTTTCTTTATCGAATCATTACTATTCGAGCTAAAAATTATAAACAACAAATTTTTCATTGTCCAAAATCATTATTTCTTTAACCATAAATTGCGATAACTTGAGTAAATACTGAGGGATCGTTATGAGACTTAAAACATAACTTCAGAAAACTCTAGCGAAGCCGTAAAATGTATGCACAAAACCCTTATATTAAAAAATGTAATAATATTTAATTAAAAAGAAATCCTGGACATAACCCATGTTTTTCAACGTTCGCCGTTATAAAGTATCGAGGCAATTTCGAGTTACATATAACTTGCAGCGACAAAGTTTTTCCTCAATATACAAGGAAGATTTTCACCTATTTTTACACTGATTAATAAATAATTGTAGAAGATATGACGATATATATAATTATCGCACGGCGCCAACTGTCAACGCGAGTGCTAAAACTGCTAAATAGCGCATTATACGCGGCTGCTGACTGTTGGTGGCGCGCACGATATATATGTATATATCGTCATATCTTCTACTATTATTTATTAATCAGTGTGAAAATAGGTGAAAATCTTCCTTGTGTATTAAGGAAAAACTTTGTCGCTGCAAGTTATATGTACCTCAAAATTGCCTCGATACTTTATAACGACGAACGTTGAAAAACATGGGTTATGTCCAGGATTTCTTTTTAATTAAATATTATTACATTTTTTAATATAAGGGTTTTGTGCATACATTTTACGGCTTCGCTAGAGTTTTCTGAAGTTATGTTTTAAGACTCATAACGATCCCTTGATATTTAATCAAGTTATCGCAATTTATGCTTAAAGAAATAATGATTTTGGACGATGGGAAAATTTGTTGTTTATAATTTTTAGCTCGAATAGTAATGATTCGATAAACAAACTGTAAATAAAAAAAAAGTGTGTGTCGTGAAGAGCTTTACAACCCTACATTTTTAAAAATACAGTTTAACAACATTTAATTTTCCAATATTTCTTAGCATTTGGACAATAATGTTTCCCATTTTACGAGCGCTAGTCCTCTTATTGCATCCGAGCCCTCATCAATTATGGATTGTTAATAAAGTTGCGAGATTCATTCGATTGAAATGAGTTCAAACACGGTATAAATAGGATTATTTTCAGAACTATAGATAATTAAATATGAACGTAACATTTATAATGTAATAATGCTAAAAATAATCCGATTTATATCGGGTTTAAATTCATTTTCACCTAAAAAATCTCAAGAGTATGTTACTGAAACGTTCATGTCGATACGATAGAAAATATGGAAGTTTCACATACATCCTATTAATATAAGTATAATCCACCGCAAGCAACAATGTATGGCTCTCCAGCCGAAGCTCGAAGCAAGATCATAAGCCGCCGCCGAACAGCCCAAGTCCTCAGCTCGAGGCGAGATCGCGCGTCGAAAGTTATTCGAAGCCGTCGAATAAAAGTCGAATAAACTACGGATAAAGATAAAAACCTTATTCGACGGTTCGAATAAAAGTTCCTCGAATCAAGAAATTATCTTTCGACTAAATTCACTTCGAATAAAAAATTATCTTCCGCTGTCGAATAAATTCGCTTCGAATAAATTTATTTATCCGTGATGTTTCGAATAAAGATAAACCGTGTTATTCGAAGCTCCGAATAACGAATAAACGTAAACCGTGTTATTCGACGATTCGAATAACGAATAAAGAAAAAAGTATCTTTTATTCGACACGTTATTTAAATAATTTTTTATCTAGATAATGCCCATCTCTGGCATACAGTATTGCTTGTAGTGGATTATGTGTTAATAAAATGTAAAACGTAACATTTTTAGTAACATAGTGCTGAGACTTTCCAAATTAAAATTAGTTCAAACACAGTATAAATCGGGTTATTTCTAGAACTGCACTGGATAATTAAAGATAAATGTCTAATATAATGTCTGATAACATTTCTAATCTAATAATGCTAAACAAATGTAGAAAAAATTTATGTTAAACGATTTTATTTAAAATGCACTAAAAACTAAATTAAAATGCACTAAAGCCTAAAAAATAATTATTTTCTTGTACTACAACTTTTTTCCTATTCGTAACGATTCATTTCTCAATATAAATGGTGTATTTACTACGGAAATCACGATACCAACAGCATCCCGACTTTTTGTCGTTTTCGTAAAGAAAGCGAGTGACTGATTCCATGTCGTTTTGATTTCGTTCGAATTTCTTTATTTTTCATCGTATCAATATGGAAGTGATTCTGCCGATTAAATTGACAGATTATAATTTAAATCGGACTCCTTCGAATGAAACGGGCGTTCAATTCTGCAAATAAATTTTATGCGTAATATCGTTACCAATGATAGTTCAAATCGACGCGCGTTACGAAGAGTAGCACGTTTCATTTTTTCTTACGGACAACTGCATGTAGAAAAAATGAAACGTGCTACTTTTCGTAACGCGCGTCGAAATGGTGTCAGGTTTGGTATCTTTCCATCTTTCCTTCTTACGCTCTCAGACCTCCCTATCTTTCATTATTGCTACGTTCAGCGAGGCTCTTACGCTAGACGCAGCTCTCGTGCTGTATTCCTTCAAGACTGCTCGATAAAAAGAGAGAACTCTGTGATAACAGCGCCATAGAGACAGAAAGAATAGAACATGTTGCAACTATGCTTCAAAAATTCGTCTACCCAGAGTACCTAGCGATGTCACCTCCGTACAAGTTGTTTTTATCGGCCGTAGTATTTTTGTTCAGTCCTTAGACGGAATTTGGTATCTGGTGCCTTGAAGGAAATGTTTATTTCAAGGCGCCAGTATTCTTAAACAAGGTGCGACTTTCCAAAGTGAGGCGCCAGTTTTCCTGGCGTGCAAGAGGATTTTCAAATACCTCATTATACTCAGGCGAAAGTCGCTGACTTTCCCACGGCGGATTTTCCCTTTCCCTAATTATTAGAGGAAGGCCTTATTGACACCCATGGTGGGATTTATGCCGGATTGCACCGGTAAAGTCACAGGATTCGGTAAGACGAACTAAACTCCACCCACGCGGAGTTCACGTTGTGTCGCGTCCTGTTCCTTTAAGTTAGTTGTCCAAAAACCTTTAGAGGGACAAGCTCAAGTTCATCTAACGTTCAAGCCTATTATATTGCCCTGTATATATCCGCGTGTTGAGTTGTTGTTGTAATCAGTATTATTAAAGTTAGTGCTAGGAGATACTGTTGTTACAGTTCTTTCAAATTCCCCTAGCCAGTTACAGTTCCCGTCGCCATTAGTTTGCTGCCGGGAAGCGTTGTTCTGATCTGCACAAAGTGTCAAACGCGCACCTACGTTCGCTCATAATTCAGTGACGTACGGTCGAAACAAGTTTCATTATGGTCCGTTACTTTACTGGGGACGCTCGATCGATTCGGACCATAACAAAAATGCGACGGCAGCTTTAATCTTATTAAACATTTTCTCACTTTGTTTGTGAAAGAGATCCGATTGCATTCGAGCTTACCAGGGTTGGCTTTTTCTCATCGCTAACATTCTACAGTATTTCATGAACATGGCGAGGGCAGTGCCAAGCCACAGGTTCCCGTCTAGAACACTTCTAGTTTATGTTGAAACATAACTGTGGCAGTCCTGTCACAAAATTTAATTTACATTGCTTCGGTTATGTTTATTTTCCCGTTGTTAACATAAGATAACGGATAGTAGATTTTGAAGACTGCTACGAATAAAATAGCACAAGAATATAAATTCTTGATGTATAAACATCTCACTATTCTCGGTTCCTAACCCTTGCCATCTCTACGAAATATATAACACTTGTTTCCATTATTTTCTTTATTACCCTACCATCCCGCTCTATTTATTTATGTCTTCCATTATAAATCCGTTAATTCATTTGCTTTGGACATTACAAGTTTATCGTTTATAGTGTCAAAATTATTATGATTCTTTTGAGGTTCATTGCAATAAAAGTCATGTGACATTTATTCTTGGTGTTATTTACGGTACAGCATCGCGAACAGAGCCGATCGCGCAGATTTATGTAATTATAACAATCATAAGCAGATACTGCTACAGTGGTGTTTCAAGATGAATTATAAGTGTTTTAGACGGGAACCTGTGGTTTGGCAGTGCCCTAACCATTTTCATAAACTACTGTGGAATGTTAGCGATAAGAAAAAGTCAACCCTGGTGAGCTCGTATGCAATCGAATCTCGATCGGCCACAATCGTTTGAGCCGTGTGTACACTCCTGGAAAAAATGAAAGTAACACTATAATTTCCCGAAAATTTTGATCATTTTCAAATAACTGTATCTCTGCGTAAAATGGTCGCAAAAAATGTTTAAAATAACCATTTTAACACGTGAAGCCTCTAACTTTTGAAGCAATGACTGAAATTTTTATTGTCGTCCATTATTATACTGTTTTACCAAGATGAAATGCAGGAAACGAAGTTTCAGATTTTTTGCCTAGTTTGAACGTATGCACGGGCCAAAAAAATTTTTCAGATAAATCTAATGGAGGGTTCTTATAGAGCAAAAATTTCTGTTTAATTCTATTTTCTTTAGTTTGTTGTATCATTTGTATTAGCCGACTTATTCGCCATCAAAGCAAAAATGGAACATTTCACTTTGAACATCTATAACTTGTGAACGCATAATCGTAGTATATTTTTCATGAGTTTTTTTGGAAAGCTAAGAAGTTATCCTTTCAGAACCTTTAGTTGCCAATTTTGTGAGATTCTTTTTTATCGTATAAAATCCATTTTGAAATGATCCTAAAAATGGCATATTTACCACTTTTTTGCTAAGCATGATGCCACTTCAAGGAAAATCATGCTATCATTCCCGTGTTCAGGTTTTTTGCGAGTTAAGACTACTCGTAAACACTGTGTAAATGGCCAGACCGATCAGATTTTTTTCCCGCATGTCCTAAATCAGCGCTGTACAAGGAGCTGTTTTCAGTGTCTAATGGCGAGCAACCCGTTTGTCGGATTGCTAAGGTTAGAATCGGTGAGGAGAACTGCAGTAGTGTATGTGCATTTGGTGTGACTTGAAGCTAGCCATATACAGGGTGTTTCTCTACTTGTGGTCAATACTCGAAGGGGTGATTATACCGGCAAAAATAAGACGAAAATCAAGAGTGACGAAATTGCGGTAATGGCTTCGTTTTCGAGAAAATTGACTTTGAATTTCCCCTAAATACGCGTTCATCGTTGGCGCTTGAGGGGCATGCCGAGGTGAACGGAACGTCCTACGGGCAGCTGATGTGTTCCGCTCACCTCCACGTGCCCCTCAAGCGCCTACAATGAACGCGTATTTAGGGGAAATTCAAAGTCAATTTTCTCGAAAACGAAGCCATTACCGCAATTTTGTCACTCTTGATTTCCGTCTTATTTTTGCCGGTATAATTATCCCTTAGAGCAGTGCTGTTCTAGGTCGCTCCCGCGGGAGGTTGGGGTTCTCCCACTCTCGTCCGAGTTGTCAGGAATACCGCACGACGCTAACCGCGAAGACGCTTGTCCGGCTAGCCCGTCGTGGCAGCCTTCGTAGCGTCCAGGGGGACCAAGCCGTCATTGTTTGGCCGAAGTTCCCGTTTAGTTTGCGCCAAATAGGTAGGAGGCGCTAGGTATATCACACACACATACCTAGGTGTATCAGTGAGCACGACACACAACCTTTCGACGTTGGTGAAATGTTACCATCAGTTACCATGACGACCGTCGCCATTTTTAATTGTTTGGCGCCGACACGAGGAAGTGTAATCCACGTGGATCAGTCACATAAGATAAGTAATTTTTGTAATATAGCGTCTTTGAGATACTGTAAGTTTTTTTTATTAATTGCAGTAATTTGAGTTTCAGATTATGTCCAGGCCTAAGAAGTGCGAAGTGAAAGGTTGCGAATCGGGAAATGAACTACTTAAAGACCGAGAGAGGTGCTTAAAATGGATTGCTGCTTGCGGCAATCCATTGTTAATGCGCCAATTTCTTCGCAACAGGAAGATCTGCGATGCGCACTTCTTAGGCATCTACAAATTACAAAGGAAACTTTGTAAGACTGCTGTTCCAACGCTTCAACTTCCAGGTATGTTTAATATATAGGGTGTACGTTTCTTAAAACGTGCTGAAAATACTGTAAGGGGTGATTCTAGAGGTGAAAATAAGACGAAAATCAAGAATAACGATTACGCGTTTGGGTCTTCATTTTGCAGTAATAATGGTTTAAAGTTAAATTTCTATCTCCTGAACTAATAGTGGGAGGACACTGCGCTTTTATAGTTACATTATCGACTAGCAATAGAACAAAAAAGTATTGATACATTTTTCTGTATCTCTTAGGGTTTAACATTTATAAAGTTAATAATATTCGAGGTTCATTCCTTACCGACATCTCGGATTTTAAAAGCTTTATAAATGTTAAACCCGATGAGATACAGAAAAATGTATGAATACTTTTTTGTTCTATTGCTAGTCGACAATGTAACTACAAAAGCCCTGAGTCCCCCGACTACTAGTTTAGGAGACAGAAATTTAAATTTAACCCATTATTACTGCAAAATGGAGGCTCAAACGCGAAACAGTTATTCTTGATTTTCGTCTTATTTTCACCTCTAGAATTATTTGCATGGTTTACATATAATTTACTTTACTAAAAACTTTTTTAATATTTTGTAGCACCAATTGATGTAAGCTGCTTGCTACGGCATGCAGTTGACCATCAGGAGGTACCGGAAGTAAGGGAACCGTTGGATGTACATATTGGTAAGGAAATACAAATATATACTTATTATAAAATTTAGAATGCATGTGCTTGTTTTTTTTAAACTTAGAATTTAACTAGTTTATACAATATGAATATTTGTAATTTGTGTTACAGATAATAATGGACCCTGTGGAGGGATTGGCCGCTGGAGGTTCAGCAAGCAGCTGAACGTATGGAGGTCCATACTGGTAAGAAAATACAAACATTGGATACTGTCTCCCTTATTTCAACTGTTAGAATAACAGATATTTTTCAATAATAATGAATAGTAGCGTAGTAGTACAAATTGAATTGTTCTATCTTTATGCCATTCCGATCAGCAAATTATTAATTTTCGTACATAGCCTCTGTAATGGCCGATTTCTTCGCCTCTGGATAAAAGTTATCTGACGGATAGGTACAGTAGAATATGATTAACTCGCGTTTCCCTAGGTTAGTTACATCGCAAAAATGTCAATATTAAGCTGCTATTTCAAAGTGAAAATTGTATAGATATAAATATCAATTAATAAATGGTCATTCTTTAAACATTCACCAGTTTAATTCTGCAACAGCAGCTTAATATTAACATTTTTCCGATGTAACTAGCCTAGGAGAACGCGAGTCAATCACACCCTACTGTACCTATCCGCCAGATAACTTTTATCTAGAGGCGAAGAAATCGGCCGTGAAAGTCTCTCTTACCCCATCACTTCGATAAGTCGAAACCTCTATAACTCGAAGATTTTAGTTCTTCCCTTCAGATTCGAGTTAACGAATTAACCATTTGCAATAAATTGTACAGATACTGGATATGCTGTTGCTGGTACCTCTGGACAATCATTGCGGACAAGGAAAGGTACTGTGACGTTTTATATTAGAAACTATTCTTAAGGTTGTTTTATCCAAAATCCAGTTCCTCTAAAACCTCCCTTAAACTTCTGCTATTTGTACTGTTTATTAGTATTCCTCAATCCCTCCTTTTAATATATATTCTTTATGCTGAGCATGTGCTAACAGCTTGTTTTTTATTATAACCCGGAGCATGGGGTGTTGATGAAACCACCTTAAATTTTATACAGTTTTCTGGGTGCTGGAAATTCAGTTTTTTTTGCATGCATAAATTGTTTTACTTTTTACTATTTAGCATCTGTGCTGAAATTGTTCAGGGCAGGTAGGAGGTCCAGCCTTTCTCCAGAAGAGGTGCGGCAGTATAACGTAATTGTCTCCTTGATGAAAACAAGGAGACAAATGCGTAAACGCCATATAGAATGTAAGGAACGTTTGCAACATACCGAAATGTTGCTAAAACGTGGCTTTGCGGAACGCATTGAAAGTCTGCCATCAACTGTGCGAGACTTTTTTGCATTACAAGTCCGTAACATGGAACGACCTAAGTTCAATAGAAATTACACTTTAGAAGACAACATTTTTGCGCTTTCATTGCTGAAGCAAAGTCCAAAGGTTTATCGATACCTTTCCAATATTTTCCTCTTACCAAGTACAAAGACCTTAAGAAAACTGGTCACTAAAATCATTGTATCTCCCGGTATTAGTAAGTCTGTCTTCAACAGCATCGAAAATATACTCGACAATTTCGAGGATTCGCGGTACAGATATTGCATCTTATTATTTGACGAAATGAAGCTTAGTCCCCGGCTTCATTATAATGTCAAATCTGATATTGTAGAGGGACTAGTAGATTTCGGATTTTCGCGTAATAGAGACATTGCAGACCATGTTCAGGTTTTTATGTTAAGAGGGATATTTGGAGATAAACCGTGGAAGCAAACAGTGTCGTACTCCTTTTGTAGGGGCACCGCTTCATGGGAGTCGATAGCGCGTACATTTAAGGCCATAGTACGGGAATGCACTCTTATACGCTTAAGAGTTGTTGCTTCGGTTTGCGATCAAGGGTCAACAAATGTACGCGCGATTAAGCAATTAATTTTCGACACGAAAAGAGATTGCAAGTCGGCTGAAGAGGGGCTCATCATGGTAGATGAACAAAAGATAGTACCACTGTTTGATCCGCCTCATTTATTAAAATGTATCAGAAATAATTTGTTAACGAAGGATCTTCGTTATACTCTGGACGGTGTAGAAAGAACAGCAAAATGGTCCCACTTCGAGGATACTTATTTCATTGATCGGTGTAGAGGTGATTTTAGAACTTTAATCAATATTACGGAACAGCATGTCGTACCAAGTAGAATTAAGAAGATGCGTGTCAAATATTGTACACAAGTCTTCTCGCGTAAAGTAGCATCTCTTATGGAACTTATGAGCACTACTGAGGCGGAAAGTGCTTGTAAATCCAGAAAGATGTTAGCTTTGGGAATAGATATGGCGATATTATTTCTAAATTTGAATTCACTTTTCGACAGTGTCAATAGTAGGGCCATTTGGGATAACGAAAGTAGCGCCACAGATATTTGGAATAAGTGTATAAACTTATTCCAAAGTATGCGATTTATCAAACGCAAAGCGAGAGATAAAGAGTATCCTGTGGTGTTGCAGAATTGGATACATACCCTGAAAGGGTTCAAAATTCTTAATTCTGATTTGCTGGATCTTGGGTTTGCAGGATTCAAAACCAGATATTTTAACCAAGATCCTTTGGAAAATTTTTTCTCGCTAGTAAGACAACATGGTGGAAGAAATACAAATCCGTCTTGTTTAGTGTTTATTTACCGGATACTACAAGTCATTGCTCATAAATTCATTGTTTTCCAACTCAGGAAGACAAAACTGCGAGGCACATTGTAGTGAAAAGTTGTTAAATGTTAAAGAAATTTTCGAATTTTCCTCTCGTAATCCAAATTCTCAATTTTCTAATAATGCAGTACCAGTAGTAGCTGTAGAATCAATAGAGTCAATTTTGCAAAATTATGATGCTACTACTGTCAATTTAGATTACTTAGAACCATTTATTCAAGCTTGTGCTACGTGTTGCCAAGCTTTTTTAACACAAAAAAATTTAATAGTACCTACAATTTATGCGAGAGGTTTATGTTTTAACTAAATATTGGTTCGATAACTTCGCGGAACATTGTAATTTAAAAATTTTAATTCAAAGTTGCCTAAGCCTTTCAGTTGATGTCAACCTGAGCGATTGCCCTTTAGGGCATCTCAAAGTTTATTTGACCGACAACTATGTCGATCATGTATTAAAGAAATGTATTTCTTCCACCAATAGGCTACTAAATTGTTCCGAAGAACCTATGATTCCAATGTCTGGTTTGTCATTTGTGTGCTTTGACGTATGGCCGATCACATTGAAAGCAAAGGTTCTAATTGTGCTTTTGTATAGGGTGAATGCACCAGTAGACGATCATGTATCAGTAGTCGATCACTTTCAGAAAAACATGAAAAATAAGGTTTTCAGAAGTGACGATCTTTTGAACAAAAGTTCTCTAACTGCACTCTAACTGCACTCTATCTACACTCTGGTCAAAAGATTGTCAACATCTAACAACCTTATTTTTCATGTTTTTCTGAAAGTGGTCGACTACTGATACATGGTCGACTACTGGTGCCTTCACCCTATCCGAATCTACTTTTAAGTCGTTTTGCATGTATGCGATTGCAGTACGAGTGTGTAATGCGTTTTTTATTATGTATATATGTCTGGCTGTCGGATTGTTGCATGTGTGTTTAATTTTTTATATTGCCTGTGCGTTTCATTTTTTATATTGCGTGAGTGTTTGACTTTTTATATTGTATGTAGGAGTGGAAATGAGTGGTTGGTATGCGCATGGGGTTAGCGGTTTTAGTCGGTATAAATCCGACACTACCTGGTAGTGCGGATCCTACTAGGCGTCTTTTGAAGATTCCCGCTGTTTTCCCCGGTAAAAACAATCCAAAGAAAAAAAAATTTGTAAACAATTTAATTATTTTGCAGATTCTATTGATGTCAACGAATTGAAGCAATTTCGGAAATAAAATAAAATATTTTAGGAGTTGTATAAATTTTGTAATATTATTGTTGAATTTAATATGATCATTGTTATTGTAATAATTGTAATGACTAATATTATTTAAAATTAATAAAGAATTTGTATATCATTTAACATATACTTATGTATCTAATTGTACTTTTACTTTTAATTATATTTATATTTTCAGAAGGTAAATCGGAGGAAGTGCGGACGTGATTCAAAGGACCCCTGTCATTTCTAAAATATAATTTAAAAGATTAAATTTTGGAATGACCAGAAATCCTTCAGATGGCGTCTTCACTTTCCCTGGTTTACCTTTTCTAAGGCCGTCTGACCATGGATCGTCGCTTCAGTGACGCGTATGCAGCGGATAGAAGGATAAACAAAGAAATTGAATATATTTTCTTTTCCTATAAAAAGAAGATACAGGGTATCCCAAAAATGCTGCGGGTCCTTAAAGGGGGTGATTCGGGGGGTGATAGCAAACAACTTTTTCCTTTGCGAAAATGTTCTCCGATGTTTCGTTAACGAGATATTAACAAAAAGCACCGACCAATCAGAGCCCGAGATTGGCGGCCGAGTTCCCGCGCTAGCGTGGCCGCGCGCCGCGCTGCGACTGCGAACAAGCAACTCGGCATGCATCGAAGGAAATTGCACAGAATGGCAAATGAAAAAGACGTAACAAATAAAATCGAACATGTTGTCATGGTTTGTTCGTCATTTAAAGTGAATAATGAATAAAGGATAAATGGATGAAAATCGCGTGCAACCTAAAAAGACGAATACGCAGTTTTTTTTTAGAAGATTCGAAAATAATAATTATTTGAAGTGGGAGGATAAGGAATACGTAAATTTTCTTGTGTTAATAACGTATCCACGAAAAGGTAATGTAACAGGAAATTAACGAAAAATAATAGTAGTTCGTTATTGTGATAAAAATCCGTAATTCAATAACGGCCAGCACTGTTGGTGATAACGAATAAGTCTGTTTAAAAAGCTCGAATAAATATTTTCGAACAGGAATTTGGAGAATTATCGCCGGAAATAAGCCATCGTTTGCGTTAAATTTAAAAATGAATGATCACCAATAAAGTAACTAAAACTCACCCTTGTTGGAAATTCACCTGCAGCTTGAAAATCTGTGTCACAGGGTCACTGAACCGATCCTGGTCATCGATGGACGAGCTCAGTGCACAGCTGGTCCCAGGTATACGACACTACCGAAAGTTAAGGGTCGCAATATCAGATGCGTCCAGGTCAACGTACCGAATATTCACTTCACTGCACGGCTACTAACACTGATCACTTAATTTATTTTTCATGGAACGTGTTGTTCCTACGTTATAAAAATTGGTGGAAATGAATTTTTACTTGGCGTTCGGAGCCGTGGGTATTTCCGCGCAAATTCTCACGCTGCAGCACTTGCGTCCTCGTTGTTCGGGGGGTGCAACCAGAACATCGCGTAATACTCTTGAGCAGAGAACATTTCTGCGACGTGATTGCTTGCTGACTGACAAGATTTTTACGAAGCGACTTCTTCTACCCTCAAATAGTTTCTCTCGTTCCATTATGAGTTGACCCCCCACCAGACCAAGAGGCTTCAGGTAGAAAGAAGCCAGCACATTTTCGAAACACACGTGCTTCGCAGAAGTGCAACGAACGGACTATCGTGCACTTTTACAAAACTCCGCGTTCCGTCCTTTTACTGCTAATGTACCCATTGCTTCGAGGTAGGCAGCAGACACCACGTGCATCCCTCCCAAACGGCCACTGTCCTAAAGAGGTCCTCTTCACAGCAGTATCTCCTCCCCAAGGCTTCACCCGCACGGAATTCGTCGACGCAGAGCATTTCGCTAGGGTCGCGGTTTATGACCGTACTGTCCCACTAGTCGACGGTAGACAACGGTTTCCTACAGTTTTGGGTAATTTATGGCTTAGTTGGTTCCGCCTCGTAGCAGACGTGAACTCAGAGTATCGGAAAATGGAAACTGGAAACAGGATTTTTTTCTTTATAGCAACTCGAAGACTTTCTGTTTCTCTTTTCTTCCGTCCCTTTCGAACCGAAACACGTGGTGTCTGCTGCCTATCTCGAAGCAATGAGTACATTGGCAGTAAAAGGACGGAACGCGGACTTTTGTAAAAGTGCACGATAGTCCGTTCGTTGCACTTCTGCGAAGCACGTGTGTTTCGAAAATATGCTGGCTTCTTTTCACCTGAAGCCTCTTGGCCTGGTGGGGGTCAACTCATAATGGCACGAGAGAAACTATTTGAGGGTAGAAGAAGTCGCTTGGAAAAAATCTTGTCAGTCAGCAAGCAATCACGTCGCAGAAATGTTCTCTGCTTAAGAGTATTACGCGATGTTCTGGTTGCACCCCCCGAACAACGAGGACGCAAGTGCTGCAGCGTGAGAATTTGCGCGGAAATACCCACGGCTCCGAACGCCAAGTAAAAATTCATTTCCACCAATTTTTATAACGTAGGAACAACACGTTCCATGAAAAATAAATTAAGTGATCAGTGTTAGTAGCCGTGCAGTGAAGTGAATATTCGGTACATTAACCCGGACGCACTTGACGTTGCGACCTTTAACTTTGGATGGCGTCGTGTACCTGAGATCAGCTGTGCATTCGGCGCGTCTGTCGATGACCAGGATCGGTTCAGTGACCTAGTGACACAGATTTTCAAGCTGCAGGTGAATTTCCGAAAGGGTGAGTTTTAGGTACATTATTGGCGACTATTATTTTTTAAATTTAACGCAGGTTATGGCTAATTTCCAGTGATAATTCTCCAAATTTCCGTACGTAAATTTTTTTCGCAGTTTTTAAACGGAGTTATTCATTATCAACAACAGTGTTGGACGTTATTGAACTATGGATTTTTATCACAATAACGAACTACGATCACTTTTCGCTCGTTCCCTGTTGCATTACCTTTTCGTTTGTACGTTATTAAAAAAGGAAATTTACGTGTTCCTTATCCTCTCACTCCAAGTAATTATTATTTTCGATTCTTCTAAAAAAAACCTTTGTATTTGTCTTTTTACGTTACGCATGATTTTCATCCATTACCTTTTCGTGGCTACGTTATTAACACAAGAAAATTTACGTATTCCTTATCCTCCCACTTCAAATAATTATTATTTTCGAATCTTCTAAAAAAAAACTGCGTATTCGTCTTTTTACGTTGCACGCGATTTTCATCCATTTATCCTTTATTCATTTTTCACTTTAAATGACAAACAAACCATGACAAAATGTTCGATTTTATTTGTTACGTCTTTTTCATTTGCCATTCTCTGCAATTTCCTTCGATGCATGCCGAGTTGCTTGTTCGTAGTCGCAGCGCGGCGCGCGGCCACGCTACCGCGGGAACTCGGCCTCCAATCTCGGGCTCTGATTGATCGGTGCTTTTTGTTAATATCTCGTTAACGAAACCTCGGAGAACATTTTCGCAAAGGAAAAAGTTGTTTCCAATCACCCCCTGAATCACCCCCTTCAAGGAACCGCAGCATTTTTGGGACACCCTGTATATTCAATTTCAATGTTTATCCTTCTATCTGCTGCATACGTGTCGCTGGCGCGACGATCCGTGGACAGGTTTTAAAGTAAGCGGTGCATTACACGGATACACATACACATACGTCCCGATTCGCACCAATTCACACATTCACAGTTTAGTACGCGCCTAATAGGTAGGAGGCGCTACAAACTCTGCTTCAACTTTCGTAAGAGGGATGCTTGGCCCCCCTGGTAGCGTCGCGCGGTCTTCTTGACAACGGAAGGCACGCTGTGCGAGAGAAAGATTGGAAGGGGAAGCAGGCGCGTGAGGGGCCTCTACGCTGGAGAGCCCTGCAGTAGACCCTACAGCATGGGCGTAGTCAAGGGGGGGGCAGGGGGGGGCGCTTGCCCCCCCCCCCCTGACCGGAAAAAATATTAAACGTTCGTCCAAAATTAAATTAGTTTATTACAAAATAAAAATAAATTTAATTGTGAAGTAATTGCGCATTACACGTCCCTGGTTATATTGATTCCTACCTATGTACATAAATTCAAAATTCAGTGTACACATTGGCCGAATTGGAAGCCGGAGGACTCTGTGGCTCCAAAAGCCGAGCCGGTGCTGAGTGCGGAGCTGTTAAGGTAGGCTCTCACTACGCCTCGCCTCGTTTTATTCTTCCTATGCTTAGCCTATGGAGTTTGACCATCAAGAGACACGGTAGTGTCTCGCGCCAAGTATATATAGATATATGCGCAGCGCGAGACACCGAGTGTCTATATTACGCCACGACTCGCTATCAAGAACCCTGAGATTTCCGAATCTCAATAACGGCTGATCCGATTAGGTTTTGAATGGTCTTAATGGATAGCTTGGGTTTGATTTACATAAGAAAAGTGTCTTCGTTTTGTTTCTACGGGCCTTATGAGCTGAGATATTTCGATGTAAAGTTGCAATTTGCTGAATTTTATGTTCTTAAAATTCAGCATCGTCATAGT
Organism: Andrena marginata; assembly: GCA_963932335.1. Classification (NCBI taxonomy): domain Eukaryota; kingdom Metazoa; phylum Arthropoda; class Insecta; order Hymenoptera; family Andrenidae; genus Andrena; species Andrena marginata. The sequence goes on from OZ010660.1 coordinate 20,942,450, forward strand.
CATCGTCCTACACTTCTAGGCAAGAGGGGAGTATGAAAGGGTGAGGAAATGTCCCTCAGGCACGTCGTTCATTGGATGCGGGTTTCGGCCAATCGCGTAACAAATACTCTGACAGCTACATAGTCAGAGATAACCTACAATGTGCTTAGTGTCAAATAAAGTAAATTGTCCGAATTTGAAATGTCACGAGTTTTTACATTAATTAGGAGACCGAATTATTGTCTTAATTAAGAAGGTAAGTCGCCAAATTTTTTTAAATCGAGTTAGTATGTACAGTCGTAGACTTGGAAGTTGTCCGGAGAAGGTTCGACAGAGAACCATCTTCTTTCGCATAAGTTTCTGGAAATTTGTACCATGCATGTATAAAATAATAATACCATGCATGTACAAAATAATATAAATTGTAACAAATTGCATTGCATTTAAATTGCCAGATATTTTTATACCAGCAATTTAGAGATTTTATGTAAAGCTTATATACATTATATTTAGAAATGAAGGAGACGCAGAGGACCTGGATAAAAATGAAAGGGACGCACAGGCTTGGATAGAATTGAAGGGGACGCACAGGCTTGGATGGATAGAAATGAAGGGAATGCACAGGCGTGGAGGTTGTCCGGAGAAGATTAGATAGATAGACAGAGTATCTTGTTTCGCACAAGTTTCTGGAACTTTGTCAAATAAGGTAAATCGACAAAAGGGTATAGCCGGTTAAGATGGTCAAATGTGCCCCTGAACCAAATTCAAATCGCGATGAGTCATTCGAAAGCTTATAAAAAAAGAACGATTTCTGCCAAGTTTCAACTTTGTATCTCGACCCGGGGGGTAGTAAAGGGTAAAAATAGAAAATCAGGTTTTTGGCGAATTTCTACTATACCAGGGAATGAAAAATTTTGAAAAAATTCAGAGGCATATCTGTTATCGGGACACATATTAGGGAATTATTTCAGATTTTTAAATTGAGAAATCAAGCTGTGAAAAATAAAAAACGCCAAAAAATGATGAAAAATGCCAGTTGTGTATCGAAGCAGTTGCAGAACTATAATCATATTTTTACTGTAAGTGCGTATCATTGTTACTATTGTCCTGAATTTTTTTCAGATTTTTCAATTTGGTGCGCCGCAGTTAAAAAAATTAAAAACCGATTTTTTCGTCGTTTTTTCCGTGTTAGAGTAACTTATACGTCGAATTGCTTCATGAAATAAGTGTTTTATGCGATCTTTAATGTTTATACGTACAGCAAAACATCATAGGAATTAAAGAAACTGGAAAAACCGAATCATTTGAAACTATGTTATGCAGCTTACATTATAAAGTGTCTACCGTATTTTCCAACGGTGTCGGTGGCGCAGCGGTAGAGTGTCGAGCTGCTATACCGCTGCGAACTTTTTTAACATAGGTTCGAATCTCGAACTTCGAAGTCCGCTTGGGCAAAGTTTTTTCTTTTTTTTCCCGTAATTATATATATTTTCTAACTATATGACAATGATCAATATTGGTTTTCAAATGATTTAAGAATGTTTGAAAAATATATTAATCTGAAATATACGTAAACATGAGTTCGGACTGCGTTTCTCTTGTCAAGTATCCTGCCAATTACGATATTATTTAACATTTCCTACATTATATTAATATGTGAAGATCGTTTTCGAATCTCTTACCTTTAACAATTATGCATGAATGCACGAGAATAGTCCTGCACAGACTGTCACGGGGTCACGTCGTCTCTCGAAACTTGTGACATTCATTAATTAACGTGTGGTCTTTACAATCTGTACACATTTGTAGCGTGCGTAGCTTCGAATTTGGAGCGGAGCAGAAGGCAACCAGGTAGGGTCGTAAAGTTCAACGGAAGGTTTCGTAGCCGTTGGATTTTGCCAGGCGACGAAACCTCCCCTGTTCCAGCACTCGGGGTTTTTCCTAATTTTTGCACACGCTACGCGTTTTCTTCGGTAAGGGAAGGAAAGCGACCGTTGATGAGCATTCGGCTACGAGTTAGCGTCTTGAGCGGTTGTGCTTTTCTCGCGTTAGATTTTAACTCTCTACGGAAGTTTTTGTGTTACCTTAGTAAATAAACAGTATTCTTTGTCGGTGTGTGTTCATCTGTGGTTGTGTGTTCAATATGTCGACGGAGAAAGTACAATTTGTGGAAAGGAAAACCTTACATGCTAAGTGTATTCGGTGTAATATTTTGGTTCGCAAATCACCTGGTCAGATACGGAAAATCAAGACGGAAGTTGATGCAGTGAAGTATTCTAAAATTCTGAAAAGAGTGGTACCTGTTGGTGACATATTTTGCAATAGGTGCCGCGTTTACATTTACAAAAACGCGATAACTACCGCCCCCAATCGTGAAAATTCTCAGGAATTTCGTCAACTTGAGGAATCTTCTGTCAGAGTGTTTTCTGTAGCTGAATCTTTTTCTTCAGGACCCTCTTCTTCAGTTGAACTCTCTTCTTCAGCTCAAACCTCTTCTTCAGCTGGACCCTCTTCTTCGGGTGAAACCTCTTCTTCAGCTGGTCCCTCTACTTCGGGGGAAACCTCTTCTTCAGCTCAAACCTCTTCTTCAGCTGGACCCTCTTCATCAGCTGAACCTTCTTCTTCGGCTGAACTCTCCTCTTCATCCAGAGTTTTTTCTGCCGCAATATCTTTGCACAGAACAGCCTCAGCCGAAATACTTTCACCCGAAAAATCAACTGAAAAATCTTCACCGGAAAAATCTGAATCCGAATCTGTTGCTACATCGTCTTCCTCAACAGAAGATCCATCATTTCTTATGGATTTGAGGAATGTTGAACAAGTAGCTACTGAATTCGTAGAGATGCCATTTTCTAGAGTTATTTCCACTCATAGGTACTGTTTCGTCTGTGGAATTTCGAAAAATATCGTGAATGTACCGAATGAAACCAGGAAGCAGGTATTTATATTGCGAAGATTATATGTTCCTAAAGGAAATCGGTGCTGTTCTGGTCATTTATTAAAGAACCGTTTGTTTCAGGAAGATGTTCTAAACTTAAGAATACATTCAAATAGCAGTGTAATCGAGACCAAAGAATTACGAAATTATTTTGAATACCTTTCAGTTAATAACAATTCAAGTATCAAAGATACAATAGGTGATTTTACACTTTCTGAAGAGCGGTTAAAAGTATTTACAGGTTTAACGTGGGAAAACGTAATAAAGCTTCGGGAAATGATGACTTCTTTGAGAAATTCTGAGCAGCGAGATGTCACACAAGCTATTGTTGTTTTCTTGTTCAAATTGCGTACTGGTAACTCAAATAGTATGATAGCTGCAATTCTCGGATTAGAACGCGAGCAACAGGTATCTGATTTTTGTAGGTCCGTCGTAAAGTCTTTTGAAAAAGATATTCTACCTAGTTATTTTGGATTCGCGACACTTCCCCGGAAAACTCTAATAGAAAATCAAACCTCTCTTGTTGCCAAAAAGTTATATGGTATCACAGATCAGTTAGCACTGATTTTCGATGGAACATATATTCGCCATCAGAAAAGTTCTAATAATGAATATCAACGAAAATCATATTCCGGTCAAAAGAAAGTACCCTTATGTAAACCTTTCACGATTTGCACCACAAACGGCTATGTGGTTGAAGTTCTTGGCCCTTTTTGTGCAAACCAGAACGATGCACAAATCATGAAAATTGCTCTGGAAGATCCAAATGGTTTGCAAACCCTTTTAAAACCTGGGGATATTTGTATTGTTGATCGAGGTTTTCGCGACGTAACATCTTATTTAGAAGAGCGCGGTTACAGAGTGCTTATGCCTGCGTTAAAAGGTAAGCGTAATCAGCTAACGACTGCAGAATCAAATGCATCCCGTCACGTCACTAAGATTCGCTGGGTAGTCGAGGCAATTCACGGCATCATAGGGCAAAAATACAAACTTCTTCACCATCAAATGGACAATAAGCTACTGCCTAAAGTTAGTTTATATTGCAAAATAGCGTGCTTTTTAAATAATACGTTTGGAAAGCGCTTAAATTCGGACGTAGATCTCTGTGATGAGATAGTAGAAAGAATGTCATCTCAAAACATTGCTGAGAATTCATTGTCAGTAGAAGTTGAAAACCAGCATTGGAACAGACGTAAGATTCCATTTAATCAACTATCATCTAACGATCTCCTTGATTTTCCAGAAATGACAGAGAAAGACCTCAAAATTCTATTCACTGGTTCATATCAATTATCTCAAGCAATCTCATATTTATCAGAACTAATGGATGAAGAGAACACCATTAATCTTCGATGTCTTAAAGAGAGAAATAATATTATTAAATTCGAAGTAAGATCCCGACATATTAACAGTAAAACCTATAGATGTTACATTGATTATGCACCAAACTCAATAGGCTACTCCGGAGTTAAACGCTATTGTTGTGAATGCGCAAATGGTAACCGAACCGTCGGGTGCTGTTCACACATAGCTGCAATAATTTATTACTTGTCGCATGCTCGGTACCTTTCAAAAATTGTTAGGCCTGCAGAAATTCTTAGTAAAATATTCAACAATGAACACGTGACACCAATAATTAACGAAGACAGCGATGAAGATTAAAACCATCACACACGATTTTTGTTGCTATCCATGCATAATTGTTAAAGGTAAGAGATTCGAAAACGATCTTCACATATTAATATAATGTAGGAAATGTTAAATAATATCGTAATTGGCAGGATACTTGACAAGAGAAACGCAGTCCGAACTCATGTTTACGTATATTTCAGATTAATATATTTTTCAAACATTCTTAAATCATTTGAAAACCAATATTGATCATTGTCATATAGTTAGAAAATATATATAATTACGGGAAAAAAAAGAAAAAACTTTGCCCAAGCGGACTTCGAAGTTCGAGATTCGAACCTATGTTAAAAAAGTTCGCAGCGGTATAGCAGCTCGACACTCTACCGCTGCGCCACCGACACCGTTGGAAAATACGGTAGACACTTTATAATGTAAGCTGCATAACATAGTTTCAAATGATTCGGTTTTTCCAGTTTCTTTAATTCCTATGATGTTTTGCTGTACGTATAAACATTAAAGATCGCATAAAACACTTATTTCATGAAGCAATTCGACGTATAAGTTACTCTAACACGGAAAAAACGACGAAAAAATCGGTTTTTAATTTTTTTAACTGCGGCGCACCAAATTGAAAAATCTGAAAAAAATTCAGGACAATAGTAACAATGATACGCACTTACAGTAAAAATATGATTATAGTTCTGCAACTGCTTCGATACACAACTGGCATTTTTCATCATTTTTTGGCGTTTTTTATTTTTCACAGCTTGATTTCTCAATTTAAAAATCTGAAATAATTCCCTAATATGTGTCCCGATAACAGATATGCCTCTGAATTTTTTCAAAATTTTTCATTCCCTGGTATAGTAGAAATTCGCCAAAAACCTGATTTTCTATTTTTACCCTTTACTACCCCCCGGGTCGAGATACAAAGTTGAAACTTGGCAGAAATCGTTCTTTTTTTATAAGCTTTCGAATGACTCATCGCGATTTGAATTTGGTTCAGGGGCACATTTGACCATCTTAACCGGCTATACCCTTTGTCTAAAGACATAACATTAAGAATTATTAAGAAAATAGATTATGGTGGACTGCTTGCAATGTAAAGCAAGTCACATTAGTGAAGAAAGTACACTGAAAACACATCTACGTTAATGCTTTTCAATCTTTTGTGAAAGACATTCGTAATACTTTAATTAATAAAATCCAAAGTAGTTGTCACGCTATTCATTAATTCATTAATTTTTTAGATTCCCATTATTTCAATTCACCAATAAACATACTAAATTAGTTTCATTCCAACACCAATAAAGTGTGCGTTAAAACTATTGGATCTCCTCGTTCATTTTCGCTGAATCATTACCATTAGCATTTAAATTTCCTGCAACAAGACTTTCTACCATACGCTCTCACCTCTTTTGGACACATTATTTAGTCTCTACACTCACTAAAGCAAAAGGCCACTCTATTTCTATAAATAGTAAGTTCTATGTTAAATTGTATATAATTAAAATGTGGCTTTATATATTTACAGATAATCAAAGCAGAAGATAGTGCAGTGTAGCAATACGGAAATTTAATATATGTACTATTCCCACAACCAAAGTAGTAATAGCTGGACAATCATATAAAGTTATGAATGCTATATTTCATAGTGGTTCATGTATTGGGGATGGCCATTACACCAGTATATGTAAAGAAGAAGGAATGACTAGTAGTTGGATTGAAGCTGATGACGTGCAAATTAAAAAAAGGCAATGGCCCAAAGGCGCTAAAAATCTTTATATTTTATTCTTACAAAAAAAATGATAATAAATAAGCATGGTAGTGAACCGATGTACAATCCCATAAAAAGAATCCCATTTAAAAAATTGTCATAATTTAATAACAGTAAACACTACAAAATGTGTGAAATCCCCACAAAATTACCTTTTTACAAAAAGGTACAAAAAAGAGCGCCAAGTATATAATCTCTTCAAAAAGAATCCTATTTAAAAACAATGTCGTAAATTAATATAAATTTAATAATGTTCTATACTCTACAAAAATAATGTTCTAGACTGTACAAAAATAATGATATACAACAATTGCGCCAATTATCACAATGACTATTTATACAAAGAAAAAATCACAATAGCACAATGAAAAAATGTATTAAATAATATCAAGCAGATATATTTTATACAATCAAGAGACACGGTAGTGTCTCGCGCCAAGTATATATATATATATATATATATGCGCAGCGCAAGACACGGAGTGGCTCTATTACGCGACGACTCGCTATCAAGAACCCTGAGATTTCCGAATCTCAATAACGGCTGATCCAATTAGATTTTGAATGGTCTTAATGGATAGCTTGGGTTTGATTTACATGAGAAAAGTGTCTTCGTTTTGTTCCTACGGGCCTTATGAGCTGAGATATTTCGATGTAAAGTTGCAATTTGCTGAATTTTATGTTCTTAAAATTCAGCATCGTCATAGTCATCGTCCTACACTTCTAGGCAAGAGGGGAGTATGAAAGGGTGAGGAAATGTCTCTCAGGCACGTTGTTCATTGGATGCGGGCATCGGCCAATCGCGTAACAAATTGTTGTCACGTGACAGCTAGCCAGAGATATTATAACCTACCAAGTACTAAGTGTCAAATAAATTGTTGTCACGTGACAGCTAGGCAGAGATATTTTAACCTACCAAGTGCTAAGGGTCAAATAAAGTAAATTGTCGGAATTTGAAATGTCACGAGTTTTTACACTAATAGGAGACTGAATTATTGTCTCAATTAACAAGGTAAGTCGCCAAAATTTTTCAAATAGATTTCTTATGTAGAGTCGCAGACTTGGAAGTTGTCTGGAGAAGGTTCGACAGAGAAGCATCTTCTTTCGCACAAGTTTCCACAAATTAATATATTGTTTTTATACCAGCAAACAATTTTTACACAGGCTCGAATAAAAATGAAGGGGACGCCCAGGCTTGGATAGAAATGAAGGGGACGCACAAGCTTGGATAGAAATGAAGGGGATGCACAGGCTTGGAGGTTGTGCAGAGAAGGTTAGACAGACAGAAAAACATCTTGTTTCGCACAAGTTTCTGGAAAGTTGTCAAATAAGGTAAATCGACAAAATTTGTCAAAGTAGCGTAGCATTAAGAATTAAGAAAATTATAGCGTACTGCTTGCAACGTTGAGCAAGTCACATTAGTGAAGAAAGTATGCTGAAAACGCATCTCCCTTGATACTTTTCAATCTCTTTTGGAAAGGTATTCCTAATACTTTATTAAAATCCACAGTAGTTCCTACGCTATTCATTAATTTTATTAGTTTCCCATTAACAATATTTCAATTCAAAAATATAGACATACTAAATTAATTTTATTCCAATACCAATACATTGTACGTTAAAAATATTGAATCTCTTCGTTCATTTTTGCTGAATTACCATTAGCATTTAAATTTCCTGCAACAAGACATTCTGCCATACGCTCTCACCTCCTTCCGACACATTTTGTAGTCTGTACACTTAAAATAGCAAAGGGCCAATCTATTTTTATATGTTCTACGTTAAGTCATAACTAAAATGTGGAATTTTGTATATTTACAGATAATCGAAGCAGAAGCGATAGAGAAAGTAACCCTGCTGCAAATGAGAAAAATAAGCACATTTTCATGTATAATTTTATTCTAGAGTTTTAAGAAATATGTATATACAATTAATATTGAGTTTTATTATGAATGTGGAAAACTGTATAATTCAGACAACAAAAATAAATCGGACATAATATTATATTAATTAAACGATTTTATTCAGCTTCGATTCTATGTTTGCTTCTTGTATGTTTGCTTCATATCTGAAAACTCAACTTGAAACCAATTCGACCAATCCAATTGTCTTGTAGCTTTGCAAGCGTGCGGAGTTTGGATAACCATATAATATATTGTTGAAAAAATAACCCCGAGGGGGTGAAAAAGTTATCCAGTCATCAATAAACACTACAAAATGTGTGAAATCCCCACAAAATTACCTTTTTTAAAAAAGGTACAAAAAAGAGCGCCAAGTATATAATTCCATCATAAAGAATTCCATTTAAAAACATTGTCGTAAATTAATATAAATTTCTTAATATGCTATATTTAACTTTACAAAAGTGATGAGATACAACAATTGCGCCAATTATCACAATGGCTATTTATACAAAGAAAAAAATGTACTCAATAATATTAAGCCGACATATTTTTATACAAATCAATATTTTAATACGAATAAATATTTTATTCAAAATACTTGGCGCTGCTCTCTGAATTGGTGTTGCTAAACTGAATAAATATGCATAAATTGCATTAAAATCTTTTTCTTTCTTTCTTGTCTCTGTGGTGTCTTGTCTTGTTTTATTTATTAACCAAGACAATTAACATTTTTTCGGAGAGCAGCGCCAAGTATTTTGAATAAAATATTTATTATTCGTATTAAAATATTGATTTGTATAAAAATATGTCGGCTTAATATTATTGAGTACATTTTTTTCTTTGTATAAATAGCCATTGTGATAATTGGCGCAATTGTTGTATCTCATCACTTTTGTAAAGTTAAATATAGCATATTAAGAAATTTATATTAATTTACGACAATGTTTTTAAATGGAATTCTTTATGATGGAATTATATACTTGGCGCTCTTTTTTGTACCTTTTTTAAAAAAGGTAATTTTGTGGGGATTTAACTCACACTGCGCCTCAGCGCGACTCCAAGCAGCGGATTTTTCCTCGAGAATATTTTGAGGAAGAGAGGCGAGGTGAGCCCAGGCGAGGCGTAGTGTGAGCCTACTGAATTGACGACTGCACAGAAAGAGATTCTCTGAGCATCTGACCAAACACATGAACCGAGACAAGCTCAGATAACTTCAGGAAGGGAAAAACTGAGGCGACGTGAGCCTAGATATGAGTGCGAAAAGAAGTTGCGGCGCAACTGTTGCGCCGTGGCGAGGCCGCGAGGCAAGGCGAGCGATCGTCTACTGTCTCCGCATCGTGTTGTGTATCTACTCGGATCGTGAGATTGTGTCGTCAAATCGTGTATTCGAGATAGAATTATTTAGGTATAAAATCGAAAATGGATATTAGACGATTTTTGGAGGTAAGTTTCACTGCACGTTTTTATTAGATATTAATTTATTGTACGGTAGTTCCTCGCCAATTGACAATTGTCAACTGGACCGGCCCGCGACAATCGGCAAGGCTAAGAAACAAAACTCACACCTCTGATTTCATGCCTCACTGACAATGAGCTTTATGGCTTTCATCGCCCACTTGTTCTCGAGCGCCGAACATCGAGCGTCGCTCACACGTGTTCCCAAAGCTTAAATAAATATAAATTGTGTGTGTGGGAAGGGGGGGTACTTGGCGACAATTCTTAGGGTTTTGAAGGCGACAATTAACGAGGAACTACTGTATCAAAAAGGAATTACAGTCTCCTTCCGGTGTCTGTCTGTTTGTCCCATACCTCTGTTTCCGGTCCGGAAATTCCGGATCTGTTTGAACAAGATATTTTAGATTGGCATTCTCATTTGGCCGGTTTTTATTTGATCGACTCCAGTAGGAGGTGACTCAAAATACTACCCTATTAAATGACTCTGTTTGTGATCTGAAACTGTAAGTGTATAACTGCACGGTCTGCAGGCATTAATCTCGCTATTCGTGAAGTTAATTTATTTGTGGATGAATTTTATAAATTTCTGTCCGTCGTAAAAAGATGATGTCCTGTATTATGCCCGTTACTACGATAGATGCAAGCATTGCATAAAGCATTGCAGATGGGTTCATTTCGCATTGTACATTGCAGAAAGCATGATAGTGATCATTTCGTTTCAGTGTCGCAGAAAAGGAAACATCGAGAGAAAAACAGTGGCGAAAGTGAAAGCGAAGAAGAAAGGGTCGCTGCACCTATTATCTGCACTTTTGTACCTCAAGCTGTATCCGCATTATCACCACGTGGTGAATCTGAACTTAAAACCTGCTGCGATAATGACCTTGGCAAGTGGGTCTGAAGATCTTCTTCTATGACATCATCCCAGAAAATGGAAATCCTAAAACGCTGCTGGTCACCCCCAGAAAGCTATAACTTTGCTGACAACGCCACACATTTAAAAAGAAAATTTAAATATAGTTGGCTGCAGGATTATGCTCCTTGGCTTACATATTCGAAACGACTGAAGGGCGCATTGTGCTTGTACTGTGTGCTGTTTCCACCAACTACAGTACAAGGCGTTTTGGGTTCATTCATAGTAAGGCCTTTTACCCGCTATAAAGACATGCACGAATACTCCAAAAACCATGTTTCAACTCAATGGCACAAAACAGCAATCACAGTCGCAAAGAGTTTCACGGAGAATGTGCCTGTGCATGTCATGATGGATTCTGCGCACAAGAAAGAAGTAGAAGCCAACAGAAATAACATCAATCATTTCGACTGTAATCTTTTGTGGTACACACGATTTGCCCCTGAGGGGTAAAGAACAACATCAAGGTGTTCTTGAAGACTTAATTAAACTCAAGATTGAAGCCGGTGATCAAATTTTAAAACAACATATGGAGAAGGACAAGAAAAATGCCAACTACATGTCTCCGCAGATTCAAAATGAATTAATTGATTTAAGTGGGGCGGTTATTAAAGATGAAATCATTACATATGTAAAGAAGGCTTACGCCTATAGCGTGCTGGCAACTAGTGATATATCAGGAAAGGAGCAACTATTAATTGGTATTCGATTTTTTGACCAAGAAAACATGATAGTCCGAGAGGAATTTCTAGGGTTTGTGGAATTGGCTGCTATGGACGCTAAAACTATTGCCACTGCAATAGACAACTTTTTAGAAAATGAAGGTCTTGATGCAGACAAGTGTGTTGGACAAGGTTACGATGGATGTTCAACCATGGCAGGGAAGGATGGTGGTTTTCAGAAATTTCTGCGCAAAAAGTATAAGAAAGCCTTGTACTTTCATTGTGCTAGCCACAAACTGAACTTAGTTGTAAACGATTTGAATTCTCTCCCAGAAATACGAAACACGATTTCAACAGTTAAGGAAATAATTAAATTCTTTCGTGAATCGGTTCTACGTAGAAAGTATGCACCAAATATCCCAGTGTTCTGTGAGACACGTTGGTCTCAGAAATACAAAAGTATCGCCATATTCAAGGAAAATTATGTGAGTATTGTCAAAGGGCTTGAAACACTATCGAAGGATGGTAACACAGCAACCAGAAAAAATGCTTTTCAACTGCATTGTGCTGCTACAAAGTCGGAATTCATTATCTGCGTCGGTCTCATAGCAAAATATTCTGCACTGTTGCAACCTGTGGCAAATGCTTTACAGTCAAAAAGTATTGACATGCTGCAATGTATGAATCATATAAAAAGAATATTAGGTCTTGTGAAAGGTTACCGTGAAACTGCGGACATCGTAAGCCAAGATATTCTAACTGATGCCAATACAATCGCTGAGAATCTTGGAATTGTCTTACAACTGCCAAGGGTTGTGGCACGACAACGGTACCGTTCAAATCCTCCAACGCAAAGCCCTGCCGAATTCTGGAATAGGTCCCTCTTTATTCCTTATTTAGATTCTTTAATATCTTCACTACAGGAGCGATTTTCCTATGAGAACTTACCTGCATTCTCATTATTAATTCTGCACCCGTATATTATGTTGGGCATGACAATAGGAGATTTTATTGAAAAAGCAGAAAGTTTCTCCCATTATTACAATTTGAACAACTTTTCCACTGAAGCTGAACTATGGTACAACCTCTGGAAGGATAAAAAAATTGTAAAAGATGTACTTAAAGAGGTGGAAATAGCAGCACTGGTAAAAGAAACTCAGACTTTTTATCCAGCAACGAAATCAACTCTGCTAATTTCCCTTGCGCAACCATGCACAACATGTACGATTGAAAGGTCCTTCAGTACATTGTGGAGGGTGAAAATCTGGTTGCGTTCAACAATGTCGGAGAATCGACTCAGTGGACTTTGTATGCTGAGTGTGCACAAACAAATGGTGCGTGAGAAAAGGAAGAAGATAGAAGAAGAAGTATTGAGAAGGTTTAGTGAGAACCCTCGGAAGCTAGCTTTAAGTTAAATTTAGCATACGTGTTTTTCTTGTGTATAGATTGTTTTGTGTATCTAACTATACTTTGTACGTAGAATGCAATAACAAAATTTTTTTCACCATTTATTGCCCCCCCCCCCCCCCCCCGAATGAAATTCTGACTACGCCCATGCCCTACAGTGCTTGTTCAAACCATGAAAATGGATTAGCATACTCGACTCTACTATGTGCGTGTGTGAAACTGTATCTATGCGTGTCTTCTGCGTGTGCGTGGCAGGCGTCGCTGCTCCGCGTTTAGCTGTTTCTAGAGACGCGGTAGCGTCTCGACGCCAAGTACATGAAAGACACCCAATATACGTCGACTGTCGCTACCGTTATCATTTACTCGTCGCTCGGCTAATCCAACCTAACCTGAAACTTATTTCATTAATATCTCATCATGCTTGCAATATTTTCTAAATTTAAAGGCATTTTTCTTATGTAAACCGCATATAAGCTTTCCAATGAGACCAATTTCAATAAAATCGGTCCACACATGACAGAGATATCATAATATCGTCTCATGGATCAGTCGGAAACGGTAAGATTTTTCTCCTTTTCATGATTCTCCTTCTTGTTCAAGAAATTTTTCGACAAACATAATACGTATACGCGTTACACGCACACCTTCAGTCAAAACGAAACTGACACATGTTTCGTTCTTCTACGTATATACGTGTTAAGCCGGGTCCAGACCTGAATCCGTATACGCTGAGCAAGCTGAGCGCGCACGAATGACGCATGCGGAGGGGTCAAAAGTGCCATTGTGTCTTTGTTCGCAGTCGTAATGATGGTGTGATACATAGTTAGCTAAATAAACATACAGCTCAACCCCCCGTGTATTGCTGCCCCCGCGAGTAATCTCGTGTGATTTTTTAACACAACAGTGAGTCGGCCTGGCTGTATGAATAAAGAACAATGCAGGGTGTAGTGAAGAAAAGAAAGACAAATTATGCAGTAAAATAGAGCTTTAAAGTCTATCATATGGTAATTGCATTATTATTATTCTAAATGTGATTTTTAAATATTTGATTATTTGTTTATGTCAATATTAGCAATGGATTAAATTTATTTAGTCTATGTCTTCAATAATTCAAGTTATTAAAATTAATTTCTGTAGACGTTTCGTAAAAATCACCGAAAGCAGGGAACTTTGAAAATTTGTATTTTTTAAACAATTTCGAATCTGCAAAGATGAGGACTTAACCCTCCCTAATTTCATATGGACTACCATATATGTATTTCAATATCATGAAAATCCGAGACATCGAGGATTTTAGAAAAGTATCACATCTGCCTCTATGTTCCATGCTGAACGCAATGCACTCCAAACTCCCTTTGATGTGCGGAAGAAAACCGACAACGGTCGGCTCGGGCCATGTGCCTTCGCCGGCATTCCCCAGTCGGGTCGCATGCGCCGAGTCACCATGAATGACCCGTCGACAATAGCATATGCGTTCGCGCTCACCCTTTCTGACGTAGAAGCATGCAGCTCTGGCTACCAATATTAAGCAGATATATTTTTATACAAATAAATATTTTAATACGAATAAATATTTTATTCCAAATACTTGGCGTTGCGATCTAAAATACATAAACATATACATATACATACGAGTATTAGAAACGCTGTCAGATGTATTCTACATATATTTAATTCGAATATCATACGTAGCATATGCACATACACACATTCACGAACGTACGCACAAGAAAGAAAGAAAAAGATTATTGCAATTTATAGATATTTATTCAGTTTAGCAACACCAATTCGAAGAGCAGCGCCAAGTATTTTGAATAAAATATTTATTCGTATTAAAATATGTATTTGTATAAAAATATATCTGCTTATTATTTTGTAATACATTTTTTTCTTTGTATAAATAGCCATTGTTATAATTGCCGCAATTTTGGTATATCATTAACTTTGTAAAGCTATTAATTAATTTACGACAATGTTTTTAAATGGGATTCTTTTTGATGGGATAAATAAAATGCCCGCGATATGATTTTAGCTGTGTGTATGTAGTTGTGTCATCTTCAGCGCAGTTGGAAAGCACCTGTATGTACTGGCAGCTCATTTTAATTTCACATCTTTTTTTGTATTGTATATTTTTCTATTTTTTTGTGATATTATTATCTTCTATTTTTGTGATTTATTTGTTGTGTATTTTCTTCTATTTTTTTGTGATTTATATTATTATCTTCTATTTTTTGTGAGTTATTTGATTTTCATGTACTTGGCGTAATTTTTTTACCTTTTTGAAGTTTTTTTATGGGTCGGCTTTACAACTGCGCAGCCCCGAAGTTCCACCGCTAATATTCAACTGTTAATATCTCGAGAACGAAACCTCGGACTCCAAGACGGTAAAGGACTTTTTGATGTCTTTTTGCATGAAGAGTTTGCATGTTTCGGATTGTCCCATTACTATGGGACACTGTATGTATATCTGACTGCACGCAACATATTCATGTCTTATTATGGATTACGAACTCCATTCAAAGATACTCGAATGGCTGTGTTGACTGCAATTGATCATTGATTAACAGAAATTGAATTGTTTGTATCGTTTTTGGCAGATTGGGAAGACAGGAAAATCAACTTACAGACAGTACTACTTACTAAGTACTCATGAATATCAACAGATAGGTCAAATAAGCCATTGCAAGCTCAGATGTTTATTTGTGGAGGATAGTTGAAGTATTTATTGTAAACTTTCCTTTGGTTACACTTCGGAGCGGAAATGCATTCCTAAAACTCGTTCCCAAAAGTGTAGCCCATATTTTTCATATTTCCTATATGATTACCATATACCTACTTATGAACGTTATCTTTTATTAATTTATTGTTCCATGAAGAATTTAAGAGTATTTTCGTAATAAAAAATATGTGTTCTCAAATTTTTAATTGTCTGCTGTAATTACTTATTAAATTTAATTGACACGATTGTATTAAGAAATTTGTCCATTTTTGTTTATGACTTTCTTTGACATTTAAAATAACTTAAAAGTTACACGAATTACAGCCGGAAACTCGCGGATTCGATAATTGCGTGTTTCTGGACACGAACTGCACACAGTCAAGGAGTCTTTATTATATTTCAATGTATACTCTATAAGTCTATACGGTAACCAAGACATTACTATCTTTTTACTTCATTTACATTTCTGTTCACTCTTTTCATACATCAAATTAAAGTTTTAGTGAGAGACAGATGATAGTGTCGGTTTATTTAACGTCCAACTGACGGCGCTACACCTCAAAGTCTCCTCTATAGTAGCATTTAAACCATGCAAGATGGAGTGAGCTTCAATACTTTCCTAGCGAACCACCGTGCAGGCCACAGGGTAGGCGGAGAAGTCGGGGGAACGTGAAGACATCGCTTGGACTCAATGGGATCACCGTAAGGAATTTTTGATATAGGGTAGGCCTGGTGTCACGAATTATATACGTTCGCAACCGTGGGCAAACTACCCATATGGTGTGCCAGCAGTAAGCGACGCACCGGAGAAAAACGGTCACCCCCATCCCTCGCCGGTACGCGCTCCGTGATGTTCGACTGCGGCGATCGGACGAGAACCGGTGCTGTCATCACGGCCACTGCCGCTGGCAGTCATAGTGAGAGACAGATAGTGTCGGAAAGGTCCAACGGACGCGCCGCGCTTCAGAGTCTCCTCTATAGCGGCATTTAAAGCATGCAAGATGGAGTGAGCTTCGATACTTCCCTAGCGAACCATCGTGCAGGCCACTGGGTGGACGGAGTAGTCGGGGGAAAGTGAAGACAACGCTTGACTCAATGGGGTCACCGTAAGGAATTTTTGCTATTGGGTAGGCCTTGAGATCACGAACTACATATATACGTTCGCAACCGTAAGGACCTACCTATTCTTAGTGAGAGGCAGAAAGCCTCAGCACGCATACATATATATATATATATATATATATATATATATATATATATATTTTTCTTTTTAATTAGTCTTTTACTTCATGTATGTATAATTGTTTAATATGGCACGACGTCCGACACTGATATCGCCACCCAGCAATTCGACGCTTCACATCGGTTCGAACTCTAGACGTAACTATAACAATACCCCTCGACGCTATAAATTCCGACAGTAAGAATTAATTGCGTTGTCAAGGAAGAGTAAAGGAATGTCAGTCCTTTCAAGCCTATTGCCGCGTGACGTTCATTCTGCCCACCTCTAAGTCTGATTAATACTTAAGCATACTGCGTGACCCGAAATTATTATTAGACTGCGTCTACCTCTAAAGCTGCCCCTAGGTACACGATGAGACTTGCCTCGAAACATGTCTCGAGATAGGTCCCTCTCTCTTCCTCTCTCGACCTTGTCAGGATGCGAAATGAGACCTCGTCTCGAGGCATGCCTCAAGACAAGTCTCATCGTGTAGAGCAGGCTTAAAGAGCTGCCGCGTTACGACTCTTATTTAGAAATAAAACATTGTTTTATTTCACGTCTACCGGTTTCACGTGCTATTCCGAGCCGCATAGCAGGACACGTGTGAACCAGCACTCTAGTTTTATATTGCGTCACCAATTTTGCGGATTTCCTCGTAACAAGTAATAAGTTACAAAAACATTTCAACTGTATGTGTCGCTTTACATACCTTTACTTCTCTTAACATAAAGTTTAGGAAAAGCAAATATAAATACCTAATATAAGTAGATCTTCCTCTGGTCTCCGAAAAGATAGTAAGAACGTCTGGAGCACCTGTTGCTGAAGTCGGTCGCGTTACGCATGATTGCAGATCTGACTTTGGATCTCTGCTTCCGAAGAGGCTGAAGGAATCTTCTAAAAGCTCGTGCAGCCTTTTTCTCGCTCGACGTACAGGTCCAATTGAGGATGCTACATAAGTTAGATCATCGGATCCTGATGTGTCATTACCTGAAATAATTGTTCAAAAGACTGTGAAATGGAGCGAGTGTGGCTTATATGTATAATTTGTAAAGAGGTTACACGAAAAATATTTTTATTCGTGATCTTTTAAAATATAATACCCATTGTTTCCATTTAGGTATTTTTGTACAACCAAACGTCCTAAGTAAGTCCTTAGACTTATTTACAGATTTAAATGCTATTTTTTAAACGGTTAAACATTTTCATTTTTAAATTCGCCAGAGCATAGGGAAAGATACCAATAACAAGTGATATTGCATATGACATTACAATAGTCAATATTTAACTGTATACACTATTAACAAATGATTCTGCATGGTAATAAAAACATGAGAAATACCTTCAGTAGACAATGCTTGTCGTCGCAGATTCCAAACTGGAGGACCAACAACTCCAGGATCTTTGGTAGCACTTAACGTTCGCGTGAAAAACTTATCGCCGATTTCGTTGCCTTTAGATGTAGCACATACCAGTTCAGGTGAATCTACATCTAAATGTTTTACCTAGAAACGTAATGCTTAGTTAAAAAAGTAGGGATAAATAAAATGTTACAGAGATCGTATCAAATATTCAGAGCTTCTAAGATGTGGAAAAGGCTATAGATCTATTTTATAAATAAGTGAAGATAGGATGAAGTGGTAGACTGAAATATGGCTCCCTGTGATAAAACTTATCTACCTCTCATCACAAACTTGCTCAAATGTAAGAACTTATATGTATAGCAAAGAAATGTAATGCCTATCTTTTTCAATAAAATCATAAATTGCATTACATAAATGGTGTCTTTGTTATTTTTTTATACCTGCAAAACTAAGCATTATTTATTGAAGAAAAAATATAAGCATTTTGTGGGATACCATTTATAAAGAGGAGTGACAGCATTTTTTAGAACAGGGATGCTATAACTATCCGAAAACTTCTACGCATACTTATAGAACATTTATGCTTACAGAGGTTCCTATAGACAAAAAAAAGTTTGCTGACAATAGTATCTCCATTTGCATCGCCTATTAATCTTTAATTCATTACAGCCTGTCTCCTTTAAAACAGAGATCACAAGTTAACTGTGGAAAATTTTATACGCCACTACATTATTTCGACATATTTCGTAAATCATTTTTGGATATTGTTGCTTTAATACTATTATACGTTAATTTGATGAATAGAATTGTTTGCAATGATTTTTTAATAGTTTTCTGTTAATCGTATAAGTTCTTGTACCTGCTGATCAAAAAGATTTGACTACTAAGGTCGGGGCCAGATATATTGGCTGGTGAGTTTCATGAGGAGTATTCTCCCACCATACCGCTTGCCTGCCTCGGCGCTCTTTTTCTCAATGTTTTCTGACTCGTTCTCGTTCCATCTTGCTTTCGCCTTCGCAGAACAAGAGTGAGCCAGAAGTAGTGGGAATAGTGCCAAGCTCCTGATGCGTAGAACAAACCGGGTTCTTAGCGTAGAAATATATACATCAGAATAGGTGTGCGTTAGCTCGGAAAAAAATCAGGAGTTTTATTAGTCAGAACATTGATTCTTTCTTGATAGCTTCATCTCGTATCGATTTATGCATAGCTTCGTAACGCACACAACTATTACACTAAGAATAAATAACAGCTACACGACTACGTTCAGACGGAGCGGAGCAGCGTTCCCTTTACCTTTCGAGGGCCTTGCAACTCTAACTGACAACTCCACGATCGTCAGATGGTGGTGGCTGATTTCTTCTGGATCGCTGTTCACGAAAACGAATTCACCGACCAATGTATCTGGCCCCGACCTTAGAAGATAAATTTAATGGATTATAGAATATTTTCCTTTGTTTCCTATCATCAATCAAGGAGGGATCATAGAGCCTTTTCCAGATTCTAAGATTTCTCCCGAATATTAAACATACAATTTTTTGGTATTTTGAATGAAATTTGTTTTAAAACAATCGTTTTTACTGTACAAAATAAAATGCTACACACTATAACTGGTTCCAAAACTCTAGACAGAGGTTCAACCCCTTTCATACTGGGGAACTCTTTACAAGATGGCATAGAAAGGTATGAATGTGGCGAAGCTGTGGCTTCTTCTTCATCATTATCGCCATCATCTTCTTCTTCTGCTTTTTCTCTTCGTTCCGTGTAGTTGGTGTCCAGAGAATCAAATGTTTCTAAATGATCAACTATCACATCTGTCGAATCTGAAGTTCTAGGCGTGTGGACAGCATTTGTTCGCGACATTCTTTCACGTAACATTCTAGAAATAAATTACTATGTTTAAAAATCACTTGAAAGCACAAGCTATTGTCAATGCACTGTTTACATCAGATTTTAAATAATGACGAGTAAGGTATTAAACAATTAATAAATTAAAATACACAGTATCCCATCTTCCACTATTGGACCCATTAGTTGAAAAAAATGTTTTCTACAGCAACTAAATGTGTTTATTCAAGGTATTGTATAATAAAATTATTTCCACTTTGCTATAAAGGCATTAAGTTCAAATCAATATCATTTTAGTTGTTTTGCATAATATCATAATTGTTTTAGTTACACCTCATAGCGGTTCTTGAGGAATTAATATAGTGTTGAACTTTGAAAAAATTGATGGTTTTTACGTTTTCGCATAGTTTAGGTCAGCACTATCCAAGTCAGGGCTTGCAAGCCCTTTGGGGTTCTTCCACTCCCGTCCGTGTCCTTAGAGATACCGCGCATCGCTAAAGAGGCAACTGTGACGCTACACATGACGTATGATTAGTGACACTCGTCGCCACAGCGAGTCAATGCTACAGTACATATTCATCGTGAATACTGTTTGGGTCGAAGCGGTTGACACTGAAGCTGAACAGCGCTGGGTTATGTCTTCAATAACGAGTTAGACCACCTTGACTACATAAAAAAATACCGCGTCTTTGGGAACTTTTTTCTGTGACAAACACACTATTTTTAATTTTACTAAAGTCTTCCTTAAAAATAAATATGGTAATCGCGAGTATACCACGCCGTGTAAGGTTGGTCGGTGTATGCTATTTCTCATGAACAAGTTTCCGAAACAAAATTTTAACAATAGAATATTATATAAAACTAAGTTGTCTATCGGTCAACTATCAATTATTTCGATTCATTGAAAAATAACAAAATAGCTACACTTTGAAGCATAAAGCTCAGTTTCGTGTGCAAGAAAATGGACTTTTATTTACGCATAGGTCAGTTAAAAATTAAAATTTAGTTTAATTTAATGTTCTAGTGTTAGAATTTTATTTCAGAAATCTGTTCATCAGAAACAACGCACATCGTCCAACCGTACAGGGTGTGGTAAACTTTCGACCGCCATATTTGCTTTTAAAGAAAACTTGAAAAGAAAATTGTATATATTATTGAAAGATGTCTCTATCTGGAAAAATTTCTTAGGTGCGGTATTTCTTGACCTAGCCGAGGTTGCTTAACCCCTTAATACTTTCAGCCCGGTTGATGTCATAGGACCTCAAACTGGGCGAACTTGGCGCACGACTGATGTCTTAAGACATCAACGACGACTATTTCTCGGCTTGGGTGGTTTGAGTTGGATTTGATTGATTTATACGCGTGAATCCTAATTCAGTATTGTTTTGACTACCACCTGGTGCCATTTGTTTTCAGTGATCGGTAGTAAAAATTAAAATTAGAATGTCAAAAATGTCTCCTAGTAGCGATAAACCCGTGGAGTAAACGAATGTAGCAATAATTTGTATTCTTAACTTTCTTCAACGATACCAACATACTGTAATGTGTCTTCAAAATATGTTCAACTGATGTGCCGACTTTATGACTTTAAAACTTATTACAAATAATTTTTTTATGTTGATAAAACCGAAATATTATTCCCTAATACCTTATTTCAACAATCTGTATTTCATACTGGAGTAAAACCACGACAAAGGGGCAGGAGGAAGCAACATGCGATACAAATCTTGTGGGACTGACGACTGTGGCTAACGTCGCGACCAGTTGATGGTCTTATGAAATCAGACCTAATACACGGGTTTACAATAATTTTTTTATTAGAACGTATATTTAGTAGATACAAGAATGCGAGAAAAGTTCTCTCAACGCCATGGTGTCAACGACAAGGGAGAAACGACAACTGCCTCGCGTTAACATCGCATGACACAAGTCATCGACAGATCGCGCGCACTGTTGTTATCGGTTCTCCGTTTTGCCGATCGGCTCATACACTTCGTCTCCTCAACATTTTTTATTATAGAATGTGTTTTTATTCCATTATTCCAGACAAGTAAGTAATGAAAATATGAAAAAAATTTTAGGTCCTCAGAGGTAACTTTGAGAAATGTTCGGGCTGAACGTGTTAATTTAGTTCAGGATATCCCTGGGACGCCAATTTTACTTTGCACCAAGTCTACTTCGGTGTACACGTACTCTGAGAAAAATCTAACCTGATTTTTTGAATAACGAAATAGTTTAATCATATGATGCTTTGAATGAAACCATATAAGTATTGTAGAAAACATTTGAAATACTATTGAAATACTAAATCTCAAGGATATATTCCTGAGAATAAAGTTAGCTAGGGCATGTGACTAGGATATGTTGATGGTGAAACCTACAGGGTGTCCCACGATAGACTGGGCAGCGGGATATCTCATAATGTATTGGAGGTAAAAAAATAAAAAATATGGAATTGCATGGTTCGAGGGGGCCAGTTTATTAGCGCGAACGATTTTTTTCGATTATTATTTTAAAAGATACGATGGTCAAGTTCCTCTTTTTTTTTTAAAATGGAACTATATTTTTTCAGAGGTGGCTTGATAGTGCGTTCCAAGACAAAGTCAATAAGCTGTAATGTATACACTTTATTTCCACTGGTTTTTGAGATATTGCGCTTGCAAATTTACTGATTTTCTCTGGAAGAACATCCGCTAGAATAGCAAGGACCGGGGACGGTCTTGCTGGCGCCATGGGTGGCATTGCCTGTTTAAACTGATACCTACCTGCCAAAGGTCCACGTCTGGAATGGTAGGCCCAAAGGCTGGACAATTCTTTTCCGTCAGAAATGCTACTTAGGTAGGTACATCTGCGGTATCGAGAAGCGCACCGTTACTTTTATTTCGCACTTGCTTCTACGCTCGGATGGCCGGTTATTTTGGGTGGGATGCAAGTTGGATTGGTTAGGTTATGAGGTGTGAAAGTTGCTAGACTAAATTTCAACCATAGAGAGAAGATTGTATTAGAACCAATCGGATTTGCATCCCTCACAAACGGCTGCTCTCTTGAAGAGGCCCTCTTCACAGCAATGCCCACCTTCTCTCGCACGGAATACGTTAACGCATGCTATTGTTTTGATATTGAAGCTTGTGTTTATACTGCGAATGTGTGTCCTCGTCACGGTGTACCAGGCCGCATCTCCTTGGCGGGCGTTGCTACAGAATTACCCTGTACCATTTGTGCAGTGTGTGACCCAACTACCCTCCGTGTAATCGGTCTGCGCGAAGTGGGGTGCAAGTTCGATCATTATCAGTACTCCTGCCCGAGAGAAATACGATTTACTTGAATTATAGTACATGTGTGTTTTGTAATAAAGTGTTTCTATCATCTCCTGAATTCAATAACTGGCATCTAGACATCTACGGTCCTACAATCCACCGTCAATACGCCTCGTGGAGAGACACAGGAAGAAAAGGGGCAGCCCGCTGTCGACGCGTGGTCCTCTCGAGTGTAACGGTTTTGTGCGTGGTATAACGCTCCTTACAGGATTTCAGGATTGGTTCGAGTGGCGTGCGATAAAGATTTAAACTTCTAGAACAAGAATTTTACTTAATGGTATTTATTCAAGAAAAATACCTTTAAATGATACATGAAAACATGATTTAACGCCTTAATACTAAAGAAAATAATTAGGTTGCGACTCTTGGTCGTTACAAAAAGTAAAGTTGATCGTCTTGGGTTGCGACTCTTGGTCGTTACAAAAGAAAGCCCGTTTGAATGATCAATTAGAGAGTAATGTAACTTAAATAACTAATACTGGCGTTTAACCAAATGAAAGGAATTAGTTTATAGATAGTGACTCTCGGTTGATATAGGAGTTAGTATATACAGTGGCGGACGAAAGAAAGTTTATAACTTTTAAAATCGCATAACTTTTTTAGAATTTGTCCAAACGACATGAGTTTTTTTAGAAGGTAGAAGGATTACTTTGCTAAGTGACGTGTTTCGTAGTTTTGAAAAAAATGCAATTTGTCGGAATAGCAAAAAAACATAGAAAGGGCAGTTTTTTCAACTTTTTTTTCTGAGCCTGTAATGAAAATTCAAAAAACCCGTTTGTAAATTTAAGTAAGCTGTATACATGCTGAAAATTTCATCAAAATCGGTTAACGGTGCTCTGAGTTACAAACGTTTAAAGATCGCAGAATAAGGTCGAAAATCGCGAAATTCCCGAAATCAAGCGATTTTCGTCAGGTGGCATAGGTACAATTGTAACTTTTGAGTTTTTAAATTGCGATAACTTTTTTTCGAGAAGCCGTAGAGGGCTGCAATTTCGTGACATCTCTAAATCTTAGGTCTCGATTATATAGATAAAATTTCAGAAAAATATCTCTACTCCCTTCCGAGATAGGGGGTCGATTCGAGGGTTGCATCCATAACAGCGGCATAGGTACAATTGTACCTTCATACATTTTATATGAAGATAATGCCAGGGGGAAAAAAGGATACAATTTTTTTTTAATGATAATGTTATTTTATTATAAAAAATGTAAAAAATAGATCATTTATGATATAAAGGAAAATTTAAGAATTTTTTAAATAGATTTTCATAAATCTTCTTCGCAAGTAATGCACGTTGCCTTTGCTACGGAATGTTCATCGTAAACAGGTTTCACGCAAACCACGTAGGACTTTCTGGTCTTGCGTTGTTTCCGCTTCCGGTCTCGGCAGACATAACAGCTACCAACGACAGGGGAGGCTCCACGACTACCATGAGGTACTTGAGGGCCAGCTACTGCTTCTGATGCTGTCACGATGCGTCGTCCAAGCACCATTTCTATTGCACCTCGAAGGAAATGGTTTCTCGACAACATTCGATTTTCACTACGAGCTTCAATTGCAGGCATGCATAACTGCTTGGCAAGATCTTTCAGGAACTTTCTTCGTTGGTCATTTGTCCTGAACCGTGGGTTGTGTTCTCTGAAGATGATGTGGGACGCTAACCTAGTGACGTCAATCATGTTATAAAAAAATGCCAGAGGCCAACGCAATGTTCGTCGTTTCATCGTGTACTCTCCCAAAATTTTGTCCATAACATCGACTCCACCTTTGGTTTTATTATAGTATCGAATTATCTGCGGCGTGGCTGCTTGTGTCTCCTCAACTTCTCCCGTCATGTGCATGGATGATAGAAGCATAACTGATTTATTCTTTTTTGCCACATATGAGCAGAGTGTTGCATCATGATTATAGGCAAAATTTGTCGACTTTACAGTCCTCTCTTTGGCAGGCTGCATGTTGCTTGGCAGGAAACTTTTGTTTTTTTTTCACTGTACCAACTAGTGTCATGTTCCAGGAGTTTAACACCTTAGCTAGTTCCATAGTTGTGAAGAAGTTATCGGTGGTAACATTTCTTGCAGAGCCTTTGTACGAGCTGACTAGGTCTAATATAGTTCGTTCACCAACGTTTACTTGTCGAGGACCATCTGTTGGTTTCCCAGTGTAAAGTTGACCTTCTAACGGGTAAGCGTTTGATGCGTCACAAGCCCAGAAAATTTTTATGCCATATTTGGCCGGTTTAGAAGGTATATACTGTGTAAATTTAGTAGGGCCTCTAAATGGAAACAATTGCTCGTCGATGGTGATACATTCATGTGGCTTGTAGGCTCTCCTCAAATTACTGTTTAGCATTGTCCAGATGTCCCGTATTGGTGCAGCTTTATCTGTTTGTACACGTTCTGCACGTGTATTTTCATTGTCGAATCTAATAAACCTGAGCATCATCTTGAAGCGGTCACGAGACATGGCTGCACGTATAAGAGGCAGAGCATTGGCATTCCATATATCGTCCAGATTCTCTTTATTGTCTCTGTGGACACCAGCAGCAATCAGTATGCCCCAAAATGCATCGAGTTCATTTCACTAAATGCCTCGAATGTTTTTTTGTGGTGACCGTTTGGAATAATCAGGAAACCTTTGTACTAGTTGATTGTTGTAAGCTTCACAAACTCTCTCGGCCTTTCGATTTGTGTTTCGTAATATGACGTCACACATCTCTGGAGTCATGATTGACTTGAAATGCTGTTTTGCCGTATACAGATTGCTAATTGCTGCAGGCCCACCTCTTTGTCGTAGGATGTTACGAGATCTGGTTTGTGCATTTGGCGGTGGATCACTACACCATTGAGTCCCATCCTTAGCAGTCCAAATGTCAGGCTCAACCTCCACACTTTCGTTTGAGTCGTATTCATCTTCTGCTCTATAACCATTCTTGTTCCACGTCTGACTCTTCTTCAGTTGAAGCATCCGCTTGTGGTACATAGTTTTCGTTATCAGATGCAATATACAGGGTGTCCCAAAAATGCTGCGGGTCCTTAAAGGGGGTGATTCGGGGGGTGATAGCAAACAACTTTTTCCTTTGCGAAAATGTTCTCCGAGGTTTCGTTAACGAGATATTAACAAAAAGCACCGACCAATCAGAGCCCGAGATTGGCGGCCGAGTTCCCGCGCTAGCGTGGCCGCGCGCCGCGCTGCGACTGCGAACAAGCAACTCGGCATGCATCGAAGGAAATTGCACAGAATGGCAAATGAAAAAGACGTAACAAATAAACTCGAACATGTTGTCATGGTTTGTTCGTCATTTAAAGTGAATAATGAATAAAGGATAAATGGATGAAAATCGCGTGCAACCTAAAAAGACGAATACGCAGTTTTTTTTTAGAAGATTCGAAAATAATAATTATTTGAAGTGGGAGGATAAGGAATACGTAAATTTTCTTGTGTTAATAACGTAGCCACGAAGAGGTAATGTAACAGGAAATTAACGAAAAATAATAGTAGTTCGTTATTGTGATAAAAATCCGTAATTCAATAACGGCCAGCACTGTTGGTGATAACGAATAAGTCTGTTTAAAAAGCCCGAATAAATATTTTCGTACGGGAATTTGGAGAATTATCGCCGGAAATAAGCCATCGTTTGCGTTAAATTTAAAAATGAATGATCACCAATAAAGTAACTAAAACTCACCCTTGTTAGAAATTCACCTGCAGCTTGAAAATCTGTGTCACAGGGTCACTGAACCGATCCTGGTCATCGATGGACGAGCTCAGTGCACAGCTGGTCCCAGGTATACGACACTACCGAAAGTTAAGGGTCGCAATGTCAGGTGCGTCCAGGTCAACGTACCGAATATTCACTTCACTGCACGGCTACTAACACTGATCACTTAATTTATTTTTCATGGAACGTGTTGTTCCTACGTTATAAAAATTGGTGGAAATGAATTTTTACTTGGCGTTCGGAGCCGTGGGTATTTCCGCGCAAATTCTCACGCTGCAGCACTTGCGTCCTCGTTGTTCGGGGGGTGCAACCAGAACATCGCGTAATACTCTTGAGCAGAGAACATTTCTGCGACGTGATTGCTTGCTGACTGACAAGATTTTTACGAAGCGACTTCTTCTACCCTCAAATAGTTTCTCTCCTTCCATTATGAGTTGACCCCCCCACCAGGCCAAGAGGCTTCAGGTAGAAAGAAGCCAGCACATTTTCGAAACACACGTGCTTCGCAGAAGTGCAACGAACGGACTATCGTGCACTTTTACAAAACTCCGCGTTCCGTCCTTTTACTGCTAATGTACCCATTGCTTCGAGGTAGGCAGCAGACACCACGTGCATGCCTCCCAAACGGCCACTGTCCTAAAGAGGTCCTCTTCACAGCAGTATCTCCTCCCCAAGGCTTCACTCGCACGGAATTCGTCGACGCAGAGCATTTCGCTAGGGTCGCGGTTTATGACCGTACTGTCCCACTAGTCGACGGTAGACAACGGTTTCCTACAGTTTTGGGTAATTTATGGCTTAGTTGGTTCCGCCTCGTAGCAGACGTGAACTCAGAGTATCGGAAAATGGAAACTGGAAACAGGATTTTTTTCTTTATAGCAACTCGAAGACTTTCTGTTTCTCTTCTCTTCCGTCCCTTTCGAACCGAAACACGTGGTGTCTGCTGCCTACCTCGAAGCAATGAGTACATTGGCAGTAAAAGGACGGAACGCGGACTTTTGTAAAAGTGCACGATAGTCCGTTCGTTGCACTTCTGCGAAGCACGTGTGTTTCGAAAATATGCTGGCTTCTTTTTACCTGAAGCCTCTTGGCCTGGTGGGGGTCAACTCATAATGGCACGAGAGAAACTATTTGAGGGTAGAAGAAGTCGCTTGGAAAAAATCTTGTCAGTCAGCAAGCAATCACGTCGCAGAAATGTTCTCTGCTTAAGAGTATTACGCGATGTTCTGGTTGCACCCCCCGAACAACGAGGACGCAAGTGCTGCAGCGTGAGAATTTGCGCGGAAATACCCACGGCTCCGAACGCCAAGTAAAAATTCATTTCCACCAATTTTTATAACGTAGGAACAACACGTTCCATGAAAAATAAATTAAGTGATCAGTGTTAGTAGCCGTGCAGTGAAGTGAATATTCGGTACATTAACCCGGACGCACTTGACGTTGCGACCTTTAACTTTGGATGGCGTCGTGTACCTGAGATCAGCTGTGCATTCGGCGCGTCTGTCGATGACCAGGATCGGTTCAGTGACCTAGTGACACAGATTTTCAAGCTGCAGGTGAATTTCCGAAAGGGTGAGTTTTAGGTACATTATTGGCGACTATTATTTTTTAAATTTAACGCAGGTTATGGCTAATTTCCGGTGATAATTCTCCAAATTTCCGTACGTAAATTTTTTTCGCAGTTTTTAAACGGAGTTATTCATTATCAACAACAGTGTTGGACGTTATTGAACTATGGATTTTTATCACAATAACGAACTACGATCACTTTTCGCTCGTTCCCTGTTGCATTACCTTTTCGTTTGTACGTTATTAAAAAAGGAAATTTACGTGTTATTTATCCTCTCACTCCAAGTAATTATTATTTTCGATTCTTCTAAAAAAAACCTTTGTATTTGTCTTTTTACGTTACGCATGATTTTCATCCATTTATCCTTTATTCATTTTTCACTTTAAATGACAAACAAACCATGACAAAATGTTCGATTTTATTTGTTACGTCTTTTTCATTTGCCATTCTCTGCAATTTCCTGCGATGCATGCCGAGTTGCTTGTTCGTAGTCGCAGCGCGGCGCGCGGCCACGCTACCGCGGGAACTCGGCCTCCAATCTCGGGCTCTGATTGGTCGGTGCTTTTTGTTAATATCTCGTTAACGAAACCTCGGAGAACATTTTCGCAAAGGAAAAAATTGTTTCCAATCACCCCCTGAATCACCCCCTTCAAGGAACCGCAGCATTTTTGGGACACCCTGTATAGTTCTTCCTCATATTCAGAATCAGATTCGTCAATCGTTCCTCTTATTTCGTCGCACGTATATCTATAAATAGATGAAAAAATAAAAGCAAGTAAATAATTTTCCTAATGAAATACTACTACATTATAGACTTATTATGATATGATACCAACCTGCAAACTCGTCTCCTTGGATTACGGCGTATACTAGGTCCAGCTTCACTAAAACCCATGATGATTTATGTGGTAGATGAATTCACTTTGAATTATAGGAATGGCTGAGGATGGTAACAGGTCTTCAACAAATACTTAAATTCAAAAAAGAGCTTCGTACGGACACGAAGTGGACCTGATGGCAACAGTTCACAGAATGTCTTTCCTTCCTCGAACCGACTAGTACTTTGTCCTCGCTTCTAGCAACCCTATCATAAAACGGTCGCGTTGTTTTTAGCTGCGTTTTCGGCGAGTCAAGGGTACTCGCCGAACGGAATATACGGTGACCAGGCGTAGGGAAAAAACCCAGGCCCGGTGCTAGCTGTACAGGGCCGCGGCCTACAGAATTTATAGGTAACTGATAAATAATACAAAATTACCAAATAGTCCTGAATATCCGTAAAATATCACAAAACATGACATAAACAATGTGTAGATACTAAATGTTATCCATTTATCGTACAAATTATACCAACAGTGAGAATTTTTAAATAAAATATGTGCAGGTACAATTGTACCTCTGCCGCCTGTTAACGGTGTAAAATTATGCCGCCTGACGAGGGTTAAAATAATAATCGAAAAAATTCGTTCGCGCTAGTAAATTGGCTCCCTCGAACCATGCAATTCCATTTTTTTTTTATTTTTTTTTACCTCCAATACGTTAGAAGATATTCCGCTGTCCAGTCTACCGTGGGACACCCTATAGAAGTGGTATCAGATGTATAAAATTTAAATCGTCAAATTTGGGCGCTCCTTTCGTACCTTGCCTTTTTTGAAGAATGTTCCCAAGGATTCGATTGTCCTCCGGTTTTTTTATGTTCTCTATCGTTACCGTTCGAAATCTCATGGATTCCTACCTCCAGCCTGTCAGGTGTTTCAGGACTATCTGGAGTCCTCGATATATTTCGAGAAGCCTGTGTCTGACTTGTATTCTCAATCTGTTAAGAAGAATTAGAGTTGCTTCTGTATTTTGCTTTGCTTTGTGTGTCCTATCTACCCGGTGTAATAAAGCCGTAATATTATGATTATTTATTAAGTAACGACATGGTAAAAAGTTCAGTTTAACTTATAAATGTAAAATTAGAATGATGTTTAAAAATATGTATGCATTAGAAGTTAGTAAAAAATAAGGAGATTTTAAACAGAAAATAACTGTTCACAAATCTGGAAACATATTACAGTAATTCGTTGTTATTGTCCCGTTTTTACCATGCTTAGTAAGTCCGGTGACTATCCCCACCATTTCTTGGAATCCTTCGGTCGAGAGTGAGAGAACGATAGAATCGACGGCAACTTCGTGTCAACTGTTTCCTTCCCTCACGCTCGCTCTTCGGAATTTTCACTCGCGGCATCGGCCGCACAGAATAGTGTCCGCATCGCGTCATACGCCCGCCGCCAGCCCAGTTTGTCGGGTTAATAACGACGAATTACTGTGTGTATATATATATAAGAAATTATTGTTTTGGGGATTAGAAATATGTCTATAGATGGAACTGTTACACAAGATAAGCTGGGTGGGCAGACAATGCAATCATGCAGGGGCCTATTTTTCGAACTAATAGTAAAAAAAAAATGATTACGGCCTGCCCAGCTGGTCAATTTGGGAGCCGGAGCGCTACTTGTAGCTCCCAGGGCCGTGTGGTGGCCGAGTT
Source organism: Andrena marginata (assembly GCA_963932335.1). NCBI lineage: Eukaryota > Metazoa > Arthropoda > Insecta > Hymenoptera > Andrenidae > Andrena > Andrena marginata. Next base: position 20,973,391 of record OZ010660.1, read on the forward strand.
TGGAGCTGATAATATCGAGGCCATACAACGGGTGGGGAAAACTGTAGTATTGTGCTTGCAGAGGTTCGTATCCGTAGACTTAAATAACTATTCTCCTTGTCATTTAAGAAGGAATCCGTTTCACGCATGTAGAATGAGCTCATTGGCTCCGAGGGAGCGTTGGTTAGGGTATAGCCAAAGGGTAGCTTGTTTCAGTACCAATGAGCGCCAACATGCGCAGAACAGGTCTGAACTTGTCTGTCGGCGGGTTCCTTCTCAAATGACAAGGAGATAGCACATAAGGAGGCCCAGGGAGCAAAATTTTGTCGCCCTTTTACATCATTTCGGAGCTCCTTCCTTGCTGTCACTGAAGGGTCTCTACACTTACGGATTGCTCCTCCACGGGCCGCGGCTCCGAAGGGCATGATTTCTGGCTCTCGATATTTATGCGACTCTGAACTCGAAAAGTGCGGCTCCCTGGAGCCATGAGTTGGCGGGGCCTAACGTAGAATAAAATATTCTCGTATGGAACTTTGTTCTCAATAAAATCGAATTTGAAAATTCGTGGGGTACGCCTACACTTGTCATAATTCCCAATTTAACGGATTTCAATGTAGAGTACCTACTATGTATACCAGGCCTGCCCTTTAGGGTGCGAATACCTCCTCAGGTTCTGGCACTAGGGCAACAGCCAAGCGCGGAACTGTTACTTTGCTAACCGTTGTGTGGGTTTTGGAAGAACTGCAAGAGTATGTGTACGCTCAAATGCGTGAGGCCCAGCTATATAGATTCGTGGTACGAGCCAATATGGATGCACGCACAGTCTTACAGTTCTTCCGCAGCCTATGCTGTGGTTAACAACATAACAGTTCCGCGTTCGGCTGTTGCCCGGGTCCCAGAATTTAAGGAGGTATTTGCACCCTAAGGCAGGCCTGTTGTATACCGTGTGCACTGAAATCTCGGACACCAGTCGGCAATCACACACATAGTCGATACACCCGCCATCTATGACCTGGTGTTAAAAGTGTAGGATCATGAACTCTCGTTTGCAGAGATGCTGTCGGCAGTAGTATGGCAGTCTGATTGGTACAGCCCCATAGGTACGTTCTCTAACGCAATCGCAGAGGTAGAGCACATGTATTGTCGCCATTGGCCGAGGTGACAAAGTCGATGAATGCAAAGTAAGCGAACGGTACACAGGCGGTAGGAGCCAATGCGAGCAAAGTAGCTCCCTTGCCCTTATATCGTCCGGGTTTCTTTTTCTCAGAAAACGACAGTAGATGCCAGTACTAGATGACAGTAGATACCAGTAGGGCACAAGATGTTTTTGGCTGTCGTCAGAGGACTTCAAATTAGACGTAGTGGTTCCAATGTGACTTTTTGTGGACAAAATTCCGTATCTCCGTCAATTCTCAACCGATTTTTGTCTTTTTTGATTGTTTTGTCAAGGATTAAATTTGCTAAAATGTCACACAGTAGTTTTCCAAATTTTTTAGGGATTAAAAAAATATTTCTGAACTCTTGGTTCTGAAACGAGTTCATAAACCAGGTTTTTCATATACCTATCATTAAAAGGACATAAAATAAAAAATAAATATGGATTAAACAAATCTTTATCATTAGACAAAAGATATTTTGCGTCTTTTTTAAGTTCGACAAATCAGGATGTGGTGTATAATTTGTTAATATTGTTATATTTTGGGGTAACAGGGCTGGCTCGGTTTGCCATAACAAGAGTTTAATAAAAGACAGCAGGAATTCAACATGAACAATAACAATAAACAGAACGTAATCTCTAATATACAGCAATGTGGTAATCTCGCGATGTTCGCGATAGGGTCTGATTTTCCAGTGAGAGCTTGACAGGCGAGTAGTTGGATCGCCTTCTTCTCGCTTGTCTTCTTGTCTCAATCTCATCTTGTGAAAATGATATGTGTACAACTTCAACGTGATTGGACAACCCTTGTCACAATTGAGTTGAAGGTTTGAAATAATAATGATTTCTCGTCAATTTCGGACATAATTGTGTTCGGCTATTTTGAAAGTATCAGTGAATATTTTTTTAATAAAAGTACAGTTTATTAGGTGTATAATAATAATATGTATGTATTACTTCGAAAAATATTGACGAAATCTTTGAGTTGTGTTGAGCGTGAAAATTGCCAGGGTTAAACTCGAGGCGTATCTTGGAGGTCTGCGTTTCCTCAATTCGCATGTGGCAGGCACTTGGGCTCTCCGCTCAGGTCTAGCGTTTTGGGATTCAGTGATTTACTAGCGGTGCCGAAGAAAAGGGCTGTTAGGCAGGGTCACGACCGTGTATTTCGAGACAAACAAATAGAGTCGCGCCGAGAGGTTCCATTTTCGTGGGAATAAACTTTCTCTTTCCGTTGCGTTTCCGTCACCTAATACAGTCGTCAGTAACAACCAATAGGCAATGGTTTACCACTCAAGTCCCACCCCTGCAAAGGCTTCGAAAGCTTGTCAGCAGGGCAGAACAGAAAAAAGGATCAGACACAACCAAAACCTTGTACCGTCAACATCGACAAATTTACAAAGATTATTAAATGTCTTCTTATAAACGTCAGAAAATTTGCTACATCCAAAAACCTGTTATTATATTCCAAGTTGTGATTTTTCTTTTCTTATTTATAAATACGTAATGAGGACGTCTGTCTTGAGACGAATGTGAAATTTTAAGGAATGAGTCTAAAAGTCGAATGGTGATATTTTGTAGAATATTTCGCGTCACTGTACAGTTTTTATAAATAATTAATACTATGTATGTACCTTCAAATTAGAAATGTTTACAAAGAAATGCGTTGGGTAAGTGCAAACAGCGGGTCCTTCGCAAGCGGAAAATTTGGGTTCGATTCTTCTCACCCGCGATTTTTTTTCCTAAACCAGGCCTGAAAAAGACGTGCTTAAAACGTCTTTTAAAGTTTTTTAAGACGCCTTCTGCACGTCTTTAAGACGTGTTTTGGAAAGAATATAAACAATTCGGCAACAGTAAAGAAACCTACCTTGGCCATCTGCCAATTGTGCTATTGTGTCTTTCTTCACCAACTTCTGTGCTCAACTTAATCCACTCTGCAGTCGTAATGATGGTGTGATACATAGTTAGCTAAATAAACATACAGCTCAACCCTCCGTGTATTGCCGCCCCCGCGAGTAATCTCGTGTAATTTTTTAACACAACAGCGAGTCGGCCAGGCTGTATGAATTAAGAACAATGCAGGGTGTAGTAAAGAAAAGAAAGACAAATTATTTAGCAAAATAGAGCTTTAAAGTCTATCATATGGTAATTGCATTATTATTATTCGAAACGTAATTTTTAAATTTTTGATTATATGTTTATGACAATACTGGCAATGGATTAAATTTATTCACATAGATCCATCCTTCACGATTAAAAAAAAAGACGCAAGTCTATACCTTCAATAATTTAGGTCATTAAAATTAATTTGTCTGGCGGGTTTCGTAAAAATCACCGAAAGCAGGGACCTTCGAAAATTTGTATTTTTTAAACAATTTCGAATCTGCAAAGATGAGGACTTAACCCTCCCTAATTTCATACGGACTACCATATATGTATTTCAATATCATGAAAATCCGAGACATCGAGGATTTTAGAAAGTATCACATCTGCCTCTATCTTCCATGCTGAACGCAATGCACTCCAAACTCCCTTTGATGTGCGGAAGAAAACCGACAACGGTCGGCTCCGGCCATGTGCCTTCGCCGGCATTCCCCAGTCGGGGCGCATGCGCTGATTCACCACGAATGACACGTCCACACTAGCATATGCGTTCACACTCACCCGTTTTGACGTAGAATCATGCGGCCCTGGCTACCGTTTCACCCGTCCACATCAGAATATTCGTGCGCGCGCAGCCTGCTCAGTATATACTCATTCAGGTCTGGACTCGGCTGAAGAGGGTGCTCGAAACCAATGAAGCGACGGGCATGCCAGGGATATGGAAACCTCTAGTAGTACTGCTCTTGGGCCCGAAAGGTGAAGTTCCACGGCTCATGACTCGGCGAGTCGGCTCGGCTCGTCCAGGTTCGGTGAGTCGGCTTGGCGAGCGCGAGTCGACGAGCCACGCGCCGTGGAACTTCACCTTAAAGGTACGAGCCTATACGGACACTACTAGAGGTTTCCATATCCGTGGCATGCCCGCCGCTTCATTGGCTTCGAGCACCCTCTTCCACGCAGCACGTAGAAGAAGCTATGGATGCTAGCGTCCTCGGACCGCCCACCTGGACCTAACTGCTTTAAGGGTACCCTCCGGTCAAAACGCTTGAAAAATATGTGATTTTCATGAATTAAAAAAAGGAACTGAACAACATACAGTAAAAAAAGCTTTTTGGACTTTATTACTACATATTTGAAGAACAAACCAAAAAAATATTGTTTGAATTTTATCAATTTTTGCATTAGATATACAGCATTCATGGGGGAACCAAGTGACGTGCGTGAGAGATTAACGTGTGTAGGCAGGCAGGCGAAAGAAATAGACGAAAAGTGTGGCAAAAGTACGCAGAAAATTCGGAGGTCGGGTGGAAAGCGAGGGGATTAGACAAGGTTCCGGTAGGCAGTATAATCGACAGTTAATAAAGTGTCGAAGGGTAAGATAAAAAAAAGTGACCAAGTGAAGGTGTGAAACGAGTGCACGAAGTATAAGATACGTGGCAAGGATAAGTGACATCTGCGGGAGTGGAAGAAGTAAGAAGACAAAGCGGCGACAGCAGTACGTAAAGAAGAGCGGTAACTCTAATGAGCCGAGTAGGCAAAGGCAGGGATGCGCAAAAGGAAACGAGAAGAAGGGGAAGACCATCGTTGGCAGAACAGCTGGGAAGAAGAAGAGCGGACAGCGAAGGCCCGATAATGGACTCATTCAAGAGGAAACGGGGCAGCGAGGAGGAGCAGGAGAGGATAAGGGCTGAAAAGGAAATAGAGGAAGAATTCTTAAAAGTGAGGAAAGTTGGGAGGTCGCCTCCGATGAAGAAAACTGAGATAGTTATAGAAACTACAGAATCGCTAGGCAGCCAGAAGACAGGGCAGGAAAAAGAAATTAATGCAAAATTAGACAAATTGATGGAAGATGTGCTGGCAGTTAAGAAAGACATGGCAGAGTTGAGAAAAGATAATAGAGATCTTAGGCAGGAAATGCAGGATCTGAGAGACGAGTGGAAGAGTAGGGATGACATATGGGAAAAGGAAAGGAAGGAATTGAGAGGAAGGATAGAAGTACTGGAGGCCAAGAAGGTTCAGTCAGAGGGGCTGACAGGCAGACTGGAGGGGCTAGAAAGGAAGGAAGAGGCGAGAGAAAAAAGAGAGAGAAGAAATAATATTACCCTAAGGGGAGAGGACTTACCGCGTAAAGAGACGCCGAAGGACACGGTAGAGTATGTGTTAAGCCACGAATTGCAGGTAGAAGCAGAAATCGAGAAAGCCTACTGGGTAGGAATGGGAGAGAAAAGAGGACCACTGATAGCGAAGTTAAAAAGGTGGCAACAGATAGGAGCAGTAATGCTAAAAAAGAGTACATTGAAAGATGAGAGGCTGTTTATCCTTATTAAAGGAATTGCCAAGGCGGAAAGGGAGCAAGGGGCAAAGGTGAAAGTTGGGTACAGGAAAGTAAAAATCAACGATAAGACATTTATTTGGAAAGAGGATGGTAGTCTGAAAGAAGTAAATTTTTGGAGTCAGCAAAGTTCTGTGAACCTCTAAATTATTCGAGGATCGCAGAGCTTACAAGGACAACGAAAGCACGCCAAAAGGCAATACCAACATCCGTTCCCGCGCGTCTGCGGATGCAGATATGCGGGGAGAGGGGGTACACAGAATTGGGAATGGAATGAGAAATCAAAGAGAAATAGATACATTTAAAATAGGATACTGGAATGTAGCAGGATTATTCAGCAAAGATAAACAGTTTTGGGACTTCTTAAAAGAACTCGATGCAATAGGATTAGTAGAAACGTGGATCGAAGAGAAACAATGGGAAAGATTAAAAGATAAATTGCCACAAGAATTCTCAGGGAAATGTAAATATGCCACCAGAGAGAGAAAAAAAGGGAGAGCGATAGGCGGAATTATCACAGGCATAAGAAAGGGCATAGAAGAGGAGCCATCGAATGCGGGAACGGAACATATTCAAGAGAGAAGAATAAAGATACAAAATGAAAAATGGACAATAATAACAGTGTACAGCAAAGATATGAAAGAAACGAAAGAAAAGGTAGACCAGATAATAGAGAAGAAGGAGGTGGGGAAAGTGATAATCGAAGAAGATTTCAATGTAAGAATTGGACAGGAAGGGGGCGATTTTAGAATAGAAGAAAAGCATGACGTAAGGAGATTAAAAGACAAAGTTAAAACACAGAAGAAAGGTTGTTATTAGAGATGGTGGAGGAAAGAGGATGGAATATTCTGAATGGAAATATGGAGGGAGATAATAAAGGAGTGTATATATATACGGGGCCGAGAGGCAGCACGGTAATTGAGTATATAATAACAACTGTCGAGGCGAAAGAAGATATCAAGAAATTCACAGTGGAAGAAAAAGTTGAGTCAGACCATATGCCTTAGATTGCAGAACTATACAGGGTCATCGTTTAATCCTGCAACCCGCGCGCGCGTGAACTTGGAAAATGGCAACAGCGCCTCACGGACGCATTCCACTACAACCATGCACCGTCCCGGCGTTTGGAGAGCTGCTAGCGATCGCTGGACAGTAGTGATGATGCCCGAGCTTCGAGAATTTTGGGCTGGTCTCTTTCAAATTAACGTTGCAAAGAACTATTCAGAATTTCCCGGCACGGGTTGAAATATTTGGGGCCTTTTTCGTATAACTTTTGAACTATAAAAGATATCGGAATGCAATTAGCGCAGAGAAATGAGGAAAAATTATTCCCTCTTAATGATGGATAATTTAACATATTTTACGTTTACTTAATTTTTCTTTTATCAATTTTTTAACCATAATTGTTTAAAAAGGTTTTGCAAACTGTTTATTTGATAATTTATTTAACGCTGTTTTTAAAACTCGTGATGTTGATAAACAATAGGCTAGTTGTTTCTGTATCCTTACTTTCATAAATTGAGAAATTAAATTTTTATTCAATTATGTGTTAGTTCTGCAGACCTCAGAATCTATTGTTCTGATTTACTTTTTTATGATTTTAGCCTTAATGCGGTGCATACCCAGATAAGACGTAAGGGGTAACTAATGGAACGTGTCTTTGACCGTAGCGGTGTCTGAATTTTTTTTCTAGAATTTTTGTGTTTGAATGTTTTAGATACTCAACGCCACGCCTATACCGGCTTCCGTTAATGTCATTTTTTGGAACGATGTGCCATTATTGTCGCTTTTACAAGCAAGTGGCGAAAAATCTCTCCGTATAAGGGTATAGCGCTGCGGTCAACCCTGTCGTAGCTAAAATTTTTGAAATTGAGACGGGTACGAGATCAGTTGACATTATTTTCAAACCTCATTACAGTAATCTGGGGTACGAGTGGTAAACCGATCATAAAAGCGGAGCATGCGGCTCGATTACCTGGGCCGGGAAATTCCCAATACCTAGCTCTTTGCGACGCTAAAATTTTCGAAGCTCGGGCATCACTCGGTCGCTGGCAGCTTTCCGCTGGCCCGGTGCATGGTTGTAGTGGAATGCGTCCGTGAGGCGGTGTTGCCATTTTACAAGTTCGCGCGCGCTCGGGTTGCAGGATTAAACGATGACCCTGTATAGGGGAAATAAAAAGAGAGAATGAGAGGGAAATCAGGAGGAGAGGTGGAGAGAGAGAGAGAAGAGTCTGGGCAGAGAAAGGGAAGAGGGAGTTTCAAATGGAATTAAACAAAATAAACTTTAATAGGACGGAGGTGAATGAAATGGTAGAAGAAATGGTAGGAAAAATAAATAATGCAGTACAGAAAGAAGAAGTTAAAATTATAAAATGGAAATTGGGCAACTTCAAGTGGTGGAATTGGAATTGTACAAAAAAAAAGGGAAGCCAGGAAAGCATTGAGGAATTGGAGAAGGGGTAAAGGAGACAAAGAAGACTACCGGAGAAAAAGGTGTTTGGGAATGAAGTTAGTTTCCCACGCCGCCACACTCATTCTCATGGCAGCACCTCGCGGACTGCGATTCAGCAACGCTGATCGATTGGCGAGCCGCCAATCAGCGGCGATCGATCAACCGTCTCCTCAATCGATGAACCAATCAGCGAGCCGCGTCGAGGTTCGAGAAGAACGGAGAAGACGCGGTTGCGGACGTCGGCCATATTCACATTCTCTGGTGTGCTCTGTACCAAGAACGTCCATTGTATTATAGCATCGCGAATTATCAAATCGTTTGGCTTTTCTCTGACACTCAGCTCACCTCGATTCAGTGCTTTTATCATCGCGCAATAAGTTGTGTAACAGCTCAGCTCATTGAACGCTCAACAAGTCCCTCGATTAATAAAATTGTGTGGACGCCACGTGGCGTACCCTCATGGTCACATTCTGCAGTTCATTCTCAGCTCGTGCCGCAATAAATATTATCGCTGTACGGTTTTCATATTGTATTGTTCTCACGTGTTATGATCGTCATTGTGTGTGTGTGCAATAAATAGACAAAGTTTTCAACTGCAATCAATCTCCAGTGCGACATAACCTGTCTTAGATTCATCTCCTATCACTCTCACCCCTCGACTCATCTCAAACAGAAGGGAATACAAAAAAGTGTGCGAAGAAAGGAGAAAGGAATTACAAGAAAATACAGAAAATGTGATAATGCAATTAAAGGGAGAAAATCATACATGGGAGTATATAAATAAACAAAGAAAGTGTGCGAAGAAAGGAGAAAGGAATTACAAGAAAAAAAAACAAAAAAAGTGTGCGAAGAAAGGAGAAAGGAATTACAAGAAAATACAAAAAATGAGATAATGCAATTAAAGGGAGAAAATCATATATGGGAGTATATAAATAAACAAAGAAAGAAAAGAATAGGAATCTCCAATAAAATACATTTAAAAGAATGGAAGGATCACTTTAAAACATTGCTAGAAGGCGTCGACTGTAAAAAAGAAGTAGGAGAGTTGGAAGAAATAGACAACACGGAAGGAGAAGAGGAAGAGGAAATAACAGAAGCAGAAGTAAAAGAACAAATCAGGAAATTAAAAAAGAAGAAAACAGCAGAGGTAAACAAAATAGAAAATGAAGCCTGGATTTACGGTAACGTGAAAATAGTAAAAAGGATCACAGAAATTTTTAATAAAGTGTGGAATGGAGAAGGATTCCAGGAGAGGTGGAAAGAAGGGGTGATTTCACCAATTTTCAAAAAAGGAGATAGACAAAAGGTGAGCAACTACCGGGGGATAACGATCCTGAACAAACGTACAAAATATATGCTATGGTCCTGGAAAAAAGATTAAAAGAGGAATTGGAAAGGAACCACATAATACCAGAAACACAAGCAGGATTACGGAGCGGTAGGTCGACTACAGATGACATTTTTATTCTGAACTAGCATGCCCCGTGTCGGCTTCGTCCGAATTAGTAGCGTAACTGATTCATGTTTATTAATATTAATATCTTTTAATGAAATTAAAGTATTTTGAAAAAAGCTTAATTTTTTCATAGTTCAGAAAAATCACATCCTTGATAAGATGATTTTCTGACATTAGTGTTGCATACATCGAGCTCAGGCGAATGATCTTGACAAATTTGATCACACGCGGGACATAGTAACTTCTAAAGAAAATTTGCCCTTGTTCTCATTTTTGAGAGTCTATTTTGATGCTGCTCGCTACTTTCGCTTCTTCTTAAAAAAGAAGAACGTCTAGCAGCAGCGGATGTTTTAGAAAGGTTTTGTTTTGCCAGTTTTACGATAATTAACCCTAAAATATAAACTTTTGTTATCGGAAAGTGGTGGTACTCGATTGAGAGTGGCGACACACGATCTGCCCGGCTCTCTTATGGGCATGACTGCTGTATTCCACCTGCGAGAAGCGCTCGGCCCGATCGCCGCCTGGTGGTTGCGTCGCGTAATATCCATCGCAGCCGGCCGCGTCATGACTTTTTTATGTACATAATTATACAGATTAATTACATTTTACGTGATTAAACATAGCCTATGTCCGTTCTTGTTGTTCACGGATACTGTAGTTAAAATTTTGTAATGATTGGTTCAGTACTTTTTGAGATTTTTGTGTACATGCAAATAAACGCTGTAGCTTTATTATAATAGTATAGATAGTATAGAGTATGTAGCTAACAGAGAAATATAGAAAAAAGGGGGAAAGCTGTATACCTTTTTCGCGGACCTAAGCGCTGCATTTGACAAAGTGGATAGAGTAAAACTTCAGAACATCATGAAGAGAAAGGAAATAAGTAAACGCTTGAGGGTAAGAATCGGAGAAATTTATAAAGAAACAAGAAATAGGAGCAAACGCAGAAATGTCAACCAAATTCTGGACAACAAAAGGGGTAAGACAGGGATGCCCACTGAGTCTAACATTATTTACTATATATGTAGCGGATTTGGAGGAAACTATGAGGAAAAATCAAGCAGGAGGTGTTAGAGTAGGGAAAGAAAAAATCTGGACTCTAGCATATGCGGACGATATTGCGTTACTAGCAAATGAACCAAAGGATCTTAAGGACATGATACGAAGATTCGGAAAATACCTTGAAAGGAAAGGGTTGCAATTGAACGCAGAGAAGTCGAAGGTGCTGATTTTCCATAAAGGAAGAGGAAAGAAGAAGAGAGAAGAATGGGGCTGGCAGGGGCACAGCCCGGAAGAAGTAAAGGAGTTCAAGTATTTAGAATATAATTTCCAGAAAAATGGGGCCAGAGAGATGCATATAAGGGAAGTCATAAAGAAAGCAAGAATAGCAATGGCGCAGATATGGGGAATAGGACAAAGAATGTTCAAGAACAATTTTGAGAGAAATATGAGAATATTCAGAAGCATAGTGAAAAGTATCTTGCTGTACGCTTCAGAAATTTGGGGATGGATGGAAGCAGAAAGGGTAGAGAAAATACAGGAGAAATACATAAGTTGGACTTTAGATTTGGACTTCAATACACCAGCATATCTAATTTTGGAGGAAACAAAAACGGACAAAGTAAGGATAGAAGCGGGGAAAAGAGCAATAAAATATGAGGAGAAAATGAAACGGCTGAAGAGGAATAAAATAGTACAAGAATGCTGGAGGGAAATAGACGCGAAGCAAGCAGAGAAAAAGTCGAAATGGGAGAAAATGAGAGACGCATACCACAGAGAAAAAATGATGGATATCCAAGAAATAGAAATAGAAGGAGAGGTGAAAAGTTTGCTGAGGAACTAGCGCAAAGAGACTGGGCAAAGCAGGTGCAATGGCAATACGACAGAATACAAGGAGGCAGATACAACGCACATAACACTGAACTCAGGGTTATCCAGTGTTACGTCCTGAAGGGACTTTTCAATAATCTGCAAGGGTTCTTGCTCTTTCAAGGTGCTAAAGCACGCCTTGACTATACTTACCAGGAAGGAGGAAGGTAATTAAGGTTGAGTCAGAGAATACACGGAAATTAAAGGATGACAAAGAAAAGTAAAGTATATTCTTGAAGAAATGATAGAAATAATAATTAAACCATACCCTAGAGACGGCGCTTCATCCCTGTTATCGCTGGGCGCTCGCGTTTCGTTGATCCTTGCTATGGTCACGGTCGCTCGAACCATTTTCAGGCGTACATCTGGTCGCTTGCTCGTTATCGCCTATACACTATATCGCAGTCGCGTGGCGTGTAAGGTGCTCTCCCGGTGAGGCCGTTCACGGTATATCGGATGGAGTTACACTTATGCTAACCTGTTCGGCCGAGCGCGTTTCGCGTACACTTGACACGGAGACGAGATCGCGATTTTCTCGATTGCACGTCGGCGTGTCGTCCGAACGAACTCCTAACCTGCACTGACTCTCGCGATCTTTCCCGTTGCGTGCCACGCCTCGCACCAATCCTCGTGAATGGGGGAAACTGCCCCGTCGGCAGTTATCGCTCGCTTCGCTTTTGCGTCTCGGGGCCCGAACCGTGGATGGTCATGTTGTCTACCCGCTCGCTTCAGGTTTTGACACAACGTGACCGACACGTGCGAGGCGATTCCGCTGAATCGCCGGAGGAAAGCAACGCAAGGGCAGGAAGCACGGAATGGACTTGAACGGCCCATGTAACACCAGAGAGCAAACTACCTAAACGGAAACTACAGAGGCAGAGACCAAAGTATGATAGCAAGGTTCAGATGTGGGAACGAAGAGCTGGGAAGCAAGTACTGAAAGGTGGAAAAAGAGACAGTATGCAGACTATGTAAGGGGGCTTGGGAGACGCTGGATCACATGCTACAAGACTGTAAAGAGTTGAAAAGAGAAAATTCAACGATCAGAGGGATACTAAAGGGAGAAGAAGAAGGAGCGGAGTGAATGCATATGGTTCTGAAAAAAGGAGAAGAAAAGAAGAACAAGATGAAGGAAGAAATCAAACAAAAGCACAATCTTGAGTTAACAGTCCCAGAAACAAACAATTACACACATAACACATGTAACCCCATTTTGAGGCCGAAAGGCAAAAAATAAACCTATTCACTACTATACAGCATTCATTGTACCACTGCAGAAATGAGAGCTCTTGATGGGCGCCATCAGAACTCGTGATAGGATCGTTTGAAATAAAAATAAAAAAAAACTAAACATTCTTAAAATATATGTGAACGGTTATCGCCTTATTCATCTTCATTGCAAACAAGCAATCCAACGATTTTTAGCACATGTTTAAACACAATGTTACAAAGAAGCATATTGTTGTACGCATACATCTGTCCATAAAAGAAAAATGTGTGATACAAAATTACTCCTTGTGCATAAGACAATAACCATTCACATACGCTTTAAGAATATTTTTAGTTTTTTTTTTATTTCAGAGGATCCTGCCACGAGTTCTGGTGGCGCCCGTCGGGGGCTCTAATTTCTACAGTGGTATAGTGAATGTTGTATATGTAATGCAAAAATTGATAAAATTTAGACAATCATTTTTTTTGTGTTCTTCAAATATGTAATAATAAAAAAAATCGAAATATGATCTTCCTTAATATACGACTATTATTCGCTCAAAGAAAGAAAAGCATATATATAGGTCTTGTTATTTTTATCTATCATAATTGTACAAATATTTCAAAAGTAATGCAATTAATATAAATATGAATTTCGAGCAACCCAGTCAGCCACGTCCGCTTTTGCAGATTTTGCTCAACGCCCAAGTGTAAATGTCTGACAGCGAGACTACAGATTTGATACAGGATTTGTTATATTCGATCATGAAAGCAGACTGACAGCAGAAAGCCGACAGATTGTGCTACCTTAACCTGCGAGCAGATTGGCGGCAGGGTCTGCTGATACAATTTAATGGCAGGAATCGAGCAGACTCTGCGCACCGCGATCTGACGGCAGATGGGCAGCAGAAATCGAGCAGATTCTGTTGACATAGCCTGTCATTTCATCTATCTATATCTATACTATTATATAAAATTAAAATTGCATTCTTTGAAATGCAATTTCTCAGTAAATATGAACATTACCCACAAGTCTGTTACATGCTACATCACTTTGTTCGTCTTGGCGAGAGGGAGGTTCTAACGTCTTTATTTCTTTTAAATAATAGTAGTTCACGACGCGACTGCCAAGCGGCGACCGATCTAGCGCTTCGCGCTTGCGAAATAGCACTGTGGCGGGAATAAATGGCCGAGGGCTCGATCATTCAGGGCTTTCGAGTACTGCACGCATTTGCCGGCATTTCACTGCGGAGTATATATTTGGTATACCCGTGTCTAAGATGACTAAATGAATAGTTATCATTAATTCTTTTATCTTTTATATTTATAAGAACTGTCTTTAAAAGTTTAAATAATTATTTTGAGCCTCCCTGGCATTCAATTGACTAACTATATGCTAAGTAAAATATTAAATATGTTAAAATACCCGTCAAACTAAATTTTAATCTATACTATTATACAAAATTGCCTACTATGTCCGCATTAAACTATGGTTTTGCGCTCTGATCCTGACATCAGGATCTGCTTGATTTCTGCCGCCAATCTGCGGTCGGTTTTTGTCAGCAAGATCTGATCGAAATCTGATATCAATCTGCGGTCAGATTCTGATGTCAGGCTTTGACCACAAAACCATACGCTAGTAGCACAAAATATTGAATGCACATACATCTGTGACTTCCCACTATTTTTCGCGCGGTCCTAATTAACATCTTCCTTATACATCCCCTCGCAACTACACAACTATCTATGAAACCACCAATTCTTAACCCCTTCCCAATCATCAAATCGCTTGGATGATGTACGATAGCGGTCCCCATCTCCAGATGATCAAATTTGAAATCCCCTTCCCCTCTTCGGCCTTCCAGGCATGATCTCTTCCCACACACATAAATCTTAATAAGTCCCTCGCCAAAAACTCACTTAACTCGAGACCACGTCTCGCTCCTCTTTACGACAAACCTAATCAAACCACCTTTCAAACCTTCCCAACCAAAATCCTCCAAAACTATCCAACGGATGGAGGATAACACATATTTTAAGCATGAGTCATCACGCATACCGCAAATTCCCCGCATACCGACATTCCATCGTTTTGTATAAATACCAGCGCCGCATAGACCACGCGTCAGTCCAGTTAGTACAGCTAGTTCGGCAACATTCGCTACACCACAATCATTTCAAAATCTCTTAAAATGTTAAATTTCGCTTCAGTGCAACGTCCCCACAAAGAATTACAAACCTTCGATATCACTGTAAGCGCTTATCATTTTGTAATTACTAATCCTATCGCTTTATATTATCTTCTTTTGCTTACACTCATGGCTTTACCTAATTTTCTTTTGTTATTAACATATATCGTTTAATTGCTACATTTATCGCTTTATATTGCTTTCTTTTACTTACGCTCATTGTTATAGTGCTTTCTTGCTTACTTGCATTTATATTGTTTAGCTTGCTTACGCTTATCACTTATATTGCTTCCATTTGTTATACTCACTACTTAGATTATTTCCATTGCTCGCATCAGCGATTACCAATACTAATTATCTTATGTTTATGTTATATTATCGACCACTGCTATATAAATGTTATGTGCCAATGCTTACTGTCCAACGCATTATTGTAATATCTCCACCTATCGCACTAATAGTACATTGCTTATTCACACGCTTTTCAATAAATAACGGTTTTGTTTTTCCTTAAGCTTGAATTCTCGCAATTATCTCTCGAGTACCCGGAATCCCAACCGGCCTTGCAAAAGCAGGTCTCTCTTTCGAACACCGGGAGTTCTTACCAGTGTTTACAACTTTTCTTTCACTCAGGATCCCGTTGGCCAGTTACTAAGGCTATTTAAAAAAAACTACGACGCGCGCCTTTCCTTCTCCAATGCAGTAGTTAAGCCAATTATCGAGTTGTAGATACGATCCGCGAGCGTTCTAACGGGTGTCACCTGGGAGTGCGATTACTGGCTAAGCTTCCCTGGTCAACTGAAGCTGCGAAGCAAGGGGCTTCGTGCCAGAATAACCTTACCCTTACAGCTGCGAAGCAAGGGCTTCGTGCCAGAATCACATACCCCTCAAAACTACGAAGCAAGGGCTTCGTGCCAGAATCACCTTCCCCTCAGAGCTGCGAAGCAATGGCTTCGTGCCAGAATCACCTACCCCTCAGAGCTGCGAAGCGGTGGGCTTCGTGCCAGAATCACTTTCCCCTCAGAGCTGCGAAGCGAGTGCTTCATGCGTGAATCTCCTACCCCATAGAGCCGCGAAGAAGGACTTCGTGCTCAACCTCTCAATATCCCCCACAATGTCACTGTCCTAACCGCCTCGTCACCCAGGACGCGACACATCCAATATTAAAAAGAGGTTCAATCTCTTTTTGACATTTAAATATACATACAATATTTATTCTAGATTAAAAAGCAAATATTTTTCCAAATATGCTGGAAATATTCATTTTATATTATAAATTCTTTTTTTCAAATATAAAGTAAATATTCATTTTATATTATAAAATTTTTTTTCAAATATAAAGTAAATATTTATTCAATGGCAGAAACAAAATATTTTTTCCCGAATGCTCGGGAAATATTCATTTTATATTATGATAAAAATATTTTTTTCAGATATGAAGTAAATATTTATTCAATGATAGAAACAGAATATTTTTTCCGAATGTTCGGGAAATATTCATTTTATATTATGATAAAAATAATTATACCGCATTGGCGACTGAACAGTTGACAATCGACTGTATGGTCATATAGTGGCCTCGTTAATCTCGACACCAGTTTGCCATCACGCTGTGAGACGAGAAATAATTGTTAAGAGATTGATTATCACTCGTTTTGTCATTCGCAGAAAAGGTAAGTCCATGCTCTGCATAACTGTTAATTCACAATTAAAGGTCGCAATGATAGTATTTCATCATATCTCATTTTATAGTTTGCAGTAACTCTAATTTAAAAATGTCGGAGAAACTTTTTTTACAATACATGTATACGTACGTAATACATAACTTATTTTATTTTTAATATCACATCTACAACAAGAAGGAGGCAACCATCCGTTACGGAGGTGGAGATCAAGCACTCCATGAGTTTATTTTTGGCAACAGATACATCGAGACTAAGGAATCAACATAATATGTAATGTACCTATAGACAAAGGGTGGAGGAATATAGAGGAGTAATTCTGACGCAGACGGCCTACAAGGTGTATGCTGCCGCCAAGTCAGGCAGGGTTCAGGAGGGGGATGGGGTGCGTGGATAGTATATACGTACTAAATTACTTGATTAATAGGCAGGTGGAAAGGAAAGGAGGGAGGATGGTAATAATATTCGTAGACATGAAGGCAGCATTCGACTCGGTCGACAGAGAGGTGTTGGTGAGGGCGATGAGGGAGAGAGGAGTAAGGGAGGGGTTGGTTGGGAGGTGTGAGGAGATATTGAAAGAAACAACATGCAGGGTGAGGGTGGGGGAAGAGGAAGGGAAGGACTTCTGGACTACAAGGGGGGTGAGGCAGGGGTGCCCGCTGAGCCCCAGCCTGTTTATACTGTTGCTGGCGGATATACATGAGGAGTTGGAGAAAGGAGGGTGGGGAGGAGTGAAGGTGGGGAGGAGTGAGGGTGGGGGAAGAAAGTCTATACGCTGGCATACGCAGATAATATTACGGTGCTGGCGGAAGACGAGGAGGGAATGGGGGGGATGATGGGGAGGTTGGAAACATATTTGGATAAGAAGGGGCTGCAGGTGAATGTTGGAAAGACGAAGGTGATGAGGTGTAGAAAGGGGGAGGGAGATGGAAGAAGGTGACGTGGAGGTGGAAGGGAAAGGTGGTGGAGGAGGTAAGGGAATTTAAGTACCTGGGTTACACGCTGATGAGGAATGGGGGGCAAGAGGTCCATGGGGGAGAAAGAGTGAAGAAGGAGCTGCAGTGATGGGTCAGGTGTGGGGGATAGGGAAGAGAAGGTTTGGGAAGGATTGGGGGAGAAGGGTTTGGTTGTTTGAGAAGTTGGTATGAGCTGTGGTAAGTTATGGAGTGGAGGTGTGGGGTTGGAAGTGTAGGGACAGAGTGGAAAGGCTATAGGAAAGGTACTTAAAATGGGTGTTAGGGGTGGAAAGGTGTACTCCAGGGTATATGGTGAGGGAGGAACTGCAGAGGAAGATGTTAAGAGGGAAGGCGGGTATGAGGACTTGGGCTATGAAAGGAAGCTAGACGAGGGGGGCGGAGGGAAGCTAGCAAGGAGGAGCTGGGAAGAGATTAAAGGGAGGGCGAGGAGGGGGAAAGCACTGCGGGTGGGAAAAGGAAACGAAGGAATATTTTGAAGAAAGGCGATGGACAATATAGGGGGTAGAAAGAATGAGGGGAGGAAGAAAATTGAGGGGGGAGGAATTGGTGTGTAGGGAAAGAAGAATGCAGGGGGAGGAAAGGTGGGAAAGGGTTCGAGGATCGGATTACAATAAGTGGTATGGGATGGTTAAGGGGGTGAGGGTGCCGCTACTTGAGAAAGGGATGGGGGAAAAGCGGGTGGCAAAGGGTGGCGAAATTTGGGCTGGGGAATGGGATGAGGGGAGGGAAGTACTGAGAGGGGGAGGAAAGGACGAAATGTAGGGTATGCGAATGGGTAGAGGAAACGTGGGAACACGTGTGGGAAGAATGTATGGGTTGGGAAGAAGGAAGGTGGCAGGAGAGGGTGGGGGAGGTACTGGATGACGAGGGAGGGGGGAGGATTGGATGAGGAGAGTGGAGGACAGGAGAGGAGAATGAGTGGCGGTATGGGAGAAGAAGGAATGAGAGTGGTGGCATGTGGAAGCGGGGGTCAAAGGATAGGGAAAGGGGATATAAGTGGCGTACGTGGCGTAGGGGAGTGGGCGAGCGGGCGTGTGGTGGCTAGGATGCGTGTAGGATTAAGGAATAGAATTAAGGAATAGGTTAAGGGGTAAGTTAAGGAATAGGTTAAGATGAATATAGAGTTAAGAGGTGGAGATGTAAGGATTGTAATCCCCAAGGGGAAACAAAGTAAACATTATAGTGTGTCTGTGTGTGTGTGTGCGCGCGCGCGTGTGCGTGCGCGTGTGTGTGACGTACCTATATATTTTTTTAAGAATAAAAGAAATACAGCACGTGGTGTCAAATAAAATGTTTTCTCCATTTAACAAATATGTGTTGTATGTTTCTACACAGATTTATATATAATAGAGGTCTTAAAGTGTTTAAATAAATATGAAATTAATGTTCATTTAAATTTTTTTCAAGTGTTTACTCAATATTATATGAATATTCAAATCACATTTCTTAAATATTAATTTCACTGTTACGTCCGAAATCGAGTTTGTGATTTGATGTTTGACTCCGCAACGTAAAGAGGGGATCTTGCCCCGTCACCTCCAGCGCAACCGTAATCCCTAAGACCGGTCACGCTTTTTGGAGTACTGTGCGGGGCAGGTGGATTGGCAATTTAAAGATTTTAAGATGGAGGAGGAAAAGAAGATGTGTGTTTCGTCTTGGGACCGTCAGCCAGACTCATCAGTATATAGCTGACGGCCCCTGCCCTAGACACACGGGGACTAAGAGGAGTAAACTTGGAACTTGTATATATATGAACGAGTTTAGAGTTTAGGCCTTCCTGAATATTTATTTTACAATTCTAAATATTAATTTCACATTTCCAGAATATTTGCTTCACATTTTCTGAATATTTATTTTATATTCCACGAATATTTAGTTCATATTTTCTAAGCATTTATTCCATATTTTCAGTAGGTATATATAATATTTGGAATCAACATGTTTTTCGTACTAAAAAGTGTGGCTAAAAAAATATTTTTTTAATATTTCGAAAAAATATTGAACTAATATTTTGTGCTACTAGGGTAGTTAAATGCGGACATAGTAGGACCCGAATCTAATGTTAGAATCTACTCGAATCTGACATCTATCTGTTGGCATACTGCGGTCAGTTTGTTTACTGGGAAGTTAGATAATACTAACATTGACAGATTATCTTCTTACATCGACAATAAATCGTAAAATAATTTTCAGTTTTACCTGAGAAAATCGAGTTGCTAATGTTATTAAGTTTGAAGTTGAATATCTTTTAGAAAATTGCAGATTAAAAATTGATTTTAACGGAAAAACATGCTCTGACATTGTATAATAAATAAAGTACACTACATATATTCTTAAAATAAAAATACTGTTGCGAGCACCCTATGGATGGAATCCATGGCCCGCTGGTGCTCGCGACGAAGACAAGGGACAGCGAGAAGAAGGCGATCTGATCGATCGCCTGTCAAGCTGTCACTTGAGATACAGACGCCATTGCGAGCAGACGTAGTCCCGAACACCTCTACCTGATTAATTACTGTTATTTAATTACTATTATCCTTGTTAATGTTCACGTTCTGTTATTACACATTAAACTTATATTATGCCAACGCGAAAACGTAACATTGGTGTCAGCAGTGGGATGCCCACTCGAAGTGGGGTGCCCACTCGCGCAACCGCGGCCTCCACGAACCCTTCTCCTACACCGACGGGAGATGCCTCTATCCAGGAACTCTTCACCTCCCTGCAGTTAAGCATCGTGGGCCAGATGAGGGAACAGAGGAGGGAGGACGAAGCCCGCTGGCAGAGGGAAGACCGTCGCAGAGAAGAGAGAGACACAGAGATCCAGCGAACACAGGCGGCCTTAGAGGCGCGCCTATCGAACGTGGAGGAACGAATTCAGGTCGTAACCGCTTCGTTTCATAACAACCATAGTTCGGTTAGTGGCAGCGCGAGCCTTCGGAGTGGGGAGAATGCACTTGTAAATAGTGTTCCGCCGACGCATATCCCCACTCCCGTCGGTGCGCCCGTCGCTACCCCCGTGTCGGAACCACACGTACTCAGCTTGGGGTACGCGGTGAAACCGACAATTTTTGATGGGAATAATTCGTGGGAAGAGTACAGGGTACAATTCGACACGATCGCGCGCGCGAATGGTTGGAATGACCAAAAAAAGGCTACAGCCTTGATTGCTGCCCTCGGGGGCACGGCAAGGAGCGTCCTTACGACGCTCTCCGCAGCTCAATGCGAGAACTTCGCGGAATTGGTTTCCGCGCTGGAATTCCGCTACGGGGCGAAAAACCTGTCGAATTTGAACTATGTACTCTTCCAAAGCCATAGACAGCGAAGAGATGAGAGCATCTCCTCGCTCGCCACAAAAATAGAGCGATTAGCACAGTCCGCTTTCGCCGAATGCCCGGTGGAAACCCGCGACAAGTTAGCCGCGTCCCAATTCGTAACGGCATTGTCGAGCTCGGTTATGCAGCGGGAACTGCGACTCGGCGGGTTTACGTCTTTAAGAGCCGCCGTGACCAGAGCTCTCGAGATCGAGGCCGTCGAGACGATGTCTCGCCACCCCACGGCCGAATCGCGAGAACGATACGCGGAAAAACGGAAAGCTAAATCCTCCAACAATTTTGAAAGGTGCCCGGCGAAGCAGCGGAGATTTGCAAAACCCGAGGAACGAACGGAGGACCCAAAATGCACCGAAAGAACACCGAAGTGCTGGCTCTGCGGAAAGTTGGGCCATCTACAAAAGGATTGTTTCAAGGCCAAGAACGACCAGCCAAGAGCCGCTCCTACGAAGAAACCCGAGGGAAACGGGAAGAGGACGGCGTAAGGGGGAGACGCCGGACCGTAAAGAACAGTCCCCCGGTCGTCAAGAGTGTGGCGATGCAGGAGGCGACTGAGCGTCAGGGGAATCCGGCCGACGAGATTTACGTATGTGGAAAAATTAACGGAAAATCGTGTAAACTTATCCTAGATACAGGTTCTCCGATCAACCTTCTGGAAAAAGAATTGTGCCCGAGGAAAGACTTCCAAAAGACAGAAACCGACATTCGCTCCACTACGGGAGAGAAAATGAAAGTGTTCGGTAAAACGAGCATGGAAGTCAGCGTTGGAGAGCTGTCGAGTGTAGAAGACTTCTACGTCGTGGAAATGGTGGAAAAATGCATCTTGGGAGCGACGTTTCTGAGGAAACACCGTTGCAACATCGACCTTTCCCGGAATGTGCTGTGCCTTCCCGGCAAAACGGAGATACGCTTTGGTGAGCTAATTGCCGAGAAGAAGAAATCAGAAGATGAAGGGGAAACGGTCGTCCCACAGCATTTAGAAGAGCTGTACACACGTTGCTCATCAGGTTTGTCAGAAGGACAAAAGAAACTATTTGCTGAATTATTGTACGAATTTCAGGACGTTTTCGCCACGGATTCGAGTCAGATTGGGAACTGCGACCGGGTGAAACACACAGTTGACACCGGAGACTGCCAGCCCATAAAGCAGGCACCACGGAGGTTGCCTCTACACCGTCGAGCAGAAGTAGAAGAGTTACTCAGGAAGATGTTAGCTCAGGGCGTGATCGAGGAATCGCAGAGCCCGTGGTCTTCCCCGATCGTCCTCGTGAAGAAGAAGGATGGAAGTATACGGTTCTGCGTGGATTTCCGTCGTCTGAATGAGGTTACCAAAAAGGATTCGTACCCTCTACCTCGTATAGACGCCCTCTCTGGATCTTCCTGGTTCTCAACCGTGGATCTGCAGAGCGGATATTGGCAGATCTCTATGGATGAAGAAGATCGAGAGAAAACTGCGTTTTCTGTGGGAACGGGACTGTGGCAGTTCAAAGTGATGCCCTTTGGACTCTGCAACGCCCCTGCCACATTCGAGCGACTGATGGAAAACGTGCTTCAAGGTCTGACCTGCAAAATCTGCTTGGTCTACTTGGACGATATAATCATCTACGGGAATGACTTTGAACAGGAGCTCGAACGCCTACGGTCAGTGTTTTCTCGTTTACGTGAAGCTAAACTATTGATGAGCCCCAAGAAATGCTCTTTCTTCTGCCGAGAAGTAAAATATCTGGGCCATATCGTAACAGAGAGTGGAGTTAAGACAGATCCGGAGAAAATTAAAGCCATTTCGGAATGGCCACAGCCAAAGAACATCACGGAATTAAGAAGTTTCCTAGGATTATGCACGTACTACCGAAAATTTGTAAAGGATTTCTCCAGGATCGCCAAACCCCTGCATCGCCTCACCGAGACCAAACAAGACTACCAATGGACCGACGAATGCCAAAGAGTTTTCGAAGAGCTGAAGAAGAAATTAACCGAAACCCCGATACTAGCATACCCAGTGATAAACAAGGACTTCATTCTGGACACGGACGCCTCTAATTTCGCCATAGGCGGCGTCCTCTCACAGGAACACGAAGGACAGGAAAAGGTCGTAGCCTACTTCTCCAAGACCCTAGGAAAAGCAGAAAGGAACTACTGCGTCACCCGGAGAGAACTACTAGCAGTAGTGAAATCCATCGAACACTTCCATCATTACCTCTACGGACGAAGATTTCTAATAAGGACAGATCATGCAGCGCTTCGTTGGCTGCTGACCTTCAAACACCCTGAAGGACAGGTAGCCCGTTGGATCGAACGACTACAAGAATACGACTTCGAAATTCGTCACAGGGAAGGAAAAGCCCACGGAAACGCCGATGGACTCTCCAGAAGACCGTGTATCGAAGAAAATTGTAAGAACTGCAATCGACTGGAGAAGAAAGAAGCAGAAGGAGAAGTACAGACCACGAAGAAGATTCACAGGATATTTTGTGAAGAAGACAAGAACGAGTGGAAACGAAGTCAAGAGAAGGATGAAACGATCGGCTTCATCCTTAAAAAGAAAGGAGAAGGGGAGAAGCCCGATTGGCAAGATGTTGCTCGTTTCTCCCCGCAAATGAAATATTACTGGTCAATCTGGGACTCGCTGGAAGTTCACGAAGGTTTGCTTTTCAGGAAATGGGAGTCCCACGATGGTACAACGACCTCGTGGCTTTTGGTGGTACCGCACGAAAAGGTTGCAGGAGTCCTGAAGGAGTTCCATGATGCGCCAGCAGCTGGACACTTCGGAGTAAACAAGACCTTGGCAAAGATCCGCCAACAGTTCTTCTGGTCTACGTGTCGACAGGACGTTCAAGAGTGGTGCCGGCGGTGTGACACCTGTGCGGCAAAGAAGGGACCACGTCAAAGGGGAGCAGGGAACCTGAGAGTATACAACGTGGGAGCTCCGTTCGAGAGACTTGCCCTGGACGTTGTGGGTCCGCTCCCGAGGTCTCAGGCCGGCAACAGGTTTATGCTGGTCGTGGCGGACTACTTTACCCGGTGGCCGGAAGTAATCGCGATGCCAGACCAGCGAGCTGTCACAGTGGCAAGAGCTCTTTTGCACAACGTAGTGTGTCGTCATGGTGTACCGTTAGAGATACACACGGACCAAGGAAGGAACTTCGAATCCTCCGTGTTCAAGGAATTGCTGAAACTGCTAGGAATCAGGAAAACACGAACAACTCCTCTGCATCCCCAATCCGACGGTCTAGTAGAACGTTTGAACAGAACATTGCTCCAATATCTTGCAATGTTTGTTTCAGAACATCAACGAGATTGGGACGAATGGATTCCCATGTTCCTCCTCGCATACAGGTCAGCACGACATGAAGCTACACAACTAACGCCAGCGATGATCCTATATGGCCAGGAACTGCGTTTACCTCTACAATTATGGAGAGGACTACCCCCAGAGGTGGAAGACGACGAGGACGTTGAACGTGGATACTCCGAATGGATCCGAGGAAAAATGAAGAAGATCCACGAATTCGTTCGACGCCGTCTGGACATCTACAGTTCGAAAATGAAGTCGTGGTACGACAAGCGCGTTCACGCGGTAGAATTCCAGCCCGGGGAACGAGTGTGGTTATTCCAACCACGAAGAGTAAAAGGGAAGTGCCCAAAACTGCAGAACGACTGGGAAGGACCCTACACAGTGGTGAACAAGCTCAACGACGTCGTCTACAGGATCCAGCGTACGCCCCGGAAGAAGTGCAAGGTGGTCCATGTTCGACGCCTAGCGAAATACGAAGGACGGTTCCTAGAAGAGTGAAGAGTCAAGCACCAACACTCAGAATCTCAAGATGGAAGGACGCGAGGACTCGGAAGACTCAAGAAAGAAGATTAGTCTAAGCTAATCAGGTGGACTGGGCTACGGAAGTTGCCTTCGTAGCCCGGCCCCCGCTCTTGAGTTTGTTACAGGCACACGATACCCCACGACGAGGGACAAGGTGTCGGGGGACTACCACCGCGGTCGGGATACGCGCTCCCGAATTCCCCGAATGTGCCACAATAGCGTGGCAGTCCGCAGCGGGGTGCGGACATACGTGAAAGCGCCCCGCTAGCCCCCTGGAGGAGACCCTGCGAGCCCCTGGCACGGCCAGGATGGAGGATCTCGCGGGGTACCCAGGAAAAAGAAGGAGAGAGGGTGGACAGCAGGAGGGAAATGGCATCCCCAATCACCAGACGGACAAGCGCTGCTTGGACCGGCTGGAGGGGATGTCGCGGAAACGGGAGCGCTAACCGGACGTACAGGACTGTCCCCTGGAACAACACCAGAGGCCAAGAAGAGGAATGGGGCCATCACGAAGCCAAGGGCTGGAGGAGATTAGAAGAAAATCATCATCAGGGTGGACGAGTCCGGTGGCTGCCGTGGGGGCTGGGCCGCTTGCATACTTGTGACTAGCTGCAATTCCCTGCTCGCGTGCTCGGCCTTCCTCGTTGGCTTTCCGGCTCGGGCGGCCCCAACGGTCTCTTTACAGACACGACCGAACCCTAAAGCGCTTTGTATTTCTGCAAGGGAAACCGGAGCGAGAGCAACAGCAGGCGAACTTAGCGAGCGGGACAGCGATCCAGACGCAGGACGTGGAGACGGCCAGATCCCAAGACCGGACAGCCCGGGGACCCACGCAGGGGATGTCGTCGTCGAACAAGAAGAAATTTTGAAGCTGCATCCAGAAACCCCAAAATCCAGGACAGACACGCGAACCCCGACCCTGAGATGACAAGACCCCGTACCCGTCTCTACCCAGGAAGAGGATGCGCCATCACAGAAGATGAAGTCCAAGAAAGAAGTGCGCAAGTTCGAAGACGCAAGTGGAGGGTAGAGACACGGGGAACCACGTACCCACGCCTTGCCCAAGGTTTTTGGGTGGTTTTCCCTTGGGCGTGAAGGCGAATGCCGAGGCGACGGTCGGAAGAGGCCACACAGCACTTAGTCCACTCTTTCGAACCAGGGTACGGCTGCAGACAGCGGAGAAGCTACAGCGGTCGGGACGACCGCTTCTCGAGAGGGGGGAGCAGTGTTGCGAGCACCCTATGGATGGAATCCATGGCCCGCTGGTGCTCGCGACGAAGACAAGGGACAGCGAGAAGAAGGCGATCTGATCGATCGCCTGTCAAGCTGTCACTTGAGATACAGACGCCATTGCGAGCAGACGTAGTCCCGAACACCTCTACCTGATTAATTACTGTTATTTAATTACTATTATCCTTGTTAATGTTCACGTTCTGTTATTACACATTAAACTTATATTATGCCAACGCGAAAACGTAACAATACTTACGTTTGGTTATGATTTCGAACAAACTTGGCACTGTATGACGCTGTATTTGTTAGATATTTTTGATAAATTACAATCAAATATATTAATTTCATACTTTAATTATCATAGGTCAATTGTCTCTTTTCTGGAATATGAATCTATGGAAACTTCCCAATAATGATGCAAAATATTCAATAAATTATTTATTATCATTGAGAATTACATCACACACCTAACATATATTTTACCCGGCGTATATGTAGATTTTGCATAATTATGTTTCACTTCTATAATGTGTAGTGTAAAATACGCGGTCTTTTTTCTTACGGACAACGTGCGTCGAAATGTAACCTCAATTGGCCTTTTAAGGCCTAAAAATCCAGAAAAACACAGAAGACAGCGAAATGACACTATTCATTCAACTGTTTGGCTTCTAGAGAAGTAATTGATCTGCACTTTAACGCATTTTTACATCGAGAGATTTATCCTACTTAAGTTGTTATCAAACTTTGTTAGAAAAAAGTAGAAAAAACACGTTTTGATTGCAATTCAAGTACTTGACATTTTAAAAAATTTAATTCCCTACAAAACGTGCAAAAAAAGACAAAAATCGGTTGAGAATTGACGGAAATACGGAATTTTGTTCACAAAAAGTCACTTTGGGACCACTCTGGGGCGGCTCGGGTTCGATCCCTCGACGCCCTGACTCTCTTTTTCCGTGGCTCCCGAACACATAGGAATTACTACACCTATTCCTACAGTAGCAGATGGGAAAGAAAACGGAAGCTATTTTAAGAGTGCGACCGCACCGATCCCGTTCCGCGTGGATATATCTACGTATGCCACGGTGTAGCTGCGGGTAGACCACGCTGACGCGTTAGCGGCCCGGGTTGAAGAATTTGGGGCCTGTTCCGTATAACTTTTGAACTATAAAAGATATCGGAATACAATTTGCGCCGAAAAATGGGAAAAAATTATCCCTTTCTAATTGTGGATAATTTAATATGTTTTACGCTCAATTCATTTTCTTTTTTTCATTTTTTTAACCGTAATTGTAAACCAATTTTGAAAACTGTTTATTTGATACTTTATGTAATGTTCTTTTTAAAATTCATGGCGTCGATAAACAATAGGCTAGTTCTTTTAGTACTATTACTTTCATAAATTGAGGAAGTAAATTTTTATTCTATTATTAATTCTGCAGCCTCAATATCTAATGTTCTTGTTTCCTTTTTTATGATTTTAGCCTTATTTCTAGTCATGTATAGGTCGGACGTAAGAAATAGATAACTGGTGGAATGTATCTTTGTTTGTAGTTGTCCTTGTAATTTTTCTACAATATTTGGGTTTGAATGTTTTTAACCCTTCAGTGTGAAGGCTTTTCTGCCCAGAACAATATCTAGATGCGGGGGAAATTCCATTGGTCCAAACCTTGAACAATCCAAACCAGACCTGAAGAAGTATTGTCACACCTCCTAATCTAACCAATCGAACTTGCATAACTCCCAAACGGCCACTCTCTTAAAGAGGCCCTCTTCATGGCAATATTTCCTTCCCAAGATCTACACAATGTATATGAGAAGAGCAAAGCACGCCTCTAATTCGGGTGTCCAATAGAAGGGGAGCGTGTGCTAGAGAGTGGTAAGCAGAAGAGCATGATGTGAGAAGGTAGTAGTTACAGCCAGAGGGAACGGGAGCGAGCGAAAGGCCCGTTTCTAATATTCCCCACTCTTTCTTATCCCCGTTCCCTCTCGCTCTAACAACTACCTCCTTGCATCATGCACTCCTGCTTACTGCTCTGTAGCATACGCCCCCCCTCTCTCTCTCTCATTTTCTACACACAGATTTATTTGAGCTTCAAATAATTTTCAAATACAAATGAATTAAAAGATGACAAAATTATTTGAAGGTTAAAATGAATTCCCGTCAAATAAAAAAGTATTTGTGGCCGTCGGATAAATTCACGTCAAACAAAAAAAATTATTTGTGCCGATTCAAATAAAAATAACTCTGGCTTATTTTTATTTGATGACAAATAAAGGTAAAGTCTCTTTTATTTGATACGTTATTTAAATAATTTTTTATTTAAATAATGCCCATCTCTGGTCTCTCCCGAGCCACACGCGCTGGCCTACAGGCTGCCCAGCTGCCTTCTTTCGTTAATTCGACTATAGCTACCATCTTCTTAGCTTCTATCTATGTCATCTTTTAGAAAAATTACGCCACTATAGTGGCTTTTGCACGCAGTTCGCGAAAAGTCTCTCCGTACAGGGATATAGCTCCGCGGTCAAACCTGTCGTAGCTAAAAGGTTGAAATTCAGACGGGTACGATACCCGTTGACACATTGTTTTCAAACCTCGTTACAGTAATCTGGGGTGCGAGTAATAAACCGATCATAAAAGCGGAGCGCGCAGCTTGCGTGCCTGAGACGGCGACCTCCGATTCTTTACGGGACGCACCTGATGAAAAATGCAGAGAAAGCAATGGGAATTTGGGAATGTTTTTCAAAGTACCAATACAAGGTATCTTTTTCAAAATTTTTTGGAAACACTTTTGCGCATTTCGAGAAGTAAAAATAATGTGTTGGTTACAAAATCGCCGCTAGTGGTGAAGAAATTAGCAGATTCCATCGTAGGCTAGCTACCGGAGTTGCAAATCTGCCCAGGTTCAAGTGTCCGTTGTCCTCAACAATATTCATGAAACCAAAAAATTTCTTATTCTGTATGAAATTACGCTGTCGGCGTACTATTGAAAGAAGACAATAGTGCAAAATTGATGAAATGGCAGACTTTTAAACAGAAAATAACGGTTCTCAGCAATTTGTTCTATCCTGTTCTGTCTATTCATGCCAAAAAGGTGTCTTTTGATTTTTTTAGAGGTACGCCAACGAGAGGATACCATAAAATTTATGTATGCAAAAGCGGAATTGGTTTAATAGTTTTCGAACTATCGTCCAGGCCGTTTTTCATAAATGTGAAAAAAGAGTGTTGATTTTCTTTGTTGTTTGTGAATCAAATAAAATAATTCTTTGGTCTTTTCTTTATAGTGCAGTTCAGAGTGTATTTTCTTATAATCGTACAGAACAAAATAAACATGTATAAATTACGTAGAATATAATAAACTGAATATATTATTTTTACGATAACGCAGACTACTGTTTCGTATTAATTGCCGGTCGACTCTACCGGATACGACCACAACCGCCCTCTCCTACTACTTCGGAAATAGCACGTTACCAACTTTAGCAGAGTTAGTCCAAAACTCCCAACAAAGAGTTATCAAGAAAGTTGAGCGTTTAAAGTTATCTCGTAACCTTTACGTCACCTGCTGCTCCATAACAAAACTGGCTATAGCCGCTTTAATGTTTCGAAATTCTTTCTACGGCTTTAGAAGCATATATTCGTGATGTCCAACTATTGACTTATGCAAGAAAAAAATCCGCTCTGTTTCTGGGTTTATGATTACACAGGACCACAAAATTTTTTTCTAATGTAGACAAACGCGACCACCTGTCCTTTACGTACTTTGGGTCGCTGAATCCGAATCCGTTGCCCGTTTTGGCCCATCACGTCGTTTTTTGGTAAATTGCAAAAAACCGTTGTAAACCCGTAAAATGCCATATAAACACAACATATCCTATTTCCACAATACTTATAACGTCAAACTCCCTAATCTACTAACCCCAAGACCACAAAACATCTAATCCTATATTTCGTTAAACCTCTAAACCCAAAAACCGAATTTACACATACCCCCACAACCCACTACCGGGCGTTTGTATCTGAAACGCAGAAATAAATATTTTCAAATTTGCTCAATTTTCAAACACGAACAAAGATGAAACAAAGACATTTCAAAGTTTGAACTTTCTAGTTTTCGATGCTTTAATCGATATCCAGGCGGTAAAATCCGCCCTTAAAGAGAAGTGTGCCAAACTGCAAAAATTTCGTCATGTGTGTCAAGAGCTACGGAGTGCAGACAATATTTTTTGCAGTTTTTATGTATTCTGTCGGAAAGTCTGGTCCTTTGTCTTTAAAATAAGCCAAACCTCATCGAAAAATGGTGGTTTTTAAGAAAGATACAGCCATTCAAATCATAGGACGTCTTTAGGGCGGATCATCCGGTCATCCAAAAAGTTACAAGAAGTTATCTTCTTTTTCCTATATAAAAATACTTCAATACCTTGAATTCCACTTGCAAAAAAGTTGTTTTCCCAAATAGAAGTTTGTTCGCTTTGTTCCTACAGGTCCCGCATAAATTTTTCGTTTCCAGAAGTGGACCTCCAATGGTCTATGTAAAAGCTAAGGCCTTATGCTTTAAAATGCGACTAGAAAGATTTCTTTAGCCCTTGTAAAGCGTAGTTCCTGCCTTTTCCGCCAGGCGGCTAAGATCGAACGTCGCAACTCTCTGACAGATTGGCAGCACCGAAGTAATATAAGGAATTATCTTGACCTCCCACCACTCGTTTAGGCGAATAACCTGCCCATTTTTTATAAGATTTCAATAAATCTAAGTTAATTGGATATATTGTTGTAGTCCTTTTGACAACCCAGTTTCCGAGCAGCAAAATTTATAGCTGGCGTTATTTAAACAGTCCTTTTCACGACTAATACTGCTTGCAATTGATTGTTGAGTTCGAGCGTTCTCAAACAGTCGTTTTCACAACTACTTTTCGGGTCAGTCGTTTTACTTCTTAAATTAGTTATTATAATTACTTTTTTTTCAGGTATCCATTGTTTCAGTAACAATGTCAGCCTATAAAGGTAGGGATACTTTTTGTGTTGTTTGTGGGCATTATTTACTTCCAATAAGTAGAAGGAACTTTAATGATGATGTCAAACAAAATTATAAAAAATGCTTTAATATTACAACTAATCTGAATAACGCATGGACTCCAAGAGTTATATGTACTTCATGTCATTCGCGTATCTCTAGGTCAGTAAAAGGAATAGAAAACGCGAGACGCTATTCTTCTCCTATGCTCTGGCGAGAACCTGTTGACCATCGAACGGATTGATATTTTTGTCTGTGTAAGACGATGGGATATAATGCGAAGAATGAAAAAGCTGTACAATATCCTAATGTTCAATCAGTGACTTTTCCTGTGCCAATTTATATGCAAAATCAACTTAATTTAAAGAATTGTGAATCTGACAATTCTAAAGGTCCTGACTCCGAGATTCAGTTATCCCATCACGATGAAGTACAAGAAGGTCCTTCTAATTTTCCAGAAATGGATGAAGTCCCAAACGAGCTACCTGATGAGGATGGCATCCAAAACGATACTTTTAATCAAAACGAATTAAGTGATTTTGTTGAGCGTGAAAATTGCCAGGGTTAAACTCGAGGCGTATCTTGGAGGTCTGCGTTTCCTCAATTCGCATGTGGCCGGCACTTGGGCTCACCGCTCGGGTCTAGCGTTTTGGGATGCAATAATTTACTAGCGGTGCCGAAGAAAAGGGCTGTTAGGCAGGGTCACGACCGTGTATTTCGAGACAAACAAATAGAGTCGCGCCAAGAAGTTCCATTTTCGTGGGAATAAACTTTCTCTTTCCGTTGCGTTTCCGTCACCTAATACAGCCATCAGTAACAACCAATAGGCAATGGTTTACCACTCAAGTCCCACCCCTGCAAAGGCTTCGAAAGCTTGTCAGCAGGGCAGAACAGAAAAAAGGATCAGACACAACCAAAACCTTGTACCGTCAACATCGACGGAATTATATAACCTTTAAAAGCAGTTTAAGAGCGCAGTACAACTTTGTCGCATTTTTACTTGATACATATATTTTCTCTTATATTACTGGAAATATAGTTAAGTTTTATTTGTTACGTGCTGCAGTGTCTCAATTTAATTCTACAATACCCTTACACATATCTCCATCATCATAATTTAGTGAACTCTTGCGGGTTTAAACACCTGCAAGGAGAGTGACAGGGTGTCGTTAGAGGCTTACACCCTCTGATTAAAAAAAGGCGATACCGTGGCCACAACATTTGGTCCTTCGAGCCGGAGATTATTAAGTGCCTGGAGAGCCTTAATCCGCACCTATTTGGACAACCTATCCAGTGCTGTGGGAAGAACAGCAGACATCATCGCTAGGAGTCCAGCCACCAGAGAGCTGTACTCGGCAGATCACATCGTCGTCAACGGGCCCAGCGGTCGAGGACGTCATATAACTCATCAGCATCAGGAGCAATACCTGAGCACCAGGGGTTGGCGGATCAGCGTCATACCTGTGCCGAATCGACGGCGTGGACATCGTCGAGAGCCAACATCGAGGACGTTGTTACCAGCCTCATTCGCATCGCCGATCATTGACAAGCCGTGTGGACTAACCGGAGACTGCGACCACGTAAGTTGCATTCAGTTGTTGTTTGTGAGTCACCTATTAAATTACCGAGTCCTATTATTTCATTCCCGTGTCTCTATCGCGGTAAAATCTCGCCATGGCACCGAGCCTGGAAGAACGCCACAAAACCTTAAAGTTGAAACGTGAAGCGTTCAAATTAGAATTAGAAACCTTTAAATTATGATAGACAGTTCCGAAACTGGTGATTCGGGCAGTCAAATTCAGATGCATTTTGACGAACTCGAAAGTGAGTATACGGTGTTCAATAAGACGCAAGCGGATTTAGATTCCGCGGACACCACTGGGGAATTAATGCGCGAAAGAATAGCTCTCAAATCCGCGTTCAGTACATGTAAAGCACGCGCGATGGATATCCTAAATAAACTCCAACCTAGTCAGCAGACTGGAAGTGCGTTAGGGGTCGAGTTACTAAGTTTACGAGCGTCGCCACAATCGGGCATTGAGTCTGTCGATAAAGACGTATATGTACCGAAAATCAATTTGCTAACCTTTTCTGGAGCATACGAGGAGTGGCCTGGGTTCTCTGACCAGTTTCATTCTTCGATACACGAAAACGCACGCATTAATGAGTCCAAGAAACTACTGTACCTTCGATCGTGTTTAAAGGGTGAAGCAGCGAAAGCTATAGAGGCAATTTAGCAGCCAATTACAGGGTTGCCTGGGGTCTATTAGAGAAGCGGTATAATCAACCCGCGACCATTGTAACGAATCATTTGCGAGCAATCGTTGACGTACCGTTGTTGCAAAAGCCATCGTACCAAGAATTTAGAACATTTCTTAACGGCGTGGAGGCTCATTACCGTGCGTTGCAAGCTCTACAGCAGCCTAGTGCCGATACTGTGCTTGTTCATCTGATAGTTTCTAAATTGGATGAAGAATCCGCACTGAAGTGGAAGGAGCGCATGCGAGGCACTGCGTTTCCTATTGTAGAGGAATTATTTGAGTTTTTACATGATCGGTATCAGACGATCGAACCCGTCGGCGAGGGAGAACCTATTGCGTGGCTCCTGCCGTGGTTCCTGCTGCGGCACCTGCTGTAGCTCAAGGAACGGCTCGAAACCGTCAAGGTTTCTCAAATCGTAATAAACCCGCGGGAAGGGAATTACGATCAAACACTCACATCCATGCTACTCAGAACATGATACTCTGCAGTTTTTGTCGAGAGCTACATTTTTCGCAAAACTGTGAAAAACTCTTGAGCCTGTCCGTGCCAGACAGATCAAAATTAATAAAAGAGAAGCATCTTTGTTTCAATTGTTTACGGTCAAACCACTCAGTGAAGGACTGTCAGGCGAGTACCTGCCGACGATGCCACAAACGGCATCACACTTTATTGCACGTAGACCCTACCCCCATACCAGCAGCTGTACAGGTAAACAGTACCTGCTCGGCAGTAACCGCTCGGCCGACGGTAATTTTATGTACGGCGGTCATCGATATTGTTGACCGGTTAGGCAAAACTCATAAATGCAGGGTGCTATTAGATTCGTGCGCCGAATCACATTTTCTAACGGAAAGAATGTGCTGACAACTCGGTCTACCCACAGAAGCGGTTAATACCCCTCTTTGTGGCACCAACTCAATGCAATCGGCTAGTACTAAAATCACGCGGGCACAAATTAGATCACGAAACTCACGTTATTCAAAGAATATAACATTCTTAATAGTTCGGGAGGTTTCTCAACCCTTACCTCATGACACAATTGATAGACAAGCGTTGAACATTCCTGTCGGGATACACTTAGCAGATCCAGATTTTCATACGCCCGGAAATATAGACGGAATTCTTGGTGGTCAATTCTTCTGGGACTTGATTTGCGTTGGTCGAATAGTTCTCGCGAATCAGTGCACCAGATTGTAAAAAACTCCGTTCGGTTGGTTGGTGGTTGGAAATCTACCGGATAAGCCATCAATTCAATCAATTACTTGCAACTTGACTTTTAACGATCTCCAAACGGACATGCATAAGTTTTGGAATCTTGAGGAATGCCCTACCGTTAAGCTGCTGTCTCCCGAAGAGCAGGCGTGTGAGGATCATTACACTTCTCATACGACTCGCGACGCGGTGATCGGTCGGTACACGGTTAGTCTTCCGTTTAACGATCAGAAAGGAAAACTTGGTGAATCACATCAGATAGCATTAAAGCGATTTTTGTCCTTAGAGTGGTCTCTCGACAAAAATAATGCTATCAAGAGTCAGTATGTCGAATTCCTTAGAGAGTACGAACGTTTAGGTCATATGACGGAAGTTACAGACGAAAACACCACAGGTATCTATTTGCCTCATCATCCAGTGGTCAAGGACAATAGCTTGACTACAAAGGTCAGGGTGGTGTTTGACGCATCCGCGCATTCATCATCCGGAGTTTCATTGAATGACACTTTAATGGTAGGACCAACGATCCAAGATGATCTAGTCAGTCTAATCACGCGGTTTCGGTTACATAACTATGTATTAACTGCTGATATAGCAAAAATGTATCGACAAGTCGAGGTACGGGTAGCAGAACACAAGTTTCAAAGGATTGTATGGCGCGAGAACTCTAATCATCCCATAAAAACGTACGAATTGAATACGGTCACGTACGGGACAGCGTCAGCTCCTTTCTTAGCTATTAGAACTCTCCACCAATTAGCGCACGATGAGATGGTCAACCATCCAATAGCTGCAAATGCGTTTCTCAAGGACTTTTATGTCGACGACGTGCTCACGGGAGCGGATTCATTTGACGAGGCGATGTTGCTTAGGGATGAGTTGATTCGGTTAGCCGCGAAGGGAGGATTCCAACTGCGACAGTGGGTATCAAATGAACCGCGTTTACTCGAGTCATTTCCGGATGCTAGTGTCCACGATCACATGGTGTTAGACACGTCTGATGAAAAAAAGACATTGGGACTATACTGGACGGCTGAGCGGGATGTACTAGGGTATACCATTAAGCAGATAGAACCTTTGCAAAAAGTCACTAAACGAAATATTGTGTCACGCATTGCGCAACTCTTCGATCCTTTAGGATTGCTAGGTCCTGTTATTGTGCAGGCTAAGATTTTGATGCAGAGTCTCTGGAAATGTAAGCTTGACTGGGACGAATCTGTTCCAATAGATATTTATGGGGCATGGATTAACTTCCAGTCACAATTGCCTTTAATCCAGCGCGTTTGTATTCCAAGGCGCGTTATTTCCGGTGGTCACACACATCTGCAGCTACACGGATTCTGTGATGCTAGTGAACAAGCGTACGGTGCGTGCATATACATTCGTACGACGTGTGATGGCCAAAGGTACAGCACACAACTCGTTTCGTCTAGATCAAAGGTCGCACCTTTGAAAACTCAGTCGCTGCCACGATTAGAATTATGTGGTGCGGTATTGTTAATCAAACTATACAATCTAGTCATCAAGGCCATAAATATTTCATTCGAAAAGGTAGTTTTTTGGTCGGATTCAATGATTACTCTGCACTGGATCCGTACCGCACCTCATACACTTAAGACGTTCATTGCAAACAGAGTTAGTCAGATACAGCAACATAGTGAGCCAAGTCAATGGTTACATGTACCATCCGAACACAACGCCGCAGATTTGTTATCACGGGGGTCCAACATCCAAGATTTTCTTTCGGCAACTAGTTGGTTTACCGGACCCGGTTGGTTATCTCAGGCAGAAGACACTTGGCCGCATTACGAGATGCAGCCGATGGACGTTCCCGAAAAACGAAAGGTTGTGGTATTACACGCCACGACCAACGCAGAAGATCAATTTTTGAAGAAATTTTCTTCATTTGGGCTGTTACAACGCGTTACTGCGTATTGTCTTAGATTTTACTACAATACGTGTCATAAGCCGAAGCGTGTAGGTCCACTCACTTCTGATGAACTAACACAAGCACATCTTCGAATATTTCGGTTGCTGCAGAAGTTGGTATTTGCGAAAGAGATTCACGATCTGTCCAATGGTGAAATCACTAAACATGGAACTAGATTCGCCGCGTTGTGTCCGTTTTTGGATAAAGATGGGCTTTTGAGAGTGGGTGGTAGATTGAAGAATTCATTCCTTTCCTACTCGGTGAAGCATCCAGTGTTATTACCTCAA
Organism: Andrena marginata; assembly: GCA_963932335.1. Taxonomy (NCBI): domain Eukaryota; kingdom Metazoa; phylum Arthropoda; class Insecta; order Hymenoptera; family Andrenidae; genus Andrena; species Andrena marginata. The sequence goes on from OZ010660.1 coordinate 21,009,871, forward strand.
ACCCATTATATTACGGAGGTAATAATCGGAGAGACTCATATAAAACACGGTCATATTGGGCCACGAGGCACGTTGCACGCGGTACGTCAGGTATATTGGCCGGTTAATGGTATGATGGCGGTCAAGTCTGTCCTTCGGAAATGCATTAAGTGTCAGAAACTCGCGGCCATAAATCCGCAATATCCAATGGGCCAACTTCCGAGGGACAGAGTCGTATTGAACCGACCGTTTTTGGTAACGGGGGTTGATTATTGCGGTCCGTTTCATATCAAAGAGAAGAAACTTCGAAACACAAAGACTGTCAAGACGTATGTGGCGGTGTTCGTGTGCTTTAGTGTTAAAGCAGTGCACTTAGAGTTGGTTAGTGACATGACCTCGGACGCCTTTCTTGCTGCATTGAAACGATTTTTTGCTAGACGAGGAAAATGCACCGACCTATACAGTGACAATGGAAAGAATTTCGTGGGTGCGAGCCGGGAATTGCAAAAAAATCGTGACGCACTTCTTACACATGATCTTAACAACCAGTTCCATAAATATTTATCAGAACAACACGTGCGTTGGCATTTTATTCCTCCGCGGGCTCCCCATTTCGGTTGATTATGGGAGGCTGCGGTTAATTCGATGAAACACCACCTTCTGCGTATTGTGGAAAATACGGTACTCACATACGAGGGGTTTGTAACATGTCTCGCGGAAATAGAAGCAATTCTTAATTCTCGACCACTGACTCCTTTGTCTTCTGATCCGAACGATCTCATCCCATTAACTCCTGGTCACTTCCTAATAGGTGACTCGTTAACAAGCACTCCTGAGTGCGATCTTACAAGTGTCAAAACAGGTCGACTTTCATCTTGGCAACACATCCAGCAACTACGTCAGCATTTTTGGTCACGCTGGTACAAGGAGTACCTGAATGAGCTGACCGTCAGGAAAAAATGGCATGATGGATGAATCACTCAGATTACGGAAGGAATGCTAGTAGTTCTGAAGGAAGACAACACACCTCCGTTGTGTTGGCCCATGGGACGAATTGTCGCGACTCATCCTGGTGAGGATGGTATTGTTCGAGTGGTGACTGTGAAAACTTTGACCGGAGAATATAAGCGTAGCGTCAAAAGACTAAGTCCCTTACCTGTATATGACAATTGAAACTGTAACGTGTTTACTAGTTTTAGAATATTATATATCCATAGTTTATAGGCGATTATTCTTTGTCGGTCTGAATGATTGAATTCTATTATCATTGTCATTTTTTGTGTATTGTGCGTCAGCATGTTTGTTTGATACTTCTGATTTGGTTTTTTATGTATTCTCGTGTGATGTGTGTTTTTCTAATATGTGTCATATATATACTAGTTGTTAACCGTATGTACAGGTTTTCGTACTTATTCAGAATGTGTGTTGAACTCAATTTTAGTGCGGTGTGTGTAGAATCTGGAAAGGGTTAATCGGATTCGTGGAGAGTATCGTATGTACCTGTTTTCTATAAAGTTATTGAACGTGACCGTTCAAGAGGGGGCGGCATGTTGAGCGTGAAAATTGCCAGGGTTAAACTCGAGGCGTATCTTGGAGGTCTGCGTTTCCTCAATTCGCATGTGGCCGGCACTTGGGCTCTCCGCTCGGGTCTAGCGTTTTGGGATGCAATAATTTACTAGCGGTGCCGAAGAAAAGGGCTGTTAGGCAGGGTCACGACCGTGTATTTCGAGACAAACAAATAGAGTCGCGCCAAGAGGTTCCATTTTCGTGGGAATAAACTTTCTCTTTCCGTTGCGTTTCCGTCACCTAATACAGTCGTCAGTAACAACCAATAGGCAATGGTTTACCACACAAGTCCCACCCCTGCAAAGGCTTCGAAAGCTTGTCAGCAGGGCAGAACAGAAAAAAGGATCAGACACAACCAAAACCTTGTACCGTCAACATCGACGGAATTATATAACCTTTAAAAGCAGTTTAAGAGCGCAGTACAACTTTGTCGCATTTTTACTTGATACATATATTTTCTCTAATATTACTGGAATATAATTAAGTTTTATTTGTTACGTGCTGCAGTGTCTCAATTTAATTCTACAATACCCTTACACATATCTCCATCATCATAATTTAGTGAACTCTTGCGGGTTTAAACACCTGCAAGGAGAGTGACAGGGTGTCGTTAGAGGCTTACACCCTCTGATTAAAAAAAGGCGATACCGTGGCCACAACAGATTTAATCCGAGACTTGGGTCTCTCAAAAGAAAATGCGGAACTATTAGCATCAAGGTTGAAAGAGAAAAAATGTTTAACACCTAACACAACGTGTCTTTCTATCGTAATAGAGATGTACCTTTTAGAAAATTTTTCTCTCGATAGAAAAATTTAGTATATTGCAACGATGTGAAAGGTTTAATTGTTGAATACAAACATATTGTTGCGCCGGGGTGTTTCCAACACCGACCACCCCGACGCAAAGGAGTAAAGAATGATAAACACGGGTGCACGATACAACTATATTTGGTACAACTAGTAAACGACAGTACAACCCGTGCGTCCGAACGCTATGGCGTTCGGTACCAGACAGTCTACGGCGTCGTCCTGATAGTCTTCTCGAAGGGGGTCGATCCACTTCTGTCTTCCGCTGCGAGCACCAGCAGGCTATGCACGGGCCTATACCCGGTGCTCGCAACAATATTGTGTACAATGCGAATGAATGGCGTCTTTTTATTGACTCGTGTACAAGAAGTTTGAAAGATGTTCTATTACATAATGGCAATGTGTACGCTCCAATTCCAGTAGTTCATTCAGTAGTATTAAAAGAAGAATATGGAAATATTCAATTTGTATTACTTAAATTACAGTATGATGAGTACAAATGGCAATTATGTGGAGATCTAAAAATCATGACCATAATGCTAGGACAACAAAGTGGTTTCACCAAATACCCGTGTTTTTTATGCGAGTGGGACAGCCGTGCGCGCGAGAAACACTACATGAAAAAAGACTGGTCTCCAAGAAAGAATTTAGAAGTAGGTTCAAAATATATTTTAAAAGAAAGTTTAATACAAGCGAATAAAGTATTACTTCCACCTCTTCATATAAAACTTGGATTAATTAAACAATTTGTAAAGGCTATGAAAGCAAAAGATAGTGATGCCTTCAGGTATACTTTTGAAAAGTTTCCCAACCTTTCTGAAGCAAAAAAAAAAGAAGGAGTGCTTGATGGTCCACAAGTAAGAGCTCTATTGAGCGATAAAGCATTTGAAGAAAAAATGACTGTGGTAGAAAAAGCTGCATGGCAAAGTTTCAGAGATGTGACTCTAAAATTCCTAGGAAATATTAAGGATTCTCAATACAAAACCATTGTTGGAAAAATGGTAACAAGTTTTCAAAATGTGGGATGCTTAATTAACTTGAAACTGCATTTTTTGGATTCACATCTTGAGTACTTTCCAGAAAACCTAGGTCACTTTAGCGAGGTACAAGGCGAGAGGTTCCACCAGGATCTGAAGAGCGTTGAGAAGAGATATCAAGGTGTTTGGGATAAGCACATGCTGGCGGACTATTGTTGGAGTTTAAAGAGAGATGCTGAAATTTTCCATAAGAGGAAGGCTATTCGTAGGTCTTTTGAATCAAAGAAAACTCGTTATACAAACAAAAAAGTATAACTTTCTTCCTGGCGTCGCACAGTGGAGCGTTTGTACCTCAAACGCGGAAGAAAGTCATTTTGAAAAAGTATCGCCGAATCAAAAAATTTTAGGATCGATATGTATTTGAACATTTGGGCTATTAATCATTCATTTGAACATTTTGGTTGTTTTACTATTCATTAATGTATAACGCGGCTAGACGCTTTCGAAACCGTCAACCTCAAAATCATCGAAAATTAAGAATACAATATCATTTGTGATTTCGTTGTTTTTTTTATATTAAATGATATGTGATGGAATTAAGTGAGCCAGATACGTATTTCAATTTTGCCAAATTACACTTTGATACTACTGACCATTTCGGACTTATGGCTTTTCGAAAATTTTTCATTTTGATTCCTTGTTACAAAAAGTTGTCAGTATTTCTCCGTGATCTTTCTAGTCGCATTTTAAAGCATAAGGCCTTAGCTTTTACATAGACCATTGGAGGTCCACTTCTGGAAACGCAAAATTCATGCGGGAACTGTAGGAAGAAAATGAACAAACTTCTATTTGGGAAAACAACTTTTTTGCAAGTGGAATTAAAGGTATCGAAGTATTTTTACATAGGAAAAAGAAGATAACTTCTTGTAACTTTTTGGATGACCGGATGATCCGCCCTAAAGACGTCCTATGATTTTAGCAGGTTTTCTTTAAATGGCTGTATCTTTCTTAAAAACCACCCTTTTTCAATGAGGTTTGGCCTATTTTAAAGACAAAGGACCAGACTTTCCGACAGAATACATAGAAACTGCTAAAAATATTGTCTGCACTCCGTAGCTCTTGACACACATGACAAAATTTTTGCAATTTGGAACACTTCTCTTTAAGGGCGGATTTTACCGCCTGAATACCGATTGAAGCATCGGAAATTAGAAAGTTCAAACTTTGAAATGTCTTTGTTTCATCTTTGTTCATGTTTGAAAATTGAGCAAATTTGAAAATATTTATTTCTGCGTTTGAGATACAAACGCCCCGTAGTGGGTTGTGGGGTTATGTGTAAATTCGGTTTTTGGGTTTAGAGGTTTAACGAAATATAGGATTAGATGTTTTGTGGTCTTGGGGTTAGTAGATTAGGGAGTTTGACGTTATAAGTATTGTGGAAATAGGATATGTTGTGTTTATATGGCATTTTACGGGTTTACAACGGTTTTTTGCAATTTACCAAAAAACTAGACGTGATAGGCCAAAACGGGCAACGGATTCGGATTCAGCGACCCAAAATACGTAAAGGACAGGTGGTCGCGTTTGTGTACATTAGAAAAAAAATTGTGTTCCTGTGTTATGTATAAAGAAGGCAGAAGACTAACATCGTACATCAACCGGGTGCAGTTCCTACTATTATTTGAATGAGACAGTTTTGAGTTATTATTTCAAGACCACCGTGTGTTTTAGGTAGAGACGTAGAAAATAATTTCACTCTACAATTAATATTTATGTTTTAAAAGTACTTGCAATTTTTACATTCATGGAATGTTCCCAGAACACTCTAATTCGAATAACAGTCGAAGGAATTCGAAACTTTCGTCCGAAACTCAAAAAGAATCTCTAGAGTATCGAGATCTCCTCCGATCTCGCCTGAATATTTTTAAACCGCCCCAAATCTCCGGTTTGCAAGCCTCAAGACCTTTTCAAGATATTTACAGTAAATCAGTTAATTAATTTTATAGTTACGTTAATCACTCATTTTGAAAACACGATTTTGAAGAAAACGCGTATATAGTTTTGCGTCTAGTTTATTCCTAAATAGAGAATTAATTTTATAACACACACAGAGTCATCGATTTCTGGTTCATATCAACCAGCGAGGTTCAGGTGGGCGTCCGGAGGACGCTAGCATCCATAGTGTCTTCTACGTGCAGCGTGGAAGAGGGTGCTCGAAACCAATGAAGCGGCGGGCATGCTACGGTTATGGAAACCTCTAGTAGTGTGCGTGAAGGCTCGTACCCTTAAGGTGAAGTTCCACGGCGCGTGGCTCGTCGACTAGCGCTCGCCAAGCCGACTCACCGAACCTGGACCAGCCGAGCCGACTTCGCCGAGCCACGAGCCGTGGAACTTCACCTTTAGGGCCTAGGATCACATTACTAGAGGTTTCCATATCCATGGCATGCACGCCGTTTCATTGGCTTCGAGCACCCTCTTCCACGCAATACGTACAAGACGCTATGGTCGCTACCGTCCTCAGACCGTCAACCTGGACTTCCCTGATATAAACCTATCCTAAACATTTCGAGCGATTGGCACCTATGCGTGCACTCGGTTCTGCGCGCTGCGCTATCTATACAGAACCTTTCGTAGTTCATAGAATTTTTCGAGTTCCATTGTATTATGAAACTGCAAACAAAAAAATCCGAAAAAAATTTTACAGCGGCTTCCACCTTTCACCCGCCGGCAGGCGCGCGTGTGTACTTAGTACACGGAGGTCAGTTTTTGGCTGAAGAAACTGTTTTACCGTGATGTATTGTACGGGAGACCGGGTCTGGTTGTCCCGCGGGTTGGTTGTCACAACCGTTATAATAAAGAAACTATAAACAATAGGAATGTACTAATAATCCATGGCGATGCGTAAGCATATCGCCGCGTCCCCCTCCATCCCACAAGTCGTTGTGGAGTCCCATGGAGACACAATGTACCATTGTTTGTTTTCGTGCGCTCGAAGTAAATTTTGCGGCATTTTCCTTCAAGTAAGTATAGATTGTTTCTTAGAATTGACTATAACATTTTTGGATTATTCTCATAGTTTAGAGTTTTTTCTAACTTATTGTTGATTTTTTTACATTTTTTCAAGTTTTTAATACATCGGCGAGGCGAAATTGTTTAACGGTTTGGGGCAAGTTGTCACAGAACATTTGGGGTTAGGTATTTGCCGCATGTGACAACTAATCCCGCTATAACTTGTTGTACCTATCATGAGATATTATTTTCTTGTTTGTTTGGCAACAGTTCTCAATAATAATACCGCGAACTTTTAAGAAGAAGACGTCCAGAGGTGAGGTGTCCCCGGATTCTTAATTGAATCGACTTTTTATTCATAAACTTAGCTATCCAAATGTGTGACAATCAACCCCAGATACTGTGACAACCAACCCGGCCTCGGGGTACGTTGTCACAAAATAGTTCCTGCAAATAATATGAATTAGCTCCTAATTTGGTTGGCGAAATCCACAGGACCAATTTTTTTTATAAAGTCGGACGTACGTAGTTTATACTAATCTAAGTCTAAACAAACTTCCCTGCAGCTATGGCCCGTAAAAAAATCAAAATAAAAAATTGAGACAACCATACCCGGTCTCCCCTACTAGAGCTCTGCAGCGGGCGGGTATACCGCGGGTCAACCCGCCCGTTACCCGATAATTTTTCGACTCACCCGACTCGCCCGGCCCGCGTCGGGCAAGACGGGTTAGCGGTTCATTTCTACCCGCCCGTCAAGCCCGAAACTGTTGCCAGCCGTGCGACGTATCTGACCTGTCCGTGTCCGTATTTGTGCCTTTCCTCTATTCATCGGGGTCTCCTTGGCGCGTAACTGGAATTCATAACTCTGTAGCCGATCCTCTACAACATCTGTATCTTTTTTTATGTTTTGATTAATGCCTTGCAGTTCCTCAATTTCTACCATATGCGCGGTAAAACTTCTTTCTATTTAGGCAAGACGTGACTTTCACTTTATGACTTTCAGGAGAATACGTTTATGAGTTTATGAGATGACATAAATTTTGAAGGCCCATTTTTCGGCCGCGTAAATCTGAACCTCCCCTTAAGAGGAAACGGATGAAGACTATTTGTATTTTCGATTCCTAAAGGTAAAGAATTCATAAACTAAACCTATTTTAATAAAATAGGTATGATAAATTTAGAATACAGTTGATAAGTATAATACACAATAATAATAAATAAGTTGTCAAGGTTTGACTCTCCATTCAAGGGGAACAATAAGTCAGAGTGAAAATCGAGTGAAGCGCAAGAAATGTCTCGGTAAAGAGCGGGCAGGGACGAATCGGGCGTTTCGGGCGGGCATGGACGGGCTGGACAGCCGCGGGTTCTTCGGGCTAGTAACGATTCGAGTGCGGGTGGGTCGGGCACACCGAGATACAGTCGTGGACCGGGCGGGCCAAACCCGCCCATTGCAGAGCTCTATCCCCTACCCAGCACCCCTATGTATTCTTCCAGCGGACATTCTTGCATAATGCTACGTACTTATCGGGGTAAAATTCAGTTTGGAAGTGTCTCTGATTGAATGAAAACGAAAGTATGCCGCGTATCCTGCTGGCGAGCGGGTCCGTGTAGGGGAGAATGAGGCAATCGCGGTCAGTTGGCAATGGCGGTCAGTATTGTTATTATAAAACGGTATGTCCGAAATGTACAATTTCTTTTCCTTACGTTCCACGACATCATTCGCTATATTGTCGAACGATTTCGCCTTCGTCGTTGCTAAGCAACCAAGGAAAACTAGCCTTTTTGTGTTTTCAACATCGTCGATGTAATATTTCGTGTACACAACATAAGAGGTAAGTACTAATTCTGAAGCTTATTTTACATTTCAAGATTACGTAAATATAGATATTCTATCAAGGAAAAGGATTACATAGTTAAATTAAATATATTTATATTAAATTTCATTCTAATCTTCAATCTTATCAATGAACACGTATGCGGGCAATGATGGTCACTTGACTGTTAGTGCCCGTAACGTGATTATCACTATTCACTAGTGTAAAATAAACAAAACTTTCTTCATTACCACAATTTTATTCTGTAGATGGCAAGAATTCGCACTAGAAAAACTGCAAAAGCCAAGTGGACTGCTGAAGTACTTAAAAAAGCAGTGAAGCTTTTTCAAGATGGACAATCCATGCGAAAAGTATCGAAATTATTAAATATCCCCTTTTCAACTCTGCAATCGAGGATAAAGAAACAAATGTATTCTGACCCAAAGCTTGGAAGACACACTGTATTTAGTGCAGAACAAGAAAATGAAATGGCAAGTCGAGTAATGTATTTGTCAAATATTTATTATGGCTGCACTGGCATTCAAATAAGAAAACTGGCATATCAATATGCAGAAATGCAAAACATAAATCATAATTTTAATATACAGGGTGTCCCAAAAATGCTGCGGGTCCTTAAAGAGGGTGATTCGGGGGGTGATAGCAAACAACTTTTTCCTTCGCGAAAATGTTCTCCGAGGTTTCGTTAACGAGATATTAACAAAAAGCACCGACCAATCAGAGCCCGAGATTGGCGGCCGAGTTCCCACGCTAGCGTGGCCGCGCGCCGCGCTGCGACTGCGAACAAGCAACTCGGCATGCATCGAAGGAAATTGCACAGAATGGCAAATGAAAAAGACGTAACAAATAAAATCGAACATGTTGTCATGGTTTGTTCGTCATTTAAAGTGAATAATGAATAAAGGATAAATGGATGAAAATCGCGTGCAACGTAAAAAGACGAATACGCAGTTTTTTTTTAGAAGATTCGAAAATAATAATTATTTGAAGTGGGAGGATAAGGAATACGTAAATTTTCTTGTGTTAATAACGTAGCCACGAAAAGGTAATATAACAGGAAATTAACGAAAAATAATAGTAGTTCGTTATTGTGATAAAAATCCGTAATTCAATAACGGCCAGCACTGTTGGTGATAACGAATAAGTCTGTTTAAAAAGCCCGAATAAATATTTTCGTACGGGAATTTTGAGAATTATCGCCGGAAATAAGCCATCGTTTGCGTTAAATTTAAAAATGAATGATCACCAATAAAGTAACTAAAACTCACCCTTGTTGGAAATTCCCCTGCAGCTTGAAAATCTGTGTCACAGGGTCACTGAACCGATCCTGGTCATCGATGGACGAGCTCAGTGCACAGCTGGTCCCAGGTATACGACACTACCGAAAGTTAAGGGTCGCAATGTCAGGTGCGTCCAGGTCAACGTACCGAATATTCACTTCACTGCACGGCTACTAACACTGATCACTTAATTTATTTTTCATGGAACGTGTTGTTCCTACGTTATAAAAATTGGTGGAAATGAATTTTTACATGGCGTTCGGAGCCGTGGGTATTTCCGCGCAAATTCTCACGCTGCAGCACTTGCGTCCTCGTTGTTCGGGGGGTGCAACCAGAACATCGCGTAATACTCTTAAGCAGAGAACATTTCTGCGACGTGATTGCTTGCTGACTGACAAGATTTTTTCCAAGCGACTTCTTCTACCCTCAAATAGTTTCTCTCGTGCCATTATGAGTTGACCCCCACCAGGCCAAGAGGCTTGAGGTAAAAAGAAGTCAGCATATTTTCGAAACACACGTGCTTCGCAGAAGTGCAACGAACGGACTATCGTGCACTTTTACAAAAGTCCGCGTTCCGTCCTTTTACTGCCAATGTACTCAATGCTTCGAGGTAGGCAGCAGACACCACGTGTTTCGGTTCGAAAGGGACGGAAGAGAAGAGAAACAGAAAGTCTTCGAGTTGCTATAAAGAAAAAAATCCTGTTTCCAGTTTCCATTTTCCGATACTCTGAGTTCACGTCTGCTACGAGGCGGAACCAACTAAGCCATAAATTACCCAAAACTGTAGGAAACCGTTGTCTACCGTCGACTAGTGGGACAGTACGGTCATAAACCGCGACCCTAGCGAAATGCTCTGCGTCGACGAATTCCGTGCGAGTGAAGCCTTGGGGAGGAGATACTGCTGTGAAGAGGACCTCTTTAGGACAGTGGCCGTTTGGGAGGGATGCACGTGGTGTCTGCTGCCTACCTCGAAGCACTGAGTACATTGGCAGTAAAAGGACGGAACGCGGACTTTTGTAAAAGTGCACGATAGTCCGTTCGTTGCACTTCTGCGAAGCACGTGTGTTTCGAAAATATGCTGGCTTCTTTTTACCTCAAACCTCTTGGCCTGGTGGGGGTCAACTCATAATGGCACGAGCGAAACTATTTGACGGTAGAAGAAGTCGCTTGGAAAAAATCTTGTCAGTCAGCAAGCAATCACGTCGCAGAAATGTTCTCTGCTTAAGAGTATTACGCGATGTTCTGGTTGCACCCCCCGAACAACGAGGACGCAAGTGCTGCAGCGTGAGAATTTGCGCGGAAATACCCACGGCTCCGAACGCCATGTAAAAATTCATTTCCATCAATTTTTATAACGTAGGAACAACACGTTCCATGAAAAATAAATTAAGTGATCAGTGTTAGTAGCCGTGCAGTGAAGTGAATATTCGGTACGTTGACCTGGACGCACCTGACATTGCGACCCTTAACTTTCGGTAGTGTCGTATACCTGGGACCAGCTGTGCACTGAGCTCGTCCATCGATGACCAGGATCGGTTCAGTGACCCTGTGACACAGATTTTCAAGCTGCAGGGGAATTTCCAACAAGGGTGAGTTTTAGTTACTTTATTGGTGATCATTCATTTTTAAATTTAACGCAAACGATGGCTTATTTCCGGCGATAATTCTCAAAATTCCCGTACGAAAATATTTATTCGGGCTTTTTAAACAGACTTATTCGTTATCACCAACAGTGCTGGCCGTTATTGAATTACGGATTTTTATCACAATAACGAACTACTATTATTTTTCGTTAATTTCCTGTTATATTACCTTTTCGTGGCTACGTTATTAACACAAGAAAATTTACGTATTCCTTATCCTCCCACTTCAAATAATTATTATTTTCGAATCTTCTAAAAAAAAACTGCGTATTCGTCTTTTTAGGTTGCACGCGATTTTCATCCATTTATCCTTTATTCATTATTCACTTTAAATGGCGAACAAACCATGACAACATGTTCGATTTTATTTGTTACGTCTTTTTCATTTGCCATTCTGTGCAATTTCCTTCGATGCATGCCGAGTTGCTTGTTCGCAGTCGCAGCGCGGCGCGCGGCCACGCTAGCGCGGGAACTCGGCCGCCAATCTCGGGCTCTGATTCGTCGGTGCTTTTTGTTAATATCTCGTTAACGAAACCTCGGAGAACATTTTCGCAAAGGAAAAAGTTGTTTGCTATCACCCCCCGAATCACCCCCTTTAAGGACCCGCAGCATTTTTGGGACACCCTGTATATAGCACAAAGTGCAGTTCTCCAACTGCACTTATTCAAAAGACCGTTACTTCTAAAAACCATATTTTTCATGTTTTTCTGAACAGTAGTCGACTACTGATACATGGTCAGCTACTGGTGCCTTTACCCTACATATAGTTTATACATTATGTTAGGTGTGATAGTTCTATATAGTTTTATGAACAAATTATGTTTACATTATTTATTATAACGGACAATCACTTTTTTCGGCTATTTTAAAACACTTCATATATATTACTGAAATTTCGAATACACAGTGATATTTCTGTATATAATACTTTTATTTGTTCTTGCAACAAAATAATTTTTCATATGTTAGCACTAATCTAAATATCTTTTGTCGACACAGATTGTTAGGACCCTTATCAAAATATAAATTTAAAATTTTAATATCAACTGTATTGTAGAAAATAAAAATGAACACAAGTGGACATACCTCCTCCAGACTCGAGATACTAAGCTTTTGACACACACTTCATCTATAGCAGGCATGGAACTAAAGTGAACGCAGCCGCCGTTTTTCGGAGGCAACGCCTCCTCTCTCCCGCCGCGCGTCTTTGCCCCCGCGGCGGGCCCAGGAGCTTCGAGCGCCTCAGACCCGTACCATATGAACCGCGCGTGGCGCATTGACAAAACAAAAACGCATCGACAATCGTGCTCTCTGGATCGATGTGGAAACCTATTGATACAATGTCGCCCCAATGCGCAACGCGCGGTTCATAAGGTACGGGCCTGAGGCGCTCCACGAACCTAGGCCCGCCGCGGGGGCGAAGACGCGCGGCGGGAGAAAGGAGGCGTTGCCTCCGAAAAACGGCCGCTGCGTTCACTTTAGTTCCATGCCTGATCTATAGTATCAGTAGTCACTTTTGTTGCTGTATAATTGTTCAGTTTATATCAGATTATTCAAAGGCGAAAAGAAGCTCATGCCAAAAAATTTAATTTAATTGTTTATAAATTTATAGATTTAAACTACAGTTTATCAAGATAGAGAAAATATCACGTCCATTATAAACCAAAGAGTATATTGGACTGCTAATAACAATAATATGAACAGTAAATTCTTAGTTTAAACTATAAATTGAATTACGTCTATTGTATACACGTCTGCGTTCATCGCGAAATTAATGTAAATAGATTAATTTACAACAAATATATGTATTTGTAAAACAGTGATATTGTATAATATATCGCATATACTTGGGAATAAATAATTTATAATATTTTGGCATAAAAGTTGAAATATCCAAATATTTGTACGCCGTTTGCGGTGTACACGACACGACAGAAATTCTACTTTGAGGGGTGGTTTCACCCCTTAAACATGCAAACAGGCCAAAATAAAAAAACACGTATATCTTATTTTTCGGTCCTCTAAATGTATCCAAAAACCAGTACAATCAGAAGCGAACACCTGAAAACTTTCGAGGGGTGGTTTCACCCCTTAAATATGCAAACAGGCCAAAATAAAAAAACACTTATATCTTATTTTTCGGTCCTCTAAAACGTATATCAAAAACCAGAACAAATGGAAGCGAACACCTGAAAACTTTCGAGGGGTGGTTTCACCCCCTAAACATGCAAACGGGTGAAAATAAAAAAACACGTATATCTTATTTTTCGGTCCTGTAAAATATATCCAAAAACCAGAACAATCGGAGACGAACACCTGAATACCATTGAGGGGTGGTTTCACCCCCTAAACATGCAAACGCGTCAAAATAAATAAACACGTATATCTTCTTTTTCTGTCCTCTAAAACGTATTCAAAAACCAGAACAATCGGAAGCGAACACCTGAAAACTTTCGAGGGGTGGTTTCACCCCCTAAACATGCAAACGGGTGAAAATAAAAAAACACGTATATCTTATTTTTCGGTCCTGTAAAATATATCCAAAAACCAGAACAATCGGAGACGAACACCTGAAAACTTTCGAGGGGTGGTTTCACCCCTTAAACATGCAAACAGGCCAAAATAAAAAAACACGTATATCTTATTTTTCGGTCCTCTAAAACGTATTCAAAAACCAGAACAATCGGAAGCGAACACCTGAAAACTTTCGAGGGGTGGTTTCACCCCCTAAACATGCAAACGGGTGAAAATAAAAAAACACGTATATCTTATTTTTCGGTCCCGTAAAATATATCCAAAAACCAGAACAATCGGAGACGAACACCTGAATACCATTGAGGGGTGGTTTCACCCCCTAAACATGCAAACGCGTCAAAATAAAAAAACACGTATATCTTATTTTTCTGTCCTCTAAAACGTATTCAAAAACCAGAACAATCGGAAGCGAACACCTGAAAACTTTCGAGGGGTGGTTTCACCCCCTAAACAGGCAAACGGGTGAAAATAAAAAAACACGTATATCTTATTTTTCGGTCCTGTAAAATATATCCAAAAACCAGAACAATCGGAGACGAACACCTGAATACCATTGAGGGGTGGTTTCACCCCCTAAACATGCAAACGCGTCAAAATAAAAAAACACGTATATCTTATTTTTCTGTCCTCTAAAACATATCCAAAATCCAAAGCAATTGGAGGCGTACACCTGGGAAACTTGTGAGTACACGGGCGCGCGCTCGCCGGCAGGATACGCGGCATACTTTAGTTTTCATTCAATCAGAGACACTTCCAAACTGAATTTGAACCCGATAAGTACGTAGCATTATGCAAGAATATCCGCTGAAAGAATACATAGGGGTGCTGGGTACAATACATCACGGTAAAACGGTTTTTCAGCCAAAACAGACCTCCGTGTACGGAGTACACGACGCGCCTGCTCGTGTAAAACTTTTAGGCGCGCCCGCCGGCGGGATACAAGTTTGTTATTAAGTAAGTAATATGCATAAGCAATAAACTTATTTTGTCACGATCACTGAGAAACGGTTTCCTATTTTATTTCACTTTCTTTTTTCAATTCCCTACATATCAGTATTCATAATAAAGGGTAGACCAGGGCGAATCGGAACAAAATAAGAATTTAGTCCATATTTCTTACATCGCGATAGAAATGAGCATTCCGATCGTTCGTAGTGCCTCGTTCCTCCCGCCGCACATACTACAATAGCCTGTCAATTGTTTTAAGTGATTGTTTAGAGCTGGCATACGTTTTCAGTGAGATGATTGCGTGCGAACGTTACAATTTTGGTCCGAATCTAACCTACGTAATCTGCAATTTCGTATTTAAAATAAAAAGTAAGCTTGAAAATTCAAATGTGCATATTGTTATTAATTTGCACGGTTGTAACGTACCGCTACCTACCGCCATAATTTTTTCCTTTAGTTTGCACACATATTGTTAATTTCGTTCACATACCTAAGTTAGTATACTGCGCATGCGAGAGCGCGTTCGAATAGCGCGTGAGAAAACATAGTGACGCGCAACGCATGCGCATAGCCGCGTATTCAAACTCAATGCCGCGAGTGAACCAAAGGCGCGTGCGCACACCGTACGATAAACCGGACGCCGAATAAACCGAGCGTAGTGTACGAGTGGCGCGAACCGGATGTTAATTATAATTGGTGCGCGAGACCGCACGGCCAGTGATTGGTACGGGCAAAATACCGGCAAACAGTATAAGTACAGGCCCGCCAGCAGCAGAAAGGCAGACTTGGTTCTGCCACCGAACCAACAAGACTTAGGTCGCTTTTGTTGGCCCCCTTCAGTTTTGGAAAGTCTAAAGGAAGTATATCTTAAAACCAACTACGAAACTTCCATCCGAGGTCGCTTTAGTTAGCCCCCTCAACACCTATACGAGGTCGCTTTAGTTAGCCCCCTCAACTCCATTCGAGGTCGCTTTAACTAGTCCCCTCAACACCTCATCCTCCAAAACGTGGGCCAGCTGATAGGCACCAGAAGCCACTACCAATCTGAGGCAGGAACTCTCTACATTCAACTACCATCTAAGGTCGCTTTAACTAGCCCCCTTGTCTTCCATCCTAGAAAGCGTGGGCAAGCTTATAGGCAACAGGAAGCTACCACCAATCCGAGAGAAGAAACTCTCTCAAATTCTCAACTAAACATTCCAAATCGACCTAGTATCATATCTTGTATTACACCGACTTCGTGTCGAGACTTTATACTCAACTAACGATTTAGTATCGTATCTTTATACTATATCTTCTATACTAATTAACGCCTCAATTATAACTACATTCTTTATTACCGACTTAGCGTTAGGAACCGAAATCAAAACGATATTCTTTATTACCGACTTAGCGTTAGGAACCGAAATCAAAACGATATTCTTTATGACCGACTTAGCGTTAGGAACCGAAATCAAAACGATATTCTTTATTACCGACCGATACGTCGTTACGTATTACTTTATTTCTATTAATTGTCATAAATCCCACGACTTAGTGTTGTATTATATGTTCTATTTCGACCTAGAGTCAAAACCATTTATTTTTTAATAAACTATTTGTTACTTATTGTTAAAAGAAGGACTCTCGTTTCGTGAAATTCATTTCTTTATCGCACGCTACCCGAACCAATCCCACAATTTCACAGGTAAACCGCTCTACTTGTGGAATCTCCTGTAATAAACTGCAACGTCTCGTTCGAGAACGTTACACGGTGTCCAAGTTTAGCATTTGATGTATTTTAGACTATTATATCATAATATGTTTATGTAATCTACAATCTTTGAAATACTTATATATGGGGCTAATCGAATCACGTTCTTTGGGGCGAATCGGATCACTCTTTTTTTCATTTGAGTATTTTTATGATTATAAATATGATATTTGTTTATATATAGATGGTTCGTGGGTATTGCTCTTTAGCAATCAGGGATCATGGGGTTAAAAAAAAATAAAGGAAGCTGTGATAAAAATTATATTTAAAGAAATGACGAAAAAATAAATAAATTAATGGTTTTAAGAAGATGGCATTGTATTTACTGCGGTGAAAAATTAATTCGTCCACTTTCAGAAGATTGTCTGAGAAGAATAGTACCACAAGAAGTGTGCTGATAGAGGCGGCAAAAAACGGCAATATCCTTCCGATCCATGTGCTAAGTAGTGTCACTTGACTTCGCTGTCATTAAATTAGATTTGTTTAAATTAATTCTAAAGATTTTGTTATGAAAATTTCAGTTTTTTCAGAAATTTCTGGGTTATCCGATTCACCCCAAGTTTCAGGGCGAATCAGATATTTCTGCCTTTTGCGTTTTTTGTTTATAAATGAAAGATTTTTATGTTTAGTTTCAATTTTTATATATTCATGTTCAAGCCAAAGGTGTACTGATCATGAATATATAATACAAAATTAGGTTTTTAATGTTTGACTATTATTTTTTTACCGTCAAACACAAAGTGATCCGATTCACCCTGGTCTACCCTATATAATGTATCTAGGATGATTCGAACTTTCCTCATATTTTATATCAATGATACTGCTTGAACAAAAGTAGTCAAAAGGTCTGTGAGATATTGAATACTCATCCAGCTTTCAAAACCTATCAAGGTTTTCAAGACTTTCGAGACTTTCGAGAGTTCCAAAACTTTCAAAAGTTTTAAGTTTCGAATTATGATCGATGTGATTCTGATTTTTCGTCTGATATATGTACAATTCAGATTCGAAGCGATTCAAATGTTTTTGATCCCATCATTAGTTGAAAAGCATCATAGTAGAAAAGAAATAGTTGCATTGCGGGTGATGTAGTTTCACTTTTACACACGCGTCTATACTTGCCTATATCCTTTACTACAGGATAGTGTATACAGTATAATAAAGTATAGGCACCCACCCAATGCAACTAGAGTAAGCTATACAGCTACTGACTAGGATACAGAAGTTGACCACTTCAAATTTCTGCCGCCATAGTCCAATAAACCTACACGTTTCCGCATCAATGATGCACTTTGATCAGAGAAGACAGTCCTACCTTTTGTTTCAACCAACAATTGATGATATCAGTACAAGTGTTCCGCCGTGATGTCGTCGGAAAGGAAACCGCGTAATTTTAACTCCCAAAGAAGTTAAGAGCTTAGCTGTCATCATGAGAGCGACGACTTCTTTAAGGGGGTATAACCACTGCTTCGTCTGTAATGTACTGAATATGGGTTAGCAGGTAGATACCGTGTACACAGACTTCCGGAAAGCCTTTGACACGGTAGACCATGGTATTTTCCGGCAGAAATTATCCATGATCGATATTGGGGGGTAGCTTTTGTTATGGATCTGCAACTATTTGGAAGGTCGAGTACAGGTTATTAAGGTGAAAGACCAGTTATCCGCTCCGATTAATGTATCCTCTGGTGTCCCTCAGGGATCACACCTCGGCCCCCTCCTATTCCTTATTTTCATTAATGATCTTAAGGAGATTTTCCAATATAAGAAGATTCTCATGTACACTGACGACCTAAAAATATTCCGGTCTATTAGTTGTGCGCGGGATGTTGATTTGTTGCAAAGTGACCTTAGTAGATTTGAGCAGTGGTGTGTTGCCAACAAGTTTCAGCTGAACGCGGCGATATGTGTCTTATGAGATCTCATAGGGCTGCCAGTGGCTTAGTATCGATGTAAAAGCTTTGTGACACCCCATTGACGGAAGTGGTTGAAGTCTGTGATCTCGGAGTTATGTTCGCGACCGGGCTTGATTTTCGTAATCACTATTGGAAGATCTCTTGTGAGGCTATGAAAACCCTAGGGTTTATAGCTCGTGTTGCTAAACATTTTAGGCAGGCCAGAACACTTAAGTTGTTATACGTGGCGCTTGTGAGACCACAGTTAGAGTACGCATCGGTAATTTGGAACCCAAGACATAAGCTATATATTAGCTTAATCGAAAGGGTCCAACATAAGTTTCTGAGGCTTGCCATGAGGTTAACTGGTAGGCCTATGCGGTTCTGCGATCATGATTATGGTCCAGCCTTACAGATGACAAGGCTTACTTCCCTAACTAATCGTCGAGTCTGTTCTGATCTGCTCTTCCTCTATAAAGTAATCCATGGTCATATAAATTGTCATGAGCTTGTGGCATTGATTTGTTATGATGCCCCTCAAAGGTCACTGCGTCCGAGACCCCTTTTTGTACCGAGGGTTCCCGCCTATAGTCATTATACCGCGGGCCCCATAAACCGCGCAACGGAGGAGTTGAATCGGTGCTGTGAAGGCATAGACCTGTTTGCAGTTTCGCTCGACCGGTTCCGTGCGCATCTGTTTAGGCGTCCTCTATCGTAGTAAACAATATTTCCTCTAGCGCCGTGAGTTAGGCAGGAACAGGTAGACTGTTATATTTAATGTAGTTTATGTTATGTTATCTTTTTCTTACTTTAATCTTACTGTGTTATAATTGTATTAATCTGTATCTCTGTATACTAAAGGGTCTCCCGTTTAAATAATAATAATAACCGGTTGCAAGTGTCAAAAATCGGATTTTTTCTTTTTACATATTTTCATACATTGATGTTTTAGGAATATTATACATCAAGTCCAATGTAAAAATTCGGAAGACTGACAAAGTTATAGGCATTTGAGTGGAACCACCCAGGTAGCAAGGGGCGGCGAAATGCGGCGACTCGACCGATTGCAGCGGAACTACATTTTGCATTACGTTGGCCTGTTTTACATATTTTCATAGATTGATGTTTTAGAAATAGTATAAAATAAGTCTGATGTAAAAATTCGGAAAATTGACGAAGTTATATGCATTTGAGTGAAATATCCCAGATAGAACAGGGCGGCGCTGCGCGGCGGCTCGACCGATCGCAGCGGAACTATACTTTTCATTACGGTGGACCTAAGAACTCGGGGTACGTTCAATCGTAATAAGATTCCGCGTGTGGAATCTACCACATCGTCCAACGAAGGCTTTTTTTATTCCGATTCCCCATTTATTATTTATAAAGAAAAAGGATGGAAGTTTTTCTTAGAAAAATCTAACTTTACATTTGATCTCTCACCATTTCTTTATTTTTCAAAATTTTTAAAAACCGGCCCCGTTGGACGATTGCTATTAACATACTTTATAAGAAGATTTTACTGTTTTTGATTTCAGACACGGCATATAGCTTATTTCAGGCCTACCGTTTAGCCGTCTAAAAGCAAGAGACTTTCGGATATGTATCTATACCTTCCGAACATCAATATTTTTTTAACTGGAACTCTTTTTTAAGTAGTTCATAATAGGGCTCTTACTTTTCGCGAGGTTCCGGTTACCCGGGTACCCGGTGAACCGGGTCCTACCCGGTTACCCGGTCGTAACCCGGGTCTGCGGGTAATACGGTTACGATTACCCGATACTCGTGTTATACGGGTAATCGACGAAATACCGGTAAAAATTATAATTACTAATGAACAACACAATTAAAAAGATATTGTTGACCTCGTTGTTTAAACTAAAATGTGTGACCGTACTTAACGAAAAACAATAGTATTAGTTTCAGTTTTTTACTTACATACTACAATTTTTTGTATAATATACATATAAGTCAAGGGCAATGTTTATCACGATCCACTGCAATAACTGGTTAACTTTATTTTGTCGATTACATAGTTCGACAAAATTTGACTTTTTTCGGACTTGTAACATTCATTAGCCGTTTCTTATAGGTTTTCGAGCGCTGAAAACGAAACCGCAAACCATTTGTTGCCATCACCCCCAATTTTTGAGAAATTCGATTTTTTTTCTTATTGTTGTTGTTGTTGTTGTTGTTGTTGTTATTATTATTATTATTATAATGCATATTTACGCAAACAGTAGTGAATAATTATTACTGTCTCGACACAAAAGATGTTCAAAGTTTAAAATTTGCAGTTTTTTTTTCAAAATCGAAATCTTCAAAACCTGAGGACGGTTTTTTGAAACCGTCAAAAACGGTTTGCGAATTCATTTTCAGCGCTCGAAAATCTATAAGAAACGGCTATTGAATGTTACAAGTCCAGATGGCTGTCGAACTGTGTTACCCGTATCATACGAGTATCGAGTACCCGTAACCGTATTACCCGCGGACCCGGGTGTCGCCCGGGTAACCGGGTATCACCCGGTTAACCGTGTACCCGGGTCCCCGGGTATCAAGAGCCCTAAAGTGCACGGCATACGTCGTGAAAGATGCACCTGAAACTCACCCTGCCCCAAGACAATATGTCTTTGATTCTTATGTGTTGACAGATGCTTTTAATAAAAGTGATTTTAAAATAAAAAAATTTTCTATTTTCTTTTATATTCAACAAGTGATCAACAACTGTGCTTGGACCGGTCAACAACTATGCCACGACCTGTCAATAGCTACAATTTTGAGTTATGTTTCTTTATAATAGCATAACATCGAAATTACTGATTTCTCAAAGTTTCTTTGGTGTTATAATCATCTCTGACACTTCTGTTTCCACCTAGTATAGCAAAACTTCATTTATAAAATTCCAGTTACTTATTCCACAGCGTTTACCTAACCTGAAGGTCTTAAGTGGTCAACTACTGTAGGTATCCCCTATCTCCCTCGAGCCTCGACCCGGCCCGTCAGGGTTTTTTATGTACCGTCTTCGCATTCCAATTACATATTCTATAGTTCAATGGTCGCTACTAATTTGACTATGTATAAATGTATGTTGAAATTTCACCGATATATAATCTATAATTTATTTAAAAAGTTAAAATTATAGGAATAGATCATTTGGACATAAACACAAGAACATCTTATTCAAAGATATGTATTTATTTAGAAAAATTAGAAATTTACATAACTAAAAAATACATTGTACATATATACATGTAGGTAACTCGTATAATTTTACAAATATAATGAATTACAAATACAAAATTATATAACTAATAAATATGTATATACACATACGTGCTGCTGTTTAGTGTACATTATTGCACTGATATATATCAATTACAAAATTGTATAACTAACAAATTTATACACATGAAGTTAGTCGAAATGTAGTCAATAATAAAAATATATAGTTCGTGTATTGCTACCTTTAGGATGAAATTTTCTTTTTTATAGACATGGAACGTCGCCATATACTTAATAGGGCTACAAAATAATGATTGACTGTGCGAGACAGTTTAAATTTATTAGAATGGTAGTAAATAGTTATGAAGAACCGATATTCTGAATCGCTGTTATAAGGAACCTAAATTTCTAACCATATCGATTTCGATTACGGTTCAAAATCCATTATTTTTTCGGTTCTAACATTGTGTCTTGTATCGATTTGACAGTAATTAAAATCGCTAATATTATGGATGCAAATTATTGTATATAAGCATACAGTTAACAAAATCATTATGTAAAAAAAGTTGAAATAATTGACATGCCGGTATTGTGTAATAAAAAGTGTTCTTTAATATAAGGGCTTTTCTTCAAACATTTAAAAATAATCGGCAAAGGAAATTTTTCTTGTGTGTTGATTCGTTTTCATGTCGATTTGGAACCGATATAATAACAGTTTTAGAAACGATATAATAATCGTTTTAGAACCGTATCCGAAATTAATATAGTTACAAATTTCCGTTTCTTATAACAGATATTTAAAATATTGGTTCGTCAGAACTGTTTAGTGAAGAAACGTTATATGTATAACAGTTTGAAGTAATTACTTTTAGAACGGTTTCAAGCTTTGAATTGAAAAATGTTTGTCCCTTTGCAAAATTCAGACCAGTATTATTTGTAATTACGTACGATACAAACTTAAATCGGTAGGAAAACAGATTGCGCAGTTTAGATGACGAATTTTTCAACCCATTTCAAGACTTATACACAAGCATTTCAAAATTATTTTAATATAGTTGCAACACCTTTCAATAAACATAAATGACATATTAGTAATTTTTATAAAAATTTCCCCCAAAATACATAGATTACAATTTGAAATGTTTATTAATTTTTGGTATGCATTAAAGTTGGACCCCAATATAACACGTTTATATGCATATATAAATGCAGCTAACGCACACCATTGCACGTAATACTTAAAACTACTTACACCTATATAATTTATATAATAATATATTATGTTGCACCAAAAGTTCTTTTCGTAATTTACAAACTCAGTTTTGTTTGGTACCCGCGCAGTTCGGTCGGTTTTTTGTCGAGGTTATGGTATTCGATAGCCCGCGAAGTGTCTCTTTCTATACATTCTGAAAGATGGAAAACCAGGAAAGACGTTTTCGGTACATCTGTTCGGTCGTTCGAAAGTAGTGATCCTCTAGAGAATGATCGGAACAACGTGTATCGTCGCTGATTAGTTGCTACGATTTGGAGCAAAAGCGGACGTAGACAGAGTAAGAATCCGTAAAAAAGAAAGAGACGGAAATACGGATATAAAGAGATAGATAAACAATCAGCTTAGAAAGCAGACGATTTAATGAATGTTTAGGTTAGGTTATTTCCGGTTTTGCTCCCACATTGCACAAATGGCTGCGGTTACAGCGATCACTCCCAAGAGAATCACTATTCGAAACAAGTTGCTGTCATTTTATTGGGATGTTGTACCCAGCCTTCCCCCTAGTCACGGGATCACGCCCCTTCTAAAAATTATTTGTTACTTTTTTTAAAAAATTCACTTTGTAATAAAAAAATTCGGTTCTTCGAATGACACGAAAAAACACCTCCATATAATAATATATGTAGTTCAATAAATTCTATCGGCCATGAAATTTTGTACGCTTCATGTGTAGTAAGAAAACGAAAAGAACTTTTGGGACAGTCTAATACACAGGGTGTCTCATTTTAATCTCCAAGATAAATATCTCGGAAAATATGAATGATCCGGAAAAATGCTTCAGGCGAATGTTGTAGGAAACGAGGGGGGCATATCATGCTGGTATTTGTTTGACTGTACCGCCAATGCCAGCGACATGTAAGCTTTGGAAGTTCATATTTCGGTAGAGGTTTGTGCGAAATACATATACTGAGTTCCAATTAAGAGCAGACATGTACCGCGCAACGATGACTCTGAGGAGGCTGTTGATTGATAGGAAATCGGCAGAGAAAGCGCTACGACCAATCGCGTGCGCAGGCAGTAGTGGGAACTGCGCAAATCGGTTGCAAATCGATAGGGGCGTAGGTCTTTTCTTATACGGAATAGTATATAGGTAGGGGATATACATACTTCCAAAAGAGACCGGTGGCCGATCGAGATGAGGTTTGAGGAGAGGGAGTGTGAACCCTAAACCTAAAATTGTAGCTTCGGGTATTTATTAGTTTCCGAAATGTTAGTAAAATATTGTTAATTTTTTTTACGTTGGTGCAGGGCTCCCTGCCTGGGAGCCCTTCCGTTCCCCATTTTCCACATTTGAAATTTTGTAACCTCAGTCTCATTTTTAGGATTGCTAAACTCACATCGGTTCGCTACCATGCTTTACGCGCCCGCGAGCGGGCGCGCGTCCCCGCACTAATCTAGCCTCAACCAATACTAATACCCAGGACAAGTTAGAAAGTGAAATGCGTTGTGTCGGTATAAGTCGACAGAAATATTGTTAAGAGGGGGGGGCCGTGATAAAGTGATTAAAAAAAAATCGATAACGTATACCCTTTTATACACAATTACCTCTGTATCTTCTCAACACATTAATTGCCGAAGCTAAAATTTTATATTTGGGGTCTGTCCACACCTCTCGTAATACCCACCAAGTTTCATTTCGATCGGCCACCGATTGGGGTTAGACCAGCGCGGGGGGCGCGTAAATCACGGCAGCGAACCGATATGAGTCCGGCGATGCAAAAAACGAGACCGTGGTTACAAAATGTCAAAAATAAAAAATAGGTGGACGGAAGGGCTCCCGGGCAGGGAGGACTACACCAACGTCCCAAAAAATTCCCCCCCCCCCCCCCCCCCAAAAAATGAACGAATTTTTATTAATATTTCGGAAACTAATAAATACCTAAAGCTATAATTTTAGATTTAGGGTTTACTCCCCCTTCCCACAAACCTCATCTCGATCGGCCACCGGCCCCTTTTAGAAGTACAGTATCGTCTCGTTACGGGCTGGGTTTGGTGTACACGATGTGGACTTTTCGCTATCTCCACCACTTCTGTCTCACTCTTGTCCGGCGAAGGCGAAAGCGAGATGGAAGTAGAACGGCCGAAAGGCACTGAAAGCGAGCGAGGACGGTACAAGACAGACAACGCGTTGATGTATTATCTAGCTCCGTCTTTTGGACGCCTGACATTTCGTCCTTTGCGTGCGCGCCCGCCACTCCCGATACGGACTCAACGCCGGTCCCGACCAGCGATTAGAGCATATAGACATGGAGGACTCATTGAGAGCTCGAAACTGTCGCCAACATGCGAGAGAGAAAGACATGTGCGAGCGGGAGAAGTATAGAATCCTAATCGACCGTAACGCGCATGCGTCGATAGAGAAAGACCGGCGATTGAGAATCTATACTTCTCTTTTTCGCATCAGTTCATACATGTCTTTCTCTCTCACGTGATGTTGGCGACAGTTTCGAGGTTAGGAAACATAAGGCAATGAGACCACCAGTAGTATATGCTCTAAGTACCAGCGAACCGCTAACGAGGAAATACTCTACAGCCCAAAATTTAAATGTGACCTTCATAGGGCTTCTCAATGTCATTACAAGCTCAAACAAATACCTGCATGATATGTCCTCATCCAGGGCCGTTCCTGTGTTTTAGCCGTCAAGGTGCAAAAACAATATTGCCGCCATTAATTTAATATTCTTTAATTAAGAATTTGATATGCAGTGGTTACTTTTATATCTATATATACATAGTTTAAAACAATTATAATGTAAAAGAGTTTCTATTATTATTCATATTAGTCCAAATTTTACATGTAAAAACGGCCTGCGACCGCCCCTAAGGTTTGGCCGCCGAAGTGCACCTTCTGCACCCCCGCCAGGAACGGCCTTGTCCCCTTCGATTCCTACAACTTTCGCCTGAAACATTTTTCTGTATCATTAATATTTTTCGAGATATTTACCTGGGGAGTATACACATAACAATACTCAGAATTCATGAATACAGGAAGGTGTACTTGTAAATGGAAGCACATCGATTTCTCCATAAATTATAAATTATAAATAATAGTCGAATTGTGGTCCTCTTCAAAATAATATACATGTGAATTTTTTGTACTATAGTCAATATTTATGAAGGTATCGAAGTGATTATGTTTCACTTGCGTGCCTCATCCTGTACTTACAACATGTGCAATTGTATCGAATTACATCACGTCAGTCTATTAATTTTGTTTGATTGTTGATTTATGGGTTCTTAATTGTTTGATAGTTCAATGTTAGATAGTTGGATAGTTAATTGTTTGATTGTTCATTGTTTGATTGTTCATTGTTTGATAGTTCATTGTTTGATTGTTCATTGCTTGATTGTTGATTGTTTGATTGTTGATAGTTTGACTATTGATTGTTTGATTGTTAATTGTTGGATTGTTGATTGTTTGATTGCTGATTGTTTGATTGGTCATTGTTTGATTGTTGATTGTTTGATTGGTCATTGTTTGATACTCGATATACCTTGGTACTTGTAACCGTTTCACCTCCAGTAAATGTGTTACGTTAGGGACCAAACACGGTTGTGTACTTAACATCAATGAACATTTTAAATTGAAATCTGACATTGCTGTACGAAATGTCGATTTTGTTTTTTTCAAAATAGAAAATAATTTTTCATTCATGTATGTTGAACCGAACATTGCCATTACCTTTGATACGAGTTTATGTAATCGTGGATATTTATCCCGGGGGAAATTCTTATAAAAATTACCAATATCGTTTCCAGTCTGAAATTTGCCCTTCATGAAAATATTACATGTTAAATCTATTAATTCTAACTGAAACTGTGGTGGAACTTCGAGTACGTCTACTGAAAATGGCGATCCGACTATATTAAAATCATTTTCAAGTGCATATAAATCGTGAAAACGTTTGGAGAATTCGTCATCTAAATTACGCAATATGTCCTCGTAACGACTCAAATTTATATCTGGTGTTATTACGGATCCGAGTTTTGCAAAGTGGCAAACATTTCTCATTTCAAACTGTCTCGTCCACAATTTAATTTTAGCTTTAAACGCGCAAATTGAATCGTGATAATTTATAACCGTTCTGTCTTTTTCTTGAAGTTGTGTGTTCAACATGCTTAAATGGTCTGTTATATCCGAAAAAAACGCCAAATCACACACCCAATCATCGTTTTCTAGTTCTGGTACACGATAATCTATTATGTCCATAAAAAGGACAATTTCATTCCGAAGATTGAAAAATTGATCTAGAATTTCCCCTGGGCTAAGCCACCGTACTTTGGTATGTAACAGTAACTCACCGTGCTCAGATTCTATGTCATTTAAAAAAGTTTTAAACCGTTTATGCTTCAAATCGTTTGATCGAATGTAATTCGTAATTTGAAGTATTACTGACATTACGTGTTGCAATTCAATACATTTTGCACATAAATTCTGTTGGTGTACCATACCATGTATGACACTAGGTTCTGGAGGAACTGCTAGACTTTTTAATTTTGTTCGGAGACGGTCAACGAAATCTATATATTTATCCAGCATGACGGAACTACCGTTGGTTGTAACGGATACCAGTTTCTCCCAGTCTAAATGAATATTATCCACCGCGTCTTCTACATATGACAGAATGTTCTCTGCTGTTGTTGTGTGCGTCAAGGAACAAAAATCTAACAGTCCCTCAATTACTTCTAAATTCTCATTCACTCCCCGAATGAATATCGCCAAATGGCGTGCCCCCGCAAGGTCTGTGGTTTCATCCACGGCCAAACTAAATCCAGTGAATTTTTGTCCTAAATCAGTTAATTGGCGCGTTATATCATTCGACATCTCCTGTATGCGACGCGTTATTGTCGCCCGAGACAGACTTATCGCATCAAAATGTTTAAGTTCCTCCGGGCAAAGTTCACCTGTTGTCCGTAACCAATTTCTTATAAATTCCCCGTTTGTATAAGGGCGCGACGATTTTGCAATCTTAAATGCAATTTTATAACTACATCGAACTGCCTCCTCCTTATTAATGAAGTCACTTAATTCGTCCTGTGATGGAAACAATGTCTTGCTATAGTACTTTATATGTACTTGCAAACATGGATTGATAATCATAACATATTCTTATAACAAAATATATGTAGTATGTGGGACAGGGATTTTTTCACGTCAGATAGATCACTTTTATCGTCAATATTTGGGAAATGGATCAACACTTCCTTCTATCGTTCTCAATATTTGTGTTCTGCTTCAACATATAACCTTGTACTTGTAGTGATTTTAAAGATGATCAATGCTCTTTTTAACTATGTAAAATACAATTTGCTTATTTCTAATACAAACAATTGTCAATAATATTCGAAGCTACACTTGTAATATTCAATTGGACGCCGTTCTTATCATTCAATTGATTTGCAAATAGTACTAATCAATTCTTTGAGGTCCTTCTTGTAAAATGATGACTTAAACCCCTCCTCCTGTTTCACTTGGGCCACCTCATATTTCATTTTTATTAAAATCCCTGACATAGGGTCACTCGGGGTAATATGCCACTTCTCAATAATTTTTTATACAATGCACAGACGGCATTACATTTGCACTAATTCCATTCGATTTAGTTTAACTGCTAAGTCGGCAATAGATTTTGGCTTTTATCATCTTTTATTTTCAGTAAATCCTAGGGCGGTATTCACAGTCGCGTCTTGAGCAAATGCTTAAGATCATCTTCTAGAAGACACCTTGTTTGTCTGAAGACATCAGGTAGTCGTTGCTCAAGATGATCTTCAACCTTTGCTTGGAATAAGCAATTGCTTATATGATGTATCCATTTTCTTTATAAAGCATTTACTCAAGCATTTGCTCATTCACGTTCGGAAACTTTCGGAATAATTCTGTTAGAACAACCAATGGATAGAAGGATATTCCATTCGTTCCTTGGTGGACGATGGAGCAGGATGCTCGAACGTGTTGAGTAATGCGTGTGAGCGTCGAGAATATATTACAGCGATGCCGGGGGAACAGTTTATCGGAGAGTCTCCTGAATGGCGAGGATAACCCCGTAGTGCCTCATGATGACTTCAAAGACAACGTAATTCGGAACATAATGAAGGAAATTAAATGAAAAAATGATTTATATAATTTCACGCTGGCTGCGTTAAAAATAATCTGATATTACGGGAAATTTGGTACGTTTTTCATCGAAAAAACTTAAGGGAATCCATCTGCCACCATAAGGTGCCAATTCCATATTGATTCGATAGAATAAAAAATGTTGTTTTTATGGAACAGCTATCAAGGGCGGCAATTATGGGATGATGGTAAAGAAAAATATATACTCTTCAAATATCAGTTTTGAAATATAGCGAATTTTTCTAAAAAGACAGCGGGGCAGCTGCGAGTAGTTGCAATTCCGGGGAAATCGGCAGGCCACGTTTATTTATTTTTGTTAGTCCTTCAATAATTTTCGTTAAAATACCATATAATACAGGATCCTTATTAAATAGAAATCGCCTTTTAAATTCATTTTCATCGTAATATTCAAATGGATTTTGCACGTCCCGAATATATGTTCTAACGACTCTATTGTCCGCTATATAATCTTCTTCGTCAATATCCCTAATATCAATATTAATGTCGATATCGTCTTCAAAATCCATTTTTCGCGTCCTTTATGTAGGTAATGGCGTATGTATTTGATGCTTTCAACTTTCAACGCATTGGCGGGGAATAGAATCTTCGCGGTGGAGGGGAAACACCATGCGACATCACACACACATACCGCCACTGTCGTAGGTGTTCCCCCTCTACTCCGGACACTCTCCGGTGGAATCTCAGGCCATCTCAAGCCATCTAAAACGTCGTCTTGAAAATATAACCTCGCTTTACCGTCTATTTTGACACATGTGACGTCATACAAGGATTTACTTATTTGAACAAGATTTTCCTCAAGCAAATGCTCAAGACACGACCTCAAGACGCAACTATGAATTTAGGCGACATCTTGAGCAGATACTTGAGATGCTCTTGAGAATAAGACGCAACTGTGAATACCGCCCCTAGTAAGTTATAAAACTATCGTCTTGATCTAATTTCACACTGTAACTAGTATGCAGACCTTTGTGTGAACAGTTCTACACACAGCCATAAAAAGAAGGATTGAAAATCTCTCCACAAAATACTTTACTAAAATACTTTAGTTTTAACGGATATGTGAGAAGTTATCAAATTCGTTTGTTAGTATACTTTATTATAATCTATTGATTTTATGTAGAACTGTTGAGCCATAACCGCTTAAAGATCGTAGAATAAGGTCGAAAATCGCGCAAATTCCCGAAATCAGCGATTTTCGACCTTATTCTGCGATCTTTAAGCATTCATAGCTCAGAGCAACATTAACCGATTTCGATGAAATTTCAGGCACGTATATAACTTACTTAAATCTACAAACGGGTTTTTTGAATTTTCATTACAGGCTTACAAACAAAAGCTTTAAAAACGACCTTTACTATTTTGTTTTGCTATTCCGACCAAGTACATTTTTTCAAAACGCCGAATCACATCATTTAGCAAACTAATCCCTCTAGCTTCTCAAAAAAAAAACTCACGTCGTTTGGACCAATTCTACGAAAGTTATGCTATTTTAAAAAGTGTACAAATACTTTTTTTACTAACTGTACATATAAAATAAAATGAAATACAAAAATCAAATATAATATTTTAAAGCATACATATTTTATTAAATTTTCATCACGTTCGATAATATCGATAGTCAACACTGTCGATAGGACTCCACCCCTACTTCAGACCATGCTGTTTGGTCAGAAGAAAGTTTAAAGGAAGCCATTCGAATGGTGAAGGAGGCCCGTACTACAACATGACAGGCTTCGGGAGATTCCCGCATACCATATTGCAGGGCTGTGCAACCCGCAGCCCGTTCCCCGACTCGCCTGCTCTGTTGGGCCGCAGGAGAACGACCTCCACCATACTCTTTTAACTTCTACACTACACTGTACTGGTGGCTCGCGAGCCACATGTAGCTGCTGATGGTGGGGGAACCGGCTGACTGGTAGTGGGTACTGTGCGGCCCGCGGTGGCGAACAAGTTGCTCAGCCCTGCCAAATTGTACACTCACATCAGACAAAGAATAGCTATAACAGCGAGACAATTCCTCTGGGACGTAGGCCTTGTGTAAAAGATCATGAGTCAGACTTAATACAATCCTTAAAACGTATGGAGAAGTCAAGCTATCCTTTAACACCACAATCTGTACGGTAATTAGTTAATTCTTTTATGGAAGCCAATAACATGCCTAACCCCTTTAATAGTGAAACCAAAACAGCTGGATATGAATGGTTGAAGGCATTTCTGAATGGGCACCCTGATCTAACTATTCACAAAGCTGAATGTGTCTCAATTGCCCGTGGTCTGGGCATGTCTAAAGAAGAAATCAAACAATACTTCGATTTATTGCAAGAAACGTTGACTAATCATGATTTGTGTGGTAAACCTAGCAGAATTTATAATTTTGACGAAACTGGATTGCAACTGAATAATAATCCTGGTCTCTTGATTCTCCAAAATTTGAGTGATTAGGTGGCACTTCATAGCTCGTTGCATATTACCTCAGACCAGCGTTGCCCCGATGGGCGGTCCGAGAGCACGAGCATCCTTCGCGTTTTCCAAAGCTCGCGTGGAAAAACGACTTGAAATCAGCATATAACTAGAAATCAAATCCATTTAATCGCAATGAAATCAGCATGTAGTTGCATGCTGATTTCAGGGTATGATCCTACACGCACACTACTACAGTTTTCCCTATCCGTTACATGGCCGCAACTTCATTGGTTTCAAACGCGCCCTTACACGCGAGTTTTGGAAAACGCGATGGATGCTCGTGCTCTCGGACCGCCCATCGGGGCAACGCTGCCTCAGATCTTGTGGCTAGGGTTTATACAAAAACCGATTTATGAAAAAACCGGTTTCCGAATTCCACTATTCCCAAAAACCCGATTACATCGGTTTTTGAATTTTCACAAAAAAATATAATTAAAATAGAAAATAAATATGTGTAAGGGAGAGTGGGGTAAACACGCTGTTTTAATAAATAAAAACGATATTCCCTCTCGACTAGCTAATAGTTTAGATTGTATCGAATGCCGGGCAGAAAGTAATAAATACAGAACGCTCATGCTATTTAAGATAAACACAATTTATTATTTTCATCATATTTCATGTAATATTTTGTTCATTTTCAATTGCATGTAATTATACCCAGGAAGCACACAGACATCTTAAAGACATCTTAAAGACGTCTGAAGCCAGACATTCCAGACGTCTTTAACGTCGTTTTCACGTCTTATACAAGTCTTCGGCACACCTTATATCACGAATCAAGACGTCTTAAAGATGTTTTTAAGACGTCTTACAGACATCTTTAAAATGTCTATTCTCAGACGTCTTAAAGACGTCTTTATCAGGTCCAGGTTCGGAAAATAAAATTTTTCTGTGATGAGAGGAGGAATCGAACACAGGACTTTCCGTTTACGAAGCAATCGTTATTCGCACCTACCCAACATACTTTCTTATAAACACTTCCAAATTCTAGTTATATATATATAGTATTAATTGTTTATAAAAAAAATGCGCATTATAGCGAAATATTCTGCAGAATATTATTATTAAATGTCTTTATTAGACTATGACAATTACGATATAACAATAATTGTGAATAGACGAGGTTCAGCATAAGTGTTGCTCTACAATCTAACATAATCATCATTCGACTTCTAGACTCATTTCACACACTGTCATATAATTGTATTAAAGAAAAATTGACGAAACAAATGTACGGTAATTGCGTTAGTATATGTTTAATGTTCCATGCAAATGGTGCAAAAATTTGTAAATCCTTGCGCCGGTCCTGCCTTAAGATTGCTTTTTATGGACGTCTTTAAGATGTCTTATGAGCATGTTAAAGACGTCTTGTGCATGTCTTAAAGACATCTTAAAGACGTCTATAACACGTCTGTGTGACATCTTAATGACATCTTTGTCACGAATCAGGACATTCAGACGTTCAGACGAAAAACAGACGTAAAATGGACGTCTTAAAGATATCGTGTGCTGTCTGGGTACTATTGAATTAATAATACAATTGTTTTTTTAAGTTGAAATAAAGTAGTTTTTTAAAAACATTTTGTGATCAAGGCGTTGCTTGAATCATGATTCTAATCTCTGAAATAAATTCTTTTTTATTTTTTGATATCGTGGGGTATTGACGAACAAATCGGATGGGGTAATCTCGAACCTTCGAGATTAGCAACGTTAACCGATTTTGATGAAATTTTCAGCCTGCCCTGCTGCAACTGCCAGTTAGAACCGCATTGAATTTTGAACTGGATCTATCTGGTTCAATGCGGTACTACCTGGATTTTCAAGCAGTGATTTTTGGCAGATCAAAAAAGAACCCGGTTGAATGCGGATATCCAGATCGATGGATGAAATAGGATTTTTCAGGTCCAAAATTGATCAGTTTCTATCAGGAATTGCCATTTGTATAAACCCGGAAGGTCGTATCTGAAATTATGGATCAAAAATCTTACGGATTCAATCTGGAAACACCACAAACTCTTTCGAGTCCGTCGCGATTCGGATTGGCAGAGCAAATAATTCACGGAATGCGTATGGGATTCGAAGAGAAACAATTTGACCTGGTTTCCATCGGATTGGCGGATAGAAAATTAATGCGGTACTTTCCGGTTCTACGAAACACATACTTTGAAAAAATTGATTTGGTTTTATCTGGAATGACCATTACGCAAGATAATAGTTTCCGTCTGGAAATGCCACAAGTTCTTTCGAGTCCGTCGCGATCCGGATTCGCAGAGCAAATAATTCATGGGGTGCATGAATGAAGAACGGTATCCCCAAAACACCGCTCGATTCTTTGAAATTACGGGCCATAGCAGGTAATTAAATGATTCCAAATTTTTTTCATTTTCTAATGAAAAAATCATTTGGTTTTCTTTTCAACTACCTTCAATAATAATTCATAAATTATCGATATATTTCAGATATATTCGAATATCATCTGTGCTCATTAAAATGTACCCAAACCGAAGTGGACTTGTGGTTGCGACGAATTGGCAGCATTATCAGTTCAAAAATCTCCGATTTAAATCGCCCACCTCGAACGGTGAAAAAAACTATCAATATTCCCGAGGAAACGGAGGATAATCAAAAGAACGATAGTGATGATAACTCTGGTCCAAATGATTCCAATTTGGAAGATAATGATTATTGATCCTTTTAAAAGTGACAAATCATTTTCAATTATTAAATTTTGTTCTACATTTCCCGAATAGGGTAAATATTTGTATTACTTCGGAATTTTAAGATATGTCAGGGACCGCTTCCCGCGGGCCACCAGTGAAGGTTTGGGCACACATATCAATTCCCTGACGACACAGTGCCGGATGTGCCAGAGGTAAGGAGAAGAGATCCTCTACGCCTCTCTTCCTTTTATCACTAGCACGCCGGTACTGTGTTGTCACGGAACCGATAAGTGTGTTTAGACGTTTAATCGCTAGACGTGCCAAATACCGCATGCCTATAACGAGATGTTATGTATTGTATTCACGTCAAAATACCTATTAATATAATTAAATACTCGAAAAGTACATGTACTGCCAAGTACCGCGTGCCTATAACGAGATGTTATGTATTGTACTCACGTCAAAATACACATTTTGATAATTTAAATACAATATATGTGGCAATTAATGTTTTGTTTATTATAAAATTATAACGGTATATATGAGGATCTTTCAAAGGGTACATTTCCAGTTTTTACTCTGATGCAAATTTTAATGGCATCACATTAAGGGGTTATACTATACAGTGATGGCATGAAAAAGTAGGTAATCTTCTAATGCAAATTGTAGAGAAACTAATCATTCGATTCGGGTAGAGAGTGATAACGATATCTTACGTTATTTTAGGTAAATGTACTCTATACTTTTGAATAACAATAAAGTACGCGAAAATACTTTATTTCACGAGTAATGATATTACGTGAAACGTAACGCAATATTATTGTATATAACCTTTTTCATTAGTTCCAAATTTCGCCGCACTCCGCACCACACCACGTAATGAACTATCAACTTACACGCGGGACAATTGTCTGTCATTTGTTTGAATGTTCACAAACTATTTACGACAGCAAGAAATAAGTAGTATTTTAATATGGAAGAAAATAGTGATTTCGAATCGTACGTGGTAACTCCTAAGAAAGCCAAATTGTCAAAATCAAAAAGGTTGCAGAAATATAAAAGCGAATGGGAAAAGGTATATGACTGGTTACACGGGGATTCCCATAGTCAATTCAATGCAAAATGTAATATTTGCAATATTAGTTTTACTATTGGAACAGCTGGAATTGGACAGGTTCGTGATACTGGGAATACTGGGTCTATTATATATATATATAATAAGTTTAATGTTTCCCTGACGGGGTACAACGGCAGACCCCGCTCTGCCTTACAACTCTCCTCTTTTCACCTCCCCTCCGTCTCTCTCATCCTGCCCTCTTTGTCCTACCCGCCGATACGCCTTGCTCTCGCTCGCCGCCACCGCAGACCCGTGCCTCTCCTCTCTTATCTCACACCGTCCTTCCACACACATCCCTCCACTCTCTCCCACTCATCCCTCCGGACCTCCGCTTCCGCCGTTCTCCTCACTCACCCAACTAACCCTCATTCCCCCCTCCCTTATTTGTTCTTTTTATCCTTCTCTTCATCCAAACCTCTCCCATCCCGCTTTCATCAAGGACCCTCCCCACTTTGTCCACCATCCCCTCCCCCTCATCCTCCTCCCCCTCACACCGCGTCAAGGCATGCTCCCATTCCTCCACCTCCCCTCCACACGCCCTGCACATATTATCCTCCTTCTTCAACCAGTATCTCCCGCCTCTCATCTCGTTACCCAGCCTGAATCTGGCCACCCTCCTCCATCACTCCTCCTTCCACCCTGCATCCAGGTATTTGGGTACCCCTTCCACCCTTATTGCCCTGTACCATCTGTTGTAACCCGATAGCGCTATACTCTCCCATCTTTCCATAGCCTGCATCCTTCTCTCTTCTCTTTCCATTCTTTCCCACAGCTCTTCTAACCTACCCACCTCCTTCGCCTTCACGCCTCTCCCCTCCAAGAACCCCTTCCTTTCTCTCTCCCACTCTGAGTTCCCCGCTCCCCTGCAAGCCCTATCCTCTATTTCTTTAAGGCATCTCCCAGCCCACACCCCACATTTCCCTCTCCTTACCCTTTCCTCGTAACTCCATGCCCTCCTACCCGCTCTTAGCATCATCATCTCCCTCTTTAATTCCTCCCTAACCATGTAACCCGGCGTACAAGCGTCTAAACCCATCACCCACCTCAAGAAACGTTCGTGTAACCTTTCCACTCTCTCCCTCTCCTTCCACCCCCAGATCTCCACCCCGTACCCAGCCACCGTCCACACCAAGGTGTCGTACAGCCAAACCCTCCTCCTCCAGTTACCCCCGAAGAACCTTTTCCCCATGCCCCATACCTCCCGCATTGCCCCCGCTGCCTTCCTTCCCCTCTCTCTCACCTGCGCCTCCTGCTTTCCATTTTTCTGTATTCTATACCCCAGATATACGTACTCCCTCGTCTCTACTATTTCCCCGGCCCCCACTTCCACTTCCTGTCTTTTCTCTTCCCCCCGCCCTTCCCAAAGCACATCACCTTCGACTTCCCCACATTCAATTCTAGGTCCTTCTCCCTTAGGTACGCCTCGAGTTCCTCCATCATGAGCTTCAACCCCCCCCTCGTCCTGTGCTAGTAGCACGATGTCGTCCGCGTACGCCAGGCTGTACAATTTTCTTCCCCCTATCACCATGCCTCCCTTCCCTCTCCTCTCCATCCTTTCCTCCAAATCAGCTATCAACAGCGAGAAGAGTTTGGTGCTTAAGGAGCAGCCCTGCCTCACTCCTCTCGCCGTCCAAAAGCACACGCCCTCCCCCCCACACCTGACCCTGCTCTTCGTCTCCCTGTACACCTCCCTTATTCTTCTCAACAGCCCCTTACTCACCCCCCTCCTTTCCAACGCCCCCCACAGCACCTTCCTGTTTACCGAATCGAAAGCCGCCTTTAGGTCAATGAAGAAAGCAAACATTCTTCCTCTGTCCTTGTACACCTCCCTGTTGACCAGGTAATTCAAGACGTACACATGGTCTACAGTGCTCCTACCTTCCCTATAAGCAGCCTGGTTCTCTGGCAACATGCCCTTTTCCTCCATTTCCCTGCCCAGCCTTCTTTCGATTATCCTTGTGTATACCTTGTATACAGCTCCCATCACCGTGATCCCCCTGTATTCCTCCACCTTCCTCCCCTCACCCTTTTTTATCAGCGGTACAATTATCCCCGTTTTCCAGTCCTCTGGCCATCCCCCCCCTCTCCACACCTTGTCACATATCCCCCAAATGCACTTTCTAAGACCCTGCCCTCCGTACCTTAACACCTCCGCTTCTATTCCGTCCCCACCTGCCGCCTTATTCATCTTCAAGCTCCTTATTGCCTCTTCTACCTCTTCCATTCCCACCCCCTCAGCCACCCCTTCCTCCATCCCCTCTCCCAACCCCTCACGCACCCTCCCATCCGTGCCCCCTAAAAGGCCCATGAAGTACTCCCTCCATTCATCCTCCTTAATTCCCTCATTGACCCCCTTCCTCCTTTTCCTGTTTCTACTGAGTAGTTTCCATACCTCTCTCTCCGACCTAACCCTTCCCACCATATCCATGAACTCCTCTGCCCTTTTCCTTTTCTTCTCCTCGCACATTTTGTTATACTGCCCCCTCTCCCAACCGTACTGCTCTCTTCCCACACCTGATCTCCTCCACCTTCTCAACGCTCTTCTGACCTCCTCCTTTTTCGCCTTGCATTCCCCATCCCACCACCCCCTCTTATCCCCTCCCCTCTTTTCCTTCCCTAGGGCCCCTTTAGTTTCCTCCACCCTTCCCACTAACTCAGCCACCATTTCGTCTATACCTCCCTCCTTTAGCTTCCACCCCTCCGTCACCTCCCTAAACCTCTCTATTCCCTCCACCGTCCACTCCCATACCTTCCTCCTCCCTGTCTTCCCCTGCTGTCTCCCTACTTCCCTGCTGCCTTCCCCTTTGATCTCCACCACCAGCGGGTGGTGGTCAGAGTCAATGTTGTCCCCCACCCACATCCCCTGCACCTCCGCCTTAACCTCCCTTCCTCCCATCACATAGTCGATAACTGTGTGACCCATAGCTCCCGTGAACGTCAACTCCCCCTCCTCATCCCCCTTTATCGCCCCGTTGAATATTACCCACCCCATCTCCCCAATCCTTTCTATCAACTATTCCCCCTCTTTGTTTACCCTCTTGTCCTTCGACCTCCTAAGATCTCCCTCATCCTCTAGATCACCCCCCTTTTCCCCTGTCCTGGCATTCCAGTCTCCACCCACCAACACCAGTTCCCCGTTTGTCATCTCCCCCCAGCCCTTTATTCTCTCCCATTTCCTTTCCAGATCCCCATTGACGTAGACCCCCACCACCCTCCACACTCTTTTCCCTATCCTTACCCTTTTCATCATCACCCCCTCTCCCCCCACCCTTCCCCCTTCCACCACTTCCAAACCCTCCCTCACCCCCATCAACATCCCCCTACTCGCCCTACCTTTTTTGCTCACCCTACTAGCCCCCTGCCAATCCCACCTGTACCCCCTCGGCAGCATTTTCTTTACACCATCCCAACCCTTCTCCTCCACCCATGTCTCCATCAGACACACAATATCCCACTCCCTTAACCCCCTCCAAAAGTCCACATCCTTCCCCTTTAGCCCTGCCACGTTCCAGAAGCATATCTTCACCTTACCCCCCCCCCTCTACTCCTCATTTTTTTGCTCCCTTTCCTCCCCCCCCTGCCCGTTTCCCGTACCCTCTGTCGCCTCCTTCATTTCTCTACCACCATTCATTCCTATCCTGAAGCCTCCTTCCCTTTCATCCCATATCTTGCATTTGCCCACCACCCACAACTTCATATATCCGACCCTTACCCTCTTCCCTTCCCCTCTCTCTTTCTCCGCCTCCCTATTAATCATCCACTCCGCTCTCCTCTCCTTTTCCGTATAGTCGTCCCTGATCCTTTCTTTCCTCCCCCCTAACTTCTCCTGCATTACCTTCCTTTTCTGCTCTTCACTCCCCAGTTTCGCCCACACCATTTCCCTCCCCTCCTTGTCCCTCCTGGCTAGGCTCCTCACATCCTTTACCTCCACTTTAACCCCTATCTCCTCCATCACCTTCTCCAGCCCCTCTCTGATCCCCTGTTTACCCTGCCCTACCACCTTTGGGCCCCTCACTATGATATTACTCCTCCTTCTTTCCCTCTCCTGCATCTCCACTGCCCACTCCAACCTCTCTACCTTCTCATTCCAACCCCCCCCCCCCGCTCCTTCGCCGCCCCCTTTCTCCAGTCTCTCCATTTTCCTCTCCATCCCCTCCCACTTTTTCTCCTTCACCACCATTCTGTCCACCTTTTTCTCTAACTCGTCCATCCTTCCGCCCAGCTCTTCCCTATCCTCCTCCGCCCTCCTGTTCATATCTTCTATCATCCTTTTCACCACCATTCTTTCGTCTCTCGCATCTTTTAGCTCCTCTCTCGTTACTCTCATCTCCTCCCTCATCCCCCTCATCTCCTCCCACAAGTCCAACAGCACCGCCATCATCACCTCCCCTTCCCCTTTTGCCGGTGATCCCACCGTCTTCGCGCTCTTCTTAAGGGCCTCTGCGGTTTCCCCATTACCATCCTCCCTATCCTTTCTTTTCACTCCCCACAAAAACTCCATGCTACCGGTTACGCTGTTCGCCCTTTCCCTTCCTAATCTTTCCGCATTTGTTGGCCTGCCTTTCTTTGCCGGCTCACCTTTCCCCTCGCCACTCTCTCCTGCCATTCTCGCACTCTTCTCTACCTTGCCTCCTTTCCTTCCTTACCGACCTCCCTGCTTCTTCCTATAACTACACTTACACGCCGACAGGTGTCCCCGTTAACCTTTCCTTTCCTCCTTATCCTCTATCCCGCCTTTTCCTGTCGGCTCTCCCTAACCTCACTTTCGCACTCACTGCTTCCCGCCGCCCTTACGCACCTCCCTTCCCTGCCCTCCCCTGCCTACTCACCTCCCTAGCTCCCTTGCGCCTTCACCTCTCGTTCCCTACCGACCTAGCCCTCGCCTACCCTCTCACTTCACTTTCGCACTCTTAAATCACTCGCTCGCACACTCTCACTACACACTCACCAGCCACCGGTCTCTACTGGGTCTATTAAATTGTTTCCAGTTTGTGTTAAATTTTGTAGTGTTTGTGCACATGTGTGGTTGGTGGCTTGTTATTGGTGGCGGGTCTTATGTTCTTATTTTCAGGTAAAACAGCACCAGGATACAAAACAGCACAAGTCTAAATCAAATATAAAGAATACATCTACAATTCTGGAACGATTTTTTGGTTCATCGTCATCCTCAGAGAGTGTAGAGTCCAATGACAGTCTAAAAAATACAGTTGCTGAGTTAGCACTTACTTATCACACTGTGAAACATAATTTGTCTTACAATAGTATGGACTGTAATATAAAATTACATAAAATGATATTTGCTGATTCAAAAACAGCCATCAATATACATTTAGCAAGAACAAAAATGGAAGCGTTAGTGACTGAAGTGTTAGGACCATACACTATACAAAGAATTATTGATATGTTAAACAATGAAAATCTATTTTATTGTTTGCTAACAGACGCATCAAACAAAAAAAATATTAAACTATTTCCATTAGTTGTGCAATATTTTACAATTAGTAATGGTATTCAAAACAAATTATTGGATTTTTATGAGAACTCGGATGAATCTGCTGATGGCATGTTCAAGGCAATAAACGACTCCATGAATTTTTATAAACTTTCCTTTGACCAAGTATCTGCCCTCAGTGCAGACAACACAAATGCCAATTATGGCGTTCATCATTCTTTATATACAAATATGACAAAACAAATTCCAGATTTGATAAAAGGAAATTGTCACGCCCACATTGTTCATAACGCTGTTAAGCATGCTATGCAGTTCTTGGACCATGATGTAGAAAATGTTATTTTAAAAATTTACAGTCACTTCTCAGTATCTGCTGTTAGAAGGGAGGAATTAAAAAAATTTGTAGAAATGGTTGAGGGAGATTTTCATGAATTCAAACACCATGTTGGCACCCGATGGCTATCTCTCCTTCCCTGTATAGACACTATTTTATTGAATTGGGAACCAATTCGTAACTATTTTCAAAGTTTGGGTAATGATTGTCCAATGATTATTCAAAACATGTTAATGTTGAACAGCACTGAGTATGAAGATCATGATGTTATTAAAATTTACCTACTTTTCACAAGTAACACACTACATATCTTCAATAAAACTATAAAATGCCTTGAAGGAAACTGTATAACAATTTTAGATGTATATAACATCATGAACAATCTTAAAAAGGAATTGATGCATAGAAAGGCAGACATGTTTTTTGGTTTTAATACCAGACAAAAATTAAGACACATTGAACAATCATCACCAGAACTATTTCATAAAATTAATAGAAATTTTTTGCTCTTTGTTGATAAGTGCTTCTGTTATTTGGAAAAGTGGTTTGATTTCAGACAAACCAATTGGTTATATTTACTGAGCAACATAAGCTTGAAAACTCCCATTGAATTTGACAATTTGGACAAGATTATTGAAGTTTAAATTTGCAAAAATTGAATATCAATATGGATCAACTATATTCTGAAATAAAAGTTTTAAACGAACTATACACAAAAATCTTTAATGATGAAGATTTCATACAAAAGTCAACGGGTGAAAAGTGGCAATATATTTTTCAAACGGCGCCTGATGACTTTATTAATATCTTTAAAGTAATTTCTTATCTTCTATCTGTTCCTGCCACTTCAGCATTTACTGACAGAGTTTTCTCTGTTATAAATGTGAAGTGGCGGGATGAAAGAAACA
This sequence comes from Andrena marginata, assembly GCA_963932335.1. Classification (NCBI taxonomy): domain Eukaryota; kingdom Metazoa; phylum Arthropoda; class Insecta; order Hymenoptera; family Andrenidae; genus Andrena; species Andrena marginata. Next base: position 21,051,654 of record OZ010660.1, read on the forward strand.
AAGCCTCCCTTAATCTCATAAAAAACGAACTATTTATATACTTTAATATGAACATTGAGTGCAACGATGCCATTAAAATTTTTCAAAATAATAAAATGTTACTCTGTACTGCTAAAAGCAATGCAAAATATGTTTGGAAAAAATAAAAACTAATAACATTAAAATGTACTTTTAATTTGTTGAGCCTACTTTTTTTTTATACCCCACGAAAGCAAATGTACATTATTTTTCTGTAAAAAAGGTGGCAACCCTAGAAAGTGTATGCATGGAAAGGGGTTGGCTGGAAGAATGGTAAGGGGAAATGGGCCGTGAGGGGTACGAGAAGAATAGTGGAGAAGGAAGACTCTAGGAAACAGGGAGAAGAGAGAAGGGGGAAAATAGGAGAACGTAACCTAACCCTATCCTTATTTTCTATTCATATCCTCTTTTCCGCTCTCGCTATCTCTCTCCGCTTTCTCGCCCCCGTTGCTTTCCTTTCTCTTAGCCTACCCTTATTCTGCTCGTATTTTACGCTTTCACCTCCTACTGTACTCTTTTCCGCTTCCCCTTGAACGCCTATTCCCGCCATCTTCTACTTTTATTTCCTATTTTTCACTCCAATCTACTGATGCCAGAATCGTGGGACGTGATGCCAAAATCTGATAAATACCATCTGAATTTCGCCCTGCATCTCCAGTTATGAACTGATTTCAATTTGAGGCTACTCGATACGAAAATGCGTGCTATTTCAGGTTCATTAATGTCATGTAAACCCGTGTAATTACTGGTAGCAAATTAACTTGAAAAGACTTACAGATTCCATATTGGTTTGGATCTGGATTTCCAGATAGAACTAGCTTAAAAAATGAACGAAGTTACTAGTTACTTCATGTAAATCCGAGTAAAACCAATGCCAAATTGAGCTAGGAAATACATATATAGAACATCAAGATTTTTACATGCATATCCGGTTCGAAACTGATAGAAAATATTTCATCTGGTTCAATCTGCAATTTACGGGGAGAAAACCGCATTAATCCGGATTTAAAAATTTTTAATGCAGTTCTAACTGGCAGTTCCAGCAGGGTGTATAAAACATACTTAAATCTACAAAAGGGATTTTTGAATTTTCATACAGGCTCAGGAAAAAAGTTTAAAAAACGACCTTTAACTATTTTTTCGATATTCCAACCAATTGTAATTTTTTTCTAACGCACAAGAAGAGGAATTTGAGAAATACATTAGCTATAGGTTGTAGCAACATTTATTATGGGTTGACCATTGAAGTTGCGCTTTCTATGCGACGTCTGCAATATTTAGCACTCTGTTCGTGATTACCCCACAGCAGTCGAGTAATCACGAAAACCAAGGGTTTTGCTTTTTCACTATAAAGTTGTTTTTATTATAATTTTTCAAAAATTCGTCACAGCACATTAGAGATGAATAGTTTAAGTATGTTTGTAAATACTAAACAAATTCATTCCTCACATAGTTTCCGTTTTGTTTGCTTTTTTGCTCAGGTGTTCGCAATTACCCCACACTCCCTTACTAATTTTAAAAATTTTCAGTTTTTTTTTAATATTTGTGGCATTACAAAAATATAACACAATAAAATACAATACATACAAAACTAAATGAAAAATAAAACTAAAATAACTCAAATCCGTACCAAATATAAATTATAAATCTTTATTTCATTTAGTATTTTTCTTCCGAAAATACGAACTCATAAATATTAGTTTTACAGTAAACTGTTATCTACTATAATATGCTTCGGTCCGAGGCGATTTCAAGTCAAAATATTAACGTTTTTAGTTATATAATTAATTCATTTTTACATATTAATTCTAGTATGTAAAACCTTTTTTTTTAAATTTAAAAAACGGTTTTCGAATTTTACAAATTTATAAAAACAAACCGGTTTTTAAACCCGGTTTTGAAAAACCGACAAACCCTGCTTGTGGCATATTTACCCACTACTTGGGTAATATGCCACTTTCCAGATCTTTTGTGTTAGTCAATAACAGAATTAGTTACACTTTTATATGTTTTTATCCTTTTCCGCTGTATCTACTTATACTTATAAGATATCGCGTTTCAAAGTTAACTGTGGCATATTCTTCCGAATGAGCTTAGATGGATAAAAGTGATCGATGTGACATAGAATAATCCGTATAAGGTAAGTAAATGTCCCCGTTTCTACTCATGTATCGATTTCTTATTATTATAAATTTTACGTTTATACTATAGTTGTAATAAAATAATTCTAAATTATTTGAGCGATTATGCGAGTGTTGCACAAGCTTAGGTCTAAACAAAGTGCAGCATAAGCAACGAACAAATTTTAAAACAACAGACTCACGATTTTTTTTATCGTGTTAAATAGCTGTTTTTGCTACGGACAGGCGACACCATTGGTGTTTAATAATTGGACAGAATAGTCTTTGCAGTGCAGGTTCTTAGTTATTAACAAAAATGGATATTGTATTGTGCTCTCGATTTAGATATTTTACTGTTTTTAATTTTTCTAAGTAGAAAAAGGTGATGCCCGCATTTCTACTTACTAAAATTGTGGTAAGGTAACCTCAAAATTCAATATACGTACGTATATTGTAACCTCTTTTCCTACTCGAAGGCATTTTATTTCTTATGTATTATTATTTTATGCTTCAATAATACTTTTATTTTCATTTTTCATAGTTTTGAAGATAGAAAATGAAAAATCAGGTGGAAGTAGCGAAAGAAGGGAAAAATTGTAACAGAAATGATTAGAAATAAGTATACTAATGAAGTAATAACGAATGCAATAAATGCAGTTTCAACAGGAGTAACCGTTACGGCTGCTAGCAAAGAATATAAAATATCAATTTCAACATCAAATGGAATTAATTATTAAATAACCGTAATTTTATGACTATTATCTTTTCTATTCCGAGAAAACTATTATAAAATCCAGCGTATTAACTGAAACATTTATTCCGTACAATTTTATGTAAATAAAAAACTTTTATTTTCTTGAAAGTAGAAAAGAGTCCTAGTTAAAAAGCAACATTTATTCTGCTGTGAGAAAGCGTTGTGTCAAGTAGATTTCTTGAAAATATTGTTGAGTAGATAGATCTGAAGCGGAAACCTTAAACCGTTCGGTGAAAATAATTATATAACAATCAAAATGTGCTTTCTCGCCTATATGTATCCTGCTTCTAATTCCTTAAATGATACTAATTAACATAATATTCCTAACATTTGCATTTTACCCTCAAATATCTGTTCAAAAGTATATAATACTCTAGAACTTTTATTAATCAAATATAAAATATCTATTAAAACTGAACTCTTACAGCAAGAGTTAAAGCGCTAATGCACGAAGTTAACATAAAACAGAAAAGAAATGATTTAAAAGTTAAAAGCTCGATAAATAACCTTTACTTATTAAAGTTAGCAGTTTTATTCGACCCTTGGAATGTGTCCTATTGGAAAAAGCAGCGGTCCAAATACTGTATTAACCCTTTTCACCCGACATTTTTCTATCTGGATTTTATTATATTTTCTTGCAGAAGTCGATTGTACTAAGTAGCGGATAGGTACTGATGAAATTTGACAGTTGTATTGTAATTTTAAAAATTGGGATACGTATCTGAACATTTTTTTTCAGTGGGACATATGTGACCCGGAAAAATTAAACAGGGTTAAACACTTACGATCTTCTGTGGGAATGTTATATAATGTATTTTTATTATATATAGATATATTATATATACATACTATGAACATATTTATAATATTATTACATCTTACTGCTTGTGATAAAGAAACAAGAACAAAGTATGAAAATACCTAATGGGACATGTGCATCCCGGAAATGCATAGGCACTTCTCTATGCTCAATAAGACAAGTAAAAACATAATAATAAACTTTTTAGTGAAACAGTTATATCATACTATAAACTGAAGGGCTACGTAAAAAGAAATCAGAAAATTGTTCAATTACGCGTGTAAAACACCAAATTTCTATAAATGCGACTCTGCAGCCACACACCCTGCCAAAATGAAACTTATCTAGCACGTTACTACGTTGCTTCTCCTCATGATTGCCAATCATAGATAGTAGTATATAGTCAGATTAACTAAAAAAGAATAAAACAACGCACATATGTAGCACGTATTGTTCCACAGATAATCATAAACATTCACTGGGACATATGTATCCCAAGAGGGCCGAAAGGGTTATGGGGTCTCCTTAATTTAACCCTCTGCAAATAAGGCAAATCATTAGGAAGTTTTTAAAAGAAACTTACCGAGTCATAATTCCAAACTTTGTACGCTTATTAATTGACATTCGAAGAATGTGCCCAAATTTTTTTAAGCGATAATAATAATTGTGTTCAAAGTTACAGTGGTAATTGTAAGAGGGGTTTGAAAGAAAGTTTATTGCTGACAAACATTATTGTGGCTCACATAGCCATTTGAAAAAAAAATGCAAAAATTTTCTTGATCTATATATATGAGTGTGGTTATCAAATGAACTAGAATAAATGAAAAATATTGAAAAAGATGAAAATGTTAGCATTTCAAGTGATAATTTTGATTTTTAAAAAAAGAATTTGTTAGTTTTCTGTATCGCGAAACTCGAATTTTGCAAATAATGACTTCTAAGTTCATATGATAAGCACACTCATATAAATCAAGAAAAATTTTGCATTATTTGTTTCAGATGACTACGCCAGACAGAATCATATTCACCAGCGACAAAACTTTTTTCAATACGTTTCGCTTAAAAAATTCTCAATAATTTGCCTTATTTCTAGAGCGTCAAATTAGAGAGACCTCTTAACAGCGAAGGGGATGAACAACATTTAGTTGATTGAATACTTTTTGTGGGCAATAAAGATTTTCCTTTAACCCAAAATATCCTTTTGGATAATGACACATTATTAATAAAAGAATTAAAAACGAAAAATCGATTTAATGGAGGCAGACCAGGAAAGCATTGGTTTGAGGAATATTGGTAGTCAATATAGAAGCGTTTAATGTTTCAAACAATGATGGAAGAATAAGCAGTACTCAACAGAAAGGAACTTTATAAAAAATAAAGGAAGAAGCAGCACTCACAGAAGAGATGAAGTAATGCAAGAACAAGAAGCAATAATTTGAAGTTTGGTAGAAATTAGTAGTATTTTCATTTCAATAAATACTTATTTGTGCCAAAATTAGAAATAGCTATATTTACTATTATGTTATAAAACCTATCCATAAAAGATGTAACTTATTCTTAGTTGATGGGGCAACATAACTATGTCAGCAGAAATTGGTAGTAATGGTGAGTAGAAATACGTACATCAGTATTTTTCGTGAGCAAAAATAAGGACATTCAAATCATTGTATTTAATTAGTCATTATTATTAATTAACCTCTAACTTGACATGTGGGGTTTAATAGAGCCCAGCCAGTTTTAAACGTTCATAACATTGTTATTTTAATAGTGCGAGTTTTATATTTTCGTATCACTGAATTTATGTATCCACTTTTACGGCAGAAAGAAAATAATATACATTATAGCCGTTTTTCATATAGGGGGAACAAACACCACGTGACCGACCATGTGATTCTAACGCACGTGACCACTCAAAGGTTAAACACCTTGCAATATCTTTATCAAATATTTTTTGAATTAGTTGAATTTACACCTTTTTTATGACGAATGGACGCTTAAATGAGTAGAAATTGGGACATTTACTTTAATGTAAAATAACTTACTACGATCGGAACAGTGTTCTCCGCTTGTGATATGTTTTCCTTTAATATCTGGATTACTTGGAGGCGTTCTTCTCCCTTCAGATTGGCATAATCCTTAGCGTGGTTGGCGTCATAATGACGCTTCAAATTGTAACTTTTTACACATGAGAATAGTTTTAAACACGCAAGGCATTTAATGCTACCTTCGTGCTCCGTAAACAGGTATGCTTCTTCCCACGAGGGCTTGAAAGGTGCTATGGCATTTGGAGCCTTCCTTTTCGAACCTGAAGCTTCCTCCATAATTGTATGCACTTATGCAATATATGCACCGCTCACTTGTTTAACACTTGAAATGCACGCGTAACGTATCCACGCAACAAGTAGAAAATCGTTAAACGAAGTGCCCGTTGGGGACTAATACTCTTGGTTTGAAAGAATTTTAATTATCCGTCATTGCAGACCTGTACTACTGGTCGAATTAAGAGCTGGAAGCTTTCTACGCAGCTCTGAGAGCCATGCAAGAGCAAGGCGTGGAGCTGCTACTTAGGTCGTTAGCTATAGAATAGGTGGCGCAACGCTGTCCAAGCCAGGGCTCGCGAGCCCGTGGGATTCTCCCACTCCCGTCCGTGTTGTCAGGGATACCGCGTGACGCTAAAGAGGCGACCATGCAGGCTAGCGTTTCCGTCGTCAAGGTAGTTCAGACGAAACACATTATGCGTGGATTAGTGACACACACCGCAACAGCGAGCCAATGCAACTATTTCCCGTGAATACTATGTGGGGAAGGGCCGTTTAGAAGGGGAAGCAGGAGCGCAAGGGGCCTGATTGCTGGACAGCGCTGGACTGTGCGTGTATCTTTGCAATCTTCTTAACACATTGCGGGGCACAAGTGGGGTCTGCACTCAAGGATTGTCCTACCACAGCGCCATGGTTCCTGAGGCGCTATTTTCTGGTTCCTACGAACTATCGGCTCCGACAATGCCCAAGTAGTCCAAGCACCCTGTTAGAAGTTACCAGAGTAACGAATTGTGCAGCAGAGATGGGCAAAATTTAATCTAATTCCTAATTCCTGACTACTAATTACAATTAAAATGCAATTGTTAATTCAATTACGAATACCTTCCCGTAATTGTTCATTTTTGCTGACCTCAATTAGAATTGCAATTGCTACATGTAATTACAGAATAATTTTAGAATTACATTGTTGTTAATTGTAATAATGGAAGACAATTAGAATTACAATTGTAATTCTGCGAGACAATTAGAATTATATGGTTACACTGTAATTGTACCTGTAATTGAAGGGTTGGATGCAATAAGGGGACTAGCGCTCGAAACTGTGAAAAAGTATTGTCCGATCGTTCAGAAAAATTGGAAAATTAAATGTTGTTAAACTGTATTTTAAAAAATAAAGTCTTGTAAAGCTCGTCACGGCACACATTTTTTATATTTACAGTTTTTTTTATCGAATAATTCGTATTCGAGATAAGAATTATAAACAAAAAATTTTCTTCGACCAAAGTCAATATCTTTTTAAACATAAATTGCGATAACTTGAGTAAATATTAACAGATTGTTATGAGACTTGAAACATAAAACTCAGAAAACTCTAGCGAAGCCGTAAAAGGTATGCACAAAAACCTTATGTTAAAAAATGTAGTAATATTTAATTAAAAACTAAGACTGGACATAACCCATGTTTTTCAACGTTCGCCCTTAAAAAGTATCGAGGTAATTTTGACGTACATATAATTTGCAGCGACAAAGTTTTTCCTTAATATACAAAGAAGTTTTTCACCATTTTTCACACTGATTAATAAATAAGTGTAGAAGATATGACGATATATATAAATGTCCCGCGCCACCAACAGTCAGCAGCTACGTACTGCGCTACTTACCACTCGCATTACACTGCAAAGACATGACTTTCTCATTATTATATGATTATATGTTACAAAAAATATTGCGATATTATTTTCAAAATATTTATTAACATTTTTATTATAGTATTTATTTTGTATATCCCCTACATATTCACAAAGTTTTATAATTTTTTGAATTTCTTGGTTCTGGATCTTCCTTTGTCAAAATTATGAGGTTTGAAACTTTGTAAGTCGTCATACATGAAAATAGTTACTCTTACGAGAAAATACTCATAGAACATATTTTGTAGAGAATTTACTAAGCTACAAATTACATAATAAGTATTTTTGTCGTAAAACTGATAGATAACGAGATATTAGCGAAAAACTGTTTGTTTACCTTTGACTCCCTGTAAAATTTTTGGCGGCGGTCACATCGATAGGTATGGTACTTTTGACATATTGTTTAAAACGGTGAAATAAGGGCCCATACAAAAATTTAGCTTGCTGGGAATTATTTCGCAGATTGGCAAAATTCCGTCTAATTTCACTGGACTAATAAGCGAACGAGCATGGAAGGCAAATGTAGTGTTAACACAAATCTGGGGAATAGGAGAAAGAAAATTTAAAGATGATTTGAGGCATTGAGAGCAAAAACGGACTGACCCACATTTTTTTGCGAAATTGAGGTAGTAGCAATAATGTATTCCAATAGGGTGAACCTACTAATCATATAAAATCAGAGAGAATAATTTTTTTTAATGTGCGTTAGTCCGTTTTTGCTTTCAATGCTTCATGTATATGTGGGGGTAGGTATGATACGTATGTGATTTATGAATATGGTTCTTGTTTACGGATATATTTTAGGTGTATGTATAGTATATGTTTATAGTAAGTGTTTATGTACAGTTTATGCTTATAGTATGGGTTTATTTATAATATATGTGTATAGTATTGGTTTATCTCCTAGTATATGTTTATAGTATATCTTTATGTATAGTATATGATTATAGTACGTGTTTATGTATAGTATATGCTTATAGTACATATGTGTTTATCTATAGTATAAGTTTATAGTATAGATTAGGAATTTCTATATGTGGGAGAAGTAAAGACATATGTATGTATGGGTTTTTGTAATATTCACGGCTTGTATATTGGGCGTACAATAATACATATAGGTCACAGGAGAATGAGTGTTGTTAACTATAAAGTGTACAAATGTAAACCAAGCCCATTTTCGAGCTGTGAAATCGAAATAAATACGATCTATCTATATACTTATGTTAGCTATCGGGAGCCAGTAACCCCGCCTTTCGGAGTCGCGGTCTGTGGTGGGGCAATCCGTATGTGTAGAAACCACAGGCTCCTTACTGAAAGCAAGCAAGGAGCCCCGAAATAATGTAAAAGGGCGACAAAATTTTACTCCCTAGGCCCCCTAAAAGTGCCAGTTATTTAAGCCTGCGGGTACAAGCCTGCACACACATTACTACAGCTTCCCCCACCGCGGTGTATGTAATCGGCTCTGACCTCGAATCCCGCGCGGAGCTGGAAGCTATGTATGTACAAGCGGCGCTCCAGCTCTCAAATCGACCGGCTGACCGAGTACTGGGGAGAACCTGAGCCTGGATAGTATGTAGAAGAAACATACATACATACATATACAGGGTGTTTCACTACAGATAATAAACCTTTTAATGGGTAATTCTTCAGGTCAAAATAAAACGAAAATATACCATACAAGTTTTTAATATCATCCTTCGATTTTGAGAAAATTGACTTTGAATTTTAGCCGAGTACACACCAGAGTTGGGCTAAATGTAATTCAATTACAAATTACGATTAAAATGTAATTGTGAATGTAATTGTGCAAAACAATTACATACACTCCTCGCATTAATTAAAGGATCACCTCCAGTAATCCGAAATATACGGACAACTTCACATGGGCATAACTTCGGCAAAAATAGTCGTATAGATATTTTGAAAACGTCGTTTGAAACGGTAACTTCAAACTTAAAGGCCACAAGTAAAAAATTATTGCAGCAGGTTCTGGTGGAACTCAAAAGAATCGGCAGACTCTCCGCTTTAAAATGAGCTTAATATAATGATGTTCCGATCATCCCTCGCGAAGATACAGTGAGTTGAAGAAAAAATGGAATTTGTACAAGTTTTAAACATATGTATTTTCGAAAGGACATGGTATACCGAGATGTTAACCGATTCGACAAAGCAAAATATGCGTCTTAAAGAGGAAGTACTGATGTTTCTATTGTTTTTTTACCCAACTGCGGCACGCAAAGGAAGATAAGGTGTTTATCACTCTATTTTTGTATGTCCAATTTTTACGGCCTAGAGCGGGATTGATTAACTGGTGGCTCGCGAGCCACCGGGAGCACCTTCGCCTTGCTGCCACGCTGAACTACTTAGACCAGTGAAATTAGACGGAAATCTGCCCAATCTACAAAATAAATCCCAGCAAGCTAAATTTTGGTATGGGTCTTCATTTGGTCGTTTTAAACAATATGTTAAAAGTCCCCATCGATCAAACTGCCGCTAAAAATTTTACACATGGTTAAAAAAATGTTTTTTTCGCGAATATCTCGTTATCAGTAGTTTTGCGACAATAATAGTTATTATGAAAGTCATAACTCAGGAAATTCTCTAAATTAAATGATTTATGATTTTGTTTTGTAGGAGTAACCAGTTTCGTGTATGTCGGGTTACCATGTTTCAACTTTCATACTTCTGGCAAGGAAAGTACCTGAAAATTAAAACCCGAAAATTAAAAAATTATGGAACTGTTACGTATGTGGAATTTTCCCATACGCCGCTCTCAATCGTCTTTCGAGCTCGCGTCTGTGAAGGGAAAACGCCCTAAAATCCTTTCGTATATCAAACACCACTAATGGGGGTCATGATCTCGACCATCTGGATTACGACCATGGGAACGGGAGTGACATGACGACGACCCCAAAGGATCTCCTTATGTGGAAATTCCTAATGAATCCCCACTCGTTTTGGGACTATATAAACCCTTTGGTTTCAACCCTCGTTGGTTCAAAGCTATAGGAGTCACGCGTAGAATCATGTCGTGTCACGCTCGTACAGAGTTGGATATATTCATTAAGATCGGGCTAAAGTCCCTGTCAGAATCAATAATTAACCTCAAAGGATCCGTGAGTTCGGTTTATATTCTATTTGGCATATTGTAGTAGCCACTCTTACGCCCCGCATCGCCAGTGCGTTAACACCGTGCAACTATTGGTAACTACATTATTTAATTAACTAATCGCGACACTTACATTTGTACAATAACTAATTATTGAATATACGAATGGTGTTCACGTGTAAATCGAGTAGATTCGTTAAACCCATCTCTTACCCAGTGATCCTTATAATATTAGTACCACTCACCCACTGATACAACCTTAACGCTTGAGTTGTATCAAACTTTAATTAAGAGTTACGAGGCATCACTAACATTTTCCGTGACTCCCTGATTTCGCATCAGGTTCGCACGCAACCTTTCATCCAGAACAAGGAATCTTCTCCAACCCAGTGGCTCCCTGATTTCGCATCAGGTTCGTCCGCATCCTACAGCTCCCTGATTTCGCATCAGGATCGTCCTCGCTGTCAATAATCCTAGCGGCTCCCTGATTTTGTATCAGGTTCGTCCACGCCCCTAACAAAATCATAAACTGTATTCTTTGGGAAATACCCTTCTCGCCGGCCTCTCGCGTTGCTGCAGCCCTGGCTCGTAACAGAACGTTGCAAATATGTAGGGGATGTCCTCCTGAGCACAACGCAATTTTGTTTGCTGCCCGAATTCACTCCAAGAAGGTGTAATAATTGACCCCTGAAAATCCGTTGCTTTTTCGATTTCATGTTATAACTCGCGAACCGTAAAAACTGTAAGAACTATAATTGACCAAATGATAGTCCTAATTAAAAGAAGTAAATTTTTCCTGAACATTTTTGTTCTATCTGCTACAGTTCACGAGTAATAATACAAAATAAAAAAATTTCATGGGTCAATTGCACCCTCTTGGAATGAATTTGGGCAGCAAACCAAATTGCGCTGTACTCAGGACGACGTCCCCCACATATTTACAGAGTTTCATAATTTTTTGAATTTCGGGGTTCGAGATATTCCCTTGTTAAGAGTATGGGGGTTGAAACATGGTAACCCGGCATGCATGAAAATGGTTATTCCTACAAAAAAAAATGTATACGACCTTTTTTGTACAGATTTTTGTAAGCTATGAATTTCATAATAACTATTTTTGTCGTAAAACTGCTAGATAACGAAATACTTGTGAAAAACAGTTTTTATATTTTTAACCCTCTGTAAGATTTGTAGCGACGGTTAGATTGATGGGGATTTTTAACATATTGTTTAAAATGATCAAATAAAGGCCCATACCAAAATTTAGTTTGCCGGGATTTATTCCGAAGACAGATCCAAATTTCACTGGACTAAACGGCCCCCTCCATACCTACCAGACTCAGACGATCGCAATCGAATTCCTTCTTCTTTCCTTCTCTTTTCAACTGCGATCGTCAGAGTCTGGTAGCTATGGAGGGGGTCGATCAGGGTGGCAGACATGAAGTAAGAGTAAGGAGACTTATCTCTGTATCCCAGACAGAAAAAAGTCGGTCACGAAAAATGATCCCTACAGCGCGTATTAAGCCGGGTCCAGACCTGAATGAGTATACGCTGAGCAGGCTGCGCGCACGAATATTCTGATGTGGACGGGTGAAACCGGTACGGGTGAACCCGGTTGCTTTCGGGCCGCTTGGAAAAATTCAAGTACTTGGTTCTATCCGAGCCGCTCGGTTCTTTCGGGTACCTGGCTCGGCTTGGAAACCGAGTCCCGGATTGGTTCGGATTTCAAGCTACCCGAATATTCAAGTACTCGTACAGCTCTAGGTGGGATCTCCTAGCTGCGACAGATCGCAGGATACTGGTGCAATGGGGAAGCATGCATCTGTTCTCCTACATGCGACTGCGATCGTCGGGTATGCGCCAGACGTAGGAGCCTGACACGAGTCTGTTTGAGTACCAGCCTAGGCTACTCGAGATGCAACACAATGCGATGAGGGTCTGTTTCCCATTATACCTAGTCGCAGGCTGGCACTGCGACCCATTGCCACAGTGGGACAGAATCTCAAGAAATGAGGAAAGAAGTCAGAATCCAAAACATATGGAAGTATGTATTTTTATATGTTACCTGTAGACAACTAATATGAGCTCCTAAAAAAGGTAAAAATATCATGACGCCTACTTCTGGTCTGTGTGTAAGTACGTGCTATATTTGTATGTTTTTTTCGTGCAGAATTTTAAATCGAGTCGTTAAATTTTTGGTGATATAAAAGAAAAAAAAATTTGGGGCCCCAAATGAGTAGTATTGATTCTGCTGAGCAATAGCAAATAATTAGTTACATACAATTTTTTTCCGCAAGAAACCATTTGAAAAATTGTCAGCAATCATCGACTTTTTAATGGCCTTCCGGGAACTTCCAAACAAATTTTTTGTTTGTTTTATAATCAACATAATCTTGTCCTTGCTACTGCGGAAAAAGTATTCGTGAATATTTGGCAGTTATGGATTAAATACGTGTATTCTATGTCGCACAGTGGGGGTGAATCCCAGAAAATGGGGAAAAATGCAACATCCTGTATTTTGTATTTAAAAATGCCGAATATTATTAAGGAAATTGATACTAAAAGTGTTAATATATCAATTTAACGTTATTTATGAAAATAACGTCAATTCGTCATGGATTAGCGTCAATAGTTCCAATAGAACTAAAAGAATTTGATAAATATGCCATGGAAAGTGCAGTGTTTCTATCGCCACTACTGCAATGGCGAAGTATGCATCTGTGTCTCTGTTGCACTAGTGGGACCGCCGCCGGCCGCGGCTAGGAGACTCGGCCTTTAAACGGATTGTTAGCGGGCCACGGTTTACTACAGCTTTATGACACTAGACCTTTGGCCCCCTTCACGATATAAAGTAATTAGGAAACATCTGCCAGGTAACTTGTAGAACAGCGGAACAATTTTTAGGCTTAATCCCCAATTGCTACAAGTTAATTCCTCTCCATTGCTAATATTGTCATAAACAGATAGTCAAAAATTCAAAAATTACATTTTGAATAATAATAATGCAATTACCATATGATAGACTTTAAAGCTATATTTTGTTGAATAATTTGTCTTTCTTTTCTTCATTACATCCTGCATTGTTCTTAATTCATACAGCCTGGCCGACTCGCTGTTGTGTTAAAAAATCACACGAGATTACTCGCGGGGGGCAGCAATACGCCTCGTAGAGGGACGCAGGTAGAAAATGAGGTGTCCGCTAACTGCGCGTGATCCCGCCTGTGACGTCTTCCCTTCGAATTGGAGACTGATCCCTTATCTCTTCAGTATAAACACGGGATACAATATCAAAACAAAAGGACGCACTGACATATGCGCTGCGAGAAAAGGTATCACACCATCTTTACGGCTGCGGAGTGGGCTAAGTTGAGCACAGAAGTTGGTGAAGAAAGTTACAATGACACTTTCGACCCCTCCGCATACTCCATTCGTGCGCGTTCAGCCTACTCAGCGTATACGCATTCAGGTCTGGACCCGGCTTTACGTGCAGTGCGTTCTGTTCACTTCTAATACAAATTGTACAAGTGTTTAATGTTTTGGTTGTAGTTTTTGTAATCAATTTTAAAATGAGTATAGTTTGGTTACAATATTATTTCTAATCATATGATATTATAAGGTTTAGAAGAAGATTGTAGAATTTTCTGTAGCATAATTGTTAAATAAACTCTAGTTTTTATAACCTAAAAATATTTATATGTCCAGTGAATTAATATTAATATTTAGTGATGAGCAATATCTTTTATGTTATTATTAATAATGAAAGTGTATATTTCTAAGTATATTAAAATAATAATATGAATAATTTTCGACGGTATTAATATTTTCAATTTTCCTTATAAGATAATTGGGATGCATTTTAATTTTTAATACTGTAAGAAATATTGAAGGTCAATGAAAATCTAAGCCAATGCTAGTAAGATTGCAAAATTTTTTGTGGAGAATATAACGAACTTTTCAAGCGTCCGTTCGTTTTAGAGACTTAGCGGTGGCTGCCCTTCGGTCGAAGTCGCGGGCCTAATTCTTTATTGAAACATTTGATAACCGGCGAAGGCGTCGCTGTTTCGGGGTGGTCGCCGTAGCCTTGGCAGCGTAAACAGATCCACGATACCTCGATCAGCTGTAACGTTCTTGAGCGAGACGTTGCCGTTCTTTACAGGAGATTCACAAGTAGAGCGGTTTACCTGTGAATTTGTGGGATTTGGTTCGGGTGGCGTGCGATTAAGAAATGAATTTCAAGATACGAAAGTCCTTCTTTTAACAATAAGTAACAAATGATTTATTCAAAAATAGTTTGGTTTAGACTCTAGGTCGAAATGGAACATACAGGGTGTCCCAAAAATGCTGCGGGTCCTTAAAGGGGGTGATTCGGGGGGTGATAACAAACAACTTTTTCCTTTGCGAAAATGTTCTCCGAGGTTTCGTTAACGAGATATTAACAAAAAGCACCGACCAATCAGAGCCCGAGATTGGCGGCCGAGTTCCCGCGGTAGCGTGGCCGCGCGCCGCGCTGCGACTTCGAACAAGCAACTCGGCATGCATCGAAGGAAATTGCACAGAATGGCAAATGAAAAAATCGAACATGTTGTCATGGTTTGTTCGTCATTTAAAGTGAATAATGAATAAAGGATAAATGGATGAAAATCGCGTGCAACGTAAAAAGACGAATACGCAGTTTTTTTTTTAGAAGATTCGAAAATAATAATTATTTGAAGTGGGAGGATAAGGAATACGTAAATTTTCTTGTGTTAATAACGTAGCCACGAAAAGGTAATGTAACAGGAAATTAACGAAAAATAATAGTAGTTCGTTATTGTGATAAAAATCCGTAATTCAATAACGGCCAGCACTGTTGGTGATAACGAATAAGTCTGTTTAATAAACCCGAATAAATATTTTCGTACGGGAATTTGGAGAATTATCGCCGGAAATAAGCCATCGTTTGCGTTAAATTTAAAAATGAATGATCACCAATAAAGTAACTAAAACTCACCCTTGTTGGAAATTCACCTGCAGCTTGAAAATCTGTGTCACAGGGTCACTGAACCGATCCTGGTCATCGATGGACGAGCTCAGTGCACAGCTGGTCCCAGGTATACGACACTACCGAAAGTTAAGGGTCGCAATGTCAGGTGCGTCCAGGTCAACGTACCGAATATTCACTTCACTGCACGGCTACTAACACTGATCACTTAATTTATTTTTCATGGAACGTGTTGTTCCTACGTTATAAAAATTGGTGGAAATGAATTTTTACTTGGCGTTCGGAGCCGTGGGTATTTCCGCGCAAATTCTCACGCTGCAGCACTTGCGTCCTCGTTGTTCGGGGGGTGCAACCAGAACATCGCGTAATACTCTTGAGCAGAGAACATTTCTGCGACGTGATTGCTTGCTGACTGACAAGATTTTTACGAAGCGACTTCTTCTACCCTCAAATAGTTTCTCTCGTTCCATTATGAGTTGACCCCCCACCAGACCAAGAGGCCTCAGGTAGAAAGAAGCCAGCACATTTTCGAAACACACGTGCTTCGCAGAAGTGCAACGAACGGACTATCGTGCACTTTTACAAAACTCCGCGTTCCGTCCTTTTACTGCTAATGTACCCATTGCTTCGAGGTAGGCAGCAGACACCACGTGCATCCCTCCCAAACGGCCACTGTCCTAAAGAGGTCCTCTTCACAGCAGTATCTCCTCCCCAAGGCTTCACTCGCAGGGAATTCGTCGACGCAGAGCATTTCGCTAGGGTCGCGGTTTATGACCGTACTGTCCCACTAGTCGACGGTAGACAACGGTTTCCTACAGTTTTGGGTAATTTATGGCTTAGTTGGTTCCGCCTCGTAGCAGACGTGAACTCAGAGTATCGGAAAATGGAAACTGGAAACAGGATTTTTTTCTTTATAGCAACTCGAAGACTTTCTGTTTCTCTTCTCTTCCGTCCCTTTCGAACCGAAACACGTGGTGTCTGCTGCCTACCTCGAAGCAATGGGTACATTAGCAGTAAAAGGACGGAACGCGGAGTTTTGTAAAAGTGCACGATAGTCCGTTCGTTGCACTTCTGCGAAGCACGTGTGTTTCGAAAATGTGCTGGCTTCTTTCTACCTGAAGCCTCTTGGTCTGGTGGGGGGTCAACTCATAATGGAACGAGAGAAACTATTTGAGGGTAGAAGAAGTCGCTTCGTAAAAATCTTGTCAGTCAGCAAGCAATCACGTCGCAGAAATGTTCTCTGCTCAAGAGTATTACGCGATGTTCTGGTTGCACCCCCCGAACAACGAGGACGCAAGTGCTGCAGCGTGAGAATTTGCGCGGAAATACCCACGGCTCCGAACGCCAAGTAAAAATTCATTTCCACCAATTTTTATAACGTAGGAACAACACGTTCCATGAAAAATAAATTAAGTGATCAGTGTTAGTAGCCGTGCAGTGAAGTGAATATTCGGTACATTAACCCGGACGCACTTGACGTTGCGACCTTTAACTTTGGATGGCGTCGTGTACCTGAGATCAGCTGTGCATTCGGCGCGTCTGTCGATGACCAGGATCGGTTCAGTGACCTAGTGACACAGACTTTCAAGCTGCAGGTGAATTTCCGAAAGGGTGAGTTTTAGGTACATTATTGGCGACTATTATTTTTTAAATTTAACGCAGGTTATGGCTAATTTCCGGTGATAATTCTCCAAATTTCCGTACGTAAATTTTTTTCGCAGTTTTTAAACGGAGTTATTCATTATCAACAACAGTGTTGGATGTTATTGAACTATGGATTTTTATCACAATAACGAACTACGATCACTTTTCGCTCGTTCCCTGTTGCATTACCTTTTCGTTTGTACGTTATTAAAAAAGGAAATTTACGTGTTCCTTATCCTCTCACTCCAAGTAATTATTATTTTCGATTCTTCTAAAAAAAACCTTTGTATTTGTCTTTTTACGTTACGCATGATTTTCATCCATTTATCCTTTATTCATTTTTCACTTTAAATGACAAACAAACCATGACAAAATGTTCGATTTTATTTGTTACGTCTTTTTCATTTGCCATTCTCTGCAATTTCCTTCGATGCATGCCGAGTTGCTTGTTCGTAGTCGCAGCGCGGCGCGCGGCCACGCTACCGCGGGAACTCGGCCTCCAATCTCGGGCTCTGATTGGTCGGTGCTTTTTGCTAATATCTCGTTAACGAAACCTCGGAGAACATTTTCGCAAAGGAAAAAGTTGTTTCCAATCACCCCCTGAATCACCCCCTTCAAGGAACCGCAGCATTTTTGGGACACCCTGTATAATACGAGTAGTATAGCTATGCCGATTCTAACTCAGGTCCTCTGAGGGGAGCGCGGGGGCGGGGGGAAGTGAGGGCGCTCGGGGGAGCGCGGCGGAGGGAAACATGGGCGCGGGGCCTGCGGGGAGAGGAAGCCCGGTTGCGCGCGCACGAGCCGCGGAGTGGGGGGAAGTCGCGATGATGGTGGGGGTCAGTCCGGGCCGAGCCACCGCGGAGACCGGGGCCCACCGTCGGAAACTTTTCGGAGGGGAATGACCCCCAAAAATCTCTTTCAGCCCACCCCAAATATTTTTCCAAACCAGTATGTGATGAAATTTTCCCCCAGCACAGAAAAATAATAATTTATTTTTATCAGACGATATCGGAAGATCTCGGGCAATGTCGGCTTTTTACGAACCGCGTCTTCGGAGGAGGTAAAGAGACAGAGCATCATTTTAAAGCTAAAATTCAGAGGAGGGAAAGGGAGAGCAATATTTTAAAGCCAAGAGTATTCTAGAGCGTTCAGATTTAGCGTCGCAGCGTCTCGCGCGATCATGCGTAACTTGAATCCTCTGGAGCAGCCGTGCGGGATGACGTCATTTTCACGGCGCGAAGAACGAATCTTAGAATTTTGCGGAATCAGCAGAATGTTTTGTCCCCAACGCAGAGAAATAATAATTTTTTGAAATGTTGAATCTTAAAATTAGGTGGTGAGGAGAAAGACGGATAAATAAAATTTACAAATAATATGTGCTTAAAAATGATAATATATTGTTATAAAAAGTATATAAAATATAATAATAAAATAATATAGAATAAAATACAATATAAATATAAAATAAAATACAATACAATATGGAATATAAAAATAAAAGAATATATATATAAAAGAAAAAAAGAAAAAATGAATATATAAATATAAAAGAAAAATAAAATAATAAAAATAGAAAAAATAAAATAAATATAATAAATTTAAAAATTTGGAGGTGGCGATGGTGGCGGCGATGATGATGATGATGATGATGATGATGATGTTGATGATGATGATGATGATGATGATGATGATGATGATGATGATGATGATGATGATGATGATGATGGGGAGGAGGAGGAATAATTAAACATCAACCAGTTGGGTGGTGACGGCGGCCGTCGTCGCGGCCCCAACGCATTAAATCGGGCGCGCAACCGCCGCACCCGTGCAACCATCACGGGGCCAATTACAGGCCCCAACCGCCGCATCTGCACCTCACGAGGTGCAGCTTGTTCCGCCAACCACCCCCGCAATTCTTGAAGTGGTGTGCCCTATAACATATAAATATCGATATAACATATCAAACATAATAAACATCCAACATGCAAAAACACTGTAAAGTATTACATACATGATGGGGCGGTGGCGGTGAAGGTGGCGGCGATGGTGACGGGGTCCGCGGCGGCGACGACGGCGGGGGAATTGATGGTTGCGGCAAGTCCTAGAACCCACAAACATTAATATAATATTTACGGCTGTGAGATCGAACTCGATATCAACGGTCAAACATGATAAAAAACATCAAAATATTGTTATATACATACCTCGGGGATGTCTCCACATGGCTCGGGGTTTGGGTTGGGGGCAATCCCCTTCAATCCCATTTTTTTAATATATATATATAATTTTAATTGGTAGCCGTCACGATTCGAAGACGACTGGTCTCGCTACATCTCCAGGCTCGCACAAGGGGACCCTTATCATGAAATTGAGAAGTGCGTAGCTTTGCAAAAGTGAGATGCTGTTGTTCTCTAGATTCATTTTCGCTGACCATTACATTTTTTTTCTTTGCACACATCATTTCGTTGAACCGTTTTCTCCTTCTTCTTTGACACATCATTTGACTAGATCACACCACTTTGAATGTGTATCGAACGTCAATTGTACCACATCGAACGTCAATCGTACCACTTTGAACGTGTATCGAACGTCAATCGTACCACATCGAACGTGAAACGAACGTGAATCGAACATGTATCGTACCACATCGAACGTGTATCGCACGTCAATCGTACCACTTTGAATGTGAATGGTACCACTTTGAACGTGTATTGAACGTCAATCGTACCACTTTGAACGTGAATCGAACGTGTATCGAACCACATCGATCGTGTATCGAACGTCTACCGTACCACTTCGAACATCAATCGTACCACTTTGAACGTGTATCGAACGTCAATCGTACCACATCGAACGTCAATCGTACCACTTTGAACATGTAACGTACAACTTCGAACGTGAAACGAACGTGTATCGAACGTCAATCGAACCACATCGAACGTGAAACGAACGTGAATCGTACCACATCGAACGTCAATCGTACCGCTTCTAAATAATTTCAACTATCGTCTTAATCTAGCGTACATGTAGGAGATTAGGTTGGGGGAGGGTGAAGAAAAAACATTTATGCATTAAAAATTGATTATATTTTATTTATGCCTCTGGCGTTTAGACCACCAGTTGAATATTTTAAATACATTTTGCAAGGCACAGTGCTTTGCGTGTCTGCCACAACGCAGAGTATTAACTACATTTAGCTTATTTAGGGATTTTATATCCTCGTAGTCAATGTCCAGCGTCTCGATGATCACGTCCACTCTCGTATTTTCATCCAGGAAATCTGCAAGCCAGTCGCGTTTCTGCAGCCCTTTAACGTATACTATATGGGATGTGTCATCTTCTTCGTCGATCGCATCAGCTACAGCTTTCGTAATTAGCTGTTTAGCCATACTGTACGGAACGTCTCCATCGTCCCAACGTAGTCCATGATGTTTTGCCACCAACCATCGGATGCTTGATTTATCGGATTTTGTAAGAAGATATTGCGGCATTGAACTCCCAAAAATATAGTGCGAGAGAATTGTCCCCTTGCATAGGACAGCCACTTCCTTGACGACAAATCTTCCGTCGACGATGAACCCTTGCAGGTCAACAAATGTTGGTACAGCCATTATCGGTACAATTTAGAGGTCCGCTCGCTTCCAAGACAGACGGGAGAATGCAGCTTTTCTCGTAAAGCATCTCGATTTTCATGATTAAATTTTGTGTGAATTTCGCACAGGAGAGGGCGGGCAAGTAGCGTGGCAATTTAATTCATTTTGCGCACCACGTTTGTCAGTGGATTGTATTCAACCACCCGATCGTGCAGAATCAGACAGTAGGCTGTAGTATTTACCGGCACATTCTCTTTACACTCGAATTCTATGCGCACGTCCACGGTACCATTCTTGATCGACTCATTTTGTCGCGAGCAATCAATCACCACGATGCGGCCAAATTGTAAAAATTCAGCCACGGTGAATAATGCCTCGTTGCTACTATGTCCATAATACGATTTACCGAATTGCGTATACATGTGATACAAGATGGCATGCTTATTCTTGTCAAAGTCCAAGTTCATGTCATCGTATGGGTAAAATTCCGAGTTGAAAAAAGTTTTACATTGGTCAATTTACAGTTGTTGAACTTAGTAACGTCTTCGCTCATCACATTCCTTCGACCAGTCTGTAGAGCAAGGATCACGCATCGCGGCTTCTCCAGCTGTGCAGATGCCTTCACGGCCCACGAATGCTTGGTCGTGCTCTGTAAGAGAGGATACTCGTACAGATCCCATGATTGAAAACAAATGCTCAGGTTTTGTCCACTTTCCAAAGTACGTAGCAACGATAGCTTATTAACGTCGTTCAGCGTCACATGAGGCATCCGCCATTGTAGTTTAAGTAATTCAATTTCTGGTTCCAACATCGGTGATCCTATTAGAGCATTGTTGTCGTTGCGCGATCGTATTAAAATCAATTCGTGACGCGCATTAATAATCATGCGTTTGTAGTCCTGGCAAAATCCCAGCAAATATTTGAGTGGGACGCAAAAATTGAAATGGTTTTTCACTATTAGCCCATCGCGTCGTTTCAAGCCCCATCCGGCATTCTCCATATTTTTGTCTTCGTCCGATGTCAGCGATACATAGTTTTTAAGCGTGCTAGTTATTCCAACGTTTCTGTTGCGATCAATCTCCACACCATTCAGCTCGTATCGAATCTCATCGAATAAGAACGCCATGCAATTATTTCCCAACATCACCGTTAACGCATCGTTTGGCTTATTTATCTTCAATTTCCCCTCCACATATAGGAAACTTTCGCACGGTAATGTGTATAAATCCTGCTGCTGTATCGGTATTCTTATCTCATCGCTGTATCCAAACGTCGTGTTGACGTATGGGTTGTATGTGTGAGTCTCGAGCTTGACGATGCAATCATCAAACGTCGGCTTCCCTCCAATGCTTAGAATATCAGCCATTTTTCAACTTAAATGCGTACAATGAATCCCAAAGATTTCAAAAATGCAATGTTTGCAGCACTGAGCTTCTTCTTTTTAGCGTGATCGGAGTTGCAGTTGTTGGTGTTGTAAACAATTTCACTTGGAAGAAACGGGTTTCTGGAGTCGTTCAATACAAGCATCTCTTTCGCACTACACGTATTATCGTCGTCGTCGTACGTGCAGTCTGATGGTAATCTCTTCACCTCGAAAATCGAGCAATCGTCCGTCTTGATCCACAACGCGTATCGTTAGATCCGTAATGACCCGTGCGGTGATTGGAAGGTAAATGATCTGCGCGGGCGTTTCCGATATCTTATATCCTGGTGGGACTCTCGGAGAAAATTCATGTATCGTATGTACACGCCTCCCATTGTTGTACGCACCAGCGGTCACGCTACATTCTATGCGAATAATGTTCACGTTCATGATATTAATTGGATCGTCCGATTCATGCCATCGTGCTGGTTCTAATACCCGATTCGTCGAGAATCCCAGTAGCGATCCGATGTTATTGGGCTTTGTAAAGTCTACGGCGAACCGGCAGTACAGTTCGCTTTTCATGGTGTTGTTGTTGGGACGCAACACTATAGGATACACATCGTTGTCACCGTCATCGGTGCCGTCGAGATTTTTTTGAGGATATCGCTCGAGTAATCGCTGCTTCAGGTACTTGGCAATGGCGTCTAGTTCGTAGGAGCCGTGGGGGATCGTAATGTATTCATGAGTGGTGTCGACGCTGTTGTTTTTGATGTCATAGTTTGAGAAAAAGTAGAATTTATCGTTGCTCGAGTCGATGTTCGGTATTGTGTGATAAGTTTCAAAGGTTGTTAGACCAAGCTCGTAATCATCATCGCTCAAATCTATGGGTGGAAAGTAGTTTACCGCGAGGGTGCTACTCTTGCCGGTTAGAGTGAATGTTAACGACATATTCTGCTCGAACTGCTCGACTGTTACTGAATCAGAGTGGTGGGAAGTCAATCCTTAAATTCGGTGTCGATCGTTTGTAGAAAGCGTAGACATAGTTGTCCGCAATTGCTCTGATCGTACTTTTGATAAGACGTACGATTGTATTCAATTTTCACAGCATCTTTATCCAGATATTGTATGAATTCCTTAGGCGGTCGAAGATTCCCAAAGCTGTCGAAATATATAGCTCGACTCCCTCTCTTCGCATACGCCACCCAATGAGTCCCAGGCCCCTTGACATTGTCCAAATTTACGATACCGCTCTCGTTTCGACGTACTCCTCCGGCTGGTAACGCGTTACGCATAAAAACACCTCTAAAGAATGGAATATGCATACGTTTTGCCAACTCCTCCAATTGTGCATCGGTAGTTACACCCGCAGGCATTTTTATTTTCTTTTCGGCGTTTTTTTTTTCGTTTCGATATTCCCTGTCCGCGCTTGTACGGTGCGAGATAAAGTCCCCGACCTTCCATGGAGCGATTATGACGTTGCATTTCCTGCAGCTGATGTTGCGCCGCCTTATTATCGTTTACCGCCTTGGCGATCCCCGCCGCTCCGCCAGCCAATGATCCGAGAACACCTAGCAACGGTAGAAGTGGTAATATACCACCCCGTTTTGCTACCGGAAGAATCCGCTTTTTCGGTGCTCTCTTTGGAATCCTTTTGCGGGTTTTTGTTTTCATCCCCATTCCGATCTTCGTCTTGGCCTTCATAGCTGCCCAAACAGCTGTAGCAGCACCTCTTTCACCCAGAGTCGAGTCTCGCGCAACGATGCGTTTTCGCGCTTTGTCAGCGAGTATGTTATCTGCCGCGTGCCTTTCGCCGAGGTCGTTGCTACGCGAATACGCAATATCGTGTTCTCGACACGCTGCATCCAACGGATTGATGCCTCGATCCCCTCTAGCTAATCGTTTTGCCAGATGAGTTCCTGGGCCGCAAAACTGGTATCCCGGAATATGTAATTCAATAGGTAGCGCGTTTATCGCCCGATTTAACAAACCACTGCCTTTCTTTACTCTCGTCGACGACATTCGCTACAGTTTTTAATCAATGGTGCTGGACCGTCGATATGCGTTCGCTGCCAAGGGCGATTATAATGTTCCAGACACCGACGATACTGCTGAACCTTAGAATCGGCTTTTATATGCTCGGGGAGTCTGTCCCACAACTGATCAATGTGCCTGCCAAACTCTCGGAGTAGAATAATCTTTGGTATATATTTCAACTGCTCAGAGGTTAGGTCTCGAATATCACAATTATCCGACAGGATCAGAAGCATTTTGAATACTGAACCGTTTTGCTTCGGTGCGGACCTATAAATAGGGCGCTTCGACGTATCAAAATCATTTTTCACAGTTCACGGAGAGGATGCGATTCGTGCGACAACCTGTGACGATACGCGTGACAAATTTTGATGATAAATCGCGAGTGATGTCTTCGAAAACAAGACGCAGACATGGTAGCATGCTGCCAAACACTATCCGCTGCGTCATTTGTGGCCCATCAAATTGCGGAAAGACCAACGTGCTGGTCAGCTTGTTGGAAAGTCCTCACGGCGTCCGCTTCGAGAACGTGTACGTGTACTCCAAGTCCTTGCAACAGCCGAAATATCAGTACTTGGAGAATTTATTGACTCCGATAGATGAAATTGGCTACTTTACGTTTTCGAATAACAGTGACGTCATCCCACCGAGCGAATCGCTTCCGAATTCTATTTTTATCTTTGATGACGTGGCATGCGACAAGCAAGATACGATAAGGGAATACTTTGCAATGGGGCGCCACTCGAACGTTGACTGCTTCTATCTCTGTCAGACATATGCAAAAATTCCCAAACATCTTATACGCGACAATGCGAATCTGCTGATTCTGTTTAAGCAGGATGGTACCAACTTGAAACATGTGTACAACGATCATGTAAACACTGACATGCCTTACGAGGATTTCTGCGCTTTGTGCCGTAATTGTTGGCAACGGGAGTATGGTTTCGTGGTAATAGACAAGGATAGCGCCATGTCCAATGGACGTTATAGAAAGGGATTTAACGAGTTTGCCGTACCGTGAGATAGTCAATCGTCATCAACACGTCGGTGGGAAAGCAACGTCTGCGTCACAACGATGATTGATATCGATACTCTGGAGATTAAGGATCGCGAGAGAATAGCGAAGGAAATTGCAAAAACCAGCGATTCCATTCGCCGGAAACATCAGGCTTTGAAGATTGGCAAGATGGAGGAAGATATCGCGTTGGAGAGATACTTTAAACCTATCGTTGAACCCTTGAAACATATTGTGGAAAATACCACAACAGCAGAAGCTGACACATCACCGCTGATGAGTACAGACGTTGAAGGGAATGAAACATTAACGCCTAAAAAAATCCATCCGAAAGGGAACACATCGCGCAAGGCAAAGAGGAAACAACACGGGCCATTGGAATATTCACCCATAACCTCGACACCAGTTCAATCGAAGCGGAAACGACAAAATGCTACATCAAACGATTCTCCGGCTCCTCCCACACCAATAAATACATTTCCCAATGTGCAATCCCTCTCAGCCGTTGATGACGACGTTTTTGAAACTAGTCCCGATGAGTCGTTTGTAACATCTATTAGACAGCAATTCCAAACATCCGAGGGACAAAAAACGATCCGCAGTCATTTCGGCCCGCTGGGGCAAAAATACATGAGTGCAATCCTAAGTAGTGATAAGGATACAGCAATGGACTATGTGTACGGTGTATACTTTGACAATAGTAGAACGATGCTTGGGGATAAGGCTTTCCATATAGACAAGGATGATAATATAATCATAGATGGTGTAAAATACAGAGGAACACCCGGCCTTTACGAATTGATTTTTATGAGAATTCCCGACGATACTGTATACACCGATGCCGATAAACAAAAATACAAAAGTATACTGCTGGAAACGAATGCCCACAGACGCGGTCATGGTGCTAAAAATCCCATATTGGGCAACAAGGGATACAAGTACAAACATGTAATTGCACCGCTAATTCCCCGTGCATCGGCTAGTAGGGCAGGGAAAGGTCTAACAGTGCCGCGGGTCATGGTGGTAAACGATAACAAAATCGATTACGTACACTGGGACGATCCCAACGAGCTGGTGGATCGATTCCGTTTGCTCGAAGCGTCGCGTCAGGCGGGTAACAACTCTCACGATCCCGAAATTCTATCGATTATCGAGGAACTCCGCGAGGTAGGCCTCATTATATAAAACCGCGCGCCGATGATGTGCGCAGTATGCATCGAGATGCCAATCAACAAATTTGGGGTATCGCTCGAGAAGAGTGGAGCAGCTAGAATGGACTATTACAAATGAAGCGGTTTGCTTCGAAATTACATGCGAGATAACGCTCTTTGCGTGACCGGTGCAGACTTTGATGCAAAATCACGCAAGATACGACGCGTAGCTGAGCCGGTGGCCGACACCGATGCCGTCAATAAACTATACGTGGAAAAGAGCATTAAACTTTTGAGAGAGCAGCAGGAAGAATTAGAGAGGAAGCTGGTCGTGTTTCAAAGAGATATGCTGACGTTGCAAAACAGTGTTCAAAAGATATCGCAAGTGTCGAATTCTATCCCACAGCCGGACAATGAAATTCGTAAAGTTAAAGAGGCTATAACCGCTTTTGCTGCGGAGCAGCAACTTGTCCAGAATTTTCTCGGACCAGCGGGAAGCACTTAATGCACGTACCCGATAATTATCGCATCATTCGTGTCCAAGACACCTCTGCGATCAAACATGCAACCATTATCGAAATCCAAGAGTAAAGAAAACCATGGCCACAAGAAGCGACAACTCGTTGAGGAATTGCACGCTCCAGCTCGAAGACATTTTCCGCGGAGGCGCGTCATCGTGCATGGATACGATGATCTGTGGCAAGCTGACATTGTAGAAATGCGTCCATACTCGCGATTCAACCAGGGTCACCACTACATACTCACCGTCATCGATGTGTTGAGCAAGTATGCATGGGCGGCGCCGCTCAAGACTAAAAGTGGTGCTGAGGTGACTAAAGCGTTTGCAAAGATATTTAGAGAGCGATATCCGAAAAATTTGCAAACCGATCAAGGAAAAGAATTTTACAACACCGATGTGCAGAAACTCTTGACAAAGCACGACATTAATCATTATTCGACGTATTCGGTGATGAAGGCCTCTGTCGTAGAACGTTTCAATCGAACTTTGAAGAACAATATGTGGAAACTGTTTACGCTGAATGGAACCTATAGATGGACCGATGCGCTACCAAGTCTACTTGCAGAGTATAACGGACGAAAACATAGAACCATCGGAATGCGTCCTTGCGATGTTACCCCGGCGATCGCCGACACGCTGCTAGCCACCGTATACAGCAACATAAAGATCGCTGCACCAGTGTGATTCAAATTGGGCGAGTTTGTGCGCGTGAGCAAATTTAAAACCATATTCGATAAAGGCTACACGCCGAACTGGACAACGGAGGTGTTCAAGATAGCCAAAGTACAGACAACTAATCCCGCGACGTATCTGCTGGACGATTCCTGTGGAAAACCCGTTGCCGGAGGATTCTATGAACACGAGCTGCAACGTGTCACCGATCCTGATGTGTATCTAGTGGAAAAAGTGTTGCGTAGAAAGGGGGATAAGGTGTACGTCAAGTGGCTGGGGTTTGATAAATCACACAATTCTTGGATAAATAAAAATAATGTATTGTAAAATAATAATAATACATGGTTCAATAAATACAATGATACATATACATGTGTGAACATTTTTTTTACACATTAATTCCACCATTTGTAAATTCTATACATTTGCAAACAATAATTCTACTATTTGTAAGAAACGAGTTAATAAATACAATAATAATAATTTCTATACATTTGCAAACAATAATTCCACTATTTATAATAAATACAATAATTTCTATTTTACAATGGAATTTTGTAATGGCCCCAGGGCAGAGTGTCGGTTGAATCAGGTACGATATGCCGCTTGTCGTCGTGTGGGCTTAGAGCGATTTTAGATTCCGAAATGGTGTACACTTTATGCAATTTAGACCGTATGCATGATTGTCTGCGAACCATTTCGATCTCCCTTTGCAAACACTGCGCGTAGTCGTCGAAAGTTATCGTTCTAGCTATGACGTTGGTCTTGACGCCTTTCGCCTTTTTTCGTATCTTTTTTGCCGTCTACGCGAAGTGCATACATTTTCGCTCTAAGACCTACGAATTCGGTCATTATCGCACCGTTATTTTCGTCCTTCATCAGCCACGGAACCTTCTTATTTACGCGCGGCATATTATATACATTGTCGGTGGGATAATCGCTTGTGTCGAATCTATCGATATTGTGTTTCATGGACTCGTAGATATCGTCGCATTGAATGTGATAAATGAGGCTGTCAGTGTCTGTATATAGAATTTTACATTTTTGTCCATGCTTGGGAGACATGTACTCGTGGTGAAATTCATACAAACAAATTTTTGATATGTCCAGAATGCACATACCCACGTATATCGGTTTGTTGAATTTCACCTCGAGTTTTCGCAATTCAACAGCTATTAAATTTTCCGAGAAAACACTTCTGCTGTGGAAATTCGGTTTCGCGATCATTGCCTCCGCGCCATATCGCCCTTCCCAATGTGTTAAAAGTTTTACATCCACGTGATTTCGTACATTTTCCATAGTTTTGCCAAATACCGCGTTGTTCATCAATTTGTACAAATTTTTTTCAAAGTCGTTTGTCGCGCTTGTTCTAAACCGTGTATTGAGTTCGATGTAATCGCGGAGCCAGGGAGATTGAGCGAATTGCAGGACGCGGTGTATCTTTGTAATACGAAGACCATGACGCGTGCACTGCTGCAGGTTACGGTAATGGGTAATGTAACGCTGCTTATCATATACCGTCGCGAGTAACTTGTCCTGCCTGCTGCCAGGTGGTTTGGCACGCGTCGGGCAGAACGGTAGATCGGCATGAGCGTCGTGCAGACGTTGCGGATATTCCAAATCTACCTCGAGAATGTACCCCGTGGGCGAATCGACCGGGATTGAAGACACGTCAAAATTTGCAACATCTTCGACCCATCGAAATTTAGCGTATGGCAGGGGCTGACACATTGCCCATCCATACAAATTGTTCACATCAAAGTACATCAAGTACGATGACTCTTCCGATGCGTCGTAAGATGACATGTACTTGTTATTAGCATGTGCGTATCTTCCAGAACATTGACTTAAACCCCCACGTATACCGCGTTCGATAAACATGACCATATCGACGTCTGTGAGCAATTCGAATGTAATTTTGGTATGTTTTAGCATTGCATCCCACGTGAAACCAGGTAGAGTATAATAATGTGCTGAATCTAGTCCGTAACTCTTGATACAACTTTCTCGAAAATTTTCAAAAATATCTGCCAATAACAAGACATCTGTTTTCAAATACAAGTCGCTGTATTCGCCCAAGGTTCTAATCCCGAAACGCTGCCAGACAGTCTCGGCGTGTGCGTAATCGGTCTCGGATACTGTCTCACCCGTTAACAAACTGTGGAATGACTCGCGCGGCGGTAAGCACGGGTCCTGCAGCTTGTTCGCGCAATCAAGGTATTCGTACGGAAAGACACCCTTTCGCGTCAATAAATTGAAATCTTCGGTGGATAATGTTTCAAATTGGGATCGTAAAATTTTTAATTGATCTGTGCTCAGAAAAGACGATAATTTGTTGAGACTAGTATTGAGAAATTTGTACGAATCGATGAATCGTAATTTAATATAATTTCGCGAGTCTGAATCGGTCGTATCTTCGACATTTTTAGTGAACGAAATATACTTTTCTTTAGTTATGGGTAATACATCAACGTGACCGTCGAAAGCGGTAGCTATTTCCTCGATAATGAAATGTGAATCGTAGCCGGATAAATTATGGAAAACTATGGGGATGTAAAACGCATTTTTATAATTTAAATTGCACTCCGAATGTGCCGGGCCTCTAAACCGTCCGGAGAGATGACAATGATCGCGAACTCGTACGTCATCAGCCTCGAATGGCTCTTCGCAAATATGACAGTGTATTGCATCGCGAAATGTCGTCCACTGTTCGGTGGTTAAATCATGCATGGGAACATTACTGGTCAAGATAGGTTTGGCGAAGTTTGCAAATTTTTTCAGTTCGTATACGAACCATGAAACACAATCCGCGTCGCGACGACATCGATACGTCGATAGCGATGTATCGTACGAGCAATGCATATAATAGGCTATACTATGTACATTGTGGTGCTGATACGTGTGTAATTTATTATTGTCTATATCACCCACTCGATTGTCCTCTGTTTTCTCGATGATGCACTCCAGATCTGCGTACACCACGAAGGGGAGCCGCTCCTTCCTGCAGTGGTTCTCGAAGCTGAGGAAAATTTTGCCTTCGCTGGGCAGCAGAATGGCACAGTCGTTCATCTGCCCACAGTCCAGGGAATGAAGCTCCAACTTCTTGGTTGAGCTAAAGTAGTGCATACATCTGCAAAAAACACAAAAATGTTTTATTTAATTGTTTCGCGAGACATTTTAATATTTCACAAGTTTTCTATACGTACCGATCACAGATGAATTTCTTTTTCCCGTGCCTGCTCAGCTGCGCGCTCACCAGCCGAGACAAGTTCTTGATCCATACAAAATGCCCTACATCGCCATGCTCTTGATTCGGCGTGTAGAGCAGGTTTACGTGTCGATCCCTCTTTTGGCTGGTGAGACGCAAGGGAAAGACCGTCTTCGTCTTCTCCGCCTCGAAGGTGTAGACGTTGACGGAGATGTTGTTCTGCCGCTCAAACTTCCCAATTTGCGCCAGGGACATAGGGAACTCAATGCCCTGGAGATTTAGCACGGAAGCATAGTGCGGGTACGAACTTGGGCGATCAGCATTTCTTTCCGCAGGATGGAGAGCAGCGACCACTGCCCACGCGAAACAGGCATTGTCCGGGGATTGTACACTGATCGTGGCTTTCTTCAACAATAAATCCCGCGGCAACTTGATGTGACACCCGGCACGCAGCGGATTATACTTATTGACATTGACGGTCAGGTTGAGGATTCTCGCCAATGCCCACCCGCTGTCTCGTTCCTGGAACTCTTCCAGCGATGCCAGGGTGGGTTCGATGATGCATCTCTGGTACCACTCCTGCAGATCGGATGTGCCGAAGAGTTCACAGTTCCGGGTATTGATGCTTTTACAAGCATGCTTGTCACCCGCCACAAATTCGCCGTTAAACACAGTGTTCACTTTGAGGTGTTGATGTTTCCTCAAAGCACCTCGCACCTGCTCCAACACAATGGTCCCCGCATCCTGGAGGAAGTTGCGCGGCTCGATGTAATTCGAATTTAACACGGCACCAGTTAATACGCGGGTATCGAACGCAGCGTCTATTTCGCGCCACAAAAGTCCTGTGCTCGAATGTCCGGCACCTTCATGCAAGAAACGTCCGCGCAACGAATATTTTAGCCCTTTGAGCTGCGCGATTCGAGCAACCAACGATTGCCGAACACCGATCGATAATCGCGGGCGTTTCACACGGCTCTGTTCTTCCAAAGATTCGATGCACTCGTTGCACCGTTCTTCCCACGCAAGGTACTCTTCTCGCGAAATCAATCGTGCAGATTGATCCAGCAATTGGCGGGTTACTTGCGCGAATTCTCCCATGGTCGTAAATGCAATGTAAATGTCTTTTCCATGCAACACGTTGCAACGATTTGAGGCTTTGTGCAGTTTGGAGCGCATATTTATATCCACCAATTTCCGCTGATACATCATAATTCTTGCTATGATTCATGCATATGACGAATTAGCGCGCAATATCATTCGATGAAATTTTTCTGCTGACTCCACATAATTCAAAGATTCGACGTTCGACACGTGTCGAGACTTTTATCCTTGAGGATGGGGCTCAAATTACATACTGCGACGTTAAGATTAAAACACATTATGGAAAAATTGATAGTTTTTAAAATAAAAATGGTGTGGTGGGGGAAGCAATGGCACCTCTATTTAAGAGGGCTCCCGAAGGCTATTCCATCAATCGCTGAGTATCCACAGTGACTTTCGACGGAACAAATACTGCTCTGAAAACAAAATGTGCAGTACCAGTGCCGAAGCAAATGTTGAACGCCTGAATTATTACGTTCCGATCGTGCTAGATGATGGTGTGGCTCAATGCGGGGAGGATACAGTTGTTTGGTAAGGCTTAATTTTCACATCTCAAAATTTGTATGTTTATTCCTAATACGAGCGAGCAATTTCATAGCTTTGATTGTTCTCTTAGCCCGCGTCGAACATCGCGGATCATGGTCAGAAGATACGCATTAACATCCATGGGCAGCAAATACTTGGAAATTGGGATCAGAGTACGGCCTACGATTGATGTGGAAATGGTTCTCGGCGACAATCGTGGGATGTTTCTCACGTTACCATGGGATACATGGTGTTCGCTATGCGGCAGTCGTACGACCATTGAAGAACGTGCACGATTACCTGGATCACCTTCGATGCAAATGGGTCAATTAATGGTGGATTTTTGTGAAATCTATAATTCTCCGATTGTAAGGATGACACTACATAATAAGCCGCTGTATTTCAAACCGGATACAGTAACATTTTTATTAAATCTTGAACCATGTTTAGACTATGTATATCTACGGCTGCGTCAAAATGTAAGAGATGTGCAGACGAAATTTGAAACTTTTGTGAACGTGCTACAGCAGAGCGATGTTGCCTGTGAAACATTAGATACGCGTCGTGCTGCTAAAACCATACGCGATAGCGAACATTACTGCGAGGATTATTATGTAGATTGCGAACTAGTAGCATGTGCCATCAATGATATTCTAGCTGATGCTCGTAGGAAAAAATGTTAAATTATATTCTTTAATTTTAAATAAATTTCTTAAACACATATTATTTGCCAATTTTATTTATCCGTCTTTCTCCTCGCCACCTAATTTTAAGATTCGATGTTCTTCGCGCCGTGAAAATGACGTCATCCCGCACGGCTGCTCCAGAGGATTCAAGTTACGCACGATCGCGCGAGACGCTGCGACGCTAAATCTGAACGCTCTAGAATACTCTTGGCTTTAAAATATTGCTCTCCCTTTCCCTCCTCTGAATTTTAGCTTTAAAATGATGCTCTGTCTCTTTACCTCCTCCGAAGACGCGGTTCGTAAAAAGCCGACATTGCCCGAGATCTTCCGATATCGTCTGATAAAAATAAATTATTATTTTTCTGTGTTGGG
Organism: Andrena marginata; assembly: GCA_963932335.1. Taxonomy (NCBI): domain Eukaryota; kingdom Metazoa; phylum Arthropoda; class Insecta; order Hymenoptera; family Andrenidae; genus Andrena; species Andrena marginata. The sequence goes on from OZ010660.1 coordinate 21,085,262, forward strand.
GGAAAATTTCATCACATACTGGTTTGGAAAAATATTTGGGGTGGGCTGAAAGAGATTTTTGGGGGTCATTCCCCTCCGAAAAGTTTCCGACGGTGGGCCCCGGTCTCCGCGGTGGCTCGGCCCGGACTGACCCCCACCATCATCGCGACTTCCCCCCACTCCGCGGCTCGTGCGCGCGCAACCGGGCTTCCTCTCCCCGCAGGCCCCGCGCCCATGTTTCCCTCCGCCGCGCTCCCCCGCGCGCCCACACTTCCCCCCGCCCCCGCGCTCCCCTCAGAGGACCTGAGTTAGAATCGGCATAGCTATACTACTAATACGACACAGAGTCGTGCAATTTATGACAATTAATAGAAATAAGGTAATACGTAACGTCGTATCGGTCGGTAAATCGTTTTGATTTCGGTTCCCAACGCTAAGTCGGTAATAAAGAATATTGTTTTGATTTCGGTTCCTAACGCTAAGTCGGTAATAATGAATGTAGTTATAATTGAGGTGTTAATTAGTATAGAAGATATAGTACCTATAAAAATATGATACTAAATCGTTAGTTGAGTATAAAGTCTCGACACGAAGTCGGTGTAATAGTAGATATGACACTAGGTCGATTTGGAATGTTTGGTTGAGATTTTGAGAGCGTTCCTTCTCGAAGATAGATGTGGCTTCCAGTTGCCTATCAGCTTGCCCACGCTTTATAGGATGGTAGCCGAGTTGCTAGTTAAAGCGTCCTCCGATGGTAGCCAGGTAGCCGGTTATGGCGTCTCCAGATGGTAGGTGAAATAGTGGCTTCCTTCCTTCGTATTTGGTTGTGGCTTTTGGTGCCTATCAGCTGGCCCACGCTTTGGAGTATGGTTTAGGGACTAGTAAGTATGGCCCAGGTTTGTGATTGAGGAGCTAACTAAAGCTACCTCGGTTTTGGGATTAAGGAGCTAATTAAAGCTACCTCGAAAGGAAGTTGAGGAGCTAACTAAAGCTACCTCGGTTTTTGAGATTGAGGAGCTAATTAAAGCTACCTCGAAAGGAAGTTTAGGAGCTAACTAAAGCTACCTTAAAAGGAAGTTGAGGATTTGGAATTTAAAGATAACTTCTTCCAGACTGAGGGGCTGGCTAAAGCGACCGATGTCTTCGTGGTTCGGTGGCAGAACCAAGTCTGCCTTTCTGCTGCTGGCGGGCCTGTATTTATACTGCTTGCCGGTACTTGACCCGCACCAATCACTGGCTGTGCGAACTCGCGCACCAATTAGCATTAACTTCCGGTTCGCGCCACTCGCGTATTACGCTCGATTTATTCGGCGTCCGGTTGAACGTGCGATCCGCGCACGCGCGCTCTAATCACTCGCGGCACTGAGTTCACTGTTTGAATAGGCGGCTATGCGCATGCGTTGCGCGTTACTAGGTTCTCTCGCGCGCTGTTCGAACGTGCTCTCACATGCGCGGTATAGTAACTTAGGTATAATGTAAACGAAATTAACGATATGTGCGCAAACAAAAGGAAAAATTCATGGCGGTAGATAGCGGTACGTTACACAGCCTTCTCCGCTCAGCGCTAAATTATCTTACAATACTTTTAATTTCTATAGTAACATCATAAATAAAATGGCATGTTGCATCAAGGGATGCAGCTCTAGAAGAGAGTAAAATGGATCATGCAATAAAAGCTCTTTTATTGTTTACACAATAAGTATGTATATTATAAAAAATAATTCATTTATTTTTATTCAAAAGTAACATATATACAGGGTGAACGTTTTATCCTGCAACCTGCGCTCGCGCGGACTTGCTAAAATGGCAACAGCGCCTCACGGACGCATTCCACCACAACCATGCTCCGGCCCAGCGGAGAGCTACCAGCGACCGCTGGACAGCACTGATGCCCGAGCTTCGACAATTTTAGTGTCGCAAAGAGCTAAGTATTGGGAATTTCCCGGCCCAGGTAATCGAGCCGCGGGCTTCGCTTTTATGATCGGTTTACCACTCGCACCCCAGATTACTGTAATGAGGTTTGAAAATAATGTCGACTGATCTCGTACCCGTCTCAATTTAAAAAATATTAACTACGACGGGGTTGACCGCGGCGCTATACCCATGTACGGAGAGATTTTTCGCAACCTGCGTGTAAAAGCCACAATAATGGCGCATCGTTCCAAAAAATGACATTAACGGAAGCCGATATAAGCATGGCGTTGAATAGCAAAAACATTCAGACACAAAAATTCTAGAAAAAAATTTAAACACTGCTACAATCAAAGACACGTCCCATTAGTTACCCCTTATGTCTGATCTAGGTATGCACTGCATTAAGGATAAAATCATAAAAAAGAAAACCAGAACAATAGATTTTGAGGTCTGCAGAACTAACACATAATTGAATAAAAATTTAATTTCTCAATTTATGAAAATAATGATACAGAAACAACTAGCCTATTGTTTATCAACACCACGAGTTTAAAAACAGCATTAAATATAGTATCAAATAAACAGTTTGCAAAAGCTTTTTACAAGAATTATGGTTAAAAAATTGGTAGAAGAAAAATTAAGTAAATGTAAAATATATTACATTATCCATCATTAAGAGGGAATATTTTTTCCTTATTTTTCGGAGCAGTTTGCATTCGGATATCTTTTATAGTTCAAAAGTTATACGAAAAAGGCCCCAAATTTTTCAACACGGGCCAGGAAATTCTGAATATCTCTTTGCGACATTAATTTGAAGGAGACCATCCCAAAATTCGGGCATCGCTGCTGTCCAGCGGTCGCTGGCAGCTCTCCGAACGCCGGGATGGTGCATGGTTGTAGTGGAATGCGTCCGTGAGGCGGTGTTGCCATTTTACACTTGATGCGATAGGGTTGTGTCGTTACGGAAACGTTGAAGTATCTCAGGTTCTTGTTGCAACAGAAGTTTCCACATAGATCTATCGACTATCGCAATTTCAACGCAACACGAATCCCGTCTAACGCAAATTCCAATTACGATGTGTTTGTACGTGGTCAAGGTCAATGGGTAATCGCGCCCCATGATTCGTATGCTGGATTTCTTCGGCTATGTTGCAGATTTATCGCTGTAAGAAACACGCACAGAGTTATTGCTTCGATCGGTTTCGTGTAAAATCGAACAGTATACAGACGTATACCTTATATTCGGACAGTAGTAAGGCTAGGACAGTTCCAACCCAAATTTGAGTTTGAAGGCCATTTCCCCCTCCCCTCCCCCGACCTTGAAACTCAAAATTTGAGTTTCAAGGCCACAGGAAATCCCAACGCGGCGGGCGGCGGGTAGCGACAGTGCGCGGTAGGCGGCGGCGGATGACGTCATCGAGAAGACGGAGTGGTGGTGGGTATAGAGCGCGAGAGCAGATATCGAATCAATCGATATCGAACCAATACCGAGAAACCGCATCGAGGAGCTACCCCGCAGGTGAAGGTGCTATACTTTGGAGCGTGGTACCGGGGCTACTGTCGGTAAGGAAGGAAATATTAATTTTAAGATATTAATATAAATGAAAAAACGAATCCGGGCGACGGGGCTCGAACCCAAGACCTCCGCGGTACGAGTCAGCCGCCTATCCAACTCCCCCAACGCCAGCTCTCTCACATTATTCTTTTCCGAATGATACATATACCGAGCGTCACACGCGCGCGCGCACACCGTTGCCGAACGCCAACGAGTTATCGGATGATGTCGGCTTTTTTACACATATTCGAGAGAGGGAAAGAGAGAGAGCATTATTTTAAAGCTAAATTCGGAGGAAAAGAGGCGGCACTATTTAGGACTACAATCGCATGCATTCTAAAGCTAACAGTATTTCAAAGCGTTCCGATTTAACGTCGCGACGTATCGTGCGATCGTGTGTAATTCGAATCCTCTGGAGTAGTCGTGCAGAGTGACATCGTGTAGGGGTGTGAAGACGGCGCGAATCATACAATTATGCACCGTCAGCAGAAATTTTCTTCCATACCAACAGACATTTTTTCCCAACGCCGAGAAATAATAATTTTTTAATCAACGATCTGCCGAACCAATATGTAGCAAACAGACACTTTAAAGCTAAAAAATTTTCAAAATGTTTTTCAATCTTAACGTCGCAGCATATCGCACGATCACATGTAATTTGATCCTCACCCTCAAGGATAAATGTCTCGACACGTGTTGAATGTAATATAATACTTTTGGGAACGTCGAATCTTAGAATTATGCTGTATTAGCAGAAACTGTGTCGGATGATTTTGCGCGCTAATTCGTCATACGCGTGAATCATAGAAAGAATTATGCTGTATCAGCGAAAATTGCTTCGGATCATATCGGGAAGGATCGGCTTTTTACGTGCAATGCATTCGAGGGAGGGGGTACGCCAAAAGAGTTAGACAGAGATACCAAATCGTGGTGTGGGTATAAATATGCACTCCAAACTGCACAAAGCTTCAAATCGTTGCAACGTGTTGCACAGAAAAGATATTACAACCATGGAAGAATTCGCGCAAGTAACCCACCAATTGTTGGATCAATCCGCTCGATTGATTTCGCGGGTAGAATACCTCGCGTGGGAAGAACGGTGCAACGAGTATATCGAATCTTTAGAAGAACACAGCTGTGTGAAACGCCCTCGATTATTGATCGGTGTTCGACAATCGTTGGTTGCTCGAATCGCGCGGCTCGAAGGACTGAAACATTCGTTGCGCAGCCGTTTCTTGCATGAAGGTGCCGGACATTCGAGTATGGGACTTTTGTGGCGCGAAATACACACTGCTTTCGATACCCGCGTATTAACTGGTGCCGTGCTAAATTCAAACTATATCGAGCCGCGCAACTTCCTCCAGGATGCGGGGGCCATTGTGTTGGGGCATGTGCGGAGCGCTTTGAGGAAACGCCGAAACCTCAAAGTGAACTATTTAACGGTGAATTTGTGGCGGGTGACAAGCATGCTTGTAAAAGCATCAATACCCGGAACTGCGAACTCTTCCACACATCCGATCTGCAGGAGTGGTACCAGCGATGCGTCATCGAACCCACCCTGGCATCGCTGGAAGAGTTCCAGGAACGTGACAGCGGCTGGGCATTGACGAGAATCCTCAACCTAACCGTCAATGTCAATAAGTACAATCCGCTGCGCGCGGGATGCCACTTCAAGTTACCGCGTGATTTATTGCTGAAGATTGCAACAATTAACGTGCAATCTGAGGACAATGCATATTTCGCGTGGGCAGTGGTCGCCGCTCTCCATCCTGCTGAACGACATACCGATCGCCCAAGTTCATACCCGCACTATACATTGGTGCTAAATCTCCAGGGCGTTGAGTTCCCAATGTCCCTGGCGCAGATTGGGAAGTTTGAGAGGTTGAATGAAATCTCCATCAATGTGTACACCTTCGAGGCGGAGAATGGATCAACAGTCTTTCCACTGCGCCTCACCAGCAACAAGAGGGATCGACACGTAAACTTGCTCTACACGCCGAATCAAGAGCACGGCGATGTAGGGCATTTTGTGTGGATCAAGAACTTGTCCCGGCTGGTGAGCACACAACTGAGCAGGCACGATGGAAAGAAATTCATCTGTGATCGGTATGTATAGAAAACTTGTGAAATATTGAAATGTCTCGCGAAACAATTAAATAAAACATTTTTGTGTTTTTTGCAGATGTATGCACTACTTTAGCTCAACCAAGAAGTTGGAGCTTCATTCCCTGGACTGTGGGCAGATGAACGACTGTGCCATTCTGCTGCCCAGCGAAGGCAAAATTTTCCTCAGCTTCGAGAACCACTGCAGGAAGGAGCGGCTCCCCTTCGTGGTGTACGCAGATCTGGAGTGCATCATCGAGAAAACAGAGGACAATCGAGTGGGTGATATAGACAATAATAAATTACACACGTATCAGCACCACAATGTACATAGTATAGCCTATTATATGCATTGCTCGTACGATACATCGCTATCGACGTATCGATGTCGGCGCGACGCGGATTGTGTTTCATGGTTCGTATACGAACTGAAAAAATTTGCAAACTTCGCCAAACACATCTTGACCAGTAATGTTCCCATGCATGATTTAACAACCGAACAGTGGACGACATTTCACGATGCAACACATTGTCATATTTGCGAAGAACCATTCGAGGCTGATGATGTACGAGTTCGCGATCATTGCCATCTGTCCGGGCGGTTTAGAGGCCCAGCACATTCGGAATGCAATTTAAATTATAAAAATGCGTTTTGCATCCCCATAGTTTTCCATAATTTATCCGGCTACGATTCGCATTTCATTATCGAGGAAATTGCTACCGCTTTCGAAGGTCACGTTGATGTATTGCCTATAACGAAAGAAAAGTATATTTCTTTCACAAAAAATGTCGAAGATACGGCTGAATCAGACTCGCGAAATTATATTAAATTACGATTCATCGATTCGTACAAAGAACCCCGCACTAATTACATGGGAAATTTAATCCCGGTTAATCTCGTTCATTTTCACATATGTTGTAGCTTATGACCTGGTGAACAAAAAATGTAATAGGCAAAAACGTCTGTGATGGATAATTATTGAGATACAGCTAATCAAACGGCAAATAGAAAAGTTACGGTAGGCTTGTGCTACGCCTCACTTTGACTTTGACCAGCGGTCTCTCTCCGCTTTACCACCTCGCTAGTAGTTCCCCCTCCACCGCACCGTCGATCTGTCAGAAGTGGTGAGGGACTACGCTGCATGAGGGATCTCGCGTTTAGCTAGCCAGCCGAAAGCAGAGATGGGCAGAAAATTATTTCAAATAAAAAATTAAATTCGTCTAAAAGACGAAAATTTTATTCGAGACGCATGAATAAGATTTACCCCGAGTCAATATTTAATCGTAGCGCTCATAATTGAAATCATGGGTATTCAATCGTCGGCCACGATTGAATTACTTCAGCCAGAGAATTAAAATCGTCGGCCATGATTGAACTACTTCAGGCAGGGAGTTCAATCGTGGCTTGCGATTGAATTGCCTTCTGCCATGGGTAGTCAAATCATGAATGAATGAACAGTGTTCTCGTATTCAATCGTATTTAGTCGACTGAAGCTCGATAACCTCGAGACTTGCGAGAGCCTTTGATCGATGCCGCGCGATGCCCGAGCCGAGCGACATTGTATCGTTCACCCGTCTAAACTGACGCCTGGAGTTGCTTGGCGATGTGTCATCGATTATACGAAAAGTGAATTTCTTTATTTTTCATCGTATCAATATGACAGTGACACCGATGGATTCCTGGCGTTCTCACGAGTAATCGGTCAGAAAATAATTGAAATCAGACTACTTTTAATGGAGTTAGGTGTAAATTGTGTAAATTAATTGTATGCATATGTAATTTCGTTAATTATGGCCCAAATTATGTCAAGTTTGTTATAATTTTTGCCAGGGAAACAGAAGGAGACAATTGATGTCACTTTCGTGCATATCCGATAAAGAAATTAACATTTTTCCGTTCTTAATGGCTAGTGCTATCCTTGTCTTTTATGACCCCATGGTTCTCGGCGATCCGTGTCGAGCGTTCGCTACTGAAGGGTCCTTACATAATATGTCTTCGACTCCTCAATAAAGGCAGAATGATAGGGATCATGATTTTGGAATTTGGATCAGGTTAACGAGCACTACTTACATATACATACAAATGTTAGGAAATTTTAAAGCAGTGCTTTAAAATACGATTCTAGTTGAGAAGAATTATTTTTGTCGTTACTTTTCCCTGTACATATGTATACTTTAATAGTATTTACTCGTTTCTTACTTTTACTGTTATTATTTTACATATTTATGATTACTCTTTGCATCTTTTTATGTTTGAATATACATACATGTTGTTTTCTTTAAAAGCTAATATTTTATTATTAACATTATTATTAAATGTCTTTATTGCACCATTACAATTAAAATTACAATGGAGAGTAGGCGAGGGTCAGCATTAACTGCTGCTCTACAACCTAACCTAAAAAGTTGTTGATAGATAAAAAATGAAAGAAAACAAATAACACTAAATACAATAAAATAAAATAACTAAGGTCGGTATCATACAGGGTGATTGGCTCGGTACGCCTGATCCGCCTGGCAAGCGTGACGAGGTCAACCCCCCGTGGTGTCTCTCCGAAGTTAAGGCTTTCGACCCTCGAAGGGGCTGGAGTACCTATTAAGAAATGAGAAATCTTCGAATTCCTCATTTCTCATCAGATCTGTGCGGAAGCGACGCCAATGGATTCCTGGCGTTCCGTCGATTAAAATCATACCAAATATCATGCAAATCGGACTACTTTGACACAAGCAACTTGAATTCCCTATGTAAAAGTTGTCCGATTTACACGACATTTGGTATGAGTTTCATCAGAAAACCCCAAGGAATTCATTGGCGTCAGTTCCCTTTCGATACGATGAAGAAAATAATTTTTTAATACGCTGTAATGGATATTACACCCTCGACTGCCGAGGCTCGACCCCAATTCGCTACGTTCCGCCCGGGATTCGTACCTTTTTCCGGAAAAAGCCATAAAATTCGATGGGCACTGCGGGGTGTTGTCCTCGTCACGGGGTGACGGGCGGAGCTCCAGAATCAACCTGTACCTACCTTTTTAAGAAATAAAATAATTCTTTATTGTTCATCGTATCGAAAGGGAACTGACGCCAATGGATTCCTTGGGGTTTTCTGATGAAACTCATACCAAATGTCGTGTAAATCGGACAACTTTTACATAGGGAATTCAAGTTGCTTGTGTCAAAGTAGTCCGATTTGCATGATATTTGGTATGATTTTAATCGACGGAACGCCAGGAATCCATTGGCGTCGCTTCCGCACAGATCTGATGAGAAATAAGAAATTCGAAGATTTCTCATTTCTTAATAGGTACTCCAGCCCCTTCGAGGGTCGAAAGCCTTAACTTCGGAGAGACACCACGGGGGGTTGACCTCGTCACGCTTGCCAGGCGGATCAGGCGTACCGAGCCAATCACCCTGTAGGCCAAACCGAGCTGTCAGCGTAGAAATATACACATCAGAATAGGTGTGCGTTAGTTACGAAAAAATTCAGGAACTTTATTGGTCAGAACATTGATTCTTTCTCGATAGTTTCATTTCGTATTAGTCTACGCATAGCTTCGTAACGCACACAACTATTACGCTAAGAATAAATAACAGCCAAACGGCTAGGTTCTTTCGGAGCCGAGCAGCGCTCCCGTGACCACACCATACCCTGCGAGGGCCATGAAACTCCAACAGACAAATCCACGATCGTCAGATGGTGGTGGCTGATTTCTCCTCGATCGCTGCTCGCGAAACCGAATTCACCGGCCAATATATTTGATACCGACCTTAGTAAACCTGGTCAGGGTAACTCTATTTCCGCTAAAATATTTACAACGCGAGTGCTAACAAGTTGCAAAACATGGATTCTGACCTGCATATTTTATTATATTTTTTAACATAAGGGTTTATGCATACACTTTACGGTTTCGCTAGAGTTTTCTGAAGTTTGTTTTAAGTCTCATAACGATCCGTTAATATTTTGTAAGAAAAAGCTACTATGTATTATATAATTTGCACAAAATGAAACGAGACCTCCAAACATCCGCTCGTTTGAAAAACTCTGCAGGGGCCACTCGTCTGCCGAAGTCACGGGCCCAGATGGTTTTCCATACTCTTCGACTCTTGAAACAATTTATGACCGGCGAAGACGTCATTGAACGGGGTCGTCGCCGTAGCCGTTGCACCGTAAACAGACCCACGATGCATCGAACAGCCTTCTCCGCTCGTAGTAGAGGTTCTGTTTTCTGTCAAATATAGACACAATAGAGTCAGGCATTTACGAAGCATTAGGAGAAAATTTGTGTAATGCATTACCAGCTTTCTTAGCGTTTCGACAATACTTTTTCACAAGCTAAGTCCCTACCATAAAACTCTCGAAAGCAGGACAGCGTGGGGCTATCCGCCCCCGACCTCATCCTTACATTCGGTAACGCTAGCATGCACTTATACACTGAATTACTAAATGTATAAGAATACATTTTGACGTTTCATACATTTTTTCCAGTTAATATTAGGTCGAGAAGTAGACATTTGGGGGAAGAACGTTGAGTGTGGCTTCTGTGTTATTGGGTTTTCTTCTTTATTGCCTATGCCTATGTTGTGAGGAAGTTTTGACAGAGTAAGGAAGTACGCGACCATAGTTAATGGGTAGAAAAGTGAAAGTGGGAAAGGTCGTGGATAGGAATAACCCAAGGATTGATGCGGACCAGTGAGTCCAATGCTTTATGGGTCTGTTTTCCCTACAACGTTTATGGTGGTGAACGTTTGGCAGGCAGATGTGTAGTTTCGCCGCTTCAGGTAGTAATTGAGAGTTTTTCTCGCTAGGCACGTAAAGGTAGTTAAAAGATTAGCGTTTGACAGCAACTTTAAGAAAATGTTGGGCGGTTAATGAACGGTCGGGTGCAATAACGGGTCTAGCGCTGAAAAATGTGAAAATGTATTGTCGAAACGCTAAGAAAGCTGGTAATGCATTACACAAATTTTCCCCTAATGCTTCGTAAATGTCTGACTCTATTGTGTCTATATTTGACAGAAAACAGAACCTCTACTACGAGCGGAGAAGGCTGTTCGATGCATCGTGGGTCTGTTTACGGTGCAACGGCTACGGCGACGACCCCGTTCAATGACGTCTTCGCCGGTCATAAATTGTTTCAAGAGTCGAAGAGTATGGAAAACCATCTGGGCCCGTGACTTCGGCAGACGAGTGGCCCCTGCAGAGTTTTTCAAACGAGCGGATGTTTGGAGGTCTCGTTTCATTTTGTGCAAATTATATAATACATAGTAGCTTTTTCTTACAAAATATTAACGGATCGTTATGAGACTTAAAACAAACTTCAGAAAACTCTAGCGAAACCGTAAAGTGTATGCATAAACCCTTATGTTAAAAAATATAATAAAATATGCAGGTCAGAATCCATGTTTTGCAACTTGTTAGCACTCGCGTTGTAAATATTTTAGCGGAAATAGAGTTACCCTGACCAGGTTTACTAAGGTCGGTATCAAATATATTGGCCGGTGAATTCGGTTTCGCGAGCAGCGATCGAGGAGAAATCAGCCACCACCATCTGACGATCGTGGATTTGTCTGTTGGAGTTTCATGGCCCTCGCAGGGTATGGTGTGGTCACGGGAGCGCTGCTCGGCTCCGAAAGAACCTAGCCGTTTGGCTGTTATTTATTCTTAGCGTAATAGTTGTGTGCGTTACGAAGCTATGCGTAGACTAATACGAAATGAAACTATCGAGAAAGAATCAATGTTCTGACCAATAAAGTTCCTGAATTTTTTCGTAACTAACGCACACCTATTCTGATGTGTATATTTCTACGCTGACAGCTCGGTTTGGCCTACAGGCCAAAAGCTTGGCACTATCCCCACCACTTCTGGCTCACTCTTGTTCTGTGAAGACGAGAGCGAGATGGAACGAGAGTGAGTCAGAAAACGTTGAGAAAAGGAGCACCGATGCAAACAAACGGTGTGGTGGGAGAATACCCCTCCGAAACTCAACGGCCAATATATATGATACCGACCTTAGACAACATTATGGAGGACCACTTACGTCAGCGGGATCGTCACGCACACATTACCACCACTCCTGTAGGTGTTCCCCCTCCACTACGCGTGGGGAAAAGCCCGAAATCCCTTGCGTGGGAGACATGCAGTTAGAAGAATTGTAGAATCAGTCTCTTGATGGTAATCATTAAGAGAGGATCACAGAGTTGTCAAACCATTTTAAGCCTTTATAATATTACACTTTAAAATTAGTTCAGTATAAATTACTTATATTTAGTCAAGTATTATTTCATATTTAGAACATTTACTTTTCTATTAAATAAGATATTTACTTAATACTATTAACTTAATGTAGTGTAAATTACTTATATTTAGTCAAGTATTATTTCATATTTAAAACATTTACTTTTCTATTAAATAAGATATTTACTTAATACTATTAACTTAGTGTAGTGTAAATTACTTATATTTAGTCAAGTATTATTTCATATTTAAAACATTTACTTTTCTATTAAATAAGATATTTACTTAATACTATTAACTTAGAGTAGTGTAAATTACTTATATTTAGTCAAGTATTATTTCCTATTTAGAACATTTACTTTTCTATTTAATAAGATATTTATCTAATACTATTAAATAAGTGTAGTGTATATATAATTTATTAAAATGAGTGACAGAGACTGTGAATTGCAAAACATTTCCGTCGCGGGTGAATTGCACGCGTCGACGTCGACTGCAAGTTGTGCAAGTGAAGGTTCGGTTGTAGAGGTGCTTCGCGTGCCTACGATTGTTAGTGGGAAATATTTCTCGCTGGTGAAGGAAAAATCGAATCACAAGACCATTGTGGGACAATGCCAATTTTGTTTGCCAAAAGACATTGAAATCAAAGGCCAGGTAACATCTTCATCCAATTTCCTGTCACATTTGAAGCGGAAACATTATGAAGCATTTACCGAATATTCTACGGAAATGGGAACAAACAAGCAAACAGCATCTGGGAGTTCTGCGATTGATAAACAAACGATCTCACAGAACCAGTTTGAAATGGATATCGCAGAGTTCGTCATTGATGCCATGGTCCCATTGAAAGTGGTGGATAGTAAATACTTTCGAAAAATATTTATTAACCAGAAACTTGGTAATAAAGTTAATGCAATTAGTCGCCGTGGACTAGGGAGAATACTTGACAAACAGTATACAGAGTGTATGTGCGATATTAAAAGCCAATTAGAGTCTGTTCAATTTGTCTGCACAACTGCAGACATTTGGTCAGGAAGGCGACGAAGTTTTTTGGGCGTAACAGCACATTGGATTTCCACAAATTATGAAAGGAAATCAGCAGCTCTAGCGTGTCGTCGCTTTGCTGGTGAACATTCGTTTGCTACAATCACGGACTTACTGAAGAGCATTCATACCGAGTTTGGCTTAACTGAGACCCAAATTGTGGCAACGGTCACTGATAACGCAAGTAATTTTGCAAAGGCTTTCAGAACGTTTGGCGTTAAAGCAGCCTTCATTAGAAAGGAAGTTGAGGAAGATAATTCGGATGTTTCCTCCTATTCTTCATCCGATGAAGAACCACAAGAAACCATACCACTGGACACAGATGTTACGCGTCCTTTACAGTATATACTGCCTCGCCATATTAAATGTGCTGCACACACTCTCAATTTGTGTATTACATCGGACATGATGCGCACAATTAAGTGCGATGATGTGCTGTCGGGTATACATAAAGACGCCATGCATAGATGTAACCTGTTGTGGAATGCAGCGATCAGGCCAAAATCCGCCGAAATAATACTAGAGGCAATTGGACACACATTGAAACGACCGGGCGAGACTCGGTGGAATTCCCTATACGATTCTCTAAAACAAATTTTGAAAATTAAAAACAAAATGACAGACTTGACAAAACTTTTAGGGATAAAAATTGTGTTGAGAGAAAATGACTTTACATACTTAGAAGAACACATAGAATGTACGGCGCCAATCGCGGAAGCGATAGACATTTTGCAGGGAGACAATATTTTCTATGGCACACTTTTGCCATGTTTGTTGTCTCTGCGTTTAAAATTGCAAATACTGGAGGAAAAGGAGTGGAAATTCTGTAATCCCATAAGTCAGTGCCTTCGCTACGCGGTGAATTCGAGATTTGAAGATTATTTGAAACTCGCAACACCGGAGTCACAGAATGCCGCCATGGCCGGATTAACGCATCCAGAATTCAAGAATGCGTGGTTCCCGTGCATTACCGAGGAGGACCGTGGCAAAATGGAGGAGCTCCTTAAACATGAAATAATTGAGGAAATGAAAGCGAATACAGCATCCGGAAGGACTGAAGCAACTACATCGTCTGGTCGCAAATCTCGGAATTCTTTCTTTGATTTTGGAGCTACGAGTTCGCTGGGAACTGCAGAATATTCTTCTAAAGCATCACTTGAAGTTAGTATTTTTTTTCATTTAGTAAATATATAATGGAACTTACGTATTCCTAATCTGTTCACATTTCACTTTCAGATATTACACTATTTCGCAGAGGAAGACACTGAATTCAAAATTTTGAACAAATATATATTGATAAAAAAATTGTTTTTTAAATATAATACGCCATTGCCATCATCGGCTCCTGTGGAAAGGCTCTTTTCTTACGCCACCATGACAAATTCTCCAAAGTCCAATAGGCTTTCGGATAGTATGTTCCAAAGGAGAGTGGTTTTGAAGGCCAATTTGAAGGATTGAAGAAAATAGTTTAATAAGAAGGAAATTGATTCTCCTTTTTGTTAAAAGGAATTCTTATCGGTCGCAATAGCTGAAATAAAAAAATTTGAAACAGTAGTTAATTGGTTAACTGGTGAATTAGTTAGGGGTGCAGATGACCCTGATGTGAAATCAGGGATTCGCGGGAAATGTTAGTTATGTCTCGTAATACAGAACTCCTCGAAAGATATCTGGGACGATTTTCATAAAATCGAAACGAAAGCTTCAACTGTAAAGTGTGGAAACATCAAAGAACATCCGCATAACTTTCGGTGATCGGTGATCGCTGATCGCCGTGCCTCACTTGCGACGAAAAAAGGCAGAATTGAAATAAGAAGAAAAAGAAAGGCCATAGAAGACCTTAATCTATCGGAGGAAGACGTAATGTATGGACCAGGCATCGATTGAAACCCGTAAGTAGGAAATTATGAATGCGTTAAGTACGACAAAATTGCATGTCCAACTTTAAACATGATTTCCCATAAACAACATTTTCCACAACTGTGAACATAAAATCTCCGAAACTATTCCCCCAAATGTGTCGGGAGCACATTATTAATATAAATTCTTAAAAGAAAAAAAAGAAAAATATTTTTCCTGGCCAAAAGGACAAAATCGTATATATGTACATAAAAATTGTATTAATTTTTTTATTCGAATTTTGCTTCCGACACAAAACATAAACTGTCTTACAGATTATAAAAACGCTTCTGTTTTGTGTTTTAGGTAATTCACCTGTCCGGAATGATGTATAATCTGCTTCAAGGAGAATAGAACCTGATGTTCCTTATGCTTCTATCGTCTACGAACTTTAAACTAAGTAGACATGAGCCCCAGAGTATGCATACGTACCCCCTTTAATGTGGTCACGTCGCATTTCCACGTGGGCGACACCTGCATTCAGTCTCTACACGCAATATGAAGAATTTATTCACATAAGCAAAATTTTGTTATAATTTTGTTGCATAACAAATTAGAAGTATTTTGTGTTTTTGAATAAAAACCATATCTATTTCTTCATATATATTTATACTACATAAAAGGGCGAATTCAATCACAATAACAGAATGTATCATTTGAAGTATCTGATCTTAAAATATTTTTAAATGTATCCGAAGTGCAGTCCACAAATTAATCACCAATATATAACGTTTCCAAAACACGGTTTGTTATAATTTGCCAAATTTATCAGATCATCTGGTTGAACTTTAACCAGAAAAGTGGGAAAAAATTATAAATATTAAAGAAAAATGTTTTTGTTACAAAAATATGAAATATATTTATACTTTTAATAAACAATTTAGTATCAATAAAGCGAATGAATTTCTGCATGGACATAATATAAACCGTAAAGAATGTATGAAGCGACTGTTGTCAGTTCTCTCCATGTACAATGATTGAAATAAAACATTAAAAATGTATAATGGAACTTGTGATACTGTGTAAATTCCTTTTGCACATTCTGCTCGTCCTCCTTCGATCTCTGCCCCTCTCTCTCCCCCCCCTCTCTCTCTCTCTCTCTCTCTCTATCTTTCTCTGTCTACCCCCATACAGGCAAATTACACAACCAATCTCATTTGATCCTATCATGCGCGACCGCGAACTTCGTGTTACACATCAAAACATATTATTTTAATTACAATTAGTAATTCAGTTTGTAAGTGCAATTAAATTAGGCGTCATTAAAATCATGCAGAATTCATTAATTGTAAATTGTAACTGTTAATTAACCAATCAATTTATTTTTTAATTGATTGGTGCGAAACTCTGGTTAAGACCATCGCAAAGTAGAGGTAATAAAAAAGTAAAAAATTACGCCAAGTACATGAAATCGAATAAATCACAATATAAAGAAAATAATAATAATAAATACAAAGTAAAAAAAGATGTGAAATCAGAATGAGCTGCAAGTACATAAAGGTGCTTTCCCGCAGCGTGCAAGGGCGACACTGTGTAACACAATAAAAGACAAAACAAAGTTGTCCGCGGCCTGGAAGTCAAATACTTGGCGTGGCCAGGCAAGGTATTCTCAGATCATCAATACCCATACCCCCCCTCGCAGGCTTTCAGAACATTTGTTCATTTAAAACTTAGACAATATGAGTACATTTTTATTATATTGCGTTTTAAAATAATTGTAAGATCATTCATCCACACCGATACCTTTCCTCTCACAACCTTTCACATAATTTGTCAATTTTAAACTCTGACAATATGAATACATTTTCATTATTTTGCCTTTTTAAATAATTCTTATTCAGCGACACCTTGACCTTGCCTGGCCACGCCAAGTATTTGACTTCCAGGCCGCGGACAACTTTGTTTTGTCTTTTATTGTGTTACACAGTGTCGCCCTTGCACGCTGCGGGAAAGCACCTTTATGTACTTGCAGCTCATTCTGATTTCACATCTTTTTTTACTTTGTATTTATTATTATTATTTTCTTTATATTGTGATTTATTTGATTTCATGTACTTGGCGTAATTTTTTACTTTTTTAAAGTTTTTTGGGGGGATCTCACTTCTTTTTACAAAGATAATTTGTATAGGAATTGACTTCAGATAATTTTTAATTTGATCCGATTTATATTAAGTTTTTTTTATGGGGATTTCAGAAAACTCTAGTAAAGCTGCAAAGTGTATGTTTAAACAATCATATATCAAGATAATACTCATACCTTCCTCCTCGCAGGCTTTCAGATAATTTGTCAATTTAAAACTCAGACAATATGTAGGTCACAGCATCATTTTACGCTGCGATTATCTACATATATATAAAATCCTCAGTTTAGTTACAAATAAGAAGCAGTTCGATGATATACAAACATGTCGCAAATTTCGGCAACTTACCTTGTTTTTGAGACTGCATTTTGGTTGCAATTCAATGGTGCAACGATACATATGTGTAAAAACACGTGGCATCTCAAATTTTGACAACTTACCTTATTTCACACTCGCCAGGTTATAACCTGGCTATAAGATGTCAAAATTCGGAGTAGATTGCATAGTGAAGGTAGCGTTTAACGAACGAAACATGTGTTAGTTTCGTTTTGGCTGAAGGTGTGCGTGTAACGCGTATATACGTATTATGTTGACGAAAAATTTCTTGGAGAAGGAGAATCAGGAGAAAAATCTTAATAATCCGACTGATCCATGAGACGATATTATGATATCTCTGTCATGCGTCGACCGATTTTATTGAAATTGGTCTTATTCGAAAGCTGATATGCGGTTTACATAAGAAAAATGCCTTTAAATTTAGGAAATATTGTAGGCGTGATGAGATATTAATGAAATAAGTTTCAGGTTAGGTTTGATTAACCGGGCGACGAGTAAATGATAGCGGTAGCGACAGTCGACATATATACAGGGTGTTTCATGTACTTGGCGTCGAGACGCTGCCGCGTCTCTAGATATTGTAGGGTATTGTTGATGTTGCAGTTGAAACGCGCGCTCCACAGTGCTTTAAAATACGATTGTAGTTGGGCAAAATTATTTTTGTCGTTAGTTTTTCCTGTGCATATGCATAGTTTAATATTATTTACTCATTTATTATTTTTAGTGTTTTTTTACTTATTTATTGTTATTTTTACATGATTTTGTGTGTAAGTACAAATAAAGGTGTTCTCGGTAAAAGTTAATATTTACAGATTATAATGAATTAGTTTAATGGTAAATTTACAAATACACACAGGTATTTCAGCAAAAATAAAAAATGCATATAATATATATGGCTAAACATAGTACTAGTTGAGAAATTGTTTTTTCTTTTTAAGGAAATAATCGAATTTCAATAACCTGCAAAAACAGCAAAAGTTGTCCTTAAATTCTATTAATGTATTCATTATTAAAGTGACAGAAACACTATATATTGCAGTACTTCCAGTACTTCGCACTCTGTGTAATACATATGGATTATATGTACTTTCTGATTTTTGCTAAAATACTTATATGTTTATTTGTAAATTTTCCATGAAACTAATTGATTATAATCTGGAAATATTAGCTTTTAAAGAAAACAACATGTATGTATATTCAAACATAAAAAGATGCAAAGAGTAATCATAAATATGTAAAATAATAACAGTAAAAGTAAGAAACGAGTAAATACTATTAAAGTATACATATGTACAGGGAAAAGTAACGACAAAAATAATTCTTCTCAACTAGAATCGTATTTTAAAGCACTGCTTTAAAATTTCCTAACATTTGTATGTATATGTAAGTAGTGCTCGTTAACCTGATCCAAATTCCAAAATCATGATCCCTATCATTCTGCCTTTATTGAGGAGTCGAAGACATATTATGTAAGGACCCTTCAGTAGCGAACGCTCGACACGGATCGCCGAGAACCATGGGGTCATAAAAGACAAGGATAGCACTAGCCATTAAGAACGGAAAAATGTTAATTTCTTTATCGGATATGCACGAAAGTGACATCAATTGTCTCCTTCTGTTTCCCTGGCAAAAATTATAACAAACTTGACATAATTTGGGCCATAATTAACGAAATTACATATGCATACAATTAATTTACACAATTTACACCTAACTCCATTAAAAGTAGTCTGATTTCAATTATTTTCTGACCGATTACTCGTGAGAACGCCAGGAATCCATCGGTGTCACTGTCATATTGATACGATGAAAAATAAAGAAATTCACTTTTCGTATAATCGATGACACATCGCCAAGCAACTCCAGGCGTCAGTTTAGACGGGTGAACGATACAATGTCGCTCGGCTCGGGCATCGCGCGGCATCGATCAAAGGCTCTCGCAAGTCTCGAGGTTATCGAGCTTCAGTCGACTAAATACGATTGAATACGAGAACACTGTTCATTCATTCATGATTTGACTACCCATGGCAGAAGGCAATTCAATCGCGAGCCACGATTGAACTCCCTGCCTGAAGTAGTTCAATCATGGCCGACGATTTTAATTCTCTGGCTGAAGTAATTCAATCGTGGCCGACGATTGAATACCCATGATTTCAATTATGAGCGCTACGATTAAATATTGACTCGGGGTAAATCTTATTCATGACGAATAAGACTAAAGTATTTTTTATTTGATACGTCATTTAAATAATTTTTTATTTAAATAATGCCCATCTCTGGCCGAAAGCTATGAAATCGTTGCCGATGCTGGAGGACGAAATCGACGCTAACATTGTAGTAATACATTCCGCTGTCCGATTGCTTAGCGCAGCACGCGCGCTCTATTTTTAAACTGTTACATTATGGCATATAGAAATCGAACTTGCTGCTATGTTTGCAGTCGTAGTTTTCGTAATCGACAAATGTCGCGAATAAATGGCGAAGAAAATGTTATCAAAAAGGAAATTGCAATTCTTAGACGCCACCGATTAGATTCTGAACCCATTGATATAGGGGCTGAAAGTCGGCTATGTTTTAATTGTAATTTATCTATTGAGGATGAAATAAAGCAAATAAATCGCGATCCAGCTTCTTTAAGACTGAACATTGTTACTCAAACCCGAAATAGTTCATGTATATTTTGCAATTCCTCTGCAAATGTCCATCGGCTTTCTCTAGAATGCAGGGTAAATGTTTTCGTTATGAAAAATATTTATATCCCTGAATATGTTAATTGCTGTAATCGACATTTAGATAGCAATGGTCATATTTTACAACCATTACTTTCCGCCTTGCGTTACATAAATAGACCATTTGTAATAAAAGGGCCGCAGTTGCAAGCTTTTCTACAGGCACTTCGAGATGTAGCGAACAGTAAAAGTTGCTACGACAATGAAAACTGTTTTACAGATGATGATTTTAAGACTGTAGCACCTATGACAAAAGAACAGTTTCAGGATCTGTATACATACTGCGATCGAGTGCCTCAAGAACACGGTTTCCGAAACATTAGTAAAAAAGACCTTTTGACTTTTTTATGTAAGTTACGGCAAGGATTATCTGACGAATTTCTTAAAGTCATTTTTCGATATTCCTCTAGACAGTCGGTAAGTTTAGCTATTACCAAAGTTCGACAGTCTTTATTACAAAGATTTGTCCCGATGAATATTGGTTTTCAAGCAATAACTCGAGATGAATATATAACGAATCATGTTACGTCTTTTGCAAATGAGTTATATAATTCTGAACCGAGTATTGCAAAAGTAATTGCTTATATTGATGGGACTTATTCGTATATTAACAAAAGTAGTAACTTTCGTGTTTTACGACAAACGTATTCCGTACATAAAGGTCGACATTTGGTAAAACCAGCGTTAATAGTTGCTCCAGATGGATATATACTGACTATTCAAGGACCATACTTTTCTGACTCGCGAAATAATGATGCTCGAATGTTAAATAGCGAATTTGAACGCGACGTGAATGATATGAGACAATGGTTCCAAGATGGCGATATTTTCGTATTAGATCATGGGTATCGAGATGCCCAACAGTTACTACGTGAGTTAGGCATTGATTACAGGATGCCAGCCTTACTTGAACGCCATCAGAAACAACTATCTACTGAAGAGGCAAATGAGTCTCGATTGGTGACGAAAACAAGATGGATAGTTGAAACTAGAAATGGGCATATTAAGTCTATTTTTAAGTTTTTTAACCACATAATTAATATGCATCATATTCATCATCTTGGTGAATTTTATAATATTGCAGGGGCTATAATTAACAAATATCACCCGCTAATTTCAATGGAAGGCGCTAATACAGAATTGGCACAAGAACTTCTTCATAAGTCTAAAGAAGTTAATGTTGTGCACGCACGAGTTGAAATTGAAAGGCTGTGCTATAGAAATGCAATGTGGATACATTTAAATGACGAGCATTTACATAATTTTCCGCACCTGACCTTAGAATATTTACGAGATTTGACGATTGGAACATTCCAGGTTCGTCTGGCACGATCTTACGTTCAGGATAAAATGCAGCGTGACGACACAGAAGAGTTTCAATTAGATTCGCTCCTTGACGAACCTGGTCTCATAAGGGTACGAGTGTTTTCACGGTTTAGAAATGCTACAAAACATCAAATATTTATAGCATACAACATTCTTGAATCAGATGGTGTAGACGATGATACCGAGCCAATTTTAGGTTATTATTGTACCTGTAAATCTGGTGCAAGGACCCTTGGTACATGTTCACATGTGGCAAGTGTGCTGTGGTACCTAGGGTATGCAAGGTATCAAGACAATGTTCGTTATCCGTCTTCGTTATTGTTAGAAACAATATTAGATGCTGTTCACAGACCACCGCAACAACATCCAAACGAGAACTTCAATATTGCTAATTCTGACTGAGTTGTCCTTAGTAAAGTTCGAGGAAAGCAGCTTTCTCAACGATTCGGATGATTTTTAAATATGTTGAAGTCATCAACATATGGAATAACCTTTTACTATACATATACGTATGTTTCGGTTGGCCACAGTTTTCGAATTATGCGAAAATATGTTTTAATGTTAGGTGAACCTGTAGAAGGACCACTCCCTGATAGTTTTGGATAGAATGTTTTTTAATACCTCTGTATATATAAAAAAAACTATATATAATATCAATATAAATATAAAATATAATATAAAACTGTAGATATATAAAAACAGGAACAATGGCAAAAAAGCAGTTGCTTGCGAAAATACTGTATAACGTTATGTCAACGTTCTGTACGATTCGTAACGATTGTACTCCACTAGTATGTAATTTTACCCAGAAGAGAATCCTTTTCAATGTATGTATACAGATGAGGCGGTAGCTTTTCTAGAATTGCACCCTATCTTTGCTTACCCGCTTCTAGAAAAAACAAGGAATAAGGAGAGTTGCATCCTGCCGATGCGAGACAGCGCGAGCCGGCTCCATATCAAAACTACACATGCAATTTAGGACACATCAGAACAGTGCACAGAAAGTAGTGCACATGCAATTTAAAGCACATTAAAATTATAGTGTACATACAATTTAGGACACATGCAATTTAGGACACATACAATTTAGTACACATGCGATTTAGGACACATACAATTTAGGACACATACAATTTAGGACACATACATTTTAGGACACATGCAATATAGGACACATGCGATTTAAAACACATGCGATTTGCAGTGCACATACAATTTAGAACACATGCGACTTAGGACACATGCGATTTAGGACACATACAATTTAGAACACATGCGAATTATCATGGGCATAGCTAGGATTGCATTCGGGGAGGGGGGCCTAAAGCCCCTCTCATTTTGGGGGGGGGGGGGGGGATAAAAGACTCCTTCGGCTTCCAATTCGGCCATTTGTGCACTGAATTTTTAATTTATGTACTTATGTAGGAACCAATATAACCCGGGGTCGTGTAATGCGGAATTAGGTCAGAATTGAATTTATTTCTATTTTATAATAAACTAATTTAATTTTGGATGAACGTTTAAATTATTTTTTTTCCGATCAGGGGACAAGTGAAGACTACGCCCATGTGATTTATAGTGCACATACAATTTAGGACACATGCGATTTAGGACACATACAATTTAGGACACATACATTTTAGGACACATGCAATATAGGACACATGCGATTTAAAACACATGCGATTTGCAGTGCACATACAATTTAGAACACATGCGACTTAGGACACATGCGATTTAGGACACATACAATTTAGAACACATGCGAATTATCATGGGCATAGCTAGGATTGCATTCGGGGAGGGGGGCCTAAAGCCCCTCTCATTTTGGGGGGGGGGGGGGATAAAAGACTCCTTCGGCTTCCAATTCGGCCATTTGTGCACTGAATTTTTAATTTATGTACTTATGTAGGAACCAATATAACCCGGGGTCGTGTAATGCGGAATTAGGTCAGAATTGAATTTATTTCTATTTTATAATAAACTAATTTAATTTTGGATGAACGTTTAAATTATTTTTTTTCCGATCAGGGGACAAGTGAAGACTACGCCCATGTGATTTATAGTGCACATACAATTTAGGACACATGCGATTTAGGACACATACAATTTAGGACACATACATTTTAGGACACATGCAATATAGGACACATGCGATTTAAAACACATGCGATTTGCAGTGCACATACAATTTAGAACACATGCGACTTAGGACACATGCGATTTAGGACACATACAATTTAGAACACATGCGAATTATCATGGGCATAGCTAGGATTGCATTCGGGGAGGGGGGCCTAAAGCCCCTCTCATTTTGGGGGGGGGGGGGGATAAAAGACTCCTTCGGCTTCCAATTCGGCCATTTGTGCACTGAATTTTTAATTTATGTACTTATGTAGGAACCAATATAACCCGGGGTCGTGTAATGCGGAATTAGGTCAGAATTGAATTTATTTCTATTTTATAATAAACTAATTTAATTTTGGATGAACGTTTAAATTATTTTTTTTCCGATCAGGGGACAAGTGAAGACTACGCCCATGCGATTTATAGTGCACATACAATTTAGGACACATGCGATTTAGGACTAGGTCCGGCGGAACCCATTATGCAGGTAATGCAAGGCATAAGGGCGCCAGTCGAAGGGGGCGCTAAAAACTATATCGCAGCCTTAATAATAAAGAAATCCAACTCTCATATAAACAAAATGTAAACGTAATTCTTTTTTAATTGTACATACCTCGTAAAGGCAAAACATATTAAATAGAAAGCAGGAGCAAAAATTTTCTTGCATAAAGGCGGCAACCATCCTTGTGCCGGGCCTGTGTACAGCAAAACAGCATACACACAAAATTCGAAACACATTTAAATGTTACAAACGATGATCACAGTTTGGTAATAAACAATTTGGAAAGTAGCAACATGGAAAAGGAGCAATGTGAATTAAACGCATTTATTTAATAAATTATGACACGACGAGCGTGTGAACAGTTTCAACTTTCCGCTATAGATTCGCAAGCATAGTCTAGCGCTGTTCCTGACCCTGGTGGCCATAGGGTGGTCATAAATTGGTTAGTCGCATTTTTACATTGATTGATTTCGCACGCAATACCATGGAATAATCCACCTTTAGCACTAACCATTTATTAACTAATATTCGTCATTTTTGCTTTGAAGCAACAGTTTAATATTAATATTGTTGCTATATATATGACTCGCTAATGATATGCAATTCATTTATTTTTTATAAAATGTAGATGTATCAACGTGTGGAGTCCTCTAAGCGCGGGGCTCGGAACAAGTGGATATCCTATCCGGTGCCAAGGGCGGTGCTGATTATTAATTATTATAATTTTATGCCATACTAAAATATGATTGATATAAGATCTTTGGATTCTTAGTGGAAGGAGATCAGTTTCCCTGATGGAATAGTTAGATGTAGCATGTTCTAAAAATTCTCACGGCCCATCGGTACCTTAACATTTCGTAATAATGTTCAGTTTGTCTTCACTATAGTTATTCGGTGCCGTCGCTGAAGGTTAAAACGATGTATTGCACATGGTTGTACAGATCGCGTATTATAATTTTGCCTCCCAGCGGCCACTGTGCAAGCCGTGCGTGCATACATTGTAGTACCATACAAAGTAAGAAGATAGCGTGATTCTCGAGTCCAACCGTTGGCGTTCTTTTAATTCGATTCGAAAATCATTTCGGTAGCAATGGTAGGTAGTATTAATGTTAGGTAGTATTACGCATAAATGCGTCGCGTTACAATAAAATTTCGATTCGAAAATCGTACATAATTAGAAAAAATGTTACCTCCGAATAACTACGTAGTTATTCGGTGGTAAAATTTGTGCGAAATACTATGTAACTTGCTACCGAAATATAGCAACATTATTAATATTAAACTGTTGCTTCAAAGCAAAAATGACGAATATTAGTTAATAAATGATTAGTGCTTAAGGTGTATTATTCCATGGTATTGCGTGCAAAACCAATCAATGTAAAAATGCGACTAACCAATTTATGACCACCCTATGACCACCAGGGTCAGGAACAGCGCTAGACTATGCTTGCGAATCTATAGCGGAAAGTTGAAACTGTTCACACGCTCGTCGTGTCATAATTTATTAAATAAATGCGTTTAATTCATATTGCTCCTTTTCCATGTTGCTACTTTTCGAATTGTTTATTACCAAACTGTGATCATCGTTTGTAACATTTAAATGTGTTTCGAATTTTGTGTGTATGCTGTTTTGCTGTACACAGGCCTGGCACGAGGATGGTTGGCGCCTTTATGCAAGAAAATTTTTTATGCTCTCAAATTTTTGCTCCAGTTTTCTATTTAATATGTTTTGCTTTTAAGTGGTATGTACAATTAAAAAAGAATTACGTTTACATTTTGTTTATATGAGAGTTGGATTCCTTTATTATTAAGTCTGCGATATAGTTTTTAACGCCCCCTTCGACTGGCGCCCTTATGCATTGCATTACCTGCATAATGGGTTCCGCCGGACCTAGTCCTAAATCGCATGTGTCCTAAATTGTATGTGCACTATAAATCGCATGGGCGTAGTCTTTACTTGCCTCCTGATCGGAAAAAAATAATTTAAACGTTCATCCAAAATTAAATTAGTTTATTATAAAATAGAAATAAATTCAATTGTGACCTAATTCCGCATTACACGACCCCGGTTATATTGGTTCCTACATAAGTACATAAATTAAAAATTCAGTGCACAAATGGCCGAATTGGAAGCCGAAGGAGTCTTTTAAAAAAAATGAGAGGGGCTTTAGGCCCCCCTCCCCGAATGCAATCCTAGCTATGCCCATGATAAATCGCATGTGTTCTGAATTGTATGTGTCCTAAATTGTATGTGTCCTAAGTTGTATGTGTCCTAAATCGCATGTGTTCTAAATTGTATGTGCACTGCAAATCGCATGTGTTTTAAATCGCATGTGTCCTAAATGGCATGTGTCCTAAAATGTATGTGTCCTAAATTGCATGTGTCCTAAATCGCATGTGTACTAAATTGTATGTGTCCTAAATTGCATGTGTCCTAAATTGTATGTACACTGTAATTTTAATGTGCTTTAAATTGCATGTGCACTACTTTCTGTGCACTGTTCTGATGTGTCCTAAATTGCATGTGTAGTTTTGTACTGTGTAGTTTTGATATGGAGCCCGCGAGCCTACCGTAACTTTCCTTTTTGCCGTTTGATTAGCTGTATCTCAGTAACTATCCATCACAGACGTTTTTGCCTATTACATTTTTTGTTCACCAGGTCATAAGCTACAACATATGTGAAAATGAACGAGATTAACCGGGATTAAATTTCCCATGTAATTAGTGCGGGGTTCTTTCTCAATACCAGTCTCGACAAATTAGCATATTTTCTTAGCACAGATCCATTAAAAATTTTACGATCCAAATTTGAAACATTATCCGCCGAAGACTTCAATTTATTGACGCGAAAGGGTGTCTTTCCGTACGAATACCTTGATTGCGTGAACAAGCTGCAGGACCCATGCTTACCGCCGCGCGAATCATTCTACAGTTCGTTAACGGGTGAGACAGTATCGGAGACCGATTACGCACATGCCGAGACAGTCTGGCCGCGTTTCGGGATTAGAACCTTGGGCGAATACAGCGATTTGTATTTGAAAACAGATGTCTTGTTATTGGCAGATATTTTTGAAAATTTTCGCGAAAGTTGTATCAAGAGTTACGGACTAGATTCAGCGCATTATTATACTCTACCTGGTTTCACCTGGGATGCAATGCTAAAACATACCAAAATTACATTCGAATTGCTCACCGATGTCGATATGGCCATGTTTATCGAACGCGGTATACGTGAGGGTTTAAGTCAATGTTCCGGAAGATATGCACATGCCAATAACAAGTACATGTCATCTTACGACGCATCGGAAGAGTCATCGTACTTGATGTACTTTGATGTGAACAAGTTGTATGGATGGGCAATGTGTCAGCCCCTGCCATACGCTAAATTTCAATGGGTCGAAGATGCTGCAAATTTTGACGTGTCTTCGATCCCGGTCGATTCGCCCACGGGATACATTCTCGAGGTAGATCTGGAATATCCGCAACGTCTGCACGACGCTCATGCCGATCTACCGTTCTGCCCGACGCGTGCCAAACCACCTGGCAGCAGGCAGGACAAGTTACTCGCGACGGTATATGATAAGCAGCGTTACGTCATCCATTACCGCAACCTGCAGCAGTGCACGCGTCATGGTCTTCGTATTACAAAGATACACCGCGTGCTTCAATTCGCTCAATCTCCCTGGCTCCGCGATTACATCGAACAAAATACACGGTTTAGAACAAGCGCGACAAACGATTTTGAAAAAAATTTGTACAAAGTGATGAACAACGCGGTATTTGGCAAAACTATGGAAAATGTACAAAATCACGTGGACGTAAAACTTTTAACACATTGGGAAGGGCGGTATGGCGCGGAGGCAATGATCGCGAAACCGAATTTCCACAGCAGAAGTGTTTTTTCGGAAAATTTAATAGCTGTTGAATTGCGAAAACTCGAGGTGAAATTCAACAAACCGATATACGTGGGTATGTGCATTCTGGACACATCAAAAATTTGTTTGTACGAATTTCACCACGAGTACATGTCTCCTAAGCATGGGCAAAAATGTAAAATTCTATACACCGACACAGACAGCCTCATTTATCATATTCGATGCGACGATATCTATGAGACCATGAAACATAATATCGATCAAGAGACACGGTAGTGTCTCGCGCCAAGTATATATATAGATATATATGCGCAGCGCAAGACACGGAGTGGCTCTATTACGCGACGACTCGCTATCAAGAACCCTGAGATTTCCGAATCTCAATAACGGCTGATCCAATTAGATTTTGAATGGTCTTAATGGATAGCTTGGGTTTGATTTACATGAGAAAAGTGTCTTCGTTTTGTTCCTACGGGCCTTATGAGCTGAGATATTTCGATGTAAAGTTGCAATTTGCTGAATTTTATGTTCTTAAAATTCAGCATCGTCATAGTCATCGTCCTACACTTCTAGGCAAGAGGGGAGTATGAAAGGGTGAGGAAATGTCTCTCAGGCACGTTGTTCATTGGATGCGGGCATCGGCCAATCGCGTAACAAATTGTTGTCACGTGACAGCTAGGCAGAGATATTATAACCTACCAAGTGCTAAGTGTCGAATAAATTGTTGTCACGTGACAGCTAGGCAGAGATATTATAACCTACCAAGTGCTAAGTGTCAAATAAAGTAAATTGTCGGAATTTGAAATGTCACGAGTTTTTACACTAATAGGAAACTGAATTATTGTCTCAATTAACAAGGTAAGTCGCCAAAATTTTTCAAATAGATTTCTTATGTAGAGTCGCAGACTTGGAAGTTGTTCGGAGATGGTTCGACTGAGAAGCATCTCCTTTCGCACAAGTTTCTGGAAATTTGTACCATGCATGTACAAAATAATATATATATTGTAGTAAAAAATTGCACTGTATTTAAATTGCCAGATATTTGTATTTGTATATCAGCAATTTAGAGTTTTTATGTAAAGCTTATTATATTATATTATATTATAGAAATGAAGGGGACGCACAGGACTTCGATAAAAATGAAGGGGATGCACAGGCTTGGATAATAGAATTGAAGGGGACGCACAGGTTTGGATGGATAGAAATGAAGGGAATGCACAGGCTTGGAGGTTGTCTAGAGAAGATTAGATAGATAGACAGAGCATCTTGTGTCGCACAAGTTTCTGGAAATATGTCAAATAAGGTAAATCGACAAAATTTGTCTAAAGACATAGCATTAAGAATTATTAAGAAAATAGATTATGGTGGACTGCTTGCAATGTAAAGCAAGTCGCATTAGTGAAGAAAGTACGCTGAAAACACATCTCCCTTGATGCTTTTCAATCTTTTGTGAATATATAATTAAAATGCGGCTTTATATATTTACAGATAATCAAAGCAGAAGATGATGCAGTGTGATCTACGTCAGACTATGAACGCACAATTATTTTAACAGCTGAAAGTGAAAGTAACCCTGCCGCATGAGGAAATGAAATAACCACGTTATGATTTATATATGTAAAGAAGAAGGAATGACTAGTAGTTGGATTGAAGCTGATGACGTGCATATTAAAAAAAGGCATTGGCCCAAAGGTGCTAAAGATATTTATATTTTGTTCTTACATAAAAAGGATAATAAATAAATAAGCCAACAAAAATTACCACGCTATGGAACATCAGGATAGCGCACAGCACGGTTTCACGCACAAGAAAACTACAAAATGTGTGAAATCCTCACAAAATTACCTTTTTACAAAAGGTACAAAAAAGAGCGCCAAGTATATATATACCATCAAAAAGACTCCCATTTAAAAACATTGTCGTAAATTAATACCCATCAAAAAGAATCCCATTTAAAAACATTGTCGTAAATTAATACCATCAAAAAGAATCCCATTTAAAAACATTGTCGTAAATTAATATAAATTTATTAATGTTCTATATTTATCTTTAGAAAAATAATGATATACAACAATTGCGCCAATTATCACAATGGCTATTTATACAAAGAAAAAATCACAATGGTACAATGGAAAAATGTATTAAATAATATTAAGCAGATGTATTTTTATACAAATAAATATTTTAATACGAATAAATATTTTATTCAAAATACTTGGCGCTCATCTTCTTCTTTTGGTAATTGTGCGGACCATAAAATTAATTTTCATCACGGTCAACGTTCCGACCATACTTTTTATTCTTTTATACTTTAGCGAAACACGGTTTATTGCCTGCCGAGCGTAGAGGAATTAGCTTGTAGGAATTGGGGATTAATCCTAAAATATTTTCCGCTGTTCTGCAAGTTACTTGGCAGATGTTTCCTAATTACTTTATATCGCGTAGGGGGTCGAAGGTCTAGTGTCATAAAGCTGTAGTAAACCGTAGTCCGCTACAAATCCGTTAAGGGCAGCTGGAAAACCGGCACGGGGAAAAACCCAAAACACCGGTGTTACTTTATTATTTTATTTTTCCACTTCTACACGTACGATCAGCGACGTGGGAGTTTCTTCGTGACCAATAGTATTTAGAGTTTTACAGAAGACTCCGCCCTCAGAAGGATGCACGTCCTGATGGAAATAGTGTTTGAACCGCGACTTACGGGGATAGTTAGTCAGTATAGGAAACATTTCTGTACGCTTCAGACTTGTGTAGTGTCAGTCTGACAGTGTTAGCTTTTTCGACAACATCGTGAAATGGCGAAAAAAATTGTGTTGTCGAGCGAGGAGGACGACAAATTGGTAGAGGCTGTAGCCCCTAATCGTGTCCTCTATGACGCCGCTCACCCGGAGCATAAAAAATACGAAGTGAAGAGCAAGGTGTGGAAGAAAGTGTCAACTATCGTGAACAGAACAGGTACAGTATTCTTTAATTATATTTTTTTTCATCAGTTACAGCTAATAATACAATCGAAAAGCCATTCATATAATTAACCCTTTCGGCTCTGTTGGGACACATATGCCTCAGTGAATGTTTGTGATGGACAAGTTTTATTTTGGTAGGCTGTCTGGCTGCAGCGTAGCAATGATAGAAATCTCGTGATTTATACTAGGTGTAATTGAACAATTCTCTGAAATTTTTTATCGTAGCCTTTATATTCATAGTATGTTACAACTGTTTTGCTTAAAAGGTTTTTAAATTATTGTTTTCATTGATCTTACAATTAGTGAGCATAGAGATGTGCATATGTGTTTTCATTTGCAATTTTTAAAACCGAGCTACAACTTTCAAATTTGATCTGTACCTATCCGCAGCCAAGTACAAGCGACGTCTGCAAAAAAATATAATAAAATCCAAATCGAAAAAGGTTGTGTCGAAAGGGTTAAAGTATAATGATACACTATTTTGAGGGCACAATATTCAAACACGCTTCCTATCAAATACTCCAATGCTGTTTGCAATATTCTCTTTCATCCTAAAGATTTTTGCAATTTTTTCCAAAGCGGAAATTTTAGATTGCGGTAAAAATATGGGCACTGATTTGTCGCATAATTGTTTCAATACATCTCTTGCAACAACGCTTACACTCGATCACGAAAGTAGTCAGATACCCGTTGAAATAGAATAACTTTTTTAGAGTTGGGCCAAATGACTTGAGCTGTTTGGAGAAGGTAGAAGGATTAGGTTACCAGGTGACGTGTTTTGTCGTTTTGAAAGAAATTGCAATTGTGCGGAATAGCGAAGAAAATAGTGATGGTCGCTTTTCGACGAAATTTTCAGTTCATAACCCTAAAACGTACTTAAATCTATAAAAGGTCTTTCGTTGATTGTTATTACATCCCCCAAAAAAGACCGTGTATTTGACACTACACACTACAGAAGTGAAACTTACTTACTTGCAAATCTACATATAGTTGCACCGGGTAAGAAATATGTTAGATTTGTTAGGTATTCTCAATGAGTATAAATGATTTATTGAATATTTTGCTTTATTATTGGGAAGTTTCCATAGATTCATATCCCAGGAAAGAGACAATAGGCCTATGATAACTAAAGTATGAAATATTTTGAATATATTTGATTGTAATTTATCTAAATATCTGACCAATAGAGCGTCACACAGAGGCGGGTCTGTTCGAAATCATGACCAAACGAAAATTCTTTTTTTATTTTTAGAATCTATGTAGTGTACACTAGCGGACAAAAAGTTACCACTTTTTCGATTTGTTCTATTTTTGTTGTTTTTTAGCATACGTTTGGGACAGTGGTATTTGTTTAATATGCATATTCTGATGAAGAATTTAAAGCTGTATAAAACCCAGTTAAAGTTGAATTTATTTAACTGACAAACAAAAGTGTTACATGACATTGAATGGGGTTAAATTTTTGGGACCGACAAAGAAGTTACCACGTTTATTAACTTTGTTACTTTGTCCTAAACGCAAAAGGTGCCACCACAAAATATTAGATTTTTTTTATTAATGTTCAAAAGTGGTAACTTTTTGTTCCGTTTAAAAATGTGTTGTCTTGTTTAATGTTATGTGAGGTTTTTGTTTGTTAGTTAGATAACTTTTACTGTAACTGGATTTTATACAGCTTTTAATTCTCTTTCAGAATATGTATATTAGGCACATACTGCAGTTTTGAATTGATATTGAAAAGTAATAGAAGTAGAGTGGTTCGAAAAAGTGGTAATTTTTTTGTCCGCTACTGTACATCATTTATGAAATTTCAGAGCATGTTTTTTCGTTAAAATCAATTTTTAATCTGCAATTTTCTAAGAGATATGCAACGTGTCGTTACACGTTCAGCGTCATGAGGCCGATTCACTCTATTGTGCGTGACGAAGTTTCACTTCAAAAGTTATTCCATTTCAAAGGGTATCAAAATACTTTCATCAGCCGCTGTATGTATCCATATCATATTCCACATGCAAATAATAACGACCTGAATGTTTCTCTTGTAGCCACGAACGTGCATAATATGTATTATTTAATTATTTCAGCTAGTGACTGCAAGTACAGGTGGCGTAACATACGCGACAACTATATGAAACATAAACGCGCAAATAAGTATGGTACGGGCTCAGCAGCACAGCCAAAATCGAAGTGGCCGTTGCTAACCAGCCTGGAGTTCTTGGAAAGTGTGCCAATCGAGCGAAGGCAGGTATTTTTAAGCACAATATGATTTTCAAAATCATATTAAATCTTACAAATTTGTTTTCTTCATTTTATTACAGTACCCAGAGTAATATGGAAGTTCCTCAGGAGGCTGAAGCGCTTGAGCACATCGCCGAGAAGCACTGCGCCAGAAGCATCGCTAGATGTTTTTGAAAATGGCGAGAATTTTGCACAGCTCGACATAGAGCCTTCAAGGAGGAGAACCTCAGACGAGGCGTCCACTCCAGCACCAAAAAGGCGCCGGAGTAATTCAAACGCCGTTTTAGAAATGTTTGAAAGAAATATGGCGGAGAGGCAGAGGGTACTGACTAACATCACCAGGCCACCACCAGAGCAGGATTCTGACCGCATCTCACTACTTTTCCGAAGCATTGCGGCGACTGTTCGGACCTTTCCGCCAGAGTTTATTCTGGAAGCGAAGGCTGCTGTTTTTAACATAATCAGCGAAATTGAATTAAAATCGTTACAAGCAGCACCATAACTTCCCATCTCGTTACATCGACTCTGCGGACATTTTGGCTTTGCCCAGAAACTTTAAACGCGTGTTACTCGAATATTTTATTCTCCTCATTTTTTCCTGATTGCGAACGACTGGAAGTTCAGATCGACTTTGAAACAATTACAGGATGTGTAAAACATGTGCCATTTTGGCCCAAACCTCTGATATGGGCGTACAAATTCGAGATTTCCATAAAAAAATTAAGAAGTCACCGGATTTTTTTTTATGAAAATCTCGAACTTTTACGGACCATATCAGAGGTTTGGGCCAAAATGGCACATGTTTTACACATCCTGTAATTTTTTCAAAGTCGATCTGAACTTCCAGTCGTTCGCAATCAGGAAAAAATGAGGAGAATAAAATATTCGAGTAACACGCGTTTAAAGTTTCTAATGGTACATTGGCCACGTTTAAATAACGTTTGCGGGCTTTGGCTCGTAGTAACGTCTCTGTACTCGTCCGTTAATTCTAATTCTATTTTAATTTTATTACTTCATTAGTTTTATTATTTTCTTGCAATTATTGTTTGTTTACTTTTGTACTGGATTTTCGTCTCTTTTCTTTTCTTTCACATTGCTTCTTTTTTAACTTTATGAATTGTTCACTGTAATCTAAAGGGTCTTTACCCGTGAATAAATAATTATAATCATAATAATAATAACTATTATACTCCCGGCATGGCCTCAAATCGCGCCAAGGACAATAAAATGTAATAAAATATGTTTCTGAAAAATTAACTTGCTTTAATGTCACGAAGATCTTTCCTTGTGGTGAAATCTAATGTTCCTCTATCATAAATGATGTTTTGTTAGATCCTTACCAATGTGATTTAAAACAAAATCAACTTGTTCTGTATTTAATCGGAAGAATTATGTATATGTTGTTCGGTTATCCACTAACAATAAGTGATTTTTTATTAATATCCTGCCATTTCTATATTCTTTTTATTTCATTTCTTCTACTCCTTCCCAAAAGTGCAAATAGAAGTTCACAATTTCCCTTATCTTCTTCTGATAAGTGTCCGCACATACGTATAAATATATTTGTCTCATTTCCTCTGATTAATTCGCACTTGTGAAATGCACAGGCAAGTATGGACTGGTCTGCGTAGGTATTCCAAGTTCCGCTATACCTGAATAGCTTGAACAGGGTTGTCATAAATGCCGTTAGTTTATTGCTCTTGGTTCAGGCCGTCTCCCAACCATTGCCAGAACGACACTCGTTACTTCGACTCCGAAGTGAAAGTATCGCTCCAAAACAAGTGACTTTCTTAACGATATTATATAGTGTCTGTGAAACGATAGTAGTGATCTCAGAAATTTGACAGATTTGCGAAATGAACCGCAATTTTATTCCGTTGGTGGTACAATTGCTGCAAGAAGAGGCAGAAGATAAGGCACTTCTGTTAGCGCTGTTGGAAAGAATGAAGAAGAGAAAGACAGTGAGCAGGTTATACGCAAATCGAAATAGAGAGGGCTACGGCAGGGTACTAGTTGCGAATCACTTGGAGGATAACGAAATGACATATAGACAATTCTTTCGTTTGAACAAGGAGCAGGTTGCCTTTGTGTTAAACCTCATCGGAAACGAGATAAAAACATCCCCATCCGCGAGAGTGGAACACCCAATTTCACCACAAGACAAGTTGCTGGTGACATTAAGGCAAGTTAATTTTTCATAACCAACGATTAATTATCAACGGTTAACGGGATATTTTCAAAAAATGTCGAAGTCGAATCGACTATTAATTTTTCTCAAAGAGAGCTCTTCTGTCCAATAAATCCAGTATAGTTTTCGAATCATTTCTGTGCCTTTTTCACACTGAACTGGACGGATATCTTCTTCCTCCAAGGAGGAATATTGTTTTCTGACTATGTTTTTACTATAACATCCATCGACGTTCCTGGAATGTCACTACCCGTAGTGTTTCTAATGTGTTGAACCTCTTCAGTTTGTTGCACATTACTCTGGGTACTATAATAAAATAAATGAAATGAATTTTTAAAATTTATTATATTTTAAAACTCGTATTGTGTGTACAAAATATTTGCCTTCTCTCAAAAAATACATTGTCCCAAAAACTTTGCTTATCCAACAACGGCCATTTAGATTTTGGCTTTTCTGTCGACCTTGTACAGTATTTATTGTCCCGCTTCATTTTCACGAACGTATCGCGAGTGCTCCCCCATCTTTTTTTACAGGCAGCAGCTGAGACAATTAGATAATATATTTTTTGCAGGTTCATCGCTACTGGAGAAAGTTTCAGATCCTTGTCGTTTGCATTTAGAATATCGTACGGCTACATAAGTGTGATTGTCAGAAACGTTCTGGAGCAATTATGCAATAAGTTAGTACCGATATTCCTACCGAAACCAAGTGTTCTGGATTTGCAAAATATCGCGCAAGATTTTGACACGAAGTGGAATTTCCCAAACTGTATTGGTGCATTAGATGGCAAGCACGTGCGAATAGTGTGCCCCCAAAATAGTGGATCACTGTACTACAATTTCAAAAACTATTTTTCTATTGTATTACTAGCTCTAGTAGACGCAAATTATAAATTTGTCGTGACCGACGTTGGGTCGTATGGAAAGGAAGGCGATAGTGGAATTTTCCAGAAATCTGCACTGGGTCAGCAAATTCGATCCGGACAATTTAATTTCCCCGTCGACAAGGCATTACCAGGATCTGATGTGGTGGTCCCGCACGTGATTGTAGGCGATGAAACTTTCAGGCTGACAAAAAATATGATGAAGCCGTATCCCAAAAACCAAGAAGATCACACAAAAACAATATTTAATTACCGTTTATGCAGAGCAAGAAGATTATCGGAGAATGCTTTTGGAATCCTGTCGCAAGTTTTCAGGATATTTCATTCACCAATAGCGGCGCTGCCCGAAACAACAGACCACATCATCACTGCAACATGCTGCTTACACAATATGTTGCGTGATGAACATCTCAGTGGTGGTCAACGTGAAAATCCCGATCGTAACATATCCACGAACAATATGTTGCCGTTGTGTCGACCCGGAGGCTACGGAGATTCCGAGGGTTTTGCGGTGCGCCACAAGTTTAAAAATTATTTCAATGCACCAGAAGGGTCAATAGCGTGGCAGCCGGAAGATATTGAAAGGGGTGTATCGATGTAGTCATCTGATGGAGATGTCTAAAGGACTGCGCGTCGATTTTCCTGTAACGATGGTAAACACGGTAGTAAATAATAATTTAAGGGCTGCCGTTGTAGTGTGGTAGTTAGCATGATATGTATATGGTATATATGTTCATATTTTTGTACGTGCAGAAAAAGGAGTGATGAGCCAATGGCGTGGTCAGGGAGTTTCGCCGACGAACGGGAAGGATACTGGAGGCTCGTCGAGGAGGACGGCCCCTGTGCAACGCCGCAACATCAAGGGAGATGGTCAATGATGTGAATGAGGTGTTCACATAAACACACGTCTGTGTGACTGTGAGTGAACACAGAAACTAAGACCATTTCGAAAAATCCAAAAATGGACATCGGATTGTCCGACGTTGGTGTGATAGTGGATGAGCATGTGTTGCTCTAGATCAAGTCGACTTTGGTTTGTACATAATACGCGGGATTATGCCCAGACAGCGAGCGTGTGGTTACTTTCTGATGTTGTGGGATGCCAGGTCAACATGATTAAGGTCATCAGGAATTTCACGTCAGTAATTATCGTCCCGACTTGTTTGTCCATTGGGGAAAATATAAGTTGACCACTGTGACATTTGGTATTTACGCTGCTCATGTAAAATTTGGAGCTAATATTCTGTTTCTTCTAGATAATAAGTCCGAGAACAAACTTAAGGTCAGGCTGGCCGAATGTAAGGAATATGGGAGCGGCCATTTAGCTGTCGTCGAGGAGGGTCTCGGAAAAGAGAAAACGCGATTGGCACTAGAGGGTGTCATACACCAGGCCTGTCCGGGGACTGTTCGATTACTTACATTATTCACAACATTTAACGATTTAACTAACCACTTCTGTTCTTAATTCAAAAGGGTAAAATATGTCACTTGCACCCCTTTGGTTGTAAGTGCCTCATGTATGATGAAAGAATAAATAAATATAATTAGAAATAATAAAGAAAGAACAAAAATGCCTCCCCTGTTGTGTTCAATTTAATTGACACTTCTCTCTACACATTTTCTTTCCCTCCGTAATTCTTGTAGTCTTTGCTCTTACAATCATAAAGGAGCTCATATTAGTAGCTTATAAGAAATATATAAAAATACATAATCCCCCCACAACTTTTGAATTCTGACTGGTTTCCTTGCTTCTTGGGATTCTGTTCCACTGTGGCAATGTACTTGGTTTGGAGTTGTCTCGGCCCCCCTCTTAATAGCTGGCTTTTGAACCGATCGTGTCCGAGTTTTGCCCAGCCGAACTGAAATCAAATTGCCCGCTCATGGCGGTCATGCTTGTAGCTCGAAACGAGTCTCGGGATCCCGAGAACTTCGGGATCTCGAGCAATACGAAAGTATCGGGGCTCCGCCCGAATTGTTCCGACCCGTCCCGAGCGCCGGGAACCCGAGCCTCGGGACGACCCGCACACTCCTAGTCGCAGGCAAGGAGATTCAGCCTAGCCAGTCGCTGGGTCAAATCGCTGCGACTGGTCGCATGTAGGAGATCCCGCCTTTAGAGCGAAAATGTATGCACTTCGCGTAGACGGCAAAAAAGATACGAAAAAGGCGAAAAGCGTCAAGACAAACGTCATAGCTAGAACGATAACTTTCGACGACTACGCGCAGTGTTTGCAAAGGGAGATCGAAATAGTTCGCAGACAATCATGCATACGGTCTAAATTGCATAAAGTGTACACCATTTCGGAATCTAAAATCGCTCTAAGCCCACACGACGACAAGCGGCATATCGTATCCGATTCAACCGACACTCTGCCCTGGGGACATTACCAAATTCCATTGTAAAATAGAAATTATTGAATTTATTGTATAATATAAAATTGTTCGCAAAGGTATGGAAATTGTTTGCAAATGTATAGAAATTATTATAAATAGCGAAATTATTGCAAAAAAATTGTTCATACATGTATAGAAATTATAAATAGCGGAATTAATGTGTAAAAAAAATAAGAATTGTTCACAAATTTACATATATGTATCATTGTATTTATTGAACCATGTATTATTATTATTTTACAATACATTATTTTTATTTATCCAAGAATTGTGTGATTTATCAAACCCCAGCAACTTGACGTACACCTTATCCCCCTTTCTACGCAACACTTTTTCCACTAGATACACATCAGGATCGGTGACGCGTTGCAGCGCGTGTTCATAAAATCCTCCAGCAACGGGTTTTCCACAGGAATCGACGAGTAGATACGTTGCAGGATTAGTTGTCTGTACTTTGACTATCTCGAACACCTCCGTTGTCCAATTCGGCGTATAGCCTTTATCGAAGATGGTTTTAAATTTGCTCACGCGCACAAACTCGCCCAACTTGAATCTTGCTGGTGCAGCGATCTTTATGTTGCTGTATACGGTGGCTAGCAGCGTGTCGGCGATCGCAGGGGTAACATCGCAAGGACGCATTCTGATGGTTCTATGTTTTCGTGCGTTATACTCTGCAAGTAGACTTGGTAGCGCATCGGTCCATCTATAGGCTCCATTCAGCGTAAACAGTTTCCACATATTGTTCTTCAAAGTTCGATTGAAACGTTCTACAACAGAGGCCTTCATCACCGAATACGTCGAATAATGATTAATGTCGTGCTTTGTCAAGAGTTTCTGCACATCGGTGTTGTAAAATTCTTTTCCTTGATCGGTTTGCAAATTTTTCGGATATCGATCTCTAAATATCTTTGCAAGCGCTTTGGTCACCTCAGCACCACTTTTAGTCTTGAGCGGCGCCGCCCATGCATACTTGCTCAACACATCGATGACGGTGAGTATGTAGTGGTGACCCTGGTTGAATCGCGAGTATGGACGCATTTCTACAATGTCAGCTTGCCACAGATCATCGTATCCATGCACGATGACGCGCCTCCGCGGAAAATGTCTTCGAGCTGGAGCGTGCAATTCCTGAACAAGTTGTAGCTTCTTCTGGCCATGGTTTCTTTTACTCTTGGATTTCGATAATGGCTGCATGTTTGATCGCAGGGGTGTCTTGGACACGAATGATGCGATAATTATCGGGTACATGCATTATGTGCTTCCCGTCGATCTGAGAAAATTCTGGACAAGTTGCTGCTCCGTAGCAAAAGCGGTTATAGCCTCTTTAACTTTACGAATTTCATTGTCCGGCTGCGGGATAGAATTCAACACTTGTGATATCTTTTGAACGCTGTTTTGCAACGTCAGCATATCTGTCTGAAACACGACCAGCTTCCTCTCTAATTCTTCCTGCTGCTCTCTCAAAAGTTTAATGCTCTTTTCCACGTATAGTTTATTGATGGCATCGGTGTCGGCCACCGGCTGAGCTACGCGTCGTATCTTGTGCGATTTTGCATCAAAGTCAGCACCGGTCACGCAAAGAGCGTTATCTCGCATGTAATTTCGAAGCAAATCGCTCCATTTGTAATAGTCCATTCTAGCTGCTCCACTCTTCTCGAGCGATACCCCAAATTTGTTGATTGGCATCTCGATGCATACTGTGCACATCATCGGTGCGCGGTTTTATATAATGAGGCCTACCTCGCGGAGTTCCTCGATAATCGATAGAATTTCAGGATCGTGAGAGTTGTTACCCGCCTCACGCGACGCTTCGAGCAAACGGAATCGATCCACCAGCTCGTTGGGATCGTCCCAGTGCACATAATCGATCTTGTTATCGTTTACCACCATGACTCGCGGTACCGTTAGACCTTTCCTTGCTCTACTAGCCGATGCACGGGGAATTAGCGGTGCAATTACATGTTTGTACTTGTATCCCTTGTTGCTCAATATGGGATTTTTAGCACCATAACCACGTCTGTGAGCATTCGTTGCCAACAGTATACTTTTGTATTTTTGTTTATCAGCTTCGGTGTATACAATATCGTCGGGAATTCTCTTAAAAATCAATTCGTAAATACCGGGTGTTCCTCTGTATTTTACACCATCTATGATTATATTATCATCCTTGTCTATATCGAAAGCCTTATTCCCAAGCATCGTTCTATTATCGCTAAAACATACACCGTACACATAGTCCATTGCTGTATCCTTATCACCACTTAGGATTGTGCTCATGTTTCTTGTCCCTCGGATGTTTGAAGTTGCTGTATAATAGATGTTACAAACGACTCATTGGGGCTAGTTTCGAAAACGTCGTCGTCGTCATCATTAGCTGTGAGCAACTGCACACTAGGAAATGTATTTATTGGTGTGGGGGGAACGGGAGACTCGTTTGATGTAGCATTCTGTCGTTTCCGCTTCGATTGAACTGGTGTGAAGGTTACGGGTGAATATTCCAATGACACGTGTTGTTTCCTATTTCTCTTGCGCGATGTGTTCCCTTTCGGCTTGATTTTTGTTTTACACGTTAACGTTTCATTCCCTTCAACGTCTGTGCTCATCAGCGGTGATGTGTCAGCTTCTACCGCTGTAGTATTTTCCACAATATATTTCAATGGTTCGACGAGATAGGTTTAAAGTATCTCTCCAACGCGATATCTTCCTCCATCTTGCCAGTTTTCAAAGCCTGATGTTTCTTGCGAATGGATTCGTTGGTTTTTACAATTTCCTTCCCTATTCTCTCATGATCCTTAATCTCCAGAGTATCGATATCAATCATCGTTGTACCGCAGACGTTGCTTTCTCACCGACGCACAGTGGTCCCAAATCGCCAAAAGCTGGCCAAAACTCAATTTTCGAAGTATATAGCAGCTTTTTGCTATTATAGCATATTTGTTGTACATACATTAGTGCATCAAATGCCGCTTGAATTTCTTAAATATATTGATTGGTTACTGAGATATAGGCTGTCAAAGTTGACGAAATTCCATGCTCCTTAATGTCTTGAAAAGGGGAGCATGTTTAATGTGTCAGAGAAAGTTTATCTGAAAAAATCCATATGTGCAACAGTTTACCATTAAAGTAGGCGTTATAAACATAAACTTTCCACAGAAACAAAGTAAAATATCTTTGAATTTACCCATGTAATTCTCTTCTCAATGTGTCATAAATCTAAGTCACGTTTTAATAAAACGGAAGGAAAACAAAGATGAGTGTCACCGAGTGTCACGCTGTAACAAGTTTCTTGATATAAAGTAATATGTCAAGTATGATATCCAATTGAGAAAATTTGCGGAAATTTGCGATTTTTTAAAATATTTAAATTTAAAGAGCCAAGTAGGGGTATCAACGCTGTCTATACTTTGTCCCACCAGAGCGTATTGATGATATCTCTGCAAAATTTAATATATTTGTAAAAAATGTAATATGAGATAAAAAATTTATCGAAAACACTAGTGTGATCTTACTTCATAATGGGTCCAAGATTATAACTTGACAATGTTTCGGTTTGAAGCGACCAGTTCAATGCAGGAAGACCACTTCCAAAAGATCTGCTTTTTCAATGATTTAAACAAAACTAACACTCTATTAGCCAATGATATATTGTTGTATATGGTATACCGGGATATACAGGGTGTCCCAAAAATGCTGCGGTTCCTTGAAGGGGGTGATTCAGGGGGTGATTGGAAACAACTTTTTCCTTTGCGAAAATGTTCTCCGAGGTTTCGTTAACGAGATATTTACAAAACGAACCGACCAATCAGAGCCCGAGATTGGAGGCCGAGTCCCCGCGGTAGCGTGGTTTTGCGCCGCGCTGCGACTACGAACAAGCAACTCGGCATGCATCGAAGGAAATTGCAGAGAATGGCAAATGAAAAAGACGTAACAAATAAAATCGAACATTTTGTCATGGTTTGTTTGTCATTTAAAGTGAAAAATGAATAAAGGATAAATGGATGAAAATCATGCGTAACGTAAAAAGACAAATACAAAGGTTTTTTTTAGAAGAATCGAAAATAATAATTACTTGGAGTGAGAGGATAAGGAACACGTAAATTTCCTTTTTTTAATAATGTACAAACGAAAAGGTAATGCAACAGGGAACGAGCGAAAAGTGATCGTAGTTCGTTATTGTGATAAAAATCCATAGTTCAATAACGTCCAACACTGTTGTTGATAATGAATAACTCCGTTTAAAAACTGCGAAAAAAATTTACGTACGGAAATTTGGAGAATTATCAGCGGAAATTAGCCATAACCTGCGTTAAATTTAAAAAATAATAGTCGCCAATAATGTACCTAAAACTCACCCTTTCGGAAATTCACCTGCAGCTTGAAAATCTGTGTCACTAGGTCACTGAACCGATCCTGGTCATCGACAGACGCGCCGAATGCACAGCTGATCTCAGGTACACGACGCCATCCAAAGTTAAAGGTCGCAACGTCAAGTGCGTCCGGGTTAATGTACCGAATATTCACTTCACTGCACGGCTACTAACACTGATCACTTAATTTATTTTTCATGGAACGTGTTGTTCCTACGTTATAAAAATTGGTGGAAATGAATTTTTACTTGGCGTTCGGAGCCGTGGGTATTTCCGCGCAAATTCTCACGCTGCAGCACTTGCGTCCTCGTTGTTCGAGGGGTGCAACCAGAACATCGCGTAATACTCTTAAGCAGAGAACATTTCTGCGACGTGATTGCTTGCTGACTGACAAGATTTTTTCCAAGCGACTTCTTCTACCCTCAAATAGTTTCTCTCGTGCCATTATGAGTTGACCCCCACCAGGCCAAGAGGCTTCAGGTGAAAAGAAGCCAGCATATTTTCGAAACACACGTGCTTCGCAGAAGTGCAACGAACGGACTATCGTGCACTTTTACAAAAGTCCGCGTTCCGTCCTTTTACTGCCAATGTACTCATTGCTTCGAGGTAGGCAGCAGACACCACGTGCATCCCTCCCAAACGGCCACTGTCCTAAAGAGGTCCTCTTCACAGCAGTATCTCCTCCCCAAGGCTTCACTCGCACGGAATTCGTCGACGCAGAGCATTTCGCTAGGGTCGCGGTTTATGACCGTACTGTCCCACTAGTCGACGGTAGACAACGGTTTCCTACAGTTTTGGGTAATTTATGGCTTAGTTGGTTCCGGCTCGTAGCAGACGTGAACTCAGAGTATCGGAAAATGGAAACTGGAAACAGGATTTTTTTCTTTATAACAACTCGAAGACTTTCTGTTTCTCTTCTCTTCCGTCCCTTTCGAACCGAAACACGTGGTGTCTGCTGCCTACCTCGAAGCAATGAGTACATTGGCAGTAAAAGGACGGAACGCGGACTTTTGTAAAAGTGCACGATAGTCCGTTCGTTGCACTTCTGAGAAGCACGTGTGTTTCGAAAATATGCTGGCTTCTTTTTACCTGAAGCCTCTTGGCCTGGTGGGGGTCAACTCATAATGGCACGAGAGAAACTATTTGAGGGTAGAAGAAGTCGCTTGGAAAAAATCTTGTCAGTCAGCAAGCAATCACGTCGCAGAAATGTTCTCTGCTTAAGAGTATTACGCGATGTTCTGGTTGCACCCCCCGAACAACGAGGACGCAAGTGCTGCAGCGTGAGAATTTGCGCGGAAATACCCACGGCTCCGAACGCCAAGTAAAAATTCATTTCCACCAATTTTTATAACGTAGGAACAACACGTTCCATGAAAAATAAATTAAGTGATCAGTGTTAGTAGCCGTGCAGTGAAGTGAATATTCGGTACATTAACCCGGACGCACTTGACGTTGCGACCTTTAACTTTGGATGGCGTCGTGTACCTGAGATCAGCTGTGCATTCGACGCGTCTGTCGATGACCAGGATCGGTTCAGTGACCTAGTGACACAGATTTTCAAGCTGCAGGTGAATTTCCGAAAGGGTGAGTTTTAGGTACATTATTGGCGACTATTATTTTTTAAATTTAACGCAGGTTATGGCTAATTTCCGCTGATAATTCTCCAAATTTCCGTACGTAAATTTTTTTCGCAGTTTTTAAACGGAGTTATTCATTATCAACAACAGTGTTGGACGTTATTGAACTATGGATTTTTATCACAATAACGAACTACGATCACTTTTCGCTCGTTCCCTGTTGCATTACCTTTTCGTTTGTACGTTATTAAAAAAGGAAATTTACGTGTTCCTTATCCTCTCACTCCAAGTAATTATTATTTTCGATTCTTCTAAAAAAAACCTTTGTATTTGTCTTTTTACGTTACGCATGATTTTCATCCATTTAT
This sequence comes from Andrena marginata, assembly GCA_963932335.1. Lineage (NCBI taxonomy): Eukaryota > Metazoa > Arthropoda > Insecta > Hymenoptera > Andrenidae > Andrena > Andrena marginata. The sequence goes on from OZ010660.1 coordinate 21,129,934, forward strand.
CCTTTATTCATTTTTCACTTTAAATGACAATCAAACCATGACAAAATGTTCGATTTTATTTGTTACGTCTTTTTCATTTGCCATTCTCTGCAATTTCCTTCGATGCATGCCGAGTTGCTTGTTCGTAGTCGCAGCGCGACGCGCGGCCACACTACCGCGGGAACTCGGCCTCCAATCTCGGGCTCTGATTGGTCGGTGCTTTTTGTTAATATCTCGTTAACGAAACCTCGGAGAACATTTTCGCAAAGGAAAAAGTTGTTTCCAATCACCCCCTGAATCACCCCCTTCAAGGAACCGCAGCATTTTTGGGACACCCTGTATGGAAGAACCGAGCGGAGGAGAACGACTGTTTATATTAAAGTCCCGAAGGAAATTGGGATTGTATAAACACTGTATCGATAAGGAGCAAGAATGGATTTCAGAGCCAAGGGGAAAATGCGTGGCAGTAGAAATGATGAGTTTGTCACTGAAGTCCGAAAAAAATTCCAAAAACGATTGGAAATTAACATCGTCATATTAAATTCGACATTCTAATTATATAATTTTAGTAAAAAATCGAAGAATCCATTTTCACAAAAATTAAAACCAACATTCACACCAGTGATATTAGATTCGCCATTTTGTTTTTTTGGAATTTTGAACCCAGGTTCGTAGTCAGTCACCTCGAACACCTTGGTATACCAAGCTTCGTCCAATATGATCTTTTTCTGATATACGCGTCCGCCATATTGGATTCGCCATTTTGTTTTAACAAATTTGAAGTTCAGATTCGTAATCAGAGACCCCAAAAACCCCCGAGCACCGATTTCTGACTAAATTGAAGTACGTTTTGATGGGTTTGCCGCTTTTTAACGATTTGGGACCACTGTGCGACGTGTTGATGACAATTGACCATCTCATGGTATGGCAAATTGGTTATATCCCTTTCTATAACGTCCATTAGACATCGCGCTATCCTTGTCTATTACCACGAAACCATACTCCCGTTGCCAACAATTACGACACGAGGCGCAGAAATCCTCGTAAGACATGTCAGTGTTTACGTGATCGTTGTACACATGTTTCAAGTTGGTACCATTCTGCTTAAACAGAATCAGCAGATTCGCATTGTCGCGTAGGGGATAGGTGCTATAAAGGGGACACGTCTTAAATGGGACAAATCGAATTTTACGGTTATTTTATATTAAACTCACTTATAGTCGTAAAAGGGACAGCATAACAAATCTTAAATGGGACGACCGTTTCATGGCTGTCCCTCTCATACACATGTACTGCTGGACACTATATGTATTATACTTTCCTGTAAAGTTATTAGTGTATCATCTGATACAAAGATGACATTGTTTTAAATTATGAATTATTAGTTGATGGTGTATTGTCTCAAATTTAACAATTAATAAAGTGACTATTCAAAGCAACAAACTTTAGCGTCAAAAAAATGTGTGGCAATAAATTAGCCCTCGTTATAACTTATAAATTTGCTACAGTTGTATGTAAATATCGTGTATTCAAATTGTTTTCACTGACTTATTTACTTCTTAAGGCTCGTATAGACTGGGCGATAATCGCCGGCAACTTTGTTGCCAGCGACTCCAGCGGGTCGCCTGGCGACTCGCTCGGATGCATCGGCTAGTCTCCAGCGACTTTTACGGAGCGGCTGGTATCCAGCGACTTGTGTCCGGCGACTCGGCAACTTGTGTCCCCCATTTTATGACCCAGACCCTTCGGCGTCCATTCCAAACTCTATTTAGTAGCCATGGATCCGTCAATAGCTATGGGTGTTGGCGCCGCGTTCATTGTAATAGCATCGACCAAAAGAAAAAGAAAAAAGCCGTTGGTGGAAAAAGGTGTTTTTGAGAAATGGAGAACATTACGGCGATGATTTAATGCTTCGACTGTTATTTGAAACAAACATTTCTTGAAAGTCTTGATTGGTCTTGAAGGTCTTGATAGGTCTTGAAAGTCTTGACAGTTCGAGGTTCGGGAACACGAGCTTCGGATTATTATCTAAATTAATTATTAATTAATTAAGTATCTAAATTATCGGAATGACATAAAAGTCCATACATCGAAGCGTATGGGCTGACGCGTTAATGAATTCTCACTTCTTTCACCTCCCATATCTCACAAACTAATTGTTACCTCAACTTGAAAATTTGTTGTGATTGATGTCTCATCATAAGCTATCATTTGGCACAAAATTCAGTTCCAAACTAAAAAAGGCCACATTTTTGGGTCACTCTTTATTCGATACATCGATGTATTTCATTCGATGCATCAGAAGAGGCTGATCAAACCAATGACCCAGACTGCTGGTTGATCATGTGATTTTTCTCGACTTTGGGAAAAAATTACTCATTTGATCCTCCTTGCCTATGGTCAATACAATGTTTGATATTGTAGCAAAAATAATATGGAAAGAAAAATTCAGAATCAAATCTATTTATTATCATTACTATAACAGTATTTTATTTAAATGTCCCAGTTTTGTAGGCGTAGTAAAAGTAATAGTTTGTTGAATCGTTTTAGTCCAATCCATTTCTTTGCTGGAGGTTAAACGATTGTGCAAAGTATTACTTTTACCATGCCTACAGAAGGAACCCTGGGACATTTAAATAAAATACTGTTATTGTAATGATAATAAATGGGTATGATTCTGAATTGTTCTTTTCGGTTTTTTATTTTATTTCACTAGTTATGGCCTGTTAATTAATTCTAAACGCAGAAGTATTCGATGTTAAAGAAAACATCGATGCGTAGTTGCGATGCATTACATCGAGAAAAAAGTTAGTCAGATTGTATAGATTAAGAACAATACAGGGCGTGTTGAAGAAAAAAAAAGAAGAAATTGATAATTAACTGTAAAGTATTGAAGTACATCCTATAGTAAATTTTTAACGTATACATCTACTATATGATGTATATACACACACATGCATATTTATATATATTTAAATATATATATTTATTTTTAACACACATGCATATTTATATATATTTAAATATATATACATTTATTTTTAACACACACACACGCGCGCGCGCGCGTATATAAATATATATATATTTATTTTTAACATATATATATATATATATATATATATATATATATATATGTATGTATGTATGTATATATGTATATACATCATATAGTAGATGTATACGGTAAAAATTAACATATAAAATAAACACATAAATATATATGTGTGGTGTGTTGCCACAGAGTCGGCGATGTTTCCCATTCGGACCGGGAAACAGAATACAGGCACTAGACACTCGGGCGATGTTGCTCACCGACCACTTGAATATAGTTTTTCGGGAACATGTGGCCAACAGTCATTTCTAGAAGACCGTTTGAGGCAAGGGTCGAGTTGCTGTATCCCACAGCGATTGTTGCAAGTCGCCGGATACCTGAATCCGGCGACTTTCCCAGGTATATTCGTATCTCTTTAATCTTTAAAGGACGAGTCGCCAGACACAAGTTGCCGGACACAAGTCGCCGGATAAAAGTCGCCAGATACAAGTCGCTGGAGACAAGTCGGTTATCCCACCGACTCGCCAGCGACTCCAGCGACAAAGTTGCCGGCGATTATCGCCCAGTCTATACGAGCCTTTACATGATTTTTAAGAAGATTGTAGGGAAAGCGTGGTAATTCCGGCCACTTCTATTTCTTTAAATAAAAACCGCGTAACTTGACTCGGTATGGTACTGCCACCTGTTAATGATGCGGCGAGCATCTGAGTTTCCATGACGATAACAGTCTTTTGTTTCAAACAAATCCGGGAGTGTTTATTTCGCACCGTAACTTTATAGCAGTGGTCGATTTTAAAGCAAGGTAAGTTAGTACATGGAATAGATATGAATTATTAATATTAATCTCATTAAATAGAGGAATGTTTCTACTTTCAAACTCACATTTGGTTTTTAATGATATGTAAATTCAATTCAGTGTACTAATTCAAATATCTGAACCTGAGGTGTGGGGTAATTCCAGCCAAATGACTACTTTTGTGTTATTGCTCCCAATTTTGTTACAACGTAAATGTATGCTTTCTCGGTCACACTAATACAAACTAGACACTTTAAAACTATCAATTAATATAAAAAAAACTAACAAATGTGTAACTTGTTCAAATTTTATAGCATTTACTGTTTTTGTGGCCGGAATTACCCCGCTTTCCTCTATATGTCTTTTCTCGGGCATTTAGTTTTCAATTAATGTATATGTAATGTAATGTTTTCATAATCATATATTCGGCAAAAAATAATGTCGAGCAGTATAACTAGGAATGTTTTATTTTATTCAATATCTATTTCTTGCAGGGTAAAAAATGCCTCCAAAGAAAAGAACTCGAACCAGCACGGAAAAGATACAGGATGCAGTAAAAGAAGTTCTTAAACAAAAAATGTCACTAAGATCTGTTGCAAACGCTTATAATATGAGTAAATCGCATTTGGGTAGACTTGTTGCAGAAGCCAAGAAATCACCAGAAAAAGATTTTGTATATCGTCCTAACATGGGACATCGGAGAATTTTTAGTACAGACCAGGAAAATATGTTAGCGGATTATTTAAAAACATCAGCCAAAATGTGCTATGGGCTAACAACCGTTCAAGTTCGGCAATTAGCATATCAGTATGCTGTAAGACTAAACATTGTTCCTGAAAAATGGATTGAAAATGAAATAGCTACGCTAGATTGGTTAAAAAAATTTTTACAAAGAAATCACACATTAAGTGTTAGAAAACCTGAAAACACTTCCTTAGCTAGGACTGCGGGATTTAATAAGGTTACAGTCACAATTTTTTTTAAGAATTTAGAAACGTGTTATCAAAAGTTTAAATTTTCTCCAAATATGATTTGGAATGCGGACGAAACTGGTTGTAGTACCGTGACCAATATACCCAAAGTAGTGACTGAATCAGGCGTTAAACGAGTAGGGAAAATTAGTTCAGCGGAACGTGGCTCTTTGGTCACAATGTTGGCCTTTGTAAATGCAGCAGGAGGTAGTATTCCTCCGGTATTTATATTTCCGCGGGTTCATTTTAAATCCCACATGATTCAATATGCGCCTACGGGTTCTTTAGGCTTAGCCAACCAATCAGGATGGATAACAGAAGACTGCTTTCTGGAATCTTTAAAGCACTTTGTAAAGCACGTGAAACCAACTGAAAATGAGCCAGCACTGATCACACTGGGCAATCACCAGACCCATATACCCATAAATGTAATCTTATTTGCACGTCAAAATCATCTAATTATCCTGACATTCCCTCCACACTGCAGTCATCGGCTTCAGCCACTCGACATAACTGTCTTCGGGCCGTTTAAGTGACGCTACAGAGCTTCAATGAACGATTAGATGACATCTAACCCCGCAACAAGAATAAGTATTTACAATGTTCCTGAATATGCTAAAGATGCATTTTACGCTGCATTTAATATGCATAACATCGTATCAGGATTTGAAAATACCGGAATCTATCCACTTAACAAAAATATTTTCACTGAAGAGGACTTTTTGCCATCGGCAATTACGGATCATCCCTTGACAACACAACAGCTGCAGTCAAATAATGTAGTAGAAAATTCGTCGATTAATCAAGAAAACAACGAACTAATTGAATTTCTTGATGTATCCGATGATACACAAAGTATGAAGAATAAAGTTGACCTTGCTGTGCCATCAACATCCAAATGTAAGTAACCGGTTCCCGGAACATCAAGTGCAGTGAGTGTAAGGACATTCGTCCATACCCAAAAGCTCGCCCTCCTAAAATTTTACAGAAAAGGCGTAAAACTATGACTACAATCATTACGTCAATACCGGAGAAGGACAGGTGGCTTATACAATCTATGAGCGACCTACTGTCTAAATCAGAAAAATCAATAAAAAAACCTAATCGAAACCTTACAAATGAGATGACTAATGCCAAAGATATTTTTACAAACCTTTTGACAAAACTAGATCAGAAAAAGAAAAATGATGTAAAGAAAGATATCAAGACAAAAGATAAAGTAAATAATACAAAGCAAAAGAGAAAGTGCAAGGAATCTTCCAGTAGCAGTCAGATTTCAATTCCTGATTTGGATTCTTGTGATGACTGTTCTGAGTCGAGGGACATGGGCTTACGAAAACGAGCGCGCCTATTGACAAATGATTAAAAAAACAATCAGTGCTGCGTTTGTAAAGAGAACTATGTTACCAGTAAGGAAGATTGGTTCCAATGCAAAATTTGCGGTAAATGGGCCAATGAGTCATGCGGAATAAAAGGCACAATCAATTTTTTCTGTTCCATGTGTCATTAATAATAAAATATTAATGATTTATACTACAAAGAGTTAATTTTTTCGTAGATTTCGTTGTTTTGTATCATTAAGATTTAGAATTATAATTGTAATACTTAATAAGTTTATTTTTATTAACGTGTCCCTTTCATGACTTATACTGTCCCATTTAAAACCACCTAGTCGTAAAAGGGACATTTCCCACTTTTTCGAAAATCGAAGGTTTTGTTTTATTTTCTATTACAATTGATGAGTTTGCAATATACTTTTATTGAAGGGAAATAAACACGCTTTCTTTTGATGTAGTTGTTTTTTAAATACCTATTACGACATTGTCAGAAATGGACGCTAAACAAAAGTGTCCCTTTTATAGCACCTCTCCCCTATAAGATGTTTGGGAATTTTTGCATACGTCTGACAGAGATAGAAGCAGTCAACGTTCGAATGGCGCCCCATTGCAAAGTATTCCCTTATCGTATCTTGCTTGTCGCATGCCACGTCATCAAAGATAAAAATGGAATTCGGAAGCGATTCGCTCGGTGGGATGACATCACTGTTATTCGAAAACGTAAAGTAGCCAATTTTATCTATCGGAGTCAATTAATTCTCCAAATACTGATATTTCGGCTGTTGCAATGACTTGGAATACACGTACATGTTCTCGAAGCGAACGCCGTGAGGACTTTCCAACAAGCTGACCAGCACGTTGGTCTTTCTACAATTTGATGGACCACAAATGACGCAGCGGATAGTGTTTGGTAGCATGCTACCATGTCTGCGTTTTGTTTTCGAAGACATCATTTGCGATTTATCATTAAAATTTGTCACGCGTATCGCCACAGGTTGTCGCACGAATCGCATCCTCTCCGTGAACTGTGAAAAATGATTTTGATACGTCGAAGCGGTGATGCGTCCTATTTATAGGTCCACACCGAAGCAAAACGGTTCAGTATTCAAAATGCTTCTGATCCTGTCGGATATTTGTGATATTCGAGACCTAACCTCTAAGCAGTTGAAATATATAGCAAAGATTATTCTACTCCGAGAGTTTGACAGACACATTGATCAGTTGTGGGACAGGCTCCCCGAGCATATAAAAGCCGATTCTGAGGTTCAGCAGTATCGTCGGTGTCTGGAACATTATAATCGCCCTTGGCAGCGAACGCATATCGACGGTCCAGCACCATTGATTAAAAACTGTGGCGAATGTCACCGACGAGAGTAAAGAAAGGTTGTGGTTTGTTAAATCGGGCGATAAACGCGCTACCTATCAAATTACATATCCCGGGATACCAGTTTTGCGGCCCAGGAACTCATCTGGCAAAACGATTGGTTAGAGGAGATCAAGGCATCAATCCGTTGGACGCGGCGTGTCGAGAACACGATATTGCATATTCGCGTAGCAACGACCTCGGCGAAAGGCACGCGGCAGATAACGTTCTCGCTGACAAAGCGCGAAAACGCATCGTTGCGCGAGACTCGACTCTGGGTGAATGAGGTGCTGCTACGGCTGTTTGGGCAGCTATGAAGGCCAAGACGAAAATTGGAATGGGGATGAAAGCAAAAACCCGCAAAAGGACTCCAAAGAGAGCATCGCGAAAGCGGATTCTTCTGGTGGCAAAACGGGGTGGTATATTACCACTTCTACCGCTGCTAGGTGTTCTCGGATAATTAGCTGGTGGAGCGGCGGCGATCGCCAAGGCGGTCAATGAAAATAAGGCGGCGCAACATCAGCTGCAGGAAATACAACGCCATAATGGCTCCATGGAATGTCGTGAACTTTATCTCGCACCATACAAGGGTGGACAGGGAATATCGAAACGAAAAAAAAATGCCGAAAAGAAAATAAAAATGCCCGTGGGCGTAACTACCGATGCACAATTGGAGGAGTTGGCAAAACGTATGCGTATTCCATTCTTTAGAGGTGTTTTTATGCGTAACGAGTTACCAGCTGGAGGAATACGTCGAAACGAGAGCGGTATCGTAAATTTGGACAATTTCGAGGGGCCTGGGACTCATTGGGTGGCATATGCGAAGGGAGGGTGTCGAGCTATATATTTCGACAGCTTTGGAAATCTTCGGCCGCCTATGGAATTGGGAAAATATTTGGATAAAGATATTGTGAAAATGGAAAACAATCGAACGTCTTATCAGAAGTACGATCAGAGCAGTTGTGGACAATTATGTTTTCTACGCTTTCTACAAACGATCGGCACCAAACTTAAGGATTGACTTCCTACCACTCTGATTCAGTACTAGTCGAACAGTTCTAGCAGAATAGGTCGTTAACATTCACTCTAACCGGCAATAGTAGCACCCTCGCGGTGAGCTACTTTCCACCCATAGATTTGAGCGACGATGATTACGAGCTTGGTCTAACAACCTTTGAAACTTGTCACACAATACCGAACATTGATTCGAGCAACGATAAATTCTACTTCATCGTAAACTATGATATCAACAATAGCGTCGATACCACTTATGAATACATTACGATTGCCCACGGCTCGTATGAACTAAAGTCCAGTTCAGATTTATTGGCCGGTGAATTTCGTTTCCCGAGCAGCGCCCCAGGAGAAATCAGCCACCACCACCTGACGATCGTGGATTGGCCGTTGAAGTTGCTGGGCCCCCGAAGGGTGTGGTGGGGTAACGAGAACGCTGCCCGACTCCACCTGAACGAAGCCGTGTGGCTGTTGTTTTTGTTAGCGTAACAATAGTGTGCGTTACGAAGCTATGCGTAGACCAATACGAGAAGAAGCGATCGAGGAAGAATCAATGTTCTGACCAATGAAGATCCTGCATTTTTTTGGAGCGAACGCACACCTATTCTAATGTGTGTAGTTCTATGCTGTCAGCCAGACTTGGACATTATTCGTATAAATCTGTACCGTTGTTCCAGTCAGATTTATTCGGATAAGAATTTATTCGTTATTCGACCTAATTGAACAACGAATAAATGTGCGTGCGCTCTATCTCTTCGAGCTCGATCCACGTATGCGAGTATATACAATGAATCAGTGAAGAGGTAGAGCGTACCAGAGTTGGGCATTATCTAGATAAAAAAGTTATTTAAGTAATTATCGAATAAATAATATTGTATCTTTATTCGTTATTCGAGGTTCGAATAACCGAAGTTATTTTTATTCGAAGAGTAACGAATAAATAATTTTATTTGATGCGAATTTATTCGACGAATAAAGATAATTTTTTTATTGGATAAGAATTTATTTGGCGAATAAGGATGACTTTTTTATGCGATAAGAATTTATTCGACGAATAACGATAATTTTTTATTCGACTGTTTTATTCGAATAAATGCGTCGAATAAATTTTTTATGCGTACCATTTATCTTTTCGAAGCCTTCGAAGAAAGCCACGAATAACTTTCGTCAGCATCGAGACTTGGTGAGTGACCACCATGACCCCAAGTCGCCGCCGCCGGGCATTTATTTTCGGCGCTCGCCACTTGGCCGAGTTCGACCTTCGGAGGCTCGAGTAAACGCGCTCGACGCTGACGAAAATTATTCGGACGCATTTATTCGAATAAAACCTTCGAATAAAAAAATCAACTTTATTCTTCGCATAAATTCTCATCGAGTAAAAAAAGTTATCTTTATTCGTCGAATAAATTCTCATCGATTAAAATGATTTATTCGTTGCTCATCGAATAAAGATAACTTCGATTATTGGACGCTTCGCTGCGTGTGTATGTACCTCACGTACACTAATTCCCACCGCGCGACGAGTAGGCGTAGCCTGAGAGAGAGCGAGAACGTAGAGAAAAGGAGCACCGCGGCAGGCAAGCGGTGTGGTGGGACAATACCCCTCACGAAACTCAGCGGCCAATATATATGAACTGGACCTTAGACGCCATTGCCAAGTACCTAAAGCAACGATTACTCGAACGGTATCCTCGAAGACGCGGTAACAACGAGAACAACGATGACAACAAGTACCTTCTAATGCTACGAGCTAACAACACCACCATGAATAGCGAGCTGTACTGCTCGTTTGCTGTAGACTTTACAAAGCCCAATAACATTGGATCGTTACTGGGATTCTCAACGAATCTGGTATTAGAACCAGGACGGTGGCACGAATCGGACGATCCAATTAATATCATGAACGTGAACATTATTCGCATTGAATGTAGCGTGACCGCTGGCGCGTACAACAATGGGAGGCGTGTACATACGATACACGAATTTTCTCCGCTAGTCCCACCAGGATATAAGATATCGGAAACGCCCGCGCAGATCATTTACCTTCCAATCACCGCACGGGTCATTACGGATCTAACGATACGCGTTGTGGATCAAGACGGACGTTTGCTTGATTTTCGACGTGAAGAGATTACCATCAGACTGCACGTACTACGACGACGACGATAATACGCGTGGTGCGAACGAAAGAGATGCTTATATTGAACGACTCCAGAACCTCGTTTCTTCCAAGTGAAATTGCTTACAACAACAACAACAACTGCAACCGCTCTGATCATGCTAAAAAGAAGAGGCTCAGTGCTGCGAACATTGCATTTTTGCAGTCATTGGGATTCATTGTGCGCATTTAGGTTGAAAAAAAGTCTGACATTCTAAGTATTGGAGGGAAGCCGACGTTTGATGATCGCATCGTCAAGCTCCAGACTCACACATACAACCCATACGTTAACACCACGTTTGGATACAGCGATGAGATAAGAATACCGATACAGCAGCAGGATTTATACACATTGCCGTGTGAAAGTTTTCTCTATGTGGAGGGGAAATTGAAGATAAATAAGCCAAATGATGCATTAACGGTGATGTTGGGAAATAATTGCGTGGCGTTCTTATTTGATGAGATTCGATACGAGCTGAATGGTGTGGAGATTGATCGCAACAGAAACGTTGGAATAACTAGCACGCTTAAGGGGGGTCACTCATGTGAAAATGATCTACCTGATATTTTACAGATAAAAATTTGAAAATATGTATTTCCATATTAGTTTTTACGCTGAAATGAATTATGTAAGAGTTAATAAAGTGACAAATTTTTTTTCAAAATTTAAAAAAAAATTCCGAAAAAATTATTCGATTGTAAAATCCATATCCTTATCTCTGTAATATTATATGCCAAGCCTGCAAAAAAATGCAGCTCGAAAACTTCATTTTTGTCCGAGTTATAAAGTATTTATGTTTTGGCGTAGGTAGTAACTAAAATGCTCCTGCTCCATACGTTGGACCTTCTTCTCCTTGCAATGCCTGTTCTCTTCGTAATTGTGCAATTCGTATCATTTTTCTTGCACGCTTGTATCTTTCTCAGGCTTTCTGTTTATACCTGCGTACTCGTACTTTGTGACGGTTTTGAACAATTTTCAATGATTGTTCGCTCATTTGCGTATGGTTGTCCTTGAATGCATGTAATATTGTTTTCGTCCATCCTTCATTATATTCAGTGACTGCTTCTGCGACTGCAGCTTCAATTAGATATTTTGAAGGAAAAATATCCTTTGGGCACCTACGCCATATCATGTTATGCAAACTTTCATTAGAATTTTGCGTAAGGCATTGTGTACAACGATGGAGCAGTTTTTCTCACCGGGTAAACAATTATGGTGTTTCTACCAATCAGCAATTGCGAAAGGAAGAAAACCTGGTTCTCATGCTAAGAAAATAGGAACACTTATCAAAGAACAATTTCTGGGTAAAATATTACCAATTTATAATAGACTAAGCGATGAAAAACTCCTCCGTCAATGTGTACAATGTCTTACGCAAAATTCTAATGAAAGTTTGCATAGCATGATATGGCGTAAGTGCCCAAAGGATATTTTTCCTTTAAAATATCTAATTGAAGCTGCAGTCGCAGAAGCAGTCACTGGATATAATGAAGGATGGACGAAAACAATATTACATGCATTCAAGGACAACCATATGCAAATGAGCGAACAATCATTGAAAATTGTTCAAAACCGTCACAAAGTACGAGTACGCAGGTATAAACAGAAAGCCTGAGAAAGATACAAGCGTGCAAGAAAAATGATACGAATTGCACAATTACGAAGAGAACAGGCATTGCAAGGAGAAGAAAGTCCAACGTATGGAGCAGGAGCATTTTAGTTACTACCTACGCCAAAACATAAATACTTTATAACTCGGACAAAAATGAAGTTTTCGAGTTGAATTTTTTTGTAGGCTTGGCATACAATACTACAGAGATAAGGGTATGGATTTTACAATCGAATAATTTTTTCGAAATTTTTTTTTTTAAATTTTGAAAAAAAATTGTCACTTTATTAACTCTTACATAATTCATTTCAGCGTAAAAACTAATATGGAAATACATATTTTCAAATTTTTATCTGTAAAATATCAGGTAGTTCATTTTTACATGAGTGACCTCCCTTAAAAACTATGTATCGCTGATATCTGGCGAAGACAAAAATATGGAGAATATCGGATGTGGCTCGAAACGACGCGATGGGCCAATATTGAAAAATCATTTCAATTTTTGCGTCCCACTCAAATATTTGCTGGGATTTTGCGAGGACTACAAACGCATGATTATTAATGCGCGTCACGAATTGATTTTAATACGATCGTGCAACGACAACAATTCTCTAATAGGATCGCCGATGTTGGAACCAGAAATTGAATTACTTAAACTACAATGGCGGATGCCTCATGTGACGTTCAATGACGTTAATAAGCTATCATTGCTACATAATTTGGAAAGTGGACAAAATCTGAGCATTTGTTTTCAATCGTGGGATCTGTACGAGTATCTTCTCTTACAAAGCATGACCAAGCATTCGTGGGCCGTGAAGGCATCTGCACAGCTGGAGAAGCCGCGACGCATTATCCTGGCTCTACAGACTAATCGAAGGAATGTGATGAGCGAAGATGTTACTAAGTTCAACAACTGCAAATTGGATAAAGTAAAACTTTTTCTCAACTCGGAATTTTACCCATATGATGACCTGAACTTGGACTTTGGCAAGAATAAGCACGCCATTTTATATCACATGTATACGCGATTCCGTAAATCATATTATGGGTATAGTTGCAACGTGGCATTATTCACCGTGGCCAAATTTTTACAATTTCGTCCCATCGTGGTGATTGATTGCTCGCGATAAAATGAGTCAATTAAGAATGGCACCGTGGATGTGCGCATAGAATTCGAGTGTAAAGACAATGTGCCGGCAAATACTACGGCCTACTGTCTGATTCTGCACTATCGAGTGGTTGAATACAATCCAGATTCTGCGTTGGTCCAGAATCGGCTTAGGATATCTACTTGTATACTATCGTTATATCACTACATTCTAATGCACAGGCGTCAGGCGAATCGTACATAAAAACGCGGAGGGCTTCTGGAGTAGCGACCTGTGTGTCCCGAAGACCGTACAAGAGTGGCTGCGTCCTGGCGGCCCGGGCAAAGGGTCCTTCCCGTGAGGCTTCCTTTGGGTCTGGGGTTTTCCCATGTTCTCCTGCGCAAACGGTCCTAGCCAGTATATTTAGGCTTCCGGGTGGCAGGCCGCGATTCCGGTGTGCCATTTGAATGTGCGTCCGTTGGTTTTTCTTCCAGTTATGATTTTTTTCTTTTAAAAAATTATAACATTAGGGGAAGGTGGGGCAAGACGGGGGGGCGGGCAAGACGGGGTACCCCCATATCTCGTGATACAAACTCCCGAATCAAAATTGAGCATACACGTTAGACGCGTCGCTATCGACACCGTCAGTGACTAGCGAATCAGTGAAACATGTGGACGCGTGACGAAGTTAGATCAGAATTTATAATTTATTGGGACTTCCTTACTTTTTCCTTATTTTTATCACCCGTGACAGTGATATAATAATATAGAAGATTTCCGGTACATGTATGTGTTTCTGAGGCAGAATTTAGCTGGCTATAAGGTACGTATGTTATTTTATACTTTTGTAAATAATATTTCGAGCAGTGTTCATATGATTGTCGTGAGACGCGAAGGGGCATGATGGGGTAATGAAAATGAGAGGAACCCCATCATGCCCCTCACAAACCTAAAAATAAAAATCAAAGTTTCTCATTGCTCCAGGATGTTTAGAAACTACAGACGGAAGACGGACCGAGGAAAATGATACTGTTTTTCTATTAATTAATCCAAACGAACTGATTCCCTTGTGGAAAGATGGATAAACTGTCAAAAATGTGGCAAATGGGCTCATTTCTCCTGTGTTGATGTAGGAGATGAGGACAACGAAGCCATACATGTGTGGTCTCTGTCAACCCAATAAATAATTACTTTGTATATATATACTTTATTTATATTGTTTTATAATTGGTACCCCATCTTACCCCACCCGTGGGGCAAGATGGGGAGAAACGACTTTTTCTGAATTTTTTTATTTATTCTATTGGAACCTGTAAAATTTAGGTTGATTCACAGTTAAACTGAAAGACTTATTACCAAAGAATGGTTCAGACATAAAATTGATTAGTTGATTATGAAAATCTGTGTTTTATTCATCATCAAACCTTAACTACCCCATCTTGCCCCACCTTCCCCTACTTTCCTTTCCATTTGTCATATTCACACGTACTACTGTAACTATGTAATAGTAGTATTTATTGTACTATCCGTACATTATTTGATGTTTTTCGGGTATGTGTATATGTGCATCTTCTGTAATGTAACCATGTATTTCTAACCTTTTTGTCTCATTACTTGTCATCTGAGACCATATAGGGTAGATGTACCATTTGTGGTCACTGCACCATTTGTGGCCACTGCACCATTTGTGGCCACTGTCTTATTTATTCCGATATATTAAGTATTCTTAGTTTACTTTCATTACAATGAATGAAGCTGTCTAAGGGTGGGTTATGTTGGCACCATTTCTACTACTTTCTACTATTTTGTTGTCCCGGTTTATTTAATAATCATACGTAAATGTGCAAATCTTTGATAACTTTCCACATCCTTGCAAATGGTGCTTAGCATACGACTGGTAAAAACACAATTAGTTACTGTATTTAACAAGAGTATGGATGAAGTTTTATACATATTTATATTAAAAAACCAATATTTTTGAGATTTAAAAAATAATTTCAACGATATAACCTAAACTCTACTGGAATTAGGCACTGACCAAAAATGGTACATCGAAAATGGAATTGTACCATCCGTGGCCACGTAATGGCCATAAACAGTCCACGGTACAACCATTTGTGGTCAGTGCATTCTCATTAGCAACTTATCGTACAATACCTAATTATTGTAAAATTATTATACAATAGTTAGCGAAAAAAATCTTCTAAAGTTGAATTAAATTTTTTCTGAAAAATACCCATTACTTTTAGCTGCCACAGATAATAATGGGACGTAGAAAGAAAAATTCTACAAAAACAATTTCAATGAAGAAAATAAAAAGATTAAAGCCATAAAGTTAAAAGAAAGGAATAAGAAAAAAACAGAAAAAGCAAAACAAAAAGTAAAAAGGATATTGGCAGTTAATATTATTTTTGTGCAGCAAGTATTGTATTATTTGTTCAGCAATGAACATTTGTAATAAATTAAAAACTACAATTCTTACTGTGGGTCTTTCGTATTACCAATTCTATAAGTGGCCACAAATGGAAAGCCGGCTGGCCAAAAATGGTACTCTAGTGGCCACAAATGGTGCAAAACAGTCTGACACGATAATATAATGATTTTTTAAATAATTATGTTTAAAACATTGTTCAACGTAGAATATTTCAATTATCTGTATATTTTAGATTACACTTATATATTCTTTACTTTTGTGTACGTATTCTTTTGTAAGTTATGTATCTGTGAATGGTACGGAAATCCTTAAAGTGGCCACAAATGGTACATCTACCCTAAACATGGAGGAAGCATCCAATAGGCAAAAATGTAGATAGCGATACAAAGAGGAAGATATACATGAGGGACACCCCCTCTCTTTCTAGAGCCAGCGTTTTTTTCTATGTTAGAAAGAGACAGGGTGTCCCTCATTGTTTGAAACTAAAGTTATTGAACACGCCGGTGAAAAGTAAGGTTAGGAACCGCAGTAATGAAGTGCACGCAACACGTGTGTTTAAAAGAGTGTGGTCTTTATTTATAAAATCACTCGATGAGTGAGGGTGAGAGCTTGAGTTTTTAACGTGAGCTTTGAGAAGTTTTTACAATGATTTCACTGTGCACGGCACGCGGTTGAACATACGCGACAATCCACACTGAAAGCCAAGCGTTTGATGAGCAGAGAGAGTTTCGAGGTTTATAATAACTTTATCGGAACTGATTGGTGAGCACTGAGCTTGATATTGAGCCATGAGAGCTGAGAATTCACAATGTTAAAGATCGAGATAGCAAATCGTACGCAACGCGTCCGTCTCTTTACTCAACGTGAACCAGAATGCCTTTCAATATGGTTGATCACTTCCGTTGCACGTCTTCTCGAACATGCTCGAGAGAGGATCGACGTGGGGAATTTCAATTGGTTGATAGATTGTCGCTGACTTCTCATTGGCTGATCGATTGTAGATCAGCCATGACTTCCGCAGTCCAGGAGGTGCTGCGGTGAGCTTGTGTGCGGTGATGAGATGAACTAACTGATTCTCAAACACTCATGTATATTTTTCCCTTTCTACCGCTGTCTACATTTTCGCCTATTGCATGCTTCCTCCATGTTTATATGCTCTAAGTCTGTCAGTTACAATTTCAATATGGCGACGACAATGTCCAAGTTATTCCATTTGGCGAACATTCCGCTGTACGGAACAGTTTTTCTGACTATTTTCAATCTATGGTCGATACCATATATATTGGCCAGTGAATTCGTTTTCATGAGCGGCGATCGAGGAGAAATCAACCACCACCAGCTGACGATCGCGGATTTGTCAGTTGGAGTTCCGTGGTCATCGCAGGGTATGGTGGGGTAACGGGAACGCTGCTCGGCTCTGCCTGAACCTAGCCGTTTGGCTGTTATTTATTCTTAGCGTAATAGTTGTGTGCGTTACGAAGCTATGCGTAGACCAATACGAGATGAAGCTATCGAGAAAGAATCAATGTTCTAACCAATAAAGCTCCTGAATTTTTTCGTAGCTAACGCACACCCATTCTGATGTGTGTATTTCTACGCTGACAGTTCGGTTTGGTCTACACCCCAGAAGCTTGGCACTATCCCCACCACTTCTGGCTCACTCTTATTTTTCGAAGGCGAGAGCGAGATGGAACGAGAGCGAGTCAGAAAACGTTGAGAAAAGGAGCACCGAGGCAGGCCAACTGTGTGGTAGGACAATACCCCTCACGAAACTCGCCGGCCAATACATCTGGCTTCAACCTTAGGCAGATGAGTCTCCTTACTCTCACTTCATGGAATAGACCTATTACCTTATGGATGTTCGTGTCACCACCCAAACTGTGTTACCGACCTATAATTTGAGGACTGAATTTAGCGGCCTCTGTTCATGATTAGCGCCCAACTCTGAAATGTGTTGAAATGCTGAAGGTGTGTGCGTGCTAATATACATGTGAAAGGTGTGTGCGTGCTTATATACATGTGACTTGTTCAGAGTGTGAGTTTGACATAGAAGGCGGACTTTGGCTACGCTACGCTTTGACTCGGTTTGTCAACGACTCATGCGGATTTCTCTACAAAAATTCATTTCGGGTACCAAGACACTATAGCGCTCAAAAATTATATATCTTCAAAGTTCGTGCAAGCTATAAATTGAAAGATGATATTGTGTATTTGTACTGTTACGTGTTGCGTAGAACACTTAATTAACATTTTCACGTAGGGTAAATCCGGGAGACGCGGTCAGATCGGAGAGTTGGTCGAGTCGCTATATTTCAAACTGTACGTAAAAATGCGTTAAAGTGCAGACCAATTTCTTCTCTAGAAGCTAAACAGTTGAATGAATGGCGTCATTTCGCTTCCTTCTGTGTTTTTCTGGATTGATAGGCTTTAAAATGTAAATTGAGGTTACATTTAATCTCTTTTTATCAAACAGCGGTTGTACAGAATTGTATTTAAAATATAGTTCTAAGTTTATTTTCGTTTAATATTTGGGATAATAAGATAGTAGAAACATTGAGGGACAATGCAGTCAAAGTATTTGGCCATATTAACTCTTCCTCTCAAAGCTAACGAGAAGACCATCTCTCGCTGCAGAAAGTAGAGATTGTCGAGTTATGATTTTTTAAATTATTTTTGTTTATTTTTTATTTTTTATTATTATGGTATAATTACTTTCATTTAATTAGTTTATTTATTCATTTTTGTATTCATTTGCCTTGTTAATCGCCAGTAAGTAGTTCACTTTTTGTTTGATGTGTTCTTTACTTGTTTAGCGCAAACAAATTACAATAAATATCAATGAATGTGTAGTTGTAGTCACTCCTAAATAATTTTGCTTTATCCTTTGTCAATTTTCCATGGATAATTATGTCAGTGGTTTCTGCCAACGACGAAAACCGTTTCTCCCGGCACCTCGGGAGAGGTGGTCAGATGTCATGACTTCAATTTTCAACCCGATTTACAGTAAATATTGTCTTAACGCAAATATCGACCAGTTTTTCTGAATGAGCATAAAATTCTGAACATATAGATTTGTTCGGTTAAAATAAAAAATGTCTATATTAGTTTTAATATCCATTTTATACTAGGTCGACCGCGTCACCCGGGTTTACCCTATAGTACGCCGAAAAATATTAAAAACTGACGCTGTTACTGACATTGGCGCAAATATCTACACTTCCCGCACATTTAGACGATGCCCATCCTACGAAGCGTATTATTAAAAATAATGAATTGAAACGTTTTTGTAAAATTTAGTTTCGTAGGTTTTCGGTACTCGTGAGCATTTTGCAATAGTTTGATTATTACTTGGGAACGGTAGATTAGTAGTTCAAACACTACGTTTCGTTACAAATTGATTGGCTTTTTCCTTGGTAACTATTGAATGGATTTCAAAATTGTAAAAAATATCTACCATGTAAGTACCCAAGCGTATCGCTTGCGTTAAGGTCTGGGCACACATCAGTTCTATGTCAGTCCCCGCAGAATATAAGTACTCTTTCCATTAAAATCATTAAATATATTCAGAAGTAGGTATATCACGTTTGATGCAATTTTCATCAGAAACGCACTAGCAATACATTCGTGATATTTCTACCAAGATCTAATATAGAAATTGACATATTCATTACTGAATGGCCTATTGTTGGCTTAATTTTTATGCTTTTAGTGTTTAAGATCCCCGAAACTGGTAGTTCGAATGCTTCGACCTTAGAACCCATCAGGTTCGTAAAAGAAGGTTCCATTCAACTGATTGTAAAAGAACGCACTTTAGAGTACGAATATAGATACGACGCTGAACGAAAAAGATGAATGAGTATAATGGTTTTGAAACATTAAATACATTTGTGATCGAATTTGACGGCATTGGTAAGTGAGAGGGGATATAGCGAGTGCGCGTGCGACGCGGATGCGAGGCAGCGCGGCGGATCGCTGGCGAGAGTGGGAGGACAGTCCTGACTAATGATCGATAAAGGTGGAATCAGACGGCACGCGAATTGCCGATACACATGCCGCGTGATCGGCCGTGGATCGCCGACTGAAGCTTGCCAAGCCGACTTACCAAACCTGTGCGAGCTTAGGCGAGCCGAGCAAGCTCACCGATTCACGCGCTGTCTGATTGGTCATGGATCGCTGAGTCGTGCTCACCAAGCCGAATCGTCGAACCAGAGCGAGCCGAGCAAACTCGCCAATCCACGCGCCGTCTGAACGGTCATGGATCGCCGAGTTGTGCTCGCCAAGCCAAATCGCCGAACCAGGGCGAGCCGAGTGAACTCGCTGATCCACGCGCCGGCTGATCGGTTATGGATCGCCGAGTTGTGCTCGCCAAGCCGACTTGCCGAGTCTGGACGAGCCGAGCTCGCTCGCCGATTCACGTGCCGTCTGATTCCACCTTAAAACGTTCCAGTTGTATATCTCTATCCTGTAATAAATATATTGTATTTAAGGTCGGTATCATATATATTGGCCGGTGAGTTTCGTGAGGGGTATTCTCCCACCACACTGTTTGTTTGCTTCGGTGCTCCTTTTTTCATCGTTTTCTGACTCGCTCTCGTTCCATCTCGCTCTCGCCTTTGCAGAACAAGAGTGAGCCAGAAGTGGTGGGGATAATGCCAAGAGTTTGGCGTGTAGGCCAAACCGAGCTGTCAGCGCAGAAATACACACATCAGAATAGGTGTGCGTTAGCAACTAAAAAATTCAAGAGCTTTATTAGTCAGAACATTGATTCTTTCTCGATAGCTTCATCTCGTATTGGTCTACGCATAGCTTCGTAACGCACACAACTAGGGTGAAAGCACTAGTAGTCGACCACCCTCTAGTAGTCGAACACTTTTATTGTTTAGCTTAAACAAATTGTGACGTAACGTCCCAGCGGCGAGAGGCCGAGCACGCAGCGGAGCAACCGGGAGTGAGCGAGAGAGAACGAGCGACCGGGCGATCGCGACCGATCCACGCCGAGCGTGGCCGAACCACGCCGGCCCCACGACGCAACGCGTCACAAGCGATGACGCTCACTCCCCACTGCGCCGCTAGAGCACGTCGAATTCTCGCAGCTACTAAATTCCAAGAACCGGGACTTAAGGCTCGGCGCTTCTAGGCCAGACAGTTCGAGTGGGGTTACGGATCCCCACTACCAGCCTGCCTGCCTGGATGCTGCCCGGTGCACGCGAACTGGAGAAATCTGTTGAACCAGCCGATCAAGCGATCGCCGGCAATCCCGCTTCCTACTCCCGCACCAGAGGGAGACGCCTGGACGTTGCCCGGTCTCCAACTTTCCTCTCTGAGGCGCCTGGACGTTGCCCGGTCTCCAACTTTCCTCTCTGAGGCGCCTGGACGTTGCCCGGTCTCTTCCTATACCATCCCAGAGACGCCTGGACGGTAACCGGTCTCTACCACTCCTTTTGGAGACGCCTGGACGTTGCCCGGTCTCCACCTTTCTTCTCTGAGGCGCCTGGACGTTGCCCGGTTTCTTCCTACACCATCCCAGAGCACTGGTGCCAGATTCGGGACGGGATCTCTCGAGAATTTCCCCCACCACGCATGCACACTACGCCGGAGCTGCGTATCCGTGAGCTCGGCGCTTCGGACAACGTCGGGAAAGACGAGAGAGAAAACGAATGTGTGTCTTTCTCTCTCGCTCTTGAAACGCTGTGATCCAAGGTGGGGAGCAAGCGACACGCAGCCGTGCGCGATCTTCTTGAATGCCTCGAGATACACTTTTCACTTTCTGACATACTATGTATAATACTCTTGTAATGAAAAAAAATTTGCGGTAATTATGCAGAACAGGTGTTTCCTCACCGATTTCAATTATTTTTGGATATGTTGTCGGGGATATGATTCTGAACAACTTTTTTCTATACATGTTACCGCCGCTCGACCTTCGTTTCCGAGATATTCGCGAAAAACTGCTCCTACTACTACAATGTATTCTGCCGTATACCTACATATCTACAGTACGCGTCCGTGGCAGCGTATGCGCCAGCATCGAATCAAAGCAAATAACGAAGCTGGCCTTTGTTTCCGAGATATTTATGTAAAACTTCGGTCGATTTATTTCGACGCAACGCATTCCAGTTTCCAACTTGTCCCGGGTATTAGTTTGGTTTGGGTTAGATCAGGGCGGAGGGCGCACGCCCGCTCGCGGGCGCGTAAAGCATGGTAGCGAACCGATGTGAGTCGGGGTGTTGACGGGCATCCGCAAGTTTCGGGTTCAAATCTCTAAACTCACATCAGATCGGTTCGCTACCATGCTTTACGCTCCCGCGAGCGGGCGCGCGCCCCCCGCCCTAATCTAACTCAGACCAAACTAATACCCGGGACAAGTTGGAAACTGGAATGCGTTGCGTCGAAATAAATCGACCGAAGTTTTACACAAATATCTCGGTAACAAAGGCCAGCTTCGTCATTTGCATACAAGTACATACAATGTATGTAGGTATGGGCAGAATGCAACCGATAGTTTTTGGCAAATATCTCGGCAACGAAGGTGGAGCGGCGGTAACATGTATAGGAAAAAGTTGTTCAGAATCATGTCCCCGACAACATATCCAAAAATAATTGAAATCGGTGAGGAAACACCTGTTCTGCATAATTACCCTTTATATGTATTTAAATTTTATATTGTCCTAAGATCCGATTAGATGACGAAAAATGATAATTACCACCCGTTATGGTTCTTCGATGTTTCAGATATACGAACTAAATTCTACATGAAAAAAGTTAAATACAGTTCTTCTGTAACTTCTTTAACAAAGAAAAATGTACATTCATAATTTCTTGTTTTCATTTTAAATTTCCCTACTTTTTATTCGAGCTATTTCTATTTTTCAAACCTTAAAATGAATTTTTTTTATTAAAATATGAATATTTTGATACTGTAAATTGGTGAACTTTGTTAAAATTAGAGTCCACTCTTGGCCAGTAGCATGGACGCTGTAGGAGCCTTCTCGAGGACCGAGGAGAAGGCCTCGCGGAGGAGATTTTTCGATAATTATATCAAGTTGTGACAAAGAATCACGCACTATTTACAAATTAATTACGCGCAGCGTGCACGCTACCGCTCGATGGAAACTGCGGGAAAGTGGTGGTCTCTTCCATCGGGAGGGAAATGTAAACAATTGGTTATGCAAAGCTAACATCGCGATACATGTTGTACACTAAAATGTGTAAATTGGTATAAAGGAATTGTACAAGAATAGGAGAGAAAGATAACTGGTAAATGCATCTGTGGCAGTTCGGTACTGTCACCATTGCCTTGCTGTTATTTATTTTAGCCTTTTCTTCGATTTTTCTTCTTTCAGAATTTTTCGTACTACTTTACGAATCCCTATCTATTCTTTTCGTTTCTCGTTTCGAGGGTTCGCTCGGGCCTGCTTTTCGTCAAGTACATTTGACGGTCAGATCCGCGCGATCGGAGGTCGCGTATACATACTTTGTTTACATGTCGATGCGTTTCGTGGGGAGTCGTGCAGTTGCGCTTCGCGACATTGAAGTATCCGTCATTTCAGTAGAATTAGAGATCCGGTGGTGAGTACCTACTATTTCTTTCGCGCTGCCTGCATGTTTTTCGTATCTGTCGTGTAGTGTGTAATTAGTAGCCCCCTATATCTCCCCTTTTCTATACGCTAGCATTTGCTTGTTGCTTTGTATATAATATTTTTCCTACATATTTCATTTTTTTCGTGGTAAGTACGATGGAAACGTTTGAGAAAACAGGTGCAAAGGCTCCTAATATTTATCGGCCGTTGTGCGAAACGAATGAGAAGTTCCGATCGTGGATTCGTAGAGTAGCTAGTGATAAAAGCCTTTTCTACTGTTCTTCATGCGAGAAAACTTTTTCTTGCGGCGCGTCAAACGTTAAAAGACATGCGGAATCAGCGAGACATAAATATTTGTCATCTAAAAAAATTCCGCGAATAACTGTTCATGCTAAGGACTCGAGAAAGATTTTTATGCCTCAATGGCTTGATGATTTCAAGCCATGGTTGAATAAGGTCGCCGATGATCCTTTTTCGTGTTTCTGTTCGGCTTGTAAAAAATCATTTGCTTGCGGGATATCGCAAATCCAACGTCACGCGGATTCCAAGTGCCACATAAAAAACAGCGAAAAAAATGGAATAGATGTGAGGAAATTGAACGATTTCAGATCGCAATGCGAGGAATCGCCTTTGTCATTTGATGAACGAAAAAAAGTCGCGGAAATTCGTTTTGCTGCATTAGTTGCCGAGAAAAATATTTCGCATCAATCCGCAGAGGCGATTCTTAATTTTTTCCAAGACGTTGGAAAAGATCCTGATGTTTTGGAACGTATGACGTGTGGTCGAACAGAGTGTTCTAATATTATATCGAACGTTCTGTGTCCTCGGGAAACACAGCGTCTTAGTCATGTTTTACAAAATTCTAAGTTTTCAATATTTATTGATGAGACATCCGACTCTACCAATGAGAAATGGATGTCGTGTATTGTTCGGTATGTCGCACCCGAGACTTTGGATGTTCGAACGGAATTAGTAGAATTAATTAATCTTGACGCGCGAGAATGTACTGCCGATAAAATATTTACCTCATTTAGGAACTCCATGTGGAAAAAGCAAATTCCGTTCGAAAATATTCTTGCTTTGTCGTGTGATAACGCTTCTGTTATGACAGGGCGTCACTCGTCATTCAAGACCAAACTTGCAGAAATTCGCGGTGAAAAATTTGTCACCATGCCGTGTCCATGTCACTCCTCTGCATTGGTAGTGCAAGCAGCATGCGCTACCATTCCCGAGGTCTGCGATGAATTATTACGGAAAGTGGCAAAATTCATTTACAGCAGTCCCAAACGCTCGGCCATTTTTCGCGAATTTCAGCAATGTTTTCAATTTACGACCCGCAAAATTTTAAAATTGTGTACTACGCGATGGTTATCGCGTTACACATCCGTAGTTTCACTTTTAGAAAATTAGGACAGTCTGTGGCACTTTCTGCAAGAATTGGTCGTAAGTGAGAAGACAAAGTCTGGGGAAAATCTGTTTGCCATCATGCAAAATCCAGAAGCGAAAGCATATCTTCTGTTTTTGGAATACGTTCTGGAGTATTTCAATGACTTTAGTTTATTCTTTCAATCGTAACGAACAAGAATCCATTTGCTTCTAAATACTGCCAAAACTTTTTTGTATAATATTTTACGTAATTTTTTGAAACCGCAGCTTTTGAAGCACATGGATTTAGTAAAATTAATAGATTTTTCAAGAGGCGATAATCAAATCGTATTTGATAGTATTCATTTAGGTCCGGATTGTGACACTTTTCTTTGCCAGTTAGTTGCAGAAGGCAAACCCGATGTTGTCCAAACCGTTCGAGAAAATTGTCTTAAGTTTTACATAACGGCTGCAAACGAAATTCGTAATCGATTGCCAATCGATGACGAATTTCTGAGCAAGTTAATTGTTTTTGAGCCTAATTTGGCATTAGTAGATAATGACAGAGACACTTCCTTTAAAAGTGTTCTCTTTATTGCTCAGAAATTGAGCGGTTTCGACGAAGACGGTTTGCAAAAAGAATGGTCGACATTGCACCTGAATTTTGCAAATGCAGACAAGCAGATGCTTTATACATTAGCTTTTGATGATGCTTGGAAAACGATATTATTCACGCGAAACGATCAAGGCGCATTTAAATATCCATGTTTGCAGGAATTATTAAATTCCATTAGAAGTCTTCCAAATTCAAACGCCGATGCTGAAAGATCGTTTTCCATGCTTCCTGACATAAAGAACAAGAAACGAAACCGACTTTGTTCGACCATCGTCAATGCCATTTGCGTAACGAAATCGGCATTAAAGGCGCACGAGGAAACAGCTCAGACCATGGAGGTAGATGACAAACATCTATCTCTCATGTCATCTGAGAATTTATATACTTTTGCGAAGAAGCAAAAGAGTAGTTTACGTTTACATGCCGTTGATGGCCTCGCGGATTTTCCTTCTACGTCGGGTAATGCGAATTGGTGATGTCCAGAACATTATCAATTTCATCCATTTTCTATTTCATTCGATTTCTGGACATCGCGAATATGTAAATAGTTGTTCGATTTACTTCACGCAATTCTTGTTCTATCCTTGCAATAAATTCGCTTACTTGCTGTACATATGATTTATAGAGAGAACTTCGAGATAATTGTACAAATAAATGTATATTCTTAATTATATTCATTTTATATGTAACAATTATCTCGAAATTCTGTCGCATGTATTATAGTAAATTCCTGTGCTTGCTTTCTATCCTTTGGAAATGTAAAAAATTGTACAATTATTTCAGTCTTACATCTCGTCAATATATCGAACCCAATTGATATATTTACGTGCTGCCTTTCTTTTCTATTTTTGTAATGTTTTTGTACATTTTAGTACTGTACAACATGTATCGCGATGTTAGCTTTGCATAACCAATTGTTTACATTTCCCTCCCGATGGAAGAGACCACCACTTTCCCGTAGTTTCCATCGAGCGGTAGCGTGCACGCTGCGCGTAATTAATTTGTAAATAGTGCGTGATTCTTTGTCGCAACTTGATATAATTATCGAAAAATCTCCTCCTCGAGGCCTTCTCCTCGGTCTTCGAGAAGGCTCCTACAGCGTCCATGCTACTGGCCAAGAGTGGATTCTAATTTTAACAAAGTTCACCAATTTACAGTATCAAAATATTCATCTTTTAATAAAAAAAATTCATTTTAAGGTTTGAAAAATAGAAATAGCTCGAATAAAAAGTAGGGAAATTTAAAATGAAAACAAGAAATTATGAATGTACATTTTTCTTTGTTAAAGAAGTTACAGAAGAACTGTATTTAACTTTTTTTCATGTAGAATTTAGTTCGTATATCTGAAACATCGAAGAACCATAACGGGTGGTAATTATCATTTTTCGTCATCTAATCGGATCTTAAGACAATATAAAATTTAAATATAAAGTTTCATTGAAATCCATTTTGCCGTTTAAACGTAATCGTGTTAACAAATATATGAGATATTTAAAAAAAAGCTCCTTTCTAAATAGTCAAAACGTGATCATGAGGTCTTAAAACGTGGTTTCCGTAACAAAACTTTTTGCAAATTTTTTTTCATTACAAGAGTATTATACATAGTATGTCAGAAAGTGAAATGTGTATCTCGAGGCATTCAAGAAGATCGCGCACGGCTGCGTGTCGCTTGCTCCCCACTTTGGATCACAGCGTTTCAAGAACGAGAGAGAAAGACACACATTCGTTTTCTCTCTCGTCTTTCCCGACGTTGTCCGAAGCGCCGAGCTCACGGATACGCAGCTCCGGCGTAGTGGGGGAAATTCTCGAGAGATCCCGTCCCGAATCTGGCACCAGTGGGTGCAGTCTCTTCCTACTCCGAGGCCGAAACTCCCAGTGCACGGCCGGACACTCTCGCCCCGCGACACGAAGCGCGACGACGCACCCACGCACTGTCTCGATACGACAGCGAAACCGTCCCGGTAGTGAGTCACCCGACGTCTCGCACGTAAGCCCCGCGAAGCCTACACAGCCCGATAACCGGTATTGCACCTACTGTACACATTGTAAATTTTGGAAACACGAAATAAAGGACGAAACGGAATCACCAGTATAAGGAGGACATTCCCTTCTTCCCGGTGTGACCTACGTCACAAAATAAGTACTGAAATAAAGAATTTATTTAATGACAATTTTATATTATACTTTGAATTTCTAACTTTACAATACGATAAAAACCGTCCTTCATAGGTAAAAAAAATAAATGGTTTTAAAGTGATTTGTAAACTCATTTTGATTCTACATGTGCCATTGCTGTTTTCTAACACGAGAAGCATAAGTGTGCTTTAAATAGGAACGACAAATGTAATTCAGTTCTATACATTTTTGACGGGAAAATTATGCTGTTTCACTGAAAAAACATCAACAATTTTATATGAGCTTCAAAAATTTAAAAAAATGGGATAATTTATTTATTTATGGGAGGTCGGTAACTGGATCATCATTCCCTTTCAAATTTGAATAGTCGACCGCAGCGGTCGACAGTTGAAGTTAACTGCATTCACAATGAATGCTAAAAGTCGACCACGTATTAACTATATATAATTTATTTTAATCTAACCTCAGAAACAGGATAACTGTGCATTATTTCTACAAAGTTTTTATAATTTATTTATAGAATACAAATACTACTTTAAAAAATTAAAATTTGTTACTACTTCCTATCTTAAAAACGTAAATTTAATTTACATTGGAAAAAAAAATAATTTCTATTTCTTATTAAAATTTTGATGAAGTTTTTAAAAGAACTTATTTTAGTTACGCATTATTCCTGTCATTATTAATTATTTACTGATGTTGCACATTATATTTAAAAATAAATTTTAGTTTGTAATGCGCACATAACCTGTTTTGAATTTCACATTAAAAAAGGTGGTCGACTACTAGCTATCGGACCGATCGACTTTTAGAGTTAAGCGGTCGATTATTAAAGCATTCGGACACTTTATTTTTAACGCTAATTATTTATTTTCCCCGACCTTTCCTACTAACACAAAATATTTAGTGATATATTAAATACATTTGAATTACTTCAATACATTTTATATATTTTATAACATTGATTGCTTTTTTTCAGAACTTTTCATTCGAGTTTAGCTTTAAGTGGTCGACTACTAGTGCTTTCACCCTATTACGTTAAGGATAAATAACAGCCAAACGGCTAGATTCAGGCGGAGCCGAGCAGCGTCCCCGTTACCCCACTATACCCTGCGAGAGCCATGCAACTGCAACTGACAAATGCACGATCGTCAGACGGTGGTGGCTGATTTCTTCTCGATCGCTGTTTGCGAAAACAAATTCACCGGCCAATATATTTGATTCCGACCTTAGTTCCTTACATTATTTCCATTAATTTTCATCTTCCCCATCAATCTAGATTAGCATATGCTAGATTCACGTGTTAAATTACGTATTTGTACGACGTCCCGGAAATTGTTGCTGAAATTCCCAAGATATGTAATTATGTTACTTACCTTCAGAACGGAGTCTCGGATTTTGGTCGATTGTTTCAAACTACTTCAGCATATTATGTTTTTATGAAGGTGGAAGATTTAACAAATTAACAATAGTAAAAGAAAATGGCGTCGAGACGCTACCGCGTCGCTAGATGTATAACTGGCCGGGGATTTTCGAACTTGGGGAGTTCTGTACAGACTACAATGTTCCTCGGATTATTGAAAAGCCTCTGGGTTCGGATATTTGGAAAAGACTGTGTACGAGGACCTGCGGTCCCGGGTAGGCCGCCCGCTAACAGCCGAGAGCAATAAAACCGTTGGGCCAGGTAAAATACCCAATACAGAAAACTGAAATCTTCATGTTTTTGATAAATGTTCACGAAAGTATTACCAATTGACTTTTTAGGATTTCCCGATTAAAATGAGATCAAACATGGAAAAATTCGATCAATTTTTAGTGAACGCAGAGTGTGTATCCGTACGGTAGAAATAAAATTGGTTGGCAACGATATTTTAGCTTTTACACTGACAGTGTTTTGAAATGGCTTGAATGGGAGCTTTTTTATGACCGTGAAAGGTTCTCGGATCGAGGTTCTCGAACCGCTCTATTCAGTAATGAAAATGCTAATTTGTATATTTTGTATTGGATGTTCATAGAAGTATCACCAATTGATTGGTGGTGTTTTTTTTATGAATATGACACCAATCATGATATAATTCTGAATATTTTTAATGATTGTAATGAAACAGAGCAGGCCTACTATAGAGTACGGACACCTCTAGAGTATATGTAGAAGGTCTATAAATGTACTCATCCAAACCTTAGGTTTTGTCTTGTGTCCATAAGTCCAACGTCCTCTTTAAAAGAAAAGTCCAATGTCGAACGCAATATATGCCTTCTATACCCGTTATTGCGGAGATTATTACGCGTCACAATTATCCTCCCTATTCAGGAGACAATCCAGCGCCGTATGCCATAGTGTAATTACCCAAAACATCATAATAGTTTATAACATCTTTCACCACATATTCTCGAAGACGCGATTTTGCACAGAATAGGAGTCAACTACGCGTATAATAATATTTATTATATGGCCAGAAAAAAATCCAAATATCCGTATTTCTTATTCCGGTCCATAGTTTATAAATATAAACTTACTGGAACATGCAAACATCAGTTAACATTTTATCGGGAAAATTAACAAATAAATGTTAATTGTTAGTATATTATTTAAACAAATGAATTTTTCTAAAATGTATGGAGAGAAATGAATTCCACTTTCAAAAAGTATGCGTTGTATATTTTTAACTACTCTGCAAACTTGCAAAGTTGCACCAAAATCGGTGTGTACGGAATCGATATGTTTCTTTTAAATAATATAGTACAGTAGAAGGATATTATTATTATTATTATTTTTAGTAGTAGTAGTAGTATTATTGTTATTATTGTATGTTTGTATTGTATGGTACAGACCATAATTAATGAATGTGAATACACATCATGAATGGGTAGAGTTCAGCAACAGGGGCTCTTAAAAAATAAATGCACTCTTTTACAAATTACGTTTTTGCGAGCAAATTAAATTTTTTGGCGTTAAATAAATCCGAATAGGACAGTAAGGTTAAAAGGCGAATGTGTTTTGTTTTTGTTGTGATCCTTCTGTTTCTTCCGTTGAACGGAATACGTTCATAAGATGATTTTTAAATTGTTACTCTAACCGAAACATTTGTAAATTGCGGGCTTCGAATCTCGAAAAATGACCTAGTAATACCCGTGCTAAATTCTAATTTCTACTATGCGCAGCGTTACAATCTGTTTCGAAACTTCATCGGTAACGTTGCATGCGGCACTAAAATCGTAAGTAGGTCCTAGGACCCCCAAACTGGTGACAGAAAAATACATTGGTTAATAGGTTTGTCCTATACCTCGTCTGTGCCGTCAGTGAGGTTTACCACGGCGGAACAGTGGTAAACCGGCTGTCGTTTTCTTCTCCGTCGGTTACGTTAAATGTAAAGTTACCCGGGGAGACAGACAAAAGCGCCTTGAGATCTCTACTGGCATCTACACGAAAATATACTTTGAGCCACAGCCCATAGATGGTGGATGTATCGATATATGATTGTAGTAGTAAGTATGCGTGTGACCCTGCTGCCGGTCTCATTTGTACTCGCACGAGCGTCGCCATTCTTAAATGGATAATCCTGTATGTTGAGCAAAGATTAATTAATCGAACTTACCTTAATTTCCCTTTGTGATGATGAGAAAGCAACGTTGTCAGGGCCAGCGGATGCATAATCCTGTTTCTTCTTTAAAATACTGCGATTTAGTGGTGCAGCCACAGCACTGTGTGCTCTTTTTCTTTTAGCTGTAAAAATTAATCCCGCCAGTATGAAAGCTAAAAGAATAAAGCCAGCGCCTGCTGCACCAATCAGTAACCATGCATCTCGTTTTCTTGAAAGAGCCAATGGTTGAGATTCTTTTAGATAAGCTACATGTGAAAGAGAATGTACAAAAATATTTTTACGAATATCCGAAATTAAAAAGCAAATTGATTATATCCGTATTTAAATTTAAAAATTGTGATACAGAGTGTCTCTGAAAAAATAATCACATAAATGTTACAGTAAAATTTTATTATGGTCATTATTTTTTATCGTGTAAAAGACAATTCGCCGCAAAAGTGACTGACGCATCTCTTACTGCACATTTACAGTATGTAATGCAATAGTAATGTTACTTCTAATACTACTTGTATTACTACGTAATGTTATTTAAATCACATTTGTTACTGTTTTTCTAATTTTCGCATAATAGAAATATCCATACTAACAAGGGAAGGCGGTTGAATCGCCGCCTCAGATTTTTTCCGTATTTTGGGATTTTGTACTGTACGGTGTACACTGCTTCTAGGGAATTCAATCCCGGGATCCCGCGATCCCGGCTGTTTTTTGGACTCCAAAAATCCCGAGATTTGATATAACTAATCCCGAGAATATGGGGATTTTTTTAAAATGTGAATTACTTTATGAACATCTAAAAAATATAAAAATAAACAGAATAAATAAACATAGTCATTTTATAATAATAAGAACAATAATAATAATGATTTATTTAAATAATAATATTAAGTCCCGTGTAACTAACTAAACTATATTTATTTTAACAATGATACTCTCACTTTCCGTTATTTCGAAATCGCGCGAATTGCAAATTGAAACTTGTCTGATCATGTAAAGTTGAAACATTGTAGATATGTACTTTAGATGCTTTGCTCTTCCTTCGTTCTTATTTCCAAAAATCTTCATAATGGTTTACTGATATTATCTACTTATTGAGACTTTATTATTATTATTATTCATTGTTCTACTGTTTTTATTGTTAAAAATGATTTTAGTTTATGTTTCAGACAAATGATAGAAAGTTAGTGTGTTTACTTTAAATACAAATTTAGAATTTTAGCATATAATAAATCATTTTAATTACTGAATTTTTCTATTACCCAATCCCGAGATTAGTCCCGGGATCCCGAAATAGACTTTAAGAAATCCCGGGATAGTAAATAATGACCGGGATTGAATTCCCTAACTGCTTCAAATCATTTTTTACAGAATAAAACTCCAATGCTCAGCCATTTGTTTATAATGTATATGGATTTAAATTTTTTTACACCCAAGAAACCCAATATCTTAGGAAAGTTCTAGTCTACTGTATAAAAAGTCCCGGGTATTCAATAAAAAAATGTTCTTGCTAAAGAACTAGTGAATGTTTATTTCCGTATTTGAGCTTTATTTAATTTTCTGATTCATTTCGGTGATTTTCTAATTTTATTTATTTACTTCTT
Organism: Andrena marginata; assembly: GCA_963932335.1. Lineage (NCBI taxonomy): Eukaryota > Metazoa > Arthropoda > Insecta > Hymenoptera > Andrenidae > Andrena > Andrena marginata. The sequence goes on from OZ010660.1 coordinate 21,162,636, forward strand.
CAGGAATCTATTTTTTTTAAACCAATATTATAAATATATGGCTGAGCGTTGGAGATTAATTCAGTCTTTTACCTTCTATTTTATTAGACATGCATTTTTGACACTATGTTATGTAAAATATGGACAAATCATTTCTTGTGTTTGTCTGTTGTACGGTGGCAGTGGAGCTGTTCGGGTACTCGAACATTCGAGTAACTTGAAATTCGGACCTAGCCGTGCCGGGTACCCGTAAAAACCGAGTGATTCGAAAAAACCTATTACTAAATAAAGAAAAAATCGTGATCTGATTCTAGACGTTTAAATATGTATATCTGTGTAATTAATTGTAGCCAATTCATTATTTTTTCATTTATTTATTAAAAAGCAAAGGAAAGGTTTGAAAAGAAAGTTAAACCAAAGAGAAGTAGGTATATGAATATTGAATATGCTGATATACAGGGTCATCGTTTAATCCTGCAACCCGCGCGCGCGCGAACTTGGAAAATGGCAACAGCGCCTCACGGACGCATTCCACTACAACCATGCACCGTCCCGGCGTTTGGAGAGCTGCTAGCGATCGCTGGACAGCAGTGATGCCCGAGCTTCGAGAATTTTGGGCTGGTCTCTTTCAAATTAACGTTGCAAAGAACTATTCAGAATTTCCCGGCCCGGGTTGAAATATTTGGGGCCTTTTTCGTATAACTTTTGAACTATAAAAGATATCGGAATGCAATTAGCGCCGAGAAATGAGGAAAAATTATTCCCTCTTAATGATGGATAATTTAACATATTTTACGTTTACTTAATTTTTCTTTTATCAATTTTTTAACCATAATTGTTTAAAAAGCTTTTGCAAACTGTTTATTTGATAATGTATTTAACGCTGTTTTTAAAACTCGTGATGTTGATAAACAATAGGCTAGTTGTTTCTGTATCCTTACTTTCATAAATTGAGAAATTAAATTTTTATTCAATTATGTGTTAGTTCTGCAGACCTCAGAATCTATTGTTCTGGTTTTCTTCTTTATGATTTTATTCTTAATGCGGTGCATACCTAGATAAGACGTAAGGGGTAACTAATGGAACGTGTCTTTGACTTTAGCGGTGTCTGAATTTTTTTTCTAGAATTTTTGTGTTTGAATGTTTTAGATACTCAACGCCACGCCTATACCGGCTTCCGTTAATGTCATTTTTTGGAACGATGTGCCATTATTGTCGCTTTTACAAGCAAGTGGCGAAAAATCTCTCCGTATAAGGGTATAGCGCTGCGGTCAACCCTGTCGTAGCTAAAATTTTTGAAATTGAGACGGGTACGAGATCAGTTGACATTATTTTCAAACCTCATTACAGTAATCTGGGGTACGAGTGGTAAGCCGATCATAAAAGCGGAGCACGCGGCTCGATTACCTGGGCCGGGAAATTCCCAATACCTAGCTCTTTGTGACGCTAAAATTTTCGAAGCTCGGGCATCACTCGGTCGCTGGCAGCTTTCCACTGGCCCAGTGCATGGTTGTAGTGGAATGCGTCCATGAGGCGGTGTTGCCATTTTACAAGTTCGCGCGCGCGCGGGTTGCAGGATTAAACGATGACCCTGTACAGGGTGTTTATAAATATGTAGGACAATATTTCAGGGTCGGTGCTACTCATCAAGATAATAAAAAACGTTGGTATTAGCCTCGTGGCCATTGGGAATAAACTGGCGACATTTATTGTGAGAGTTGATGTCAGCGATGTGTAAACACTAGGGTGGTTGCAAGAAATCAATGCTCGAATTTCATTGACGGAAACCCCTAAAAAGTTGGCAATTGGTATTAAAATGAAATTGTCAAAGGTTCAGGTCGATCCAATAACGTTAAGACCTGCCTCATCAGCCCTAAAGTATTAAAAGCTATTTTTTCTAAAAAAAATGGGTGTTTTCCGCTATAAACTTAGAAAGGTTTATCCTAGGAACGTGTTTCTTTTTTAGTTTTGTAGAGAATGTTCGGAGCTTCAATTTTCACTCCGGCAACTTGTTTGACGAAGGTACAGATCGGAAGATATTTGGTTTTTTCGAGCACCGGTGCTGTTCCAGACCTGGAAAATCGACTCTTTCAAAAAAATGTGAAAATTCGCTTAAGTTGATAATTTGCTTTTTTAAAAATGTTTTTCTACTATTTTTGTGTTATTTAGCATCAAAGAAATCAATTAAGATACTTCTTAAAAAATTGATTTTCAACCAGGTAGGTGAAAGGAAGGAGTGGAATAGAGTGAGCCGGGGGGGGGGGGAGAAAAGAAAGAAACTATCAGTAGATATCCTAGGCCGATTCTAATCCATGCTGCAACGAGGGGTGAGACAGGGTGAAGGGTACCGCGCCGGAGGCCAGGAGGAGGTGGGTAGGGGGAACGCGACCCGTGGAAGTAGGGATGAGTCATGAGGAGGGGGAAGCCGGCCCATGGAAAGTCTGGAGGGGGAACGAGACCTGGGAGCAGGTGGAGGGAGAACGCGCTCGCACCACAGATCCACACACACACACACACACACACACGCGCGCGCGCGCGCGCGCGAGTGAAGGGTGGGGGGTGGGGGTGGGGGGTACCACCAATGACTCGTCACGCGTCGTAGGAAGCGATCTGAAACCCACTTATCGCCCCAAGGTCAGATCGCACCCAGATAGCGGCGACGTTTGAAGAAGGAGCGCGAGAGAGAGGTCTCTGTCTCTGTTCCTCTCCCGGTCGGAAAAAACATACGGCGGTACGACGCGTAGAAGATGTGAGATGAAACCTGCATGGTCCTACTGTGTAATAACCGCGCCAAAAACACAGACCGATCGAAGGTCAAGTTTCGAGAATAACGAGGTACGACGCGTAGAAGATGCATGTCGAAAACTGCATTTTCGTATCGCGTAATCCGAGAATAATGCGAAGCAGCATCGGTGCGCGCGTTATCTGGGAACCGCGAAATTCAAAGCGGACAGCGGCGGCGTTCGAACAAGGAGTGCGAGAGTGGTACCTAGGATATTTTCGTATCACTCTCTCTCTCTCTCTCTCTCTCACGGTCGGAAATCAGAAAAAACATACGGCGGCACGACGCATAGAAGGTGTAAGGTGAATGGCGCGATAAGCGCGCCAAAAACATATCACCGTAACGATGGAAAGTTGATTTCCGAGAATAATACGCAGCATCCGTGCGCGTCTGATCGCGCTAATGAGTGCAGGTAATCTTTCGAGAAGAAGACGCATATGCGTAAAAGCGCCACATGACTTAAGGTACAATTCTAGGTATTATTCCATTGGGATGCAAAGTGGGAGAGTTGAGGTAGGGATGTTCGTATATATAAAGCAGCTCGCATTTTAGACAGGACAAAGTCACGAATGGTAAGGCGTCTGAAAGAGTCCTTTATTTCAAGTGATTGCGTACGCGTAAAGAACAACAACATGGAAATGTTCAAGAACGCGTTTTTGACGTTGTGTCGGATGTCCGAGCTTTTGAGGACCGCCGCGGACTTCCGCGATTGGATGGACAGCTGCGACGAGACCATACGACACATCGTTGCGTATCAGCGAGGCGAACGCGTACCGGTGTGGGAGAAGCAGCGGATGGTGTCGTTGCTCGCGCGAACGCAAACATTGCGCGCGATAGTGCGAGGACGCTTATCGCGAGTAGGGTGTGGGTTCGTCGCTCGAACGACGTCACCCAAGCTCGTGTGGGAGGACCTTGAAACCGCGTTTGAGAAGCGTTCGTCGACCGGGGCGGTGATTTCGCGCGTTACGAACGCTATTACGTACCACCGCAGCGTATTCTTGAACACCGTGCTAAACGTGGAATTCGTGTTCCGAGACGAGACGGACGTAAAAAGTTTCGCGACGCGTAATCACGTACTCTATATGACGTTGAACGTTCGCGAGTGGTACGCCAAACAAGTGGTTGCTCCGACGTTGATCCCGATGGAAGAGTTTCAGGAGCGCGAGAGCGGCTGAACCTTACGGGCAGTACAGAATCTCCTGATCAACGTAAACAAACACAATCCATTGCGCGCCGGATACAACGTGCTGCTTCCACGAGCGGTCATGGTGAAGAGAGCGGTGGTGAACGTTCGGTGCAACGACAACACGTGTTTTTTGTGGTCCGTCGTCGCCAGTCTGTTTCCGGCTACTGCACACGGGGAGAGGATGACGTCGTATCCACATTATTCGACGGTGCTCCGTACGAGTGGCGTGAGACTCCTCATGTCCGTGGATCAGGTACGGAAATTCGAGGTGACCAACGACGTTTCCGTGAACATCTACCTGTGGTCCGACGAGGATGGCTGCGTACCGCCACGCGTGTCCGGCAACAAGCGAGATGAGACACGCGAACGTGCTGCTGATCCAAGATCCCAAGAATTCGAAGCGATACCATTTCGCGTGCATTCACAGTCTCTCCCGCTTGATTTCCGGACAACTCAGCAAACACGGGCATCATGTATGCGTTTGTGATATGTAAGCAAATAAGAGTAATAATCACAACAAAAAAGAAAGTTCGAGCGATGCGGAAGATGCGTTTACGTTGTTTGTTTCGTATACGTTTCAGGCGCCTCAACATTTTCTCGTCGGCGGAGCGATTGCAGCGGCACAATGCGGATTGTCGGTGCTTGAACGAGTGCGCGGTGCAATTGCCGTCCAAAGAAGAGAAACTGTTGCGGTTCCAGCATCATGAACGCAAGGAACGCGTCCCGTTTCCCGTCTACGCGGACTTTGAATGCTTGCTGGAGGACATCGAGCAGCCAGCGATGGATCGTCGCCGCACGTATCAGGTACGGAAATTCGAGGTGACTGCATGGATCAGGTACGGAAATTCGAGGTGACCAACGACGTTTCGAGAACTTTCGTATAGACTTTATCGCAAGCTACGAACTGGACCCCGCGTATTACTGTACGTTACCGGCGTTCACGTGGGACGCGATGTTGAAATACACGCGCGTCGAATTGGAAGCCAGTGCTCTCACAGGTACGCGCGCGTCAACAACAAGTACCTGCCGACATCGATGTACGACGCGTCGCAACCATCAACGCACTTGATGTACTTCGATGTGAACAACCTGTACGGATGGGCGATGTCGCAGGCGATGCCGTATGGCGGATTCCGATGGCTGAACGAGGCGGCGGTGGCCGCTTTGGACGTGAAATCGTCGTTACCGAAGCACGATGGGGACGAGTGCTACCTGCTGGAAGTGGATCTGGAGTATCCGCGGGACATTCACGACGAGCAGGCGGACCTTCCGTTGTGTCCTGTGCGCGTGCAAGCGCCCGTCGGGAAGGAAACCAAACTGATCGCCGCGCTCCGCGACAAAGAACGATGCGTGATTCACTATCGCTACCTGAAGCAGTGCATTCGACATGAACCTCGCGTATCGCGACTTCATCGCGTCCTACGGTTGGATCAGAAACCGTGGTTGAGCGACTACATCAACTTGAACACGAACTTGAGGACGCATGCTACTAGCGATTTCCAGAAAACGCTGTACAAACTAATGAACAATGCGGTATACGGGGAAACGATGGAGAACGTTCGAAAACGTGTGGACATGCGACTAGTGCTCGTCGTGAATGACCCGCGGATACTCCAGATGCACTTCCAGCAGGTAGCCCTCGTCCCTATCGTGCTTCGGTAACGACGAGTTCACGTCCAAAGCGGCCACCGCCGCCTCGTCCAGCCATCGGAATCCGCCATACGGCATCGCCTGCGAAATCGCCCATCCGTACAGGTTGTTCACATCGAAGTACATCAAGTGCGTTGATGGTTGCGACGCGTCGTACATCGATGTCGGCAGGTACTTGTTGTTGACGCGCGCGTACCTGTGAGAGCACTGGCTTCCAATTCGACGCGCGTGTATTTCAACATCGCGTCCCACGTGAACGCCGGTAACGTACAGTAATACGCGGGGTCCAGTTCGTAGCTCGCAATAAAGTCTATACGAAAGTTCTCGAAACGTCGTTGGTCACCTCGAATTTCCGTACCTGATCCACGGACATGGGGAGTCTCATGCCACCCGTACGGAGGACTGTCGAATAATGTGGATACGACGTCATCCTCTCCCCGTGCGCAGTAGCCGGAAACAGACTGGCGACGACGGACCACAAAAAACACGTGTTGTCGTTGCACCGAACGTTCACCACCGCTCTCTTCACCATGACCGCTCGCGGAAGCGGCATGTTGTACGCAGCGCGCAATGGATTGTGTTTGTTTACGTTGATCAGGAGATTCTGTACTGCCCGTAAGGTCCAGCCGCTCTCGCGCACCTGAAACTCCTCCATCGGGATCAACGTCGGAGCAACCACTAGTTTGGCGTACCACTCGCGAACGTTCGACGTCATATAGAGTACGTGATTACGCGTCGCGAAACTTTTTACGTCCGTCTCGTCTCGCAACACGAATTCCGCATTTAGCACGGTGTTTACGAATACGCTACGGTGCTGCGTAATAGCGTTCGTAACGCGCGAAACCACCGCCCCGGTCGACGACCGCTTCTCAAACGCGGTGTCAAGGTCCTCCCACACGAGCTTGGGTGACGTCGTTCGAGCGACGAGCCCACACCCTACTCGCGATGTACCGTCCTCGCACGATCGCGCGCAATGTTTGCGTTCGCGTGAGCAACGACACCATCCGCTGCTTCTCCCACACCGGTACGCGTTCGCCACGCTGATACGCAACGATGTGTCGTATGGTCTCGTCGCAGCTGTCCATCCAATCGCGGAAGTGTTTTGTTGATAGGTTAGTCACAAAGTTGCTTAATATCCGGAAATAGGACGAGACAATCTAACGAATTCAAAACTCAGACAAAAATACTATTATAATCGAAAGATATCATCAATCAAGTATCACAAGGGTGAGAAAGTGATGCTTTTAACCCCGAAAAAGCACAAATTCAGCGATGTATACAGCGGGCCATACAAAATCGTGGAAATCTTGAATAACAAGAATGAAAAGATAACTGTGAACGCCCGTCGAACTAAGGTTGTCCACAAGGACAGAATGAAAAGGGCCTATACGCTGCCATACTGTGACGCTCCTAGGGACATTAGGGCAAAGCAGTAAACTTCAGTTTAGATTTATTGGCCGGTGATAGTGGTGGGTCGGTATTTTACGCCGCGTCGTAAAGGTATGTATAATATGTCGTTTTTAAGTCCATTTTATACGTGTCATTTGTCGCAAATGTCATAAATAGAAATATTCATTATTTTAAGGTTTCAACAATTAAAGTGTTGGAAAAATATAGTTCTTTCTGACTCACTTGTTGGTTGCATGCGAATACTATAGTATACTGTAGAATACGTCGGTTACGTCGAAAACTACGTATAATCGCCACTTTCCTAACCCCAAAAAAGTATTCAAAAGCGTGGTGTTAATTATTGTTTTGTAGTTGTTTAGATAATAAATAATAAAAAATGAATCGTGAAAGGTAAAGTAATTAGAAATAAATGTGCGATAATAAACAAAATTTATTTAAATTGAAAATTATGTAAATAAAAATATCTGTTTCAGAAAAAATGAAATTGATAAATCAGTATCAAATTTCTTTTCATTAACATAATTTTTAATTTAAACCAATTATATTTATTATTCTATATTGGGAAATTTAGTGGAGACGTCGCCCAGATTTCAGCCCTCTGGTGGTAAGTTGGCAAACTATTGAAAATAAGTCCGGATTCCACCAAACATTATGAACAATTATTTATTAATCGAAAAAGTCAAAATTTAGTGTTCAAACAAATTTAAAAACACTCGTTTTTCACAACATGTCTATTTAATCACTGATAATCATATGGCCTTCGTCGGATTTCGATCGACTCTCAACAGTTCAATTTTCTGTCACTAGTTAGCGTATCGAAATTCTTGGTTTCCCAATGCATTTCTTTTATTAACCTTTCAATATCCATTTTTCGTCAGTGTAACTTAATTTAATTTAATTTTTTTAATCAGAATTATAATTATTAATAAATTGCCACTTCTTCATAGCCTATACGAAAAATGTTTTATAGGTTAGTTATGTTTATTCCAGATATACGACATTTATGAGACATTTACGACATTTACGACACGCGTGTATAAAATAGAAAATTCGTGTCTTTACCCACCACTGGCCGGTGAGTAGGGTTCCGTGAGTAGCGTGCGGGGAGAAATCAGCCACCACCACTTGACGATCTTGGATTGGCAGTTGAAGTTGCACGGCCCCCGAAGGGTATGGTGGGCTAACGGGAACGCTGCTCGGCTCGGCCTGAACGTAGCCGTGTGGCTGTTGTTTATTCTTAGCGTAACAGTTGTGTGCGTTATGAAGCTATGCGTCGACCAATAGGGGAGACCGAGGCAAGTTGATACATTTTTCAGTTTTCAATTTCTTTCATTTTAGTTTGTATTAATAACTTAATAATAAATATGCCAAAATATACTTTGGTCCTTCCTCTTTAATATATTCTGAATGAAATGTTGAGAAAATACATACAAAATAAATGAAAAAATGTTATATGGAGGAAGGTAAAATGTATCAACTTATCCCACTGCGGGGCAAGTTGATACTGCTTTGGGGCAGGCATGGAACTAAAGTGAACGCAGCGGCCGTTTTTCGGAGGCAACGCCTCCTTTCTCCCGCCGCGCGTCTTTGCCCCCGTGGCGGGCCCAGGAGCTTCGAACGCCTCAGACCCGTACCATATGAACCGCGCGTGGCGCATTGACAAAACAAAAACGCATCGACAATCGTGCTCTCTGGGTCGATGTGGAAACCTATTGATACAATATCGCCCCAATGCGCCACGCGCGGTTCATAAGGTACGGGCCTGAGGCGCTCCACGAACCTAGGCCCGCCGCGGGGGCTAAGACGCGCGGCGGGAGAAAGGAGGCGTTGCCTCCGAAAAACGGCCGCTGCGTTCACTTTAGTTCCATGCCTGCTCTGGGGCATGTAGATACATCTGTAAAATATCCGTTTAATGAGTAAAGGATGGATGTCTGGAATATCCCACTTTAACGTGAGGTGCTTGCTTCTCTTTATTAATGTATCTTAATAAAGCTATTTTATCTATTCCGTATATTTTCGCGCTTTGACGTAACGACATTCACCCCTTTTCTACACCAACACGCGCTTTTTGAAAAATATTTGGTATTCTTCCGCGATTCGTTTTTCTGACATAATTTCGTACCATTTTCCTAAAAATAAGAGGAAAAATTCAATTAAACGTAGTCGGGAAAAATTGATACACTCCCCATGAGTATCAACATGCCCCAGAGAAAACGTATCAACTTACCCCACAGGAAATCATTATGTACAAATATCTCCATAAAAAAATGTAGAGCATATCAACAAAATAACAAAACGTAATTACCTTACCTTCAAAGGACTCAATATGATGCCCAATTAATTTGAGTGATAAAATTCTCTATCCCGTTCCAAGACGGATTGGAAAGTGAACACAACTATTTACTTTTTCTCTATAGAAACGAAAACAGTTAAAAATGGATTGCTAAAGTCAAGGTACACAGACGTACGCTAGATCGTTGTAAAGAATTGATCAAGAAGCTTCACATATCTCGCACACAAGGAGCTACATATATACAGTGTCGAGATAATTCGTCTGTATCAATCTGCCTGTGTATCAACTTGCCCCGGTCTCCCCTACGAGATGAAGCTATCGACGAAGAGTCAATGTTTTGACCAATAAAGGTCCTGAATTTTTTCAGAGCGAACGCACACCTATTCTGATGTGTGTATTTCTACGCTGATCGCCAGTGTTGGGCATTATTCGTATAATTTGTACCATTATTCGCGCCAGATTTATTCAGATAAGAATTTATTCGTTATTCGACATGATTGAACGACGAATAAATGTACGTGCGCTCTATCTCTTCGAGCTCAATTCACGTACGCGAGTATATATGTACAATGTATCAGTGAAGAGGTAGAGCGTACCGTTAAGGAACTAGTTTCTGATCAGTTTAGAGGGCTTCCCGCTTTAATATTTATTTTTAACTCAATCAAACTTTAAACCATAAACTTTTTTTATACTAAAAGATGAACTAATGTTTAAACTTTAAGGAAAAGTTTTAAAAAGTTGGAAATAAGTATAATTTAATTATTTATAAGGTAAGGAATAATAAGGTGACTAGGAACTAAAGTCCAGTTCAGATTTATTGGCCGGTGAATTTCGTTTCCTGAGCAGCGCCCGAGTAGAAATCAGCCACCACCACCTGACGATCGTGGATTGGCCGTTGAAGTCGCTCGGCCCCCGAAGGGTGTGGTGGGGTAACGGGAACGCTGCTCGACTCCGCCTGAACGAAGCCGTGTGGCTGTTGTTTTTTTAGCGTAATAGTAGTGTGCGTTCCGAAGCTATGCGTAGACCAACACGAGAAGAAGCTATCGAGGAAGAATCAATGTTCTGACCAATGAAGGTCCTGAATTTTTTCCAAGCGAAGGCAAACTTATTCTAATGTGTGTAGTTCTACGCTGTCAGCCAGAGTTGGACATTATTCGTATAAATCTGTACCGTTGTTCCGGTCAGATTTATTCGGATAAGAATTTATTCGTTATTCGACCTGATTGAACGACGAATAAATGTGCGTGCGCTCTATTTCTTCGAGCTCGATCCACGTATGCGAGTATATACAACGAATCAGTGAAGAGGTAGAGCGTACCAGAGTTGGGCATTTTCTAGATAAAAAAATTATTTAAGTAACTATCGAATAAATAATACTCTATCTTTATTCGTTATTCGAGGTTCGAATAACCGAAGTTATCTTTATTTGAAGAGCAACGAATAAATAATTTTATTCGATGAGAATTTATTCGACGAAGAAAAATAATTTTTTTATTGGATGAGAATTTATTCGACGAATGAAGATAATTTTTTTATTCGATGAGAATTTATTCGACGAATAACGATAATTTTTTATTCGTAGGTTTTATTCGACGAATAACGATAATTTTTTATTCGATGTTTTTATTCGAATAAATGCGTTGAATAAATTTTTCATCCGTAGCATTTATCTTTTCGAAGTCTTCGAATAAAGCCACGAATAAGTAATTTTCGTCAGCGTCGAGACTTGGTGAGTGACCATGACCTCAAGTCGCCGCCGCCGGATCTTTGTTTTCGGCGCTCGCCACTCGGCCGGGCTCGACCTTCGGAGGCTCGAATAAACACGTTCGACGCTGACGAAAGTTATTCGACGCATTTATTCGAATAAAATCTTTAAATAAAAAATTATCGCTGTTCGTTGAATAAATTCTCATCGAAGAAAAAAGTTATGTTTATTCGTCGAATAAATTCTCATCGAATAAAATTATTTATTCGTTGCTCTTCGAACAAAGATAACTTAGATTATTCGAGCCTCGAATAACGAATAAAAATGATTTATCCTTTGTTCGGTATTTGAGATTTTTATTTAGATAAACTTTTGCCCAACTCTGATTACAATGTCTGTACATTCGCGAGGAACTCTGACTCGTTTTCGTGCTATGTCGCTCTCGCCTTCGACAAAAATGAAGCGAGAAAAGACCGCTCGGAATCGTCTTCCGTCTATGTACTCAAAGTGGTGTGGACGCTTCGCTGCGTGAGTACATACCTCACGGACACCAATCCCCACCGCGCGACAATCAGGCGTATCCCGAGAGAGAGTGGGAACGTAGAGAAAAGGAGCAGTGGTGGGAGAATACCCCTCACGAGACTCGCCGGCCAATAAATCTGAACTGGACCTTAAGTTCGTCAATTCCGATCCACGACGGCGTGCGTGGAAATATATATTCTTATTCTGGACAGGGAACGCACCACCCCCGACGACAGGAACGGCGGTCAAAGCAAATAAAGACGCGGTCAGTCCGAAGAATGGAGGAGGAAGTAGAGCGCCAGACCCCTTCACGCGAATCGGTAGTCCGCGTAGCAAAAACACCAAAACCTACATCTCTTGGGACGAGAGAAAAACCTGGCGGCGAGATGTAACGTACCGCTACCAACCATCGTAAATTTTTCCTGTTACTTTTCTATATTAATCATTATTTTCGTTCCATTATATCTAAATTCTAACATTAGTATTAAGGACATGCGAAACACGTGCGAGCGACACGCTACGTTGCGGGAAACAGTGGTACTAAATAACGCGAAATGCCTGCGCATAACCACCGATTCAAACTATGAACTCACAAGGGGACCAAGCATTTGGAGGTCATCTGGATGACCTTATGCAAAATATTTTATGCCAATGAGCATTATTTATAAACAATCGACATGTGCCCCTTAAAAACAGTTCACTTTAAACATATTTCAAGAAAGTGAGTTGGGTGAGTGCGTATAGCGCTTCTTTTCCAACCAAACGACACGGGTTCGAAATATTCTGTCATCCTAATTTATTTTTTTCTCATACTTTTAATTCTTATTTTGAATAATTAAATTTCATACTGCTTTGTTTCATAAATATTGTAATTTTTTAACATAAATTTTATATATAAACATAATAAAAATACATAACTTTTTATACACGTACAAACATACTTGATACATACTTGTACTATAAAGGCACTGTAAATTATATATTTAATATGAAACTTATCTGTACAATACACATATACGCGTCTGTGTAACTTTACAACTATTTATCTACCTATCTATCCTATTTTATATCGATACCCATACAGCACACTTCATTGCGGCAACGTTGCAGGAACGTTGCATGGTTGTAGCGCTATGTTGCTGCAACGTTACAGTGCGACATTGCACGGGGCGGACATAGATTTATTGCTGCATCGTTGCATCAATGTTGCGGTGCAATATTGTACGGCAACGTTCCTGCAATTTTAATATTTCTGCAACGTTGCACCAATAATGCAGCAACGTTCCAGCAATGTTGCCGCAACGTTGTTTAACCTAAAATATTTAAAAATTAAATATTTCCGTTGGTGTTTATGATACGAGAAAATGTTTTAGGATACAAATGTTTGCTTCAGGGAAACAATTATTCTGACGGAGTCGATATTTTTCTCAAGGTTATATTTCCCAAAATTTCAAGATCACTTAATGGGATGACGTGTTCTCATTACTGTAACGTTATCTATATACATTGAACCGAGGAAATGTTTACGCCACGGGGGAATTGGCGGTGGGGGTACGCCGCGACGTCAACCAATCAACTCCAAGATGGGAAACGAAACGGCGCCACAGTCAAATCAAACAAAGTTAGCCAAGCCAGGCTAATCAGTGTCGCCGCGGACTCGGTTGTCGACGCTGATTGGCTGCGGCGTTACTTGCCTTGGCTAGCTTGGATTCGCCGTGATCACGTCGGGACGGCAAGCAATCAACGACAACATGGGAAGCTAAACGGCGCCACCGTCAAGCGAAACCAAGTGACGCCACGCCACGTTGCGATGCTTTCGAATTCGTATTGTACTTGTAGATGCTAGTAGATGCTACGCGATAGATTTGTAAATTGTGCTGTTTTTTTCGAGGTGTATAGTGTTTCATTAATGTTCCAATATGAACAAAGAATCAGGTAAGATAAATATTTAATACTTTTGCATCAGTGTAATTTTAGAAATGAGCATTTCTTGAAAAATTAAAGTATCTTTTTGCACAAGGATATGCTAAACATTATGTTTATTACTTTCTTTTTTTAATATTTATTCTTTTCAATTTTTTTAGTATTGTTGCGCCAGAGTGTTTCTTCTTTGACCATTCCGGTTTCTGATATTAGAAATGCACTAATAATGTATATTTTATACAGATATTGCCTGAACTAGTAGTGCTGCTCAAATATGCTCAAATGCAGAGAGTGATTCAAGTAAGATATATCTTTAATTTAACTTTCCCTTTTTACTTTCTTTTTTCAATGATTACTTTATTTAAATTGATTATTTAATAGTTTATGAATAATAATTATTATTTTGTGAATAGGCAATGATGGCATGATCTTCCCCCGCCCCCTGCAAAAAAAGTAAAGAGACAAGCATTTCGGGCAGCGTGGTTAAAGGACCTACATTTTGAATTTTGGCTCGAAGAAACTGAGGATCCGTTCTATGCAAAGTGTTCGGTTTGCGTGAAATTTTTAACAGCGACCATAAAAGTGTTAAAATATCATGCCAAGAGCATGACGCACATTGCAAATATTCAAACGGTGGTAAGAGGATCAATTTATGCACATAGTGCTGCAGCTACTGCCAATACTGATGCCAATGTTGCTGGACCTAGTAGTGCGGCTCAGATATGCACAGATGCAGAGAGTGATACAAGTAAGATATATCTTTAATTTAACTTTCTTTTTTACTTTCTTTTTTCATTGAGATTATTTTATTGAAATTGGTTTTCAATATTGTCTGAATAATAATTAGTATTTTATGAGTAGACAGTGAACACAACTTCAGCGTCCCCAGTGAAAAGAAAGCAACAAGGCAACCAAAATTTTGTGATGCTTGGCTGGAGGAACAACAATTTAAATCGTGGCTTGTATAAGTTCAGGGCAACCCGTACAAGGGAAAATGTAAAATATTGTTGCGCCGGGGTGATTCCATCACCGGCCACCCCGACGCAAAGGAAATATAGAATGATAGACACTGGTGCACGACATGACTATATTTGGATATACAGAGCAATGTCAGTATAATCCGCACGTCCGAACGCTATGGCGTTCGGCACCAGACAGTCTTTGGCGTTGTCCTGATAGTCTTCTCGAAGGGGGTCGATCCTCTTCTGTCTTCCGCTGCGAGCACTAGCAGGCTATGCACGGGCCTACACCCGGTGCTCGCAGCACTGCTCCCCCTCTTGAAAAGCGGGCGTCCCGACCGCGTTGGCTCCTCTTTGGAATCTTCGTACCCTGGTCTGAAGAAGTGGTCGTGCTGTCTGGGTGGTTTCCTCAGACCGCCGCCTCGGCATTCGCCTTCACGCCCCAAGGGAAAACCACCAAAAACCTGAGGCAAGGCGTGGGAACAACGGGACGAACGCCTGGCGACATCCTCTCGTCGTGATCCTCTTCCGTGGCGCGTTTTAGCTCTCTGACCCACGACGTCCCTGGAACTCTGCGCTCCAACGGCGATCCCGCTGCGTTGATTCCAGCGGCGTAGCATCTTCGGATGTCCAGCGCCGCTCTCCGCTCTCCTCCGCATGTCCCACGACGAGATCCACAGCGCCGACGATCTCCGACGAGTACCATGCCTCGTTTATATCAAAGCTTATTTCTGTATATAGTCTATTATAATTTCATATCGGTGGTGGTTTAGTATAATAAATACAAACAAGCCTAATGGGCATTATACCTGTACTCAGTTTATATCATTTCAATGGTTATGGGCCCAGGCACGTGAAGTAGAGGCAATATAACCTAAAAACACACCACGTGGAGAAAGGTTCCGACTGCGCAACAGGTAAGCAAATTAATATCATTTGTCACAAAAATGAATGATAATACAAAAGTAGACTTGCAAATTGCAAAGTTACCAGACGATAACTATCGCACTTGGAAAATAGAAATGAAATGGTATCTGAAAGGTAAAGGCCTATTAAACCATGTGCTCGCCAAGACTGAATTACCACAAAACGCCACAGCCGAACAAAAGAAACTACTTGAGGCAAATGACGATAAAGCAATAGCAGCTATAGGACTGCATGTCGAACCAAATCAGCAAGTGCACATAGAAGACTGCGCCAACGCGTACGAAGCATGGAAAGCATTAGAACAAGTGCATCAGCCCAAATCTAGAGTAAGAATAATGCAACTAAAGAAACAGCTTTACCAGTCTAAAATGAAGGAAGAAGAATCCATGTCGTCATACATTTCTAGAATAAAAGTTGTAGCAAATAATCTTAACGAAGCAGGTTCCGGCGTAAAGGATGAGGACATGGCATACATTCTACTAGCTGGATTGCCAGATAATTACGAAAATTTAAATATGTCCTTAGCCAGCCTACCAGATGAGAAATTCACATCGGCGGAGATCACAAAATCACTCCTCACCGAATTTGATAGACGCAAATCTGGCCACACCGATGACGATGAAGGCCACAAGGAGGCATTGCAGCTTGGAAAAGCATCCAGGCAAATATCAAACAAAAATACAAGCTCTTTAAATAAACCAAGACCCGTGTTTTGCTCATATTGTAAGAAACAGGGACATGACATAAAGAACTGTTGGTCAAAAAACAAAAACCAAAATCAAAATTATCGTCAAAATTCTAATAATAGAAAAGGAAGTAATAACGAAGGATTCTTATTGTCGCTAAATAACATTGATATAGAGGATACGTAGTTATTAGATAGTGGCTGTACACACCACGTGTGTAAACGTAGAGATTGGTTTAACACTTTCAAAGCAATTCGACTAGAGCCAATCAACACAGCGGCAGAACCAAATGGGAAAGGAAACGATAAACTTGCGGCGAAGGGAATTGGTGATATCGTAATAAAATCCTTTGTCGGCAACGAAACACAGTATGTGACGTTGCATAACGTATACTATGTACCTAATGTTAGAAAGAATCTAATGTCTCTCTCTCAAATACAGCAAAGAGCAAAAGTGGTCATTATTAGGAATGGGAAAGCAAAAATACGTGACATAACAAATGGTCGAGTCATGTGCATAGCAGATAGAAAAAACGATCTAAACGTAGCTCGAGCGAAAACGATTGTAAATACACAACAAGTACTAGAATCTCGTAGCGTAACTGTAAAAGGTAATAGTTTGTGGCATCATAGATTATGCCACGTCAATCAGAAGACGATTGAAAAGACGGCAGAATCAAATCGTGTTCACGGACTAGACGATAGACGAGAATATATGTGAAGATTGCTGTAGTGGTAAGTCGACAAAAACCCCTTGTCGACAAATTAATGATCATCAGTCGCGAGAAGTTTGCGAGCTCATTCACTCAGACATTTGCGGGCCTCTGCCAGTCAAATCATTAAGTGGAAAACGATACTTCGCCACATTCGTTGATGACCATTCAAGACACACTACCATCGCATTCTTGCACTCGAAAGATGAGGTTAAAGATCACATCAGGAAGTACATTGCCAAGGTAGAACTGGAAACAGGCAAGAGAATTAAGAGATTTCGTTCCGATAACGGAAAAGAGTACTGTAATAAAGAGTTGAATAATTATTTTGAGGAAAAAGGCATAAAGCACGAAAAATCAAATGTAGAAACGCCTCAAATGAACGGAATAGCCGAACGCACCAACAGGACGCTGCTCGATCTAGTGAGATCAATGCTCAAGTCAGCTTTATTACCTCAAAAGTTCTGGGCAGAGGCGGTCGCCACGGCTGCATATATTAGAAATCGTGTATCCCACACATCCCTCAAGGATCAAATCCCGCTTACTATTTGGACAGGACGAACTCCAAGCGTAACTCCGGGTCTCCACCAAAGCAAACACGAACAAAAACATTTTCTCGCGAACATGTTAGCTAACACGGCGTTCGGCTCGGTGTGGACGCCCAAATAACAGTGTTCGCTAACAAATGACCATCCTAATAGGCAATAAATCTTCCGGATGGTCACGGTATACGTCGAGAGAGGGTGTTCGCGAACGAAGTTCGGTGACCTACCAGGCACGAAATTTGTGTCGAACATTGGCTGTTTTCTCGTTCTTGTCCCTTTTCAAACCCATGAAACTTGGGTCTTGCAATCCCTTTCCATTGTGGGACTGCTCGTAAACGGGCAACCTTCTGCGACCCTCCGCTGGCAGGTACTCCACAGAAATAGTATGTGGGACAAGCACGAATAAAATTTTTATATTTTTTGTTTTAACATAATGAGAATATTTCCAACGTATGGATGAGATATTTCTAATAAAAATGAAATCAAACACGACGCAATTCGGACAAATTTGAGTTCCGCTGATAATATATCGGGGAGAGTCGTGCAGTACCGATCAGCATACAGTGCCGACCAAAGCTAGTTCTCGCTTCTTCGACCAAGTATTAGCACTTTATTTGAATTAACCAATCAAAATCACAATTCTCTATAAACCATTTCAGGGCCATATTGTTTACTCCATTGGGTGCCATGGTGGGAACAGGTATGCGTCCAAAAATCACCCGAGACTTTCGGTATTACCCGGGCTTGAGTCCCAAATGTAATCATCTGCCCTAATGGAATCGTTAGCGGGTCACGGTTTATTGCAGGTTTGTGACTGTGGACACTTTCCTACGCGCTATAGAGTGATTGAAAAACATCTGGCAAGTAATTTGCAGGATTGCAGGAAAGTTTTTAGGCTTAATCCCTGATTGCTGCAAGCTAATCACTTTACGTTCGGTAGGCAATAAACCGTGCTCCGCTACACACTATTTCCCAAAATTTCCTAGTAATACCCCACAGCTTTAAACACGAATCACCAACTAACAAAAATCTTCTTTTTCGAGAAAATCTGTTATTGACTAGTACAAAGAAATGTTGATATTATAAAACCATTATATATTATCAGCGGAACTCAAATTTGTCCGAATTGCGTAGTATTTGGTTTCATTTTTATTAGAAATATCTCATCCATACGTTCGAAATATTCTTATTATGTTAAAACAAAAAATATAAAAATTTTATTCGTGCTTGTCACGTATACTATTTCTGTGGAGTTCCTGCCGGCGGAGGGTCGTAGAGGATCGCCTGTTTACGAGCAGTCACACAATGAAAAGGGATGCGGATTGCCAGGTATTGTCAGAAATGTTCGTTCGCTGCGTTCCTACCGTCGCGAACATCCTCGAAAACGTTCGCACGCAGTGTTCTGTTCGTGTTCGCGGCGGTGTGGACGCGACGAAAGGAGACGAAAACGTTCGCGAACAATGTTTTTGTTCGTGTCCGCCTTGGTGGAGACCCGGGGTAAGACACCTAAAAGTGTACGGATCGCTAGCCTACGCACATCTACCGAGACAGGGACAAAAGAAACTAGATGACAGAACAGTCCCCTATATATTCATTGGGTATGCAACCCAGACGAAAGGTTACCGCTTATGGTGTCCAAAGAAGCAAGACGTAATCATTACCAAGTACGTACGTTTCGCAGAGGACAAAATGGGATACGAATGGATACATCGTGGAGATTGTCAATATCAATACACGTACAATAACACTTGGCCAGAAGATGAAACGACAAATGAATCAAGACAAACGGATGCCGAAGAAATAGAAACCCAACTCCAAGTTATCGATGCGACCGACGAAATAGTGGGGGTAAAGGACACAAAGCCAAAACGAAAGATTGGCAGACCATAGAAAATTATCAGAAACCCATACGGAAGGAGGGGCAAACCCAAAATACAAGAAGACGAGATGACTCCTTCGGAAGGCGAAGACACGGATAGCGTAAAACTGAATCTCATGGAAATCGTTGAACCAAGCACACTAGATGAAGCCATGTCAACTCCACAAGCGAGCCAGTGGGAACAGACTATAAGCGACGAGATGAATAGCCTAACTCAACGAGAAACCTGGGAAACCGTAGACCATTTGCCTGTCAGACGAAAATGTATTGGTAGCAAGTGGGTTTTTAAAATAAAGAAAGACAGCGAAGGTAATGTACATAGATTCAAAGCAAGGTTAGTAACGCAAGGTTTTTCCCAACAAAAGGGAATCGATTACAATGAAACTTACGCACCCGTCGCGAATTTTTCAATAATACGACTTTTAATAGCTATTAGTTATCTTCGATTGATTTACTAGACAATTATATATAAAATGCGCATACCTCTATGGAAAACTCGAGGAGGAGATATATATGAAACTGACTCCGGTAAACCAGAATGAAAGAGAGAGAATAATAAGACTAAAACGGCCCATATATGGACTAAAACAATCTGGGAGAAACTGGAATGATGAACTGGATCGTTTTCTCACGGAAAAGGGGTTTGAAAGATTATATTCATCGACTTGCGTTTATAGAAAAGGATATTGGACCATAGTAGTGGTATATGTAGATGATATTTTCTTATTTTCAAACGATCCAAAGTCAATTAATATTTTTGTTAAGTCGATGAGCCAAAAATACGAAACGAAGGACTCAGGTGAAATAAATGTAGGGGTGCTGCGACACCGTTAGAGCCAGGATTAAAATTAGCAAAATACATGCAATCTGGCTATCTAAGCCAGGGTTGTCTAACTGACGACTCACGAGATGTCGGGGGCTCCTCCGCCTTGTGGCCACGCTGAACGGCCATACGTTTACATATAATTATAATTAATACGACAATACGAACTGATATATACTTACTTTTACTAGTCTCTGTGAATGTGACCGTGCACATTGAGGCCGCGTCATATTATTGACAAGGGATGGTATATCGACATCAATTTTTGTTCTGGCTATCCTTAACAGCGAAGATAATGAATGGTCCGCTAATCTTGACCGATATTTACTTCTTATATTTTTCATAACGGAAAACGCACTTTCGCATCTGTATGTAGAACCAAACATTGATGAAATTTTTAATCCCAAATCCACCAATTTCGGATACTTTTCTTCTGATAATAATTTAAAAAACTCCTGTACATATTCATTTCTGGCAAGTACGAACGGATCTCCTTGCAAATTACACAATCGAATGTATTTATGTCTGTGTAGGGACAGACGAATTCGACTGTGTTCGTCAATGTTCAGTAGGTGTGGAGGGGGCCGTTCAGCGTGGCAGCAAGGCGGAGGAGCCCCCGGCATCTCGTGAGTCGTCAGTTAGACAACCCTGATCTAAGCAAAGAAGGAAAGACGGCATATCGAGAAATAATTGGTTCACTAATGTATATAGCTTTGCGTACCACACCAGATATATTGTTTGCCACAACAAAATTGTCGCAATTTAACACATCTCCAAGCGAAATGCATTGGATACAAGCGAAACGTGTACTACGTTATCTAAGTAAAACCAAAGATTATGCATTAGATTATAAGTCTAATAAAGAACCGAAAATCAAAATTTTCTGCGATGCTGATTGGGCAGGATACGTAGACGATAGCCATTCATTTACAGGCGTAGTAGTAAAGATAGGATCTAATACTATAGATTGAACGGCATCCAAACAAAAAACATATCCATGTCGACAATGGAAGCCGAATATGTAGCTTTAGCGTCAGGCGTAAAACAATCTATATGGCTGAGCATGTTTCTAAGCGAATTAGAATTGTATAAATACTTTCAGGGAAGTGCGATCTATATTGTGATAGCAGGGCGGCGATAGCATTTTCAAAGAGCCGAATAGAAAATTTGCGTACAAGACACATAAATATAGCATGTCATATTGTTAGAGAAGAATTGCAGAAAGAATCAATTAGCTTAACCTATGTACAGTCAAATGAAAATGTAGCGGACATAATGACCAAAGTACTTAAGCGCGTTGCACATAAAAATTGCACCCAAGCAATGAACTTGGGAATCGTAAAAGTGGGGGATTGGAGAGATTTACGCTTCCCGCCATAAGAACTCGTCGTTCTATCCCCTCCCTTTTGTCTATAGAAAAGAGACTAGATTCTTCTGTTCTGTTCGTATGGCAAGTTGGTTGAGTTATGTACTGCGTACCATGCCTCGTTTATATCAAAGCTTATTTCTGTATATAGTCTATTATAATTTCATATCGGTGGTGGTTTATTATAATAAATACAAACAGGCCTAATGGGCATTATACCTGTACTCAGTTTATATCATTTCACTATTTACTAGATTTAATTAGTATTTCAGACGGTACAGCAGATAACATATACAATTGTTTTTTACATTCTTTGAAAAAAAAAACAATTTGTCTTTGAGCAATATAGTTGGGGTGTGCATTGACAATGCAAATGTCATGGTGGGAACACACAACTCACAAAGTGACTTCCCGACTGTTAACAGACAACCCAGACATGTATGTGTTCTCATGCCTTTGCCACTCGATGCATTTGGTGGCATCACATGTTTGCCAAATGTTTGCCATCGCAATTTATTCATATTTTGCACGAAGTCCGAAACGGCTGTCTAATTTACAAGACGTGCAAGAGTTCATGAACGTTGAACAAGTAAAAGTTCTACAGCCATCACCAACCAGATGGCTGGCAGTGTCGGATTTGGTGCCTTTACACGGACGTTCTTTTGGGACACTTTTGCGCGCCACACGCCAGCGCGGCACGCATTTGGCGTGGCGTGCCGGAACGTCGCAGGCCAGAAGATCGTACCCGTCACTACTTAGAGACAGCGAGTTCGGGCTCCCATTTCTACGTCGACTCCACGTGCTTTTTCCAGGAACCAGCGCAGTCTTGTATTGTGTACTACCTGTTCCATGTATATTATCGATCTGCGAAACAATCGGCAAGACACGATCGCGATACACGTAGGTTCGCGAAAAGTATACGAATTCCTCGATATACCTGGCTTATAGAGGATATCATAAATGCTTTTACTGTAGGGCACACTGAAACATCTGTTTTTACGAAGCTACATTTGGTTTACCTGAAGGTGCTATAAATTATGGAAATGGTTTATTACTCAGTTATAACGACTGTATTGCGATCTGCATTCTTCTTGCAGACGAAAAGTTTCCACCTCATCGGAAGTTCTTGCTAGCATCTTGTGCGCAGTTAGAAGTGTGGCGCGCCGGAATTCCACGTTCTTGCGTGCGAGTAGAACCGTTGTCAGGCGTGGCGCGTCCAAAAAAGTGTGGCGCGCTAACCTCGACTTCAGAAAAGTTTACATAAGAGACAGAAAAGGTAGTTAGAAAAGGAAAGCGGCACTTGAAACCAAGGGTTTGGCGTGGCGCGTGGAATTTCCGACAGTGCGGAAAATTCTGAGGCGCGCGGCACGCCTGGCAGCCAAGACTCTTCGAGCCGCTACAGGCGGTAGGAAGTGAGAGAATTTTTTCAAACCAAAGAATTAAATATATTTACTTCCAGCTTTGTGGCTTCATTTGTCAATCTTTAGGGAATATGAAAAAAAATTGTATGCAAAAATAGTGGTTATATCCGGAGTTATAGTGCTTCAAATAGAGCGCCTTACAAAACTCATATGCGCACTGTTAGCATAAAATCAGTTGTTGTAGTTGTCTCAAATAGATTAATATACGATTAATAGATTAAACTTTATTAACCAAAATCATGATGTTATTTATTTTCATCTGCAACCTAGTAAATTATGTCTGTACCTACCTATCGCAAAGTATTTGCGTAAAATCTAAACATTCGGATAGTTAGTTAAAAAATTAAATATGGATATCTTAATACACGTGAAACCGTATATTTCGATACATGTATACGCGTGAATTTCAGTACACGGGTACACGGATACTACGATCCGTGAATTTTGATGCACGTGTACACGCGTATCGATATGGAAGTGATACCGATGCATTTCTTATGTTTTTCAAATTAAAATTATACCAAATTTCGTGTAAATCGAACTATTTTTAACGAAATTTTGGAAATCAATTTATTATGAAGATTCCTTAATTACGATCCGATTTGTGTCGTTTTTGGACCATTTTCATCGGGAAAACATAAGGAAACGATTCACACCACTTTCGCCAAGATCCGATGAAAAATGTAGAATTTTTGATTCGTCACTTTTTAGGGGGCAACATTGTAAAGCCCCCCTGGGCTCGAGGGTCGAAGTCCTTGAAACCCATCGAGGCACGGCTTATCGGTAGGGTTGCCTCTTGAGTCGAGGTTTGCGTGGGACGAAAATTCAAGCGCGCCACACTTTTTTGGACGCGCCACGCCTGACAACGGTTCTACTCGCACGCAAGAACGTGGAATTCCGGCGCGCCACATTTCTAACTGCGCACAAGATGCTAGCAAGAACTTCCGATGAGGTGGAAACTTTTCGTCTGCAAGAAGAATGCAGTTCGCAATACAGTCGTTATAACTGAGTAATAAACCATTTCCATAATTTATAGCACCTTCAGGTAAACCAAATGTAGCTTCGTAAAAACAGATGTTTCAGTGTGCCCTACAGTAAAAGCATTTATGATATCCTCTATAAGCCAGGTATATCGAGGAATTCGTATACTTTTCGCGAACCTACGTGTATCGCGATCGTGTCTTGCCGATTGTTTCGCAGATCGATAATATACATGGAACAGGTAGTACACAATACAAGACTGCGCTGGTTCCTGGAAAAAGCACGTGGAGTCGACGTAGAAATGGGAGCCCGAACTCGCTGTCTCTAAGTAGTGACGGGTACGATCTTCTGGCCTGCGACGTTCCGGCACGCCACGCCAAATGCGTGCCGCGCTGGCGTGTGGCGCGCAAAAGTGTCCCAAAAGAACGTCCGTGTAAAGGCACCAATTGTGTTGAAAGAGTTTTAAATCAATGGGGACCTTCATATAGTGCCATAGCGACGGCAGCATTTGAAAACGAGTCCGTCTCGGTGAAAATATTTAATTCTATGAATGACCGTTTTTGTAAGCCATATTTGAAAATTTTATTTTATGCCTTAAAATGAATTATTAACGTCAACAAACAATTTCAGACTTCGGAAGTTGTAATTCATTTATTGCTCCCTGAATGTTATAAATTGCTGAAATTCATTGGGCGCCCCGATTTACATAAAATAGATGTGGAGAAGGAAGAGAATTTATTACCATTGGAAACAATTTATCCAGGATCGAAGTGCGTAAACTTGTTACATGAAATTGAAAATAGTAACGGCGAAGGAGATCGTGAAAAGATTACGGAATTTTATATAATTGTGAAAAAATTTTATCAATCCGCTTTTTAAAATATGGTAAAAAGAATACCATTCGATGATATATTTTTATATTCATTAGATTTTTTAAACCCGGATATAGCTTTAGACCTTAACCAACATAGGCGCCAACATTTAGTCAGTATTTTAAATAAATTTAAATCCAAAAATTTTAATGAAACAACTGTAACAGATGAGTGGCGATTAATGGGATGTTTTTGGACAGACGCGGATAAAGAAAAACTACGAGCACTTGATGTTATTAAATTCTGGCAATACATTGCCAGCCTTCGACCGGTTTCAGAGGGTGTCTACAATTTAAAAAATATATCAAAACTAGCAGAATTGTGTTTGTCATTGCCCCATTCCAACGCTGACGTGGAAGGATATTTTTCCCAAGTAACTTTAATAAAAACTAAAGACCGAAATAGATTGAAGACGGAGACGGTAGCTGCATTAACCAGAATTCAATTAGATTTAATCAATACAAATTCAAACTGCTTCAAATTCAAACTAACAGATGGCATGCTAAATTTATTTAATTATAAAATGTACAGTACAGATGCAATACCAAAAGAGCTCAAGGGAATTTTATTGCCAGAGGAGCCCGCTGAGAGTGACAGTGCGAGTGAGAGCGAGATTAACAATTAGAACTGTCGAACCCTAGAACAATGCATTCAATTTTGTAAATATTTTTAGTACATACCTATTTTAAAAATTCTAAATACGCCTTAGTATAGGGACAGTTATTCGCATAATTCATCTGCGACTGTCTTTTCCTATTGCTGCCTCCGCAAAAACAGAAAATAAGACTCTCCACTGATTTAAAATTGTGGATACACATTCCGATAATGCAAGCCATGGGATTCTAGATTGCTGCACAATTTTTCTCCTAGAAACTTTCATGAAGTCCAGCGTGTCTTGTAAGACGCACTGTCGTTACGGACTTTGCGAAAAATATTTATAAACTGATTGAACAAACTTTTCTATTTCCATTGGTAACTCATTGCACGCATGGCAAGCAACAAATTGCATTGAATGGCATATACATGGGAACACACATATATCATCATTATCGCTCAATAACCGTGACTTGAATGAATTGTTTATCCTCATCATTACATTCGCATTGTCAGCACAGAAACCAGCAATATCTTTTTACATTCAAATTATATTTACGCAAGGAATGTAGAAACGATCATGAAAATGTTCTGCCGTAGTGTCCTTAATTTTAATTAAATCTAATAAGTATGTACAAATTTGATCTTCATGAACATATCTTATCGGGAAACATAAAATTTTTACGTCAGATACGTCTGTGGTTTCGTCAATTAAAATTGAGAAAAATTTGGCTTCTAATATATCTGTAGCTTCTAGTATGAAAGATTTGTTTATAACGTTTTTAATAATGGCTGTGATTTTGCATCTTTTAAGTGACATGTTGCTAATTATCTCAGACTCCGATGCTGCCGATTTCCAGCGCACTGTACATAGTTGTACATATTTTCTGTTTCGTGTTAAGTGCGTGCTTTAAGTCGGGTTTGTTCATGTTCGATTTCTGTGGGGTGTTCCTGTGTTGTAAAGACGCACACTTCGGCTAATAAACGTGCCGTCACATCAACCAGCGGAGTTATCCATCGCTTTGGAGCACATGCCTTCCCTGGCCTTACCAATGGCAATCCACATCGCCTTCTCAAGTCAAACATTTAAAACAGAGCTTATAATAGCTGCCCTACTAGGTTCAGCTACACTGGTATCACTGCGTGTAGAAAATATCCATTATTAGTAAATTTATAGTACGATAACAATAAGTATAGTAGACCAGGGCGGTAGTAGAAAACATTATATTTATAAATGTATATATTATAGTTGTTAATATGTATATATCTATGTTCCAGTTTATATGTACATTATATTATACTTCAACTGTAACATTAAGTTTTATATTTTATGTATATATTATGTAATATAATTTATGTATATTTTGTAAATACTGCCGAAATAAATACGTTTATACATAACATTCATTATAACGTTGCTGAAATTTAGCATAATTAGTGCATAAATAAATAATATTACCATTATTATTTTGTTTTCTTTTTCATCTCATCAATATTACATATAGCCGTGTGCTTCACAGATAATTACCGATTAGTACCACAATTTATAATAGTGGCGGGATAATTATGCGACGTCGGCTTCGCGGATTGGCTCTGGCGCCGTTTAGTTTCCCATGTTGTCGTTGATTTGTTGCCGTCCCGACGTGATCACGGCCAATCCAAGCTAGCCAAGGCAAGTAACGCCGCAGCCAATCAGCGTCGACAACTGAGTCCGCGGCGACGCTGGTTGGCCTGGCTTGGGTAGCTTGGTTTGACTTGACTGTGGCGCCGTTTCGTTTCCCATCTTGGCGTTGATTGATTGACGTCGCGGCGTACCCCCACCGCCAATTCCCCCGTGGCGTAAACATTTCCACGGTTCACGGTCTATACAGGGTGTTCAAAAAATGCTGCGGTTCCTTGAAGAGGGTGACTCAGGGGGTGATTGCAAACAACTTTTTCCTTTACGAACATGCTTTTCGAGATTTTGTTAACGAGATATTAACCAAAAACACCGACCAATCAGAGCGCGCGCCTTCCGCCCGAGCTCCCGCGGTAGCGTTGGCTACGCGGTAGGCAACTGCGCTCGTACTACGAACGTACGAACAAGCAAGTCGGCATGCATCGAAGAAAACCGCGTTACAGTTTTTTTTTAAAGCAGAATCTTAAATAATAATTATTTGAAGCGAGAGGACAAGAAATACGTAAATTTCGTTTTCAAATAACGCATAAACGAAAAGGTAATGTAACAGAAAATGTACAACAAGTGATCGTAATTCCTTAGTGAGGTAAAAATCCGTAGTTTAATAACGGCCAACGCAATTAAATTTAAAAAATAATATTATGGTCGAAGCCATATATATTGGCCGGTGAATTCGTTTTCGCGAGCGGCGATCGAGGAGAAATCAACCACCACCATCTGATGATCGCGGATTTGTCAGTTGGAGTTGCGAGGCCCTCGCAGGGTATGGTGGGGTAACGAGAACTCTGCTCGGCGCCGCCTGAACCTTGTCGTTTGGCTGTTATTTATTGTTAGCGTAATAGTTGTGTGCGTTACGAAGCTATGCGTAGACCAATACGAGATGAAGGTATCGACAAAGAATCAATGTTCTGACCAATAAAGCTCCTGAATTTTTTCGTTGTTAACGCACACCTATTCTGATGTGTGTATTTCTACGCTGACAGCTCGGTTTGACCTACACCCCAGAAGCTTGACACTATCCCCAGCACTTCTGGCTCACTCTTGTTCTGCAAAGGCGAGAGCGAGATGGAACGAGATCGAGTCAGAAAACAAGAAATTAAATAAAACTCATCCATTCGGACATTCCTTTCCTTCCTTCTGGGAAACCTGTGTCACTGGGTCACTGTACTAATCCTGGTCATCATTGGACGAAAAGATTTATGGTAGGATAGCGCCCAGTGCTCAGCTGATCGCAAGTACATACGACACCACCGAAAGCAAAGGGTCGCAACGTCAAGTGCGTTCGGATTAATGTACCGAATATTCACTTCACTGCACGGCTACTAACACTAATCACTTCATTTATTTTTCATGGAACGTGTTGTTCCTACGTTATAAAAATTTGTGGAAATGAATTTTCACTTGGCGTTAGGAGTCGTGGGTATTCCCTTGCAAATACTTGCGCAGCAGCACTTGCGTCTCCGTTGTTCGGGGGGTACATTCAGAACATCGCGTAATACTTTTGAGCAGAGAACATTTCTGCGACGTGATTGCTAGCTGACTGACAAGATTTTTTCCAAGCAACTTCCTCTACCCCTAAGTAGTTTCTCTCGTTCCATTATGAGTTAACCCCCACCAGAACAAGAGGTTTTAGGTAAAAAGTAGCCATCACATTTCCGAAACTCACGCGCTTTGCAGAAGCGCAACGAACGGACTATGCACTTTTACAAAAATCCGCGTTCCGTCCTTTTGCTGCCAATGTACCCATTGCTTCTACGTAGGCAGCAGACACCACGTGTTTCGGTCGGAAAGGGTCCGAAGAGAAGAGAAACAGAAAGTCTTCAAGTTGCTATGAAGAAAAAAATCCTGTTTCCTGTTTCCTTTATCCGATACCCAGAGTTCACGTCTGCTACGAGGCGGAACCAACTAAGCCATAAATTACCCAAAACTGTAGGACACCGTTGTCTACCGTCGACTATCGGGACAATACGGTCATAAACCGCGATCCTAGCGAAATGCTTTGGTCGATCAGCCTGATTAATTTTGGGGAACCAGAAGTTAAAAAGTATTATCCAACATCAATACGCCTCGCGGAGAGACACAGGAAGTAAAGGGCTAGTCTGCTGACTGCGTGTGGTCCCGCCTGCGTTGCCCTCCCTACAAATTCGAAACAGATCCCTTATCTCTCCAGTATAAACACGCGCTCGAATTTCAGAACAAAAGCACGCGTCGACGTATTCCGTACGAGAGAAGGTGGGCTTGCAGTTCGATTGGTCCCAAACTAACCTAACCTAACCTAACGCCAAGTGAAAATTCATTTCCACAAATTTGTATAACGTAGGAACGTGTTCCATGAAAAATAAATGAAGTGATTAGTGTTAGTAGCCGTGCAGTGAAGTGAATATTCGGTACATTAATCCGAACGCACTTGACATTGCGACCCATTACTTTGGGTGGTGTCGTATGTACCTGCGATCAGCTGAGCACTGGGCGCTACCCTACCATAAATCTTTTCGTCCACTGATGATCAGGATCGGTACAGTGACCCAGTGACATAGGTTTCCGAGAAGGAAGGAAAGGAATGTTCGAATGGGTAAGTTTTATTTAATTTCTTGGTGATTATTAGGTGTACAAATAAATTCTTTTCGATCGTAGGGTACAACAACAGTTTGATTTAAACAATATGAAAACAACTCAATCATCGAAATAATTTCCATTATTGTTAATTACCTTTGGCCATTTTTATGGCAGCTTACGAATACTACTGCGATAGAAATTCGGTAGCTTTGTACCTACTGATTATGTAAATCCAATCGGAATGAATTTATTCATACACCTAATGTTCTTTTTTAAATTTAGTTGTGTTGCCCGTTATTAAACCGCGGATTTTTACCACAAGAAGGAATTACGATCACTTATCGTACACTTTCTGTTGCATTACCTTTTCGTTTATGCATTATTTGAAAACGAAATTTTCGTATTTCTTGTCCTCTCGCTTCATATAATTATTATTTTAAAGATTCTGCTTTAAAAAAAAAACTGTAACGCGGTTTCCTTCCATACATGCCGACTTGCTTGTTCGTACGTTCGTAGTGCAAGCGCAGTCGCCTACCGCGTAGCCAATGCTACTGCGTGAGTTCGGGTGGAAGGCGCGCGCTCTGATTGGTCGGTGCTTTTTGGTATTATCTCGTTAACGAATCCTCGGGGAGCATTTTCGTAAAGGAAAAAGTTGTTTGTCACCCCCTTAAAGGAACCGCAGCATTTTTGGAACACCCTGTATAATAGGATAGATAGGTAGATAAATAGTTATAAATATATAATTTACAGTGTCTTTATAGTAGAAATATTTACTAGTTATGTTTATGTGGAAGTGTGTATCGTTCGGTTGTCCGAGGACAACTGAATATTAACAGGTTCTCAAAGGAGGAGAGCGGCGTCCCTCGAGTATAAGATAGGTGGGGGTTCGTTGATTGCGTAAAGGAGTAAAATCCAACTTAAAACGTAACAATGATTTATTCAAACAACACTTATTTCTAATAACGAGTATAATAATATTGCTTACGACTACGATTATATATAGGTTTTATGTTTTTTATGTTTTCATGGTTTCTTTTATCTATGCTAATTAATTCTAATACGCTGTGGAATTGTGTATATATATATATATATATATATATATATATATATATATATATGTATATATGTGCTGCTGCCGTAAGTTCGGCCGTTGCCGTTTCCGGAGCGGTTTCCGAACTCTTGACAGAGTTTTATGTTCTATGATTCTGCTGTGAGAGCGGCCGCTGCCGTTTCCGGAGCGATTCCCGACACTCTTGGCGGAGTTCTTATTCTAGTGTTCCGTAGACCTTGCCTTCGCTAAGTGGCTAAGCTACTGCCTACTAGTAGGAGCAACGCTTGAACACTCCGCAAAGAAAAAGTTCTCAACCTTTAAATGAAAGATCCAAAAAGGAGCACCAGTACCTTTGTACACTGAGAACCTGTCGCTGCCATCTCCGGTGTGTGCTGAAATTCTACTGGATAGTATTTAAGCTGCCTCCAGGAACTAGCATTCGTTGGTTGCAAGAACGTATCTGTATTCGAATGAGCGCGCCAGGTGCTGCGTGCGCCTCCTTTTATACTGGAAAATTGGCGGGCTGGCGCATGCGCAGTAAGTCGGTATTCGTTATTTCATATTTTGCTCGCTTATTATATATTATTTTGTTTTGTGCTTTGGTCAGTAGTTATAATTAATTATTCTTAACATTCCTACAATATTTGTTGCTCTATTATTTGCTTAGTTTAATATTGTTGCGAGCACCCTATGGATGGAATCCATGGCCCGCTGGTGCTCGCGACGAAGACAAGGGACAGCGAGAAGAAGGCGATCTGATCGATCGCCTGTCAAGCTGTCACCTTAGATACAGACGCCATTGCGAGCAGACGTAGTCCCGAACACCTCTACCTGATTAATTACTGTTATTTTAATTACTATTATCCTTGTTAATGTTCACGTTCTGTTATTACACATTAAACTTATATTATGCCAACGCGAAAACGTAACAATATTAATATATAAAAGTATGTATAATGCTTGTGCGCGGTAACATAAGCTGGCTGCGTGGTAATGTAGTACGGTTCTACTTTATCGACGGTCGGTAATTACCGGTTTGAGTCCCCGTGGGACGTTACACGTGTATAAAAAGTTATGTATTTTTACTATGTTTATATATAAAATTTATATTAAAAAATTAATATATTTATTAAACAAAGCAGTATGAAATTTAATTATTCAAAGCAAGAGTTACAAGAAAGGAAAAATATAAAATTAGGATGGCAGGATTTGACCCCGTGTCGTTTGGTTGGGAAGTAAAGCGCTATAGGCGCTTACCCAACTCACTTGTTTGAAATATCTTTAAAGTGAACTGCTTTTATGTGGCACATATCGATTGTTTAGAAATAATGCACATTGGCATAAAATATTTTGCAGAAAGTCATCTAGATCACCTTCCAGATTCATCCCCTAAAATTTCATTAAAATCCCCGAGGATACAGCTGTGGGTTCCCCTTGTCAGTGCCGTGAACGAATCGAGCGCACATGCGCCAAACATACGATAAACCGGATGCCGAATAAACCAAGTCTAGCGCGCGAGTGGCGGAAACCGGTTGTAAAATCCGATTGGTGCGCGAGATCGCGCAGCGACTGATTGGCGCGGGCAAGTACCAGCTAGGAGATATATACAGGCCCGCCAGCAGCAGAGAGCAATCTTGGTTATTTTTCTGACCCTCCACGATCCACCAGCTGGTTAGGGTGGCCCAGTTGGTTAGAAACGTTGCCATGATGTTGCTGGACCTATCTAGGGCCTTCGATTCCGTCTGGCATGAGGCTCTTCTCTTCAAACTGGACATGGCTGGCTTCCCGTTGGCCTTGATGAAGATGATACGCTCCTACTTGTCGGACCGTTATATATACGTTTCAATCAGGCGCAACAGCTCATCCAGGCAACTTGTCTCGGCAGGCGTTCCGCAGGGCTCAATCCTGGGGACACTGCTATTCAACATCTATATCAATGATATCCCGGTTGTGGACAATTGTGCCCTTGCGTTATACGCTGACGACACCTCTTTGATTGCCTCCTCCTGGCAATCTAAGACTCTTATGTTGAGGCTGCAGGCTTATCTGGACATGGTTATCACCCATTTCAAGAACGGGAAGCTGTGTGTCAACCCAGCTAAAACTCAAGACATTTTCTTTACCCGGAGAAAGCCTGATCTAAATGGCCTTAAACTGAATGTGGACGGGGTCGACATTGAATGGTCTAAGGTGGTTCGGTACCGTGGTCTGCTCCTCGACAGGGATCTTAACATGGGGCCTGCGGTCATGGACAGGGTACAAAAGACAAGGGCAGCCCTTGCGGCAATCACTCCGCATCTGCGGCCGTCTTCCTTCCTGAGTCGACGTTTGAGGATCACCCTCTTTAAGGTGTGCCTGAGGCCCGTCCTCACTTATGGAGCACAGGTTTGGGCATGTGCCTCAAATAGCGCCCTGACTACTGCCCGGAAAACGCAGAGCCGTGCACTGAAAATCTCAACAACGAGGCTGGAGTGGAGCCCTCCTTGGAGCACGTCAAGAGGATTGTTGATGCCTATATGGTCGACGACCACACAAACCCACTGATTAGGCAAACGGGCACCTACGATATAAATTGTATCCCCTACAGATTCACTTCCCTCTAGCCTTTAGAGACTAATTTTTTACAGCACTTAGAACTCCCCTGGGATGATGACTTTTCTGGGCTCACCACCCCTCCAAATGAATGCACGCATACTTGCGTCCTGATGTTGGGTTTTTTGAAATTTTTTACCCAATTCCAAATAAAAATACGGTCCACATCGCTCCTAGGTACAACACTAAAACTCATAGAAAAGGAAAAAAAACAGAGAGCAATCTTGGTTATGCCACCGAACCAAACCGAGGTCGCTTTAACTAGCCCCTCAGTCTCGCAAAGTCTAAAGCAAGTTTATCTTAAATCAACCGCCTGACTTACATCTTCCAACTTGTATCCGATGTTGCTTTAACTAGCCCCTCAACTTCCATCTGAGGTGATTTTGACTAGCCCCTCAACGTACATCCGAGGTCACATTGATTAGCCCCTCAACATCCATCCGAGGTCGCTTTGACTAGCCCCTCGGCTTTCATCCTAGAAAGCGTGGACCAGCTGATAGGCAACAGGACGCCACTACAACTCCGAGAGAAGGAATCCTCTCAATTTCTCAACTTAACATTCTAAATCGACCAAGCGTCATTTCTTGTATTATATATTACCGACTTAGTGTCGAGACTTTATGTTCAGTTAGCGATTTAGTATCCTATCTTTATATTATGTGTTTAATATAATTAACGCTTCTGCTCTATACCGAAAGCGTGGAACGATCTTTATTTTCTGTTTTACCGACCGAAACGTCAAATTCTATTTCCGTCGATTTAGCGGCAAAATCAAAATCGAACGATATTCTTTAATACCGACTACGCGTCATTTTCGCTAACATTACATTCCGTTACAGGGACTTAGCGTCGAAACTGAAACCAACATTATTCATTTATACCGACTAGTACGTCGTCAAGTAATTATCTTGCGTTCCGTTATATTAATTAAATTCTATGTTCATTTAAACCTATTCTCCCTGTCATATTTGAAGGAACCCACTGACAGACAAGTTCAAACCTGTTCTGCACATGTTGGCGCTAATTGGTGCCGAAACAAACTACTATTGGCTATACCCCAAACAAACGTTCCCTTGGAGCCAATGAGCTCATTCTACATGCGCGAAATAGGTTCCTTCTCAAATGACAGGGAGAATAGGGTCAAAACCATTTTGAATAAACTATTTTGTTACTTATTGTTAAAAGGACTCTCGTTTCGTCAAATTCTTCTATAATTCCACGGGTAAACCGCTCTATTGATGGAATCTACTGTAATTAGCGGCAACGTCTCGTTCAAGAATGTTACATTCTTGTCTATATCGGAACTTTTATCCCGAAGCATCGTTCCACTATCGTCAAAGTATACGACGTACACATAGCCTATGGTCGTATCCTTATCACTACTTTGGATTGCGTTAATGTATTTTTGCCCCAGCGGACCGAAATTTTTGCGATACATTTCTTGTTCCTCGGATATTTGGAGTTGATGTCTAATAGATGTTGCAAATAACTAATCGGCAGTAGTTTCGAAAATGTCGTCGTCATTGGTTGTGAGCGATTGTACACCGAGAAATGTGTTTATTTTGTGGAAGGAACCGAGGAATCGGTTGATGCGACATGCAGCAGTTTCTGCTTCGATTGAACTGGTGTGGATATTACGAGTGAATTTTCCGATGACATGTGTGCTTTTCTCTTTCTCTTATGCGATGTGTTCCCTTTCGGCTGGATTTTTGTTTTAGGCGTTAATGTTTCATTCTCTTCCACCTGCGTACACATCAGCGGTGATATGTCACTTTCTGCCGCTGCGGTATTTTCCACAATATGTTTTAAGGGTTCGACAACAGGTTTAAAGTATTTCTCCAACGCTATATCTTCCTCCATCTTGCCAGTCTTCAAAAGCCTCATGTTTCTTGCGAATGGATTCGATGGTTTTTGCAATTTCTTTCGCTATTCTCTCGCGATACTGATCATCGTTGTACCGTAGACATTGCTTTCCCGCCGACGAGTTAATGATGATTGACCATCTCACGGTATCGCAGACTCGTTAAATCCCTTTCTATAACGTCCATTGGACATCGAACTATCCTTGTCTATTACTACGAAACCATACTTCCTTTTCCAACAATTATGACATACCGCGCAGAAATCCTCGTAAGACATGTCAGTGTTTACGTGATCGTTGTATACATGTTTCAAGTTGGTGCCATCCTGCTTAAACAGAATTAGCAGAATCGCATTGTCGCGTATAAGATGTTTGGGAATCTTTGCATACGTCTGACATAGATAGAAGCAGTCAACGTTCGAGTAGTGCCCCATTGCAATGTATTCTCGTATCGTATCTTGCTTGTCGCATGCCAGAGATAAAAATTTATCAGAGATAAAAATGGAATTCGGAAGCGAATCACTCGGTGGAATGACGTCACTGTTATCCGAAAACGTAAAGTGGCCAATTTCATCTATCGGAGCCAATAAATTTTCCAAATGCTGATATTTCAGCTGTTGCAACGACTTGGAATACATGTACACGTTCTCGAAGCGCATGCCGTGAGGACTTTCCAACAAGCTAACCAGCACGTTGGTCTTTCCAGAATTTGATGGACCGCAAATGACGCAGCGGGTAGTGTTCGGCAACATGCTACCATGTTTGCATCTTATTTTCGAGAACATTATTTGCG
Source organism: Andrena marginata (assembly GCA_963932335.1). Lineage (NCBI taxonomy): Eukaryota > Metazoa > Arthropoda > Insecta > Hymenoptera > Andrenidae > Andrena > Andrena marginata. Next base: position 21,198,382 of record OZ010660.1, read on the forward strand.
ATTTATCATCAAAATTTGTGAATCGCATGCTGCATCTCTCTGCCAACCACGAAATTGATTTTGATACATTGATGCGGTGACGCGCTCTATTTATAGGCCTGCGCCGAAGCAAAACAGCTCAGTAGTCGAAATGCTTCTTGTTCTGTCCGATAATTGCAATATTAGAGACTTAACCTCTGAGCAGTTGAAATATATACCAAAGATTATTCTACTGCGTGAGTTTGGTAGGCACTTTGACGATTTGTGGGACAGACTGCCCGAGCATATAAAAGCCGATCCTGAGGTTCAGTAGTATCGTCGGTGTCTGGAACATTATAATCGCCCTTGGCAGCGAACGCATATCGACGGTCCAGCACCATTGATTAGGAACTGTGGCGAATGTCACCGACAAGAGTAAAGGAAGGTCGTCGTTTGTTTAATCTGGCGATAAACGCCTTACCTATCGAATTATATATCCCCGGATACCAGTTTTGCGACTGAGGAACTCATCTAGCAAAGCGATTGGCTAGAGATGACCGAGCCATCAATCCGTTGGACGCAGCGTTTCGCGAACACGATATTGCATATTCGCGTAGCAACGACCTCGGCGAAAGGCACGCGGCAAATAACGTACTCGCTGACAAAGCACGAAAACGCATCGTTGCGCGAGACTCGACTCTGGGTGAAACCGGTGCTGCTACAGCTGTTTGGGCAGCTATGAAGGCCAAGACGAAAATCGAAATGGGGATGAAAACAAAACCTCGCAAAAGGACTGTAAGGAGAGCATCGCAAAAGCGGATTCTTCCGATAGCAAAACGGTCTGGTATATTTTCCCGCTGTTAGACGTTTTGGGATCATTAACCGGCGGAGCGGCGGTGATCGCCAAGACGGTAAAAGATAATAAGGCGATACAACGTCAGCTGCAGAAAATGCAGCGTCATAATCGCACCATGGAAGGTCGCGGACTTTATCTCACGCCATACACGGGCGGATAGGGAATATCGAAACGAACAAAAAAACGTCGAAAACACAATGACAATGCCTGTTGGCGTAACTACCGATGCACAACTGAAGGAATTGGCAAAACGTATGCGTATTCCATTCTTTGGAAAGTGGTTGAAAATTGAGAAAACCTGGCCAAAACCCAAATTTCTAAAGTCACCAGTTATTGTTTCAGACCCCACCACCGGTTTCATCACTTATCTGGCTACTAAATACCAACAGTTAGAGGAAAGTAAGTTTGTCATCATTCGCTACAGCTCATTCCAAAGTTGAGTATTTTCGGAATGTTACTCTCTCAATGAAATTGCTGGTGCTCTTTCTGACTCTTAACTGTGCACTTGAAACGAGTAGAGTAATTATGGCTCAGTAGGTAGTAATAAGTACAGTCCTATACTATATTTTGGTACAGATTTGAGGTGTGTAGTAATGACGAGATGAAATTTCAATTAAAAAATTGCTCCCCCTGTCAGGACCACTGGTGAAATTATATTTAGCTAGAGATAAAATTCACTTCGGGGCTCTACCGAGCAAAATTTCTTCTTCTATCATTAAGAGCAATGCTTCAGCTGTTGTGGCGTACACAAAACTTTTGCCCATATTTACCCCCTTTTAAGAAAATCCAATTTATGTTGTACGATGGAGTGGTTCTAAATCTCCAAAACGTGACCAAAAGATACAAATGACCGTTGATTTGTTAAAAACTGAGTATATTAAGGTTTTCGAGGTCGCTGATTACGAATCTGCGGACAAAATAATTGCAAAAAACAAAACGGCGGACTCAATATGGCAGGCACGTGTATCAGAAGAACATCAGATTTGGTCTCAATTTGGTATACGTTTCTGGTTCATACGTATCATAGCAACCAAATCATGTTTGGTGGCTTACTACTTCTGCTTGTGGCGAAGTAGTCCTTCTGAAAGTGCAGTCTAATTGTATATTATATTTTATAATTATGAAACGCAATGTAAATTCGGGATCTATTACTTTAAGTAGAAGACAGCTAGTCGAAGTGATGCTGACGTCTAGTTCACGTTTTGAAGACAAATTTAAAATTCTTCTGAACCACGTTACGGAATTGATAAATTGTCCAGAGGACTTATTATATGAAGTGAAACAGAAACTCTATTATGCTATCTTGGGCAAAGTGCCTAACGTCTGAAGGAGAGATTTCTTAAACAAAATAAAAATTAGTTGGATACAGTCATAACTCTTCCTTTTTATCCTTAACACTCCTCATCGTTATCTACTTCAGGTGGACGTCCTTCTGTCGTTCTTTGCAAGTGCAGGGAAAGGCCGAAACGCAGGAAAGTTGAATCACTTAGATTTACAAGTAGGTACTGCAGAACTGGTGTACGCTGCACAAATGAATTTCCGTGCAGAAGGAAATATAGATGCTGCAGCAGTTGTAAAGGACTCAACATTTACAACGCCAACACGAGCGCGGAAGATTAGAAAGGCATACCAGAGAAGCAATAATGAAGTGGTATCGACTTTCTGGAGATGGAGCGTTGTCTGTATTGGTGGAGGCGCAACATGCCAAGCATCAATACAAAATCATTCAAGAGCAGAATAAGAAATGCTTTCCCCCCTATGGCAAAGTGTTAGAAGTGTTAAAATATGTAACACTGTATCATCTAACAGATCAACACGAACATGTTATATTTGTGGATTCACATCCAAATTTTTCAATAATGTAGACGGTTACTGAAAACGAAAAGTTGATTGAACAAAATTTGATTTCGGTTTGTCCACTTTACACGCGTGGATACGTTTTTTCGAGTGCTTATTGCGCGTGGCCTACAAGATACCTATCCGTAATTGGCAAGCTCGAGGAGAAGCACAAAAAAATAGTGGCAGAGACAAAAAAATGGATTCAAACTGATTTTAAATCCAAAATGGGCCTCCTTGTTGATCGACCCAAGACTGGTTTCGGCAATACAAATGATGAGAATACGGCCCGTAGATTGTTTCAAAATCCGAAAATGTCTGCTGAAATTACTGGCATCGACATAGAAATAATTACACAATTCAAGATTATTCTGCAAGCCTTATCCAGTGGTTATAACATAAATGTTGCTAAATTTGAAGAATACACCACAACAACAGCAAGACTGTTTGTTAGCAAGTATCCGTGGTTTTATATGCCACCAACCGTTCATCAAATTCTGATCCATGGTTCTGCCGTAATAGCGTCCGGGATTCTTCCTATTGAACAATTATCGGAGGAATCTCAAGAAGCTATGAATAAATTGATTAAAAAGTATCCTGAACAATTACAAGACGTATTTAACACACTATCGTCTGCTATCTTCTGTCCCGCATATTTCAACTCTGCGGAAACTTCCGAAGCGCAATTCAAAATCCCTGAGTCCGGAAGTTATAAACTTATTATTACCACCAGAAGCGAATACAGTAAACTCAGATGATTTTGAAAGCGACAGCAGTAGTGTGGATGAATGCGAATCCAGCGAAGATTTGGCATAAAGATAATGCAATCGTTTTTCAAATAACTTGTACAATTATTTTTCATTAATACATGTGCTTCTTACTATACATACCTATGTATTATACTGTTGCGCTGGGGTGTTTCCATAGGCGTCCAACCCGACGCAAAGGAATTGAATGATACGCGGGTATACACACAACTCAACTATATTTCGTTATACAGAGCAATAACCCGCACGTCCGAACGCTATGGCGTTCGGCACCAGACAGTCTTGTTGCCGGCCTTCCATCATCCTCTTCAAGGGGGCCGACCTTCTTCCCTTTTCAGCTGCGAGCACTATCAGGCCATGCACAGGCTTATACCCGGTGCTCGCAACAATACATATATTATTACTTCATTTCATATAAATTTGTTACTTTCTAGTGACAAACGATTAATCCCAAACCTCATCGTATAGCATAAAATGGATTTTCTTAAAAAGGGGCAAATATCAGCAGAAGTTCTTCGTACGCAACAAGAGCTGAACCATTGCTGTTAATGAAAAAAGAAATTTCACCAGCGTTCTTGATAGACATTTTTACGAGTACAAAGAACACCAGAAGTTTCGCTCCAACAACCCTTAACTTTCAGATAAACTGTAGCGAGTGATGACAAACTTATTAACTTTAAAAAACAATAAATATTGAAATAAAAATATTTTAACATTAAAATAGTTTTTCCTTCGAACATTAAAAATATTTTTTGCAATTTTGACTTAACATTCGTAATCGGCGACCTCAAAAACTCCAGGATACCGAGTTTAGACCAAATCTGATATTTTTCTGATATGCGCATCCGCCATATTGGGTCCGCCATTTTGTTTTTTGCCATTTTGGCTTAACACTCATAATCAGCGGCCTTGAAAACTCCAGGATACCGACTTTAGACCAAATCTAATGTTTTTCTGATATGCGCTTCCGTCATTTTGGACCTGCTATTTTGTGTTTTTGCAATTTTTACCTCGGATTCGTAATCGGTGGCCTCGAAAACTCCGGGATAGCATGTTTAGACTAAATCTGATGTTTCTCTGATGTGCGCGTCCGCCATTTTGGCTTTTTCAATTTTGACTTCAAATTCGTAACCAGCGACCTCGAAAACCTTAGTATACTCATTTCTTTACAAATCAAAGGTCAGCTTCATATTTTGGCCAGGTTTTCAAGATTTTCGACCACTGTGCGACGCGTTGATGTTTTGTCTCGCTCCGTCTTTCGGACGCCTGGCACTCCATCCTTTGCATGAGCGCCCGTCGCGCACGCCCGCTGCGCACGTAAAGCGTTCCATCTCGCTCCCCTCTTCGGCCAGAAAGAAGCGAGAAACGAACACTCAGAATTAGGGCTCCATTCACGATACGGGCTACCAAATTCTACAAAATTGCGCCATGAAGGTTTTGAATTTGCAAAATCACACATTTCGTTTATATGTAGAAAGCGTCATTATTATTACTAAGTACTCTTTAAGCTTGAAATGCGCGGTCACGCTGTATTGCAGACTACAACCGTCTAGAGCTGTTCGGGTACTCGAATATTCAAGCAGTTTGAAATTCGAACCGAGCTGGGATTCGATTTTTAAGCCGAGCTGGGTATCCGTAAAATCCGGGCGGCCCGAAAAACCCGGGTATCCCGAATGTTTTCTGACGGCTTGGGAAATCGGGGTAGTCCTAATTGTTTCGGGCAGCTCGGAAGAGGAGGGTATCTTGAACTATTTCGGGCAGCTCGGAAGAGGGGGGTAGCCCGAATTGTTTCGTGTGAATTTTATGGGTACCCTAGGGTGTTTCAATTTTCCGGAGGTGCTATTTTTATGTAACACTGGGTAAATGTTTACATTAGGGGAGGATTCTCCGAATTCAATGACCTTGGCATATGTTGTTAAGGTCATCATTCTGAACAATATTTCCATTTAAATTTTTTGGCGCTCGGCTTTGGTTTACGGCATATTCACAAAAAACTTAACACTATAACTACCGACTGTTGCACAGTTGACGGTATTAGTATTGATTGGGGCCATGATAGCGCGGGGGCGCGTAAAGCAAGGAGTCAATCAGGGATCAGTGGACTCCTGCTACGGCTGATGGAGGGGAACACCTACAGGAGCGGTGGTAATGTGTGCGTTAGTAATCCTCTAGGGAGCGATCGGTATAACCGCAGCCATTTGTGCAATTTGCGAGCAAAACCGGAAATAACATAACCTAAACATTCATTAAATCATCTGCTTCCCAAGCTGATTGTTTATTTATCTCTTTTTATCCGTATTTCTGTCTCTTTCTTTTTTACGGTTTCTTTCTCTGTCTACTTCCACTTTTGCTTCAAATCGCAGCAACCAATCAGCGACGATACACATTGTTCCGATTACTCTCTAGAGGATCACTAGTGTGCGTGAATTGTCGCCACTTAGCTAGTCAATTAATGCACACATTACCACCACTCCTGTAGGTATTACACCTCCATCAGCGGTAGCAGAAGTCCGCCGATGCCTGAAGTCAATTCACTTTCCCGTCACCCAAGTTAACACTAGAATTACCGAGTTTAACACATACTCTATCTAGCCTCAACCAATACTAATACCTCGGTTATGAAACTGATTTCAATATATTATGCCGAAAGTTTTTTATTACTATCTCTAAAACTAAGGCGAACCGCTAAAAAGTTTAGGGGGAAATGTTGACAACATATGTCAAAGTCATTTAAATCGCAGAATCCCCCCCTAATGTAAACATTTACCTTATAATAATAATAAAGAAAAAAAAAGTAAAATTTATAAACAAGTATGCGGTATCGCAATTGTGGCAAAAATAAAAATCGTTTGGTTCGGTACAATCGTTTCGGTATAATGCACTGATTTTGCATTTGATTTGCTTGTGCTACGCTGTAGAATTTAGGATTCTACGCAAACAACTTGTAGGCCCGGATTAAAGGGGTGGGGGGGCTGCAACCCCGGGCCCCACTGTCCGGAGGGGCCCCGTTCTAAGCGATTATCTCACTACACCGCCCCCCCCCCCCCTGTCCAATCACGGGGGTCCTCGAAGATTTAATAGCCCCGGGCTCCAAAAATCTTATTTCGGACCTGCAAACAAGACAATATTATTCGCCTCCTTTGACACTACACGGTTCTGTTGCGGTACAACCGACCCCGACTGCGGATGTCACAATCGCCCCCAACTATGCTTTTGAACTTCAATTATAAATTTTGACTAACGAAACACGTAAAAGTGCTAAGTATCGATCAGTATTACTTTAAAAAAGGCTAGATTACATAATAAAAAAGAAATAGCGCATACTTCCAAAGGGACTCTTTACATTACAATTATAAGTCACTAAGAAAAAAGTATTTTGTTCACTATCCACGTCTATTTCGTATCTATACTGCTAAGACATGGATGTCTGTATTCCAAGTATCATTGTTTATCATATATCCAAAATTAGTGTTAATATCTATTATATGTTTTGAGGTATTAGCGTCTTACATTTGCCTCTTTCTTACTACAGCCCTTGGCCTACCCTACTTATTTTCGCTCTTTCAGGTTTTAAAAATGTTAGTAAAATACATAATAAGGTACAGAATAAGGTCGCGAATGAGTTGGTATCGCGTGACATGGGACCAAAGGGTCCCCACAACATTTTGTGACAGACCATGAACCCGCGCACACGTGATTTTTCCGTTAAGAGAGTTGGAAAAATTTCCGGTATCGACATTTCAATATTGTATTACACTTCCGATCACTTTTCGGTACTTGAATTTCGAAAATTATTAACGGTAAGTACATCGTTGGATTCTGTAGTTCTTACGCTGATTTTGACGTATTAAAAAATTCTTTACCTCACGCTGAAGTGTAAATGTTAAATGTTTACTAAATGACTGCATGTGGGGCAAAACAGAACACTTTTCATGGGGTAAAACGGAACACCTGTTTAATCCAATTCCACCAATCCAATTGTCTTGAAACTTTGCAAGCGTGCGTAGTTGTTATGGCAATACAAAATTATGAAAAAAAAACAGGTGGGGTGAAAAACTACCCAGTCATCAATAAATATAATAGCCACAAATCCAAACCACTTGAAATCAGCCTGTAACCACAAATCATTTCAATTCAATCGATATGCAATCAGCATATAACCACAAATCAAAACTTAGTAAATAATAAAAAAAATATGCAAACAACAACAGCATGTTGGAGATGAGGAAGATGAGGGAGGAAATGAGAAGGGATAGGGAGGAGAGAAGGATGATGAAGGAGGAGATAAGGAGGGAGAGGGAGGAGATGAAGAAGGAAAGGGAAGAGAGAAGAAGAAGTGAGGAGGAGTGGAGAGAGGAAAGGAGGAGGTGGGAGGAGGAGATGAAGGAAGAGAGGGTGAGGAGAGGAGGGCTGGTAGAGAAGATAGGGAAGATAGAGGAATGGGATAGGAGGATGGAGGAGGTGATGGAGAAGGTAGGGAGGTGGGAAAGGGAAAGAAGTGGGGGGTGGGGGAGGGGGTGAGGTGGGAAGGACAAGAGGAGGAATGGAGAATGAGAATTAGAAGGATGGAGATCATGCACGACAAGAAAGAAAGGGCGGTGAGGAGAAATAACGTGGTGGTTAGGGGGTTGGGACTAGAAGGAAAGGAGGTGAAGGAGGAGGTGGGGAGGTTATGGGAAAGGATGGGTTTGGGGGCGAAGGGAATAAAGGAGGTGGTGAGAATAGGAAGTGCAGGAAAGGAGGGGAGTGGAATGGTGCTGGTGAAGTTGGAGGGGAGGGAGGAAAAGAGGAAGGTGATGGACGCGAAGAAAAAACTGAGGGGAAGAAGGGAAAGGGTAGAGGACGACCTCACCGAGGAAGAACGAAGGGCGAAATGGAAGATAGAGAGAGAGGCGCAAATGGAGAGGGAGAAGGGAAGGAAAGTGCAGGTGGGGTATTTGAAAATGTGGGTGGACGGGAAGATAAGAAGATGGGACGAGTTAAGGGAGAAATGGTGTGAGGGGCAGGGAAACGAATGAACCGGGAAGGGGGAGACAGGAGGGAAAGGGGAAGGGAAGGGGGGATAAGGACGGTGGCGTTCTGGAATGTAGCAGGGATAAAGAGGAAGGATGTAGGATTCTGGAGGGGACTCGAGGAATGGGATGTGATGGTACTGAGTGAGACGTGGGTGGAAGAGAAAGATTGGGGGTATGTACAAAGGAGTCTACCGAGAGGGTATACATGGGAAAAGCAGTGGGCCAGGAGAGAAAGTCAAAAGGGAAGAGCGATAGGAGGAATGCTGTTGGGGGTGAGAAAGGAGCTGGAAGTGGGAGATGGGGGAGGGGGGGGAAGGAGGGGATAATGGCTAAGAAGGTGAAAATTGGGGGGGGGGTTGGTGGAAAATAGTTGGGTTGTACATAAATGGGGATCTGAAAGAGAAGCTGGAGGATTTAGGGGAGTGGATGGAAGAGAGAGAGGTGGGGATAAGAGTAGTGATAGGGGGGGACTTTAATGCACGCACGGGAGAGGAAGGAGGGGAGATACGGGGGGAAGAGGAGGAGCAAGGAGGAGGGGGAGGGAGAAGGAGATCCAAGGATAAGGAGGTGAATGGGGAAGGGCGGAGGCTGTGTGGGTGGTTAGAGGAAAGGGGGTGGGGAATATTGAATGGGAATACAGAGGGGGACGAGGAGGGAGAGTGGACTTTCACAGGGGGAAGGGGGAACACGGTAATCGATTACGCGGTAGGGAACGAAGATACCAGGGAGAAAGTGGAAAGGTTAGAGATAGCGGAAAGGGTGGAATCAGATCACCATCCGGTGGTGGTGTGGTTAAGAGGGGAAGGGAGGGAGGAGGGGGAAAGTGGGAGGAAAGGAGGGGCGAAGGGAGGTGGTAGAGGAGACTGGACGGAAGAGGGAAGGCGGGAGTTTATGAGGAAGTTTGGGAAAAGGGAGGAGGGGGAAAGAGGAGTAGAGGAGGAATGGTGCGAGTTGCGGGAAAGGATTAAGGGCGCGATGGGTAAGATGGGGAAGGGGGGGGGGAGACGGTAAAGAAGGGAGGGTGGTGGGATAAGGAGTGTAGAGAGGAGAAGAGTAAGGTAAGGAGAGAGTTGAGAAAATGGAGGAGGGAAGGAGGGGATGGGAGAGAATATAAGCAGAAGAAGAGGGAGTATGCCAGGTTGTGTGAGGAAAAAAGGAAGAAGGAGGTGGAGAGGTGGGTGAGGGAAGTGGAAGCAGTAAGAACGGAGGGGCAAGTATGGAAGGTGGTGAATAGGGGACGGAAAAGGAGAGGGAGGGTGGAGGAAGGAATAGCAAAGGGGGAATGGGACGGGTATTTCAGGGGATTGCTGGGAGGGGTAGAGTGGAGGGTGAGAAGGGGTGGGGAGACGAGAAGGAGGGAGGATGGAGAGGCAGATATAGGGAGGGAGGAAATAGGAAAAGTGATAAGGAATCTAAAGGATGGGAAGGCGGGAGGGGGGGATGGGATTCCGAACGAGGTGTGGAAGTATGGAGGCGCGGAAGTAGAGAATTGGCTATGGGGGCTGTGTAAGAGAGTGTGGAGGGGGGAAGGCTGGCCACAAGGGTGGAGAGAGGGGGTGGTGGTGCCTGTAGTGAAGAAGGGGTTGGGGAAGAAGGTGGAGGAATATAGGGGGATAACCCTAACACAGACAGCGTACAAGGTGTACGCGTCTGTGTTAGCGGAAAGATTAAGAGTGGAGGTGGAGGGGAAGGGACTGCTGCCACCGGGTCAAACGGGCTTTAGGAGGGGGGTGGGTTGTTTGGATAATATATATGTACTGAACTTTTTGATGAACAGGCAATTGGGAAGAAAGAGGGGAAAAATGGTGGTTCTGTTTATAGACATGAAAGCGGCGTTTGACTCGGTGGACAGGGAGGTATTGGTTAGGGCAATGAGAGGGAGGGGGGTGAGGGAGGAGTTGGTGGGGAGGTGTGAGGAGATACTAAGTGAGACATCTTGTAGGGTGCGGGTGGATGATGAGGAGGGGGAGAGGTTTTGGACGGCGAGAGGGGTGAGGCAGGGGTGCCCGCTGAGCCCGAGCCTCTTCACCCTTCTCATAGCGGACATGGAAGAGGAGCTGAAAAAGGGAGGATGGGGGGGAGTGAAGCTAGGGGGGGAAAAGGTATACGCGTTGGCATACGCCGACGACGTGGCGGTGTTGGCGGAGGATGAGGAGGGGATGAAGGGGCTGATAGGGAAATTGGAGAAATATGTGGATAGGAAAGGACTGCAGGTCGATGTGGAGAAAACGAAGGTTATGAGGTGTAGGAGGGGAGGGGGGAGGTGGAAGAAGGTAACATGGAGGTGGAAGGGGAAGGAGATTGAGGAGGTGAAGAGCTTCAAGTATTTGGGGTACACGGTGATGGGGAACGGGGGGCAGGAGGAGCATGTGGGGGAAAGGGTGAAAAAAGGGGCGGCGGTGATGGGGAAGGTATGGGGTATTGGGAAAAGGATGTTTGGTAGTGATTGGGAAAGGAGACTTTGGCTTTTTGACAAGTTGGTGTGGCCGGTGGTGGGGTACAGGGCGGAGGTGTGGGGGTGGAGGGAAAGGGAAAAGGTGGAACGCCTGCATGACAGGTTTTTGAAGTGGGTGCTGGGTGTTGAAAGGGGTACACCGAGTTACATGGTGAGGGAGGAGGTGCAAAGGGAAATGTTGAAGGGAAGGGCAGGGATGAGGGCGTGGGGGTTTGAAAGGAAGCTGGAGGAGGGGAAAGGGGGGGAGCTGGCGAGAAGGTGTTGGGAAGAAATGAAGGGGAGGTTCAAGAGGGGAAAGGCTTTGGAGGGATGGGAAGAAGAAAGGAAAGGGTTTTACGAGGAAAGTCAGTTGGACCTTGGAGGAAATGGAAGGGATGAGGGAAAGGGGGGGAATAAGAGGAGAGGAGTTAGTGAGCAGGGAAAGGAAATTGCAGGAAGAGGAGAGGTGGAGAAGGATAGGGGATTCAAGATACAACGTTTGGTATAGTAGGGTGAAGGGGGAAGGGTTGCCGGGGTACCTGAAGAAGGGGTGGGGGGAAAGTAGGTGGAGAAGGGTCGCGAGGTATAGGCTGGGCAATGAAATGAGGGGGGGGGAGGTACTGGGAGGAGGAGGAAAAAAGGATATGCAGGGTATGTGGAGGGGGGGAAGAGACATGGGAGCATGTTTGGGAGGTATGTTTGGGGTGGGGGGAAGAGAGGGGGTGGCAGGGGGTGGCGGGGGAGGTTCTAGTTGATGGGGGGGAGGGGGAAGTGTGGATGAAAAGAATTGAATTGAAGAGAGGAGAGAGGGAATGGAGCATGGATGAGGAGATGTGAGTGGAAGGGGAGTCGGGCGGAAGCGGAGGTCCGGGAGAGAGGGGGAAACGCGGTCTCTGAGAATGCGAGCGGCGGGGAGGAGGGTAGGGGGCGAGCGAGCGGCGAGGAGAGAGAGGTGAAAGTAGGAGGAAGTAGGTTAAGATAGGCTAAGATAGGTTAAGATAGGTTAAGATAGGTTAAGGTAGATATAAGGTAGATATAAGGGAAGAAGAGGTTGCGAGAGGAGTGTTTGTAAGGAGTCTGTAACCCCTAGGGGAATCAATAAAGACCTATATAAATATGCAAACAAATTTTTTTAAGTTAAACAATTTTATTTCAAATGCATCAAAAACTGAAAAATTCTCCATACACGTGTTGATATTCATTATTCATGTAAAAATCCATGTGTAGGGGAAGGTGGGGCAAGACAGGGGGGCGGGCAAGATGGGGTACCTTCCGTATCTCGTGATACAAACGCCTTAATCAAAATTGAGCATACGCGTTAGACGCGTCGCTATCGACAACGTTAGTGAGCAGCGAATCAGTGAAACATGTGGACGCGTGACGAAATTAGATCAGAATTTATAATTTATTGGAACTTCTTTACTGTTTCCTTATTTTTAGTACCCGTGACAGTGATATAGAAGATCTCCGGTGCATGTATGTGTTTCTGAGGCGGAATTTAGCTGGCTATAAGGTACGTATGTTATTTTATACTTTTGTAAATAATGTTTCGGGCAGTGTTCATATGATTGTCGTGAGACGAGAAGGGGCATGATGGGGTAATGAAAATGAGAGGAACTCCATCATGCCCCTCACAAACCTAGAAAAAAAAATCAAAGTTTCTCATTGTTCCAGGATAGTTAGAAAATACAGACGGAAGACAGACCGAGGAAAATGATACTTATTTTCTATTAATTAGTCCAAACGAACTGATTCCCTTGTGGAAAGGTGGATAAGCTGCCAAATATGTGGTAAATGGGCTCATTTCTTCTGTGTTGATATAGGAGATGAGAACGACGAAGCCATACATGTGTGTCTCCTCTGTCAACCCAATAAATAATTACTTTGTATATATATACTTCATTTATATTGTTTTTTAATTGGTATCGCATCTTACCTTACCCGTGGGGTAAGATTGGGAGAACCGACTTTTTCTGAATTTTTTTAATTATTCTATTGGAACCTGTAAAACTTAGGTTGATTCACAGTTAAACTGAAAGACTTATTACCAAAGAATGGTTCAGACATAAAATTGATTAGTTAATTTTGAAAATCTGTGTTTTATTCATCATCAAACCTTAACTACCCCGTCTTGCCCCACCTTCTCCTATTTGGTTCTTTTCAGTAATTTTTATGTTATCCGGTAAAATATTTTTTCTCATGTGTATAATACTTTGGTTATATTTTATTTGAAATAGTTATACCTAAAACATATATTTATACTTTTTAACATAAATGAATACATTTTAAATCATACATAATCATAAAAATAAAGATGTTGTACGTTTACATGGTTTCAAGTGGGTGTTTCGTTTTACTCCACCACTTGAGCGAGGCGAAGATTTCAATACCTCCGGTAAATTTCATTTTCGGTCGTTCCCAAAGATTTTGCTTAACAATGGTTTTGATTTTCTTATAGTCTAAGGTCCACTGAAGACTCCTGTCGTAGTCTCGTGTCTTTTTCTCGTTCCGATTTTATGTTATTACCCTCCAAACTTAAGCGTTCCGTTTTACGCCACTTTCCCCTATATTGTATATTTAAAGATGAATTTGATACTTTTTTTTAAATGTAAATTTACCTAATACTTACATCTAAATCTAAAGAAACTTCTTGGAAGTTTAGTTTCTTTTTTAAGAATTTGAAAATAAAAATAATTATCGTTGGAAATCGTGTTTCTTTGGCCTACTACATATTATTTAGTGTGTAAAGTATGTGTTTCGGTAATCGTCGATCAGCTGCGATGCGAGCCAACTATGTCCGTCGCACGTGAACGAGCTCTTCGGCCGCGTGATCCTGATTCCGACCGGTATCCTCCGAGTCGATATTCGCCCCCCCCCCCCTCCTCGCGCCTTTTCGAGGTTCAGGTCGGTTGATCGCAATTCCTCGGCGCACGTACTCAGTCTTCGGTACGATCTAACTCCGACAAATCAAGCATTCGGTGGTTGGTGGCAAAACATCATGGACCACGTTGGGAAGATGGAGACGTTCCATACAGTATGGCTAAACGGCTAATTACGAAAGCTGTTGCTGATGCGTTGGATGAAGGAGATGACGCATCCCATGTCATATACGTTAAAGGGTTAAGGTGCAGTTAAACATGTGCAACAGCGCGCATTTGCGCGCCGAACACTTAAAATTTCCTACGGTACGAGGTCCTACGTTGCGCGCCGAACCATAAAAATCGACCCTTGTAATGGTGTTCTGCAACGCGCATTGCACATGTTTAACCGTGCCTTTACAGAAACGCGACTGGCTTGCGGATTTCCTCGATGAAAATACAAGAGCTGACGTGATCATTGAGACGCTGGACATTGACTACGAGGATATTAAATCTCTAAATAAGCTAAATGTAGTTAATTCTCTGCGATGTGACAGACAGGCAAAGCACTGTGCTTTGCAAAATGTATTTAAAATCTTCAACTGGTGGTCTAAACACCAGAGAGAATTGCGTACATAAAAAATAATCAATTTTTAATGCATAAATGTTTTTTTTCCTTCACCCTCCCCAATCCAACATCCTGCATATGATGTACGCTAGATTAAGACGATACTTATAATTATTATGTAAAAGTGGTTCATTACACGTTCGATACACGATCAAAGCCGTCCAATACCCGTTCGATACACGATCAAAGTGGTACAATTCACATTCAGAGTGGTTCAATACACGTTCGATTGATGTTCAGAGTGGTACAATAGACGTTCGATTGATGTTCAGAGTGGTTCCTTACACGTTCGATACACGATCAAAGAGGTACCATACACGTTCGATACACGTCTAATACACGTTCAGAGGGGTTCATTACACGTTCAATACATGATCAAAGTGGTGCCATACACATTCAATCAAAGCCGTTCGATACACGTTCGATACACGTTTGATAGACGTACAATACATGATCAAGTGATGTGGTCTAGTCGAATGATGTGTCCAAAGAAGAAGGTGAAGCTGTTCAGCCAAATGACGAATGTGAAGAAGAAAAATGAGTAGTCAGCGAAAATGCAGGTAGAGAACAACAGTATCTCACTTTTGCAAAGCTACGCACTTCTCGGTTTCAAGAGAAGGGTTCCATGCAAGAGCTTGGAGATGCGGCGAGACCAGTTGCATTCGAATCTTTGACAATAAAGCAATGGGCTTATTACGAATAAAGGACGGAACGCGGAGTTTTGTAAAAGTGCACGATAGTCCGTTCGTTGCACTTCTGCGAAGCACGTGTGTTTCGAAAATGTGCTGGCTTCTTTCTACCTGAAGCCTCTTGGTCTGGTGGGGGGTCAACTCATAATGGAACGAGAGAAACTATTTGAGGGTAGAAGAAGTCGCTTCGTAAAAATCTTGTCAGTCAGCAAGCAATCACGTCGCAGAAATGTTCTCTGCTCAAGAGTATTACGCGATGTTCTGGTTGCACCCCCCGAACAACGAGGACGCAAGTGCTGCAGCGTGAGAATTTGCGCGGAAATACCCACGGCTCCGAACACCAAGTAAAAATTCATTTCCACCCATTTTTATAACGTAGGAACAACACGTTCCATGAAAAATAAATTAAGTGATCAGTGTTAGTAGCCGTGCAGTGAAGTGAATATTCGGTACGTTGACCTGGACGCACCTGACATTGCGACCCTTAACTTTCGGTAGTGTAGTATACCTGGGACCAGCTGTGCACTGAGCTCGTCCATCGATGACCAGGATCGGTTCAGTGACCCTGTGACACAGATTTTCAAGCTGCAGGTGAATTTCCAACAAGGGTGAGTTTTAGTTACTTTATTGCTGATCATTCATTTTTAAATTTAACGCAAACGATGGCTTATTTCCGGCGATAATTCTCAAAATTCCCGTACGAAAATATTTATTCGGGCTTTTTAAACAGACTTATTCGTTATCACCAACAGTGCTGGCCGTTATTGAATTACGGATTTTTATCACAATAACGAACTACTATTATTTTTCGTTAATTTCCTGTTACATTACCTTTTCGTGGCTACGTTATTAACACAAGAAAATTTACGTATTCCTTATCCTCCCACTTCAAATAATTATTATTTTCGAATCTTCTAAAAAAAAACTGCGTATTCGTCTTTTTACGTTGCACGCGATTTTCATCCATTTATCCTTTATTCATTATTCACTTTAAATGACGAACAAACCATGACAACATGTTCGATTTTATTTGTTACGTCTTTTTCATTTGCCATTCTGTGCAATTTCCTTCGATGCATGCCGAGTTGCTTGTTCGCAGTCGCAGCGCGGCGCGCGGCCACGCTAGCGCGGGAACTCGGCCGCCAATCTCGGGCTCTGATTGGTCGGTGCTTTTTGTTAATATCTCGTTAACGAAACCTCGGAGAACATTTTCGCAAAGGAAAAAGTTGTTTGCTATCACCCCCCGAATCACCCCCTTTAAGGACCCGCAGCATTTTTGGGACACCCTGTATATAGATTTATATATATATATAGATTTATATTTTTCTATTTTATTCTTTTATTTTATATTTTTTATTCTATTTTTATATACATATTACTATTCTATTGCCTTTGTATTTTTTTATTCCCTTTCTTATATTATTACTCATTTTCATAATTATCTATGTAACAATATATCATCATTTTTAAACACATATTATTTCTCCATTTCATTTATCCATCACCCTCCTCGCCACCTAATTTTAAGATTCAGCGTTTATTTCGTTCGAGCGTTCTTCGCGCCGCTGTAAAAATGACGTCATCCCGCGCGGCTGCTCCAGAGGATTCAAGTTACACACGATCGCGCGATACGCTGCGACATTAAATCGGAACGCTTTGAAATACTGTTAGCTTTAGAATAAAATGTTATTGTGCCACTATGTAATGATGTCTCTTTCCCTCCCCCGAAGACGTTGTGCGTAAAAAACGCCGACATTGTCCGGCATCATCTGATAATTCTTATCCGTTGGCGTTTGTCAACGGTGTGTGTGTGCGCGTGTGTGACGCTCGCTATATGTATCATTTGGAAAAGTCTAATCTGAGAGAGCTGGCGTTGGGGGAGTTGAATAGGCGGCTGACTCGTACCGCGGAGCTTCTTGGGTTCGAGCCCCGTCACCCGGATTCTTGTTTCATTTATATTAATATCTTAAAATTAATATTTTCTTCCTTACCGACAGTAGCTTCGGTACCACGTTCCAGAGTATAGTGCACCTTCACCCGCGGTTCTCCTCCTCTATGCGGTTTCAGTATCGGTTCGATATCGATTCCGTTATCGATTGATTTGATATCGGCTCTCGCGCTATACCCCCCACCACTCCGTCATCTCGATGACATCATCCGCCGCCTCCCGCTGCGATGGATTTCCTGCGGCCTTGAAACTCAAATTTGAGTTTCATGGTCGGGGAGGGGAGGGGGAAACTCAAATTTGTGTTAGAACCCGCCTTGCTATACTACTTCGGACTATTTTTAACGAAGTCAGCTTGAAACGATATAAATTGATATTCCATTGAATTTCTTTCATTATGTTCCGAATTACGTCGTTCTTGTTGTTAGTTTCATCGGCGAAACATAAGGAATCGATTGGTGTCGTTTTCGCAAAGAGCTGATGAGAAATGCGGAAACGAGACATTTCACACTTCTTAATAGGTACTCCAACCCCTTCCAGGATCGAAATCCATACATTCGGAGAGACACCACGGGGGGTTGACCTCGTCACGGTTGATCAGGCGGCATCTCTTTGATCAGGCGCACCAAGAAAATCACCCTGTATGTGAATGAACCTACTAACCCATGTCTGCCTACGTATCCAGGAACCTGTTCAACTGTTTCTTTCCACTCCGCTGTAACGATAGGTGACGTCCTGCCCGGGCTTTACTCACAGCGTTTGCCCTGGGCAGTGGCGAGCGCCCTTGCCCGCCAAACCACAGGCTGAACGGCGCTGATCTAACTGTATCAATACCCTGTGAAATTCAATATACGAACGCAACGTCTACGAAGTCAGTGTAGCTAGTTTGTTCAGTGCGGTTCTCTTGCTCACAAAAGAAGATCCCGAACCTGAAAATTCAGAAAATTCTGAATTTTTATGGATATGTACGGAATTTCCTCCTAATTACAATGTGACGTCCCACTATTTTTTCGCGCGGTATTATTCTGAAACTCTGTCATAAAATCTCAAATTCACTCCACCAAAGTCTCTCAAATTCAACTATTACCCCTTTTCCCCAATCGCTGATCACCTTGACGATATACCTTAGCGGTCCCCATCTCAAGATGGTCGGTACGAAACCTCATTCACCTATTTGCCCTATGAGACACAAACTCCTCCCTCATATTTGAATTCAAGCAAGTCCCTCGCCCCTTAAAACCCCTTAAATCGAGACCACGTCTCCCACCTTATCTAAGACCCTCCAAGTCAAGACCACAATTACCCCTTTCCTAATAAAACACCCAAAATCCATTCGATGGGTTGAGTATCTCCTTTTCACAGTCATAAAAACCCTGGAAGTCTAATTGCGACGAATATTTGATGTGCGTGACATAAATACGTCTAATAATAGACGCACCTTTTATAAAAACCCCGGAAGTCCTACTGCGACTTATTTCTTAAATATGTCAAGGTCCATACCGCGCGTACCCCCGCAACATTCCTGTAAAATTACATAAACACGGGGGCCCGAGAGGCCGGAGCACTCTTTCTACGGAACCTCTTATACAGAGCTCTTTACTACGAAACTCTTTCGACGCTACAAAGTATTATTTAAACAGTGTGAAACAATCATCATTTCAACAATCATTGTAAGCGATTATAATTACCATTAATATCACCATCATCATATATTTTGTAATATTATTCTTATTTTCACTTATATTATTTGTATTATCAACGCTTATAGCGAACATTTATTATTTTGCATTATTATCCTTATTGCTTTTCATATTAATTGTCTTATCACGCTTATTGCACTCTAAAGCTTATTGCTTCCACTTATATTATTTGTATTATCAACGCTTATAGCGAACATTTATTATTTTGCATTATTATTCGTATTACTTTTCATATTAATTGTCTTATCACGCTTATCGCATTCTAAAGCTTATTGCTTTCATTTATATTATTTATGTTATCAACGCTTATTGCTTTTATATAATTCCATTGGCTTATTTTCATGTGTTTCATGTTCATAATCTTATATTGTGATTAATTACCGTTTATATAAATGTCATGTGCTAATGCTCAATGTTTGACGCGTTATTGTGTTAATCTTGCTATCACATAAACAGTGAACGTATTTTTTGCTTGAAGTTAATAAACCTACTTGCTTTAAATCACGCTTCGAATTATTGTGCGCATCCTTTTGGTTACAAAGATTCCAAGTCAAATCAGGCTGCCGCAACAGCTGATTTCTGTTCGTGAACGCGAGAGCGCTTACAGTGTTTACAAACATACTTGTGCATGAGCCGTGCACAGTCATATGTCCAGATGTAATTCACGGAAATATTACGTGTGGTTTCTTTCTATATATATATGCAACGGTAAATCCTATTTCCAAATCAAAACAAACATAACGTGCTCTAACGGGTGTTACCCTGGTACGCGTTCACTTTCAAACCTCCCCTGGTCGATTAGAGTGTTGGATTTAAGATTCACGCCTGATCTCCACCTATCCTCAGTGTGCTGGATTTAAGATTCGAGCCTGACCTCCACCTATCCTCAATGTGCCGGATTTAAAATTCGCGCCTGACCTCCACCTATCCTCAGTGTGCTGGATTTAAGATTTGCGCCTGACCTCCACCTATCCTCAGAGTGCTGGATTCCAGATTCGCGCCTGACTTCCTCCAGAATCCTCAGAGTGCTGGATTCCAGATTCGCGCCTGACTTCCTCCAAAATCCTCAGAGTGCTGGATTCCAGATTCGCGCCTAACCTCCTTTCCAGCCCCAGTGTGATGGATCAAAGATTCACGCCCGACCTCCTTCCACCCTCAGTGTGATGGATTTAAGATTCGCGCCTGACTTCCCCAAAAATTTCCAGAGTGCTGGATCTAGGATTCGCGCCTGAAATCTACCAACCCTCAGTGTGTAGGATTACGCATTCTCGCCTGACTTCTACCCCACATAGTCATTGTTCCGAAAGACCTGCACCCGGGACGTGACATACAACGCCATTTTTTTGCTGCCCAAATTCGCTCTGAAGGGGTGAAATTAACCCCTGAAGATTCGACTATTTTTGGTGTATTTTATAACACGCAATTTGTAAGAGATAGAAAAAAAGGTTCAAGACAAAAGTTACTTCTTTTAATTAGATCTATCAAATCATAAAAGTTTTATAAATTGTTTATATAATTAGAAAAAAGTTATAAACAAAAATATTAATAATGTTTTCTAAAATTCGTTGTTTCACGAGAAATCTGAACTGGATGTTCAAATAATGTTGAAACAGCATAATCCATATTGTTTCCCATACCATTTCAACTTTTGTTGCTCTGCGGAACTGTGCTCCTCGACAATCGAAGAACTTTTTGATTCCATTGGAACGTACCTTAAGCTGCACGATGAGCAATATTCTTCTAACATTTATTTTACATTAATATTTAGATATTTCTTAATCGTCGTAAAATTGGTTAGATATTCTTTTTATATCAATAGCAATCAAGGCATGAGCGAAGTAAAGAATAATCTAATATTTTAATTTCAAGCCTATAATATGAACAGTGGCGGATTTAAGGAAAAAGGCCCAGGTGGCAAACGTCCTGAGGGGCCCATTTTTCGGGAAAAATGAAGTAGTTTACTAAAAACGGGCTAAATGTAGTAGTACAGATGTGATTACATTACTATGTAGTTTTATACATGTTTATACATGATACTTATTATGTAGTTTTAAATCCTCGCCTTGCTTTCTGTTCAACAAATATTTCGATTGTCGAATACAAATCAATTTTATTCGCAACTGCTTTTTCGATATAAAGAATACTGAAGTCATTAAGGGTTTCCTCAGCTAGAGTGGCACGGCGATATTCTTTGATTCTTTTCAAAGAACTCATGTCCCTTTCGGAGCTCGCTGTGGTAACTGGTAATGTTAGGTACAATCTGAACAGACTGCAACACTCCGGAAAGCTGTCCATCAAATTATGTTTCACAATAAATCCCAAATACTGCAAAGGACTGTCATTTGAATAATCATGCTGTTGCGCGAAATACAAATCAGCGAAACTGGACAATTCGTGTTTGAGATCAGTAGTTGTAAAGAAATCAGTATATTTCTCTAACAAAATACTTATGCTGGTCTAAAAATCACTTGTTTTCATGCTGTGCAGTATTTCAGGCATTAAAAAACCAAAAACGTTATTAATCTCTTTGAAACCGTTTGCACGATCCTGTAATTCGCAACACATTGTATCGAGTACTTCGTAATAACTGGCTCGATGCTTGTCAGGCGTCTCTAAAACGCAGTCAACGCTAGTTTCACCAGCCATTTCTTTAATTTTCCGTTTTCTTGCAACTGGAAAATCAGCATGTTCCAAGATCATTTTTTCCCACTGACTTCTCGCTTTTGTGATGAAATTATTGTAGGCGCTTTTATCCCTTAAAACTCTGAATTTCTTCAATGTTGCTGAAGTGCAATACTGCGCCGTCATCAAGTTTAATTCTTTCTTCTGCAGTTGAATTTTCGCAACACTGATTATTTCAAGCACAGAATGCCACCATAACAAATTCAGAAAAAATAACAAATTTAATGAAGAAAGCAATGATTGAGCAGTCATTATGTCATCTCTAGTAGCTGTGTCCCTTGAAATTTCCTTCTCCAGACAATCCACGATGCACTCGAAATTTTGGATAAACGCTGCCACAGCTTTTATACGTGCAGCCCAACGGGTTGTACTCAAACCTTTAATGTGGAGTACTCGTTCGCCTGATTTGTGAGCTTCATCGTATGATAATCCGTCTTCTGTGTCTGCATCGGATTCGAAGATCTCTTTTTTAAGGTCTTTTAAAAGCTGAATGCCAAAACTCGCATTTTCTTCCGCAGCATGCATCAAAACCAAATTTACTTGATAATTGATACAGTGAATATACGGAACAAATGTCTCATCGCCGATGTATTCCTTCATTTTCGCTTGCGAACCACCTTCACGTCCTGACATTACCACTGCACCGTCATAGGCTTGACCAGACAAATATTTCTTCTGGAAACCATATTTATCAAACAATATGGCGGTTATAACATTGCAAATAGATGTAGCCTCCCCTTTTTTCAGTTGAACGAAGCACAAAAAACTCTCTTTGATACATATTGCAGACGCAGTTGAACCTTCATTCTGAATAACAATGTATCGTAACAAAATGGCCATTTGGTCCAAGTGAGCAATATCCGTCGTTGAATCAGCGATTATCGTGAAAAATTTGGCACCTCTACATTCATCAACAATAAACTTTCTGGTCTGATCAGCTAATGTACTTATTGTTAGTAACTCGTATGTTATTGTTTTACTTAAATATTTGATTCGTTCTGGCGATTCAAGATGCACATGTAGAATAAGATTATGGCGAGAAATCAATTTAATGATACTCAAATAAATACCGGGATGCTCATCCTTTTGTAAATTGTCACGGTGACCACGAAAACTACCGCCCAAACCAGATAAAGTTTTCACAGTGTCAAAAAGTATATTCAAAATTGCGCGCCATTTCTTAGCTTCTTCGTTTATTTGTTGTTCGAGTTTATGACGAATATCATTTTTCTGGAAAAATGTTGCAGCAGCGACTGCATTGCTAAGATGGGCTTTACTTAAACCATGTTGTGTGACCGATTGATGACAATGTTTCCAGTCTGTGAAACTAATGTACCAAATGCTTTTTTTTCGCAGTTTCATCGCCAAATAACCAACAATAGTGACAATAAGCATAATTTTTTGTTGGTGAATAAGATAACCAGGGACTGTAGTTATCTTCCATGAAAGGCTTTTTTTTGTTCTTATAATAAAATGAAGAGTTGAATCGACGTTTTTCACTCGATTGTTTGAATTCCCCGCCAGGCATATCGCATTCTCTAGGCTGGCAAGGGCCTCTCAACAAAAGAGCTCTGATTTGATCCACATTCAAAGAAATCCCACTAGCATTATCATAAAGACCTTTATCATTCTCAAATTCAAAAATTTTTGGTGTTGAACCAGTAGGAAGGACAGATGTTGTTGCTGGTCGATGTACCTTTTCGTTTGATATATTCATAGACGTAGAATTTACGGGGTCACTTTCATTAAACTTTTCTGCCACGTAGCCTGTTCCACTGGACGTTGCAATGACAGGTTCATTATGAATCGTAGATTCGCCTTGACTGATCACAGGTTGATTGGTTGCTTCATTTACAGTCGCATCTTCACATTCGGCACTATCTTCATTTTGGTTTTTAGTAGAGATAACAGAACTACTTTGAAAGAATTTTCGGACTTTTGCTTGTCTTGGATCATTCGCTGCCCCTTCCATCTTTCATTTCTCTTTCTCTTTCTCTTTTCTCTTCATAAATCCACTCTTCGGTTTCTTATCCTTATCCAATATTTGTGAGGCCTTATTTCCATTTGCGATTAGTCGCGAAACTACAATATCCTCTGGCGTATATGGTACGCGACTGATGGTTCCGCAACTGCAGGTTCCGCGCGGTTCAAACAGAAGAGTTTGTAGCCGCACGACACTCATTGTTAGTCGCAAGTGGAAATAAGGGCTGAGAACAGAGATGGGCAAAAATTTCATTTAAATAAATTTCGAATAACGAATGAAAGTTAAAAAAATTATTCGTCATGTTGTCGAATAAAGTTGACTCGATTTCGTCGCATAAAGTTAATTTTTTTTAACCTTAATTTTAACTGCAACTGCAACTGCAACTTCAACTTCAACTTCAACTTCAACTTCAACTTTAACTTTAACTTTAACTTTAACTTTAATTTTAACTTTATTCGACGCCGAATAATTTTCTAGCGCGCGTTCAAGCCGCAGAGGACCGGGGATTGAGGCCTGGGGCGCGCATTACAATGTAGTATCGCCCAATGACGGTCCTCGGCGGGTCGAACACGCGCTAGAAAATTATTCGACGACGAATAAAGTTAAAGTTGAAAAATTTATTCCACGCTGAAGTTGAAACGCTCGACGAATAAAAAATTAAGTTTATTCGTCCAATAATCTAAAGTTAAAGTAATTTTTATTTGATACGTTATTTAAATAATTGTTTATTTAGTTAATGCCCAACTCTGACTCGTGGTGACTTTGCGTGGTGACGGGTGAGGAGAGGGGAGGGGGGCTACCACTACACCTGAAGTCCTGAACGGCATGCGTCGAGGCAGCCTTTTCTGCATGGAAATTGGAAGCCCCGAACGCTTCCAGAAGGATCGGGGGTCAACCGGGCAGCCGGTAAATGAATGGGCATGATAAAGCGAGAGTTTTGGAGCGAAATAATTCAGAACGTGCAAGCGAGACTGAGTGTGACATGGAAAGCGCAAATATATAATAAAAAGAACTGAGGTGTATTATACAATTATAATAAATATATTATTACCCTGACACAAACAAGTTGGAATTACAAAACTATTCCTATATGATGCTGTATACATAACATAATTACAAATAAATTTATGCGTGTATGGTATGAAAATTATGAGAAACAAAAAAAAATACTTTTTTGCAAGATGGGGCCCTGGGAGGCCGCCTCGGCGGGGGGCCAGGTGGCACCTGCTCATTTGCCACCCTGTTAAATCCGCCACTGAATATGAAACATCCTAGGATACCTGGCTCACTTTATTCGAGTACCCGAACAGCCCTACAACCGACCTACTTCCTCCAGCCATCTTTGTTTTGGTAACGTCACGGCCGCCAATTCCAATTGTGTCGATGAAATGGTAATCGATAAATACATTTTCGTTGATTTCAAGGTAACCCCTGGGACCAGCGAGAAAGGCTATAACTCTCCACACCGACCAAGTCGCTTCTTACACCGGCCCTACTTTACCCCTTTCACTCTAAGATCGATGCCAGATATATTGGCCGGTGAATTTCCTGAGGGATATTCTCCCACCACACAGTTTGCCTGCCTCGGTGCTCCTTTTCTCAACTTTTTCTGACTCGCTCTCGTTCCATCTCGCTCTCCCCTTCGCAGAACAAGAGTGAGCCAGAAGTGGTGGGGATAGTGCCAAGCTTCTGGCGTGTAGGCCGAACCGAGCTGTCAGCGTAGAAATACACACATTAGAATAGGTGTGCGTTAGCTCGGAAAAAATTCTGGAGCTTTATTCATCAGAACATTGATTCTTTCTCGATAGCTTCATCTCGTATTGGTCTATGCATAGCTTCGTAACGCACACAACTATTACGCTAAGAATACATAACAGCAACACCTTTACGTTCAGGTGGAGCCGAGCAGCATTCTTGTTATCCCATCATACCCTTCGGGGGCTACGCAACTCCAACTGACAAATCCATGATCGTCAGGTGGTGGTGGTTGATTTCTCCTCGATCGCTGCTCGCGAAAACGAATTCACCGGCCAATATATCTAGCTTCGATGCCTGCCGGATATATCTGGCATTCATTGAAAGACGCGTAGATACGAGCGTCGAATATATCCACGCATTCGACATGCATAAAAAAATAAACCAGTTCGCCGAAGACTGTGCACGCGCCATTTTCGACGTGGGGTCTCGTTCAATGACGGTGCTACAGTAAAGCCGCCTGCCGTGTCGCGCCGTAGCGAAAGGGTTAAGGAGTATGAAAAGCGTCATCAGTTTCCAACAGGCCTATGATTCAAGTCTCAATAAAAGAAATCGTGTTACTCTTATATCTTTCACAAAAACATTATCTTATGACAAGGTTGAAAAACATGATTTTTTATTATATCATAACATTAAAGAAACTATGTTAGTGATAATTGTTTAGATGATAATTTGAAGAACAATGAGAATGGAAGTGTATTGTAAAGTACAATATTGAGCTATTTGAATACTTGACTATTGTCGAGTTGAGTACTTGAAGATTTGATTTAAAAATAAAACACAAATTGCATCAACAACATAGCAATAAAGTAATGTGGCATTCAAGAAGATAAAATAATTTTTTTCGATTTCCATTTATTCTTCACAGATTTTCTGATTCTCATATGTATAGTGCCACAAATGTATAATGTACAGGCTCATAGTGTAGACAAATATTATAAATTGTGATAATGATTGGAACTTACGTTCACTTTGAATAAGAACTGGTGCACCAAGTTCTAAAGCCACTTCCTGTGGTGACAAGAGAGCCATGTCCCTAGCAGCTGTTTCAGCAGGTACTGGTTTTCCACCTAGGTGAACAGAGTAGATCAGCCTTGTGGCACCACCGTCTGTTACACTCGTATTTTGCATCCTAACATGAACAGTTTCCATTGCAGAAATGTCCATTAAACGTAGTTCTGAATGCATTTCAGTGCCGTCCGATTCAATGACATTTGATATCTGCTTTTCTGGGATTGGTTGATTCTCCGAAGGAACTTGTAATTTATGTGCCATAGACGATAAGTTAAAGGATGCATCGTCTTGCATATTTGGTTGATTTAAGTTGTCTGTAGAGTTTTCACTATCATTTGTCGATTTAATCGTGAACATAACATTTTTATTTAATAATATTGTTTCTTTTCCTATGACATTTAAATTTTTTGAATGAAAAGGGTCGTCCATATAAACAGATTTATTGTAGTTCGCTAATGTAGATGCTTCGGACTTTAAATTTACTTGAGCTGGCAATCCAATAGCTGAACTTGCTGAATTTACTGATACTTCTTGGCTAGTAGAAATCTCTGGCTGAAAGAATGTTACAATGTGTTTATAAAAATTCTATTTTCTATTACCCTTAGTTTTAATTGTATATTTAAAATAAAATAATTATAACAATAATTATCACTGTTCTAAACTATTTCCTTACTATTTATTGATAGATTAATTTGATTTCAAAAATAAATTTTACTATCTATGAAAAAGTAAATATAAGCATAAAACTAATAAGCCTTGTTTTATGTTTTTAAAAATATATTTATATTTCATTATTAATGTATAATAAACTGAAGATACATATGTATACGTATATTTTATTGTTGTACAGTGGGTCAAAAAAGTATTGGCACACCCAGTTTTCTTGGAATATCTTTAAACTATAAAGTAATTTATTAATATTAACTATGTTTATTAGTGTCTTTTGACACACATACATAGTATGTTTACTGAGAATTCTCAGTTATTTGGTATAAGGAAGTAAAGTAAAGAAATCGAAAAATCCATAGTCAAATAAGTATTGGCACACATACGATGTAATTGAGGAATGCACAATAATAAACAATATGAACAATATTGAACTTACCTAATATTTGGTGTGCATGCCTTTGGCCTTAATTACAGCCTGTAATCGATTAGGTATCGATTCGACCAGTTTTTGCGTAATTTCCGGTGAAATGTTAGACCACTCTTCTAAAAGTGTCGCTTTTAGGTCATTTTTATTTTTTATTTTCCTTTTACGGATTTTTAAATCTAAAATATGACAAAGATTTTCTATCGGATTAATATCCGGCGATTGAGGTGGTGTAGGGAGTTGTTTTGGTACATTGTATAGTAACCATTCTCTTGTTTTCCTTGCCGTGTGCTTCGGGTCATTGTCTTGTTGGAAAAGAAATTTTCCGTTTATGCCCATTTTTGTTGCACTCGTTAATAAATTAATTCGCAACACGTCGATATAGACGTCTGCATTCATTATGCCGTCAATAAAAACCAAATTTCCTACTCCATGGTATGACATACAGCCCCATACCATAACGTGACCACCACCGTATTTCACTGTAGGAATAATATTATTTTGATTTAATTCGGTATTCGGTTTCCTCCATACAAATCTTTTTCCATCAGAGCCGAAAAGATTAAACTTGCTCTCATCCGAGAAAATAACCGTCTTCCAAAATTCCATTGTCTTATTTATATATATTTTTGCAAAACCGAAGCGTTTCTCCCTATTCTTCTCATTAATGAACGATTTTTTTCTCGCTGCTCTACCATAAATTTCCGCAGAATGTAAAACATTTCGGACTGTTTCGGCACTCACTACTTTTCCCGAATATGTTGCGATGTCAACAGATAAACTTTTGGCACTTACAAAAGGATTTTTTATTGCTTCTTTGATGATGTCTCTCCGTTTTCTAGTTGTAAGTACTTGCGGACGACCTGATCGCGGTTTGTTCTCGGCGCTACCAGTTTCCTTAAATTTTTTTATTACATTTCTCACTGTCGAGAAACTTAAATTTAATGAATTACCGATTTTTCGGTAACTCTCACCACTTTTATGTAATGAAAGAATTTCCTTTCGCACGCACAATGATAACTCGCTCTTCTTCGTAGACATGATTCTTGTTCAAAGTGTAAACACAAACTGATTGTGTTAACTGAGAAGAGCAACAGTGAATTCTGTTTATGTTTACGTTCCTAGAACCGAATTTGTCGCGTACGAAAGCGAGTAACACTTATTCTTATAGTTAAACCGTACGTGTGCCAATACTTATTTGACTATGGATTTCTCATTTTCTTTACTTTACTTCCTTATACCAAATAACTGAGAATTCTTAGTAAACATACTATTTATGTGTGTCAAAAGACACTAATAAACATAGTTAATATTGATAGATTACTTTATAGTTTAAAGATATTCCAAGAAAACTGGGTGTGCCAATACTTTTTTGACCCACTGTATATTATTTTATATAAATTGTATCAAGGAATATGCTAATTATTTAGAAGTTTTCCATCCTGACCGATTTCAATGATTTTTGGATATATTGTCGGGAACACGATTCTGAACAAATGTTTCCTAAACACGTTACCGTCGCTCGACCTTCGTTTCCAAGATATTCGCAAAAAACTGCTGCTACTACTACAATGTATTCTGTCGTATACCTACCTACAGTACGCGTCCGTGGCAGCGTATGCGCCAGCATGGGACAAAATAAATGACGAAGCTGACCTTTGTTTCCAAGTTATTTGCGAAAAACTTTTGTTGATTTATTCTGACGTAACGCATTCCACTTTCTAACTTATCCCGGGTATTAGTATTGGTTGGGGCTAGATTAGTGCGGGGGGCGCGCGCCCGCTCGCGGACCCGTAAAGCATGGTAGCGAACCGATGTGAGTGTGGTGTTGACGGGCATCCGCAAGTTTCTTGTTTAAATCTTTAAACTCACATCGGTTCGCTATCATGCTTTATGCACCCCCCGCACTAATCTAGCCCCAACCAATACTAATATCCGGGACAAGTTGGAAAGTGGAATGCGTTGCGTCGGAATAAATCAACAGAAATTTTTCGTAGGGGAAGAGTGGGTAGCCCCGGGCACTTAAATGAAACACAAAAACAATATACAACCAATAAATTGTAATCAAATTACTAATTCAGGAAATCAAAATAAGCACCTCCTGCTGCGTTATAACTAAAAAAAGAACACATTTCTTAAATAATTTAAGAAAAAAAATCAGAAACCTGTAGCCTCTGTTTTTACACAATCAAAAAATAGGCGGGTAGCTCCGGACATAATTTTCAACGTTCATCTAGGCGTATCGCGTATCCTTATTTCTTACATACATCACAGAAATAATAAAAATTTGATGGATCAATATTTGCACAGTCGTCATATGCTCAATCTTTACATTTATTGCATTGGATTCAGTCTTCTTCGAAGGTTTCGCCGCAAATGATGCAGTGAGTGACTTGATGTTCTTGATGGACTTCATGAGCGTAGCCAAAATGGGGCAGGGGAGAGCGTTTGCCCTCCCCCCGGCACAGGAAAAAAAATTAGTCGTTCGTCCAAAATTAAATTAATTTATTATAATATACAAAAATACAGAATTGTGAAGTAATTCTGCATTGTGTGCAAATTTATTTGTCTATCTAATTATACGTAAAATATAATATCAAAATTTGTTGCGATATATATTGACCCTCCCTGCATGAAATTTACTATTTGTTGCCCCTCCCTGAGTGGCTACGCCCCCGACGGACTTGATTAAAACGACTTTGAATGTTTTGTTTTGCCTTACAATTAAATTACTTACTTTTAGAGGCCATGTTTTTTGCAACAAGTTCATCCTTATATGGAGAAGATGTTAAAATTTCACTTTTCTGTGTTTTTCGTGAACGAGATGCAATGCGTTTTTGAGTAGCATCAGGCAAAGGTGATAACAGTTTAATTATATCTGTTACGTTTGGCGGAGACTGATTTGTGGATTTCGATTCTTGAATTGCTACATCAGTCATGGAAGCAGGTAAAAAATCGATATCGCTGAATATGTCACGATTGAAAGGATAAATTCCGGTGCACCGAAATCCGTTCTGTGCTATTCCAAGTTTAGCTGCTTTACTGAATGCGGTATTAACAAGTGCAGCGATATCATAATCAGTAATTCTGGTCCCAGCATTTCTTCGCATCCATACAGCACTTGCTGAAGCGAACGAAGATTTAAAAGGCTTAAAAAATGTCCTATCGAGCGGTTGGATTTTGTGTGTCGTGTGTGGCGGTGTGCTAAGCATATGAATGTAATTTTGACGAGCATATTCTATTACAGCTAACTCTTTATGACTTGCATGCCCATCTAAAATCAAAAGGACTGGATTTTCCTTTGTAGGCTGCACGTGATGTTTGAAATGTTGTAGCCACCGCAAAAATATGTCTCCAATCACCCACCCGCTATCATGGGGAATTGCAATGCTATCGAGTGGAGCTCCTATCATTAATCGACCATGCTTATCCATCTTTTTTCTTGGAAAAATAAATAGAGGTGGCACAAAATGGCGTGTAACATTCATGGCGAACATTAAAGTAATATTTTTACCCCTTTCTGCGGAAGTTAATTTACCAACTTGTTTTTTCCCTTTGAACGACAAAACTTTATCATTTTTATGGACATTGGAAACACCTGTTTCATCTGCATTATAAATCCGAGAAGCACGAAAATTATATTTTTCTTGAAGGTGCTGAAGTTGATCGTAGAAACGATCTACTTGAGGTTTATTAAAACCAACTGCGCGCATAATGCTGGTTGATTTGGCAGTTCTCAGTGCAAGCTCTGGATATTTTTTCTTAAAGCTGCAAAAAAAGTCTTTCCCTGCCATTCTCGTTCTGTATTAAATCTGCGAGAAATTTTGAGATGTTCTGCCAGTTCGAAAGCTAGTTTTAAAAACTCTAATCTAGTCAATGGCATTAGGCGGTAGTCTAGATCTCTGACGTGGTTGTACAATTGCAATGAAAAATGTTCATTAAAAGTAGACTCAAATCGACCTAATTTTGGTTTAAAAACCACTTCTTGACCGCTCTTTAATGCTTTTACGCGATCTTGTAGCGTGCTACGTGGTACATCATATCTTTCAGCAGCTAAACTTACAGATAACTTGCCCTCCATAACACATAGAATTGCTTCTTTCATTTTATTTTCATCCCACTTGCCTCTGTTGCTAGTTGGCCCCTTAAATTTGGGCATTTTTATAACCGTATTCTAAAACAAATATATTTATATTATTTAGCATCTTAAAGTTGTGTAAACTGATAAGGAATCACAATAATAAAATGTATCGTTTTTAAAAATTAAGGTTCGTAAAAGTGTCCGAGGGTACCCGCCATATTTGTGACCGGGGGTACCGGATTGACTTGATCCAATATTTTTACCATTCACTTGTACAATATGAAAAGAATTTAGCTAAATGTTAAAGAATCTTAAAAAATATTAAATTTTGAATAGAAAAATCAATAAGACATGTAACAATACTTACATTTAATATACAAGCACCGATGAAATTTAATGGCCTCAGTAACGACACTTTCAGTGGGAAGAAAACTGATTATAATGTCGAATGCGCTTGGCGTGCACGCTACTACTAACTTGCAACTGTTTCTGGGTTCAGGCAGCCATGTTATAATCTGTCATTTATTTTTCTATGTGGCATGGTAGTGAAAATACAACAATGTCCGGGGCTACCCACCGTCCGGGGCTACCCACTCTTCCCCTAAATATCTCGGCAACGAAGGTCGCCATTGTAATCTACCTATACGTACGCATTCGTAGCAGCACAGCGTTCAGCGATTCGATTTTGTTCTCGATTTTTTTTTTAATAAACTCATGTTCCTTGACGTACATGCAGAAACAGTAGATGAGCAACAGTCTCGTGCTGACATACACTCTGCCGCATCATGCGCGTATGGGTCGAATTCAATGCAGTGGTAGCAACAGTTCTTTGCGAATATCTCGGAAACTACTACAATGCGGCGGTAACATATATAGGAAAAAGTTGTTCAGAATCTAGATCTTGATAACATATCCAAAAAATCATTGAAATCGCTGAGGATGGAAAACTTCTAAATAATTACCAGGAATATAAGCTCTACAATGTATTTAGTTTCGACTTTCGTTATTATTTCAAGAACTCAACATTCCCACCTACTCTTGAATAATTTGATAACTACAATATTGGTAATGGCATAAAATATTGTTTTAATAAATGCACCTTGCTCCTGACAAGTGCTCTCTCGCCTGCAAGTCTCTGTGATCGTGGATCTGTTTGTAAAAGACCAAGGTGACGTTGCTGTTGCCTTGAGAATGCAGTTCGGTACAAGCGAGCTAATTTCAATTCAATTTTAGGTGGTATAGCTTCACCACTGCGAAGAACTGTCAGCAACCAGTACCTAAGAATATAACAAACAGAAGAAATTATATAGATAGATTTAAAACTTATACATACGGTCGGCGAAATTTTCTTAGTTCCGCGTAATATTTCTTTGTAATATTATCAGAATTTAATTGATTCTTATTGTAGACGTAATATTAGTTTGATCAGAAGGACAACTAAACAATTTTAAGGTAAATATATGTCTTTATGCAGACAATTATTGACAAATATGTAGCTTTTGTAGGAGGATGGGGCGAAATTTCCATAGTTCCACTTAATATACTGCTTTATTTACTCTATAGAACAAAAACTTTTGTTTATAAATTACATGTTAATAATGTGTATTTCTTCACGCGTCGGCTCGGTTTGAAACACGCGCCGCTAAGCGTATCCGTCATGGCGGCGATCGATCGGAACATCGATCCCTGCGGTTGATTCCTCGCAAAAAGGGACTTCACCTGTTTTCTTCCTGTTACGAGTAGGGATTAGGGATGCCGATATTTCCCATAGACTCAATTTTTCGATTCAATTCAGATCGTTGTGCAAAGAATCGATTCGTAAAAAAATTGGAACCTAAAAAATCGATCCCATCGAGATCGATTCATTATAATAAAAAAAATAAAGGGTAGTTTTGAACACCCTACATTGCAAAATGAATGCAGTCAAAGGTTTTTTATGGCCGGTATTCATCGATTTCTTACTTATCAAGCGTTTAACACCTTTGCGCTGGCTTTACACATTTAGGAGAAGGGATAAAATTGGAGGTCAAATGTTCAAATATCTGCTTCCAAGGAAGTAGTGCTTAATTTATAATCTTGAAGTATATTTATTAAAAGTATCTCTAACTGTTTTCAAACTCCTTGGACTTGTGCTAACATTACTTTTGCTTCCCTTTCCTATTACATTTGTGTGGTCTGATTCAAATTTCGCACTTCTAGAGTTTACTCTACACGCCGCTAGGGATTCGCGATCTCTTTAGTTGCGATACGATTTTCGAACCGATCCTTGTCTTGAGAATCGATTTAAAAAATCGAAAATCGTGACAAAAAAGATCGATCGTTGAAAGATCGATCTCAAATCGGGAACCCTACCCGGGATCCCGGCCCTAGTAGCATTTGTTGTTGGCATATAGTTGGGCCACGCGCATAATATTAGTTGGCCAACAGTTAGATTTGGCAATTTTTTCAGGTTGGGCCAACAATAGATGGCCAAGGTAGGCTTTCCTACTGTTGCCGAATTATTTATATTCTTTCCAAAAGACGTCCAGAAGGCGTCTTAAAGAACTTCAAAAAGACGTTTTAAGAACGTCTTTTTCAGGCCTGGTTTAGGAAAAAAAAATCGCGGGTTAGGAAAATCGAACCCAAACTTTCCGCTTGCGAAGTAACCGCTGTTCGCACTTACCCAACACATTTCCTTGTAAACACTTCTAATTTCTAGGTACATAAAGAGTATAAATTGTTTATAAAAACTGTGCAGTGACACGAAATATTCTACAAAATATCATCATTCGACTTTTACACTCATTCCTTAAAATTTCACAATCGTCTCAAGTCAGATGTCCTCATTACGTATTTATAAATAAGAAAAGAAGAAAAATCACAATTTGGAATATAATAACAGATTTTTCGATGTAGCAAATTTTCTGACGTTTATAAGACGACATTTAATCATCGTTGTAAATTTTTTGTTAATTAACTAACCATTGTACTTGTTGGCCCAACATTGAATATTCGTTGGTACACTGTCGTAACTTTTTTGCCATAGACTCTATGTTGAGAATTTGTAGGCAAAAACACTAACAATATCCCAACTAATTCCCAACTGTTAACTACCGTTGGCCAACCAGAAATGCTACTAGGGGGGATGCCGCGATCCCAGCTGTTTTTGGACACTAAAAATCCCGGGATTTGATATAACTAATTCCAAGAATTTCGGGATTTTTTAAAAATGTGAATTACTTTATGAACACCTAAAACATATACAAATAAACAGAATAAATAAACATAGTCATTTCATAATAATAATAATAATGATTTATTTAAATAATAATATTAAGTCACATGTAATTAACTAAACTATATCTATTTTAACAATGATATTCTCACTTTCCGCTATTTCGAAATCGCGCGAATTGCAAATCGAAACTTGTCTGATCACGTAAAGTCGAAACATTGTAGATACTTACTTTAGGTATTTTGCTCTTTCTTCGTTCACATTTCCAAAAGTCTTTACAACGGTTTACTGATATTATCTACTTATTGAGACTTTATTATTATTCATTGTTCTACTGTTTTTATTGTCAAAAATGATTTTAGCTTATGTTTCAGACTAATGATAGAAAGTTAGTTTGTTTACTTTAAATACAAATTTAGAATTTTAGCACATAATAAATCATTATAATTACTGAATTTTTCTATTACCCAATCCCGAGATTAGTCCCGGAATCCCGAGATAGACTTTGAAAAATGGTAAATTTGCCGATGAGCTGGGACCTCGCCGATTTCGACGAGCTTCCCATACGTTGTCAAGGTCGTTATTCTGAACAACATTTCCCTTTAAACTTTTTGGCGGTCACCCTTAGTTTCAGAGATATTGAGGAGAAACTGTTGCTACTACTACATTGAATTTTGCATATATGAGTCTGTATTCAGTCGCCGAGGTGACAGGTCGTTTGTTTTGGTTGTGCGATCGTTGGCATGTGCCTCTCCGTGTGACTCTGTCAGTTTGAATCTCGTGGTGTTTACGACGTTGTGGGTGCCAGCTTAAAACCGCTACTTGCTCTCTTAAATTGTCTGTAATCTCTTATTTGAGCTTGCATTCTCTAATATCTTGGACCCTTTGCTGGTTTCGTTCGTGTGCCCGTTGCGTGTCTTGATCTCTACGTGGTCCATAATGTCGAGTGGGGCTAAGAAATGCAAGGGCTGCTCCACTGCAGTGGCCAACCCAGTCACTTGTTTAAGCTGTGGAATTTGTTCACATCCTGGTGCCTCTTGTCTGGCGCGTTCGGGCCATCCTCACTCCGATAAGGGCTTTTTGGATTGTCGCGCTGGATCTTCATTGTCGCAATCCACCGTTATACAGACCGTTACATCGCAGGCACAGCAGTTTTCTTCAATACCTACGGCCACACTCCAGTCGCTCGCTACGTTACCCACTGCTGATGATATCAGAGAGATAGTGTCCTCAATAGTGGATGCGAAGCTTGCAGTTCTTCGGGAGGAATTAATGACGGTCTTTAGAGAAGACCTCGGTAATATGAAGTCCGAGGTAAATTCATTGTCTGAACGCGTCAAGGCTTTGGAGGAAAATTCAACCATGACGGATCAGATGCAATCGACGCCTGACGACCTCTTTGAAGAGCTCAACGAAAGTGAGACCAGGTCTAAGAATGTGCTCTTTTTTGGGGTACCGGAGCCTCACGAAGCCTCGCCGGAGCTGAATAGAGCGGTCGATTTGACTGCTGTGCGGGGGATCTTATCCGAGTTTTATCCTGTGATCAACCAGGATATTGCCACACATCGCCTGGGCAAACAGGGTAAGACTCCCTGCAGGCCTCTTTGTGTCCGCCTTGACTCTGCTGCAGAGGTGAAGAGGATACTCCAGGCCAAGCATCGATACAAGGGTCCGTACAAGATCTCGGATGACAAGACCAAGTATCAGCGTGGGATAATTTTGCAGCTCCGTGAGAAGCTCCGTGACCTTCATGAGGCAGGTCAAACCCAGATGACCATCCGGTATATTCGTGGTGTCCCTAGAATTGTGAAGGGAAGACCACCAAAGGACTCGTCTCCAAAAAACGCGAAATGAACCCTTTAGTTTACTTGCAAAATGTTCGTGGACTCCGTACCAAGTTAGACTCCCTCATCAACTCCGTTCTTGTATCTTCTGTGTCGTACGACATCGTTATATTTGTTGAGACTTGGCTCACCCCTGCCATATCATCTTATGAACTTGGCTTGAGGGATTATACCGTTTATAGGTGTGATAGATCCCAACGATCCAGCTGTTTCGCGAGGGGTGGAGGTGTTCTTATCGCGGTCAAAAATTCAATGTCTTCGAGTCAAGTGACTATCAACTGTTCTGATGTCGAACAATTGTTTGTAAGAGTCCACCTTTACAGTAATAAATACCTGCTTTTGGGGGCGGTTTATATTCCGCCCGCATCTCAGACTTCATTGTACTCTAATCATGTCGACTCAGTCATAGAATTATTTGATAAGTTTAGCGATGACACATTTTGTCTCTGCGGCGATTTTAATCTACCGCATGCGATATGGTTCAAGGACTCGGTCCAAGATGGCTTTAGAAGATCGGGTGTTTCGTCGAACGAATCCGCAGCCATTGACCTTCTCCTTAGTTGTGCTGGGTATTGTAACCTAACCCAAGTAAATAATGTTTACAATGACTTCGATGGTATGCTCGATCTCGTCTTTGTTAGCTCGACTAATGTCGTTTTGGATCGTGTCATTGATGTCCTTATCGAACCAGACGTCTATCATCCTCCCTTATACTTAAAGTTTAGTGGTTTGACTTCTGGCCCTGACCATATGCGTGGTAACCTCGAGCATAGGGACTTTAAGAGGGGTGATTACCCTGGTGTGTTGGAATATCTCAACTCAGTGGATTGGGATAAAGAGACTGGTCACTCTGACCCTGAGGTTGCACTAGAGTGTTTATATGGCCATATTAATAGGGCTATAGAAGCCTTTATTCTGGTTAGGTCTGTTGTCCGATCCACGTTTCCGCCATGGTTTTCCCCGGGCTTAAGGTCCCTGATCTGGCTGAAGAAAAGGGCGCATAAGCTCTTTAAGAGGTCTGGGTCATCTTGTGACTACATCAACTTTGCTAGTCTCCGTGCGAGATGTAATCGGGTTTATATTGAAGGCGTCGAGAGTGCTGTGTGTGATAACGTGTTAAGCTTTTGGAAATTTGTTAATACCAAGCGCGGTGTGCATGGAATTCCGGGCAAGGTCCATATGGACCGCTTGACTGCCTCGTGGAACGTGGAAGCAGCTAATCTGTTCGCCAAGTTTTTTGGCTCTGTTTACACTCCTCGTGCGGGAGTGGTGCCTGCCTTGAATCCTGCTTCGTCTTCTAATAGTGATGTCAACATTCATTTGGTTTCTATTTCTCTCGGGCAAATTTACTCTAAACTCGACTCTCTTGATGCGTCAAAGGGCCCAGGTTTCGATGGGGTCCCGCCTCGGTTTCTTAAGGAGTGCCGTTTCATCCTTGCAAGGCCCCTCTGGCATATTTTTAACTCCTCTTTAGCCAAGGGAATCTTCCCTGCAGCTTGGAAGACCACCTTGGTTACCCCGGTATTCAAGGCAGGAGACCGTTCGGATGTTAGAAATTATAGGCCGATATGTAAACTATCTGTCATGCCAAAGATCTTTGAGGAAATTATAACTGAGCAATTAACACCTGAACTCACTAATGTTATATGCGACGAAC
This sequence comes from Andrena marginata, assembly GCA_963932335.1. Lineage (NCBI taxonomy): Eukaryota > Metazoa > Arthropoda > Insecta > Hymenoptera > Andrenidae > Andrena > Andrena marginata. The sequence continues at coordinate 21,236,392 of OZ010660.1, forward strand.
AGCATGGCTTTGTTCCTGGTAGGTCGACGACAACTAACCTGGCGGTATACCACTGCTTCATTTCAGCTGCACTGGATGAGGGTCTTCAGGTCGATACCGTATATACTGACTTTCGGAAAGCCTTTGACTCTGTTGACCATTGTATCCTGCATCACAAATTAGCTTCTATCGGGATATATGGACCGCTCCTTGCGTGGATTCATAGCTACCTTGAAGACCGTATGCAGGTGGTCAAGGTGCAGGACCAGTTGTCTGATCATGTCGAGGTGACCTCGGGCGTCCCGCAGGGTTCCCACCTCGGTCCTCTCCTGTTCCTTCTCTTCATCAATGATCTTAAGGGGGCATTTTGGCAAAGTAAATTTGTTATGTATGCGGACGATCTGAAGATTTTCCGTACTATTAGTAGTACTCTCGACGTGAATCTTTTACAGGAGGATCTCGTTAGATTTGAGCAGTGGTGTACCGTTAATAGGATGCGGTTAAATGCGGGCAAATCAGTATTATTAAGGACACACAGTTCTGTTAGCGGCATTCCCTCTTTATATAATTTAGATGGTACCACTTTGTCTGAAGTTGCTGAAGTCCTGGACCTAGGAGTTACGTTCACGTCACGTCTTGATTTTCGTAAACATTATAGTAACATTACGAGTAAAGCTATGAGGACCCTTGGGTTCATAGCCCGATACGGGAAACATTTCAAACATATCAGGACAATGAAATTGCTGTATGTCGCATTGGTGAGGTCTCTGGTGGAATATGCGTCGGTGATTTGGAGCCCTAAGCATAAACTTTATACTAGCTTGGTTGAACGTTTTCAGCACAAGTTCCTGAGGTTGGCCATGAGGGTCTCTGGTAACCCTATGCGATTCTATGATCATGATTATGGTCCTGCCTTACACAAAATGGGGCTTTTGACTCTTAATGACCGCCGTGTTTTTGCCGACCTATTGTTTCTTTATAAGGTTTTTCACGGTCAGATTAACTGCCACGAACTTGTCGCACGGATTTGCTTTAACGCTCCGCAACGCTCGCTCCGTCCAAGACCACTTTTTGCGGCTCGTGTCCCCGAGTATCACTATTACTCGGTGGACCCCATTAATCGCGCTATGGGTGAGTTGAACCATAGCCCTGCCAATATTGACTTAGCTGTTGATTCCCTAATTACGTTTAGGGCTCTGCTTCTGAGGAGTCTGTCACCCACGTAATTGTAATTTTTAGACTAATGGTTTAGTCTTGTTGCTTGTTTGTAGACTGTTACGTTTTGTTTGTTTCTTTATATCTTCTATTAACTATATTTTATTTTATTTTTATATATCTTTTACATTTTTGTATTTTTATATATTTATGTTTTTATTTTATACTTCATGTACATTTTATGTCGAAACTTTTGTATTCTAAAGGGTTCTCCCGTTTATAATAATAATAATAATAATAATAATAATTATAATATATATGTACGCCAGCGTGGCAGAGTATGCGTCAGTGCGAGACCGCCGCTTATCTACTGTTTCTCCATATACCTCGCGGTGACCGGCAGACGACGTATATAGTTGGATTCCCACTAACCGTCTTGGACGGCCGCCGTCCTGCCGCCGTCCGAGACGGCTAGTGGGAATCCAGCTTTATACCGGATAAACTAAACCAGCGCTAGCCAGCGTAGGGGCTCCTCACGCGCCTGCTTCCCCTTCCAATCTTTCTCTCGCACAGCGTGCCTTCCGTTGTCAAGGAGACCGCGCGACGCTACGAAGGCTGCCACGACGGGCTAGCCGGGCAAGTGTATTCGCGGTTAGCGTCGCACGGTATCCCTGACAACGCGGACGAGAGTGGGAGAACCCCGGCCTTACGCGTAAGCGACCTTGGACAGCACTCAATTAAACGGATCGGTAAACTTGCCGATGAATTAGACCCTCGCCGATTTCGATGACCTTCACATATGTTGCCAAGGTCGTCATTATGAACAACATTAGTTTCGAAGATATTAATAAAAAGCTTTCGACATAATATACTTATTAAAATCTGTTTCAAAGCCGACGGTATTAGTATTGGTTGGGGCTAGATTAGGGGGGGGGGGGGAGAGGACGCCCGCTTGCGTAAAGCACAAAGCACGTAAGGCGCGTAAAGCATGGTAGCGAACCCATGTGACTTTGGGGATGTTCAAAATGAGACGGGGTTACAAGTATCGCACGATGAGGTCAATATCGCTATTGTTGTCAAGGTCATCATTCAGAACACTTTCCTTTAAATTTTTTGGTGGTTGGCTTTTGTTTACGAGATATTCGCAAAAAAACTGAACTTAACATTAGAATTATTGAATTTAACACGTACATCGGTTCGCTACCATGCTTTACGCGACCGCGAGCTGGCGCACGCCCCCCGTCCTAATCTAGCCCCAACTAATACTAATACCATCGGTTTTGAAACAGATTTCGGTTGTTACGTGCCGGTTACTTTTAAATTCATCTCAAAATTTTTGCTATATTCATATCATATTTTTCGCTACACAGATGTCGACCATTGGTTCAACCATCACGTGTTATGGGAACTTCCCTCAATCAATTGTCGATTATCTGTGAATACTCTTAATAGTTGTAATTTAATTCAGCTTCACGCCTTTCACGCCACGGCATATTCCCAGGGAAGATTATTGTCAGCAGTCTCCCAACGCCGTCGACGTTCTTAGAATGCACGCTGTGATAAGCCTTCGGAAACTTAAGCATTGTAATAAACCATTTATATTTTTCTTTCTTCTAAATTTCCATCACACCGTCATTGACAACTGATTCAACTATTGCGTGTTATGGGAGTTTCCCTCGATCAATTGTCAATGATCTACAACCTGAATTATAATAATAATTAAATGTAAGTCGTTACGCCACTGCGTTCTTCCATGCGAAAATCTTCCAACACCGTCGGCGTTCTTAGAACGTCGAATGCGATAAACTCAAGCCCGTGAGGCTGGGAACGGTCCGAGGCGACGACGGTTGGGCCCGTGTGCATGAGGTGCAGATTCAGCAATTTGGCGCTCTTTGTTTCAAAGTCCCGACTTGCTCGGGCCTACCCTGCGAACGCTCGTTGCAGACGGCTAGCAAGTCGCGTAGTGCGCGGTCGTTCTGTCCGAGGGACATATTGCCATATTGTATAATAGGCGTTCGAGCTGGAGTTCCGAGTGATCTTGTGACAACGGAAAGACTCAGTTCCCTCGTAGAGACTGTATATAATTATATCTCATCTTATTCAATATTACCTATTTTTCACTATTTAAGGCAGTCGGCTGTTAAGTCGCATAGTGCGTGGTCGATCTGTCCGAGGGACATAACTATTCTCTAAAATAGTCTTGAGCCGGAGTTCCAGTGCATCCCAGTGATCGTGGAAGGACTCAGTCCCCGTAGAGACTTGTATATTCTTGCGTTTTTCAACAATTTAAACTCCTATTTGTTTCAAACCGTATATTTAACTAAACATTAATATCTTCGGGCTTTATTGTAAACTGACTTTCGACATTGTGCGTGTGTGTTGTGCGACACTCCTGCGCTTTATCATCTCGGACGCGGGACCCTCCAGGTCATACAGAGAGACATACAGAGAGACATACAGAGAGACATACAGAGAGACATACAGAGAGAGAGAGAGAGAGAGAGAGAGAGAGAGAGAGAGAGAGAGAGGACTTGAAAATACGAATTAGCAATCTCTTGTACAGAGTTGGTGAGTGATTCGATCTGTCATGATATTGTACGGAGGCAGCAGCTGATTCAACCACCTAGTGGGTTATGGGTTTTCCCTCAATTAGCTGCTACTTTCCCTTCGGCGTGTGACGCGTTTTAAAAATTGGCTTGTTTCGCGTAATATAAATTGTAACCACATTAATTAATGTGTAAAATTAACAATACACACGATTATTGATCCAACCACTTAGTGGGTTGTGGGGTTTTCCCTCGATCAATTATTGTTGATCAGTCATTGGTTCAAATCCATGTAATTTTCACCATTTTGTTCCACCTTTGAAAACTCCTATATATATATATCTATATATTTTGTAATACATGGTATTTTATTTTACTGAATTCTCGTCTCATTTTGTTTCGAACCAGTCTCCTCTAAGGTACCACATCCTGATTGGACAACCTGTATGGGTTGTAGACGAAAGCCGCACCCCCAAAACAATCCTGATTTTTGCGTAATAACGTTAATTATGTTAAAATTATAAACTCTCTTTAAAATTCGTTAAGCGTTGCGTGAGAAAATTAGACTCAACCGCTCGGTCGCTTAAAAATTAACGCCCTCACGTAACACGGTAAACTTGCCGATGAACTGGGACCGCCTAAAAGTTTAAAGGAATCTGTATATGGAGAAACAGTAGACGAGTGGTTGTCCTATGCTGACGTTCTGCTTCCAGTTTATCCGTAAACGGTATTGCAGCAACATGAGCTCGTTCGTTAATTTTGTACGCAGAATAGATACTGAGGAAAAGTGCATAGATTTCTTAATTATGAGAAACATTTCTAAAAATATAATTTAATGCCCACGTTGTGAAAAGCCCATAAAACTTAATCGCAAAGAAATATTCTTTCGGTGTTACACCATATCATACCTGGTGAAAAGTAAAAAAAAGAAACAAAAAGTGCAGTGCAAATATTATCAATGTGCAAAAAATAATACGTGGTTTGCAAATGTTCGTCTGCCACTATTAACCGCTGTGACTTTCATTGCGCAATGGCTCTGGTTCCAACCACCACGCTTTGCCGAAATACCAGACAATTTAAATATTGGGACACATACATTCGTTGATTGGTGCAGCTTTTGTAGAGAAGTAAGATTTCGGAAGTAAGCCAATTTTAGTTTCATCTGGACAAATATTTAACTGTCTAACTATGATAGACATTCTGCGTTATATAAAGCAAACATTTTCTGTAATAACTTGTTTAGAATTAGGTCTCAATTTCGAAATAATTGTTACATATTTGCGTGGTATAGGTGTGCGTAAATTGGTCTCAGCGGAATTGTTCCCAAGTTGGAGGACCTGGAAAAATCGTTGAGATTGACGAAGCAAAATTTGGGCGTCGTAAATATAATCGTAGACGACTATTAAAAGGGAAATGGGTGTTCGGTGGTTATGAAAGGAACACAAAGAAAGTTTTCCTCGAGTCAGTTAACCATCATAAAAAAATGGATAATGCCTGGTACAATTGTGATTTCCGACTGTTGAAAGGCGTATAATTGTCTTAGCACCGAAGAATATATGTATACATTTGACGGTCAACCACTCATATAATTTTGTTAACCCCGAAAATAGTACTATGTAATTCATTTCCAACACATTGTTTTTATAATTGTGTAAACTGTACTTAATATATTCTACAATTGCATTTATATAGAAGTCAATAGAGAGGACACAGTCAATACACAGTCAATAGAAAGGACATGGAGGGAGGTTCGGGGACATATTTCGAAATACGGAAGTAAAGAAGAAGATCTTTCTTCGTATTTATGTGAATATCTATTTAAGAGAGCGCATGATCGTCACGAGAGAATAGACATTTTTTACCAGGAAATGGCAATATTTCAAGAATATTTATACAACGATCCTGAAGACGTAGGCTTCAGCACCTCGTCAGAATAAATACATTGGACTACTTTTCTTGCTGCAGCGACACCACGCGTGCACCCGTTAGATACGCATGCTGTAGGTTGCTATGCAGTGTTTATACAAACAGAAGACTACCGCCGACAGCATGGTGCTGCACACACTGTTCCGGGCGTGCACGTATACGTAGAGTACGATTGTATAATAACGAAAGTTTTCTTGCGAATATTTCGGAAACTAAGGTCGACCGCCAATTTTGTCAAAGGAAAAAGTTACTCAAAATGTCGAGTTTTGCAACATATGTGAAGCTCATCGAAATCGGCGAGGTTCATCGGCAAGTTTACCTGAAATGTTTTGAAATCCTCTTCTAAGTAAACTTGTCGATTAGCATGAGCATCGGCGATTTCGATGATCTTGAAATATGTGGTAGGGGGCATGATTCTGAAAAACTTTTTCCTATACATGTAACCGTCGGTCGGCCCTAGTTTCCGAGATATTTGCTAAAATCTTTACTTAAAATTTCTGTGCGCGACAGAAGCATCGCATGACGGCGCGTAACATTTATTTGCTTTCGACGAAAACAGAAAACAAACAACTGTTGCGCGCCGTCGCGCGATGCCTGTAAAGGCATTCTCCTTGTTAGCAGTTTCATAAAAGGAGTAGTGAGAAAATATTTTATGCAAGACATGAAGTCTTTTACTGAATTTGTACGCGAAATAAATTCCGAAGAAAAATGTATAGGTTATCTAATCGAAAAGAATATTTTTCAAAATGTTATTCAGTGCCTTAAATGTGAGAAGGCAATAATACTTAATCGCGAAACATTGTTCTTTCACTGTCTTGCCACACCATACGAAGTAAAAAATAAAACAAAGAGGAAAAGCGTTCGGTGTAACTACTTGAAATCCATTACGACAGACACGTGGTTTGAAAACGCACGTTTACAGTTATTAACAGCTGTAACATTTATTGCCGAATGGCTATGGTTTCGACCGCCACGTTTCGGGTTAATTACCAATGACCTACATATTGAGTCACATATCTTCGTCAATTCGAGTAGTTTTTGCAGAGAGGTAAGATTTTATGTATTGTCTTATAATCATTATATTCTGCACAACTTTTCTCTATACATATATGCACCCGTCGTTCGGCTTTAGTTTCTGGGAGTTTCAACGTCACTGAAATCAGTGAAGTCATCTGCTTTAAAAATAATTATCTAAACATTGTTACAAATGAATTTGAAATGACAACGAGTCTGTGCTATTTAATGTACTGTGTTTCTTTAAACAGTAAAATTTAAATTCACACTACTGTTTAAACAAATATTATAATATTATTCAACCCGTGTGGTAGGTGTGCTTAAAATAGTCTGAAGATAATTGTACACAACTAGGAGATCCCAATAAGATAGTAGAAATCGACGAAGCTAAAGGGTATAGCCGGATAAGATGGTCAAATGTGCCCCTAAACCGAATTCAAATCACGATGGGTCATTCGAAAGCTTATAAAAAAAGAATGATTTCTGTCAAGTTTCAACTTTGTATCTCGACCCGGGGGGAGTAAAGGGTAAAAATAGAAAATCAGGTTTTTGCCGAATTTCTCCTATACCAGCGGATGAAAAATTTTGAAAAAATTCAGAGGCATGTCTGTTATCGGTGCACATATTAGGGAATCGTGTCAGATTTTTAAATTGAAAAACCAAGCTGTGAAAAATAAAAAACGCCAAAAAATGCTGAAAAATGCCGGTTTTGTATCGAAGCAGTCTTGATACTATAATTATATTTTTACTGTAAGTCCGCATCATTGTTACTATTGTCTTGAATTTTTTTCAGATTTTTCAATTTGGTGCGCCGCAGTTAAAAAAATTAAAAACCGATTTTTTCGCCGTTTCTTCCGTGTCCGGGTAACTTATACGTCGAACTGCTTCATGAAATAAATGTTTTATGTGATCTTCAATGTTTCTACATACCGCAAAGCAACATATGAATTAGAGAAATTGGAAAAACCGAATCATTTGAAGCTACGCTACGCTACTTACATTGAAAAGTATCAACCAAATTTTTCAACGGTGTCAGTGGCGCAGTGTTGAAGTGTCGAGCTGCTAAACCAATGCAAACTTTTTCAACGTAGGTTCGAGCCTCGAATTTACAAGTACACCTTAGGTTAAGTTTTTTTTTCATTAACTATATATATTTCCTAATTATATGACAAAATAATCAATATTTATTTTCAAATGTTTTAAGACTATTTTAAAAACATATTCACCTGAAATATACGTAATAATGAGTTTGGATTGCATTTTATGCCACCGTTTGTCTTGTCAAGTATCCTATCAATTACGGTATTGTTTAACATTTCCTACACTATATTAATATGTGAAGGTGGTTTTTAAATCTCTTACCTTTAACAATTATGGATGGATAACAACAAAAATCGTGTCTGGTGTATTCAATCTTCATCGTTGTCTTCGTTAATTACAGGTGTCACGTGTTCATTGTTGAATATTTTACTGAGAATTTTTACAGCCCTTACAATTTTTGATAGGTATCGAGCATGTGACCTAACCTATCAAAAATTGTAAGGCCTTAAGGTTTAAGAGAATATATAGCCTTTCCGAACGAATTGACACATTTTTTACGAAGTTGCCAAATTTCAGCGACAATTACATAACGTCGATGACTAAAAAGATATGTATATCAAATAAGTCAAATATCTAAAATACAATGTGAACGCATTTTAGCAAAAAAATTATTCTGAACTTTTTTCTATACATGTAGCCTTCGGTCGGCCTTACTTTCTAAGATATGCGCACAAAACCTTGGTAAACTTTTTCTCATGGATTTGAAGAGAAAGTTTTTTAATCACCTTACCACGATCGCCTCTCTGTACAGTACTTGTGTTGACATATTCCGACACAACGCATTCCACTTTCCAATTTTCCTGCGTATTAATATTGGTTTGGGCTAGATGAGAGCGGGTGGCGCGCGCCCGCCTAGCGGGCGCATAATGCATGGTAGCGAACCGATGTGAGTTTGGGAATGCTACAAATGAGACTGCAAAAAATTACGTTTTAGAACCAGAGTTATCCTAATATCCGGCGGCGCCGGCGCCGCCGAGCATAGCCAGGATGCCCACCAGGTGTTCTTGAAAGCATTCTCTTTTTAGCGAAAAAATTATGTTTTTTAGTTAAACTCACAACAGTTCGCTATCATGCTTAACCAGCCCGCAAGCGGGCACGCGCCTCCCTCCCTGCTCTAGCCCAAACCAATATTAATACGCAGGAAAATTGGAAAGTGGAATGCGTTGTGTCGGAATATGTCAACACAAGTACTGTACAGAGAGGCGATCGTGGTAAGGTGATTAAAAAAATTTTCCTTCAAATCCATGAGGTTTACCAAGGTTTTTTGCGCATATCCTAGAAAGTAAGGCCGACCTACGGTTTCATGTATAGGAAAAAGTTGTTCAGATTCATGCCCCCTACAATAAATTTCAAGGTCATCGAAATCGGTGATGGTCATGCTAATCGACAAGTCTACCCTCTTCTAACCTCCTCAAGTCCGTGCACGTGGTGCGATTTGCGTGTCATCCTGACTGGTTCGGAATAATACAGGGTGATCCCCATTGGGCAGATTTAAGCCCGAACAAATGGTCTTTTGAGCCGGATCTATTAGGACATAGTGAGTTGTGTGACTCGCAAACGGGAATACCCGTTACGGAAATACCCTCGGTTTAATGCATGTGCTCCACGAACTCGTGCATAACCGGATAATCACGGGATCCTGTGAAAAGTGGGAAAGAGTGCGTCATATCTCCGGGTGTCTAATTATAAGGCTCGGTGACTTTCTATTATAAAAATCTCACGCTAGCTGTAAACCCGCCATCTTGTGCGGTGACTTGTGCGATCACGGGAACCCCGACGTCGCGTCGCGCCCTCTAGCGCTCAGCCGCGGACACTTGTTGTCGACCAATCGTGCCGTGTCCGTGCCGGTCATTCGAAACTGTGTGACAATCAACATTGATATTTCGCGACATCGCGCCGGTCAAATTTTCCATTGACGATCATTCTCGATTGCGGCGACCGTGGATGACTTGCTATATAAACAGCTGTTCAACCTCCATTCCCTGGTTTCATGGAGAACTTAAAAAACTGGGCAAGCCATGTTCCGTCTTACGGGACAAGGGCTCAGGGCGAGGCGAAAATTCAACGTCTTTTACGGTAGGCAATTCCTTGTTCTCGAAGCGATCGTTGAGAACCATTTGCCTGCCAAATGACTAAGAGGCAATCGACATATTGCCGCTTTTTGGTCATTTTGACTGCTTTCGCCCTGAGATAATCCGTCAAATTGCTCTGTCAGCGGATGGTATACGGTACTCTCGGACCAGTATATACCGTCGTCCACCGCTGATTCGCGAAACAATACGACCATAAACCGCGACCCTGGCTAAAAGCTCCGACCAAACAACCTAGCTAGGTTTGCTAGCCAGATATCTGGTTTTTCCTCTGCTAATTCACCACGAAAGAGAGGCTTCCTCTTCCACCAGGAAGGAAGGTTCCTCCTCTTCGAGGAAAAGCTAGCCAATCAGCAATTTGGCACCTCCCAAAATTTTAATGTTCTCTCTACCTTCGATGTCGAAAGGCGAGACGAGACGGAATTCAATCAGCTCTCTACAAGCGACGTTCTTCAGCTTGATCGGGTCATCGTTCGGACCACAAGCACGAACAGAGCAACTTCTCGTTTTTTGATCATCGTGCAGATCAGACTCTACTTTAAATACACTAGAATAACTTAAACAGTCACCTAATATTAGTTTGGCGGGTTGTTACGAGCGGCCGGCTACATGCGTTCCACAAGGTGAATCGGGCCTTACAACCCCGAAAGTAAATATCGAATTTTTCACGTGCGTGTCGGTACGAACAAGGGAAACATCACCGAAGCTGTCGTCCGGAGCTGACTCGCACTCCTAGCGACCTACTGTGAGCGATACTTATCTGGGAATTGAGAAGCTGGCGAGCGCCGGAGATAGAGTCACGGTGAAATACTTCACCGTAGCACAGTCCACGACAGCAGAAGAGCAGTATCTTGTAATGTCGGATTGTCTTTAAGAGTATCCGCCCCAACCCCCAGTGCAGGCAGTGCCCAGGCACTGTGGCGGGTGGGGCGTCATCGGCGAAAGCCATCTTGCCGGGATCGAGCTTGCGCTGGCGGCTCTACCTCCTCGTGGTCCCCACTGGACAGCGTTCCGCGTCGCCCCGCGGCGTGTAACGCTGACTAAACGAGCCGGTTTATCCAAGTCCCATCTCGACAGAACATCTACGCCGCATTTTCCTTGGCAGCGGCCCGCGACGATCGTTAAATTTTGTAAATACCACCATGCCAGCCAAATGCTCGTATAGGCGAAAGCCTGAGGTAGAGCGCGCCCCTCTTGGGCCAAAACGGCTATACTAGATGTCTTTAAGAGTATTTGGCGCGATGTATCGGTTCCGCCGCGGCGGTTGCGATTCCTGCAGCGCGCCAACCCGCTGGATCGCTATGTGGTGTGCGTAGCTTTGGTTTTCGAGCGCAGCAGAAGACGTCTACGTAACAGGTCATAAAGTTTAACCGTAGGTTTCGTGGCTTTGGTGTTTGGACTTTACCAGGCGTCGAAACCTCCCCTTTTTCGTGACTCGGGTTTTTGCCTGATTTTGCGTACGGTACGCGTTGCTTTCGGAATCGGAAGGAACTCGACCGTTGACTAGACATTAGGTTGCAAGTGAGCGTCTTGTGCGGTGGTGCTTTTTGTCCACTCATCATTTTTGAATGAAAAGTTGCGTATTGCAACTTTTCCAATAAACTTTATTTTGTTGAGTTTACTTAGACGCATAATTTATTATCACCCTCTCGTCTCGCGCCTCAGCTGAAACTCCCAGGCATAGAGCTGCCCAAATTCCCCGGGAATTATACCGAGTGGGAAACAAAAATCTTATGGGCGGTTTGATTGTTGTCCTTGCTAGTGATTTTCGTTAAACACTGTCAGTGATTCCACGAGGTACTGTGGTTGATGAAATCGTCACAGCTTTGGGTAGATGTAAAAACAATAAAACTAACAGCCAACACGAAAGTTCAACATTCAGATAGCTATGACTGAGTGAAGTTTTCCGAGTATTTGCTTAGCATTGGCAACAGAAAGATAACAAATGATGAAACCGGAAAAGTCAAACAGTCGGAAGAATTCTGCCAGATTTGTTCAACATTGAACACTCTTATTAACTATTTTGACTGGACCTTTTGGGGGCGAACAGGTTTTTATTCTGTGGATTTCTGTCATCCCAACAGATTCTGTGGATTCCAGTCATCCCACTTTTTTCAAGAGTTCGGCTGGGGGAGGGGGAGGGGAGGAAATATCGCATAAAAACAGTATTGCGTTTCTGACCCTGTCTCGAGAGGGTCACGCACACAATGACGGAGCTGTCCGTGTAAGTCGAAAAGTGATGAACTCCTTCGCGGTATTTCATGCACTACCGTCATGTTGTTGCTATATGGAAACAGACTATATAGCTATGATTTTAATTCATGGGTTGGATGTAATACGGGCATTTTTAATCCCTATTGGGCAATTATCGGAAGAGGCACAACAGGTGAGGAACAAAGATATTAAGAGGTGTAGAGAAAATAGTACACCTAAATCGACACCTATATGTACAAACGAGGACATAATACATTTTTTTAATATCTTTTCATCCATATATTTCCAGCTTAAGACATGTGTATAAACATAAAATCAAAGATTTGCTTCTAGCAGCACAAATCCTACTCCTGAAATAAGATAGCACCCCAAAAATCTATACGCACTAAGTTTCTTCCCAATAAGCTTATTTTCTGAAATTTCGCTTCAATATATTGACTTTACTATCGTTAAAAAGCTCTACAATTTAGAAAATTTGAGTTTAAATTCGGAATCGGCTGCCAAAAAACCCGCACAGACACCGATTTTCTAAAAGTGCTGTATATTTCGCTAAATATAAAAAAACAGCAAAGAAATTGAAAATTCCTGCCGGACGGATCGATAGAGAATTTAATTGGCAAGAGTTTAAGAAAAAAATCGTCAAGTTTACTAAAAAATTACGACCTGTACGGTGATTTGAACAAAAAGTGTCATTATGTACCACTGTGTGCCGGTAGACGCTCCATTTAAGGGCACATGACTGGTCATCGTTTGACCTTCGACAGAGAAAACTATAGCGAGAGAAATGTTCATTCTAAACTACACTTTCTTCCCTTGTTTTGGTAGAGATCATTCCAAGCCAACTCGATCACTTTTTGCACTCGATGTCGGGGATTTTTTTTAAGGGGCTACATACTAGGGTGGATCAAATTTTTTTTTAATATCGAATGCCAATATTGCGGAAAATTGCCTATCACTATCAGTATTACGTATGTGAAATCACAATTGAATCAAATAATATTTTCTGTTCGGCAGTTGAGCTTGAAATTTCGATATTTTGACAAAAATACTAAAATTCTGTTTTAACACTATAGCTTGTTGCTGTCGGAAGGATTTCCGTTATTTTCTTCTGTATCTCTCGTAATTACAAGTACTATATCATTCAGAGTGTCATTTATATCAGTCCACGCAGAGTTGTCTTCTAATATCGCAATGTCACATTCTCAATTTTCTCCCCGGTAGTCAGTCTTTTGTCCTATCTTTGATAGTCCCAAAAATTTTACGGGTGTCCAGCTTCCTACTTATGAGAATGTCATAAGATGCTGTTTAGATCTGAGACGATCGCTGGGACAAGAAAGTGGTGGAAATAGGGAGCCGCATTTTTCTACCATTGTAGATTCGGCTACGAAAAAATTAGAGGAAATATATATAAAAGTTTCTGTAGCTATATTTCCGCATATACGAACTGTTTTTGTTTGAATTTTAATACGGGTTATACCCAAAAGTCTCTGTTCCATATAATGTTATGGTTCAGTACCAGTCATAGGTACTACTAATGCTGCTGCAAAGTGAGCTTCTAAGCAAGCAATATGCGTTTTTACTTGCAACCCTAAAACGAAGAGTGAGCTCATTGCCGGAGCAAACGTATAAGAAATATAGGGTAAACTTGCCTAATTCGTACTTGCACCTAAATCGTACCCCCGCTGTTTCTTTTAACCTAAAACAGTCACAATTACCCCCATTGGTAGAAACTGTATACAACAGTTAACCATACTCCATTAGGCTCGATTTACATTATCCGTCCGGTTACGATCCGGTCTCGATCAAATTCACGTCCGTGAGCGTTCACACTATCAAGCCGGGTAAATGTGGCCGCTCATGGATGTGAATTTGATCAAGACCGGACCGTGACCGGACCGGTAGTGTGAATCGGGCCTTAATAAGCAGAGTCATCGTGCCGCCACTCCACAAAAAAATATAAAACAGGTAAGTTTTTCGGGTATTTTTGACTAAAATTTTGCCACGATTCTTAAGAATTTTGTACAATTACTATCTGTGAGAATCAGTGAAACAAATTTGTAAGTGAAACGTCGTCTATTTTCAAGTTTATTTCTTGTTTTGACATCAGCGAACAGTGCTTTATATTTTAACACCATAGATTTGAATTCAAATTGACCTATGTGCCGATTTCGTATCACCGTGTGTAATCTTAAATCGTAATAGTACGCACATAGAAAAACAATCTAGAAAAAAAATGGATGAAGCTAAAATGAAAATCATAACCAGGAAAACCAAGATAGCAAAGAAAACTTGTAAAAGGAAGAATACCGCCAAAACCAATACATAAAAGGAAGAAAAGCAGAAGAAAGACGATGAAAATGAAAGCTGGTTTTGTAAATTGCGTCAAGGAACTAGACAGGAAAATATGATACAATGCGCGCAGTGTAAACTGTGGCTACACGAGCTTTGTACGGGAATAGATAGAGTTACTTTTGAATATGTATGTGGTGATTGTAGTAAATAAATTTCAAAGTACAAATTAGGATAAATATGGTACGATTTAGGAACATTAATCGTAAATCGTACTTTTTCCAGATTAAAAATAAATCGTTTTTATGAATAGGAGTCGATTATTTTTGCTGCTAGAATGAATAAAACTGTTTAATCTATTAATAAAGAGTTGGTTACCATCAATTTTGTTTCATATTCCCTGTTATTTTTCATGTAATAAGCATTTGTTCTTAAGGGGTACGACTTAGGCAAGTTTACCCTATGTACTAAAGTTGAACATACACTTTTTCGTGGCTTCCGAGTAATAATCAATTATGTTGGCTGTAATCTTGCAGCTTCCGTCGAGCAAATCAGTATCAGGACGCCCTTAGCTGGTGTAGTAAACTAACTAAGTAATGAAGTGTTCGCCTAGCCTAAACTTGTCCGATAAAGTGCAAACACCTCCTTAAGTTCAGGGACCCGGGTAACTAACTGCCCACGGAACTGTTACGTTCTTAACGACAACATGGGTTGTAGGAGAACTGCAAGACTGTGCATGCGTTCGTGCTGGGTAGCCAGGCAATCCAGTACGTGTACTCGCATATATGACGTTATTTGGTTTGGATTGGCTTAGCGTTCGTATGACGTCACGGCGTCACCAACTAAATATAAGTGTTCCCCATCTCCTACACCGCATGACGTCATATGGGCCAGCAGATAGCCATTTATCCAGTACGCCTGGAAACCCTGTGCTGGTTCGTACCACCGTGTCTATACAGCGTGTCCCAGAATTGATGTACATCCCGGAACATGCAATATCCTGATGAAAAAAGACATCGAAAAGTCCTTAACCGTTTTGGGATCCGGGGTTTTGTTTTCGAGATATTAAGAAAAAACCCCGACCAATCAGAGCGCGAGCCTTCCGCTGGAGCTCCCGCGCTAGCGTGGCCGCGCGCCGGGCCGCGCCGCGACTACGAACAAGCAGGCGCGGCATGCATCGAAGGAAATTGCGTAGAATGGCAAATGAAAAAGACTTAACAAAAAAATCTAACCTTTTGCCATGGTTTGTTTGCCATTTAAAGTGAATAATGAGTAAAGGATAAATGGATGAAAATCATGTGTCACGTAAAAGGACGAATACACAGTTGTTTTTTTAGAAGATTGGAAAATAATAATTATTTGGAGTGAGAGGATAAAGAACATGTAAATTTCCTTTTTTAATAACGTACAAACGAAAAGGTAATGCAACAGGGAACGAGCGAAAAGTGATCGTAGTTCGTCATTGTGATAAAAATCCGTAGTTCAATAACGGCCAACACTGTTGTTGATAATGAATAAGTGCGTTTAAAAACTGCGAAGAAAAATTTACATACGGAAATTTGGAGAGTTATCACCGGAAATAAGCCATAGCCTGCGTTAAATTTAAAAAATATTAGTCGCCAATAATGTAATTAAAACTCACCCTTTCGGAAATTCACCTGCAGCTTGAAAACCTGTGTCACTAGGTCACCGAACAGATCCTGGTCATCGACAGACGCACCGAGTGCACAGCTGTTCTAAGGTACACGACACCATGCAAAGTTAAGGGTCGCAACGTCAAGTGCGTCCGGATTAATGCACCGAATTCACTGCACTGCACGCCTACTAACACTGATCACTTAATTTATTTTTCATACAACGCGTTGTTCTTACGTTATAAAAATTGGTGGAAATGAATTTTTACTTGGCGTTTGGAGCCGTGAGTATTCCCGCGCAAATTTTCACGCTGCAGCACTTGCGTCCCCGTTGTTCGGGGGGTACACCGAGAACATCGCGTAATACTCTTGAGCAGAGAACATTTCTGCGACGTGATTGCTTACTGACTGACAAGATTTTTTCCAAGCGACTTCTTCTACCCCCAAATAGATTCTCTCGTTCCATTATGAGTTGACCCCCACCAGGCCAAGAGGCTTCAGGTAAAAAGAAACACACGTGTTTCGCAGAAGTGCAACGAACGGGCTATCGCGCTCTTTTACAAAAGTCCGCGTTCCGTCCTTTTACTGCCAATGTACCCATTGCTTCGAGGTAGGCAGCAGACACCACGTGTTTCGGTTCGAAAGGGTCCGAAGAGAAGAGAAACAGAAAGTCTTCGAGTTGCTATAAAGAAGAAAATCCTGTTTCCTGTTTCCCTTTTCCGATACCCTGAGTTCACGTCTGCTACGAGGCGGAACCAATTAAGCCATGAATTACCCAAAACTGTAGGAAACCGTTGTCTACCGTCGACTAGCGGGACAATACGGTCATAAACCGCGACCCTAGCGAAATGCTCTGGCCGATCAGCCTGATTAATTTTTGGAAACTAGCAATTTAAAAGTATTATTTAACATCAACACGGCTCGCGAAGAGACACAGGAAGAAAGAGAGCATGTAGTTCGCTGACTGCGCCTTGTCCCGCCTGCTTCGTCCTACCTTCAAATTAAAGACGGATCCCTTATCTCTCGAGTATAAACACGCGCTCGAATTTCAAAACAAAAGCACGCGTCGACGTATTCCGTGCGAGAGACGATGGGCTTGAAGTCCGATTGGCCCTACATCCCTCCCAAACGGCCACTGTTCTGAAGAGGCCCTCTTCACAGCAATATCTCCTCCCCAAGGCCCACCTTCTCTCGCACAGAATACGTCGACGCGTGCTTTAGTTTTGAAATTCGAGCGCGTGTTTAGACACGAGAGATAAGCAGGCCCGATTGGTTAGTTTGGGACCAATCGAACTTTAAGCCTACCTTCTCTCGCACCGAATACGTCGACGCGTGCTTTAGTTTTGAAATTCGAGCGCGTGTTTAGACAAGAGAGATAAGCAGGCCCGATTGGTTAGTTCGGGACCAATCGAACTTTAAGCCTACCTTCTCTCGCACGGAATACGTCATCGCGTATTGTCCCTGAATTGAGGGACAATCCGGGGAATGCATTATCCTGATGCCGGAAGACATCGAAAAGTCCTTTACCGTTTCACTTCGAGGTCGCGATTATAAAAATCCGAAAAAGTACTACCACATTCGCTGATATGTTTTTTGTAAATTAAGCTTATTTCTAGAGTAACGCAGCTGATATTAACGTCGCAGTAAGCTCTTGAAGACAATGGGGCGCCCCGTCTCAGGTAAAGCAACCGCGCGCGATTACAGTCAGCTGACCGTACCGCTACGACCCCAGGTCTTCAGTCAGGTCAAAAAACAATTCGACAGAAGGATTGCAGGAGAATCTTACTAACCCACTCTTGGCCAATGACACTGTTCTTTATAATAATCAGATTTGTAAGTTCCAGCTTGTCCTTATCTTGATTTCGCCTGACCCATCCTTAACCTCTCCTGATGGAAAAAGCCCACCACCTTCTCGTGGTTTCCATTGAGCAACGACATTTTTCAACAAATAATCAAGATAAGGACAAGCTGGAACTTACAAATCTGATTATTATAAAGAACAGTGTCATTCTCCTGCAATTCTTCTGTCGAATTGTTTTTTGACCGATTGAATTGTTCGATTGGTCCCGAACTAACCAATCGGGCCTGCTTATCTCTCTTGTCTAAACACGCGCTCGAATTTCAAAACTAAAGCACGCGTCGACGTATTCGGTGCGAGAGAAGGTAGGCTTGAAGTTCGATTGGTCCCAAACTAACCAATCGGGCCTGCTTATCTCTCGTGTCTAAACACGCGCTCGAATTTCAAAACTAAAGCACGCGTCGACGTATTCTGTGCGAGAGAAGGTGGGCCTTGGGGAGGAGATATTGCTGTGAAGAGGGCCTCTTCAGAACAGTGGCCGTTTGGGAGGGATGTAGGGCCAATCGGACTTCAAGCCCATCGTCTCTCGCACGGAATACGTCGACGCGTGCTTTTGTTTTGAAATTCGAGCGCGTGTTTATACTCGAGAGATAAGGGATCCGTCTTTAATTTGAAGGTAGGACGATGCAGGCGGGACAAGGCGCAGTCAGCGAACTACATGCTCTCTTTCTTCCCGTGTCTCTTCGCGAGCCGTGTTGATGTTAAATAATACTTTTAAATTGCTAGTTTCCAAAAATTAATCAGGCTGATCGGCCAGAGCATTTCGCTAGGGTCGCGGTTTATGACCGTATTGTCCCGCTAGTCGACGGTAGACAACGGTTTCCTACAGTTTTGGGTAATTCATGGCTTAATTGGTTCCGCCTCGTAGCAGACGTGAACTCAGGGTATCGGAAAAGGGAAACAGGAAACAGGATTTTCTTCTTTATAGCAACTCGAAGACTTTCTGTTTCTCTTCTCTTCGGACCCTTTCGAACCGAAACACGTGGTGTCTGCTGCCTACCTCGAAGCAATGGGTACATTGGCAGTAAAAGGACGGAACGCGGACTTTTGTAAAAGAGCGCGATAGCCCGTTCGTTGCACTTCTGCGAAACACGTGTGTTTCTTTTTACCTGAAGCCTCTTGGCCTGGTGGGGGTCAACTCATAATGGAACGAGAGAATCTATTTGGGGGTAGAAGAAGTCGCTTGGAAAAAATCTTGTCAGTCAGTAAGCAATCACGTCGCAGAAATGTTCTCTGCTCAAGAGTATTACGCGATGTTCTCGGTGTACCCCCCGAACAACGGGGACGCAAGTGCTGCAGCGTGAAAATTTGCGCGGGAATACTCACGGCTCCAAACGCCAAGTAAAAATTCATTTCCACCAATTTTTATAACGTAAGAACAACGCGTTGTATGAAAAATAAATTAAGTGATCAGTGTTAGTAGGCGTGCAGTGCAGTGAATTCGGTGCATTAATCCGGACGCACTTGACGTTGCGACCCTTAACGTTGCATGGTGTCGTGTACCTTAGAACAGCTGTGCACTCGGTGCGTCTGTCGATGACCAGGATCTGTTCGGTGACCTAGTGACACAGGTTTTCAAGCTGCAGGTGAATTTCCGAAAGGGTGAGTTTTAATTACATTATTGGCGACTAATATTTTTTAAATTTAACGCAGGCTATGGCTTATTTCCGGTGATAACTCTCCAAATTTCCGTATGTAAATTTTTCTTCGCAGTTTTTAAACGCACTTATTCATTATCAACAACAGTGTTGGCCGTTATTGAACTACGGATTTTTATCACAATGACGAACTACGATCACTTTTCGCTCGTTCCCTGTTGCATTACCTTTTCGTTTGTACGTTATTAAAAAAGGAAATTTACATGTTCTTTATCCTCTCACTCCAAATAATTATTATTTTCCAATCTTCTAAAAAAACAACTGTGTATTCGTCCTTTTACGTGACACATGATTTTCATCCATTTATCCTTTACTCATTATTCACTTTAAATGGCAAACAAACCATGGCAAAAGGTTAGATTTTTTTGTTAAGTCTTTTTCATTTGCCATTCTACGCAATTTCCTTCGATGCATGCCGCGCCTGCTTGTTCGTAGTCGCGGCGCGGCCCGGCGCGCGGCCACGCTAGCGCGGGAGCTCCAGCGGAAGGCTCGCGCTCTGATTGGTCGGGGTTTTTTCTTAATATCTCGAAAACGAAACCCCGGATCACAAAACGGTTAAGGACTTTTCGATGTCTTTTTCCATCAGGATATTGCATGTTACGGGATGTACATCAATTCTGGGACACGCTGTATAGCTGGGCATGACGCGTTTAGGCGCACACGTACTCTTGCAGTTCTCCCAAAACCCACGACACGGTTAGCAAGGTAACAGTTCAGCGCTGGGCCCGAATTCTACTACTTATAAGTATTCGCTCCTTATTCTTTCAAATTAACGTCGCAAAGAGCTATTCGGAATTTCCCGGCTCAGGTAAGCGAGCAGCGCGCTCCGCTTTTATGTTCGGTTTACCACTCGCACCCCTAGATTACTGTAACGAGGTTTGAAAACAATGTCAACTGGACTTGTACTCGACTCAATTTAAAAAATTTTTGCGATGTCAGGGTTGACCGCGGCGCTATATCCCTGGATGGGGAGATTTTTCGCCACCTGTGTGTAAAAGCCATAAGAATGGCGCACCGTTCCAAAAATGGTATAGTTGAGTAGCTAAAAGGTTAAAACATTCAGACACAAAAATTGTAGAAAAAATTCAAAGACCGCTACAAACACAGATACGTCTGATTAGTTACCCCTTACTTCCGATCTATCCATACACAGCATTAAGGATAAAATCATAAAAAAGAAAACCAGAACATTAAATTCTAAGACCTGCAGAATTAATATATTGTTGCGAACACCGGGTATAGGCCCGTGCATAGCCTGCTGGTGCTCGTAGCTGAAGACAGAAGGGGGTCCGCCCCCCCCCCCCCTTTCGAGAACAACGGCGAGAAGAGAGTCTGGTACCGAACACCATAGCGTTCGGACGTGCGGGTGTATCCTCATTGCTCTGTATATCCAAATCTAGTTGTGTCGTGTATAGCCCCGCGTATCATTCTATTCCTTTGAATCGGGGTGGCCGGCGATGGAAACACTCCGGCGCAATAATATAATTGAATAAAAATTTAATTTTTCAATTTATGAAAGTAATGATACAGAAACAACTAAGTAAGTATTTATCAACTAAATTGTTTATCAACACCATGAATTTTAAAAAGAGCATTATATACAGTATCAAATAAACAGTTTGCAAAAGCTTTTCGCTACAATTATGGTTAAAAAATTGATAAAGGAAAAACGAAGTAAACGTAAAATAGGTTAAATTATCCACGATTAAGAGGGAATAATTTTTCCTCATTTTTCGGCGCGAATTGCATTCTAATAACTTTTATAGTTCAAAAGTTATGCGAAAAAGGCCCTAAATTCTTCCACCCGGGCCACCAACGCCACAGCGAGATCTAATAACGCAGCTGGACCGTGGCATATGTAGACATTTGGAACGGTGCGATCACACTCTTAAAATGACTACCGTTTTCATTCCCGTCTGCTACGTAAAACTTAATATCCTCTGGCGAAAGCCAGAAGCACCCTGCGCTTTCTCCTGGCATCTAAAAGACCGTACACTTTCATCATCAGCTCATAGATCGCGGAAGTATCGGCGCATGGTTGTAGTGGAATCGCGTCCGTGAGGCGCCGTTGCCGCCTTACCTGCTCGCGCGAGCGTGGATTGCAAGATAAAATAATATGACCCTCTATGTAGAAACATGTAGGCGGGTCAATTCTTGTTCGGTATCTGCGTCCGATTATATTGGAACACCCTGTATAAGCTACCTCATTTAGAAATTCTCAATAATTTGAAGTTTTCTCAATTCATTTTAAAAAATCTGTTAATCTATTACAATCAGTTTTTGTATTCTATATATTATTTTACATGATATTTTAGTATTCTGAAATCGATGTATTTAAAAAAGGTAATAGAAAAATGGTAAAGACCTGGGTCCGGGATCTTCTTCAATAAGGACAGCAATATTTTGATCCTCACTGCCATCTAATCTAGGTGTAGGTTCAATACACGTGGTACATTTTGGATCATAATCAAGGCGATGGTCATCGTGATTTTCCGTATCTTTTACTGGGGTGTAAAGAGTTACTGTATGATGAATTGTTTTGGTTTCATAAAATGTCAGCCCTTGATTCAAGTCGACCCATGGCGGAGCATCCTCTGCATCAGTCCAAAAGAAGTCTTGCAAATGAACTCGTCGTCCTGGCAGATGCTCAATTACAATGATTTCATCCTCTAAAACCAAAAATGTTTATTCGTTTACAAATCATCGAATTTAGTTTATAAACAGTGAAAATGTAGTACATCATAAAATTTTAGTTATAATGATTTATATAATTAAAATATGGAGAATATTTAACTTAATTGTTACTTTGTTAGTGGAATTAAGTAGATGAAATCGAATTACTGTAAGTGAAACAAATGTATTTTATATCATGATGGCAATGCAAATGGTAGCTATTTACAAGTATACAAGCTTCAAAATCATTTATCCACGATAGTCTATGTACATACATGTTAGGCATAGCTCAACTGATAATTATTTGGCCCAAAAATAATATAAACCCTATGAGATGAGCGTGGGAACGCTCTTTCCCATCAGTTGGCTGAGCTCCGAATTGGCATGAACCAACTTACGCGATACATATTAACACGTTATTGTGATTTCAGAAACTGAGATACTAACGCTGTTCTAAACGAAGTATATGTACGGGGTGTTAGAAAAGTACAGTATTGTCTCCGTATATGCTCGGTTTGGTGCACCCGATACGGGCTTGTCGCTATCCCCACTACTTCTGTTTGACTCTTGTCCGGCGAAGGCGAGAGCGAGATGGAACTAGAGCGAGCGAGAGCCATTGAAAGCGGGCGAGGACGGTACGAGACAGACGACGCGTGGATGTTTTGTCTCACTCTGTCTTTCGAGCACCGTGACACTCCGTCCTTTGCGTGCGCGACGGGCATGCGCGATGGTTCCAAGCACTGACGGAAGCATGGGAACTGCTTCGCAAAGTGTTGCACAGGCCCGGTTCGCGTCTTTTTTGCGCCCTTGGCAAATTTGTCAAATTGCGCCCTTTATTATAATACATTTATTTGTGTTTATTGATGACCTTACTCTAAATTTTTATTCGTAGTTTAAAATAGTTGCATTACAATTTGTAATATTTTATTTTAAAGTTTATTTTCAATAATACTAGCAATGAAAATACCATTTCGCATCTCTTGTCGACTTTCCGCCCTAGGCAGGCGCCTAATTTTACTTATAGGGGCTAGCCAAGCTTACAGGCAGCGATCAGTATCTACATATAAAAAAAATACATGTATAACGCGTCTTAGACGAAATAAATCATTTATATGTACTTTTGAAAAATGAAATTCTTATATTTTCTATTTCATGTACGTATTTGTAACAACATTGTACAATTTCCTAAGTGAATGGAAATTTGAAAATAAACTTTAAAATAAAATATTACAAATTCTCCTGCAACTATATTAAACTATTGGCAAGTTCACCTTAGGCGCAAAAAAGACTCGTGCCCTGCCTGGCTATCTGGCCGTCGCACGCATGCGTCAAGCAGTCACGATTCTATCTGAGCGCTCGCGGCGTCGCGCATACCCGCCGCGCATGCAAAACGTTTCATATCTTTCCCCCCTTCGGCCAGAAAGAAGCGAGAAACGAACACTCGGAATTAGGGCTCTGTACACGATACGGGCTCAACGCCGGTCCTGACCAGCGAGCAAATATGGAAACAATACTGTATTGTTCACCGCTTGGAGGGGTGAATATACACGGTTCTACAAGATTGTTTATAACATTAAAAATTAAAGTTAACTGTTTTTACATCTGTCGAGTAGGACGCTTGCCGTAAGCACCCTTTTCTGGAAGCAACTCAACGTATTTTTGCACCCCTCCTCCCCGCCCATATCTTTGTGCTAGAAATACACAGAAACATGAATTTCTATTTATCTAAAGTACTTTGCAAATGGAACTAAACCGTCAAATTTCACGTTTCTATCTTTTCTAGTTCATAAGATATTTGAATTTAAAGTTTCGTAATTTTGACACTGACCGATCATCAAAATTCAATCGTACTCAGGGCGGCGAAGAAATTGACTACCAGCGGTAGCCACTTTAGAGTGGGGCCGGCTACCCACGTCTACGCATGCGCGCGATGATGCTGCTCGCCGTCGAACCAATCAACACCAAGATGCAAATGATGGAAAATTTGCCGACGCCAGCGCAACTGACGCAGACCCCACTCTAAAGTGGCTACCGGCGGTAGCCAGTTTCCTCGCCACCCTGGTCGTACTTCTCGCATTCCTAGAAACTTGAACTTTGGCAGAAAGCTAGTGTTAGAGCCGAGTCTAACGCTCTCATTAACTCTGACAATTTCATTCAGAAATCATTCCAAGTCTACATCTTTATTTAAAGAACATTTTGTGACTTGGCAATTACGCAGCAAAGAGTAGTTATTACACCTTACAATGTTATGTAACATTAAATCCACGCTATAAATACATATACGGTTATATCTTGTATAAATATAATTTTATGCAATACTTTATTAACAAACGTGAATATTAAAATGTAAGCAACTTCCGTCACATTCTCGTACTGCGTAATTGCCAAGTCACAAAATGTTCTTTAATTAAAGATGTAGACTTGGAGTGATTTCTGAGTGAAATTGTCAGAGTTAGTGAGAGCATTAGACTCGGCTCTACATGACATGTCACCACTTTTTATGCGTAAAGAGTCATGAGATTCATATTCTGCTCAGTGAAAGGAGAAAACGTTTGAAAGGAGTCATATGTCGCAAACGAACTGTTCCGTCGGAAAAAATTGTTAAAGATTTCGCAACGATTTGAATGAGTAGAGTTGCACGTATGTAGATGCATGGGCCCACCACCATCATTTTGCCGTTATGTCAGTATCTACTGACTCTACCTGCCTGAAGGGTAGTGGCCTGGGGTAGGTAGCTCCTAGGCTATACGCAGACACAACACGGTGTTTAAAGGGACAGAAGACCGTGCAAAGTGCATGGACCTAGCTAAGGTCCAGTTGAGACTTATTGGCCGGTGAGTTTTGTGAGGGGTATTCTCCCACCACACCGCTTGCCTGCCTCAGTGCTCCTTTTCTCTACGTTCTCACTTTCTCTCTCTCTCTCTCTCTCTCTCTCTCTCTCTCTCTCTCTCTCTCTCTCGGGCTACGCCTGGTTGTCGTTCCGTGTGGTACGTACACACGCTGCGAAGCATCCCCACCACTTTGAGTACATAGACGGGACACGATTCCGAGCGGTCGTTACTCGCTTCATTCTTGCCGCAAGGCGTGAGCGAGATGGCACGAGAGCGAGTCAGAGTTCCTCGCGAATAAATGCTGTACAGACATTGTAAATTCAGAGTTGGGTAAAAGTTTATCTAAATAAAAATCTGAAATAACGAACAAAAGATAAATAACTTTTATTCGTTATTCGAGGCTCGAATAATCGAAGTTATCTTGGTTCGAAGAGAAACGAATAAATAATTTTATTCGATGGAAATTCATTCGACGAATAAAGATAACTTTTTTATTCGATAAGAATTTATTCAACGAAGAACGATAATTTTTTATTCGAAGGTTTTATTCGAATGAATGTGTCGAATAACTTTCGTCAGCGTCGAGCGTGTTTATTCGAGCCTCCGAAGGCCGAGCCCGGCCTAGTGGCGAGCGCCGAAAACAAAGGCTCGGCGGCGACGACTTGGGGTCATAGTCACTCACCAAGTCCCGACGCTGACGAAAGTTATTCGTAGCTTTATTCGAAGGCTTAGAAAAGATAAATGCTACGGATGAAAAATTTATTCGAATAAAGAATTATCGTCATTCGTCGAATAAATTCTCAACCAATAAAAAAATTGTCTTCATTCGTCGAATAAATTCTCATCCAATAAAATGATTTATTCGTTGCTCTCCGAATAAAGATAACTTCGGTTATTCGAACCTCGACTAACGAATAAAGATAAATGATCATTTATTCGATCGTTATTTAAATAATTTTTTATCTAGATAATGCCCAACTCTGGTATGTTATACCTCTTCACTGATACATTGTATATGACTCGCGTATGTGGATCGAACTCGAAGAGATAGAGCGCACACACATTTATTCGTCGTTCAATCAGATCAAATAACGAATAAATTCTTATCTGAATAAATCTGGCTCGAATAACGGTACAGATTTATTCATAAGTAACGAATAATTTTTCGATGATTAAAATCGTTATTCGTTATTCGCGAATAAATAATGCCCAACTCTGGCTGTCAGCGTAGAAATACCCACATCAGAATAGGTGTGCGTTAGCTCCGAAAAAATTCTGTGGCATTATTGGTCAGAACATTGATTCTTTCTCGACAGCTTCATCTCGTATTGGTCTACGTATAGCTTCGTAACGCTCACAACTATTAAGCTAAGAATAAATAATAGCCACACGGCTACGTTCAGGCGGAGCCGAGCTGAGTTCCCGTTACCCCACCATACCCTACGGGGGCCAAGCAACTTCAACTGTCAATCCACGATCGTCAGGTGGTGGTGGCTGATTTCTCCTCGCGCACTGCTCACGAAACCGAACTCACCGACCAATAAATCTTAACTCGACTTTAGTATATTGACAAACTTTAGTATACTCCGCGTAAAAATTAAGGGAACACTACAATTTCCCGAAAATTTTGGCCATTTTCAAATGGCCGTATCTCTGCGAAAAATGGTCGCAAAAAATATTTAAAAAACGCATTTTAAAGCTTGAAGCTTATAGTTTTTGAATCAAGGACTCAAATTTTTTTCTTCGTCCATTATGATACTGTTTTATCAAGATGAAGCGCAGGAAACGAAGTTTCAGAAATTTTTGTCTAGTTTGGTCGTATGCACGGGGCAAAAAAATCTTTTTCATATAAATCCAATGGAGGGCTCTTATAGAGCAAACATTTATCTTTAATTTCGTCTTCCTGGTTTTGTTGTATGATTTTTATTGACCGAGTTATTCGCTATCAAAGCAAAAAAGGAACTTTTTATTTTGAACGCCTCTAACTTGCGAACGCATAATCATAGAAAATTTTTCATGAGCGTTTTGAAAAGCCAAGACAGTTTCCCTTCAGAACCTTTAGTTGCCAATTCAATGAGATTTTTTTTAACCGTATTAAATTCATTTTAAAATGATCCCAAAAATGGCATATTTACCATTTTCTAGAAAACATGATGCCACTTCAAGGAAAATCATGGAATCATTCAAGTGTCCACGTTTTTTGTGAGGTGAAACTCTTCTATATAATTACTGAAAAATTAATGAAAAACCCTGACCCAATTGCTAGATGTAATCTGTACTGCTGAAACAACGCGTGGTCTCCATCGGCGTTAAAGGTGCACACTTATCTAAAGCTGCGTGCGTCTAGACGTCTATAGAATATCTCTCATATTAGAAGAAGAATCGTAAGAAGAGTTACGTTTTCAATCTATCGCTGGATTTTACAAAAATTTTACGCGGATGTATCCGAGTGACTTTGAAGTGACATTAAATTTAATTGAAAATGACATTTCAAAGGAAAACACGCAATTCCGGAAATGCATTTCTGCGAAAGAGAGGTTGGCAATTACATTGCGATTTCTGGCTACTGCCGATTCTTTCACTAGCCTTCAATATTTATTTAAAGTCTCGAAATAGTCAATAAACACAATAGTAATGGAAGTGTGTGAAGCACTGGTGTAGAGATTGCAACAATACGTACAGGTAAGATGAAATATATTTACATATACATGTTTAATAAAATTATACAGTATGTTCGGTTTCTTCGTATACACGTTATTATTTTTATAACTATTGAAAAAGCGAAAAAATGTTTCATATGAAAGTTGTTTGATTTGATGGAGGAAACTTAATAGAATATTAGGATTTGCGTTTAAGCTATTATTTACAGAGATTTCAATGTCAATGTACTTTTTTTTACATGGAACTATTGTAGGATCACGGAAAAAGGGAAGCCGCCTCAACACGGGGGAGTCGAACCCGCGATCTCCAGATTCGTAGCGCGCTGGGCCGCCGCCTTAACAACCACCTCGGCTGCCGCCGACTCCCCGATCTTAGTCATTCCCGTGTCCTCTTTTACGTGGTGGTGGGGTTCCAGATCCCACACTATATACTTTTATTATTGCCAGTTTGTTATGCAATTTCAAAACGTGTTTAACGATGTGTATGAAGCGTATGTTTGAAAAATAATTTACATTTTTTCGCTGTTTGAATTGTTTGGGATTGGCCCAAACGGCCACAGGCCCAGCCGGAGCTGATTCGCTGCCGGTGCCGCGCGCGGTTTAAACCGGCTAACGCGATCAGATAGATGAGATCGGTCAGGTCATCTGTTGACGCGCACCTCAGCTAATTAGGCAGCTCTCTCGCTTCATCGTGCGACCGGCTTTGTGTCGCCGGTGCGGTCCTCGTTCTGCTTAGGGCGAGCGGCTTCTGGGTGGGGTGCTGATGTCACAGAATTCGGTGAAACGGCCGACCCATCATCGCGATCACCCCTTCTTCTAAGAATCGTCGACTCGGAAAGTACTTTACTTTTATCTCGCGTGCTCGCGTTTCCCTGGAATGTTCCAGAAGCTTTAACTTCGAACTGCTCCGTTCAACCTCAACTTGTCGCGTGCTTTCGCGCTATAGTAAAATAAGTTCGGTGTTCTTTGTGGCTAGTTTAATAAGACATAACTGCAATATCTTGTGTAAAGTATTGTAAATATACAGTGATCGTGACCTTCGTTCAAAACGTAACGGCTACACTTAAAGACCAGTTTATATACTAGTTTAAACCTAAAGCTTATTCTAATCCGCGATCGGTCGAAGCTTCGACGTTTCATGCAGAACAGAATAGTTATACAAATAATAGCGTGTATAAATGCTGTATAATTATGTACAAAAAAGTTTTACATATCTATGTTTTATATTAAAACTATTGTGGGAATTGGGGAGGATGAAAGGGTGAAGAAATGTGTAGCATATGGGATTGCATATCAGTATAATTTCTGTAATAACCATTTTGAACCTTATAAATATTTGCATAATGTCGGCTTCAATCGCATATTGTTCAACCTCGCCCAACAACCGCAATATTTCGCCTACCATGTTGCCAAAATATTGACAATCGTTATTTTTTAAGCGTGAAGCTTTTACGGAGTCGAATACTGCGTGAAACTTTTCATCTAACGCGTTACTGTTAGTCCTTCTTCTCTTTGGTGCTGATGGTGTTTTTCCAATATTAAGGTAAATGTACCAGTGCCCGGCCATGTCCCAGTACCTAAACAGTAATGTTAATTTTATTTATTTTTAGGCTTAATTTTTAATATAATTAAAAACAAAAAATAGTATCATAATGTATAAGTATTTAGCAATATTAATTAAAATCATTATTAGAGACAACACTTGGCGGCGTCGGGCGGGTATGGGCGGATTAGCTGCGGGTATCGCGGGTTAGTGAATGTACGGGCCCGGTCGGTTCGGGCGCATCGACATACAGTGGTCTGGATGGTGGCCAAAATTCAATTTCTCAACTTCAACTTTACAATGTCATTTTTTTTTTAAGAATTGACAACCCTCCAGAGCTTCTAAATTCGCATAGCTTTCCCTTTTCAGATGATGCTTTGATTAGATATAATATTACAAAGACAAAATCATGAAATTGTATGTGAATCTAATTGTTTTAATTACTCATTATATAACATCAAAATACGTGTTAATATTATACAATTATATAGGTAAGGGAGTATATTTCAGTTATTTATATGTGTCGTAGGCATTTTTTAGCCCATGAACAAATAGTGCAATGTTTATATCAATTTAAACTTTGAGAAGGCTTATAAAAAAATGATTAAGCGAAATTAACATCGGACTTATTTTACATGAAAGCTTACACAATTGTTAACAAGAGCATGTAAATTTCAAGTGCAATCTCCTGCAATCTTCAATTTTATGCAGACTTTTAGAAATGACGCTCGAGGTATTTGGGCGTCCCGGACCCGTGCATTTTTAATATTTTATTTTTTTTAAGTCAAAGATAATGTTGGAACAGATTCTTTTTTCTCTAGTAGGGCTATGATTTTTAATTTTGACTATAAAATACCGATTTCCAGACCACAATGCGCGCCATATTGAATCCGCCATTTTGAATTTTAAATTTTTGGAGCCAAATTCGTTATCAGCGACCTCAAAAACCCTTAATCACCAAGTTTCAGAAAGATCAGAATTTTGGCCGCTAAATGTAGATATCCCCAGACCACTGTGAGTCGGGTGACGGGCGGATCAAACCCGCCCGTTGCAGGGCTCAGTCCTACACTGCATCAATATTGGCCCAATATTTTGTCAGTTCTGGTTAATAATAAAGACTATTGTCACCTAATTATTATTATTTTATGTATGTACACGCATATCTCCAAAGCATGTTGTTTCAATATATATATGAAACTAAAAAGACAAATAAAGAAAAAATTAAAACCGACTTCAAAAAAATAAAAATGCACTAAAAAGAAAAAATAATTTAATCCCTTATTTAATCTACGACTCTCATAGTTTTTAAGAAGACGCCAGATTTACACAGTACAAATGATGAGGCGCCGACTTAAAAAATATGAGAGTCGTTGATTAAATAAGGGATTAAATTATTTTTACTTTTTAGTGCATTTTTATTTTTTTGAAGTTGGTTTAAATTTTCTTAAATTTTTTAAAGTGATGATAACACATGCAGGGGACAAAAGATCGAGTATTTAATTATCAATTATGTCGAGCTCGAAGGATGGTGGAAAGTACGTTTGGCATACTATCGTCCGTATTTTGGGATTTTTAGGTACTCCAATAACTCATGCTTTTGGAGTCGAAAACGGCGGAAGCAATCATAATGGCATGACTTTGTACTGCAAGAGGTCGCCTCTACATCCGGCGGTAAGAGAGAACGCATGGCGTACAGAGTTTTTATTGAAGTAGTTAGTCTCCCGATAAGTGCTTACAGCTTCAGAAGTGGGATTTGCCCAAAAAGTTCGCTTATGTTTGGAGGCGAAGTTACGGTAACTAAAGTGAGGTTAGGTGAGCACGTGTTCGCAGCGAGTGGGCCGAATATCGAACATGAAGCATAGCACGGTTGAAGAATGGACGGATGTGTCCTTGAAGCAGCAACTGGCTGGCGTGAGTCTCGATACGGGGGGCAGCCGAACGGAGAGGCTGCAAAGAATGTTAAACTGCCTTGCAGAAAAGGGCTTACTGGTTGAGGAAAACCTCGTGGAGAAAGACAAGGAGCCGGGGCCATCGTCGGGCGTAGGAAGCCTAGAATCGGATCTCATGGACATGTATAGTGTGACATCAGATAACAATATGGACCCAAAAGGATGGGGCGAGCTTAAAGAGTGGGTTGTGTCCACTAACAAAGCTGCTATGCGACGCAGCACTGATCAGACGAACCAACGCTTCTTGGCATCAATGGCAGCACAGGGGTCAATAACGTTGCCGGAGCCAGTGTTACGGGTTCAGACGGCGGTTGAAGGACCAACGGGTTCAAGGCAAAATACGCTAGATGATGCTTCAAGCACGAGCATAGGAGAAATTCGTTGGGAAAAGGTACGTGCCATTACTAACGAAATACCCGAGTTTACGGGGCGAGAAAACGATAGCGTGGACAAGTGGTTGCACCGCGTTGAACATATCCAGCAAATGTACCAAGTTAACGATCGGGTAATTCTGGTGGCCGCCACGAATCAATTGAAAGAAAGGGCTCAGGATTTCCGTAGTAACTTAAAATAATACTTTTCTATCAAAGAACCTTTAGTGGCCTCGTTGCTCAGTGTTTCAGCAAGATCATGGCGCTCGCGTACTGAAAAAATTATTGAATATGCTGAAGACAAACTGAAGCTGCTTGAGGGGCTTAATTTGACAGATAAGGATCGCATACACGTGCTGGTTCAAGGCATACAGGATCCAGTGTACTACAAGCTGATGGCGGATAGTTACACCTGAAACTATCTGAAATGTTACACCTGCGGCCCACCAGGTCATAAAAGCAATCAGTGCACCACCAGCAGGTCATCATCTGCGGGTCCTACAGCAGCATCAGCATCATCGGATCCAGCTTCATCGGTGTCCGCAGTGTACCCTGATCCGGGACAGACTTTGGATCCTATTTGCATAGGTATTTGGCGTGTGGGTCGAAAGGACCGCCCTATCAGGGCAATGGTTGACCTAGGTTCCTCAATTAAATTAGTTAAACACTCTGCATACGAAAAGTACTTTGTACATTGCGAGCTGGCAAAGAATGTAGAGAATGAGGAATATTGCGGTGTGCATGGAAGACAGTTAAATATTCTGGGGTGGTTCACAGACTTGATTAAAGCCGAAAACGTAGACAAGGCTCTTAGCACAAAATTCTATGTCGTGTCAGAGGATGCAATCCGAAACGAGGTGTTGTTAGGACGAGCATTCTTATTTTTCTCTAATAATAGGTTAAGTTTTTTCCAGAATATGGCGAAATTGCTATATGTCAATACAACTGATGTATGAGCTAAGAAAGTTTTGAGCATCGACACGATGGTGGAAAGGGATAAATTTGTCGGGGTAGAGGAGAGGCTGGATGTAGGATTGCCGTTAGATATAAAAGACGAATTAGTACGGGTACTGCGTCTGGTCGACGAAATGGAGGTGGAAGAAGTTGAAGATGGCCATCGGGTAAGAATTTATCTGAAATATACATCTCGGTTTACTTATTATAATAGAAAGATGTCGTACAAAGAGCAACAAGCTCTACAAAAGATAGTTGATAACCTGGTGTCGCGTAACATTGTTAAAAGCAGTACGTCCGAATACTATTCACCAGTGGTTTTAGTTAAAAAGAAAAATGGCCAGTCTCGTCTGTGTCTCGATCTGAGATTTTTAAACCTTCGCGTCGTCAAACAAAATTATCCTTTTCTAGTTACAAGGTTATACGTATTTTACTACTCTAGATTTAAAAGATGGCTTTCATCAGATAGCTGTACATCTCGAGGATACCAAGCTCTTCGCGTTTATGACACACAATGGTCAATCCGAATTTGTAAAACTGCCTTTCGGGTATTGTGAAGCACCGGCGGAGTTTCAAAAGCGCGTTTTAAAAATTATGGATAGCTTAATTAGAGAAGGGAAAGTTATAGTCTACATAGACGACATCATGATTCCGGGTGAGTCGTACGAAGACAATATTAAAATTCTGAAAGAAGTGCTAATACAGCTTAAAAGATACAGGTTAGAATTAAATTATGCCAAATATAAATTCCTAAGGACGGAGGTGGTATACTTGGGGTACGTTATAGCAAAAAATACGGTCGCGGTCAGTGATAGACATACGTTAGCTATTAAAAACTACCCGCTTTCCAATCTAAAGCAACTTCGGGCATTTTTGGGTTTGACCAATTATTTTGGCCGTTTCATAAAAGATTATGCAGTTCAGGCGAAGCCGTTATATACTCTTATGCGTAAAAATGTTGATTTCCGTATAGAGAATGAAAGACTTCGGGCTTTTTAGGCGCTTAAGGCTGAGTTAGTTTCGCATCCAATTTTGCGTATTTACAATCCGAAATATCAAACAGAACTGCACACTGACGCGAGCTCGAAGGGTTTCGGAGGCGCATTGTTGCAATTACAACCGGACGCGCAAGCGTGGCACCCCATAGCATACTGTAGCAGAGAGACCAATGAGACAGAAAAGAATTTATATAGCTTTGAATTAGAGTTACTGGCAATAGTCTACGCGCTGGAAAGGTTTCATGTTTGTCTGGACGGTATGGATTTCAAGATCATTACAGTTTGTAGCGCTGTTTCGTTGGCTATGAATAAGATTAAACTTAATCTCAAGATTGCGCGATGGAGTTTGGCCATACAGAACTATAATTTCACCATGGAACACCGTTCTAACAGAAAAATGTATCATGTGGACGCGTTAAGCAGACAAATTGCGTTAGTGAATCCTATTAGTCTAGAGGACGAATTAGCATATAAGCAATTGCGCAACCCTATCGGTAGAAAGAACTTTGTAATTAAGGATGGTTTAGTGTATCGCAGGGAGGGCGAGCGACTACTTTTTGTGGTACCTAACTTAATGATTCATAATGTTATTAGGTCAAAGCATGACGAGTTGGGTCATATAGCGTTAGATAAAACCACTCATGCTATAACGGAAAGATTTTGGTTTCCTTGTATGAAGGTACGTATCAGGGAGTATATACAGGATTGTTTAAATTGTCTCGTGTACTCCTTACCCGCATGTAAACCGGAAGGGCAGATGCATTCCCTTCCGAAAGACTATACTCCGTTTGGAACGGTACATGTGGACCACTTCGGACTCTTAGAGAAGTCCACGTTCGGGTATAGATATATATATATTAGTGGCGGTGGACGCATTTACGCGATTTACGTGGCTTTTCGCGTGTAAGTCCACTACTGCGAGCGAAAGTGTTAAGCATTTAAAATTGCTAATTAGCATGTATGGTGTACCTGTGAGAGTGATATCAGATCGGTTAAAACCATGGATTAGAGTAGACAATCCGGAAGAAGTGATGTTGAGCGATACTTTTATACCAAATCTGCAGTAGTCTGTACTACATTTTGTATTTAATTATAAGAAGTTAAAAAGTAAACAAGGCAAGAATTTATGGTTAGGTATGAAGGAATGTACGGTAAGTGATCGAGGACGATCATAGAACTGGATGGTCGACTGTAAGAGGCCGCCCTCTACATCCGGCGGTAAGAGAGAACGCATGACGTGCACACGAGAGCATTGTCAGGATAATAAATCAGTATTACGAAGAATTAGACTGAGTGCGTTTATTGAAGTAGTTAGTCTCCCGATAAGTGCTTACAGTACCACATATTTACTGAGGAAGCGAGTAACCACAATATTACAGGGAATGATGCCCAAACGTCGTTCTTCCCAATACAAAGGATTGCGCGAAGAGCACCGTTAAAAACAAAAGAAAGTTTCGAAAAATTGGCGGATTATTTTTTAAACGAAGGTCGTGTAGAATCTCAAAACAGTTGTGCATTAAAGATAACGTATTTCTTAATATCCTCCTTACCTTCAAATTTATTCTACATTCTCGAAGACTTTCAACTATATTATGTATTTTTACGTACAGTACTCAACGATTGCCGTGGCGTGATTTTGTCCGCAATGAATTGCGTGGATTTGTGCGCGAACCAAGAGCTTTTAAATGCACCTGCTCCTGCAAAAACAAAAAAGAAATGTATTATATTTTTCATTGTGAATGCATTCACATACCATACATTGGGAAACATTGGCAGGTTTCTGTAACATTTATTGTGTAATATACAAATTAACATTTGTACATGTGCTTTAAGTATCCTATTATAACATTGCATCTTTTACGACTGTACTACAAGTAGATAAAATATTAAAATTTCTGTTCTTTTCCTTCTAAAATACATTATTTTGCAAGAAAACTATAACACATAGGGTAAGAAGTCTTTTTAATATTCATTTATACATATTTTAAGGTGATAAGAAAAGAATTTTATTGTCAATTTTGCGTTGATAAAAACACGGTGTACATGATATTTCAAAATAGGCTCATCTGAGATGAAAAATCGATTTCGGCTGTAGGTACTAGGGTGGGTTTTATTTTCTCTAGGGGAAATTTTTCTTCGCAGCTCTCCCCAGAATAGTTCCAAATAATAAAAAGAAATGTGTGTAAAGTTTGAGCCCGATCGGAGAATAGGAAAAGGTGCCTCTGAGTCCTTGAGCATTTAAATAATTATTTAACAGCTCACACAGTCAATTTTATATAATATCCTCCAAGTAATTGATGACATAAAAAAATATGTCAAACAAAGTTATAGATCCAGACAAGGAGCATCTTTTATGTTTTATTACTTTTTCTCGTGCGACAAATGACTTTCGAAAAAAGTTCGAAAAACTAGAAAAAAATCATTTATATTATTCAAATTTTAAAAGTGTAAATCCTTCTCGAACACTTTTTATTTATGAAGGCGAAAAAGAAAATAGTAATTTTTTTCGAGGACTATTTTTTAAACATTCAAACATTTAAACATTTAACCGAGATATGCCAAAACGATAAAAAAAATTTCTACATATTTTCAGTGTTTGATATATCATGAATGTTTCCGAAAAATTAGGGACCGAAGTTCGCAAAAATATCGAAGATATAGACATTAGAAGTGAAGTATGTTCATTGGAGACAGACACGTAACAGCATTAACATTTAGAGTTGAAAATAAAAAATACACATTACTTTTGTCACGTCCCGGGTGAGGTCTTTGGGAACGTCGACAATGGGAAGGAAAAAGACAGGCGCGAATCTAGAATCCAGCACTCTGAAGTTTTGAGGGATTCAGGCGCGAATATTAAATCCGTCACACTGAGGGTTTTGAGGGACGTAGGCGCGAATATTAAATCCGTCACACTGAGGGTTTTGAGGGAAGACCAGGCGCGAATATTAAATCCGTCACACTGTGATTTTGAGGGACTCAGGCGCGAATATTAAATCCGTCACACTGAGGGTTTTGAAGGAAGACCAGGCGCGAATATTAAATCCGTCACACTGAGGGGTTTGAGAGGAATTTAGGCGCGAATGTTGAATCCGTCACTCTTAGAATTTCTGGAGGCGATCAGGCGCGAATATTAAATCCGTCACTCTAATCGACCAGGGATGGCAAATGTACACTTGGAGAACACCCGTTATGGTGGTTCGTATTTGTTTTGGTTTGCGTAATAGGATTTAACGCTGCATTCGTGTAAAAGAAACCACGCTTAGTCTTTCTGTGGATTTCGCGGTTAATGCAGTAGTATGTTTGTAAATACTGAAAACGCTCTCGCGTCTACGAACAGAAATCAGCTGCTGCGGCAGCTTATTTCTGTTTGGAATCGTTATAACCGAGGATGCATGCAATAATTGTAAACGTGATTGAAAACAAGTAGGTTTATTAACTTTGAGCTAGAGTACGTTCACTGTTTATGTGATAACGAGTTTAACAGAATAATGCGTTGGACGTTGAGCATTAGCACATGACATATATATAAACGGTAATTAATCAAAATGTGAGAATATGAACATGAAACACATGAAATTAAGTAGAATGATATAAGCAATAAGCGTTGTTGATACAAAAATAATAAAAGATAAGCAATAGGCGTTGATATAGAAAGCAATATGAATAATAATACAAATAATATAAGTGAAAGCAATAAGCTTTAGAGTGCGATAACTATGATAAGATAATTAATATGAAATACAAAAGCTTAAGAATAATAGGGCAAAGTACATATACGCACTAAGCGTTGATAGTACAAAATAATATGAAAAGCAATAATAATACAAATGATATAAATGAAAGCAATAATAATACAAAATAATATGAAAAGCTATAACAATACAAAGATACGATGAAGGTGATATGTTATTTTAATGATAATTTTAATATCTTACGATGATTGTGTTGGGGAGTGTTGATTGTTGATCACTGATAGCACTGAATTAAGGATAAAGAGTCGTTAAGTGACAACTTAATGGATACTGAGATAATAATGACTCCGGCCTCTCAGGACCTCGTATTTATGTATTTTTACAGGAGTGATGCGGGGTTACGCGCGGTAGAGACCTTGACACATTTCAAAATAAGACGTAGTAGGACTTCCGGGGTTTTTACAAACGGTATGGTTATTAATAGACATATTTATGTCACGTACGCCAAATATGCGTCGCAATTAGGTTTCTGGGGTTCTTATGACTGCGAAAGGAGATACTCAACTTGTCGAATGGATTTTGGGTATTTTATAGGAAAAGGGTTAGAGTGGCTTGGACTCTGTGAGTCGTAAAGAGGGGATTGAGACGTGGTCTCGATTTAAGAGGGTTCTGTAACGAGGGGCTTGTTTGAATTCGTTTTGGGGAAAGGATTGCCTCATAGGGCGAATAGGGGACGGAGTTTTGTAACGATTATCTCGTGATGGGGACCACTAAGGTACATCATCGAGGTGGAGTTTTGTATCGATCATCTTGTGATGGGGACCACTAAGGTACATCATCGAGGTGGAGTTTTGTATCGATCATCTTGTGTTGGTGACCGCTAAGGTACAACATCAAGGTGATCAGCGATTGGGGCGATGGGGTAAGAGTTGAGTTTGAGATTTTTTGTGGAGTGATTTTGAGATTCATGAATAGATTTTGGAATAGGACCGCGCGAAAAATGGTGGGACATCACACTTTAAGTCTTCATAAATAAGAAATGTTCGAGATTCATTTAAACTTTTAAAATTTTAAAAAAATCGAACACGAAATATTGCACTTTTTAGACAATAAAAAGGATACTATGAATTAAATACAAAATCCGGAATGTCAAGAAACTGAGTAATAGTGTATCATATAGCTATGCAAAATTTGAAGTAAATCGGTTGAATAGTTTTTGAGTAATCGTGGGTAATGTGAAGTTTGTATAATAAACAGACTGAGTTGGCGTGTATAAAAATTAATATCTTTATTAGCTCGTGTCTCCAACCGATACATTCGCCATGTGTCCATTGTCGTCACCGCTTGCTGCGCATGAGCATGTGCCCAGAGCATTTATTTTTTTTTAACACTATTCCTACCGACACTTCACGTATACCTATTCCTACCACGGCCGGTCAAATGACCGGTCTTTAGCACAATTTATGTTTTGACAGTATAATAATATAGTTTCTTTTATTCAGAAGTATATCATGTACAGTTTATTAATTGCCACCGCATTTTTACAAATCGACATCTGGATTGTACCTTTTCCACATATGTACTTTTTACATTTTAGACAGATTTTGTTAGCCTTATTGTCTTTGCAATATCTTATCTGGCATGTTTTTCGTTCACGTGAACCTGTACTTGTATCTGTGACGGGTATTGGTGGATCTTCTTTGCCTAACTGTAGCACTTTTTGATATTCGACGACAAGTTTTTCTGCCAATTGCAATAAAAATTCTTTACTCGACATTGCTTCTCCCGTTGTTTCTTTATATAAAACCCATGCATTGATCTCGGCTAAGTCTAGGATATTGAAAAATACCTGTAAAGGCCATCTCCAACATTTAGATTTTACAGTGAACTGTCTGGACATTTGGTCGGTCACATCTACACCAAATTTGCCAATCATTTTTTTCAACTTGTACAGAGTTTTGCATTCACATAAGAATCAGTACTGTTTTATTTGGTTTAGCTTTGTAAATTGTCAGAGTACAATCATTTGAACGATATAATTTTGTTGAGAAACGTGTCATATTGTCTTTTTTCAGTTTCGCCAATGTTGGTAGCTCACTTCTATTTGCTCGAATTGTTCCAACAACCGTAGTTTTTTTTACTAAAAGTTTTGTTGCTAGAGACACACTTGTAAAAAAATTGTCCGTGGTTATATTTCTTCCATATCCTGTATACGATTCTACTAATTTCAAAGTGACAAACTCTCCAAGCGGAACTGAAGGTTTTCTCCTTTCATCTTTTCCCAAATATGGAAAGCCGCTTATTATATATTTGCTACTTACATCGGACGTTAACCAGAATTTGATACCAAATTTGTCCGGTTTATTGGGCATGTACTGAGTGAATCTACACCTTGCTCTTGTTGGAAACAATTGTTCATCGATAGTAATATATAATTTATCGGTTTGTAAATAACTCTGCGAAGTTATTTCTGCTCATAGTATTTGAGAAAAATACCGGACTCCAATTTTTGTTCGATTGAAGTGCTATATCTATATTCGCCTCATATGCACCGCGTGCATACAGGAGTGCAATAAATGCATGTAACTTTGCAGTAGATAAATCCCATTTAGATCACAACACTTGAAATGCCTCTGGTTCTGTGTACCTTCTTATATGTTCGATTATATTCTTATCAATAATTAGAAAAAATGCTGCCCTAACTTTACCTTTCATAATATTTCGTTTACTATACCCTGTCGGGCCTGATATTTTCCTACAAATATTATGGTACAAATATTATAATAGGTGCTCTTCCAGGATTAGACCCTTCTTTTACTTCTTGCCAAACAGTTTCGTCTATAGCAGTTTCGATTACCTCTTCCTCATTCTCACTATCCGAACTAACTAAAACTCTCCTCTTTCGTCCTCTACGTACGTTCGACACATTCTCCTCGTTCTCATCGGTGTTCGAGTCGGTCTCAAAGAGATCATAACTTTCCGTATTGTCATTTTCAATATCAACACTTTTCTGATCATCTTCGGAACACTCTTCATCAATATTATTTTTTCTCTAATAATAAACTCACACTCTTCGAGCGTTTTGACATTTTGGGGATGAATATTCAACGGATAAAATAAAAACTAAAATATAAAAGTGTAAATCAAAATTGTAGGGTTTTAGTTCGGGTAAAATAATGATATCGATGTGGTTCTGTCGATCACTCGTGTCATACTCAAAGTCCACGGGAAAAGGCCTGACGCTAAGGACTACGCTTCTTTACGCATGCGCAACGATGCGGTGAAGTCAAACCAATCAACGCCAAGGTGGTAAACGAAACGGCGCGACCGTCGAACCAAGCGAAGCCAGGCCAACCAGAGTCGTCGCGGACTCGGTTGTCGACGCTAGTTGGATGCGGCGTCACTTGCCTTGGTTAGCTTGGTTTGGCGGTGATCACGTCGGGACGTCGGACAGTGGGGCAAAGTGACGAAGGTTGTGTCAAAATCAAAGAACTTTTGATAGGAATGAGATAGAGCGATGATTTTTTTAAAATTAAAGCTGAATGATTGCAGAATAAGAGAAAATTAAAGAAATTATGGTACGAACGTTTTTTAACTTTGAAAATCTGTGTTAAACTTGAAATATTACAACAAA
This sequence comes from Andrena marginata, assembly GCA_963932335.1. NCBI lineage: Eukaryota > Metazoa > Arthropoda > Insecta > Hymenoptera > Andrenidae > Andrena > Andrena marginata. The sequence goes on from OZ010660.1 coordinate 21,277,164, forward strand.
ATTGTGATTTATCCAATACCATGTACGGTTAGACTTTTTTCTTGACATGTTGTATCATTTCCTGTAGATTTTGTCACGCTGATTTCAAATCCGTTCGCAAAATTTGTCTACTACCTCAGGACTTTGGAAAAAATCGATTTCAAGTTTAACACAGATTTTCAAAGTTAAAAAACATTCGTACCGTAATCTCTCAAATTTCTCCTTATTCTGCAATCTTTCAGCGATAATTTAAAAAAGAATCATCGCTGTATCTCATTTCTATCAAAAGTTCTTTGATTTTGAAACAAATTTCGTCACTTTGCCCCACTGTGCGTAATTTGTAATAACTTTTATAAACGCCACGCAAGACTTTCGGGAATTTTGCTCTTTATTAGAGTTCCTTAGTGATTCATTAAAGTTGCAGCATGAGTAAGGAATCAGGTAAGACAAATATTTAATACTTTTAAGTAGTATGTCTAGGCCGTTTCCAACCCAGGTCCTCTGAGGGGAGCGCGGGGGCGGGGGAAGTGAAGGCGCGCGGGGGAGCGCGGCGGAGGGAAACATGGGCGCGGGGCCTGCGGGTAGAGGAAGACAGGTTGCGCGCGCACGAGCCGCAGAGTGGGGGAAGCCGCAATCGTGGAGGAGATCAGTCCGGGTCGAGCGGCCGCGGAGACCTCTCCAGACCGGACCCCCACCGTCGGAAATTTTTCATAGGGAAATGATCCCCGAAAAATCTCTTGCAGACCTTGGCCCACCCCCAAAAATTTGTATACTTAACCGAGGGAGGGGATGACCCCCAAATATTTTCCAAACCATTATGCAGCATACAAACATTTTTATTTCCAACGCAGAGAAATAATAATTTATTTTTATCAGAAATTGTTTCGGACAATGTCGGGCAATGTCGGCTTTTTACACACAACGTCTTCGGAGAGAGAAAGAGACAGAGCATTACTTTAAAACTAAAATTCTAGGGAAAGAAAGAGACAACACTATATAGGAGTACAATCGCTTTCGTTCTAAAGCTAACGAGTTTTCCCATAATGTTTTTTTTTCAATCTTAGCGTCGCAGCGTCTCGCGCGATCGCGTGTAATTTGACTCCTCTGGAGCAGTCGTGCAGGATGACGTCATTTGGCAATCATAGAAAGAATTATGCGGGGTCAGCAGAAACTTTTTTCCATCATACCAACATGTGACGGAAAGGTTTCCCCAACACAGAGAAATAATAATAATTTTTTAATCATCGATGTAACGAACTATTATGTAGCAAACACACAAATTTTTCCGAACCATTATGTAGCAAGCATTCTGAAGCTAACAAGTATTTAAAGCGTTCTGATTTAACGTTGTAGCGTATCGCGCGATCGTGTGTAATTAGACTCCTCTGGAGCAGCCGCGCGGAATATCATTTGGCAGCGCGAAGAAGGCGCGAACAAAATGTAATACTTTTTCGGAAACGTCCAATCTTAGAAATAGGTGGCGAGGAGAAAAGGGGGATGATGGGTAAATAAAATTGAGAAATAATATACGTTTCAGATATATATATATATATAGTTATAAAAAATAACATAGAATAATACAAATATAAAAATATAAAAAACAATTAAAATATAAAAGAAAAATAAAATAATAAAATAAAAAATAAAAAATATAAAAATATAAAATAATAAAATAAAAATATAAAACTACATTACAAAAAGAAAAAAATATAATAATAATAATAATAATAATAATTTAATTTATTGCCCACTTTTGTGTTACAATTTAACAATCATATACTCGGCCACTCTCTCTCTACTTACTTCACATGCTTCGATCACGTGTTTCACTGTTTCTGCCTCTTTCTTACAAAGCCTACATATCCTTCCTTCTTTTGATACCCAATATTTACATGCCCTTGTTTCACTACCCTGTATGAATCTTCATATCCTTTCTAATTCTCCTCTCCTCTTTTTCTTCCTCCCCCCCCCCCCCCCCCATAAGTATTTCGGCTCATCTCCTGGTTTCCTTGCCACCTCTGTTAATTCTCTTAGGAACTTTGGCTCTTTTATTTTCATCTCTCTTTCTTGTTCTTGGATGTCTTTAGTATATGCTCCATTTTGGTTCACACTTCTTCCCCAATAAAAATATAAAAATGCAATAAAAAATATAAATATAAATGAATATAAAAATATAAAAATACAATTAAAATAGAAAACAAAATACAGTTAAATATAAAATATAATATAAATATCAATATAAAAGAGAAGAAAATAATATAATGAAATAAAAGAAACAATATAAAGATATAAAAATAGAATATAAATAGAATATATAAATATAAAATAAAAAAGAAAAAATATAAAATTTCAATATAAAATTACAATATAAAAAGCAAAAATATAATAATAATAATAATAATAATAATTTAATTTATTGCCCACTTTTGTGTTTCAATTTAGCAATCATATACTCTTTCCACTTCATTCCCGTGATTGTGTCAGTGTAAAATCGGCTCGACCATATCGATCTGAACGTGTACAGAACGTATTAGCACCACTCGGAACGTGTATCGAACGTCTTTCGTACCACTTTGATCGTATATCGAACGGGTATTGAACGGTTTTGAACGTGTATCGAACGGGTATTGAACGGCTTTGAACGGGCATCGAACGGGTATTGAACAGGTATTGAACGGCTTTGAACGTGATTCGAACGGGTATCGAACGTGTATTGAACAGGTATTGAATGGCTTTGAACGGTATCGAACGGGTATTGAACGGCTTTGAACGTGAATCGAACGGTATTGAACGGCTTTGAACGTGTATCGAACGTGAATCGGACGGCTCTGATCGTGTATCGAACGGGTATCGAACGGGTATTGATCGGTATCGAACATGAATCGTACCACTCTGAACGTGTATTAAACGCCTAACGCACCCCCTCTGAACGTGTATTGGACGTCTGTCGAACGTGAGTCGTACCACTTGTAACGAGTTATTGTCGGTAGGACGACGATCTTGCCCCCCACCACCGCGCCGAGCGCGATGACGCGTACCGTGCTCTGCCAACGGTCTTGCCTCCCACCACTCGTCCGCGGTTTCCAAGAACTGGCGCGAGAGGGTTACGCACCAATTAATCCTCTCGCCGCCGAAAATCCGCGGACGAGGACATATAAGCCGGGGGCATAGGCCTATTTGGCAGAGACCGCCTAGAGCGAACATACACGCCAGTACACCTCTCCCAGAGACCTCCTGTACGATTCCACGTTCTCGTGCCAACACTCGTTCTTGCGAAAGACAAGCGCCCGTGTAAGCACAAGTTCTCGTGTGTCGACAGACTGTGTCACTGCGTCTTTTTGAATATTCCCACACCTCCACGGTTCCCAGAAGGACAGCGCGAGCCATCCTCTGGACGCAGGCCGTTACCCTCTATCGATCTCCCGAACAGACTTATCTCCGTTCGCGAGAGCGTCCTTACAGTCTCTGACTCACCCACGGGTTGTGCCCATCGGGTGACCGGATCAAAGACTCTCCGACCAGGGAACGGCAGGGTTGACCCGCCAAGACACCAAACGGTCAAAGCGCCTATTCCCTCCACTGCCGCCGAATCGTCTCCGTCGTTCGTGATATTCGCCGCGATACGCGCCGCGATACACACCGAATCGTGTGACGCGATACACAGCGAACCGTGCGCGGCGATACACACCGGGACTCGCGATAGTTTAAGCCGCATTCACATTGTGTGCCAGCATAGACCTGGCCGGGCTCGCCTGTACTCTAGTCTAAGAAATAAACGACCGTTACCGAAATCACCTTGCCTCTTTCTCTCAGTCACCCGTCCGGTAGTTAACCCGATCGAATCGCGGTTACACACTTTCAACGCCTAACGTACCACTCTGAACATGTATCATACCACTCTGAACGTGTGTCGAACGTGTATCATACCACTCTGAACGTGTATCATACCACTCCGCCCTCCAACCTGATCGACCGTACAATTAATTACAGAAACTCAATCATTCCGGCCTTGTTTAATCGAAAGATAAATACAGATGTCAGTAGCAAGGCCGGAATGATTGAGTTTCTGTAATTAATTGTACGGTATATGATTGTTAAATTGAAACACAAAAGTGGGCAATAAATTAAATTATTATTATTATTATATTTTTTCTTTTTATATTGTAATTTTATATTGAATTTTTATATTTTTTCTTTTTTATTTTATATTTATATATTCTATTTATATTCTATTTTTATATTTTTTGTTTTATTTTATTATATTATTTCATTTTCTCTTATTTTATTATTATATTATTATATTATATTTATTATATTTCTTATACAATGGTATTTTCTTTTATTTCATTATTTTATTTTCTTCTCTTTTATATTTTTTATTTATATTTATACTGTTTTTTATATTGTATTGTATTTTATTTTCTTTAATATTTATTATTATATTTCTTATACAATGGTATTTTCTTTTATTTCATTATATTATTTTCTTCTCTTTTATATTTATATTTTTATTATATTTTATATTTAACGTGTATTTTGTTTTCTATTTTAATTGTATTTTTATATTTTTATATTCATTTATATTTATATTTTTTATTGCATATTTATATTTTTATTGGGGAAGAAGTATGAACCAAAATGGAGCATATACTAAAGACATCCAAGAACAAGAAAGAAAGATGAAAATAAAAGAGTCAAAGTTCCTAAGAGAATTAACAGGGGTGGCAAGGAAACCAGGAGATGAGCCGAAATACTTATTTGGGGGGGGGGGGGAAGCAAAAAAGGAGACGAGAATTAGAAAGGATATGAAGATTCATACAGGGTAGTGAAACAAGGGCATGTAAATATTGGCTACCGAAAGAAGGAAGAATATTGTTACATGGGCCCTTCAGGTCCATCCCGTGCTTGCTGTCCTCGCGTCGTTTTCTTTCGGGAAGGCGATTCAGCGGATTTGCCTCGCGTGTAGAAATCACGTTGTGCTGAGCCCGTGGCAACAGCGCTAGGGACAACGACCGCGCTCGGCCCGGGCCCCGATTATTTCGCAATAATCGACGAATTAGCGAACCAAGCAACAGCTGCCGACGGGGCAGTTTCCCCCATTCTTGGGGACTGTCTGAGGTTCGGCCCGCGATCGAGAGCCGCGGAAGATAAATTCGTTTTCGAGAGCTCGTGCTAGGAAGTTGCGACGAGCCAGCGGGCCGTCTAGATTTCGCGACCTCGCCTCCACGTAGATACCGCGACACCCGTCCGGACGGTCGAGATCAGCCCTGGGTAACTCTTTCCGATATACCGCGAACGGCCTAGCCGGGAGAGCCATTGCGCGCGATACGAACCGCCGTTGACTCCGCGAAGACGTGTGACGGAACGAGACAGATAGAAACGACGGGCTCCAACTTCGCCGACTTCCGTGTGCTACCCGAGAACACAGTCAGCGACCACGACCTGCGCTAGGTTGAGCGACCTACAGAGCGTACGAAACGATAGACGGCAAGCGTGCCGACATCCGAGCGCACAGCGATAACAGGGACAGAGCGCCGTCCCTAGGGTATGTTCTAACTATTACTTTTATCTTTTCGTCAAGAATATATTTTACTCCATTGTTTTTCCCTTGAATTCCGTGTAACCATTGATTCAACCCCCTTTACTCCTTATCCTTCATGGTGAGTATAGTCAAGGCGTGCTTTAGCACCTCGACAGAGCGACGAACCCCGTGGATCATCCTGGCTGCTCAGGGCGATTCACAGAAGTCCCTTCAGGACGTAACAATATGTAGGCTTTGTAAGAAAGAGGCAGAAACAGTGAAACACGTGATTGAAGCATGTGAAGTAAGTGGAGAGAGTGGCAGCAATTTGAAAGACGTAATTAGAGGAGAAGGGACAAACTTGGCTATACTACAGGAGATAATAGGGAGATGGAAAAGATGGGAAGAACAGGAAAGTGATAAAAGAAGATTATGCAACATAAAATAGATTAGGGGGAGGGAATAAGATGGGATGGTGGGACGGGGAATGCAGGGTGAAAAAGGAGGAGGTCAGAAGGGCGCTGAGGGGGTGGAGGAAAGGAGAAGGGGGGAGAGCGGAGTACTGTAGAGAGAGAGGGCAATATAACAGGATGTGCAAGGAGAAGAAAAAGAAAAGGGCGGAGGATTTCATGGAAATGGTGGGGAGGGTGAGGTCGGAGAGGGAGGTTTGGGAACTGCTAAGCAGGAATAGGAAAAGGAGGAAAGGGGTCTGGGAGGGGATCAAGGCCGAGGAATGGAGGGAGTATTTTATGGGCCTTTTAGGGGGTACGGATGGGAGGGTGCGGGAAGGGGTGCGGGAGGAGTGGGAAGAAGGGGAAGCGGAGGGTGTGGAAATGGAAGAGGTAGAGGAGGCGATAAGGAGCTTGAAAGCGAACAAGGCCGCAGGGGGGGATGGAATAGAAGCAGAGGTGCTGAGGTATGGGGGTCAGGGTCTCAGAAAGTGTATGTGGACGATATGCGACAAGGTGTGGAGAGGGGGGGGGGTGGCCCGAGGACTGTAGGACGGGGATAATAGTGCCGCTACGAAAAAAGGGGGAGGGGAGAAGGGTGGACGAATACAGGGGGATCACGTTGTTGGGGGTGGGTTACAAGGTGTATACTAGGATAATCGAGAGAAGGCTGGCCGTGGAGATGGAGGAGGGGAACATGCTGTCGGAGAATCAGGCTGCATACAGAGAAGGCCGGAGTACCGTGGATCACGTGTACGTCCTGAATTACCTGATCAACAGGGAGGTGTCCAAGGACAAAGGAAGGGTGTTCGCCTTCTTCATCGACCTGAAGGCCGCCTTCGACTCGGTTAACAGGAAGGTGCTATGGGAGGCGTTGGAAAATAGGGGGGTGAGCAAAGGGCTGCGGAAAAGAATAAGGGAGGTGTATGAGGAGACGAAGAGTAGGGTCAGAAGTGGGGGGGGAGGAGGGGGTGTGCTTCTGGACGGCGAGAGGGGTGAGGCAGGGCTGCTCTTTAAGCACCAAACTCTTCTCGTTACTGATAGCCGATCTGGAAGAGAGGATGGAATCGAGAGGGAAGGGAGGCATGGTAATTGCGGGTAGAAAGCTGTATAGCCTGGCTTACGCGGACGATATTGTGCTCCTAGCACAAGACGAGGGGGGGCTGAGGCTGATGATGGAGGAGTTCAGAAAGTACCTAAGGGAGAAGGACCTCGACCTGAACGTTGGGAAGTCGAAAGTGATGGGTTTTGGGACAGGGGGTGGGAAGAGAAAGGACAGGAAGTGGAAATGGGGGGACAGGGAAATAGAAGAGACGCGGGAATATGTATATCTGGGGTACAAGCTTCAGAGGAATGGAAAACAGGAGGCGCAGGTGAGAGAGAGGGAAAGGAAGGCAGCGGGGGCAATGCGGGAGGTATGGGGCATGGGGAAAAGTTTCTTCGGGGACAACTGGAAAAGGCGAGTATGGATGTTCGACACACTGGTGTGGACGGTTGCAGGGTACGGGGTGGAGATATGTGGGTGGAAGGAGAGGGAAAGAATGGAGAGGCTGCACGAACGCTTCTTGAGGTGGGTGATGGGGTTGGACGCATGCACTCCGGGGTACATGATGAGAGAGGAGTTAAAAAGAGAGTTGCTGAGGTTAAGAGCGGGGAGGAGGGCATGGAGGTACGAGGAGAGGGTGAGGAGCGGGAAGGGCGGGGTATGGGCAGGCAGATGTCTTAAGGAGATAGAAGACAGGGCATGCAGGGGAGCGGGGAACTCCGAGTGGGAGAGAGAAAGGAAGGGGTACTTGGTAGGGAAGGGCGTAAAGGCAAAGGAGGTGGGATGTACGGAGGAGCTGTGGGAAAGAATGGAGAGAGAGAGGAGAGAAGGATTCAGATGATGGAAATATGGGAAAGGATACAGAAGTCTGAGTATAACAGTTGGTATAAGGTGATAAGGGTTGAGGGGTTACCAGGATACCTGGAGGCAGGTTGGAAGAAGGAAAGGTGGAGAAGGGTGGCCAGATTCAGGCTTGGAAACGAGACGAGAGGGGGGAGATATTGGCTGGATAAGGAGGACAACATGTGCAGGGCGTGTGGAGGAGAAGTAGAGGATTGGGAGCATATTCTAATGAGATGCGAGGGTGAGGAGGATGAGGGGAGGGGATGATGGACAAGGTGATGAGGGTCTTGGACGGAAGCGGGAAGGGAGAGGAATGGATGAAAAGACGGATGGAAAGAACAAAAGAGAGAGGGGACGGAGGAAGTACTTTGGATGGATGAAAAGAACGGCGGAAGCGGAGGTCCCAAAGAATGAGAGGGAGGGAGTGGACGGTTGTGTGCCGCGGTATGGAGCGCGTTTTGGAGGGCGAAGTGATACCGGAGAGAGGATGCGATGCGCAGGAGCGGGGCGAAGCGTTTGGTTAGGGCAATGCGGGCAGGAGGCGAGAGGCAGAGAGGACGAGAGAGGAGGAGAATTGTAAGGCGGAGCGGGGTCCGTCGATGTACCCCGTAATGGGAATCATTAAACTTATACTATTCGTACATGATTGTATAAGAAATAATAAAAAATATTAAGACATATGTATGTCTTAAACGTATATTATTTTTCAATTTTATTTACCCATCATCCCCCTTCTCTCCTCGCCACCTAATTCTAAGATTCGACGTTTCCGAAAAAGTAGTACATTTTGTTCGTGCCTTCTTCGCGCTGCCAAATGATATCCCGCGCGGCTGCTCCAGAGGAGTCAAATTACAAGCCATCGCGCGAGACGCTGCGACGCTAAGATTGAAAAAAAACCATTGTACCCCTATGTAGTGTTGTCTCATTCCGTCCCTAGAATTTTAGCTTTAAAGTAATGCTCTGTTTCTTTCCCTCCCCGAAGACGTTGTGCGTAAAAAGCTGACATTGCCCGACATTGTCCGAAACAATTTCTAATAAAAATAAATTATTATTTCTCCGCGTTGGAAATAAAAATATTTGTATGCTGCATAATGATTTGGAAAAATATTTTAGGGTCGTCCCCTCCCTCGGTTAGGTATAAAAAGTTTTCGGAGGTGGGCCAAGGTCTGAAATAGATTTTTCGGGTCATTCCCCCTCTGAAAAATTTCCGACGGTGGGCCAGCTCTCCGCAGCGGCTCGGTCCGGACTGATCCCCTCCGGCTCGTGCGCGCGCGCAACCTGTCTTCCTCTCCCAGCAGGCCCCGCACCCCTGTTTCCCTCTGCCGCACTCCCTCGCGCGCCTTCACTCCCCCCCCCCCCGCGCCCCCCTCAGAGGACCAGGGTTAGAACCCGCCTAGCCTTACTTCTTCGGTTGGTCCCTGCTATCGATGAGGATGATTGTTCCTGTTGCGAGGCCTCTGCTGTTGTCGTTCGCCGTCCATTTTCGTCGGCAGGTCGCCCAGGCGTCGCATAAACAGGTATAATTCGTCGACGTCCTTTATGTTTGCCGACCGTATGGCGTGGGCTATATTGATACCGGGTATGTAACCGATCACCACATCGATCAAATCCTCGTTTGAAATTGAATACCCCAACTTCCGCAATTTTTCTAACTTTTGGAAACAATAATCTGCTAATTTTTGCCCCGGCCTGGCTTTCTACTCACAGACCGTTTGTAAGCGTTGATTAAATGATATCGCGACGTGAAACTGTTTTTTAAGGCGTCCCATGTTTCACGCCAGGTAATGGTAACATCCTGTCGCGCGTCGTACCATCTTCGAGCGTGCCCCTTCAACCGCGTTACAATTAAGCGCATAATCGTGTCGCCACTCCAACAATATCTCTTTGCCAACACGTCCACTTGTCTGGTCCACCGTTCGATTGTCGGGTCGTCCTCGTCCGGATCGTAGACTGGAATCATCAGTTCGTCTCCCGCCCTAGCGTGGGACGATGTTCGCGACTTTGAACGAGAGCGTCGGCGACTCATTCTCTCCACCATCCGCTCAAATGGTCCAACCGATACGTAACGGTGTTCGGTGTGAACAAGGGTGGAGTATATGATCGTGAGGCCGCCCGCGATCGTGGACGCGTGGTTGAACGGGAGCATGAACGCAAGCGTCGACATGAGCGTGACCGCAAAGGAGAACGGAAGCATGAACGTGATCTGCGGCTCAAATTCTTTTCAATTAATTATTCTAAGCGGCTAAGTCACGTGTTCTGCTCTCTTGCGCTCTCCTCGATGGTAGTATCAGAAGCAGAGTCATGATGTCTCCCCTTTGACCTCTCGACGGCGGCGTCTTTGCTCCAATGGGAACTGCGGCCCATGTCGTCAGTTTTCTTATATACTAAACTGTACACGACACTACAATCTATTATACAGGGTGTTCCAAAAATGCTGCGGTTCCTTAAAGGGAGTGATTCGGGGGGTGATTGCAAACAACTTTTTCCTGTACTGAAATTCTCTCCAAGGTTTCGTTAACGAGATTTTAATAAAAAGCACCGATCAATCAGAGCGCGAGTCTGACGGCCGAGTTCCCGCGCCAGCGTGGCTGCGCGCCACACTGTGACTGCGAATAAGCAACTCGGCATGCATCGAAGAAAATTGCGTGCAATGGCAAATGTAAAAGACGTAACAAATAAAATCGAACATGTTGTCATGGTTTGTTCGTCATTTGAAGTGAATAATGAATAAAGGATAAATGGATGAAAATCACGTGTAACGTAAAAAGACGAATACACAGTTTCTTTTTAGAAGATTCGAAAATAATAATTATTTGAAGTGGAAGGATAAGGAATACGTAAATTTCCTTGTGTTAATAACGTAGCCACCAAAACGTAATGTAACAGGAAATTAACGAAAAGTGATCGTAGTTCGTTATTGTGATAAAAATCCGTCATTCAATAACGGCCAGCACTGTTGCTGATCACGAACAAGTCTGTTTAAAAACCCCGAATAAATATTTTCGTACAGGAATTTTGAGAATTATCGCCGGAAATAAGTGATCGCTTGGGTTAAATTTAAAAATGAATGATTGTGATGTAACGTCCCACGGGGACTCGAACCCGGCGTTACCGACCGTCGGTAAAATAGAATAGTACTACATTACCACGCAGCCAACCTATGTTACCGCGCAGACACATTATACATACTTTTATATGTTAATATTAAACTAAGCATAGATTAGGAAAACAAATATTGTAGAAATGTTAAGAATAATTAATTATAAATACTGACAGAAACACGAAACAAAATATTATATAATAAGCGAGAAAAATGCGAAATAACGAATAACCGACTCACTGCGCATGCGCCAGCCCGCCAATTCTCCAGTATAAAAGGAGGCGCACGCAGCACTCGGCGCGCTCATTCAAATACAGATACGTTCTTGCAACCAACGAATGCTAGTTCCTAGAGGCAGCTTAAGTACTATCCAGTAGAATTTCAGCACGCTCCGGAAACGGCAGCGACTGGTTCTCAGTGTACAAAGGTACTGGTGCTCCTTTTTGGATCTTTCATTTTAAGGTTGAGAACTTTGTCTTTGCGGAGGTTTCAAGCGTTGCTCCTACTAGTAGGCAGCAGCTTAGCCACTTAGCAAAGGCAAGGTCTACGGAACATTAGAATAAGAACTCTGCCAAGAGTATCGGGAACCGCTCCGGAAATGGCAATGGCCGCTCTCACAGCAGAATTATAAAACATAAAACTCTGTCAAGAGTTCGGGAACCGCTCCGGAAACGGCAGCGGCCGAACTTACGGCAGCAGTATATATATACAATTTCACAGCGTATTAGAATTAATTAGCATAGATAAATGAAACCATAAAAACATAAAAAAAAAACATAAAACTTATATAATCGTAGTCGTAAGCAATATTATTAGGAATAAGTGTCGTTTGAATAAATCATTGTTACGTTTTAAGTTGAATTTTACTCCTTTACTCACTCAACGAACCCCCACCTATCCTATACTCGAGGGACGCCGCTCTCCTCTTGAGAACCTGTTAATATTCAGTCGTCCCCGGACAACCGAACGTTACAGTGACGTCCCACTATTTTTCGCGCGGGCCTAATTAACATCTTCCCTACAAATCCATAACTACCGATAAAACAACAACTCTTAACTTACTTTACCTTAGTGGGCCCCATCTCTAGATGATCAAATACAAATCCCCTTCCCCTTTTCGCCCTAGAAGGCATGATCTCTTTCCTCACACATAAATTTCAACAAGTCCCTCGCCCTAAAACCCTCTTAAGGGGGTAGACACGTCACGTGACACGGATAGACTCGGGTAATGCAGTGCGCTGTAATACCGACATTCTAACCTGAAACATGGGTTTTTGATTTTTCGTTTTTCGTCCTTATATGAGCAGATTTTGGGCTGGGCGAGATCTCATTCGAAAGAGGAAGATTCAATGCGGAGCGCTCTGCTCACCGCCTGAGTCACAAAACTCTTTTAGTGACCTAAAAATACCCCACGTGACACGGGTAATGCAGCGCGCTGCATACCGACACAATCTGGCCCAAAACATGGGTTTGGGAAATTACGTTGTTTGTGCTTATATGAGCAAATTTTGGGCTGGGCGAGGTCTCATTCGAAAGAGAAAGGTTCAATGCAGCCCGCTCTGGTCATAGTTTGAGTCATAAAACTCTTTTAGTGACCTACAAATACTTGGAATCTGCGAGTGTATTTTGTCAATTTTTTCTCTACTTTGGACACTCATATTATCAGATATCAACACAATCTCGTTCAGCCATGACCAGAGCGGGCTGCATTGAACCTTCCTCTTTGGAATGAGACCTCGCCCAGCCCAAAATTTGCTCATATAAGGACAAACAACGTAATTTCCCAAACCCATGTTTTGGGCCAGATTGTGTCGGTATACAGCGCGCTGCATTACCCGTGTCTACCCCCTTAAGGGGGTAGTGGACTATTGGAGACGTAAAATGGTTAGTTTCTTTGACGCTACATTACTTTAATACCAAACAATCGTTATAGTCGTGCTTTTGGCAATCTATTGTGGGCACGATTGCGAGTATTTACAAAAAAAAAATCGTTGGAATGTATAAAATTGTCGAAGTTATTATTCGTTGAAGATGGTCCTGTACGGCGCGCCGCGGCAGGTGGTGTACATCAATTCAGGTGAACCAATCATCTGAAACCAAAATGCTTTAAGGTGATTATTCTATACACAAATATCTACAGTGTGGAAAGTCGCCGATGAATTTGAACAAAAATTGTAGAAGTTACACACGAATCAATTTTTTCCCCACATTTTTATGGGAAAAAATCGTCTTTAATCAGTCCTAAAATGTTTTATAAACATCCAATGTTGATGCGTAACTTCCACACGATAGAGAATGGAATTCTACAGCTCCAGTTAAAATTTCAAGTGAAAATGTTCACTGGTTCAAGAGTTATGATGTACACCGTTTCTGAAAATCGTGTTTCGAGTTATCCGACTTCAAAGTTCGGGGTACATTTATCTGCAAGTTTCGACTTACCAAATGTGTAAATCTCTTTTACGCGGTTCCTGGCCCATAAAGGGCTCCTTCTGCTGCAAAATCTTCTTCTTCTTCTTGTTTTTTCTTCCTTCTGTTTTCTTTCCTAGCCTCTTTTGTTGCCGCAATTTCTCGAACGTCTGCCGCCGATGGTCGCCGTTTATCGAATTCTTCGCACATATTTCGCGCGTTTGTACCAACTAAAAGATCAAGCTCTTGCATTATAGACATGAGAGCTTTGTTTCCATCATTGAATGTTGCTATAGCAATATAAGTAGCAGTTTCCACAGTTTCAACGCCACTAAAATGTATCTTTGGAGCGATTTTCCAAATTTTAGCGTTTAAACTTTCATTATTATTTTGTGTATAGCCACCAACGCATTTTGCCAGTAATGCGTCTTCACTCAAGTGCTCGTAAACTGGATAAATTGCTGCTTGAACATCTTTGTGTAAGGGAGTTTTATGCCTATATTCGTGTAAAATATTTTTTGCCGAAGCTCCTTGCCAAGAACACCAACTTGTTTCTCCAACAGGGCAATAATGATGTTGAGGATTGTCGTCTGCCGAACACTTATGGAAATATGTCGCCAAAATTGCAGTTTTCATGGCTTCTGACGAATGACTAGCACCTCTTATGGCATTTCCATAATACGAGCTCAGTTCGTCGGTCAATTTTGCCGTCAGCTTTCCTTTGCCTCCAAGCCCTTGCGTAGTTTGCTTCACTTTTCGAAGCGCAGTCCCCATGCGTTTTTGAACGTGGCCTACACATTCTTTTTTGGTTACTGGTACATCGTACGGATCAGCGTCGACTACGGCGTTGAACGTCTTACTGTCACCGTCTCCAATGTAGTTGACGTATTTAGTATTATATAATTCCTGCGATCGTTGAAAAATTTCAACAATCGCACTCATCTCCATTTTACCAGAACTACCATCGTGATTTGCCTTGCATTCACTAACGTGTTGGTCCAACCGTTCCTCATACTCGAGTGATCCAATTAGTTTATCCCATGTCTCGCAAACTTTGCAATACGCGCTCTTCACTACAACATCAATCACCTTTCCGGTCAAATTTCCAATAACTGTTGCAACTCCAAAAAGTGATGAAAAGCCTCTTTTTCGCCAGGTTCCGTCACCTGATACAGTTATTCCTATGGGTTCCGTTTCGTCGTCACCCATGGTTTGACATATTTCTTCCTGAGCAGCACGAAACATAGATCCTTTTGCGACGACTTCTGTTGTGTTTCTAATATATTTTCCGATCGTAAGGTAAGGATGTCGAGAAACTGGTTTTGGAAGATCCATTATTCCACAGAATTGTTCCAAACCGGCCAAACCTACTCCTACCAGTCTCATGGCCAACGCAATTCGATAATTTACTTCGTATGAGAAGCTGCGTATTTTCGGGCATGACGAAATCTCCCTATCGTTACAGTTTTTACATTTCACAAGGATGTTAAACCAAGTCCGCGTACTTTTGTTTCCGCAAAGTTTAGTTCAGAGTCACATATCTTACACTTTACATGAGAACTTATAGCACTAAATACACTAATGAAACTTAGAATACGGTATGAATGTCTGTCGTCGTATGTACAGTTGGATGAAGAATCACTGGCGATCTTGCGTCGCGACGCACTCGGTTGTTCTCCACTATCCGAATTCTCCACCTTGGAACTGAATGTTCACCAATGCTTCCTCTTCTTCGTTCGGCAAGGACGTCCAGGATTTTCCCTGCTACCTTTCTGTTCGCAATAGATGCGCGTATTTAACATATCTACGAACGTTAGACGACACGTCTTACGATGGCAGAAGCAGAATTCGTACTGCATAAAAAGGTTGAAAGGCTGCGAAACATTCGGTAGTAATTGTAAAAATAGCTTTTACCTGAATCAAGTAATAAACTCCTACAGAAGTAGCCAGCACCCAACCTAAATAAAACCAGTACCGCTCCGCAGGTACTGAACGGCCGTGGCGCGGTTACCTACTCGGCGGTACACTGTGTTACGTTCGGTACTATAACTTCGACAATTATTTGAATTTTTTCATGAACATTTGTTTAAAATGTTCGTAAAGGATAAGGCTTTCAGAAGCAGTAAAAAAATCGATTTTTTGAAGCTGAAATAGTCCACTACCCCCTTAAATCGAGACCTTTTTTCCTCCCCTCTTTACCAATCGACATCAAATGCAAGCCATTCTCAAATTCCTCAACCAACACCTACAAATCCACCCAACGGGTTGAGTACCCCCTTTTCAAAATCCCAAAGGACCGCCAACTAAGCCATTGCGACGTATATTTCGCGCCGGACTCATCGAGACATTCCGATTACATAACACATATTTTCAGCATGAGTCATCACGCATACCGCAAATTCCTCCCGCATACCTGACATTCCATCGCTTTGTATAAATACCAGCGCTGCATGGACCGCGGGCCGTTCGGCAACACCCGCTACGCGAGTCATTGCAATTACCAAGTTCCAAACTCTCTTACGAATTCCAAATCTATTAAGTGTTAAGATTTCACTTCAGTTCAACATTCCCGGAAAGGATCACAACCCTTCGACATCACTGTAAGCGTCTATCATCCTATTATACCGCTTTACATTATTTACTTTTGTTTATTTGCATTTATATCATTAGTTGTTTACGTTATCGCCTTACACTGTTTTCCTTTGTTTATACTTATTGCGTGACTTTACTTACTCTTGCTTATTCGCATTTATATCATTTAGTTGCTTACGTTATCGCTTTATATTGCTTTCTTTTGTTTATGCTTATTGCGTTACTTTATTTACTCTTGCTTATTCGCATTTATATCATTTAGTTGCTTACGTTATTGCTTTATATTGCTTTCTTTTGTTTATACTTATTGCTTTACATTATTTCCATTTGATTACACTTATTGTTTTATACTATTTCCATTGCTCACATCTATCGCCTAATTACATTATTGCTTAACCCTATGGGCTTATATTAACTTGTTTATCACTAATACTAATTCATCTTATGTTTATATTATATTATCGACCACCGTTATATAAATGTTCTGTGCCAATGCTTAATGTTCAACGCATCATTGTAATATCTCCACCGCCATCGCACCAATAGTGCATAGCTTATTCACGCGCTTTTCAAAAAGTAACGGTTCTGTTTTCCTTACGTCTGAATTCTCGTAATTATCCCTCGAGTACTCGGAATCCTAACCGGCCTTAGAACAGCTGATCTTTCTTCTCGAACACCAGAAGTTCTTATCAGTGTTTACAACTTTTCTTTCACTCAGGATCCCGCATGCCAGTTATTACGCTTATTTAAAAAAAAACTACGACGCGTATCTTTCTTCTCCCAATGTAGTAGTTATCGAGCCATAGATACAATCCGCGAATGTTCTAACGGGTGTCACTCGCGAGCGTAATTATCGCCTAACCTTCCCTGGTCGATTGATGCTGCGAAGCCACCCTTCGTGCCTGAATACCTTCTACCCCTCAGAGCTGCGAAGGTACCCTTAGTGCCCGAATACCTTCTACCCCTCAGAGCTGCGAAGCTACCCTTCGTGCCTGAATTCCAAATTCCCAGAGGAACGAACTGGCCCTCCATACCCAAACCTGCCCCACATTCCCCCACGTAGTCACGGTCCAAACCTTCACCACCCAGGACGTGACATGATTCCCAATACAGTAACTAAAATTCAGCCTTGTCGGAAATTGACCTGCAGCTTTAAAACCTGTGTCACTGGGTCACTGAACCGATCCTGGTCATCGATGGACAAGCTCAGTACACAGCTGGTCCCAGGTATACGACACTACCCAAAGTTAAGGGTCGCAATGTCAGGTGCGTCTAGGTTAATGTACCGAATATTCACTTCTGTTTGAAATCAAGGTGGATGAGCGCACTGGTAGAAAGTGAGGTTAGCTTGACGGTGAGAAAGTTAAAGTCGAAATACAGCACTTGAAATGATCCTTGTCAGTTTATTAAAATCACGCGCGGTGAGACTAAATACATGAGAACGAGTTGATGAAATACAAAACACTCGCGGTGAATATAAGCAATGAGGGATGAGTCACTGAGCACGTGGTGAGCCTCGTGGAAACCGGCGCACGCGACACGATTTTCACGCGAGAGAACTCCACAATATTCAAGATGTTAAGAGCGTTGAGACAAGAAAAGCGTTAGGATGAGCTGAGCGAATGTGATACAAAGAGTATGAAAGCAAGTGAACACAATGTTAAAGATAATCTGCCAGGCAAGCAAGCGTCCTTTCTAAACACACTGTGAACGAAAAGTGAAGCAAAGCTGGATGATCATTTCCGTTGCCGGCGTCGTCTCGAACATTCTCGGATCGACAGACGTGGGGATATTTGTTTGGTGGATCGATTGTCACTGAGTTATGATTGGCCAATCGATTGCAGATCAGCCTTGCGTTACGCAGTCCAGGAGGTGCTGCGGCTAGCTTGGGTGCGGTGATGAGAAGAACTAGATGATTCTCAAACAACTTCACTGCACGGCTGCTAACACTGATCACTTAATTTACTTTTCATAGAACGTGTTGTTCCTACGTTTTAAAAATTGGTGGCCCCGGCAGGGGCCGGTTGTTATCAATTCAAAAACTGTTCCACGTGGCCATCGCCATTCTCGATGCATGTTTCAGCGCGGAGAATCAGCTGCCTTTAGACACCCTGTAATGTTTGCGGCGTTTGTTTGCCACCGCTGCGTGAATAAGCGCAACTGCTTCTTCAGAGGTATCCACCGGTTTACGATACACCTCATTCTGAAAAGATTGTTGTACAACAAATACAAAACGTAAGTAAAAAAAAGAATACCTACAACAAGAATAAGTAAAGAGTAACAGCAATAATCAAATTACCTTCAGGTAAACCCAGAAGAAAAAATCCAGCGGATTCATATCCGGTGACCGTGGGGGCCACGCGACGTGGGCCTCTTGCCCGCTGCGGCCGATCCATCTGTCCTGGACGGTTTCACCTAAATAAGCGCGGACATTCATGGCGTAACGTGGCCCAGCTCCGTCCTGCTGGTACTGCATGTTCTGTCGGATCTCATATGGAATATCGTCCATAAGATTCGGCAGAACATGTTCTAAAAAATATTTATACGCTGGGTCGTCCAGCCTGTCTGGCAGAATGTACGGTCCAACGATAAATTTGCCACAAATGCTGGTCCATAGGTTGATCGACCAACGGACTTGTGCTGCACGTGGACGAAGCGCTAGGGGATTTTCGTCGCTCCACACATGCATATTATGGGAATTGAAGCATGCTTCCCTGTCGAAAAGTGCTTCAGCTGTCCACAATATATATTTGGTGAACGACGGATTCCTTCGCACTTCTCCCAACAGCCACCTGGAATATTGAATCCGCTGGATGTAATCCCCAGCGTACAAATGTTGCAACCGTATATATTTGTACGTGTGGCAGTTGCGTTTCTGCCACCGCGGTCTTTCTCTTCAGTACTTTCTTTCCCTACGTTTCTAACTTTCACTTTTCTAAATTCTCTTACTGTTTATAACTTCCTGCAAATTCTTCTACAGTTAGTTTCTCGAGGATTTCGCTTGGGTCTGGCGTTCGTTGGGAACATGTGGCGACCAGGCCCACGCCAGCTCGAGCGGACTCGCTTCTCGCGTAGCTTTCTCTTTTACCTTCATCTCAGCATTTCTTCAGTTTTCTGTTTTTCTCTTTTTTTATTTCCTTCCTTCACTTTCTTCCACCCCTGGTTAAGGGTACGGTTGGTGAGGAGAGTCAGTTGGTGTCGAGCAGTTCCTGCGTGTACATGCTGAGGACCTCACGCGAGACTATGTTTTGACTTTGCAATCTTCAGATGGAATAAATTGAGGGTTTGATTAAACGGAGTCAACCTTATTTACTACATACCACCTCATACGGATGCAACATGCGATCCCTGGGGATTCAGTGCACCGTCGTGCAATTGACACTAGAACAAAATGCAAAAACATCCAGTATTAGATAACATTTTTTTTCTTAATTAATAATTGTTGCAGTTATCTTGAACTGTGACTTACTTTAGGCGGCGGCTCAAGACGCGCACACTTTTCGTTGGATTGGCTTCAACGGCGTCGATGATTCTCTCGACGGTGCCTAGATTTCGCGCTGCTGCGGGTCTGCCCACCTTGCTACCTCGTGGCATCATCGACCCCGTCGAGAATAGCCTCGACGCTAACCGGCGAAATGTATCCTCGCTTGGCGTTTCGATCTGAGGATATTCCAGCACAAATACTCGCGCAGCAGCACTTGCATCCTCGTTGTTCCGGGCGTACACCCAGAACATCCTGTAGTATTCTTGGGCCGTGAACATTTCTGAGACGTGATTGCTAGCTGACTGACAAGATTTTTTCCAAGTAGCTTTCTCTACCCCCAAGTAGCTTCTCTCGTTCCATTATGAGTTAACCCCCACCAGGACAAGAGGTTTTAGGTAAAAAGAAGCCATCACATTTTCGAAACACACGTGCTTTGCAGAAGTGCAACGAACGAACCATCGTACACTTCCACAAAAGCCTTTTACTGCCAATGTACCCATTGGTTCGAGATAGAAAGCAGACATCACGTGTATCGGTTCGAAAGGGTCCGAAGGGAAAAGAAACAGAAAGTCTTCGAGTTGCTATAAAGAAGAAAATGCATACCATTCCTGTTTCCCCTTTCCGATACGACCCAGAGTTCACATCTGCGACGAGTCGGAACCAATTAAGTCATGGAGAACCAAATAGTTATGGATTTGTAGGAAAGATGTTAATTAGGCCCGCGCAAAAAATAGTGGGACGTCACAATCATTCATTTTTAAATTTAACGCAAGCGATGACTTATTTCCGGCAATAATTCTCAAAATTCCTGTACGAAAATATTTATCCGAGCTTTTTAAACAGACATTCGTTATCAGCAATAGTGCTGGCCGTTTTTGAATTACGGATTTTTATCACAATAACGAACTACGATCACTTTTCGTTAATTTCCTGTTACATTACCTTTTGGTGGAGTTCAGAAATGTGATAGTTCCTTTTTCCGCCACACTCACACTCACCGCAGCACCTCTCGGACCGTGATACAGCGCCGCTGATCGACGAGTGAGCCGCCCGCCAGCGCCTATCGATCGACCAATCATCGAAGATCGATAGGCCAATCAGCGCGCCGCATCGAGGATTCGGGGGAACGGAGAAGACGCACAAGCGGAAGTCCGCCATTCTCACTCTCTCGTGTGTGCCTGCGTGCTTGATAGATCGGTCGGATACGTGTCGCGTTTTTCTGTATTAATGTCGGGCAACTCTCACACTCATTCTCTGTGAAAAATCATTACTGAACACTCAACTCATTGTGAACTCTCACCTCATTAAATCACTCAGCTATTTTGAACACTCATTGATCTGCCAATTAATATAATTGTGTAGTGACCACGTGGCGTGACCGCGTAGTTTCATAATTCTGTGTTTCACTCTTGTGCTGCGATAAATATTATCCACGCGTCTCATCACTAAACGTTTTGTAAATAATCATTGTGCATTAGTAAACATCATTGACGAGGTGTTTTCACTGAAACTGTGCAAGTGTAATTTCATAACCTGTCTAAGACTCCTCTCATTCCTTTCAAGCTCAACTCATTCTCAAACAGGTGGCTACGTTATTAACACAAGGAAATTTACGTATTCCTTATCCTCCCACTTCAAATAATTATTATTTTCGAATGTTTTAAAAAAATCCTAATCCTTTATTCAGTATTCACTTCAAATGACGAACAACCCATGACAACATGTCCGATTGTATTTGTTACGTCTTTTTCATTTGCCATTCTACGCAATTTTCTTCGATGCATGCCGAGTTACTTGTTCGCAGTCGCAGCGCGGCGCGTAGCCACGCTAGCGCGGGAACTCGGCCGTTAGACTCGCGCTGTGATTGGTCGGTGCTTTTTATTAAAATCTCGTTAACGAAACCTCGGAGAGAATTTTCGCAAAGGAAAAACTTGTTTGCAATCAGCCCCCGAATCACCCCCTTTAAGGAACTGCAGCATTTTTGGAACACCCTGTATACACGATGACCCTAAATGCTATCTGTTTAAATATATACACTCCTCGTAGCACAATGGCGTCTCTATCGCGTTACTACGAGATAAATGCTTGGCAACGGTTTCACAGAAAACTCCGCGAACGCATCATAGCACGTGGTTATATCTCACTTTTGATTTGAATGAAATGTTTTTCGTATGTCGATCCATAAACATACGTAGGATGAACTATCAATATCACACTGTGTTATATTTTATAAAAGCAAGGCGATGTCATAAAAGAGCGCGGAGGGCTTCTGGACTAGCGACCGGTGTGTCTCGAAGACCGTACTAGAGTGGCTGCGTCCTGGCGGCACAGACATACCGTCCTTCCCGTGACGTTTGCATTGGGACTAGGTTTTCCCCAAGTTTTCCCGCGCAAACGCTCCTAGCCAATGTATTTAGGCTTCCGGATGGTAGGCCGCAGTTCCGGAGCCCCATTTGAATGGGCCTCCATCGAATATTCTTACATACAATGCTTGGGTTTCGAAGTACTCATCGTATCCAGCGTTCTCAGAACATCGCACGGCGTCGGAAAATTATTGTTGACAATCTTGCGTGTGAAAATGTGTCGCGGCATGACGGGCTTCAAGCTGAATTAAATTATAACTATTGAGAATTTTTTTACAGATAATTTACTATTGATTGAGGGAAATTCCCATAACACTTGATGGTCAGATCAATTGTCAATACCCTTAAATTGATTATAGCGACAACACAGTATGAATATTGCGGGATGAATGTGGAAAAAGTAGTCGGCACGTAACAATCGGTCTCAGATTCTGTGCTAGGAACTAGAAATAAATTATGAAACGTTATGAAAACAAAATAATTAATAATCTAAAATAAACGTATAAGCATGTAATATTTCACATTCAGTATCTTCGATGTCCAATAGTATGTCCTTTACGGATGATGATAACTGCTGTCCGTCAAACCATTTAAATTCGTAATTCCTATCATTAACTGTCCATCCACAATCTTCAGGCTTCAAGTCAGTTAGGATTTTCGTGTATGCATTTTGCCAAATATTTGTAATATAATATGATCTTAGAAGTTGTTGCCATAATTCTGCGTTACATGGCGGTAAACTCGAAGCATCGGAATTCTTTGTTTTTTTTTTTTCTTAAATTGTTTGTGAATATTTTTTATTTTATACTCATATGCAAATAAGTGAAATCGAGCTTCATTTACATCATGAAGAGATCGAATACCGTAAATTTCAGAAACAAATTTTTCTAATATTAAGAATATAACATTTCTATCACATGAAACATCACCCATGCTTGTTGGTATTCTTCAAATTTGGATAAAAGTTTTAGTGGTCGTTGCTTCCTTTTACAATAAAGAGACAGATTATAATCACTTCCCGTTAAAGCGTGAAATCCTGGAAGCGCTTTGCAAAATAGATCTATTAGCGATTGATGTAATTCATTGACTTGAATAAATCTTTTGTTGCAGGAAATTCCAGTTTCTATCCAGATATTTACTCTACTTTTCAGAGGTAGCCTACTTTTTAGTTGTCGTAGCATTTAATTGGAATATTTGCATCATAATCAATAGTGCAAGTATGAGCCAGAATCCGCGTAGCCTACCTACTCTGGGAAAAAGTAAACTTTCTCCCACGTTGAGTGTACGCTACGCTTTTTACCATTTAACAGAAAAACACTAAACACTGCATAGTACAAAAACAATAAATTAACCGAGTAAATTTAATCGCTGCGGTCGGCTGTCAAGAACGCGACAGCCACGTATCGCGCTTTTTATCGACGTCTGCCAAGGTCTTATCTTCCACTTTGAGGTCTGCCATTTTGCATATCGTTCATTAAATGCGTAAACAATAAATATATGAAATTTCAGAACTGCAAGAATGACGTTATTGCGCTAGGAATTTTACCTGTTTGACCGTCCACCCCCGCCATTAGTTCCCCGGACTGTCGTGGCAGACCGGCGATTTCGTATTCGGCAATACTAGTACAACATTTTTAAATAAGAACTGTGACTGCATTGAGTCACATAGACCCCTATGTAACCAGCTCTCGGTCTGTTACTATTGTCGTCTTGTATTCGTACTCTATTTCCTACTCCAAAATCTCGATGCGTTCTCACTCGTTTATCAAAGTACATTTTTTGTTTATCTTGTCTATTTTTTACTTTTTCCCTGATTTCACCACAGTCATTCGCCTCTCTGGTGTCATATTTTACATTGAACGCTGGTAGATAAGCATTAACATTCCTGCCGAAGTTTATAAATAAATAAATTAGTTTATTTGGCGATCCTATATCTGCTGTTACCGGTGTATTTCTATATTCTAGTAACACCAGGTATGGATCTCTATCATCCACTTGTGCTTTTTTCATCATACCCTTTACAGTTTGCATATACCTTTCACTCATGCTATTACCTTGTGGATATCTCACAGATGAGATGATAGAGTAAGTCCGGGATAGTTCGACCACCGGGAGACACAAAAGAAATGAAGGCGCTTGTTATTTATCTCACATTGACCATTATCACAAATCCATATTTGAATTATAAGATACAATTAGGACTTTATGGGAGGCTGAAAGTGTTTAGACCAAGTTACAGTGGTGGTGATATTTGAAAAACAGGTAAGTTTATTTACACTCTTCCGATATTGGCGTTATAATATGCATATAACTAAAGTTTAACACCAACAATACGTATTAGGGTGGTCCTTATTTTTCAACTTTCAAATTTATATTGTCTGACCCTCTTAAAATCTTCCATTTGCCAAAAAAAAAATATCGTCGTTTTTTTATTTGTATATTTTGATATATAAAGATCGCTCAAGGACTTTATATTTCGCATGTACCACAGGTTTGGCAACTGCAACTTCCCATAATTGTCAGTTGTCAAATTTAATGAAACGGGGCCCATATTTATATGTCAGAATCCGAAACCATGCTTTTATCTATGCGTTGAACAACCTGAATATGTAGAATGTAGGGTAAATGACCCAATTATCTTATAGTTTTGTACTTATAGACTAAAAGTATATATTTTTCTTGTTATTTAGTATTGTTTAATATCTTTACTTGATGAAACAAATTTGATGGATCTTAAAACTTCGATTTTTATGTATAAATTCATCAATTTCAAAAATATATTACGGGATCTATTACTGACACCCTTCAAACGTATTGGACTGAATTACTGACACCCCAATTACTGCCAGCTAACCTAAAACTGTTTATCTGTCATTTTAAGGTTACGTCGTGTCATGTACATGAGCAACTACTGCTATGACAGTAATACCAAAATGCTTGAAACGCTTGTACCAATCACTGTCACCCAATTAATAAGTAAAAAGTCTTAATGAATCGTTGAATTTGAATCTTTATTACTTTCTGCGATGCTTATATTATTTAAAATATTATATTTTGTTACGTTAATAGCTTAAATATTACAAATACAGCATTTTCTTTGATGCCTTGTTGTCTCTTTCGTTAGTAAGAAAGTCATCATTTCCAATCTCCTAATATCCGCTTAAAATTTTGTATCGTTTTATTCAAATTAACGAAGAAAAAATTAAGTACCTTTTTTGTATCGTATAAATAACAGTTTGAATGGTATGCTAAATTGTTTTGTATGCATCATTTTATAAGATTTATTCGTTATTTTACGTAAAATAGCTTTGGGTGACAGTAATTGGGTAGATGGCAGTAATTGGTCCTTTACCCTACGTCAATGTTTGCGTCTGCATCTGATTCGAGAGCTGCTGATGAGAGAAATTCAAATGTGCATATAAAGCCTTATGCCACAACATAATACAGTACACACTCGTTATGAACCCATTTCGTTTATGCGAATGTGCGCCCGAATTTTAATGTTATACTCTCAGTTAAAAGTTAATAAAATTATTTGGCTTTATTGCAAAAATTTCTATCAATTTATACTAAAATAGTAATATTTTATTGACATTCAGCGATATATAATCCTTAATATATTTTAACCAAATTTTAGACGAAATTCTTTTAAACTATTTGGAAGCTTCTGAGAGGGTCAGAAGAAATTTGTAAAAACTTTGAGTTTTTACCATAGGTATATTATTATATAGTATAATATATGAAACACATTATTTCAGTAATATTTTACTCAAATACATTGCATTTTATTACAGGTTTATTTACAATTATGATTATGAGTGCTATGAAATGTCGCGAAAAAGTATATCTACTAGAGAAGTATGAAGGAGATATTAAGGGTTTGAAGCTTCCATCTAATCGACAGGTGCTGGGGTACTTTTTGTTCCTCCATAGAATGTAGCAAGAAAACATTCGCAGCGCATAAAAAAAAACTATGAAGAAAGTTGCATTGTTTTGGGACGGAACCTGTATTCCAGTGCGTCATATGCAGGATTCGATCAAGAAACTGGAGAACCTCTTTTTACGTTGGCAAACGTTGAAAAAAATGCTTCACGGAAAACTAAAACACAAGCAAGAAAAGAAAGTGAATTTTGTGATTGTTTTGAGGATTTGTTCGACATTGCACACCTTAATGCACTTGACATTATTAAAATAGACGAAGATAAAGCTTTTTTGATAGCACAGCGAGAAAAAGGGCGAAGAGGTGCAATGTCTTCGATTGACAAGAAATTCTTAAAAAAAAGAATAAAGAAGGAGCACGATCTTTTCAAGCAGCAGCAACGAAAACAGAAGGCGATTGAAGATACTGAACACTTAGATGAACAAGTTTCTTTTGACACTAGTGATAAAAGCTCTACATTCTCAAGTGGGGAATCTACAATTGATATTTCTTCGAATCCTATTCCTGGACCTAGTCATCTTAAACCAACTGTTACTAAGCGTGGCCAAAAAAAATTGTAACTTCAACTCTTACGGCTACTCTGGATCGTGCTAAAGTTTCTGATAGAGCAGCACTAATGATTATTGGAGAGACTGCCAAGGTTCTTGGCCATAACGACAACTCTCTTGCCCTCAACAGGAGCAGCATTCGACGACACCGACAGATAAATCGAAAGGCAACTGCTTCCGATATTCAGCTACAATTTGCCCCCAACGTCGTCCAGATTGTTCACTGGGATGGTAAGCTGCTACCTGATCTAAATGCCCATAAAGCACAGGTTGACCGTTTACCTATACTGGTATCTTCTCTGGAAGAAGAATCAAAGCTGCTTGTTGTACCTAAAATTGCCTCAGGCACTGGGTGGGCCCAGGCTGAAGCCGTATTCGATGTTTTGAAGGAATGGAATATTCATGACAAAGTACAAGGGATGTGTTTTGACACAACCAGCTCTAACACTGGTCGAAAGGCTGGCACTTGCATTATCCTCGAACAATTACTAGAACGAGACTTACTGCATCTCGCTTGTCGACACCATATATTCGAGCTGATAGCAGCGGCAGCATTTTCTGAAAGCATTGACACTACCTCATCTCCGGAAGTCCTTCTCTTTAAACGGTTCCAAGGGCAGTGGAAAGTATTAGATCTCAATCGGTTTGAGGACTCCTCCACTGATCAAGTGATCTGTGAAGCAATTGCTGATAGCAAAGAAGAAATTGTGAATTTTTTAAATAATGTATTATTGAAAGTACAGCCTCGCGATGACTACCGTGAGTTAATTGAAATAACTTTAATATTCCTTGGTACAATATCACTTCGCGGAATTCGATTTGCAACTCCTGAGCCAATGCATCACGCTCGGTGGATGTCCAAGATCATTTATTCATTCAAGGTGTGGATGTTTCGATCCCAGTTTCGATTAACAGCACGTGAAGAAACCGCCCTTCGTAATCTTTGCATATTTTTTTCAACACTGTATGTGAAAGCTTGGGTGACCGCTTCCATTGCCACCAGAGCGCCTCAGAATGACCTACATTTTCTTCAATCTCTCGTAGCGTACGAGAGAATCAACCCTTCAATTTCCAACGTAACGACAAAGACAATGTCCAGACACCTGTGGTACTTGTCTGAAGAATTGATAGGTCTTGCACTATTTGATGATAATGTGAGTCATGAAATAAAAGATCGCATGGTAGAAGCCATTATTAATAAAGAAAGGGATGAGGCACCACAACAGCGTGTAATTGTGCCTCTTGAAAACATACAAGATAAGACAGTTGCAGACTTCACTACCAAGAACAGCAAATTACTATTTACGAAACTTAATCTTCCGCAAGGCTTTCTCCCAATTCCAGCGTCAGGATGGAAAGAAAATAAAGATTACCAAATAGCAGAAAAACAAGTGAAAGCATTAACAGTTGTAAACGACCATGCTGAACGGGGTGTAGCTTTGATTAAGGAGTTTTCTGGTCGTTTGACGAAAGACGAGGACCAATTACAGTACATTCTTCAGATCGTTGTTGATCATCGAAAACGGTATCCTAAAGTTCGTAAGAGAACTTTATTTGACAGGAAATGAAATACACTCGAATTTTAATGTTATATTCGCACTTAAAAGTTAATAAAATTATGTTGTCCTTATTACAAAAATTTCTATCAATTTATACCAAAATAGTAATATTTCAATGCCATTGAGCGACCTTTAATCCTTAATATATTTTAACAAAATTTTAGACAAAATTCTTTTCAACTATTTGGAATCTTCTGAGAGGGTCAGAAGAAAATTTTAAAAACTATGATTTTTTACCATACAAATAAGGACCACCCTATTGTCCAGTGCCTCCTTGTGGTAGTTTTGGAAAAATATAACAAGATAAACTTTAACGCCAAAAATAAGCGTTCTACACTTACTTCTATTGGCAGAAGTGCTAAAATTATTTCGGCCAGTTCAAACAATATCGGCATTTTATTCTTCTTTATTGTCCAATAATGTAAAATATTGGATGAATTTTTTAATCGGGGTTCTGTTAGGTATTATTCTATTTCGTTTTCTAGGGCAGGACATGTTTTATTATTTTTTGATACATTGGATCATGTGGCTTCTGCATTTTGCAGTAATTTTTCAAAGTCATCTACGTCTAAAATATCAACTTCATTCGGATTGGTAGATTCAATAGTGGATGGGCGGTGCGAAATACTTAAAATTCTATTATATGTCTGAAGAAGGCTATGCTTAACATCTTTAACCATCGAATCTGTTAAAATAACATTGTAGCGGGGATCCATAAATATTCCAGATGAAACTAAGATGTTTTCGAATTGATTTGACTTCCAATTCTTCATAAATGTAATAATGTCCGTGACAAATTCGTTTTTTGTGTTTCTTGTTTCGATGATGCATCGTTGCCATATTTCATATGTGTCATCGACTAGCAACTGTTCCCTTTGTAATCGCTTTGTAACCACACTTGCGGGTGTTAAAACTACAATTAAATAAAAATTTTATTCCACATTATCGGTGGTAATTTCACGTCCTCATCATTGATTTCATTGCAGTATTCCTTAAGTTGATGTAATCTTTCCAGCACATCCAGTGTAGAATTCCATCTGGTAGTGTAATCAAGAATCGCATTTTTTTTAGATAACACTGAAAATGTCGGCTTCAAAAGTGGTGTACGTAATTTTTTAACGGTTCTTCAAGCTTTCTCTGTAATGTTTGATATCTTTTCTTGTTTCACAAAAATCGTGGATGGCTAATTGTAAGGTGTGGACAGCACATCTAATTGCAGTAATGGTAAAGTCTACACCGGAGTTTTCTGCACTGTGTCTAAGTACGTACCTATATATTCGGCTTCCTTATCTGGCAAAACTTGAACCAATTCTGATTGTATAATATTGTCCATATTATCTTCATTGCTATTATTTGTATCGTCCTCGCTCAAAACTTTCACAGTTTTCAGCATATTCGCCACGTTATCTGCTGTCATGCTGATTATTTGTTTTCTTAATATACTAAATGTGCTGCATGTATTAATAATTATATGTTTTAAATATTCAACAGTACGACCGTGAACCAACTCTATTACGCCTATTGTTCGAATATGTAGGGTAAATATTCCACTTCTCAATAATTTTTCGAATAATGCACAGGTGGCGTAACATTCGCACTAATTCCGCTGAATTTAGTGTAACTGCTAAGACGACAATAGATTTTGGCTTTTACCTTGTTTTATTTTCAGTAAATCCTGTTAAGTTATAAAAGTATCGTCTTGATCTAATTTCACACTGTAACTAGAATAGAGATTATACATTTATGGGAACAGTTCTACAAACAATGAAATGATTACGACAAAGTATACTAACAAACGTAAACGAGAGTAAAGTATACTCTCACACATCCATTAAAACTGGGTAGTTTGTGGAGAGATTTCCAATGCTTTTTATGGCTGTGTGGAGTAATGTAACTTATCGACAAACTAATATCTTTATAACTCTTTCTAATTAATGCCATCGAATTGTTTTTTCGTATTAGAACCATACCTAAGAAGTATGTACGGATTTCAAGCTGTGCTGCTTGGTTAGAAGAAAGTTTAAAGGGATCCATTCGAATGAAGAAAGTGGCTCGTACTATAATATAGAGCAAATTTTGAGTATGTAGATATTTCTTATGACGATTCGCCTGATGCGGAATATGACAACTACTGTCCTATATCTGAACCATATTATTACGATAAAAAAGGGCCTAAATATGACTGGGTGAAAGCTACTTGTTGCAAAAAACGGGTCCATGAAGACTGCGTAGAGATTGGAGACTGTTTAGTTTGTAAGAAATAGTTATTTTTTCAAATATATTTTACGTTTCATTGAGTTCAAATATTTGTTATTAGTTATTAATAGCGTGAATAATATGCCACCACTTGGATAATATGCCACTTTCGAGGAATTTTGTATTTGTAAGTTTCTGATTGAACTATAAAAATTGCATATCTCTACTCATTAGTCAATACACAGAATTAATTATACTTTCATATGGTTTTATTTTTCCCTGTATCTACTTGCGAGATATCGCGTTTTAAAGTTAACTGTGACATATTCCTCCGAATGACCTTATCGGCTTCGGTTCGCGTGACAGTTAAGTATAAGAATCGAAATAATCTTGAAACGAGTGAAAGTTACGAGTGAAACAGGTTCTTGCCAATATCGGTTTTGATTCCAATTCTACAGAAGCGAATAAATAATGGTTATATATTGGTTATACAAATAACTCTCGGTAAATATTCGAGATTTTCATAAAAAAAATTAAAAAGTCGCGGATTTTTAGTAGTGCACAAACACGATCGAATCTTTCTTGAAATAATCGCCATTTTCACTCGCCAATTTAATAATTCTGTTTGAATTTTCGTTTTCATTGCTTCCGCGGGAAATTACGGACGTAACACACAAGAATCACACCTTGGAATTGGATTACGTCACTTTTTAAGACCAATATCACCTGAAAACTGCAGAAGAACGTTAAAATGTGTACCAGTCAGCACTGCCATTTTTAAAGCACATGTATATTTCATACCAATTTTTTTCCATCTCTATGATAATAATAAACATTGGGTAAAAGGAGACATCTGGATTTGCTTTCATTTTTTTTACTAATACATTAAAAAGAAAGTGTTTCTTTCACGGAAAACGACCCCTTAAGGGGTCATTCTACTTTGATCGGCCGAAAAATTAAGCTATTTGTAAAGATTTTTTCTGAGTAAATACAACATATAATGAAATAAATATTTTTGGTATTTATTAAGCTACTCTTATATTATACAAAAATGGTTTCACCCCCTGAACATGCAAACAGGCCAAAATAAAAGGACACCTGTTTCTTATTTTTCCATCCTCTAAAACATATCCAAAAAATCAAAGCAATCGGAGATGAACACCGGAAAATCTTCTAACTTTGAGGGGAGGTTTCACCGCCTAAACGTGCAAACAGGTATCACATGGGATCACCTCGAAAAATGGCCTCAAATTTCGAGATTTTGCGGTTTTGAACAAAAGAAAGCGGTAATAAAATACCATCCGGCCCGAGGGACTTCGGGTAGGCACCTGAGGACAAACCGAGGGATGTAAGCAATACTGTAGCAGGTTGATGGGCCAAATGTGCCCCATGACCTTCATTTCAGTGCTGCGTTGGGCCTGCGTTTGCCGCATGGGCCCCGTTCCTAATGCCCGGTCACTGTCTGGGTTTCGTTGACCTCGCCCACTTTTACGCTCTGTTAGTTAATGAGAAATGAATACTCGTGTAGCATTTCGATACCGGCCGGGGCGTGGTAAAGGTGAAGAAATGCGCCACAGGATATCTTTCATTCGTTGAAGGTTTCAATCAATCGCGTAACAAATTGTTGTCACGTGACAGTCTGACAGAGAGTGTTATGCGCTACAATTATTATTAGGTGTACCGTAAACTGGGGTGACTTTGCCCACTTTTGAACTTCCAATAACTTTTTTAGCACTCCTAGTGCATTAAATTTTTTTTTAACAATACTATTATACGGTAGATGGCGTGTAGTTTTAAATAGGCTTTTAAAAAAATTCTTTACTTAAACGTACGCTTTTAAATTACCAAAAACATGGTGGGCAAAGTTACCCGCTCAGTTGGGGTGTCTTTGCCCACGTCAAATTTTTCAGTGAAAACATGCTTAAAACTCATTATTGAGTTATGATTGAGCAATCGTTCTTATTCTAATAGATACATAAGACTAGTATTATCGAAACATGTTTTTAAAAAAAATTTATTTAAAAAAAGCGGAAATGTCGTCGCTGAATGTTGTCACCCCACGCCGAAAACACGTTTTTTTCGTTCCCGGGTCGTCGCTAAGATTCATCTCGTCGTAATTAAGTATGTTTGCTTCCGGGACGCCTTCCAACGTTTTCTCTAAGTGGTCAAAATATTTTACAACCGTCTCGACACCAACAGGCGCTCTCGCGCGAGAAATATTTTGACACTTTCTTTCGGTCAGTTCCGTATTTTTGTCTTCTTATGAAGCCCACGTACCAGTCCTGGCCGGGTGTATTGTTAACGAATTTAACAATATTTTCCCGGCCCTGTCCAAATAGTCTTTATCTATTAATCGAATAAGGTATCTAGCATTGTGTAACAATTTTGTACGAGATTTTAAGGTTTATTTTCTTTCAACAGCACAAAGTTTGGAGATCACAAAATTCACTTGGAGAAAAAACATTTGTTTGTGTAATTTTTTACTCTGACTGAAAAATTACCTGTTTTTTTCGTTTGACCTTGGAGAAATTATTGCTATCGATTACAAAACAAAATATGTTCTAATTACTTCATAATAAAATAAAATAAAGTTTTTCCGAAAAGTGGGCAAAGTTACCCCGGCGGGCAAAGTCACACCAGTTTACGGTACGCTAGTTTCCATCAGTGCAAAAATTACTGAAGGCCGTATTCAAGAACTCTGGGTGGATTGTAAATAACTCAGGCAACGGTTCCGGAGAGAAACAGTTCTTTAATTTATGCGGCTGCCTGCCGGACATTGGATTTGTTGCTTGTACCCGGTTTAGACTTGGGACCGCGATAGGGTGTCGAGTGGTCTGGGACCACAATGACCGTCTGTACGGTCGACTCTGACGGTCCCTGAGTTCGCCAATATTGGCCAGGCATCTTGTTTCACCGTTTGAATGCGTTAGTGATGTTTAGAGACAGCCTGTTTAGCACATACATTATAAGCGAGTGCATGATTTCCAGGAGATTTCCATCTCTATGGGGCTAGGTGGGCCGTTCTTTCGATGATGCAGCGACCAATAAGAGTTCAATATCCGTATGGCTTACCAAGGAATCTGCCTCGGAGGGAGGACTTCTGGCTCCTTACAGAAAGGGACTCCGTAGGAGAGCTAGATACGTTAAAAACGGAAACACGGGAAGACGGGATACCGAATCGAACTGTACAGACTCTCAGCCCATACATCACACTCTCGTTGTAGCAAAGTTGCAGGATCGTTGCAGTGCAAAATTGAAACGTTGCACGTGTTACGTCCCGAAACTTCAAAATTTTTAAAATCTATCTGTAGTTGCGTTTTCTTTTGCTAGTGGGCAGAGTGCTTCGACAACGCTTAGCGTTCTGGGAAATCCCTAGTCGAGCGCATTCTTGCTTACTGTATTTTATCTTTGAAAACCGATACTCGGTACTGGGACCGTCGTCGTCGCGACGTTTGGTCGCTGCGCTGTACCTTGAACGTGGGACTGTGCTGAGGCATCAGCGTGGTTCTCAGTAGTTCGTTCAAAATAAGCAGTGATTCACATATCTCGCGACATTGATTAAATGTAAGCGGCGGGGGTGCGTCTTGACAATGCATCTAGCATTCTGGTGGAACCTCGTCGAGCGCATTTCCGACCGTCGAATCGTCGCATCAATGTAAAGGAGTGATCTGAGTGCGAGAATGCGTGAGGACGAGAGTACCCTGTTTGGCGCCGGTACCGCACAAGTATAAAGTATGGAAGGATGAAGGTGAAAACACCTAATGACATCATGCATCTGTTGCTGGGGCATGGTTGGGATTGCAGCGTCAGCTTTTCTGAGCGGACCTCGTGGCCGGACGCTCCCGGGGGTGCGAATCTGAAGTCACTCTTTGTCGTACAGTCGCGGAGAGCCTGACAAGGTGTCCGTGGGTCGTAATTACTTTTCTTTAACTCAAATTCCATTTCGAGCCAGAGATTCCAAAGTTTATAGTGAATGGACTCATCTTTCCACGTTAAATAGTGTTTTAACTTCATCGTTCTCAATTTTATAAATCTGCGTTTTATATTCGCTTAATAATCTTGCCTAATTTTCTATGTTGCGTTGGGATCAACCTTCTGTTAGATCTCATTCCTTTTTGTGTTTGATTTTATTTGATCTATCGCTATTATTTGTAATCGCCAATATCGTGTGTGAGTGTGATTTTTTTGCCCAGGCACAGAATAGGTGTTTTATAGAACATTAACAAAAGGGCATACGAACGAATTTCGAACATTGTAAAAAGATAACCGATATAGCGGGTGAGTTGCGCATTTCTTTTCCTTAAATATTGTAAGCGGAATAACGATTGGCGAGCGTCATCTCATGTAAAAGATTTATTTGATGTGCTCTATTCGCAACTTGCGAATGCGGAGGTAACGGAGAGTCAATATTGGCATTAGCCAATATTCTGGGCTTACCCTTGGCTCTTCAGTCACCTTAACGCCAGAACAAGAGAAGGAATAAAAATATAACTATTCACATTTGAATTTTACACTCGAGCAGAAGTTCTCTTGTTTATTTGCTTCCCCTTGGGGATTACAATCCTTTCTCCCCTCTGTACATTTTACCTTAACCTAAACCTTATTCTACTCCTTATATCTATCTCTTAGCCTATACACCTCTTTCTCGCTCTCTCGCTCGCCCGCTCGCCCTCTCGCTCGCTCGCCCGCTCTCCTCCGTCGCGTACGCCTCCCTCACCCCCCTTCCCTATCCTTTGACCTCCGCTTCCGCACGCCACCACTCACTCTCATTCCTTCCTCACCCATTCCTCCACTCCTTCCCCTCTCCTTTCTTCCACACTCCTCATCCACTTCTCCCCCCCCCACCCTCGTCATCCAGTACCTCCCCTACCCTCTCCTGCCACCCTCCTTCCTGCCAACCAATACATTCCTCCCATACATGCTCCCACGTTTCCTCTTTCCACCCACATACCCTGCACTTCCTCTTTTCTTCCTCCTCCCAATATTTCCCTCCCCGCATCCCATTCCCCAGTCTAAATTTCGCCACCCTTTGCCACCTGCTTTCCCCCCATCCCTTCTTCAGGTATCCTGGCACCCCTTTCCCTTTCACCACCCTATACCATCTATTGTACTTTGACTCTCTAATCCTTTTCCACCTTTCCTCCTCCTGCATTCTTCTTTCCCTACTCACCAATTCTTCCCCCCTCAGCTCCCCCTCCCCTCGCTCTTTCTATCCCCTCTATAGTCCACCCCCTTTCCTCATAGTACTCCTTCCTTTCCTTTTCCCACCCTCCCAACACTTTCCCCATATTCGCCCTCCCCTTAATCTCCTCCCAACACCTCCTTGCCAGTTCCCCCCCACCCCCCTCCTCCAGCTTCCTTTCATACCCCCATGCCCTCATCCCCGCCTTCCCTCTTAACATCTCCCTCTGCATCTCCTCCCTGACCATGTATCCTGGGGTACACCTTTCCACCCCCCACACCCACTTCAAAAACCTTTCCTGCAGTCCCTCAACTCTGTCCCTACCCTTCCACCCCCATACCTCCACTCCATAACTAACTGTAGCCCATACCAACTTCTCGAAGAGCCATACTCTCCTCCCCCAATCGTTCCCAAACCGTCTCTTCCCTATCCCCCACACCTGACCCATCACTGCTGCCCCCTTCCTTACCCTTTCCCCTACGTGTGCCTCCTGCCCCCCATTCCTCATCAGCGTGTACCCCAGATACTTAAATTCCTTTACCTCCTCCACCACCTTTCCCTTCCACCTCCACGTCACCTTCTTCCACCTCCCTCCCCCCTTTCTACACCTCATCATCTTTGTTTTCCCCACGTTCACCTGCAGCCCCTTCTTATCCAAATAACTCTCCATCTTTCCCATCATCCCTCTCATCCCCTCCTCGTCCTCCGCCAGCACCGCAATATCATCCGCGTATGCCAATGTATAAATTTTTTTGCCCCCCACCTTCACCCCTCCCCACCCCCCTTTCTCCAACTCCTCGTCTAAATCCGCCAGCAGCAAGGTGAACAGGCTGGGGCTTAACGGACACCCCTGCCTCACCCCCCTTGCCGTCCAGAAGTCCTTCCCTTCCTCCCCTCCCGCCCTTACCCTGCTTACCGTCTCCCTCAGCACCTCCTCACACCTTCCCACTAACCCCTCCCTCACTCCTCTCTCCCTCATTGCCCTAATTAGCACCTCCCGGTCCACTGAGTCAAATGCTGCCTTCATGTCCAGGAACAGCACTACCAGCTTCCCCCCTTTCCTTTCCACTTGTCTGTTAATAAGGTAATTCAAAACATATATGCAATCGATGCATCCCAACCCCCTCCTGAACCCCGCCTGACTTGGTGGCAAGATCCCCTTCTCCTCTACCTCTTTCCTCAACCTTTCAGCTAACACAGACGCATATACCTTATATGCAGTCTGTGTCAGCGTCACTCCTCTGTACTCTTCTACTTTTTTCCCCACCCCCTTCTTCACCACCGGCACCACCACTCCTACTCTCCAATCTTCCAAACCAACCCTACCCCTTCCACACCCTATTACAGACCTCCCCCAACCATTCTTCCACTTCTACCCCCCCCCCATACTTCCACACTTCATTGGGTATTCCGTCCCCTCCCATCGCCTTCCCATCCTTCAACCCCCTCACTACCCTTCTTATCTCCTCCTTTTCTATATCCCCTTCCTCATCCTCACCCCTCCCTGTTTCTGCCCCCTTTCTCACCCTCCACTCCACCCCCCCCCCTAACAACTCCCTGAAATACTCGTCCCATTCCTCTATTTTTATCTCCTCATTTACCCCCCTTCTCCTTTTTCTCTCCCTATTTACCACCTTCCAAACCTGTTCCTCCGTTCTAATCCCCTCCACCTCCTTTTGCCACCTATCCACCTCCTTTTTCTTCTTTTCCTCACATATCCTCCTGTATTCCTTTTTCCTCTCCTTATAATCTTTCCCATCCCCCCTTCCCTTCTCCACCTCCTAAGCTCTCTCCTCACCCTCCCCTTCTCCTCTCTACACTCTCTGTCCCACCATCCCCTCTTGTCTCCCCTCTGCCCTCCTTCCTCTGCCTTCCCCATTGCTCCTTTCACTCTTTCCTTCAGCTCTGCCCATTCCTCCTCTACTCCTCTCCCTCCCCCGTCTCTTTTACCAAACTTCCTTGCAAATTCCTCCCTTCCCTCCGCTGTCCAGTTTCCTCTCCCCCCTCTCTTCCCCACACCCTTCTTCCTCCTCTCCCCCTTCTCCTCCATTTCCCCCCGCAGCCATACTACTACCGGATGGTGATCTGAGTCAATTCTCTCCGCCACCTCCATCCTTTCTACCCTCTCCCTTGTTTCCTCATTCCCCACTACAAAATCTATAACCGAATTCCCCCTCCCTCCTGTATATGTCCATTCCCCCTCCTCATCCCCCTCTACATTTCCGTTTATAATTCCCCACCCCCTCTCCCCCAAATATCTACATAATCTCCTCCCCTCTCCATTTACCACCCCATCCTTTGACCTCCTGCTCCCCCCCGCTCCCCCCTCTTCTCCCTCCCCCCATATCCTTCCCCCTTCCCTCCCTGTCCTCGCATTAAAGTCCCCTCCAATTACTACTCTCACTCCCTCCTCTCTCTCCTCTATCCACTCCCCCAGTTCCTCCAGCTTCCTTTGCAAGTCCTTATTTACATATATCCCTATAATTCTCCACCATTCCCCCCCCCCTCAATTTCACTTTCCTCACCATTACCCCTTCCCTTCCCCCTCCTTCCCCCTGCCCTATTTCGATTCCCCTTTTCACCCCCATTATCATTCCCCCTATCGCTCTTCCTTTCTTGCTTTCCCTCCTGGCCCACTGTTTTTCCCACACATAGTCCTTTGGCAATCTGCCCCTTACATACTCCCATTCCCTCTCCTCTACCCATGTTTCACTCATCACTACCACCTCCCATTCATCTAAACCCCTCCAAAATTCCTCGTCTTTATTTCTCATCCCCGCCACATTCCAAAATGCGACCTTATACCTCCCTTTTCCTTCTTTTATTTCCCCTCCCAACCTCCCCTCCTTCTCCCCCCTTTCCCTTAACATTCGTTTCCCTGTTCATCATACCACCTTTCCCATAATTCGTCCCACCTTCTCATCTTCCCGTTTACCCACATTTTCAAATATCCAACTTGCACCTTTTTCCCCCCTTCCCTTTCCTTCTCCGCCTCTCTTTCTACCTTCCACCTTGCCCTCCTTTCTTCCTCCGTTAAGTCGTCATCTATCCTTTCCCTCCTGCCCTTCAGCTTTCTCCTCGCCTCCATCACTTTTCTCTTCTCCTCCCTCCCCGCCAACTTCACCAAAACCAGTCCTCTCCCTTCTTTTCCCGTTCTCCCTACCCTTCTCACCTCCCTTATTCCTTCATCCTCCATTCCCATCCTCGCCCACAACTTCTTCACTTCTTTTTCTACCTCTTCTCCCCCCCATCCCCCTTACTACTACGTTATTCCTTCTCTCCTCCCTCTCTTTTTTGTCCTGTCTTAATTCCATTCTCCTCAGTCTCAACACACACTCTTCCTCATCCGCTCCACCCTCTTTCACCCTGCTACCTATCCCTCCCTTTTCCTCCTCCCATCTCTCTACCTTCCTTATCATCTCTTCCACCCTCTCATCCCTCTCTTCCAATCTCTCTAACTTCTCCTCCATCTCTTCCCTCCTCTTTTTCTCCTCCCTCCTCTCCTCCTACCATCTCCTCCTTTCCTCCCTCCACTCCTTCATCACCTGTCTTCTTTCTTCCCCTTTCTTCTTCATCTCCCCTAACATCTCCCTCATCTCCTTCCACATTTCCTCTTTCTCCTCCCTCACCTCCTTCATCAGTTCCCTCATCATCTCCATCATCTTTCCCATCTCATCTTTTTCCCTACTCCCCCCCCCCCCCTCTTCTTCCTGTCCTCCGGTGACCGCATCGTCTTCACACTCCTTTTGAATCCTGTATTCTTCCCTTCCTCCTCCGTCCCTTCCTCCCCCTCCCTCTCTTTCCTCTTTTTCCCCCAGTAACTTTCCAAATTCCCTGCATTACTCCCCACACTACTCACACTACTCACACTCTCCTTCCTTTTTCTTTCCTCCCTTTCCCACTTTCCTTTTTCCTTCCCTATTCCATCTCTATTCCCTTTCCCCTACCCTTCCTTCCTCTCCCTTATTCCCCTCCATTTGACCTCTTCCTCCTGTTCTACCCACCGTTGACCTCCTATTCTTATCCTTTTATCCTTTCTTCTATTTCCTTCCTACTCCTTTTCAAATCTCCCGCCTTTTTTCAGCTCCTAGTTGCTGTTCCGTCCGACAGATCTCTCTGCC
The DNA here is from genome assembly GCA_963932335.1 of Andrena marginata. Lineage (NCBI taxonomy): Eukaryota > Metazoa > Arthropoda > Insecta > Hymenoptera > Andrenidae > Andrena > Andrena marginata. The sequence goes on from OZ010660.1 coordinate 21,316,492, forward strand.
TCCTGTCTTTCTCTTCCCGCCACGCAGCGCCTATCTCCCCTACTAACCTCCAAATCTATCCTTTTCTCCCTTCTGTTTCCTCACACGCCCTATTCCCTTTACACTCCCTTTAACCGTCTCACTTCCTCACCTCTGCCCCACCTTCACCACTCACTCTCTCTCCCTTCCTTCACTTCCTCACTCACGCTTCCTTCACCCACCTCGCAGCACCAAACACACAGCCTTTCTCACACGCGTCCGGAACGGGAAGTCTCCCACTCGAGCAGAAGTTATTTATTGATAAACTAATTGAATCCTCACAATAACTCAGTGCGGGGCCTGTATAGGACTAGATCTTGATTCCCGATACCAATCAAAATTCTTTAAATTATTAACTAATAATTTGTACTGTAACGCACGTAGCATCCTTACGATTAGACGGACTTGGATACTAATTACTCAGACTCCACGTTTACCGCGTAACCGCGTTACAGAACTGGTGACAGCGGTGGGATACCAAGATCGTGCATTGAGTGATTGTTCATTCTCACAAAGCGGTGAAATTACCCTATTTTGCTTTATATAAAATTCTTAAAAAGCTCGAGTGTGACGTTCAATTGTGGGACATTTTGGTGGCGTTCAGGACTATATTTTGAAAATAATATCATTTGTTTTTCTAATTCTTACATATTCGATACTGCATCTTTACCAATTTTGTGTGTGACCTTGTGTTTGTAAACTTTGTACTCAAAATGCCGGAAACAGGACGAACTAGTGCTTCGGGCACGAGCGCGGATGTTTCTGGAAATAATACTGATCTAAATGTTTCAAACGCTATGATGACATCAATGGCGGAGTGCTTCACACTTTAGCACAGTACTTTAAACATTCTGTTTTACGATGGTAAAAACATACCTTTAGAAACTTTTTACAAGATATTAGAAATGTCGCAGTCTTTGTCCCTCCCGCGTTAGAATCATTGTTCTTAAAAACAGTGTTAGGTAAATTGCAAAAGACAGCCAGAGATAGCACTTGGGGCAAAACGTTCAATAATTTGGATGAATTGATAAAACATGTAAAAGCCAGATTTGGATCAGATAAAACCTATCCCGATTATCATCATGAAATCGAAAATATTAGGATGAATCGCGGGGAAACTGTTAACGACTTCCATGACCGATTAAATATTCTATTTAATGGCGCTAAAACAGTTTTAGGGGATAAATACCCCGAAAATGCGGGACAAATGTTAGAACCGATTAAAGAAGTAGCCCTGGAAGCATTCATTCGAGGGTTGCCCGATGAAATCACGCGAGCGGTAAACCTACGTGATCCCAAAAACCTGGAAGAAGCATTAAAATTTGCGCGTCGGGCAGAAATTAAAATCAGATCTGGAATATTGCCGTCCGGTGAAACTACGCGGGTAACGTTCGCGGAAAATAATTATTCAACAAATTCAAGACCAGTCTCTCCATCATATTCGAATTCCAATAATCATGGCACTTCGAGACACTACCAGAATTATTCAATAACTAGACGTGAAGGAAATCGTTCGCGATCGGCATCCCCGAATCCAATTGATACACAGGATGTTAAATTAAAATCACCTAAACCTATATAATCTGAATACACAAATTATCCTCGATACCCGGATCGCCAACGCTACAATCATCAAGGGCATCCAAGCTATCCATTTTACCCACCTTATTTTTACCCTCATATGGCATTTCCTCCATATTATCCACCTTATCCAGCATACCCTCATGATCTGAATAGTAGACCTCCAAACGTATCGAATCGACCAAGTTCGCCATATTCAAGTAAAATCATCTTCGCCACATCCAAGTAAAATCAATTCAAACACAGACAGCAATAATTTAAACTCGCAGATGACTCGTCACGGAAATGCGGCATGAGTCTTGCGTCAACAGAACGTCACACAACCGCGAGAAATCTAAAGTGAGCTCAGTGATGTTATCCGTAAATACTGAGTCTCCGGTGGTTAAGATGTCCGGAGACAAATTGCGGTCCGGGCACGCACATTTCTTGGTAGACACAGGGACAGATATTAATGTAATTAAATTAGACGCATTATTAGATGATGCAATCGTGGCACTTGACGAATCGGCAACTCTTTCAGGAATCACGCTAGGAACATTGGAAACATTAGGAACCACTTTCATCACGTTGCAATCAGAACCGATTAGATTTCACGTTGTAAAATCTTGTTTCCCGATACGAGCTGACGGTATATTAGGAAAGGAATTTTTAAGACAGGAACAAGCGGAGATATCCTTTGCTCATAACACATTGGTTACTCAGTCAGATCCAATTACACCTATATGTTCTGTGGGGGAGGAACCTTTAACAAAAAACAGATTGAATTATAAATCTCGCATTTTACGAATTAGTGCTCAAGGCAGACAGCCAATTGCCATCGATGTCATAAATAGCGATTTGAAAGAGGGATATTTACCAAAGATTGATACAATAAACGGAGTCTATATCGGCGAAGCCGTTGTATCAGTAAATGATCAGGGCAAGTGCCATGTCCTAGCAATTAATACATTGACAGAGGATGTTGATATCGAAATTTCACCACAGGAACTAATTCCATTTGAGCATTATAGCTTGCCAGAGGAAGAAAATTTTGATTCGGATTCAGAATCTTCAGAAATTGTAACGAACCGAGTAGATGAAATAGTAAAAAGATTACGGCTGTCTCATTTGAATGATGAGGAGGTAGGTCACGTGATTGATCTTGTTGAGGAATTTCCTGAAGTATTTCATTTGCCCGGTGATAATTTGCAAGCTACACCGAATATAAAACCCAAAATTCCTACTGTCGATGATGTCCCTATAGATACGCGACAGTATAGATTTCCCCCGGTACATAAAGAAGAAATAGCTAAACAAATTTCGGCCAAATTAAGTAAAGGAATAACAGAATTCTCGAGTTCTCCATTTAACTCTCCACTTTTGATCGTGCCAAAGAAACCTGACCCAGATGGCAACCTACGGTGGCGAATAGTAATAGATTTCCGTAAATTGAACGAAAAAACGATTGGAGATGCTTACCCATTACCGAACATTACGGATATATTAGACCAATTAGGAGAGGCGCGTTATTTTTCAATATTTGACCTAGCTAGTGGATTTCAACAAATTGAAATGGATCCGGCAGATAGTTTAAAGACGACTTTCTCGACGCCAAACGGTCATTATCAGTATAAACGCATGCCGGAGGGTCTTAAGAACGCCCCGGCAACGTTTCAAAGATTAATGGACCAGGTGTTGCGTGGATTGCAAGGAACAGAGGTTTTCGTATACGTGGATGATATCGTAGTTTACACTAAAAATTTAGAAGACCACGGAAAGAAACTTCGACGTTTATTCAATAGATTGGCGGATGCCAAGTTGTCACTTCAACCCAGTAAATGCGAACTTTTGAGAACAGAAGTAGCTTATTTAGGTCATATCATCGGGCAGGACGGAGTCAAACCCGACTCCAACAAGATCAAGGCCGTGAAGAATTTCCCTCGCTCTCAAAATCCTAAAAATATTAGGCAATTCTTGGCTCTTGCGGGTTATTATAGACGTTTTATAAAGGATTTTTCGGCTTTAGCAAAACCATTATCCGAACTATTGAAAAAGAATGCTAAATTCGTCTGCGGTAAAGAACAAAAAGATAGTTTCAGAAAACTACGAAAAGCGTTATGCACTCGCCCAATACTGCAATATCCTGATTTTAAAAAGCCATTTACTCTAACAACAGATGCATCTGATTACGCAATTGGTGCAGTCCTGAACCAGGAGAAAGACGGTCACGATTTACCTATAGCATACTTGTCCAGAGTGTTAATAAAATCCGAACAAAATTATTCTACTACCGAGAAAGAATGTTTAGCGATACTATATGCAGTACTACATTTCCGACCTTATCTTTATGGACGTAAATTCACTTTAGTTAGTGATCATGAGCCCTTGAGATGGATAAATTCTATTAATGATCCTGGTCAGAGATTAGTAAGATGGAGATTGAAATTGCGAGATTATGTATATGAGTTCGTTCACAAGTCCGGTAAATTAAATACAAATGCAGACGCGTTATCGCGAAATCCAGTTGATGAAACTCTGACAGAATTCTCTGATGATTCGAATGAGGGCACAAATTTAGAAAAGAAACAATTGTTTCCACTCAAAGAAAGTGAGAAGACCAGCGAGTCGCCAACACCTTCAGTGGCTCAGTCAAAATCCGTAAGTCAATCAAAAATTCCAAAACCAGGAAAAACATTGCGTTCAAGAACAAGGGTAAAACGACCAACAGTACTTGATCAGAGTGCTATTGCCACTAGAACCCGCTCCAAATTACCATAGGCTTCCAAACAATCAATAGCAGGACCTTCAAAATTATCCGAACCTCCTGGAATAGCAATAACCGAACCCTCTACGTCATTGGAATCCTTCAAACCTTCAACCTCCTTGGATAAAGGATCGTCTACTGACGATCCTCCGATTCTCAGACAGCGCAAGAGTGTTTTCCCTAATTTGGAATACGGATACGAATCCTGAAATACGGATACTGGAAAACCCTAGTGTTCCAGAGGAGGAGACCGCCGTCGTTGTTAATCCATCAGAAGTACAGGACATCATAGCAGATGAACCTGATAAAACATCAGATTACTCTATCGAATTAAAGGACCTTCAAGAATCTTTCAGAGGGTTTGATGAATCTATGCGAGAAATAGGTACCAGTCACGTGGATGATGAAGAAGAACCAATAGAGTTTCAAGAGAACATAGTTTCGGGACCTGCAGAAGCAGTTTCGGAAGAACCGCACTCTTCCGATGATGAGGCGGAGGAGGAAGCTGTCAGAAGTCAGTATATCGAAGACTTGATACGAAATTCGAGAGGCACTTTTTCTACTAGCAAATTCGCGTTACACACGCAACGATGCCGCAACGTTGCAGCAATATTCCTATGTCCGCCTCCTGCAACGTTTCCGGCAGTAGGGACAAAAATATAAATAACGGTATACATATATATATATATATATATATATATATTTATATGTGTGTGTCTGCGACGGACGCGACGATATTGAATGTGTACAGAATCATAGAAGTACAAAAATGTCGGTGTTTCTTTTTCTTAAAGAAAATTTTTTTCCCCCAAGGGGACTCGAAACCCGCGAACTGTAGCGTCGCAGGCGAACACTTTACCGCGGCAGCTACAACTACTGATTAATAAGACTGTTAACGTATTCGAAATAATACTCCTGCCGTGCAAAACTTTAAACTCAAATTATTCAAAAACGAAGGCTCATTTTGACAAACTCCATTAGGGTTTTGTAACAATACACTAGCGGACCAAAAAGTTCCCACTTTTTCGATTTGTTCTATTTTTGTTATTTTTTAGCATACATTTGGGACTGTGGTATGTTTAGTATACATATTATGATAGAGAATTTAAAGGTGTATAAAACTCAGTTAAAACTGAATTTATTTAGCTGATAAACAAAAGTGTTATATGACATTGAACGGGGTAACACATTTTAAGTTGATATTAAAAAGTAATAGACGTAGGGTGGTTCGAAAAAGTGGTAATTTTTTGGTCCGTTACTGTAGGTATGTACTACATCTTCAATTCTCTATCATTCTACACATTAAAATATACAGGGTGAGTCACCTAACATTTAAACTAAAAATATTTCCGTTGTTTTTAATGATACGAGAAAATGTCTCAGGAAAAGAATGATTGCTAGACAAAAAGGACAACATATTATACATGGTTGAATTTGTATTTTTATTGACTATAATGTTACAGTAATAAAAATACGTCATCCCATTAAAAAAACAATCGATGATCTTGAAATTTCGGGAAAATAGCCTTGTGAAAAAAATCGTCTCCGTCAGAATAATTGTCTCCCTGAAGACAAACATTTTTTTCCGTAGACATTTTCTCGTATCATTAAAAACAACGGAAATATTTTCGGTTTAAATTGTAGTTGCAGCAACGTTGCGGCAACATTGCAGGAACGTTGTCGCAATACTGTTGCAACGTTGTCGCAATACTGTTGCAACGTTGCAGCAACATTGTGGAAACGTTGTCGTAACGTTGCCGAAATATTGCAGGCAGGCCAAACCGAGCTGTCAGCGCAGAAATACACACATCAGAATAGGTGTGCGTCAGCAACGAAAAAATTCAAGAGTTTTATTGGTCAGAACATTGATTCTTTCTCGACAGCTTCATCTCGTATTGGTCTACGCATAGCTTCGTAACGCACACAACAATTACGTTAAGGATAAATAACAGCCAAACGGCTAGGTTCAGGCGGAGCTGAGCAGCGTCCCCGTTACCCCACTATACCCTGCGAGGGCCATGCAATTGCAACTGACAAATGCACGATCGTCAGATGGTGGTGGCTGATTTCTCCACGATCGCTGTTCGCGAAAACGAATTCACCGGCCAATATATTTGATACCGACCTTAGCGCATTGAATTCTGACCATATGTGTGTAATATTTGCGACGCAGCTACAAGTGTAGCCAGCACGCTCATTTGTATACTTCTGCTGGAAAAGCTCAGTTCGTCCGCGACATTTATACACGTGACTTCGAGATGACATCCTTTACAGAGTTTGTGCAGGAAATAAACTCCGAAGAAAAATGTATAGGTTTCCTTATCGGGAAGAATATTTTTAAAAATACTATGAAGTGTCCGCTATGTGAAAAGCAACTAACCCTTATTCGCGAAAGTAAATTTTTTCGTTGCCGAAATTCTTCTAATGGTAGACATGAGAAGAGGAAAAAAAACGTGCAATGTAATTTTGTACAATCTTATAAAACAGGGACATGGTTTGAGAATGTTCGTCTCCCGTTATTGATAGCCGTAATACACTCGGCGTCAAAATTAAGGGAACACTACAATTTCCCGAAAATTTTGGCCATTTTCAAATGGCCGTATCTCTGCGAAAAATGGTCGCAAAAAATATTTAAAAAACGCATTTTAAAGCTTGAAGCTTATAGTTTTTGAATCAAGGACTCAATTTTTTTCTTCGTCCATTATGATACCGTTTTATCAAGATGAAGCGCAGGAAACGAAGTTTCAGAAATTTTTGTCTAGTTTGGTCGTATGCACGGGGCAAAAAAATCTTTTTCATATAAATCCAATGGAGGGCTCTTATAGAGCAAACATTTATCTTTAATTTTGTTGTTTTGGTTTTGTTGTATGATTTTTATTGACCGAGTTATTCGCTATCAAAGCAAAAAAGGAACTTTTTATTTTGAACGCCTCTAACTTGCGAACGCATAATCATAGAAAATTTTTCATGAGCGTTTGGAAAATCCAAGACAGTTTCCCCTCAGAACCTTTAGTTACCAATTCAATGAGATTGTTTTAACCGTATTAAATTCATTTTAAAATGATCCCAAAAATGGCATATTTACCATTTTCTAGAAAACATGATGCCACTTCAAGGAAAATCATGGAATCATTCAAGTGTCCACGTTTTTTGTGAGGTGAAACTACCCCTTAAACACTGTGCAAAAGGCCGGACCGATCAGATTTTTTTTCCGTATGTCCTTGATGGTCAAACATGCGATATGGTCTGAAAAATTGAAGGATCACCCGTTTTACCTTATGTTTCTCTGTAAAACCCTTTCTTTTGTTCTCGCGGCTTTTGAACGATTGTTTTCTTTTTGTTAGTTCAACGTCATGTTAGTAAAAAGAAAAGATTTAAAAAATTGAAGAAAAACATTTTTATCCAATCTCTTCCCAATGACAAAAACTGTACTTCAATAACTGGCATTAGCACCATCCAAAGCGCGCCACGAGTTGGCGCATGCGGGGTACGTACCTACGCCTCACTACGCATGCGCCAACACAGCAAGACGAGACGCCGCGCCACAGCTACTCACGCAACAACTTGCGACTTTAAATTGGACTTTTAGCGAACTTCTTTTTTTGCATCGAGTTATGCCCCAACGTCACCTAACTGAGTTCGAAGTCGCTCGGTTTGTGACTCTGTTGGAGGAGGGCCACAGCCAGCGACAAGTTGCCAATTCCTTTGGTGTTAGTCCGTCGGTTGGCAACCGTCTGTATGCTCGATTTCGAGAGAATGGACTGTACTCTCGCAGAACAGGGCAAGGGCGCAGACGTGCGACAAGTTCTCGCGAAGATAGAAGCCAATCGTCACTACACGCGTTATTGCGGGACAATTTATGAACCGCAGACATAATCCGCCACGTCCGATCTCCAGTAGTACCATCAGACGTCGATTGAGGGACGTTGGTTTGCGTTCAAGGCGTCCAGTGCGAGTCCCGTTGCTCACTCGCATACATCAACGGCAGCGTTTGGCATACGCTCGCCATTACGTGCTCTGGGGCCAGCGACAATGGGCAAATGTCGTTTTTACTGACGAGTCCCGATTTTGTCTCCACGGGAATGATCGACGGGTTCGGGTCTGGCGTCGTCGTGGTGAACGCAATAATGCCAACCATACAAGGAAGCTTGTTGCGTTCAATGGTGGATCGGTTATGGTTTGGGCCGGGGTAACACGGTACTCACGTACCCCATTAATTGTCCTCCCACCTGGTGGGCTGACCGCTGCGCGGTACGTGGACGAGATTCTGCGCCCCGTTGTACTCCCCCTGCATCAACGTATGGGGAACCGCTTCGTGCTTATGCAGGATAATGCAAGGGCGCATACGGCACGCCATACGTTACGATTTCTGCGGCAAAATCGGATATCAGTTCTTGGCTATCCAGCAGCGAGCCCAGATCTGAATCCGATTGAACATGTTTGGGACATTCTTAGGCGACATTTGCGACAACAGTACCCGAACTTGGCGATTTTGGGACAATTAGCACACGCCCTCCGCAAAATGTGGTACAGAATTCCCCAAAGGAAAATTCGTAACTGCATTAACATGCGCAACCGATTGAGGGAAGTCATCACGCGGAGAGGTGGCAACACACATTTTTAGACCACACACAAATACACACAGGCATACACAACGCGCGCACGTGCTCTCATACACACACGCATCGGAGATTGAGTTTAGAGTCAGAAAATACTGCGGGTGTGACGAATCGCAGGGTCTCATCTCTCCATGCTGACGCATACACAATGAAGTGTAAATCCGATCGCGCACGCGCCATCTCGTGGCGCGCTTTGGATGGTGCTAATGCCAGTTATTGAAGTACAGTTTTCGTCATTGCGAAGAGTTTGTACAAAATTTTTTTTTTAAATTTTTGAAATCTTTTCTTTTTACTAAAATGACGTTGAACTAACAAAAGGAAAACAATCGTTCAAAAGCCGTGAGAACAAAAGAAAGGGTTTTACAGAGAAACATAACGTAAAACGGGTGATCCTTCAATTTTTCAGACAATATCGCATGTTTGACCATCGAGGACATGCGGAAAAAAATCTGATCGGTACGGCCTTTTGCACAGTGTTTAAGGGGTAGTTTCACCTCACAAAAAACGTGGACACTTGAATGATTCCATGATTTTCCTTGAAGTGGCATCATGTTTTCTAGAAAATGGTAAATATGCAATTTTTGGGATCATTTTAAAATGAATTTAATACGGTTAAAAAAAATCTCATTGAATTGGCAACTGAAGGTTCTGAAGGGAAACTGTCTTGGCTTTTCAAAACGCTCATGAAAAATTTTCTATGCTTATGCGTTCGCAAGTTATAGGCGTTCAAAATAAAAAGTTCCTTTTTTGCTTTGATAGCGAATAACTCGGTCAATAAAAATCATACAACAAAACCAGGAAGACGAAATTAAAGATAAATGTTTGCTCTATAAGAGTCCTCCATTGGATTTATATGAAAAAGATTTTTTTGGCCCGTGCATACGTTCAAACTAGGCAAAAATTTCTGAAACTTCGTTTCCTATGCTTCATCTTGATAAAACAGTATCATAATGGACGAAGAAAGAAATTGAGTCCTTAATTCAAAAACTATAAACTTCAAGCTTTAAAATGCGTGTTTTAAATATTTTTTGCGACCATTTTCGCAGAGATACAGCCATTTGAAAATGGCCAAAATTTTCGGGAAATTATAGTGTTCCCTTAATTTTTACGCGGAGTGTATTTATCGCGGAATGGTTGTGGCTTTCACCACCACGATTCGGATTTACTTCGGATGACTTACGTATTTCATCGCACACCTTCGTTGACTGGACTAGTTTTTGTAGAGAGGTCAGATTTTATGTAATATTTTATATGTATTATATAGGCAATAGCTGCATCACAGCTTTTTTACTTAAAGATTGAAACTTACAGTGCTATTTCACGGAAATTTTAATGCGATTATTGGTAAACATGTCGATTAGCATCCCTCTAATGGATTTCAATAACCATGAAACATGTTTTTGAGCGCGTAAACATCCCATGAAACAAACTGACCGCAGTATGCCAGCAGACTGATGTCAGATTCGAGTAGATTCTGACGTCAACTTCGGGTCCTACTATGTCCGCATTTAACTATGGTTTTGTGATCAGAGCCTGACATCAGGATCTGACCGCAGATTGATATCCGATTTCAATCACACCTTGCTGACAAAAACTAACCGCAGATTGGCGGCAGAAATCAAGCAGATCCTGATGTTAGGATCTGAACGCAAAACCATAGTTTAATGCGAAAATAGTAGGCATTTTTATATAATAGTATAGATTTAAAGGGTCTAGCAGGGTAAGTATGGAAAAACGGCCCTCATGCCGATTCTTGGAGTTGTTATTTTTTAAACAATGCTTCTTGCCTGAAACACCATTATGTAAAGAGATCGCAACCCCCCGGTTTACGGGTAATACGGGGGTAAATACCCTTATCGTTATTATGTTTTGTCGGTTATTACCTACTTAAGATATTTAAATGAAACAGAAGCGATAAAATAGCTACCTATTAGCTGTAATTCGTATATTTCTTCCGAATTGTAAATTAATTATCACGGGTAGAAAAAAAATTATTTTTTGGGGGTGCTTTTTGCAAACAACCCTATGAGTGACAACCCCTTATCGTGATAATGGCTTATTTGTTTGAACCTACCGGAGGTGTAATTCGTACCTAGCCAGGCGTATTCTGCTGTCTTTCTGATTATATAAACGCCGATTGCAAAATCCACCCCCAAAAAAAAAATTATTTTTTCTACCCGTAATAATTGATTTACAATTCGGAAAAAATATATGAATTACAGCTAATATGTAGCTACGTTGTAGCTTTTGTTTCATTTACACATCTTAAGTAGGGTAGTAACCGAAAAAAAATAACGATAAGGGCGTTTACCTCCGTATTACCCGTAAACGGGGGGGGGGGCGGGGCGGGGGTAGCGATCTCAAACTTTACATAATGGTGTGTCAGGCAAGGTGCAGTGTATAAAAAATAACAACTTGAAGAATTGGCACGAGGGCCGTTGGCCCATGCTTATCCTGCTAGACCCTTTATTTAGACGGGTATTTTAATATTTTTAATATTTTACTTAGCAGGTTGTTCGTCAATTGAATGCCAGGGAGGATCAAAATAATTATTTAAACTTTTAAAGACAGTTCTTATAAATATAAAAGATAATAGAATTAATGGTAACTATTCATTCAGTCATCTTAGACACGGGTATACCAAATTTATACTCCGTAGTGAAATGCCTGTAAATGCGAGCGGTACTCGAAAGCCCTGAATGATCGAGTCCTCGGACACTTATTCCCGCCGTAGTGCTATTTCGCAAGCGCGAAGCACGAGCCCCGTCGCCGCTTGGCGGTCGCGTCGTGAACTACTATTATTTAAAAATCATTATTTAAAAAGAAATAAAAACGATAAAAGCTTCCTTTCGCCAAGACGAACAAAGTGATGTAACACACTTGTGGGTACAGTTTATATTTACTAAGAAACGGCATTTCAAAGTATGCAACTTTAATTTTATATAATAGTATAGATATAGATAGATGAAATTCCAGGCTATGTCAACAGAATCTGCTCGATTTCTGCTGCCTATCTGCCGTCAGATCGCGGTGCGCAGGGTCTGCTCGATTTCTGCCATTAAATTGTACCAGCAGACCCTGCCGCCAATCTGCTCGCAGGTTAAGGTAGCACAATCTGTCGGCTTTCTACTGTCAGTCTGCTTTCATCATCGAATATAACAAATTCTGTATCAAATCTGTAGTCTTTCTGTCACAGACATTTGTACTCAGGCATTCATCAAAATCTGCAAAAACGGACGTGGCTGACTGGGATGATAGCGAGCTGATGTGATGTTACGCATTCCACTCTCCTATTTGACCTGGGTATTAGTATTGGAGGACACATTTACTATTTATTTATAAATTATCATGCGCGCTCATATGTGAAGATAATTGAATGAGTAATTGCATATGCAAAACCATACCTGCAAATTTGTGTGTACATAGTGTAACGTCCCACGCGACTCAAACCACTAAATACCGACCATCGATAAAGTAGAACCGATCTACACTACCGCGGAACCAACCTGTGTATGACGAAACGCCACGAAGCGAGCGAAGCCGACCCGAGTCGAGGCGCAACGGCCCACGGTGCCCCCTCCCCAACGCGATCCGCGCTCGGTACACGTAATATACCACGCGCCACTAGATCGCGTCCACTTCTCGCAAGCGAAATTCACCGCGCATTAGGACATAAGACCCGCGGCGACCGAAGACAAGGATCCGAGTAGGACATTCCGCTCGCGGCTGCCGTTGCGATTGGACGTGTTTCTCTCTCTGATTTACTCTGCATTCAGTATCTTGTATACAGTACACAGTGCTTCCAGTGCTTTTAGTGTTCTTCGAGTTCGCGTACTTTCTTTTTCCTTACAGCTTGCTATTTACAATATCCACAGTCTTATAGCACTATAATTATTCTGGAGACCCCTAAGGAGGGTCCCGACTCCGAAATCAATTGGGCTGTACCCAGGGTCCCATCGCCAAACTCGATTAATGATGGGTCCTCTCTTGACGCCCTCAGCCATAGGAAAATGGTAAGTAACTCTATCTTTTCTGACTTCAAAACCTGCTCTGCGTCTGCTTCTGCTTCTTCATCCTCGTCCAAAAGACGGGCTCAAAATCCTTTGGATCACTCCATCGGTTCCATGTCATCCGAAAATTCTGATCCCACGTCAAATTCAGCAAAAAGTCCCGACAAAGTTCCGTCAAATAGACACCCCGGGAAGAAAAAGCGCAAAAGAGCGTCTAAAAGCGATAGAAATTTAGTTAAGGATGGTCTTGATAAGACTTCTCCTACATCGCCTCCAAACAAAAGCTCGTCTATTTACGTTTCATTACCGCTCATGCATTTTCCTGAGGAAAAAAACCCAGCCTCAATGGATCTTGAATCCATATCAAATATATCAGTCTCTAATCGATTTTCGGTACTAGCTGCCTTCAAACCTGGTGCTGAAATTCCGTCATCGACTTCTTCAAGGGGGAAAAAAACCTCGCCGGAAGTAAATACGACTCCTAGCAATATTATGCCGCATGCCGCACGGCCTTGCTCACCGGGTCCTACTCTTTCTGTTGTTCCGGTTAGTTCGACAAAGCCTCCTCCTTCGTATATTTCGAATTTCAAATACAACATTACTAAATTTGAGTCCGAACTTGCGGCTGATTTTGGGAAAACGTTCCAAATTAAATACTTGGGGAATAAAATCAGGCTCCAATTCAATGAGGTTGATTCCTTCAAAAAGTTTAAACAAGCCTTGACTCAAGGCAACATCCCCTATTTTACATTTACTTTAAACTCCGAACGAGGACTAACTATGGCTCTTAAGGGACTTCCGGAAACCCCTTCCGAGGAAATTCTATTAGAATTAAAGGCCAAAGGCCTAAACCCAATCTCCTGTGTTTCTGTCGTTGGCAAGGGCAATACCCATTCACCCTTCTTTATTTATAAGGTCAGTTTTCCACAGGGGACTGCTCCCTCTGCAGTTTCTAAAATTAATGTCTTGTTTAGCACAAGAGTTTACTGGGAGAAATTCTTTTCAAAAAGAAACTACATCCAATGTTTTTGCTGTCAAGCATACGGCCACTCGGCGGCCAACTGCGGGCTACCGCCCAAATGTGTGAAATGCTCTGGCTCACATCGTTCTGCCGACTGTCAAAAGTTATTAGAAACGCCGCCGAAATGTGCGAACTGCGGTGGGCAGCACACGGCAAATTACGGACAATGTCCTGCCCTTCAGAAATACCTGGAAAAAAGAAATAAGAACTTCAAGCCAAATAACGGATTAACCTTTAACGCTCGTGATTTTCCAATCTTAAAGCAATCTCCCATCGCAATTCCATCCTCGTTGCCTCGTTCTACCCCTCCTCTTCCCTCAGCTTTCCGTCCATACGCGGAAGTCGTAGCCGTCGGTTCTCGTGGACCTAGTCGTATTCCCTCCGCACCTCCCAATCATGTGGCCGCTTGCTCACATGAGCCCCAGGAAGCACAGGCTAACGGGGTAAACACAATGCTCGACCTATTCGTCAACTCGATTGTTGATCTTACTCATATGCTGTCTCTAACAAGAACTTTAATCGACAAACTCCGTCCTTGCCGCACGGTAGCCGAAAAATTCCAGGTTTTTTGCTCGGTACTCAGTTGTATTGAATAAAGTAATGTCCTTGCCAACGATAATGCTCTGGAACGCTACGTCACTTTATCATAAGCGTAACGAACTGATCCGCGCAGTCGCCGGACTGCAGCCTGGTATTATCCTAATAACCGAAACCTGGCTTACCCCCCAGGTTGCTTTTTCGCTGCCTGGCTACGCAGTGGTTCGCGCTGACCGACCTGTTAAAAATGGTGGAGTGGCTATTTGTATACACTCCTCCATTCACTATGTAAATGTTTTATTGAATACTCCTTTGCCGCATGACGCGTGTTTTATCAAGCTTTTAACCCCAAAAATTATTATTGGGGTTAGTTACGCGCCCCCTGGTGCCATTAAGGACACTCGGCTCTTTGATGCCGTGGTCCGTTTGGGGTCCCCCTACCTTATTGGGGTTGACTGGAACGCCAAACATAAACTATGGAACAATTTTGCGGACAATCGAGCTGGTAAAATTCTGTATGAGCATTCTATTAAGCACCAATACCGGATTGTACATTCTGACGAATTTACTCACCAGTCCGGCTGTTTTAGACCTTCCTTAATTGATTACTTTTTAACCGACTTCCATGCGGACTTTAAATGTACAATCTCGAGCTATTTTGACACTGCCCATCGTCCAGTCATATTGACAAGCAATCAGACCAACGGGCCTCACAACCTTGCTTCATCTGTTGACTGGAAGCTTTACAGAGATAATACCGCTCGTTACAGCATTAGGAGCGGTGTTTCCTCTACACAGGAAATCAACTCCTGTATTAAAAATCTGACCAAGTTTTTACACGCTTGCCGCAGAAGAGCGGCGATCCCAGATAATACTCACATTAGCAAAAATGCTTATCTGTTTACGGACCCTATACTCAATTCTCTTATACGCCACAGACGGGTTCTGAGACGCCGTGGGCAAATTCTGGGATCCAGTGTCGTGGCTGCGGAAATCCGAGATATATCCGCAACTATTCGTAAGAGAATCTCTCTACTACGAATGCTTGATTGGGACCGGACTCTACGGGCCTTTAAGAAGCCGGACCCTACTTTCTGGCAAACATACAAAAAAATCACCTCAACGTCAGCAACGCGATCTCTACCTCCGCTCCGCAACGGGCAGGTTACTGTAACGGCTGACCTCGAGAAAGCTGAGCTTCTTGCCACCTTTTTTGCGAGGATACACAGTGATGCGGCTCTATTACCCTCAGCCAATGACGAAATAGTCTGCGAGTACGTCAGCACTATCTCTGCCCCGGTACCTGCGAATAGAATGCTGTTGCCAGTCTCTCCTGCAATTATTGCTCAACATATAAATAAAATGGCTTCGAAAAAGGCACCAGGGTGTGATGGCGTATCTGTTCCAATGCTGAAATACGCGTCCATTAAAATTTTTTGTCAGCTGCACTACATCTTTACCCTTAATTTTTACTGCGTCAATCTCTCGGGCATATTTTCCAAATATCTGGAAAATCTCCAAAGTAGTACCCATTCTTAAACCAGGCAAACAGCGCGAACTACTGACCAGCTACCGGCCAATTAGCCTACTCTCAGTTCTGGGTAAGTTATACGTAAAAATCATTTATTCCCACCTATCGGACTTTCTTGTCGATAACAGAGTTCTAACAGATCGGCAGTTCGGCTTCCGCGCGGGTCATTCCACTATCCAACAATCGCTGCGCATAGCACAGTACATTACTCATGAGCTAAATGTCCGCAGGGCCGTGGGCATGATTTTACTCGACCTTTCCAAGGCCTTCGACTCGGTGTGGCATGGAGCCATTCTCTATAAACTTCACCGTATAGGGCTCGCCCCAGGTGTAATAGCAATCATTGCTTCTTACCTTACTGCTAGGCATCTGTTTGTCTCATGTTTTGGCACCAAATCCGTGTTACACCGAGTCGAGGCCGGCGTGCTACAGGGCTCAATATTAGGACCTATCCTTTTTAACATTTTTATTAACGACGTTCCAACCTCCCCTGGCTGCGATTTCGCCCTTTATGCGGACGACACAGCACTTTACTCCTCCTCATGGAATTTCAAAACCCTGGTAAACAGGCTTCAATTATACCTTGACACTGTCTTGTCATATTTTTCCGACTGGAAACTTCAAATAAACTCCAGCAAAACGAAGGCCATCATCTTCTCGCGCAATCCTAACATTTTCGCAGAACGGCGTAATTGCAATATTAGAATAAAAAATACCATCTTACCTTGGTCAAATGAGGTCAGATACCTAGGCTTAATTTTTCACTATAAAATGCTATGGGACGCGGCAATCAATGACCGGATCACCAAGACCCTTAAAGTGGCAGGATGCCTTTACAAGCACATCAGCCACATATCTCCCCTTAATTTGCACATCCGATTACATATTTTTAAAACTTGCATCAGGCCTGTGCTCACGTACGGGGCACATGTCTGGTGGAATACCTCCAAACTCAATAAAAGTAATTTACAGCGCATTCAAAATAAGATTTTAAGAATTATTCTAAATATCCCGCTTAAATACTCCACTAAGAATCTCCACGTTGACTCCAAAGTACCGTTAATAAGTGACTTTATTAGTGGAACTAACCTCAGTTATCTGGTCTCCGACCATGGCAACCCCCTTGTTCGCCTTACCGGGACATGCGATTTAAATAAAATACCTTACAAAGTTAAAATCCCTTTCCCAACCCTCTCCTCCCCCCCCCCTCCTTTTTTCTAATCTATTTAAGATATGATTTCAGTTCTCTAGCTTCTCCCATCAGTTGCTTATCACTTCCCTGACTGGATATCTGATCCTCTCACATGGACATATTTCACAGGAGTGCTTGGCACATATTATTACGCATGTTCGCTCATCACTATTTCCATTGCATGAACTAGCGCCTCCAGAACTTTCAAGCTTGCCGCTATCTGTGCTTTTTCTATAATCAACTTTCGTGACGATGTATCGCGCATATATATTGTGTTCTCAACCTTCTTATTTTCAGCGCTTATAATTTCCAGCCTCATGCGGTTTTTTGACAATTTTCCGCGACTCACTCTCAGCTACGGCTCTTACTCTCTGACGGTAATACCACGCATAGCATTGGCCGGTAACTAGGCTTCAGCCTAGAGGGACGGCGCATAGGGGGGAGGTAAAAAGCGGGAGACTGGTGCTCCTCTCTCCTTTCCCCCTACTGACTTAAAATTTAAAAAAAAAAAAAGACAAGGATCCGAGTGGGGATTAAGGAGCCCCCTCACCACACCAATCGAAGGACTTGAAATTGCCCGGATTCGTACCGTGTGGACGCTAATAGCGTGACTCCCCCGTAACCAAACCGCTTCGGTGGAGTGACTGGAGATTGCCCAGGCTCCCCGAAACCGACCGTACCGCCGAACCGCCGACAGAGAAGCGACTGGACGTTGCCCGGGCTCTCTGAAGGCGCCACCGACCGTACCGCCGAACCGCCGACAGAGAAGCGACTGGACGTTGCCCGGGCTCTCTGAAGGCGCCACCGACCGTACCGCCGAACCGCCGAGAGAGAAGCGACTGGACGTTGCCCGGGCTCTCTGAAGGCGCCACCAACCGTACCTCCGAACCGCGGACAGAGAAGCGACTGGACGTTGCCCGGGCTCTCTGAAAGCATCTCTCCCAACCTCGTCGTAGTCAATAGCCAAACGGACACGCTCCGAGCCTTGACCTACGGCGACTCCTCAGCACCAATCCCGCGATACTCTCCGGCCAATAGCCGCGTACCCATAGTTAGTGGAATAATAGGATAATCACCTAGGGATAAGGATTGTACATATTAAATAAATGCACCCAAACTAAGCAAGGCGCGAATCGCTCTGAACCCTGCGACTCGGCTGAGTTATTCGACGAGTCTTCCAATCCCGCGTGCCGCCCACGCAGAGTGGCCGTCACATGTGTTACCGCGCAAACCTATTGTAAATACTTTTTTACATAATTTAAAATACAAGCGAATATTAAAGAAATACAAATTATAGGGATGTTGAGAATAATTAATTATAAGTATTAGCAAAAGCTCGGAACAAAAGAATATGTATTAAGCAAATAAAAAGCAAAATAGCGAATGGCGACGCACTGTGCAGGCGCCAGTCCACCAATTCTCGGGTATAAAAGGAGGCGCACGCAGCACCGCGGGCACTTCGAATTCTGCCAACAGTAACGAGCTTCGCCCCGGAAACGGTAGCGGCCATTCTAGCAGCAGACATAACTAAGAGTAACGAGCTTCGCCTCGGAAACGGTAGCGGCCGTTCTTACAGCTAGCATTGCCAAGAGTACGAGCTTCGCGCCGGAAACGGTAGCGGCCTTACTCTGCAATATACGAAGGCGTAATAGAACAAAACTCTGCCACGAATAACGATCTTCCCCCGGGGACGGTAACGGCCGTTCTTACAGCAGACGTTACCAAGAGTACGAGCTTCGCCCCGGATACGGTAGCGGCTGTACTTTGCAACACATATATATATTTTTTAACATAACATATGACTATAAAAACACGAAAGACCTAAAAATAAAACATATAATCATAGCTGTAGGTAATATTAAGCATTATTATTGTAGTTACTAAGATTAAATGTTGTTCAAATAAAGTCATTGTTAAGTTTTAAGTTGGATCTCATTCCTTAACTCTGTACGAACGAACCCCCAGCTATCCTATACTTGAGGGACGCCACTCTCCTCTCGAGAACCTGTTAGCGTTCAGTCGTCCCTGGGCAATCTTCTGCTTCAATAAATAAATAAATAAATAGAAATAGAGTGACATATTTTGCTAGAGTAAGTGTAATTACTAGTTCCAGTAATAAAATATAATTTATTTACAAAATTTATCATTTTTTATTGAAACAAGAAACACTAATTAAATTCATGCATTGTCGAAGGTGTCCATGTATCAAAATAACTGAAAATGTATGTATACGAAATACTTCCTGCAAAATTATGAATACATACATACCCTGGCGTAGGTTATAGCATCATTTTGCGCTTCGATTATCTACATATACATAAAATCCTCAGTTTAGTCACAAATAAAAAACAGTTTCGTCGTCGGACACAGACGTATTTGTAAACAGTGCGGAATCAGTTTCGCAAGTTTATTCCCACAAGTAATAGTGATATAATACCAGTGTGACCAAGTAACCAGTGAATAGAATTAGTTACTAATAAAGTATTGTGCTCCAATAAAGTGTTACAAGCAATGCCTAACTCTGCTGAGTACAGCAGAGTTAATGCTACATATCCAAATAAAGAAACCCAACCAGTAGATAGCCCAAACAGTACGAAACGTCAAAAAATGAACTATGTCAAAGCAACAAAAAGCAGCACCTTCCCCAAGAAGGAGCAAGCTATCGTAATGGATACCGCAGAAGGGTTCACAATCAAGGACTATATCAAGAAAATAAAGAAACGAACAAATCCCTCAAATATCCGTTTTATCTTAAGGATTTCTAACAACAGAATCTGTTTGTATCTTGCATCCAATGAAATAGCAACTGAACAAGTCGAAAAAACTAAAACAATAACCTTGGGAACCAACGTAATCTCAATAAGACCCCTAATTTCAAGAGCAAGAAGAATAATTTTATCGAATGTATGCCCTATCATCCCACACGATTTGATCGAAAACATTTTTAAAGTGCTCAAAGTTAGACTAGAATCTACTATTTCATTCGTCAAGGCTGGAATAAACGAACCAGGATGTGCACACATCCTTAGCATTCGAAGGCAAGTCTACATACATCCAGGTAACCTTTATAAAATTCCCGATTCCATACAAATTGAATATGATTCAACAAATTACTGGATTTTTGTATCTACCGACTCTCTGATATGCTTCATCTGTAAGAAGGAAGGACATCTGGCCAAACAATGCCCATCCGACCAATGCCAGACAACGTCTGCCCCTCTCCCTCAAGTAATAAATGCGGAAGAAGCCAAATCCTTCGACGCTAGACATGTAAACATTCTAAACCCGTTATTAAGTGAGAGAGTAACGGGCACCAAAAGACCCTCATCAACCACGACCGAACCTTCTGAGGAAATAATAACAAAGACATACTCAGATTCAGACTCTAGTATAGATTCGCTCTCCACACCAGAGAACATCAAAGAAAAACCCAAAGACGGTGACACTCCAATACATAGGCATCGAAAAAAACCGAAAGCCTCCTCCTACTCAAAAGTTCGAGAGAATCTCGACCAACTCTTATCTCCTATTGCCTCCAAGATGCAAGTACAACAAGATACATACCCTATATCCTTTACCAGTCTAAAAAGCTTCCTTGACAAAGCAATCTCAAGCTCCCTAGCGGCTGAGATCGCAATGGACCATGTTGATGACTCCATGATCCTAGCAAAAATGTTGAGAGAACTATTTCCATTTCTGCGGGAAAGATCCATCAAAAACCAATTCAGTACAATAATAAAAAAATTGAGAATAAGAAAGTTGAGTCGTATAGTCTAACTCCACCCTCAATTAATCTTAAACAAATCCTAAATCCAAATCCAAACAGCGATAAAGAACAAACATAACTATCAATGGAATCCTTTCAAATAATTCAATGGAACGTAAACGGATTCTATAAGAGGTACCAAAACATTAAGAGGATCACTTTAGAAAAGTTCCCCAATATAATATGTTTACAAGAGGCCCACTTCAAACACAACTCACGTGCCGAGCTAAAGAACTACCAAAAAGTCTGGAAAAATAGAACCTCTAGTAATGCTAGCGGTGGAGTCGCAACATACATAAAAAAAACACATAAATTGCGAGGAAATTATGTTGCACTCGTCCTGTTACAACGTCCTGTTACATCCCCAAAAGAATTTGCATTTGTAACATATATCTCCCTAACAGTCAGTAGTTTAATATAGAGGACATTGAGGAAATCATCAACCAGCTTCCTAAACCGTTTATATTGGTTTGTGACTTTAACTCGCACAACACTATCTGGGGCTCAAAAAGAACGGATCTTAGAGGCAAAATAATTGATGAAATTCTTAATATGCATGACATTATCCTGCTCAATAACGTTGGGAACACTCATTTTAGTCAAGCAACGGCAGAGGAGAGCGTTATCGACCTTGCTATAGCATCCTCTTTAATTGCTGGAAACTTAGAATGGCAAGTATGAGATGAATTATATGACAGTGACCACTACCTAATAACGATTTTCATCTTGGACTCTATCAACACTACTATTAGACATAATCAATCCACAGGGAATTTTATAAAAGCTAACTGAAAAAAAATTCAGAAAGAAATAAAAAACAACATAAGCCACCTAGAAGAATCTTCCATTATGAACAAGAATAAAATAGACCTAATGTTAAAGAACATCGTTCAGCTAATCCACCAAAGTGCTACGATTTCCATTCCAACAAATAAATTTAAAAATAAAAAATAAGTACCATTGTGGAATTCTGACTGTGAGGAAGCATTAAAGAACAGTAAACATGCCTTCAACGTATATAAAAAACATAAAACAATAGAAAATATAATAGAACACAATAGAACAAGAGCCATATGTAGGAAAATCTTCAAAGAAAGCGAGAAAAATGATTGGATTCAATATATTTCGGAATTCAACCAATATTCCCCCCTGTCAGTCATCTACAAAAAACTAAGAACAATCAATGGAAAAAAACCCAACTCCATCTTTAACTTGATTGGTGAAAAAGAAGAAAACATACACGACTCCGAGGAAATCGCCACAGAACTCGTATCAGCGTTTGCGTCCAATTCTGGAAACAACAACTACTCCAAAGAGTTCTTAATATATAAAAATGAAGTAGAAGCAAGCAGGGAAGACATCTGGACCTCCGAAGAAAGCACCGAACTAGAAGACGAAAACATAAATTCTGAAATCACAATCGAGGAAATCCAACAAACATTAGAACATTGTAATAACTCTAGCCCAGGCCTTGACAATATTCCTAACGCCTTCATTAAAAACTTACCAACTATAGGCCTTAAATTTCTGTGCAAACTAATTAATACGATCTGGTTAGGAGAATTGTTCCCCAAACAATGGTCCGAGGCAATAATCATTCCAATTCCCAAAGCAGGTAAGGATAGAAGATCTGCTAAAAATCGTCGCCCAATCGCACTAACTTGTACGATGTGTAAGCTAATCGAAAAGATCGTCAGTAAAAGACTAAAATCATTCCTCGAATCACACAAAATCTTGGTACCCGAACAAAGTGGATTCAGACACGGGAGATCTACCCTCGATCACTTAGTATCTCTAGAAACTCATATCTACGATGCCTTCGCCAAAAACCTTCACTGTGTAACAGTAGGTCTAGACATAGAGAAGGCTTATGAAATGATATGGAAGGAAAGGATAATTAACATTTTAATTCAAAATAAGCTTAAAGGAAAAATTTTCAAATTTATCTATAATTTCTTAAAGCACAGAAATAAA
This sequence comes from Andrena marginata, assembly GCA_963932335.1. Taxonomy (NCBI): domain Eukaryota; kingdom Metazoa; phylum Arthropoda; class Insecta; order Hymenoptera; family Andrenidae; genus Andrena; species Andrena marginata. Next base: position 21,339,484 of record OZ010660.1, read on the forward strand.
CAGGTCAAAGTAAATGGGATTTTATCTGCCCCTGTGGAAACTTAGAACGGAATTCCTCAAGGATCCGTTCTGAGTGTAACCCTCTTTCTATTAGCAATAAACGACATCGCAAAGTTAACGGAAACCCCTGTGAAATGCGGTTTATTCGCAGACGACCTTACAAGTTAAACTTTCAATTGCAAGTATTGAAACTTACGGTTAACTCCAATCTTCCTTAGACAAACTTTACCTATGGTCAAACAAAACGGCTTTTAGATTTTCCAGTAATAAATCGGAATTTATAATAATTTGCAAAAGCCGCTCAACTACTAGTAAGATTAGCTTTCACATAAATAAGTGCCCTATAAACGAAGTCAGCGAACTAAAAATCATAAGCCTTACTTTCAATAAAAAGATGTCATGGAAACCCCATATAACCAAACTAAAAAAAGAGTGTTTCAAAAGACTAAATTTGCTCAAGATAATCTCAGCCAATAATTGGGGAGCAGACTGCATAATATTAATAAAAACCTTTAAATTTATAATCGTACCCAAACTTGATTACGCATCAGTAATATACGGTGTAAGCCCATCAGCCAAAAAGTTAGACCCTGTTACGTTCGGAACGTAAAATTTTTTCTTTTGGTCAGGGTATGCATCAACAAAGCCTAGCGTTATGGGAAATCCCTCGTTCATCATACTCCTGCCTATTAATTAGTAATATTTTTGATAGAACAAAAATCCCTTTCTTGGAGCGCCGTCGCCTCGAGGTATTGCCGTCCCGCGATACAGATAAGGCGGTGCTGACGCAGCGGCGTTCTCACTAGAGAGTCGCATTCGAAAAGACCCAGTGGTTCTCCTGTTGTGCCGAATCCGTTCTGTGTAAGCGGCAGGGGTGCGTTTCAACAATGCCTTACAGCATTGTGGGAGAACCCTCGTTGAGAACACCTCTGACCGTCGCGTTAAATATTGTAACATAATCAGTAACGGCTACAGCAGGAATGCGCAGACTGGATCACTTCTTAGAAGACTGACGGAATTGTATACTCTACATCCGGTGCAGGGAACCGCGCCTTCCCACGGTTTTGTCGCATGTGTGAATTATTGATTAATTAAAAATTGTTTTGTTAAAATTAGATACATAGCACAATTAGAGCTCTGCAGCGGGCGGGTATACCGCGGGTCAACCCGCCCGTTACCCGATAATTTTTCGACTAACCCGACTCGCCCGGCCCGCGTCGGGCAAGACGGGTTAGCGGTTCATTTCTACCCGCCCATCAAGCCCGAAACTGTTGCCAGCCGTGCGACGTATCTGACCTGTCCGTGTCCGTATTTGTGCCTTTCCTCTATTCATCGGGGTCTCCTTGGCGCGTAACTGGAATTCATAACTCTGTAGCCGATCCTCTACAACATCTGTATCTTTTTTTATGTTTTGATTAATGCCTTGCAGTTCCTCAATTTCTACAATATGCGCGGTAAAACTTCTTTCTATTTAGGCAAGACGTGACTTTCACTTTATGACTTTCAGGAGAATACGTTTATGAGTTTATGAGATGACATAAATTTTGAAGGCCCATTTTTCGACCGCGTAAATCTGAACCTCCCCTTAAGAGGAAACGGATGAAGACTATTTGTATTTTCGATTCCTAAAGGTAAAGAATTCATAAACTAAACCTATTTTAATAAAATAGGTATGATAAATTTAGAATACAGTTGATAAGTATAATACACAATAATAATAAATAAGTTGTCAAGGTTTGACTCTCCATTCAAGGGGAACAATAAGTCAGAGTGAAAATCGAGTGAAGCGCAAGAAATGTCTCGGTAAAGAGCGGGCAGGGACGGATCGGGCGTTTCGGGCGGGCATGGACGGGCTGGACAGCCGCGGGTTCTTCAGGCTAGTAACGATTCGAGTGCGGGTGGGTCGGGCACACCGAGATACAGTCGTGGACCGGGCGGGCCAAACCCGCCCATTGCAGAGCTCTAAGCACAATCTCTGATAGTCCAACGACTGTGGGATTCCCCAAGTCAGAAATTGTGTATATGAAATTATGAACATTGAGGGAGGGCCCTCAGCTGTGCAAAATTGTATGGTTTTCGAGATGTGAGATGTCATATTTTCTTGTGCGTACGAGTGTTCCGCAAAGATCGATCATATATTTGAGTCGGGGATCTGATGGGTGAGCACACACACACACACACCGCCTCGTTAAGTAGACGGGCCCATGGTAGCGCGGCCGAGCGATAAAATGTAGCGTAAGCATTTTCGGCACGGACCCACTCTGGTCGCTGCCGAGAGCGTGAAGCTGCAACACTCTGTGACGGTAAATCGTGAGGTGCGTGTCATTGGGGTCCGCTAGTGTTTTAGAGCTAGAGTTCTCCGGTCTACTGTGTAACCGCGTGAAAGACTCAACTTTGCGAAACAATTCTGTCAATTAAATTTTTCTTACATAAAATATTGTTAACGATTTAATTTAAAATTTTGTTGTATCTACTAGTTAAAATCATTATTATTCAGTTTCATTTCATAATTCAACTCAGTTCTATTCAAAACGATAACCAAGTGTGTGCGTGTTCGCGTCTCATCCTCTTTTCTGATTTAGGTCTATCAGCGACGCAGAAACCTTCGAAATTCAAAGAGCAAAATTAAAACCATATTGTCATTTAGATTATTGTGACTGTCTGGTGAGTTGCACATCTTATCTCTTTCTGTACACGTTAATACATCGTTATAATTAATTCATACCTAACGATAATTTCTGATAGTCAATCGACTGTGGGATTCCCCTAGTCAGGAATTATACCCGATTGCATGAATGTCTATTCTTTTTAAAATTATTGATTGATTTGTCCATATTCAGCTCTGTTATATGTTTTTACATCCATTCATTATTTAAACATTAAAGCTTTATTTACCATTAAATTCTACTCATCAATTACCTATCTGATTCCATTGAAAAGACCCGTATGGTACTAGAGCATCAACGATCCCAAAATCTACCCCTTATCCTTCTGATAAGGTACTTAGATATTTACAAACTTAAAGAATTGACTGTTACGAGTGCGGCGAGCTTCCTTGCTTTTCTAACGAAAATATCCAATACTGCAACTTCCGATAGTCTAACGACTGTGGGATATCCCTGATCAGAATTTGCATGTATAAAACGTGCCGCTCGAACACCAAAGGCCACGGCGCGTAACAACCCTATACAAAATAAGGCGCTTCGTATCTCACTTGGTGCATTCTGCGCCAGTCCAACCTCAAGTCTTTTAGCGGAAACTAACACCTTACCTCTTAATGTCCGTAGAATGAAGTTAACGTGTAACTATCTATGTAATATACTAGCCTCTACAGATAACCCAGTGCGGAAACTCATACTCAATAATAAGTCTAGAGACGTGTACAACACAACCAAACAACAGCATTATCCAATATCAATTAGAATAGAAGGAATTAGAAAATAGTTGAATTTTGCGCTTTCCAAGATTAAAGAAAAGGCACCTTTACTCTCGCCCCACATCATAACCCATCTAAATCACATTCCTAACAATGATAATCTAATCCCAATATATATCGTCACAAATATAAAAGTGGATAAGGACGCTCCTATAAAAGGCGAAGTAATTAATGACAACATTAGAACCATATACACGTTTCCCAAGATAATCTATAAGAAAACGAGCGAAATTTACATCATTTTAATTACAATAAAAAATTTAGAACTCAACCCCTTAAATATACACAAAATTTCTACAGCCAACTAATTAACTACTCATTAATTAGAGCAATTTCGAATCCATACTCCAATGACGCCTTAATAAACAACCTCTAATATGAACTATATCAGCATTGTAATATAGTACTACTCGAGGGAAATCCTGACAACACTCCACAAACTGAAAATATAAGAACAGAACTTGTAGACCTGCCTAACCTGGAAATCCCTATCGTGGACGCAAAGAAATACTTAGAAGAAAAAATCTTAAACAAATGGAATCTTGATTGGATATCCGACAAACCTTCCAAGCTCCATGAGATAAGAGACAATATCTACAGTATTGTCTCCGTATATGCTCGGTTTGGTGCACCCGATACGGGCTTGTCGCTATCCCCACCACTTCTGTCTCACTCTTGTTCAGCGAAGGCGAGAGCGAGATGGAACGAGAGCGAGCGAGAGCCATTGAAAGCGAGCGAGGACGGTACGAGACAGACGACGCGTGGATGTTTTGTGTCACTCGGTCTTTCGAGCGCCGTGATGCTTCGTCCTTTCATTACGCGACGGGCGTGCGCAATGGTTGCAAGCATTTACGGAAGCACGGGAACCGTTTCACAAAATATTGATGCAGGCCCGGCTCAAGTCTTTTTTGCGCCCTAGGCGAATTTGTTCAATTGATCCCTTTATTATAATACATTTATTTGAGATTATTTATGACTTTAATCTACAAAATTAGGCAGCTACTAGGGCGTAAGGTTGACAAGATATGCAAAATGGTCTTTCATTGTTGGCATTGTTGAAAATAAATTTTTAAATGAAATACTACAAATTGTACTACAACGGTTTTAAACTACGGATAAAAATTCAGAGTAAGGTCACCAATATTCTCAATTAAATGTATTATAATAAATGGCGGAATTTGGCAAGTTCGCCTAGGGCGCAAAAAAGTTTCGTGCCGTGCCTGGCTATCTGACCGTTGCGAGCATGCGTCGAGCAGTCACGATTCTATCTAAGCGCTCGCACCGTCGCGCATGCAAAGCGTTCCATCTCGCTCCCCCCTTCGGCCAGAAAGAAGCGAGAAACGAACACTCGGAATTAGAGCTCTGTACACGATACGGGCTCAACGCCGATCCCGACCAGCAAGCAAATACGGAGACAATACTGTAGTCCCCAAACCCATCCATAACTGAATCAAGGAAGATTCAAAGAATTATAACGCGACTGCAAATTGGCCACACAAAATACACACACCAATTCCTAATAACAAAAACGGAATAACCACTCTGTGACCACTGTAATTCTAGCCTAACTATTAAGCATTTAATGCAAGACTGTCCAGCGCTCAGAGACCTAAGGCAAAATGAAAAAATCCCATCCACAATCAAAGAATGGTTGAACAATAAGAAGCATATTGAGAATATAATATCCTTCCTTGAACAACTAAAAATAACCAAGGAAATATGAAGTAGGAGAGAGGAACATAATAGATAAAAACGACAATGTTAGCTCAACTAGGCAATACCCGCTATTCTCCATGTATACTGTAAATATTGTAACGGTGGTCGCTAATCGGTCTAATCTGATGCGACATTAAATAAATAAATAAATTAAAAAAAAAACAGTTTGATGATATACAAACATGACACAAATCAAATTTAGCCAACTTACCTTGCGTTTGAAACTGCATTTTGGTTGCAAGTCAATGGTACAACGATACATCTTTGTAAAAACACGTGGCATCTCAAATTTGGACAACTTACCTTGTTTGACACTCGCCAGGTTATAACTTCACTGTAAGCTGTCCAAATTTGGAGTAGATTGCATAGTGAAGATAGCGATTGACGAACGAAACGTGTATTAGTTCGTTTTGGCTGAAGGTGTGCGTGTACCGCGTATACGTATTATACCGATTTTATTGAATTTGTTCTTATTCGAAAGCTTATATGCGGTTTATATAAGAAAAATGCCTTTAAATTGAGAAAATATTGCAGGCCTGATGAGATATTAATAAAATAAGTTTCAGGTAAGGTTGGATTAGCCGGGTTGCGAGTAAAAGATACGCGGCAGCGACAGTTGACATATACAGGGTATTGAAATATGTTATTGGCGTCGAGACGGTGCCGCGTCTCATAGATATAAAATAAAAAATATCGCAATACATACTAAATATAAAATAATTATTAATATGTCCTTCAAACTTGTTTCTCCGATCTCGTCGACCCATTCCTTTCCCCTTTACGAATAACAAATATCTCGCCTTTCGGGCAAATAAATTTGTCTTCATACTTTACGATGTTATGGGGATGTTCCGGTCTAAAATTCGATTTTTTTTATTTCATTTTTCGAATGCTCAATCTTTTAGGAATACAGGTTTAAAAGGATTTGTTGAAATTCATAAAGTTGCCGAAGTTATAAGCACTTGAGTAGCGGCAAATGCATGGGTAACAGTAGATATCCTAAGCAGGTTCTGCATCAACGGAGGGCGAGGGGGTGAAGCGGGGCGAAGGGTACCGTACCGGGGGCGAGGGGGAAGCGGGTGGGGGAAGGCGACCCGTGGAGGTGGAGACGAGTAAGAGGTGCGGACAGCGACCCTGGAGCAGGTGGGGACGAGCGTCTGGAGGGGACGCGCGCTCCACACACACACACACACAGATCTACCTGTGGTCCAACGAGGATGGTTGTGTACCGCTACGCGTATCTAGCAACAAGCGGGATGGGAGACAAGCGAACGTGCTGCTGGTACAAGATCCAAAGGATTCGCAGCGGTATCATTTCGCGTGCAATCACAGTCTCACCCGCTTGATTTCCGGACAACTCAGCAAACACGAGCATCATGTATGCGTTTGTGATAGGTAAGCAAATAAGAGTAATAATCACAACAAAAAAAAAGTTCGAGTAATACGGAAGATGCGTTTACGATGTTTGTTTCGTATACGTTTCAGGTGTCTCAACATTTTCTCGTCGGCGGAGCGATTACAGCGGCACACTGCGGATTGTCTGCGCTTGAACGAGTGCGCCGTGCAATTGCCGTCCGAAGAGGAGAAACTGTTGCGGTTCCAGCATCCCGAACGCAAGGAATGCGTGCCGTTTGTCGTTTACGCCGACTTTGAATGCTTGCTGGAGAACATCGAGCAGCCAGCGATGGATCGTCGCCGCACGTACGCGTATCAACGCCACAGAGCTCACAGCGTGGGATACTACGTACATTGTTCCTACGTCCAGGCTTTGTGCGGATATCGTGCGTATCGCAGCGACACGGATTGTGTGCAGTGGTTCGTGCGTGAACTGCGGGAATTCGCGAACGTTGCGTACTCGTGTTTACGCGTCAAGAAACCAATGGCACCGTTAACGCGTCAAAAATGGCGGAGTTTTCACGAGGCGATAGCGTGTCACGTGTGCGGAAGACCCTTCGATCGAGGTGGGGACGATAGGAAAGTGCACGATCATTGTCACTCGACGGGCGAGTACAGGGGCGCGGCGCATAGATCGTGTAACTTGCGCTACCAACGGTCATGCACGATACCCGTGGTGTTTCACAACCTGTCCGGCTACGACGCGCACTTCGTTGTCGAGGAGTTGGCAGACGCGTTCGAGGGAAAGATCAGCTTCCTACCGATAACGAAAGAACAATACATATCGTTTATCATGGACGTGGGGGACCTCAAGGGTGAGCGCAAGGACTGGCGACGGACGGTGAAGTTCCGATTCGTCAATTCGTTCAAGTTCTTGGCAACGAGTCTGCAGAAACTTGCGTCGGATCTCAGGAAAGACTGACTGACGATTCTTCGACGCGAGTTCAAACATCTCCCTGACGAACAAGTCAATCTACTTACCAGATAGGGGATTTTTCCGTACGATTACGTGACGTCGTACGAGAAGTTGAACGACACACGACTACAGCCTCGTGACGCGTTCTACAATCGGTTGAACGATAATGGTGTATCGGAGTCCGATTACGCGCACCCAACGAACGTGTGGAACAGTTTTCGCATAAATACATTGGCGAGTACAGCGATTTATACTTGAAGACGGACGCGCTGTACTCGCGGACGTGTTCGAAAACTTTCGTATAGACTCTATCGTGAGCTACGAACTTGACCCCGTGCATTACTGTACGTTATCGGCGTTCACGTGGGACGCGATGTTGAGATACACGCGCGTCGAATTGGAACTGCTCACCGACGTGGACATGCTGTTGTTCGTGGTATACGCGGTGGCTTGAGCCAGTGCTCCCACAGGTACGCGCGCGCCAACAGCAAGTACCTGCCGACATCGATGTACGACGCGTCGCAACCATCAACGTACTTGATGTACTTCGATGTGAACAACCTGTACGGATGGGCGATGTCGCAGGCGATGCCGTACGACGGATTCATCACGCTGTACGTCGAGTAGTGGTTGATTTCGCGAGTCCGCTTTTCGTTTTCACTGGCACGGCCCACACGTATTTGCTGAACGTATCTGTAACGTCCCACGGGGACTCGAATCCGGTGTTACCGACCGTCGATAAAATAGAACTGTACTACATTACCGCACAGCCAACCTACGTTACCACGCACAAGCATTGTACATACTTTTATACATTAATATTAAACTAAGGAGATATTAGAGAAACAAATATTGTAGGAACGTTAGAAATAATTAAATATAAGTACTGACAAAAGCGCAAAACAAAATATTATATAATAAGCAAGAAAACCACGAAATAACAAATATCGAGTCACTGAGCATGCGCCAGCCCGCCAATTTTCTAGTATAAAAGGAGGCGCACGCAGCATAGCGCCAGTCAAGCTACATTCAAAACCACGCTCTTTAGTTGATGAATGTTCAGCCCTAGAGGAAGTTTAAGTTTCAACCAGTGAGATTCAGATCGCTCCGGAGACGGCAGCGACGGATCTCCAGTGTATAAAAGTTACTGGTGCACCTCTTTGGACTATCCATTCCAAAACTGTAGACCCTTGCTTTGGCAAAGGCGTCGAGATCGCTCCGGAAACGGCAGCGGCCGAGGCACTTGGTAAAAGCAAGGTCTGGTGGAGCATAAGACCAAAACTCTGTCAAAAGTAACGAGATCGCTCCGGAAACGGTAGCGGCTGTTCTTACTACAGACATTGCCAAGAGTACACGAGCTCGCTCCGGAAACGGCAGCAGCCGTGCTCTGCAATAGACTTATATAAATATATTAATACGTAGCCAAGTAGCATATATACATATATAAATAAAAAACCATAAAACATAAAAAAACATAATAACCTATATATAGTCGTAGTCGTAAGCAACATTATTATTCATTATTAGAAGTAAGTGTTGCTTGAATAAATCATTGTTACGTTTTAAGTTGGATTTTACTCCTTTACTCAATCAACGAACCCCCACCTATCCTATACTCGAGGGACGCCGTTCGCCTCTCGAGAACCTGTTAATATTAAGTCGTCCCCGGACAACCGAACGTTACATATCGATGATCGTGAGTATGTAGTTGTAGCCACGATTATGGGTCGCGTACGCGCGCATTTCCACCAAATCCGTCTGCCACAAATTGTCGTAGTCTCGAGTAACTACGCGTCTCCGCGGGAAATTTCGTCTAGCGGGAGCGTGCAGTTCGTCGACCAATTGTATTCGCTCCTTACTCGTACCCATAGCGGTGAGGACGGCGGCGGCATAGGTAACGTTCCACGACCAGCAGCAGATACTGTACCAGGCACTCGAAGCCCGTACGGTGATGGCGGGGTGTGTTGTCGCCAAAGTCGTTGCTTATCACCGCGTTTCTCTGTACTTACACGACCGGTGTCGTACGATCGTCGAATCTATCCTGCAAGTGCTGGAAGCATCGTTGCATCGTAATATTTAACGACTTTTCCAGGTCACGGATACGTTCGTCCACCGCGGTATTTATCGCAGTCGTCAAAGCGTCCAGTCGCTTCGTCGTCACTGCATACATATCTTCCTCCATAGTGTCGATGTGCCACCCGACGCATCTTGCGTTCCATCGCGTCGAACGTCGACCGATCGGTGCCCAGACACAGCGCGTTCTCCCGCACGTAATTCGCGATGTACAGATTAAGCGAGCGAATCGTCTCCACACGTTGATTGCTGTCGCCGGTAGCATTGGCGGTACTACCGTGCAAAGATGTGCCAAACTTGTTTACCGACATGCTGAGTGGACGGTGATCGCGAACGAGACTGACGCGTCGTCGCTACGACCGATCAATTTACGATGAGACCGGCTTCGCGAAGTTTCTCCACGATGGAGGCAATCTCGTTGCCGTGTCCGGTGTGTCCGGCGTCGCGCGAAGCCAAGAGCAATCGTAGTCTATCGACCAATTCGTTCGGATCGTCCGAGTACATGTAATCGATCGCGTTATCGGTGACCGTCATCGCGTCGTTTATGGGTAATCCGCGACCTTCGCGCGTGCTCCCGCCGACGTTGCGGTCTCCACCAATCAACGCCGACACGATCTTCCTGTACTTTTAGCCCTTGTTGCCTAGCGTGGGCTTGCTAGCCAAATGGCCCCGTCGACATCAAGATGTCGCGGTACGCTTGCTCGTTGGGCACTCGCATGAACATCAGTTCGTACAAACCTCGAGTACCCGCGTATCGCTTGCCCTTCACGATAACGTCGTCGTTCTCGTCGATAGTGAGCACAGAATCACCGATCATCAGCTGTTCGTCGTCACCGAGGCACACGCGTACGACTGGCACAGATAAAAGCAATCCACTTTCGCGTGCCTACCCATGGAGAAGTATTCGCGGATCGCGGTCTATTCGTCGCACGCCACGTCGTCGAACACGAAGATCGAATCAGGCAGAGCGTCTCTCGGCGGTGTCCGAGTAGGGAAAGGGACAACACCCGCTCCTGGTACCGATACTTTGGCTGTCCCAACGATTTCGAGTACACGTACACGTTCTCGAAGCGCAGTCCGTTCAGACTCTCCAGTAGGCTGAGAAGCACGTTCGTTTTCCCGCACCCGGACGGACTGCAGATCATGGCTCGCACACTGTTCGGCAACAACGAACCGTGCCTACGCAAACGACTCTCGTCCCACGTCGAATCCTCCACCGTCCTGTTCGCGGTCACGCGAATAGCGTTCGGTTGTTTCGCGAATCGCATGTTCTCTCCCTCTCTCTCTCTCTCTCTCTCTCTCTCTCTCTCTCTCGCATCCGCCGAAACAGTAACACCACTGCTATTTATACCCGCGACACCTGTCGAACGACTCAGATTCGTAACGCTCCTTGACCCGATCGCTATCGAAGAACCGTCGACTTACGACTGTCCTTGGATCCCCGTGTATCCGCATTTTCACGTGCATGATTACGGTAACGCATAGACCAACTACAACGAAGAAGAAGAAGAAGACAGGATCGGGACTGGTGAACGGTATCATAAACCGTTTACCGATATAGCTACACATTCCGGGGTATCAGTTCTGCGGACCGGGGACGCGGTTGCTGAAACGATGGCTCGCGGCGAAGAAGGTATAAATCCGCTGAACGCCGCTTGTCGAGAGCACGATATCACGTACTCTCGTCGAAAGGATTTGGAGGGACGACACGAGGCGGATCGCGCGTTAGCCGAACGAGCGCGAGAACGAGTGTTCGCGAACGACGTGACTTTCGGTGAAAAAGCAGCGGCGACCGGGCTGTGGGCAGCGATGAAATCTAAGACTAAACTCGGTATGGGTATGAGACGACGAATAAGAACTACGAGACGGAAACGCAAGTCCATAGGATAACGCCGACGTGTAGCCTACCGGTAGCGAAACGCGGAGGCTTTCTTCCGCTTCTTCTGTCCGCTCTGTCAGCTATCGGGGCATTACCCGGTGGAGCGGCGGGCATCGCCAAAGCGGTCAACGACGCGAAGGCCGCGCGAAAACAGCTGGAAGAAACGGTGCGTCATAATCGAGCGTTGGAAGGGCGAGGAATGCATCTGGCACCGTACAAGCGCGGCACCGGCATGAACCTGAGACAACGCCGGCCGAGGACAAAAGAACTGCTCACAGTCAATAATTTTCCCACCAATAGATTTGAGCGACGGACAGTACGAACTAGGATTCGTAGACTTGGATACGTTTTACACGATACCGTACATCGACTCGAGCAACGATACATTCTACTTCGTCACGAACAACGAGAATACCGCTATCCCCAGCGTCGATGCCGCTCGCGAATCCATCACGATTCCCCCACGGTTCCTATGAATTAGACGCAATCGCCAAGCACTTGAGGCGTCGACTGCTCGAACGATATCTTCGAAAACGGGGTACCAATGAGAACGACGACGACGACGCCGACGACAAGTATCCGCTAGTGCTACGACCTAACAACAACACCATGAAAAGCGAACTGTACTGCTCGTTCTTCGTGGACTTTACGCAATCGAATAACGTGGGATCGTCGCTGAGATTTACCCCGACGTGTACGCTAATGCCGAGAATCTGGTACGAGTCGTACGTACCCGTGAACATCATAACCGTTAACGTGATCAGAGTAACGTGCAACGTCACTACCGGTGCGTACAGCAACGACAAACCGGTACATACGATTCACGAATTTTCACCTCGCGTGCCTCCGGGATATAAGATATCGGAAACTCCGCAACACATCATTTACCTGCCGATCGTTGCACGAGCGATACACGATCTAACGGTACGCATCGTCGATCATTACGATTGTCCTATAGATTTTCGCGGAGAGGAAATAACTATTCGCTTGCACGTGCAACGACGTTCGCGCGATACGATAACGTGAGTGCATACATATGTAGCATGTTGGTGTTCGATCACACGTACGACTCATCATCATCATCATCGTTCACCGCTGCTATCGCTCCTCCTCTTCCGGTCTCTGTAACGCATTCTCGTCGAGACGAAACACCTTCACCAACACAGATAAAGACAGGGAACGGAACACGAGGAAGAAGCAGAAGAAGAAGAAGCTACAAACCGTTGACTCATCGAAACGCGCGTTTCCTACAAACCCTGGGGTTCGTCGTAACGTACTAATACACACATGTATAACACGATGTATACCATACTAGACGTGACGAGTTCACCGACTTTCGACGATCGTATCGCGAAGATCGAGGTGCACTCTTACAATCGGTACGCCAACACAACGCTCGACAATAACGATGAGATAAGAATACCCGTTCAGCAACAAGATGTGTACACGCTCCCGTGCGAAAATTATCTCTACGCCGAAGGACGCGTCTCTGTGATGGCAACCGCTGCGACGGAACAGGAGGCGAAAGCTGCGAGAGTTCTTCTGGACAACAACTGCGTCGCGTTCATGTTCCACGAGATTCGCTACGAATTGAACGGAGTGGAGATCGATCGTTCCAGGAATCCAGGAATCACATCCGCGTTGAAACATTACGCGTCGTTGTCCATCGACAGGAGCAGAGCGTTGATGAACGCCAGTTGGACCATACCATGGCACACGACCGCGACATTTTTAGTAGCGTATCGTTCAATTTCTGCGTACCCATGAACGGTTTACTGGGATTCTGCGAAGATTACAAACGCATCGTGGTGAACGAGCGATACGAGTTGATCCTGATTCGCGCGCGACTCGATACGAACGTGCTGTACGCGGCCTTCCTAAACCTCGCGGTAATACCGAAACTGGAGATATGCAAGCTACAATAGCGTATGCCGCACGTCGCGTTAGAAGACACTCACAAACTGTCGATGCTACGTCTCCTGCAGACAGATCGACCGACCGCGCTGAGTTTCCGATCGTGGGACCTGTACGAGTATCCGATGCTGCAAAAGACTACGAAACACACGTGGACCTTGAAAGCCTCGTCGCAGATCGTGAAACCGCGATACGTGATATTCGCTATGCAAACCGATCGAATGAATAATCTCCAGAAAAGCGCGAGCAGATTCGATGTGCGCAAACTCGCGGCTCCATATCAAAACTACACAGTACAAAACTACACATGCAATTTAGGACACATCAGAACAGTGCACAGAAAGTAGTGCACATGCAATTTAAAGCACATTAAAATTATAGTGTACATACAATTTAGAACACATGCAATTTAGGACACATACAATTTAGTACACATGCGATTTAGGACACATACAATTTAGGACACATACAATTTAGGACACATACATTTTAGGACACATGCAATATAGGACACATGCGATTTAAAACACATGCGATTTGCAGTGCACATACAATTTAGAACACATGCGACTTAGGACACATGCGATTTAGGACACATACAATTTAGAACACATGCGAATTATCATGGGCATAGCTAGGATTGCATTCGGGGAGGGGGGCCTAAAGCCCCTCTCATTTGGGGGGGGGGGGGGATAAAAGACTCCTTCGGCTTCCAATTCGGCCATTTGTGCACTGAATTTTTAATTTATGTACTTATGTAGGAACCAATATAACCCGGGGTCGTGTAATGCGGAATTAGGTCAGAATTGAATTTATTTCTATTTTATAATAAACTAATTTAATTTTGGATGAACGTTTAAATTATTTTTTTTCCGATCAGGGGACAAGTGAAGACTACGCCCATGTGATTTATAGTGCACATACAATTTAGGACACATGCGATTTAGGACACATACAATTTAGGACACATACATTTTAGGACACATGCAATATAGGACACATGCGATTTAAAACACATGCGATTTGCAGTGCACATACAATTTAGAACACATGCGACTTAGGACACATGCGATTTAGGACACATACAATTTAGAACACATGCGAATTATCATGGGCATAGCTAGGATTGCATTCGGGGAGGGGGGCCTAAAGCCCCTCTCATTTGGGGGGGGGGGGGGATAAAAGACTCCTTCGGCTTCCAATTCGGCCATTTGTGCACTGAATTTTTAATTTATGTACTTATGTAGGAACCAATATAACCCGGGGTCGTGTAATGCGGAATTAGGTCAGAATTGAATTTATTTCTATTTTATAATAAACTAATTTAATTTTGGATGAACGTTTAAATTATTTTTTTTCCGATCAGGGGACAAGTGAAGACTACGCCCATGTGATTTATAGTGCACATACAATTTAGGACACATGCGATTTAGGACACATACAATTTAGGACACATACATTTTAGGACACATGCAATATAGGACACATGCGATTTAAAACACATGCGATTTGCAGTGCACATACAATTTAGAACACATGCGACTTAGGACACATGCGATTTAGGACACATACAATTTAGAACACATGCGAATTATCATGGGCATAGCTAGGATTGCATTCGGGGAGGGGGGCCTAAAGCCCCTCTCATTTGGGGGGGGGGGGGATAAAAGACTCCTTCGGCTTCCAATTCGGCCATTTGTGCACTGAATTTTTAATTTATGTACTTATGTAGGAACCAATATAACCCGGGGTCGTGTAATGCGGAATTAGGTCAGAATTGAATTTATTTCTATTTTATAATAAACTAATTTAATTTTGGATGAACGTTTAAATTATTTTTTTTCCGATCAGGGGACAAGTGAAGACTACGCCCATGCGATTTATAGTGCACATACAATTTAGGACACATGCGATTTAGGACTAGGTCCGGCGGAACCCATTATGCAGGTAATGCAAGGCATAAGGGCGCCAGTCGAAGGGGGCGCTAAAAACTATATCGCAGCCTTAATAATAAAGAAATCCAACTCTCATATAAACAAAATGTAAACGTAATTCTTTTTTAATTGTACATACCTCGTAAAGGCAAAACATATTAAATAGAAAGCAGGAGCAAAAATTTTCTTGCATAAAGGCGGCAACCATCCTTGTGCCGGGCCTGTGTACAGCAAAACAGCATACACACAAAATTCGAAACACATTTAAATGTTACAAACGATGATCACAGTTTGGTAATAAACAATTTGGAAAGTAGCAACATGGAAAAGGAGCAATGTGAATTAAACGCATTTATTTAATAAATTATGACACGACGAGCGTGTGAACAGTTTCAACTTTCCGCTATAGATTCGCAAGCATAGTCTAGCGCTGTTCCTGACCCTGGTGGCCATAGGGTGGTCATAAATTGGTTAGTCGCATTTTTACATTGATTGATTTCGCACGCAATACCATGGAATAATCCACCTTTAGCACTAACCATTTATTAACTAATATTCGTCATTTTTGCTTTGAAGCAACAGTTTAATATTAATATTGTTGCTATATATATGACTCGCTAATGATATGCAATTCATTTATTTTTTATAAAATGTAGATGTATCAACGTGTGGAGTCCTCTAAGCGCGGGGCTCGGAACAAGTGGATATCCTATCCGGTGCCAAGGGCGGTGCTGATTATTAATTATTATAATTTTATGCCATACTAAAATATGATTGATATAAGATCTTTGGATTCTTAGTGGAAGGAGATCAGTTTCCCTGATGGAATAGTTAGATGTAGCATGTTCTAAAAATTCTCACGGCCCATCGGTACCTTAACATTTCGTAATAATGTTCAGTTTGTCTTCACTATAGTTATTCGGTGCCGTCGCTGAAGGTTAAAACGATGTATTGCACATGGTTGTACAGATCGCGTATTATAATTTTGCCTCCCAGCGGCCACTGTGCAAGCCGTGCGTGCATACATTGTAGTACCATACAAAGTAAGAAGATAGCGTGATTCTCGAGTCCAACCGTTGGCGTTCTTTTAATTCGATTCAAAAATCATTTCGGTAGCAATGGTAGGTAGTATTAATGTTAGGTAGTATTACGCATAAATGCGTCGCGTTACAATAAAATTTCGATTCGAAAATCGTACATAATTAGAAAAAATGTTACCTCCGAATAACTACGTAGTTATTCGGTGGTAAAATTTGTGCGAAATACTATGTAACTTGCTACCGAAATATAGCAACATTATTAATATTAAACTGTTGCTTCAAAGCAAAAATGACGAATATTAGTTAATAAATGATTAGTGCTTAAGGTGTATTATTCCATGGTATTGCGTGCAAAACCAATCAATGTAAAAATGCGACTAACCAATTTATGACCACCCTATGACCACCAGGGTCAGGAACAGCGCTAGACTATGCTTGCGAATCTATAGCGGAAAGTTGAAACTGTTCACACGCTCGTCGTGTCATAATTTATTAAATAAATGCGTTTAATTCATATTGCTCCTTTTCCATGTTGCTACTTTTCGAATTGTTTATTACCAAACTGTGATCATCGTTTGTAACATTTAAATGTGTTTCGAATTTTGTGTGTATGCTGTTTTGCTGTACACAGGCCTGGCACGAGGATGGTTGGCGCCTTTATGCAAGAAAATTTTTTATGCTCTCAAATTTTTGCTCCAGTTTTCTATTTAATATGTTTTGCTTTTAAGTGGTATGTACAATTAAAAAAGAATTACGTTTACATTTTGTTTATATGAGAGTTGGATTCCTTTATTATTAAGTCTGCGATATAGTTTTTAACGCCCCCTTCGACTGGCGCCCTTATGCATTGCATTACCTGCATAATGGGTTCCGCCGGACCTAGTCCTAAATCGCATGTGTCCTAAATTGTATGTGCACTATAAATCGCATGGGCGTAGTCTTTACTTGCCTCCTGATCGGAAAAAAATAATTTAAACGTTCATCCAAAATTAAATTAGTTTATTATAAAATAGAAATAAATTCAATTGTGACCTAATTCCGCATTACACGACCCCGGTTATATTGGTTCCTACATAAGTACATAAATTAAAAATTCAGTGCACAAATGGCCGAATTGGAAGCCGAAGGAGTCTTTTAAAAAAAATGAGAGGGGCTTTAGGCCCCCCTCCCCGAATGCAATCCTAGCTATGCCCATGATAAATCGCATGTGTTCTGAATTGTATGTGTCCTAAATTGTATGTGTCCTAAGTTGTATGTGTCCTAAATCGCATGTGTTCTAAATTGTATGTGCACTGCAAATCGCATGTGTTTTAAATCGCATGTGTCCTAAATGGCATGTGTCCTAAAATGTATGTGTCCTAAATTGCATGTGTCCTAAATCGCATGTGTACTAAATTGTATGTGTCCTAAATTGCATGTGTCCTAAATTGTATGTACACTGTAATTTTAATGTGCTTTAAATTGCATGTGCACTACTTTCTGTGCACTGTTCTGATGTGTCCTAAATTGCATGTGTAGTTTTGTACTGTGTAGTTTTGATATGGAGCCAAACTCGCGAACGTACGATTGTTTCTGAATTCCGAGACGTATCCATACGACGACGGGAACCTGGATTTCGACAAATATAAATACGCGACCCTGTACGATATGTATGCGAAATTTTCCCGGTCGTACTACGGCCACGGCGAACCGTTGCTGAACACGATCGAATTTTTTCGATACGCCCCTATCGCGATCATAGATTGTTCTCGACAGAACGAGTCGATGAAGAGCGCAACGGTGGACGTACGAATCGACTACGAGTGCAGAGGTAACGTGCCCGCTAATACCACCGCGTATTTTCTGCTCATACACGATCGTATAGTCCAATACAGCCCATTGACGAACGTGGTGCGCAAAATCACATGAGTCCAACGACTACGTCTATGACTACGTCTATGACTACTATACCGATGAGGATACTCGCAAACAAATAGTCGATAACAAATCTAACGAACCAGGAGCCTCCTCCTCTTCCCGATGTCTACGTGGAAACTTCTGCTGCAGCAAGAACTGGAGATATTTCAGCGATTCCGTACCGACGCAACTCCATCGCCTCAAGATCCTATCGTCGTCGATCATTTACGCATCGACTTCACGCAAATCAACGGTCAACGAATTGTCAAATTATCGGATAGCACTTCCACCATATACATGACCGAACCTAAGATACGCCAAATGTTTAAATGCAATCGCTGCATCGGTCATACGTTCTCGTGGTTGTCGGAAATTCTGAACTCTGTAAGCAGCAAATGCGCGTTCTTTGTCGCCATTATACGCGCCGCTACGACACCGACCGCGAACTATGAAAAACTTATTTCCGAAAGCGAACACTTTGATCCACATTCTTTGTTGGATTGCGAACTATTAGCGTTAGGCTTGCATTTGATGATAGACGCTGCTCGCAGCGTATCATAATACTGTGTACATGTCTATTTCTTTTACTAATAAATACAACACTATTTCATACGAATACCTATATTGTCTACTACCTTACACAATCCTTTCCTACCTGCGGTAGATGTACGTTCTCCCGAAACCTATGTCATGTTCTTTCGACCTTCAGTTCTTACATTAGGTATGTTAAGATCTCGAAACATCTATACCTCTTCTTACGTATTTCGATGAATCCCATAAGTTGCGCAATATCACAACATATATCGCCGCTTTCGAGAGAACAGCATGATACCTAGTACTCGGAACCATACTTTGACGCAGTATTTCCTCTCTCGCACCGAATATGTTTTCGATACTCATGTCTAGCCCAATGGACTCCCGACAACAGTATTCAATACCATCGCATTATTCTCGTAAACAACATATTCTGCTGCAACGTGATCGCTTGTAAGCATATGCATATTCTTCTCGAAAGTTTACCTGCACTCATTAGAGCGAACAGATGCGCACCGATGCTGAGTATTATTCCTGGAAATCAAGCTTCCATCGTTACGGTGATATGTTTTTAGCGCGCTTAACTCGCCAGTCACCTTACATCTTCTAAAAGTCGTGCCGCCGTATTTTTTTCTGATCTCCGACTGAAAGAGAGAGAGAGAGAGAGAGAGAGATACGAAAATATCGTAGATACCTCTCTCGCACTTCTTGTTCGAACGTCACCGCTGTCGACTTTGAATTTCGCGGTTCCCAGATAGTGCGCACCGATGCTGCTGCGCATTATTCTCGGATTACGCGATACGAAAATGCAGGTTACGCGTCGTACCTCGGTATTCTCGGAACTTAACCTTCGCTATCTCTATGTTTTGACTATGGTCCTAAAGAGGAATAGCAACAGAGAGATACACGAAAATATCGTACCTCTCTCTCGCTCCTTCTTCAAACGTCGCCGCTATCGGGTTGCGATCTGACCTTGGGGCGATAAGAGGGTTGCGGATCGCTTCCTATGAGGCGTGACGAGTCATCGGTGGTACCCCCTCCCCCTCCCGCGCGCGTGTGTGTGTGTGGAGCGAGCGAGCGAGCGCGCGTTCCCCCTCCACCTGCTCCCAGGTCCTGGCCCCCCTCCAGACGCTCGTCCCCACATGCTCCAGGGTCGCGATCCCCCACACGCTTCCCCCTCGCCCACGGTACGGTACCCCTCGCCCCGCTTCACCCCCTCGCCATCCGTTGATCCAGAACCCGCTTAGGATATCTACTGGTAACACCCGGCCACTCGGTACTCACGTCAAATTTTAAACGCGTTTTTCTCGAAAGTATTATTATCCGATTCAACTGAATTTTTTTCATGGTTGAGAATATACCTCTGGCTCGTGGATAGCCCAGTAAAATTTTAAACAAAATTATAGGGAAAATATAGGGAAAAAGTGATTTCAATCTTCAAGTGTCGTTATTTTCTCAAAAAAATGTAATTTTTGTAATTTATTGTATAGTCCGCGAGCGAGTTTCATGTCCTTGTTACGTATGTGAAATTTTCCCATACGCCGCTCTCAACCATTTTTCGAGCTCGCGTCTGCGAAGGGAAAACGCCCTAAAATCCTTTCGCTTAACACACACCAATAATGGGGGTCAGGATCCCGACCAGCTGGATCACGACCGTGGGAACGGGAGTGACACGACGACGACCCCGAAGGATTTCCTTATATGGAGATTCCTAACAAATCCCCACTCACTTTGGGACTATATAAACCCTCTGGTTTCAACCCTCTTTGGTTCTAAACTATACAGTCGCGCGTAGAGTTACATCGTGTCACGCTCGTACAGAGTTAGTATAGTAGATATTAGTATATCCCTATATACGTAGTATATTCGTAGTATATATAGTAGTATGCCCCTATATACGTAGGATATACTTGGTATATCCCTTTCCTCTACAGGGTGTTCCAAAAATGCTGCGGTTCCTTGCAGGGGATGATTCAGGGGGTGATTGGAAACAACTTTTTCCTTTACGAAAATGCTCTCCGAGGTTTGGTTAACGAGATAATAACAAAACGATCCAACCAATCAGAACGCGCGCTTTCCGCCCGAGCTCCTGCGGTAGCGTTGGTAACGCGGTAGGCGACTGCGCTTGTGTTACGACTGTACGAACAAGCAAGTCGGCATGTATCATAGGAAACCGCGTTACAGTTTTTTTTTAAAGCAGAATCTTAAATAATAATTATTTGAAGTGAGAGGACAAGAAATACGTAAATTTCGTTTTCAAATAACACATAAACGAAAAGGTAATGCAACAGAAAATGTACGATAAGTGATCGTCATTCCTTATTGAGGTAAAAATCCGTAGTTTAATAACGGCCAATGCAACTAAATTTAAAAAATAATATTAGGTGTATGAACAAATTCTTTCCGACTGGATTTCCATAATCAGTAGGTATAAAGCTACCGAATTTTCATCGCAGTGGTATTCGTAAGCTGCCAGAAAAATGGCAAAAGGTAATTAACAATAATGGAAATTATTTCGATGATTGAGTTGTTTTCATTTTTTTTAAATCAAACTGTTATTGTACCCTAAAATCGGAAAGAATTTATTTCTACACCTAATAATCACCAAGAAATTAAATAAATCTCACCCATTCGGACATTCCTTTCCTTCCTTTTCGGAAACCTGTGTCACTGGGTCACTGTACCGATCCTGGTCATCGTTGGACGAAAAGATTTATGGTAGGGAAGCGCCCAGTGCTCAGCTGATCGTAGGTACATACGACACCACCCAAAGTAAAGGATCGCAACGTCAAGTGCATTCGGATTAATGTACCGAATATTCACTTCACTACACGGCTACTAACACTAATCACTTCATTTATTTTTCATGCAACGTGTTGTTCCTACGTTATAAAAAATTTTGGAAATGAATTTTCACTTGGCGTTAGGAGTCGTGGGTATTCCGTTGCAAATACTCGCGCAGCAGCACTTGCGTCTCCGTTGTTCGGGGGGTACATCCTAGAACATCGCGTATTACTTTTGAGCAGAGAACATTTCTGCAACGTGATTGCTAGCTGACTGACAAGATTTTTTCCAAGCAACTTCCTCTACCCCCAAGTAGCTCCTCCCGTTCCATTATGAGCTAACCCCCAACAGGACAAGAGGTTTTACGTAAAAAGAAGCCATCGCATTTCCGAAACACACGTGCTTTGCAGAAGTGCAACGAACGAACCATCGAAGACTTTCACAAAAGCCCGCGCTCCGTCCTTTTCCTGCCAATATACCCATTGCTTCGAGATAGAAAGCAGACACCACGTGTTTAGGTTCGAAAGGGTCCGAAGAGAAGAGAAACTGAAAGTCTTCGAATTGCCATAAAGAAAAAAATCCTGTTTCCTGTTTCCCTTTTCCAATACCCTGAGTTCACGTCTGCTACGAGGCGGAATCAACTAAGCCATAAATTACCGAAACCGGTAGGAAATCGTTCTTTACCGCCGACTCGTGGGACAATACGGTCATAAACCGCGACTCTGGCGAAATGCTCTGGCCGATCAGCCTATTTAATTTTGGGGAACTAGAATTTAAAAAGTATAATCGAACATCAATACGCCTCGCGGAGAGACACAGGAAGTAAAGTGGTAGTCCGCTGACTTCGCGTGGTCCCGCCTGCGTCGCCCTCCCTACAAATTCGAAACAGATCCCTTATCTCCCGAGTATTTCGCCAGGGTCACGGTTTATGAACATATTGTCCCGCTAGTCGGCGATAGAGGACGGTTTCCTACAGTTTTGGATAATTTATGACTTAATTGATTCCGGTTCGTAGCAGACGTGAACTCAGGCATTGGAAAAGGGAAACAGGAAACAGGATTTTTTTCTCTATAGCAACTCGAAGACTTTCAGTTTCTCTTCCCTTCGGACCTTTTCGAAACGATACACGTGGTGTCTGTTTTCTATCTCGAAGCAATGGGTACATTGGGAATAAAAGGACGGAGCGCGGGTTTTTGTGAAAGTCCACGATGGTTCGTCCGTCTATTGCACTTCTGCAAAGCACGTGTGTTTCGAAAATGTGATGGCTTCCTTTTACCTAAAACATCTTGTCATTGTGGGGGTTAACTCATAATGGAAAGAGAGAAGCTACTTGGGGGTAGAGGAAGTTGCTTGGAAAAAATCTTGTTAGTCAGTTAGCAATCACGTCACAGAAACGTTCTCTGCTCAAAAGTATTACGCGATGTTCTGGGTGTACCTCCCGAACAACGGAGACGCAAGTGCTGCTGCGTGAGTATTTGCATAAGGAATGACGATCACTTATCGTACATTTTCTGTTGCATTACATTTTCGTTTATGCGTTATTTGAAAACGAAATTTACGTATTTCTTGTCCTCTCACTTCAAATAATTATTATTTAAGATTCTGCTTTAAAAAAAAACTGTTACGCGGTTTCCTTTGATACATGCCGATTTGCTTGTTCGCACATTCGTAGTACAAGCGCAGTCGCCTACCGCGTTTTCTGATTGGTCGGAGCTTTTTGTTATTATCTCGTTAATCAAACCTCGGAGAGCATTTTCGTAAAAGAAAAAGTTGTATGCAATCACCCTCTGAGTCACCCCCTTCAAGACACCGCAGCATTTCTGGAACACCCTGTATACACATACACACATGAATAAATATAAAAGTTTTCATATACTAACATATACATATCGGAAGGACATGTTCTAAATTATACTCCAGTATTTTTTCTTCAATAAAAACCATTTTTAACCGACTGCAATTACAAAAGGTCTAAATATTATAGCGACATCCACAAAAACTTTCGTGTTAATTATCAAGATTGGCGGTGCCGACTTGTCAAAGATCGTGAGCGCGCATAGAAAAAAAAATATTGGTGCACCGATATTTTCGGTGCTGGCCTTTCGTCGTTGTTTTGTTTGCATTGACCTTTTGTAGTTGCAGGACATTTGTAATTGCAGACGGTATCTCGTGATACGCCCTAATCAAAATTGAGCATACACATACTGAGCAGCCTGAGCGCGCACAAATGACGCATGCGAAGGGATCGAAAGTGCCATTGTGTCTTTCTTCACCAACTTCTGTGCTCAACTTAGCCCACTCCGCAGTCGTAAAGATGGTGTCATATTCACTGAGGGAAGCTCCCCCCTTGTTTCATAATTATATTAAAACTACAATTACTTTCATGCATATGAAAAAGATGTCACCAATATAGCAATTAAAAAGTATTGTCCACTGTCAATACGCCACCTGCAAGCTGGAGGGACGCGGGGAGAATAGGGGTTGCCCGCTGACTGCGCGTATTCCCGCCTGCGTCGTCTTCCCTTCAAATTGAAGACGGATCCCATATCTTTCGAGTAATCACGCGCTCCAATATCAAAACACAAACAGCCACAGGCGTATGCACTGCAAGAAAGGGTGAGGCGTAGGGGGGAGATTATATTATGACCAATCTGACCTGCATTTGTTGCAGACGCAACGTTTTCACCTCTTCATAGTAATATTTTCTGTTTATGACCCACCTTTTCTCGCAGCGCATATGTCAGTGCGCCCTTTTGTTTTGATATTGTAGCGCGTGTTTACAATGAATAGATAAGGGATCAGTCTCCAATTGGAAGGAAGACGTCACAGGCGGGATCACGCGCAGTCAGCGGACACCTCATTTTCTACTTGCGTCCGTCCACGAGATGTATTGCTGTCCCCCGCGAGTAATCTCATGTGATTTTTTAACACAACAGCGAGTCGGCCAGGTTGTATGAATTAAGAACAATGAAGGTGTAGTGAAGAAAAGAAAGACAAATTATTCAGCAAAATAGAGCTTTAAAGTCTATCATATGGTAATTGCATTATTATTATTCAAAATGTAATTTTTAAATTTTTGATTATCTGTTTATGACAATATTAGCAATGGATTAAATTTATTCACATAGATCTATCCTTCACAATTAAAAAAAAAGAGACGCAAGTCTATACCTTCAATAAATTAGATCATTAAAATTAATTTCTGTAGGCAGGTTTCGCAAAAATCACCGAAAGCAGGTACCTTGAAGATTTGTATTTTTTAAACAATTTCTAATCTGCAAAAATGAAGACTTAACCCTCCCTAATTTCATATGGACTACCATATATGTATTTCAATATCATGAAAATCCGAGACATCGAGGATTTTAGAAAAGTATCACATCTGCCTCTATCTTCCACGCTGAACACAATACACTCCAAACTCCCTTTGATGTGTGGAAGAAAACCGACAACTGTCGGCTCAGGCCATATGCCTTCGTCGGCATTCGCGAGTCGGGGCTCATGCGCTGCTTCACCATGAATGACACGTCCACACTGGCATATGCGTTCACACTCACCCTTTCTGACGTAGATTCGTGCGGCCCTGGCTACCGTTTCACCCGTCTACATCAGAATATTGCTGCGCGCTCAGCCTGCTCAGCGTATACTCATTCAGGTCTGGACCTGGCTTTAGATGCGTTGTTCTGTTTTACGGGAACAAAGGGGGGCTCAGAGTGAGGCGAAAATTTAACGGTTTTTCATTACCAGGCATTTGCTTACCTCCGACGCGGTTTGGAGAACATTTGTCTGCCAGATGTCTAATAGGCGGCAATCGATATCGTGCCATTTTTTTGGACACTTCGACCGTCTTCGCTCTGAGAAAATCCGTTTATTGCTCTGTCAGCGGGTGGTATACAGTAACTTCGAACCAGTACATATCACCGACGATTGCTGACACGCGGGACAATACGCTCATAAACCGCGACCCTGGCGACACGCATCGACCGATCAACCTGGCGAGGTTTGGTAGCCAGATGTCCGGTTTTTCCTCCGCTACGTCACCAAAAGGAGACGGTGCCTCCTCCACCACCGAAGTCACAGAGGGAAGCTTCCCCCTCTTCAAGGAAAGCGGAACCAATCAGGCATTTTGGCGCCTCCCAATTTTCGATGTCTTGTCTACCTTTGACATCGAAAAGGTAGAGAAGGCAGAATTCATTCAGCTTTCTACAAGCGACGTTCTTCAGCTTGATCGGGCCATCGCTCGGACCACAAGCACGAACAGAGCAACTTCTCATTTTTTGATCATCGTGCGGATCAGAGTCTACTTTCAATGTAATAGAATAACTTAAACAGTCACCTAATATTAGTTGGGCGGGTAATATTAGATCGGCTGGCTACACGCGTACCACAAGGTGAATCGGGCCTTATAACCCCGAAAGAAATTACGAATTTTTAGTAAGTTTAAACTTAGTGAGCAGCGAATCAGTGAAACATGTGCACGCGTGACGAAGTTAGAACAGAATTTATAATTTATTGGGACTTATAAGAAGATCTCCGGTGCGTGTATGAGTTTCTGAGACAGAATTTAGCTGGCTATAAGGTACGTATGGTATTTTATACTTTTGTAAATATTATTTCGGGCAGTGTTCATATGATTGTCGTGAGATTAAAAGGGGCATGATGGGGTAATGAAAATGAGAGTAACCCTATCATGCCCCTCACAAACCTAGAAATAAAAATCAAAGTCTCGCATTGTTCCAGGATGGTTAGAAACTACATACGGAAGAGGGACCGAGGAAAATGATACTTCTTTTCTATTAATTAGTCCAAACGAACTGATTCCCTTGTGGAAAGATGAATAAGCTGCCAAATAAGTGGCAAATGAGCTCATTTCTTCTGTGTTGATGTACGAGATGAGGACAACGAAGCCATACATGTGTGTCTCCTCTGTCAACCCAATAAATAATTACTTTGTATATATATACTTTATTTATATTGGTTTTTAATTGCCCCACGGGTGGGGTAAGATGGGGAGAAACGACTTTTTCTGAAATTTTTTAGTTATTCTATTGGAACCTGTAAAACATAGGTTGATTCACAGTTAAACTGAAAGACTTATTACCAAAGAATGGTTCAGACATAAAATTGATTAGTTGATTATGAAAATCCGTGTTTTCTTCATCATCAAACCTTAAGGGGTTATACCCGTTTGAACCTTCGGAAAATGTGTACATATTGTGGATTCTTTTACAAGTCAACGGCTTGATGAAGATTTCCCGTGTTTTACTATGTTTACATAATATAATGAACTACTTATAAAAAAAGTTTCATTTAAAAAACTATTGTTTTTCGGAAGTTATGGATACATGTCCGAAAGTCTCTCGATTTTAGACGGCTAAACGGTGGGCGTAAAAACAGCTGTATGTCGTGTCTGAATTAAAAAACAATAAAATCTTCTTATAAAGTATGTCAATAGCTATCGTCCATCGTGGTCAATTTTGAAAATTTTGAAAAATAAAGAAATGGTGAGAGATCAAACGTAAAGTTACATTTTTCTCAGAGAAAATGCCACCTTTTTTCTTTATAAATAATAAACGAGGAATCGGAATAAAAAAGCCCTCGATGGACAATGTGGAATTTTGTTACAATTCTGCATGCAAAATTGGAAGTGAATTGGTTGAACGTAGTGTGAGTTTTTAGCCCCACCGTTTATCCATCTAAAATCGGGAGACTTTCGGATATGTATCCATAAATTCCGAAAAACAATATTTTTTTAACTGAAACTTTTTTTTAAGTAGTTGTAAACATAGTAGAACACGGGAAATCTTCATAAATCCCATGACTTATAAACAAATCCACAAATTTTACTCATTTTCCAGGGGTTTAAATGGGTATACCCCCTTTACTACCCCGTCTTGCCCCACCTTCCCCTATCTTATTTCTTTAAGATATCAAACCATTTTAGAGATAATGACATTACGCTCAACAAAAAATGATTAAAAACCATATATTTTAGGCAACAGGAATGTAATGTCATCCTGAAGGAGCTGGAGGTGAGGGGCGTCTCTGTCACAATTATAAAGTTCATGACGTCCTACTTTGAAAAAGGAAAGATAACGGTCCACTCTGCAGGAGCAGGTGGACATGGCCATTTCAGCGGGGGTTCCACAGGGTTCGGTCCTTGGGCCATTTCTGTGGAACTTGGTATATGACGGAGTATGTGAAAGCTGTAGCATATGCTGACGACCTCGCTCTCCTCTTTTCGGCCAAGGAGGAGGACCAGCTAGAGGCAATGATGAGGGACACCATCGATACCCTTGGCGAATTATTCAAGAAGACGGGCCTCAGGATAGCGGTCCAGAAAACGGAGGTCGTGTTTCTGACCGGGAAAATGGTGGAGGTGTTATGTAACGATACATAACCCATAACACCTGATGCAACGGACACCAGCAAGCTCAGCAAGATGCGCAATCAGAAGTAAACCGCATACGTTGCAAGGCCAAGATCGACAGGCGGAGACCATTAGGCCTCCCCCCGCGACCACCAAACCATGACCCCAAATATTGTATAAAAACCCACAACAAATCAATCAGTAATTCAATTGTAAAAGATCAGTACGCGATCACACCCGTGATCGCCCGTCGAGGTGTCAGCTCAAATAAACCTTTGTTAACCCTACGGTGAGTTCTAACTCTTCAACCGGCAACGATCCACTACCTCTCGGCTCGACCCGAGAATCCCGTTCCCGGCATCTTCACCCGAACTATCGGAGCCCGGCGAACGATCCGTTCGAGGACAACCGCGCAGTGCAGCCAGATTCTCGGAGAGAATCTCCACACCGGCTAACCTCGCAACAGAGGACATGGAATCCCACCAGATTCTCGGGACCTCGGTCCCTACGAAAAAGAGCTGAATTATCTGGGGATTACGCTATACAAGCGCCGGAGATTTAAACCGCATCTCGAGAAGGAGGTACTCAGGGCAGAGAAGGTGGCGACTTATTGCGCTGCTCCCGAACACCAGGGGTCTTCCCGTCACTCGAGGAATCTTTACTACTCCGTATGGGAGAGTGTAGTGATGTATGGGGCCCCGGTGTGGGTGTCATCTTTCTACCTCTGGACGAACGAGAGAATGTTGAGGAGGGCCCAAAGAGGAGCCCTGATTAGAACGACCACGACTTACAGGACGGTGTCGTTTTCGGCGCTCACCGTGTTATCTGGGAGAATCTCGCTCAGCTTGAAGGCCAAAATGTGGAGGGAGGTAGTCCTTGCCGGGCAGGAAAACGCCAAAGACCCGCTGCTGAAGGGAAAAACCCAGGTGATTAAGGAAAGGCCTCCAGAGAGCCCTGGAGCATTGGCAGGAGGAGTGGAAGGGGTATGATTCCACCAATTGGACTCGCAGGATTGTCAGAAGAGCGGACACATTTGTTGCAAAGGAGGGCCCCGGGTTCACCATGGACTCATGCAGATCCTGACGGGGCATGGAGCCTTCGCGTCCTTCAGGAAAAGGATTGGGAAGTCCGAGAAGGATGGGTGCCAGGACTGACGGCGGGGGCGAGAGGGACGACGCAGAACACGTCCTTGTGAGTTGCCCTAGGTATGCGGCCGAGAGGGCGGAATTGACAGCGGCACTGGGGGGGGGGGGGGGGGCTGTGGAGACGAGCACAATAATTGCTCGCACCACCAGCTCTGAAGAGAAGTGGCGGGCCTAAGGACCTTTGCCGAAAAAGTTATGAAGGACAGAGGGGACAGGGAAAGGGAGGAAGAAAAGAAGGAGACGGCGGAGAGGATCCGCAGAATAAGAGAAGAGACGGCGAGAAAGGCCGCATTGATTAAGAGGAAAGACCGCAAGAGAAAAAGAAGACGGTTGAGTGGTGCCTAAGTGTCTTATGCTGGCCACAATGCGGATAGCTTTTGTATATATAATAGTTTTTAACTTCCTTTAATTTATTTATATATTCCAATTTTAGCGAATTTTATATAGTTTCGTAATTTATTTATTCGCGCGGAGGAGGTCAACCCCTGTATTAGGAAGTCCCTCAGGCGGAATTGTATATATATATATATATATAATTGTATATGCTACTATAAGCTGAGCTAGCTATTTATTTATTTATCGAATGACGATTATCGGCGAGCTGACACCCGCTAAAGGGGGTCAAGACCCGAAGAAGTAACAACGAATTCCGGTAAGATCCATGACGGCAGTTAAAAGGAGGTCAGCCCTGGGAGGGGGTTTTATAGTGACGACACTGTCGGGGTATGCGTAAATGTATTTTTCCCCCTCTATAAAAGAAAAAAAAAGGAAAGTAAAACAAAACATACTGTAGAAAAATACTAACGCAGCTGCAGCTGCTTACGAAAATTAATTTTTGTATAGGGAATATCGGGGTGCACATGCACTCTTATACACGGTTAAGCACTCAGGTGCCTTTGAAGCCTACTACAGCATTCAAATTGAGCGATTTCAATGCAATTTTTATCAAATTATGTGTGAAAAATATCACAGATAGCATTCCTATGAGAATACTTGCAAAAGTTTCCATTCGGTAACTTTTTATTTACGTTTTTATTAGCTTGGCGTGCGTTTGCATCCCTGTCCACAGAGTGAAGGTTAATAAAAATTCTGGAATATTGAAGCTGAAGCAGGAAACAAGTAAGCAGGAAGCTAAATCGCTAAATTATTTAACATCTTAGTAGAAGTTGCATTATACGCTAAGCTCTGGTAAATATCGTGCATGACTATCATAGGAAGTCTGCTAATTAATATTCTACGAAACTATCACTAGTTAAATTAGCATGTGTGTCACATCCAAATACACGAGATATATTTTGTTTTCCCAGCCCCAGTCTTTGCTGCTTTCTCTGGACTATCCCTTGCCATCCTTTCCAGTCCGCCGAATATAAGTGGCTCCATTAAGAATAGGTTCCAGCCTGGAGCCTAGACTTATAAAATGGAAGAATTGGTAACACTTGCTGCCCGAGTGCTTCGACAGCACTGGAAATATCATGTCGAGGACCCAGGTAAGTATTATTACATCTGCGACAACATTCTATCGTACTTCTCATTTTTACGCTATACAGTGCTGCTACATCAACGAACAGTGAGATCAACAGTACCTACATATTTATACCCACTTTATGGCTCATTGATTGGTCTTGTTTGTATGAGAAGCCTGATATTCAAAGTGAAAGCTTTGGAAGTCTGCGTACCTACACGATATCTTTAACGGCTTAATATTTTAAAAATTAAGGCATTTTGTAATGACTGAGGCAGTTAACTTCTACATTTATTATTAAAACTTTATAAAATAAACTGCAACTTTTGCAAGGATGTATAAAAGCATGGTCCAAAATTTTGACAAATCTACCTATAGACAATAAATATATATTCTATTGGGTTGGTCCATATGAAATGGCCACTCGTGTACAGCGTAAAAGTTCCTTTAATTATGGTGGGGATATAATAACAATTGGTAACGCCGGCATACGCCTCGAAAAATTTCACAGAAACTAAAAAAAATTAAACAAACGAAATAGTTAAAGAGGAAAAAAGATTTCCATTCAGACTTCCCTAAGCTCAATAATAATCCTCAATAAATCACGCTATTCTATAGCTTAAGTTTAAGCTGTGCGCAATAAACCAGAAAAAACTCCATCCATTTTCAGGTTTTCTTGTATATTAAGAACAATCCATGGATAAAAACAACACAACATCCCAGCCCTAATAAGCTGATAGTAACGTAACTCACAACCAAAACGTCCCACTCAGTAAAAATAACAACGCTAAGCTATTACCGTTGTAATAATAAGGATCGAATAAACAGTAACGCCAATCCACAATTTCTTCTCGAGCATCGAATTATTTATTGTCCCTGACAGTCCGGGATTAAGATTTTTTAGGCCCGGGGCTATAAAACCATCGAGGGCTCCCGTGTTTGAAAACCGGCGGGGGAGGGGGGGGGGGGGTAACGAGTTTAAATTCTCGTATAACAAGAATTCGCTGTAATTGCGTGCGAAATTCCAAATGGTATACCGCGTATATGTCTAAAAATATATAATTCTCACAAATTAGTTATCTTCCCTGCACTTTATCATGACACAACCGCAAAAAAAAGATTAGATAATCGACTACGTCACAGCGCATAATATTGTATAATTGCTAGATTAGAACTGACGTTGAGTTAAATTGCTGGGGGGGGTTTAGTGCAGCGAAACCGTCTACGGAAGAATAAGAGTGCAGTCTGCGCACCAGTGATACCTACGCGAAGCGACTGTGACCCAGCGACCTAAAGTCCGGTCGCAGCGTTGAAAGGACGAACAAAGAAATCCTTAAGTGAGGATCGCGTCAATTTGGATGATAGCTTGATTACTTCGTAGACAGCGGCATACGGCATCGCAGAATTTCGTTGCGCGAGTACGATGGCGTTCTGGATGTTAGACACTGTTGGAATCATCGTCGTGATATTAGTCCTGCTTTATTATTACTTCACGTCTACGTTCGACTTCTGGCAGAAACGAGGCGTCAAAGGGCCCAAGCCCATACCATTTTTTGGCACGTATCTGGATGTGTTCCTTGCAAAGAAATCCGTCAGTGATGGCTTCACGAGTGCCTACTTCAGTTACAAGGATGAGCCGTTGGTTGGACTGTTCGTGGGATCTAGTCCACAGCTGGTCGTTAAAGACTCAGAGCTGCTGAAGGATATTCTTATCAAGGACTTTAATTCTTTCGCTGAGAGGACTCTGGGTACTATGGATGAGGTATGTATAGGTGATATTACTTTCAAGGGATCAGTGACACTTCAGATTGTCACTAATCCTTGTAAGTTTAAAAGGAGGGAATTTTCGTAAATGAACAATAGGTATTTTACGTTCATTTCTGCATCCTATTTGTATTAAGTTCGAATTTCATGATCGAATTTCACTCCTCAATAATAAGGGGCAGAAATTGATTCACAAAAGACTGTCACGTGCATTTTGAGTATACAGTGAATTTACTTTTATGTAATTTTTAGGGAAATAATGCTTCAAATAGTATTATTAATTTCGCAATTATTCAGAACAGGCGTTTTCTCACCAATTTCAATGATTTTTGGATATGTTGTCGGGGACATGATTCTGAACAACTTTTTCCTATACATGTTACCGCCGCTCGAGCTTCGTTTCGTAGATACACGCAAAAGCAGTTTCGATATAAGATACTTATCGTATTTCTAAAGTTTGGGATAGAAAAGTTAGAGATAGATTAGACAGTAAATAAAAACAATAGTTACAACTTATTTCGATCTTTCACCGCTTCAGGAATGCGGATTGCCACTAGGGGCGGGTGGCGACCGCCCCGTTCTGGACCATGTCTCGCCCTCAGATCTCGCAACAATATATCAGACCTGATCTAACCCGGACTGGGGGGAGGGGGTGTGCGTCCCCAAGCCTCCCTTTCCACGGGGATCTTTTCTTTTATATTCTTTAGCCTCGTGATTAAAGAGCGTAGGTTGGGGGGGGGGCAGTGGGGCAGAGTGAAAAGTCTTAGGAAACAGGAATAAAAGGGGGAATGTCAGGGAATCGAGTCAAAGGGGAAAGACGGAGGGACAGCTAGCCTTACGTGGGTAAACAAGCTATCGCCCCAACAAGCCGGAGGCATCGAAGGGTTTTAGCGGGGACGTGAAGTGGACCCGGCAACTCCGACTTTAGGACGACGAATAAAGCGAGTTTACAGGGTGGATAAGGAATTTGGTAGAGCGGCGTCGAAATACGATTCTATACACCGCGGATTCATTTAGCGAAGGGCTGGTACCGTCAAGGCCAGGGTGGGTGGTTTGCGCAACGCATAATGACTCCGGCGCACCTACGCGTGCGTCTTAAGTAGGGATCGCCGACCTTTGCCGATGGTCACCCCCTGAGTACGGTCCGTCCGCAAGCTGGCCCGGGCCTATAAAAAGCGGACCCATATACGAGAAACGGGGCAGAACCCTTGCGGGTTAATGCGTACCATGAGGAAATGGCCATCCAAAGCCATTCCCTCCCCTCTTTGGGAGGAGGCCCATCTTCACGGGCCGTGCAAGGTAGATGGTGTGGTCCTCCGGACCGGGTGGCAAGCAATGATGCCAGAACCGTGGGTTTTCGCCCAAGCGCGCTACCACCATTCCACGACCAAGCATACCCCCTCCTAGCGTGTTCTACTCGTCCCTCCATCGAAGCGCTTGGGTCGCAAGCAAAAAGTCCAGAGTTCAAATCTCGGTACGGATATTCTACTTTTTTTATTTAATTATTCTCTAATTTCTCTTTCCATCTTCTCAGAAGGCTAAAGACTTGAAAACTGTTAATTTACCAAGCATTTTCGAAGTTAGATTTGCTGCTAAAGGTGCGATCCTTTCCTGGCTTGTATCGCACCACTGCAAGCGTACCCTACCTTCTGTCCATGTGGCTACGCGCTGCCTGGCCAGGGCGCTCTCCACCGAGAATTCATTTCACCGAGGTTCAAATGCCGATGTGAAGACTCTACTTTTTTCATTAATTATTCTATAGTTTCTCTTTCTATATTCTCAGTAGAATAAAAACTTGAAAACTATTAATTTACAAAGCATTTTCGCAGCTGGCTAATGTACGATGTTGGTCTTCTGCTTTTTTTTTACACATAAACAGAAATAATTCCTTGAACTGCTACGTACAAAATAATCTCCTTTCCAGGATGGACTCTTTAAAATTCACGCCACAATGAACAGTTACCGAAATTGGTAATTTCCGTTTCAGATATACGAGTCGCTCGCTCCGCTATTAAGGTCGACCCACCACCATTTCGTCGTTTACGTCGAGCAAAGGCACAATTTTCGTAAATAATCAACGGGCAAATAAGCAGGCACAGTGTTCCTCGGATTATGGAGAAAGATTCGGGGCCGGGAAATTCTCCATGATCCTAGGCAGTAGTTAGCACTGAATAGATTCATCTTTGCCAGGGCCCTCGCCCAAACCATCTGACAAGAAGACTGAACGACGTAAATCGAGAGAGAGAGATTGATATAGTGTACCAGCGGGTGACCCTCGATCGACAGCGACTTGAATCACCCAGTACAGAATATGAAATTTTTCATATTTGTTATTACAGCTTGATCAGAGTATTGCCGATGGATTGCGGGCGCTTAAAGCGTCGTAGCAAACCGATGTGACTCGGGGTGTTGACAAGAGTCCCCACATACCCAAAAGGTGGTCTCGAAAACACACTCTTTCTAGCAAAAAAATTATGTTTTAGAACCAGTTAAGTTTGAACTAAAACATAATTTACTGCTAGGAAGAGAGTGCTTTCGAGAGCATCTGTTGGGTGTGTGGAAGATAGAGAATATATATATGGAGATCTCATTGCCTATGACTTCTGTGGAGCCAGTTGCCGATCAACATCGTGCCAAAGAGTAAGACATCATGCGAGCTGGTGCGCGCGAGATAGGTATATAACACCCCAGTCGTCCGCAATGCGCATGCACCGATACCGCTAACGGCGATCCGTACGATATCGGCGCATGCGCATTACGGTCGATTGGAGCTATATACTTCTCTCTCTCGCACGATGGTGGCAACTGTTTGGGGCTCTCAATGAGATCTCCATGTATACAAGGCGTCCCAAAAATGCTGTCGTTCCCTGAAACGGGTGATTCGTGGGGTAATTGCAAACAACTTTTTCCTTAGCGAAAATATTGTCCGAAGCATTGTTAACGAAATATTAACAAAAAATACCAACCAATCAGAGCCCGATCCTTTCGCTTGAACTCCCGTGGTAGCGTTGGCTACGCGGCAGGCGGCTGCGCTTGAACTACGAACAAGCAAGTCGGCATGCATCGAAGGAAACCGCGTAAAATAACAAATGAAGAAGACGTAACATACAAAATCAAACTTTTCATCATCTTTTGCTTGTCATTTAAAGTGAATAACGAATAAAAGATAAATCGCGAAAATTCATGTCAAACGTAAAAAGACGACTACGCAGTTTTTTTAAAGCAGAATAGAAAATAATAATTATTTGAAGTGAGACGTCAAGTAATACGTACATTTCGTTTTCAAATAACTCATCAAGGAACAAGTAATGTAACAGAAAATGTACGACAAGTAATCGTAGTCGTAGTTCGTTACTGAGGTAAAAATCCGTAGTTTAATAACAGTCAACACTGTTGCTGATAATAAATATGTCTCTTTAAAAAGCCCAAAGAAAAATATACGTGCAAAAAACTTGGAGAAATGCCGCAGGAAATAATTAATAGCCTGTGTTAAATTTAAATAATAGTAATTACACATTGAAAACCTGTATCACTATGTGACTGAACCGATCCTGATCAGCGATGGATACGCCTAGTGCACAGTTGGTTCCAGTTATACGACACCACCCAAAGTAAAGGGTCGCCACGTCAAGTGTATTCGGGTTAATGTACCGAATATTCACTTCACTGCACGACTCCTAACACTGATCACTAAATTTATTTTCCATGGAACGTTATAAAAAAATTCCTATGTTATAAAAATTTATGGAAATGAATGTTTACATGGCGCCCGGAGCCGTGGATACAGCTGTGCAAATGCTTGTACAGCGTTAGTTGTGTCTCCGTTGTTCTGGGCATAGAACATCGCGTAATATTCTTGTGTAGAAAACATTTCTCTGACGCGATTGCTAACTGACTGATAGGATTTTTTCCAAGGAGCTTCCTCCATTATCAAGTAGTTTCCTCCATTACCAAGTAGTTTCTCTCGTTCCATTGAGTTACCTTTCACCAGGACAGGAGGCTTGAGGCGCACACGTGCTTCGCAGAAGTGCAACGAACGAACGATCGTGCACTTTTACAGAAGCCCGCGCTCTGTCCTTTACCGCCAATGTGCATATTGCTTCGAGATAGACAGCAGACACCACGTGTATCAGTTCGAAAGTGTCCGAAGAGAAGAGAAACCGAAGGTCTTCGAGTTGCTACAAAGAAGAAAATGCATACTATTTCTGTTTGCGTTTTCCGATACCCTGAGTTCCCGTCTGCTACGAGACAGAACCAATTAAGCCCAAAATTACCCAAAACTGTAGGAAACCGTTCTCTACCGCCGCGCCGACTCGAGGGACAATACGGCCATAAACCGCGATCCTGACGAAATGGTCTGACCAATGAACCTGATTTATTTTTGGGAACCAGGTGCGGTACACAAGTAAGTCTGTTCCGTTTTTAATTAAATATGCCAGATGTGAGAAAGATGCCACCAATATAGCAGTTAAAACGTATTATCCATCATCAATACACCTCGCGGAGAGACACAGGATGAAAGGGAGTACCTATGTAGTTCGCTGGCTGCGCGTAGTCCTGCCTGCTTCGTCCTCCCTTCAAATTAAAGACGGATCCCTTATCTCTCGAGTATAAACACATGCTCGAATTTCAAAACAAAAGCACGCATTGCAGTTTTTCGTGCGAGAGAAGGTGGGCCTGGGGAGGAGATATTCCTGTTGAGCGGGTCTCTTCAAGACAGTGGCCGTTTGGAAGGGATGGAGGACAGATTGGTTAGGTTGGGACCAATCGGAATTCAAGGCCACCTTCTCTCGCACAGAATACGTCAACGCGTGCTTTTGTTTTGAAATTCGAGCGCATGTTTATACTCGAAAGATAAGGGATCTGTTTCGAATTTGTAGGGAGGACGAAGCAGGCGGGACCACGCGCAATCAGCGGACTACCTTTTCTTCCTGTGTCTCCGCGAGGCGTATTGATGTTGGATAATACTTTTTAATTGCTAGTTCCCAAAAATTAATCTGTGTGATCGGCCAGAGCATTTTGCTAGGGTCACGGTTCATGACCGTATTGTCCGGCGAGTCGGCGGTAGAGAACGGTTTCCAACAGTTTTGAGTAATTTATGGCTTAATTGTTTCCGTCTCGTAGCAGACGTGAAATGAGGGTGTCGAATAAGGGAAATAGGAATGGTATGCATTTTCTTGTTTCAAACCGAAACACGTGGTGTCTGCTATCTATCTCGAAGCAACCCAAACAGCACACTTCGTGGTGGCAACGTTGCAGGATCGTTGCAGTAACCTTGCAATGTTACAGCGCAATGTCGATGTAACGTTGCTGCAACGTTGCCGCGCAACATTGCACGGGGGGACAGAAATATTGCTGCATAGTTGCATCAATTTTGCGTTGCAATATTGCACGGCAATGTTCCTGCAATATTTATGTAACGTTACGGCAACGTTTGGCAACGTTACCACAATGTTCATGCAACGTTACGCCAGTATTGCGGCAACGTTCCTGCAATATTGCCGCAAATTTCCTGTAATGTTGCTGCAATGATCCTGCAATGTTTCGGCAACGCTTCTGCAATGTTGCTTAACCTAAAATATTTCCGTTGTTTTTCACGATATGAGAAAATGTCTGAGGAAAAAATTGTTTGCTTCAGGGAGATATTTATCCTGACGGAGACGATTTTTTTCACAAAGCTATTTTCCCGAAATTTCAAGATCATCGATGGTTTTTTTAATGGGATGGCGTATTTTCATTACTGTAACGTTATAGCCAATAAAAATACAAATTCAACCATGTATAATATGTTGTCCTTTTTGTCTAGCGATCAACTTGTTCTGAGACATTTTTTCGTATCATTGAAAACAATGGAGATCTTTTAAGTTTAAATATTAGGTAACTCACCCTGTACATTTTTCTGTGTAGAATGATACAGGGTGGATTTTGTAGTACATACGTATGTAGTGTTACAAAACCCTAATGGAGTTTGTTAAAATGAGCCTTCGTTTTTGAATGACACAGTGCAACAGCCATCTGGACTTGGAACATTCAATAGCCGTTTCTTATAGGTATTCGTCCCCTGAACACAAATCCGCAAACCGTTTGTCGCCATCACCCTCAGTTTTTGAGAAAATCGATTTGGAAAAAAAACTGAAAATTATTAAATTTCAACATTTCTTGTGTCGAGACGGTAATAGTTATTCGATTGTTCGTTGCGTCAAATTATTGTATGAACCCTCCCTAATACAACAATAAAAGTTATTATTGCATTATGAACATTTAAATATGTTTAAACAACAATCAAATGGAAAAGGACACCCAAAATGCAACAATTTTTGCAGATATCTTTCAATTTATTTCCAGAACTAAGGGTCTGGGAGAAAATCTGACCATCCCACGCGATGCAGCAGGCAGTTTTCCTTTGGAAAGCGTCAGCAAAAGTGGTATGTCTCGTTTTTTTTACGATACAGAAGCGAAATAGTTTGACAAAACGCGTGGAGCCGACAGTGGTAGTCACGCGCGTTAAGGGTATTATAGTCTAGACACTCGTTTTTGAAAGTGATATTTGGAAATTAATTCTGGAAAACCTATCATACTTATAGCGCAGGGGGTTTGCACACATAGTTAGTAGTGTTTGAACTATCAACACAATTTTTTGGAATGCATTATATTGAAATTTGTACAAGTTTGACGCCAAAGCACAGATCATATCATAAAAAACCGCACGAATTGCGGTCGTCCTAATCATCTGAAACGAAAGTACCAAAGATTTGTTTAATCTATATGAGTGTAGTTATCGCCCGAACTAGAAGTAACCAAGTCCGGACATTGTTACCGAAATCGCAGCTGTTTAAAAATTTATATTTGATTTCTTCGATTTTTCTTGAGCTAAAACAAGGTGTGGAGGAGATTGTATTAAAACTATTGGTATAATTATAGTTCGGGCTATAGGTACACATTCACTTTGAAAGTGTATAAAATTTTAGCTCAATCGGTCTAGTAGTTTTTCAGAAAAATGTGCGCCCGATTTAAAAAAATTGTTTCAAGAAAAACGCGTTTAAAGTTTTTCATACAGTTACTGTTGGGTTAAAGATTCAAAGCGTGGTAATTTTGGTGATACGTTCAAAATGGTTTATTATAATCTGCTTTGAAATTATTACAATGCACTGTTGAGTGCAGTACACATAAAAAACAAAAATAAACTTTCTCTTAACAAGGATCTTAGTTTTAATTCTTACAAACTCTTTCTTACAGTTCTCTATCGAGACTCTCCACTCTCTAACAAGAACGACGGAACTTCCGGAGAGACTGACTCTCGAACCGGACACTTTTCGTTATTATTTCCTTTTATACTGAGGCGCCCTTTTCAAATGCTGCGTAAAAATTACTTCCTAACAGTTACGACCTATACGACTGAAGGTAGATAACGATTCATTTCTGTAACTTTCCCGTAATCTTCTATACCAGGATAGTAGAGGAAACCTTCCTTAGCTTAAAAAAAAAATCATGTCGGGCAGCTCTCTCTTCTCTGCTGTCAGTCATAGCCTCTTTAGATACAAGAGTCGAGGGAACGACTGTCGGTCACGGTGCGGCCTTAAGCCCTTATAACTATGGGAGTTTTTCGAATTTCACTTTAATATTTTAGGGACGTATTTTCTAAACCCTAAACTATTAGAAAATCAAAAAAAGCAAAAATCGAATTTTTGGGTAGAATACCCCCTTAAGCGATTGTGTTGCACTGAGCGGCAGTGGATCGCGCGCCGCCGTTGACTACCACTGTCGGCACCGCGCGTTTTGCCCAACTAGGGTAGATGTCCCAATTACTGCCACCTTAAGATGATAAGTGAAATTCATTTAATCATTTCACGTGTTGTTTAACCTAAAAATCATCTCAGTTTGAAACATAATATTATTTAACATCTCTTTCATTAACAAAAAATAGTTTTATGAATTAAATATGAAGAATTTATTATTAATTAATTAAAATTCGCGAGCGATCCTAGTGTACCTATAACTGTCACCTCAAAAATTGTCTTGTCCGTATGACTGCCACCCAATAACTGTCGGTCCTAATAACTGTGACCACATAACTGACGGTCCCTATTATTGACAATGAGACCCGATTACAGTCGGTACGATTTATATGTCTTATATCTTATTATAATTTAATATATATGTACATGTAATATATATATCTATAATTTAATATCATAGCATCATACGCTACGCGTGATTGTGCGGTTAGGAATTGGAACTTTGACATATGACAGTTATACTTACTCCACGTTCTTTTGTCCCGAACACTGCCAGCAGTAATAGGGATAAGCCCAAAAACTTTGTCCCTAATGATGTCACCGTTAATTATTAGAATTGAACAATAAATGTTATGTATTTTATTCGTTACATCATTAAAATAATCCTTCTAGACCGGAATAATTCATTTTATTCAATAGATAGAGGTTGAATAGTAAAATTGTAGCTCTTTCTTTAGTATGATTACGCCATCACTTCCTACTAACGTCGTCGCGTGATTGATGCTCAAATGGCACTTTCATTTTCCAATATTATTTTTTAAGCACTAGGTACATATGAGTACATATATTTGTTTTATTTTTATGCAAATCAGAATCTCCGTTTAATAATAACATATTTTTGTACATTTTTTTATACGTTACGTTTTTATTACATAAAATAAATAAAGTGGCAGTAATTGGGACATCTATCCTATTTCGCTTCTGTATTGAAAACAAAACGAGACATACCACTTCTGTTGACACTTTCCGAAGGAAAACTGTCTACTGCATCGCGTGGGGTTGTCAGATTTTCTCCAAGACCCTTAGTTTTGGAAATAAATTGAAAATAATCTGCAACAATTAGTGCATTTCGGGTGTCCTTTTCCCTTTGATCGCTGTTTAAACATATTTAAATGCTCATAATGCAATAATAACTTATATCGTTGTATGTGGGAGGGTTTATAGAATAATTTGACGCAACGAACAATCGAATAACTATTACCGTCTCGACACAAAAAATGTTCAAATTTGATAATTTTCAGTTTTTTTCCAAATAAATTTTCTCAAAAACTGAGGGTGATGGTGACAAACGATTTGCGGATTCGTTTTCAGCACACGAAAGCTATAAGAAACGGCAATTGAATGTTACAAGTCCGAAAAAAGTCAAAATTTGTTGTACTGTGTGTTATGTCTTTTACTCACTGGACACATGTTTTGTAGAAATATTGGTTTATTAGCTATACATTAGGGTTAATATAAGAGTGATACAAAGTTAACCTAAAAGGTATGCACATGTCACGGGGACTGATGCGACAGACTCACTACGCAAGTAGACCCATGACTAGCAATACTCTATTCGCGCGAGAGATGGCGCAGTGCGATTCCCATGGACTAAGGGCGCGTTCTCAATATGCAACACTGTGTAATTTGAGTTTAAAGCTTTGCACGGTAGGAGTATAAGTTCGAATACATTAGCACTGTTATCAATCAGTGGTTGTAGCTTCGGCGGTAAAGTGTTCGCCTACGACGCTACAGGTCGCCGGTCGAATCCCCTTCGGGGAAAAAAAATTTCTGTGCGAAAAAGAAATACGGGCTTTGCACTTCTATGATTCTGCACACATTCAACATCGTCACGGACGTTATTTTTATTTCTGGCCCCATTGCCCGTAACGTTGGAGGAGTCGGAGATAGCAATATATTGCTGCAACGTTGCAGTGCAACATTTCAATCTTACACTGCAACGATCCTGCGACTTTGTTATAACGAGAGTGTGCTGTATGGGAATGGTTACATTGGCAGTAAATGGACGGTGCGCGCGGGCTTTTGTAAAAGTATACAGAGTGTTAACAAAGTATTGTTCACCGCTTGGAGGGGTGAATCTACACCCTTGAATTTGCAAAAATGTTTATAACATTGAAAATTAATGTTCCATTTTTTTTTACATCAACATATTTTGCTCGGTGGAAGGAGAAAAAGTTTGAAAGGAGCCATATGTCGCAAACGAACCGTTTCGTGAAGAAAAATTGTTAAAGATTTCGCAACGATTTGAATGTGTAGAGTTGCACATAGATGCATGGGCCCACCGCTACCACCGTAGCCCCTGGCCTTCTATGCAGACACAATACGGCGTTTAAAGGGACAGAAAACCGTGCAAGGTGCATTGATACTGACAAACGGCAAAGTGGTGTTGGTGGACCCAAGCATCTACGTGCGGCTGTACACATTTAAATCGTTGCGAAATCTTTAATAATTTTTCTCCAATGAAACAGTTCATTTGCGACAAGTAGCTCCTTTCAAACTTGTTCTCCTTCCACCGAGCAGAATATGTCGATGTAAAAAAAATTAACATTTATTTACAATGTTATAAACAATTTGCCAGGATTTTTTTTGCAAATCTCCACCGATCCGGGGACGTACAGTAGCGGACAAAAATGTTACCACT
Organism: Andrena marginata; assembly: GCA_963932335.1. Classification (NCBI taxonomy): domain Eukaryota; kingdom Metazoa; phylum Arthropoda; class Insecta; order Hymenoptera; family Andrenidae; genus Andrena; species Andrena marginata. The sequence continues at coordinate 21,382,179 of OZ010660.1, forward strand.
TTTTCGAACCACCCTACGTCTCTTACTTTTTAATATCAACTTAAGGCCCAGTGCAGACGCGCGTTTTAGCTGAACATAAATTTATATGAAGCAGTTCATACGGGACGCAAAGTTTTGCGGTTACTAAGCAACATATTTGTGTTCGTTTCGACGAACGCACGTATTGCTTCACCGCGAATGAACGGAGCAGCAAACTGCCGCAAACCGCTCGTCTGTACCGGGCCTAAAACTGCAGTATGTGTCTAATATACATATCCTGAAAGAGAATTAAACGCTGTATAATACCAGGTACAGTTGAATTTATTTAACTAACAAACAAAAACCCTACATAACATTAAACAAAGCAGTACATTTTTAAAGCCAACAAAAAGTCAGCAATTCTGAACATTAATAAAAAAAAATCTAAATGGTAACTTTTTTGTCGGTTCCAAAAATATGTTACCCCGTTCAATGTCATATAACACTTTTGTTTATCAGTTAAATAAATTAAATTTGAACTGAGTTTTATACAGCTTTTAATTCTCCATAAGGCTATGCATATTAAGCATATCATAGTCCCAAATATATGTTAAAAAATAAAAAAAATAGAACAAATCGAAAAAGTGGGAACTTTTTTGTCCGCTAGTGTAGATTCGTCCCACTAAGCGGTGAACAATACTTTTTTTAACTTAACTTTCTTTTCTGAAAATGTGCAGGCTTCTTTTAACCTAAAGCCTCTTGTCCTGCTGGGTGGTAACTTATAATGAAACGAGAGAAACTACTTCGGGGTAGAAGAAGTTGCCTGGAAAAAAATCCGGCAGCTAGCAATTATGTCGCAGAAATATTCTCTGCTAAAGAGTACCTATTACGCGATGTTCTGGGTGTACGCCCCGAACAACGGGGACGCAAGTGCTGCTGCGCGAGAATTTACGCCAGAATACCCGCGGCTCCGAACGCCAAGAGAAAATTAATTTCCACCAATTTTTATAACGCACAACTCGTTCTATGAAAAATAAATTCAGATATCAGTGTTAAGAACCCTCCAGTGAAGTGAATATTCGGTACATTAACCCGAATGCACTAGACGTTGCGACTCTTAACTTTGGGTGATGTTATATAAAGGCGGCCAGTAGGGAATTCAATCCCGGGATACGGGATCCCGGGATCCCGCAATCCCGGCTGTTTTTTGGACTCCAAAAATCCCGGGATTTGATATAACTAATCCCGAGAATTTCGAGATTTTTTAAAAATGTGAATTACTATATGAACACTGTTACGAGCCGGGGCTGCGGCAACGCGAGATGCCGGCGAGAAGGGTATTTAACAAGGAATACGGTTTATGAGTTTGTTAGTTAGGGACGCGGACAAACCTGATGCGAAATCAGGGAGCCGCTAGGATTATTGACAGCGAGGACGAACCTGATGCGAAATCAGGGAGCCGCTAGGATTATTGACAGCGAGGACGAACCTGATTCGAAATCAGGGAGCCGCAGGAAGGTGAAACGTCGTGAACGAACCCGATGCGAAATCGGGGAGTCACTAGGATGAAGTTCACAGACGAACCTGGTGCGAAACCAGGGAGCTGTTAGGAGGTTGAATTATTCACAGACGAACCTGGTGCGAAACCAGGGAGCCGTTAGGAGGTTGAATTAATCACAGACGAACCTGGTGCGAAACCCGGGAGCCGTTCGGAAGTTGGTAGATTTACAGACGAACCTGATGCGAAATGAGGGAGCTGTAGGATACGGACTAACCTGATGCGAAATCAGGGAGCCGTAGGAGGGTGACGTTTCGTGGACGAACCCGATGCGAAATCGGGGAGCCACTAGGTTGGATAAGGATTGTTTTGGATGAAAGGTTGCGAACGAACCTGATGCAAAATCAGGGAGTCGCGAGAAATGTTAGTAATGCCTCGTAACTCTTAATTAATATTTGATACAACTCGAGCGGTAAAGTTGTATCAGTGGGTGAGTGCTACTAATATTATAAGGATCGCTGGGTAAGAGATGGGTTTAACGAATCTACTCGATTTACGCGTGAACACCATTCGTATATTCAATAATTAGTTATTGTACAAATGTAAGTGTCGCGATTAGTTAATTAAATAAAGTGTGTAATTTACCACTAGTTGCACGGTGTTGACGCACTGGCGATGCGGGGTGTACGAGTGGCTATTTCAAAGTGCCAAATAGAATATAAACCGGACTCGCGGATCCTATGAGGTTAACTATGATTCTGACAGAGACTTTAGCCCGATCTTACTGAATATAACCAACTCTGTACGAGCGTGACACGACGTGACTCTACGCGTGACTCTATAGCTTTTAACCGACGAGGGTTGAAACCAAAGGGTTTATATAGTCCAAAAGTGAGTGGGGATTCGTTAGGAATTTCCATATAAAGAAAGCTTTCGGGATCGTCGTCGTGTCACTCCCGTTCCCATGGTCATGATCCAGATGGTCGGGATCCTGACCCCCATTAGTGGTGTGTGTTAAGCGAAAGGATTTTAGGGCGTTTTCCCTTCGCAGACGCGAGCTCGAAAAATGGTTGAGAGTGGCGTATGGGAAAATTCCACATACGTAACAACACCTAAAAAATATAAAAATAAACATAGTCATTTTATAATAATAAGAACAATAAAAATAATAATTTATTTAAATAATGGTATTGAATCACGTGTAACTAACTAAACTATATTTATTTTAACAATGATACTCTCACTTTCCGTTATTTCGAAATCGCGCGAATTGCAAATTGAAACTTGCCTGATCACGTAAAGTCGAAACATTGTAGATATGTACTTTAGGTGCTTTGCTCTTCCTTCGTTCGCATTATCAAAAATCTTCATAATGGTTTACTGATATTATCTACTTATTGAGACTTTATTATTATTCATTGTTCTACTGTTTTTATTGTTAAAAATGATTTTAGCTTATGTTTCAGACTAATGGTAGAAAATTAGTGTGTTTACTTTAAATGAAAATTTAGAATTTTAGCACATAATAAATCATTTTAATTACTAAATTTTTCTATTACCTGTCACGTCCCGGGTGGAGGTCTTTCGGAACAATGACTCTGTGGGGTGGAAGTCAGGTGAGAATGCGTAATCCTACACACTGAGGGTTGGTAGATTTCAGGCGCGAATCCTAGATCCAGCACTCTGGGAATTTTTGGGGAAGTCAGACGCGAATCTTAAATCCATCACAGTGAGTGGTGGAAGGAGGTCAGGTGTGAATCTTTGATCCATCACACTGGGGGTGGAAAGGAGGTCAGGCGCGAATCTGGAATCCAGCACTCTGAGGATAGGTGGAGGTCAGGCGCGAATCTTAAATCCAGCACTCTAATCGACCAGGGAAGGTTTAAAAGTGAACGAGCACTAGGGGAACACCCGTTAAAGCACCTTATGTTTGTTTTGGTCTGGTAATAGGATTTATCGTTGCATTTATATAAAAAAGCCACACACACGTAATATTTCCGTGAATGACATCTAGAAATATGACTGTGCACGGCTCATGCACAAGTATGTTTGTAAACACTGTAAGCGCTCTCGCGTTCACGAACAGAAATCAGCTGTTGCGACAGCCTGTTTTGATTTGGAATCTTTGTAACCAAAAGGATGCACACAATAATTCGAAGCGTGATTTAAAGCAAGAAGGTTTATTAACTTTAAGCAAAAATACGTTCACTGTTTATGTAATAGCAAGATTAACACAATAATGCGTCGGACATTGAGCATTAAGAATATGAACATGAAACACATGAAAATAAGCCAATGAAATTATATAAAAGCAAGAAGCGTTGATAATACAAATAATATAAATGAAAGCAATAAGCTTTAGAATGCAATAAGTGTGATAAGACAATTAATATGAAATACAATAAGCTTAAGAATAATAATGCAAAATATATGAACGCACTAAGCTTTGTTAAAACAAGATAATATGAAGAGCAATAAGAATAATAATACAAAATATATGATAATGGTGATATGCAATGGTATTAATGGTAATTATAATCGCTTAATTGTTTCACACTGTTTAAATAATACTTTGTAGCGTCGAAAGAGTTTCGTAGTAAAGAGCTCTGTATAAGAGGTTCCGTAGGAAGGGGGTACGCGCGATATGGACCTTGACATATTTAAGAAATAAGTCGCAGTAGGACTTCCGGGGTTTTTATAAAAGGTGCGTCTATTATTAGACGTATTTATGTCACGTACACCAAATATTCATCGCAATTAGACTTCCAGGGTTTTTATGACTATGGAAAGGAAATACTCAACCCATCGAATGGATTTTGGGTGTTTTATTAGGAAAGAGGTAATTGTGGTCTTGACTTGGAGGGTCTTAGATGTGAGACGTGGTCTCGATTTAAGGGGTTTTAAGGGGCGAGGGACTTGTTTGAATTCAAATATGAGGGAGGAGTTTGTGCCTCGTAGGGCGAATAGGTGAATGAGGTTTCATACCGACCATATTGAGATGGGGACCGCTAAGGTATATCGTCAAGGCGATCAGCGATTTGAGAGAAGGGGTAATAGTTGAATTTGAGAGACTTTGGTGGAGTGAATTTGAGATTTTATGACAGAGTTTTAGAATAATACCGCGCGAAAAAATAGTGGGACGTCACATACCCAATCCCGAGATTAGTTCCGGGATCCCGAGACAGACTTTAAGAAATCCCGCAATCCCGGGATAGTAAATAATGACCGGGATTCAATTCCCTAGCTGCCGGACGTCCGTAGTGCCTCCACACGCTCCGCCCGGCTTAACAGGCTGGCCGGATGGTGCATCTACACGCTCCGGGCGTTTCAGAAAAAAATAATTATCTGTTCTTTATCGTATCGATATGGAAGTGATGCAGATGGATTCCTTATGTTTTTCCGATGAAGATCATATCAAATTTCATGTAAATCGGACTATTATTAACGACAGTAGCTGCAGGTAATAGGAATGAATTTTTCGTGAAATTTCCTTCATTAGGAAATTTATTTTATTTATTTATTTTCCGAATTACGTCGTTGTTGGTGTCACTTTCATCGGCGAAACATGAGGAATCAATTGGCCTCGTTTTCGCAAAGATCTGATGAGAAATGCGGAAGTAAAAAATTGTTCTGACTTTCCTTTGGTCGAGGGTCTCGAGGTCCCTTCCTCGGTATCATATGGCAGGAAAACCTTTGGTCTCCACTACTCTAAACACTCTGTGTCCTTTAATCTTTAGCTGTCGCGAGCCAAGAGTCTCTGTTTAAACTGGCGACGATCGCTAGAAATATACGTTCCACACGTAGGAACTTGGTATTAGGGAGAATAGCGAGTCTCAAGTGGCGTTCGGTTCAAATCTGGCCGCGGCCTCAGGCCGATCGAATCCTTTTTCGAATTTGCCCCGGCCGGCCTACACAGTCCGGATTGCGCAGGAAAAATAAACTTTCTCCTACCGAAATCTACTGAATGTATACTACAGGGTGATTCTCCGGCGGCACCTGTCAAAGAGATGCCGCCTGGTACCCTGTCGCGAGGACAGGACCCCCCAGTGCCTCATCGAATTTGATGGCTCTCCACCTTCAAAAGGGTTGGAATACCATTAAAAAGTCAGACATGTCCAGGATTTCCGCATTTCCGATGAAAGTAACACCACGACATAATTCGGACCATAATGAAGGAAATTCCATGAAAAATCAAATTATATAATTTCAAGTTGAATTTGTTAAAAATAGTCCACTTTACATGAAATTTGATATGATTTTAATCCATCGGTATCACATCCATATGGATACGATAAAGAATAAAGAATTTCTTAATACGCTGAAATGAATAAATCCGTTGAATAAATTAAAAATAAATGAATAATAATGTTTAACTAAACTGTAGATTTCGTCACAATTTCTAATAGTACTATTTGGTTTTTCCTTATAATCGGGAACTAAAACTTTCCCCAACAAGCGATTTAAACGCTTAAGAGCATTAAATAAACTACTAATTAAACTGTTTTCAAATTTGTTATAACAATTAAGTTGAAAAAATTGAAAAAAAAACATTAAATGAACGTACAACATATTCAATTATAAATCATTGGCGCCATTCCGATATCTTTAATAGTTTAAAAGTTATATAACACGAATTTCACTAACTATCCCTATCCCGACCACTGTGCGGTATCCGGTCGGCCTGCGCAGGTCGAACCCACTGTGGAACGAGAATGTCTTATTTACTCGGACATCGGCCAAAATTTCAAGTGTCAAAATTCTGTTCTATAGCTTCATTAAATCTTTATTAAGTGTTTGTAGCATTAGAGAACACAAAGAAATAAACTTAATATTCACATTAGGTTTAATCCAATTGTATACGAATCTAACCTGTTTCAAAATGTCAGTCTTTTTGTCTTTCAGTTGCACCACTTTAAACAATTATTGCCTAAATCCTATTACCTACTTCATAAATTCTCAATATTTTACATATTACTGAGTATCTTATTATTAATGATTTCGTAGAAAAACCATTCTGATTTAACTTGGATTTCATCACTAAACAACTCTATAAAATAAAAATGCGTTGTACTCGATACTATAATAATTCAACTAGTGATTTAAAGTTTTGCTCAAAGTGGCCCAAGGCCTAAAATACCTCAATTTAATCCTTTAATGGTAAGGTTTTAAGAAGTAGAAAAATGACCTGCTACTAGCTGCGATTAATAAAATAAATCTATTTTATAGTTCACGAGGTGTAACACAAAATTGGAAAATGGCCGGATTTTCAGGGGTGAATTACATGCGCTTAGAGTGAATTTGGGTAGGAAACAAAATTAAAATATTAGTGATTATTATTTTTTAAATTTAATGCAGGCTATGGCTTATTTCCAGCGATAATTCTCCAAATTACCGTGTGTAAATTTTTCTTCGGGGTTTTTAAACAAACTTATGCATTATCAGGAACAGTGTTGACCGTTATTGAACTGCGGATTTTTATCACAATAACGAACTACGATCACTTTTCATTTATTTCCTTTTACATTACGTTTTCGTTTATGCGTTATTTGGAAACGAAATTGATGTATTTCTTATCTTCACGCTTCAAATAATTATTATTTTTATTCTGCTTTTAAAAAAAATGAGTGTTCGTCTTTTTACGTTTGACATGATTTTCCACGATTTATCTTTTATTCGTTATTCCCTTTAAGTTACAACCAAAAGATGATGTAAGGTAACGATTGCCATCGTTTTCGCAGAGATCTGATGCAAAATGCGGAGTTGGGTGATTTCTCACTTCTTGCTGGGCATTTCAACTCCTTTGAGGGTCGAAAGCCATAAACATGCGGTGAGGCATCACGGAGTGTTGCCTTCGCCACGGGGTACCACGCGGAATCTCCTTGAGTCGAGTCGCTGAAGGATCACCCTTAAGAGTTTTTCCTTCCGAAAACACACCACTTTGGGACTTGCGTGAAAGGTCAAAGGTCAAAACCGTATTTGATTGTGTTGGTCTCACCAATAGGCGCAAGCTACTATCCGTTTCAAACGCATGGTGCAAACTTTAAGGCATTATTACTGTAAAATGGAGACAGATCGGACACTATGTCATAGGACCTTTTATGTTACATTGGAACTACCCTACCATTCTCTAAAATATCGCTACGTATACTGTTTACACCCTGTATTAAAAGCAGGGAGTCGAGACCGAAGCAGTAACCGAAATTGAGACCGGTCATGGCCGGTCGCGCGACCAGTAACCGCAGCGAAAAGGGACAGAAATTCTGACCGTAACAGTGAGAGGTTGGAAAAGGGAACCGTAACTCCAGACCGATTGCCTCTCGATCGGGAATCTCGGACCGAAGGCCTGACCGGTCTGTCGACTGGTCGGAGTGGTCGGTTGACCGGTCGAGTTAATTTATGGAGAGGTTTCTGTTCTTCTCCATAAATTACGAGTCGGATCGTTTCGGATCGGTTCAACCTAGCTGAATAAGCCGAGAAGGTATGTGTGCTGTTCCTGTCGCTCACACTGTTTGTCACTCTAGTTGAAAGCAGATTATTGCAGTTATTTGTTATTCTGACACTGTCGGTCGCAAACTGCGTTGATCTACCTTGACATTGTTGTATTTCAAACACTAGTTATGTATTATTTTAATAGAAGTAGTTAATATAAATAAATTATTGTTAATATACAAATATCAAGAAAATGATTGAAAATATAATTTTTCTTGTGGTTATTTTAAAAGTATGCCCAAGTGTAAAAAAAGCAGAAGATACGAATGTAATAAATTTGGTAATATTTTATCAAAGTTTTAGATTCCCAACCTTCGAAGAGAATTTTGCAAAATAAAAATTTGTTTTGTAATTTACTATGTTACAAAAATGTTGTTTTCCAGTTTGAAAAAATATTAATGAACTGGGCCAAACCTATCGCCTCGCTACGCTCGGGCAGTTCTTCACGCGAGGCAAAATCGCGTGTCTCCCTTGTCACGCACAATACTTTTTCAACAGCTGCATGAAACACCGCGCAAAGACTTTTTCCTTTGGGAGAAAAGTAGAAAATGCGAATACGTCTGAAATTGGTCAGTTTGCTCCCGCTTAGCAGGCGTAAAAACACCCATTTTCATGCAGGTGTTGAAAAAAATATATATTTACATTTTATTACATTCGTATTTTGTTTTTTTCCACACTTGGGCATACTTTTAAAATCACCACAAGAAAAATTATATTTTCAATCATTTTCTTGTTATTTGTACATTCACAATAATTTATTTATATTAACTACTTCTATTAAAATAATACATAACTAGTGTTTGAAATACAACAATGTCACGGTAGATCAACGCAGTTTGGGACCGACAGTGTCAGAGTAACAAATAACTGCAACAATCTGCTTTCAACAAATCCGTCACTAAAGTGACAAACAGTGTGAGCAATAGGAACAGCATACATATCTTCCCGGTTTATTCAGCTAGGTCAGAGATGGGCATTATTTAAATAAAAAATTATTTAAATAACGTATCAAATAAAAGAGACTTTATCTTTATTTGTCATCAAATAAAAATAAGCCAGAGTTACTTTTATTTGAATCGGCACAAATCATTTTTTTTGTTTGACGTGAATTTATCCGACGGCCACAAATAACTTTTTTATTTGACGGGAATTCATTTTAACCTTCAAATAATTTTGTCAGCTTTTCATTCATTTGTATTTGAAAATTATTTGAAGCTCAAATAAATCTGGGTGTAGAAAATGAGAGAGAGGGGGGGGGGGGCGTGTGCTACAGACCAGGAAGGAGGAGAGCATGATGCGAGGATGTAGTTGTTAGAGCGAGAGGGAACGTTGATAAGAAAGAGAGGGGAATATTAGAAACGGGCCTCTCGCTCGCTCCCGTTCCCTCTGACTGTAACTACTACCTCCTCACATCATGCTCTCCTGCATACCACTCTCTAGCACACGCTCCCCTTCTCTCTCGTTTTCTACACCCAAAGTTTTTTGAGCTTCAAATAATTTTCAAATACAAAAGAATGAAAAGACGACAAAATTATTTGAAGGTTAAAATGAATTCCCGTTAAATAAAAAAATTATTTGAGGACGTCGGAAAATTTGCGCGTCAAACCAAAAAATTATTTGTGACGTTTCAAATAAAAGTAACTATAGCTTATTTTTATTTGAAATAAAAATAACTCTGGGTTATTTTTATTTGAAATAAAAATAACTCTGGGTTATTTTTATTTGAAATAAAAATAACTCTGGGTTATTTTTATTTGATGAGTCTCGAATAAAATTTTTGTCTTTTATTCGAAATCAATTTTTTATTTGAAATAATTTTTTGCCCATCTCTGAGCTAGGTTGAACCGATCCGAACTGCTCCGAACCGCTCCGACTCGTAATTTATGAAGAGGAACAGAAACCTCTCCATAAATTAACTCGACCGTAGTGCGACCGGTCAAGACTTTTGGTCAACCGAAAGTCTGAGAGAAATTCTCTCTCGAGTTTTGGTCGAGGAAAAAGCTCTTGACCACTCCTCGCTCTTTAGTTCGGTCGAGAGAACCGTAAATGCCATATTGGTCGGTTTCACTGACCGTGACCGCGACCGAAATCAAAATTCTATCGGTCTCAACTCCTTGATTAAAAGATGTTCCATAGCTAAAGATATAAACTTCACTAAGTAATAAAACTCGGAAAAAGAAACTGAAAAGTTTTAAGAAGCGTAAGTTTACAAGGGGATCGCTCTTGAAATATTCAGTACTTACTGTAGGAGAAAAATCTTTTTAAGTCTTCGTAATATAGTTAAGATTACAGTCCTATATTAGATACTATAAATATACAATAGGGTCTATTGGAAGTTAATAAGTGACAGAGAAAAGTGCACGAAAAATTGTTGTCAATAAAAATTAAAAAAAGGTACAGAAAAGAGCGCCAAGTATATAATCCAATCAAAAAGGATCCCATTTAAAAACATTGCCGTAAATTAATACCCATCAAAAAAATCCCATTTAAAAACATTGTCGTAAATTAATAGCCTTACAAAACTAATGATATACGTATATTGCGCCAATTATCGCAATGGCTATTTATTTAAAAAAAAGAATGTATTAAATAGTATTAAACAGATATATTTTTAATATTGTATTCAAAATACTTGGCGCTACTCTCCGAATTGGTGTTGCTAAACTGAATAAATATGTATAAATTGCATTAAAATCTTTTTCTTTCTTTCTTTCTTGTTCCAGTACTATCTGGTCTTGTTTTATTTATTAACCAAGACAATTAACATTTTTTCAGAGAGCAGCGCCAAGTATTTTGAATAAAATATTTATTCGTATTAAAATATTTATTTGTATAAAAATATATCTGTTTAATACTATTTAATACATTTTTTCTTTGAATAAATAGCCATTGTGATAATTAGCGCAATTTATGTATATCATTAGTTTTGTAAAGCTATTAATTTACAACAATGTTTTTAAATGGGATTCTTTCTGATGGGTATTAATTTACGACAATGTTTTTAAATGGGATCCTTTTTGATGGGATTATATACTTGGCGCTCCTTTCTGTACCTTTTTTTAAAAAAGGTAATTTTGTGGAGATTTCACACATTTTGTAGTGTTTATTGATGACTGGATAATTTTTTCACCCCCTGGGAGTTATTTTTTTTAATTAACAGTATATTATATTGTCATCCAAACTATGCACACCTGCAAAGCTACAAGACAATTGGATTGGTGGAATTGGTTTAAATTAGAGTTCTCAGATATGAAACAAACATACAAGAAGCAAACAGAGGACTGACGCTGAATAAAATCGTTTAATAAAATCATTTATTTAATATACCTAATACTCCGTCCCATTTATTTTTTTTCTCTAAATTATACAGTTTTCCATATTCATAATAAAATACAATTTTAATTATATATACATATTTCTTAAAACTCTAAAATTGAATTATACATGAAAGTGTGGTTGTTTTCTTTTCATTTGCTTATACAGTGGGGTCAATTTCACTTTCGCTTCTGCTTCCGTTATCTGTAAATATATTAAAACCATATATTTTAGTTACAACTTAATGTAAAACATGTAGATATAGAATGGCCCTTTGCTGTACTAAGTGTAGAGACTGTAAAATTTGTCCGAAGAAAATGAGAGCGCAGAAAGTCTTGTTAGAGGAACTTTAAATGCTAATGGTAATTTAGCGAAAAATGAACAAAGAGATCAAATATTTTTAACGCACAATTTATTGGTGTTGGAATAAAATTAATTTAATATGTTTATTGGTGAATTTAAATATTGGTAATGGAAAACTAATAAAATCAATGAATAGCGAGGGAACTACTGTGGATTTTAATTAAGTATTAGGAATATCTTTCACAAGAGATTGAAAAGTATCAAGAAGATGTGTTTTCAGCGTACTTTCTTCAATAATGTGACTTACTCTACATTGCAAGCAGTGCGCTATAATTTTCTTAATTCTTAATGCTAAGCTAATTTGACAAAGTTTGTCGAATTACCTTATTTGACAATTTCCAGAAACTTGTGCGAAACAAGTTGCTTCTCTGTCTATCTAACCTTCTCCAGACACTCTCCAAGCCTGTGCATCCCCTTCATTTGTATCGAGGCTTGTGTGTCCCCTTCATTTCTATCCAAGCCTGTGCGTCCCTTTCGTTTCTATCTAAGCCCCTGCATCCCCTTCATTTCTATAAACTTTACATAAAAACTCTAATGTAAAAATAGTTTGCGGTATAAAAACAATATATTATTTTGTAGAAACTTGTGCGAAAGAAGATGCTTCTGTGTAGAACCTTCTCCGGACAACTTTCAAGTTTGTGCGTCCCCTCCGTTTCTATAAGCTCTACATAAATAGTCTATTAAAAAATTTTGGTGACTTACCTTGTTAATTGAGACAATAATTCAGTGTCCTGTATGGTGTAAAAACTCGTGTCATTTAAAAAATTTTAAGTAGTTTTCTTATTTCACACTTGACAGGTTATAATTGTTTGACACTAGCTAGGTTACGTTCACCTCGACAGACAGTGATGCCAGAATCGTGGGATACGGGACGAGACGCTTACCCCCACTATGTTTTTATTATTATAATTACCACCTACCGTCGTCTCCCACTATGCCCTACCGGCGTCTCCTACTTTCTTCCCACCGCACTGCACACAAGCATACTTTTACTCCTGCTGTGTGAGCTGCCTGTTGGGCTGCCGATCACACGGACAGGGGTAGGGATATGCTTGTGTGCAGTGCGATTGGGAGAAAGTGAGGGACGACGGTATACAGTATTGTCTCCCTGTAAGCTAGGTTTGGTGCACCCGATATAGGCTTGTCGCTATCCCCACCACTTCTGTCTCACTCTTGTCCGACGAAGGCGAGAGCGAGATGGAACGAAAGCGAGCGAGAGCCATTGAAAGCGATTCGTCTTTCGGACGCCTGACACTCAGTCCTTTGCATCCGTGCCCGTCACGCACGCCCGCCGCGCATGCAAAGCATTCCATCTCGCTCTCCCTTCGGCCAGAAAGAAGCGAGAAACGAACACTCGGAATTAGGGCTCTGTACCCGATATAGCCTCAACGCCGATCCCGACCAGTGATCCTATAGGCAGACAATACTGTATTTCTGATATAAGAAAACTAAATGTAATGGGAAACCAAGTGGAGGCGTGGCTTAGATTTCAGCGCTGTGGTGGTAAGTTGGCAAACTATTGCAAGTAGGCCCGGATCCCACCAAATATTGCGAATAAGTATTTATTAATCGAAGAAGTCAAAATTTAGTGTTCAAAAAAATTTAACGACACTCGTTTTTCACAACATGTCTATGTAAATACTGATAATCGTATGGACTTCGACGGACTTCGGCCTACTCACAGTAGTTTAATTTTCTGTCACTAGTTGGCGTATCGAAATTCTTGGTTTCCCAATAAGAAACGATCTGACTGAAGACCTATGTACATTAAAATCCTGCATAATTCAATCATAAGCAGACAGCTATTCGTGCAGTAAAATTACACGCTGGAATCAGAGATAGGTAAGGTAAATGTCCCCATTACTGACCGCGTCTCCATTAGTGACCAATTATTCATTTATATTGTTTATTGCAACACAGAAAGCAAAATATCAACCAGAAAGTTCAGAAATTATTATTAGAGGTATTTCGTTTATAGTTGCATACGTTATTTATGTAGCCGTACATTCATTTTTAAGTAAATTCACATGTAAATTTTACAGACTCTAATAACGATGAGGTTATACTACAGATATCATTAAACTGGCAAATTTTACAGTAAAAATACATGGATCCATGCAGTAAGTTACTCAAATTAACGGGAAATATATACAGAATTATAAAATAATGAGAAAATATTCATTTTCTTTCATTATTGTAGCAGAGAATCGATAAATTGTAAGTTGATCAATAAAGGGGACATCAGGTCCAATATAACTTTCACCATAATTATTGTATAAATAGTCAAATATCACTCTAAAATCAATTTGATTAAGAAACTAGAGACTTTAAAAAATATAATGATCCATACTTTATTCAAACATTGTCCTATATTATTAAAAAAATTACTATTTCGAACCAGTCGCACTCTTAAACGGTCGCTAATGGGGACATTTACCTTATGACCTCGTTCCACGTTTAACTCACATTGCGCTAGAAGTTCATAATTCTTCCACAACGATCGCCGGAAATGATCGAATTACTTCGACTGTCGATCGTCTTATAGGTCTAAATACCTATATTCGAGGGAACAAGGATGCTACCTACTTGTTTCAACATATCGTGCATCTTAATATATATATAAAGTAAAAAGTTTATATGTTTATGTATTTGTCTGTCGCCTAAAGACTTTCGAACAGTAAACTCTGGGGTTACGAAACATGTCTCAGCTCATTATGCCTGGCTAATCCAGATAAATGTGACTATTTTCCAAAAAAAATTACAAAATCAGAATCTAAATCCCAGGCGAAGCCGAGTAGTAAAGCTAGTAATTTATAGATGGATCCATTATCGGCGCACCTCTTCAACCTTGACGCGCCACGATGGAAGCCCTTAAGGAGCAGACTTACCCCTGTCTTCACCTCGGGCAAGATAAAGGAAATGTTTCATTTGTTGCTGGACTGCTCGGTCAACTTCGAGAACTACCTGAATAAATTAGTCGCGAAGGGCGAGGTGATTGAGTGCTACGAAATATCCGCAAAATTCACCACTGACGTGATAGGTTCCTGTGCATTTGGCATCGAGATGAACGCAATGACCGCGGAGTACAGCGAATTTTGTAACATAGGTCAAAGAGTATGCCAAACGAGTTGGAAGAGCTCCATCATGGACAGACTGAGGGACTTCCCTTTCATGTTCAAGATTTTCGGCCGTTTCCTGATCGATTATGAGTTGGTGGAATTCTTCACGCGTATTACTAGAGAGACCATGGAGTATAGGATTCGAAACAACGTCCGTAGAGACGATTTCATGGACAGTATGGTGGATTTAAAACAACACCCAGAGAAACTTGGACTTGAAAGTAAGAATGTTTTTTTGTGATGTGTGGTTACCACGCTGAATGTTAGGGGAGACCGGAGCAAGTTGATACAGACGAATTATCTCGACACTGTATATATGTAGCTCCTTGTGTGCGAGAAATGTGAAGCTTCTTGATTAATTCTTTACTACGATCTAGCGTACGTCTGTGTACCTTGAATTTAGCAATCCATTTTTAAGTGTTTTCGTTTCCATAGAGAAAAAGTAAATAGTTGTGTACACTTTCCAATCCGTCTTGAGACGGGATAGAGAATTTTATCACTCAAATTAATTGGGCATCACATTGAGTTCTTTGAACGTAAGGTAATTACGTTTTGTTATTTTGTTTATATGCTCTACATTTTTTATGGAGATGTTTGTACACAATGACTTCCTATCGAGTAAGTTGATACGTTTTCTCCGGGGCATATTGATAGAGTGTATCAATTTTCCCCCACTACTTTTAATTTGATTTTTCCTTTTATTTTTAGGAAAATGGTACGAAATTATGTCAGAAAAACGAATCGCGGAAGAATACCACAAAATATTTTTCAAAAAGCGCGTGTTGGTGTAGAAAAGGAGTGAATGTCGTTACGTCAAAGCCCGAAAATATACGGAATAGATAAAATAGCTTTATTAAGATACATTAATAAAAAGAAGCAAGCACCTTACATTAAAGTGGGATATTCCAGACATCCATCATTTACTCATTAAACGAATATTTTACAGATGTATCAACATGCCCCAGAGCAGTATCAACTTGCCCCGCAGTGGGATAAGTTGATACATTTTACGTTCGTCCAAATAACATTTTCTCACTCATTTTGTATATATTTTCTCAACATCTAATTTACAATATATTAAAGAGGAAGGACCAAGGTATATTTTAGCATATTTGTTATTAAGTAATTAATTCAAACAAAAATGAAAAAAAATTGAAAACTGAAAAACGTATCAACTTGCCCCGGTCTCCCCTACCACTACAGATAGTTTATCAAAGTCTTATCTCGCACATTCGTCGTGTGTATAATTGACGAATATAGTTTCGGTGATACACATTACCTACATATGATAAGTTATCATTAGACAGTAGTTCCACGAACACTCGTTATTGTCTCAGAAGGAAGTGTGATTAAGAACTTACTGGCTTAAGGGGTTAGGCCAGTTTGAACGAAGCACAGTTATAATCATTTTGGGCCATTTTTTTTCAGGATGATAATGAAATAAATGGAAAATTCAATATGAACCTTCTATTGTACAACTCTCGATGGAAAAAGTCGTATTTTTTCTTCGTACAAAATGGCGGCTGTAGAGCCGTGATACGCGACACCTTGCCGAACGACGTTTTCCGCGGTGTTTAACCTCGCGGCTATACCGTTTGGTTTAGAACAAAAACCAAAAAGTTTTATTTTCTATATGTCTAAAACGAAAGAAGTACATATGGATATCCATGAACATTTATGTGCGTCAAAATGGTGAACATTCGGAGAAAAACTGCATTTCTGTCTTTATAAAAGTGTCAATTGCAAAGATATCGCAAAATCGGTATGTTACTACTTCTTTAGTTTTAGGCATGTAGAAAATAAAACTGTTTGGTTTTTGTTATGTCGGTGCTTGTGGTTTTTTGGAATCGCTAATTACGAATCGGAAATTCAAAATTTTTAAAACAAAATAGCGAATCCAATATGGCGGACACGTATATCAGAAACGTATAAAATTTGTGTCTAAACTTGGTATCCTATAGATTTCGAGGTCGCTAATTACAAATCTGAACTCAAATTTGCAAAAAACAAAATGGCGAAATAAACGTTGTTTTCAGCAGGGAGTCGAGACCGAAACAGTAACAGCAATTCAAACCAGTCATGACTGGTCTGGCAACCAGTAACCAAAGCGAAAAGGGTCCGATATTCTGACCGTAACAATGAGAGGTTGTTAAAGGGAACCGAAACTCCAAACCGATTGCCTCTCGCCCGGAAATCTCAGACCGTACTTTTAATGAAATCAAACCGTAGGTCTGACCAGTCCGCCGACTGGTCGGTTGACCGGACTGCAATACGGTGGAGTTAATGTATGGAGAGGTTGCCGTTCCTCCATAAATTACGAGTCGGAGCGGTTCGGAGCGGTTGAGTTCGGCTCGGATCGGTTCAACCTAGCTGAATTAAGGTCGATTTATACAGGCTCCGAACCGAGCCTTCCGAGCTGTCCGAACTTCTATAGTATGCTTATGGCGGCGAGGAACCGCCGGCTCGGTGGAAACTGGGAGGCTCCTCGTTGCCCGCTGGGCCCGGGCTGGGTGGCCACTCGTTGAGACGACTAGACGGACGGGCTGAGTCCGTGCTCTATCGAAGTGCAACGCTGCTGGATTTTATGCTCCCAACACGTAGGGTAAATCCGAGAGACGCGATCGACCTAATATAAAATAGCTATTAAAACTAATAAAGTAAAATTATTTATGAATGAATACAACTACAGTTTCATTGATATTTAATTTGTTTACGCTAAACAAGTAAAGAACACATGAAAGAAAAAGTGAACTACCTACTGGCCCTAAATACGCGGTCATCGTAGGCGCTTGAGGGGCACGCGGAGGTGAGCGGAACGTCCTACGGGCCCCTCAAGCGCCTACGATGACCGCGTATGTAGGGGAAATTCAAAGTCAATTTTCTCGAAAACGAAGCCATTACCGCAATCTCGTTACTCTTGATTTTCGTCTTATTTTTGCCGATATAATTATCCCTGAGAGTATTAACCACGGGTAGAGAAACACCCTGTTAATTCGCCAAATCGGTGTACATATTTGGTTGTTGAAGTAGGGGCGTTTTTGCGGAATCTCCTTGGCGTGACTCACGATGGGGAATTCCGGTCGTTTGATTTAAAAAATGAACAAAAAAAGGTGAGTTATAAAGTTAGTGACCTGCTGCTACCTTTGGAAGGGATCGTAAAGTAATTTAGGCTCGAACACTCGCAGCACGGCGCGAAATCTTAACGGACCACGATGATCTATCACAGGCATGGAACTAAAGTGAACGCAGCGGCCGTTTTTCTTTCTCCTGCCGCGCGTCTTCGCCCCCGCGGCAAGCCTAGGTTCGTGGAGCGCCTCAGGCCCGTACCTTATGAACCGCGCGTGGCGCATTGGGGCGACATTGTATCAATAGGTTTCCACATCGACCCAGAGAGCACGATTGTCGATGCGTTTTTGTTTTGTCAATGCGCCACGCGCGGTTCATATGGTACGGGTCTGAGGCGCTCGAAGCTCCTGGGCCCGCCGCGGGGGCAAAGACGCGCGGCGGGAGAAAGGAGGCGTTGCCTCCGAAAAACGGCCGCTGCGTTCACTTTAGTTCCATGCCTGATCTATCATAATAAAGTGTACGCTGTAACATTTGCAATGACCTGCCTATGGAATATTAGGCTTCCTTTCGTTGCAATGCGCGCAAGCTTACAAAGACCATTAAAGTCCATTCCAAACTATGTCGATCTACCGAGATATTATTGTATTTCAAACACTAGTTATGTATTATTTTAATAGAAGTAGTTAATATAAATAAATTATTGTTAATATAGAAATAAGAAGAAAACGATTGAATTTATACTTTTCATTTACATTCTTTTAAAATAACCACATGAAAAATTATAAATTCAATCATTTTCTTCTTATTTCTATATTAACAATAATTTATTTATATTAACTATTTCTATTAAAATAATACATAACTAGTATTTGAAATACAACAATTTCTCGGTAGATCAACGCAGTTTGGGACCGACAATGTCAGAGTAACAAATAACTGTAACAATCTGCTTTAAAAACTCCTGTCACGAGGGAGACAAACAATTTGAGCGACAGGAACAGCATCCATACCTTCCCGGCTTATTCAGCTAGGACCTAGGTTAAACTCATTAGAACCGAATTGAACCGACCCGAACCGCTACGTCTCGTAATTTATGGAGAGGAACAGAAACCTCTCCATAAATTAACTCCACCGTATTGCAACCGGTCAAGACTTTTGGTCAACCGTAAGTCTGATAGAAAGTCTCTCTCGAGTTTTGGTCGAGAGAAAACTCCTGACCGCTCGTCACTCTCCAGTTCGGTCGAGAGAACCGTAAATGCCATATCGGTCGGTCTCACTGAACGTGACCGCGATCGAAACCGAAATTCTATCGGTCTCGACTCCCTGGTATTCAAGTTATTTTTTGTGGAAATTAATTATTTTCCGATTTCTGACTAAAACGATATCATTAGAATGCCGAATTTAATATGACGACATTAATTTCAAAACTTTTTTAAAAATTATTTTGAAAACTTTATTTTTTCCGATTGTAGTGAAAAAACTCAACATTTCTGTGTTTGGTAGGTCATGTAGTTCTCATGTATATTGTCGAAAATAGTAAAAGAACAGTATGGATTATAAGTGTTTGAAATAACGATTGCTGTTTTATTCATATACTAAATACACTTGGCGCTTTAAATTTTAATTTCTTAAAAAACCGCAAATTTTCTCAATTGGATATAATACTTGACATGTTAAGCTGGATCCAGACTTGAATGCGTATACGCGGAGCAAGACTGAATGGGCACGAATGACACATGCGGAGGGGTCGAAAGTGCCATTGTGTCTTTCTTCACCAACTTCTGTGCTTAGCTTAGCCCACTCCGCAGTCGTAAAGATGGCATCGAAGGTACTGAAATTCAAGCGCGTGTTTATACTTGAGAGATAAGGGATTCGTGTTTACTTTGAAAAAAGGACGACGCAGGCGGGTCCACGTGCTGTCAGCGGACTACCCCTTTTCTTCCTGCGTCCCTCCACGAAGCGTAGTGCTGTTCCCCACGAGTAATCTCCTGTGATTTTTCAATACAACAGCGAGTAGTAGTAGCGTGTAGTGAAGAAAAAAAACATAAATTATTCATTAAAATAGAGCTTTAAAGTCTATCATATGGTAAATGCATTATATTGTTAGAAATGTAATTTTTATTTTTCATTAACTGTTTATGACAATATTAGTAATGAATTCATTCATATAGATCCATCCTTCACGATTAAAAAAAAAACGCAAGTTCATGCCTTCAATAATTTAGGTAGGATAAATCCGGGAGACGCGGTCGGGGCGGAGAATTGGTCGAGTCGCTATATTTCAGACTCTGTACGTAAAAATGCGTTAAAGTACAGACCAATTACTTATCTAGAAACCAAATAGTTGAATGAACAGCATTATTTCGCTTCCTTCTGTGTTTTTCTAGATTTATAGGTTATAATAGGTAAATTAGGGTTGCATATAATCTCTTTTGTCAAACAGCGGTATACAGAATTGAATTTAAAATATACTTCTAAGTTTAGTTTCATTTTAATGTTTGGGATAATAAGATAGTAGAAATATTGAGGGACAATGCAGCCAAAGTATTTGGCCATATTAACTCTTCCTCTCAAATCTAACGAGAAGGCCATCTCTCGCTGCAGAAAGGAGCGATGGTCGAGTTATGATTTTTTTATTATGTTTATTTTTTACTTTTTATTATTATTTTATTATTATTTTTGTTTATTTAGTTTCTTTATTCACATTTGTATTTATTTGTCTTGCTAATAGCCAGTAGGTATTCCACTTTTTCTGTGATGTTGTTACGATGTAGAGAAGACACTCGTGCTTTCTCAGTAACTTTAGAGTTTTATTGGGAAGAGACTTTTGGTACAAGAATGAAAACCGTGCTTAAGGTTACGCGTTAACAAGTGCTTGAGTCGAAGGTTCGTACTGGAGTCTCTGTCGTCAGTCGAGCTCCAGAGGTTTTATACCTCTTGAGGGCACGACGCTTTCCTTGGTTTTTGGCGGGAAAGTCTGGCGGGAAAATCAGGCGGGAAGATTTGGCGGGAAGATCCTCTTGGGAGGATCGCTAGGATCTATCGGTAAAGGTGTATCGAGTGGACCTAACGAGAAGTTATGCGATTGTCCTTTGTCGCGGGTTTGGGATGATCCTTGTCTTTTGGCGCCAGCCTGGCGCATAGCATAACAACGTGTTCCTTACTGGTTTAGCGTACAAAAAGTGTTTAGTTGTACTCACTCATAAATAATTTTATTTTCATCTTTGTTATTTTTCCACGAATAATTATGTGAGTGGTCTCTGCCAATGACGACAACCATTTCTGCCGGCACCTCGGGAGAGGTAGTCAGATAGCATGACTTCAGTTTTCAACTTGACTGAGGTACAGTAAATATTGTCTTAAAACAAATATCGACCGGTTTTTCTTAATCGGCACAAAACTCTCAACATATAGGTTTGTTCTGATAAAATAAGTAATATCTATATTAGTTTTAATAGCCTTTCTATATTAAGTTGATCGCGCCTCCCGGATTTACCCTAGTTAAAGTTCATTTCTGAAGGCGGGTTTCATAAAAATCGCCGAAAGCAGGGAACTTCGAAGATTTATATTTTCTAAACAACTTCGAAACTAGAAAAATGAGTACGTAGCCCTCCCTAATTTCATATGGACTACAATTTATTTAAATATCATGAAAATCCGGGACATTAAGAATATGAGGAAAGTATCGTATCTGCTTCTATCGTCCACGCTGAACGCAATGCACTCCAAACTTCTTTTGATGTGTGGAAGGAAACCGACCACGGCCGGCTTAGCCCATGTACTTTCGTCGACATTCGCGAGTCGGGCTGCATGCGCCGAGTGAATGACACATCCACACCAGGATACGCGTTCACGCTCACCCTTCCTGACTTAGCAGCATGCAGCCCTGGCTACCGTTTCACCTGTCCACATCAGAATATTCATGCGCGTTCAGCCTTGCTCAGCGTATACTCATTCAAGTCTGGATTCGGCTTTACTTTATATCAAGAAACTTGTTACAGCGAGACACTCGGTGACATTCATCTTTGTTTTACTTCCCTTTTATTAAAACCAGGAAGTCGAGACCGAAGCAGAAACCGAAATTCGGACCGGTCACATATCGGTCAAGTAACCAGTAACCGCAACGAAAGGGAACCCAAGCTCCTGACCAATTGCACTTCGGTCGGGAATCGGGAACCGTATTCTGACACGGACGGAGACCGGTCGCCGCCGACTGGTTAGGGGTCCGTGTCGGTTTTTTCGGGTGCGTTCGGTTCCGTTCGACCTAGCTGAATATGCTGGGAAGGTATGTACGTTATTCTTGTCGCTCTCATTGTTTGTCTCTCTCGTGACGGGATTTGTGAAAGCAGACTTTTGCAGTTATTTGTTATTCTGACACTGTCGGTCCCAAGCTGCGCCGATGTACCGAGGTATTGTTGTATTTGAAACACTACATTAAAAAGATGTTCGCCATCTCCCATCGGCTTTAATAGAAGTAGTTAATATAAAATAAATGATTGTAAAAATACAAATAACAAGAAAATGATTGAAAATACAATTTTTCATGTGGTTATTTCAAAAGTATGTCCAAGTTTGAAAAAAAAACAGAAGATATAAATGTAACAAAATGTAAATATATATTTAACAAAAACTTAAATAACAAATTATACATTGAAAACATCATTAATGTTTGCAATTTCATTCATTATATCAATTGGTCAAAAAATTCCATTTCTTGTACAATATACATAGGTAGGGGAAGGTGGGGCAAGACGGGGTAGTTAAGGTTTGATGATGAATAAAATACAGATTTTCATAATCAACTAATCAATTTTATGTCTGAACCATTCTTTGGTAATAAGTTTTTCAGTTTAACTGTGAATAAACCTAAGTTTTACAGGTTCCAATAGAATAAATAAAAAAATTCAAAGTACAAAGTAATTCAAAAATACAAAGTAATTATTTATTGGGTTGACAGAAGAGACACACATGTATGGCTTCGTCGTCCTCATCTCCTACATCAACACAGGAGAAATGAGCCCATTTGCCACATATTTGACAGTTTATCCATCTTTCCACAAGGGAATCAGTTCGTTTGGATTAATTAATAGAAAAGAAGTATCATTTTCCTCGGTCCGTCTTCCGTCTGTAGTTTCTAAACATCCTGGAACAATGAGAAACTTTGATTTTTATTTTTAGGTTTGTGAGGGGCATGATGGGGTTCCCCTCATTTTCATTACACCATCATGCCCCTTCGCGTCTCACGACAATCATATGAACACTGCTCGAAACATTATTTACAAATGTATAGAATAACATACGTACCTTATAGCCAGCTAAATTCTGCCTCAGAAACACATACATGTACCGGAAATCTTCTATATTATTATATCACTGTCACGGGTGCTAAAAATAAGGAAAAAGTAAGGAAGTCCCAATAAATTATAAATTCTGATCTAAATTCGTCACGCGTCCACATGTTTCACTGATTCGCTAGTTACTGACGGTGCGGATAGCGACGCGTCTAACGTGTATGCTCAATTTTGAATCGGGCGTTTGTATCACGAGATATGGGGGGTACCCCGTCTTGCCCGCCCCCCGTCTTGCCCTAGCTTCCCCTACATTATAAATGGTGAGAATTTTATTAACATTAACGTTTTACTTTTGAAAAAACATTGGCGTTATCACTGATTGGCGTTAACTTCTGAAAATTGACTGTTGTTGTTTCCAAAACAATTGTTAATCCTTCAAACTTATCTATCATTAACTTTGTTTATTTATAACTAAACATTTTATTGATAAAAATATAAATTATTTCTAAAAATTATTTATAAAAATATTTCATTGCGACTATAAAAGTAATATTTCATTTATAAAAATATTTAAAGTAGGTGTTTATAAAATTACCTATAAAATTTAATAAATTTAGAAAAAGACGTAAATGTATTTTTAAGAATTTATATATAAATTAAAGTAATTGTTTTTATTTATTATTATGAATTTATTTCATTGATACTATGTATTTCGCTGTGGATTGGAAAAGATGCAAGGCCAGGTTACTAACGTGATAAAAAATAACTAAAACAACCTATTAAATAATTTTAGTCGCGATTTGCAATTCGCAACAGGTATAGTAACAATTTGTCTCGCAAATTTTAATCGAGCTTATTTCTATTTTCTTCCTATTTCTCATGAGTTGATGAATTCTAGTTGCCCGCATTTCTATCTCTCCCGACTTTGCGTCAACCGTATTGCAATCGGTCGAGACTCTCGGTTGACCGTTTTACGTACCTCTCCATACATTAACTCCAACCTCTCCATAAATTAACGCAACCGTATTCCTGACCGGTCTAAACTTTCGGTTGACCGTGACTCTGAGAAAAATTCTTTCGCGGTTATCGGTTGAGAGAAAACTTCGGACCGCTCGTCGCTCTCCGGTTCGGTTGAGAGAACCGTAAATGCCGTATCGGATGTCTCGGTGACCCCGACCGCAACCGTAACCGAAATTCTATCGGTCTCGAATCCCTGATTAAAACGTGACTTAGATTTATGACACATTGAGAAGGAAATTACAAGGGTAAATTCAAAGATATTTTACTTTGTTTCTGTGGAAAGTTTATGTCTATAATACCTACTTTAATAGTAAACTGTTTCACATATGGATCTTTTCAGATAAACATTCTCTGACACATTAAATATGCTCCCATTTTCAAGACATCAACCTTTGACGCCTTACATCTGAATAACCAATCAATATATTTAAGAAATTCAAGCGGCATTTGATGCACTGATATGTATACAACAAATCTGCTACAATAGCAAAAACCTGTTATATACTTCGAAAATTGAATTTTGGCCAACTTTTGGCGATTTGGGACTAGAGCTGTAGGAGTACTTGAATATTCGGGTAGCTTGAAATCCGAACCAATCCGGGACTCGGTTTCCAAGCCGAGCCAGGTACCCGAAAGAACCGAGCGGCTCGAATAGAACCAAGTACTTGAATTTTTCCAAGCGGCCCGAAAGCAACCGGGCGGCTTGAAAAGTAAGCGAGCGGGCCGTAAGAAACCGGGTGGCTTGGAAAGAAACGAGCGGTCTGCTCGACCTTCATACGGACCGTTCGTTTCTTTCCAAGCCACCCGGTTTCTTACGGCCCGCTCGCTTACTTTCCAAGCCGCCCGGTTTCTTTCGGGCTGCTTGGAAAAATTCAAGTACTTGGTTCTATCCGAGCCGCTCGGTTCCTTCGGGTACCTGGCCCGACTCGGTGTTTCAAGCCGAGCCAGGCTCGGCTTGCTTTTTCCGGGTACTTGAACAGCTCTATTTGGGACCACTGTGGACGTCTCTGGCCTGTATTATCTAAACTGCGTTCCATATAAGAGCATACCGACGGCCCTACCGATTTGCGACCGATCTGCGCAGCTCCCATGGATCTGACACACGCGATTGGTCGTAGCACTTTTGCGATTGGTCGTAGCAGTTTCCCTGCCGGTTAACTACCAATCAACAGTGTATCCCTGCGCGAAACCAGTATGCTCTAATGTGGAACGCAGTATAGTAACTAGTTCGCTAAACACACATGCCTCTACGATGGCGCTGCCGTTGTTCCCGACACCTATAGCCACTTACACTAAAGCTATATACACCTCTATATACAACAGTTTTTTGTTCTAGGTCAAACGGTATAGCCGTGAGGTTAATGTTGCATATCACGGCTTTATCGCCGCCATTTTTTACGAAAAAAAGAAGATCTTTTCCGTTGAGAGTTGTACACGAACAGGTTCATAGTGAATTTTCCATTTATTTCATTATCTCCCTAAAAAAAATTTCCGAAAATGATTATAACTTTGCTTTGTCCAAGGTGGCCTAACCCCTTAATAACGAGACAAGTAATAAGCTGACCAATTTCATTGTTATTGTGTTAAAAATATGATACGAGAAAGCAGATTTTAATACTTACTTTCACGATACCTGCGAGAATTGTAGAACTTTTACATATTTTGTAACTTTGGACAAACAAATATTTTCTATGTTTCTCTCGAGATTAATCACGAGAGAAAGTTGTATAGAAACATTTCTTCCGTCCACAGTCTATACTATTTATATTTTAACAACTCTAATAACTTCTTAGTTGTTAAAGATGTCAGGTTCTATTAAAATGGTCACTTTCATAGTAACTCCAATGCCAATGATTTAAGGGCGTAAAGTGTAACGTGTATCAAGAAACACGCTTCTCATTTAAGATTTTGTTTGAAATTTCAACATGCTGAAGAAATATGAAAACAAGACAGAATACTGTGAAGAATGTATCGATCAGACAAAATAAGTCTTCTGTTACGTTTTCACTGGTTCTAATTTAAAATGCAACGTTATTTATCTCAATAGAATTAGACGATGTATACATAGCGGCCCAAGCTTTCGTTTTCTTCATCGGTGGATTTGAAACGTCCGCCACAACGATCACCAACTTTTTGTACGAGATGGCTCTGAACACACCAATCCAGGATAAAGTTCGAGCAGAAATTAAGCAAGTCCTTCAAAAGACCAACGGTGTAATCGCATACGACCTTATAAGCGAAATGAAATATTTGGATGCATGTTTCCAAGGTAGGTACCTATTATTTTGCTAGTATTCGTTAAAACAGTAGCTTAGAGTAGCTGTCAAATATCATAATTTGGTAACATTTATGCATTTGCAGAAGTTGCTAGTATACACTAAGAATTGTTCGCCCAATGTGGCATTTTTCTCTACAGACTTCACTCATTTTTCTAACTTCAGACATTTGGCTAAACAAATTCAAATTGTGCGACCATTTAGATATACAATTATTCAGGAATTTAATATACAAGAACTCGAATGTAACTGACGAATCAGGAACTGACACATATACATCACTAATGATGCTCTTCGTTTCTTATAGAAACTCTAAGAAAATACCCAGTAGTATTATACCTGGCCAGAATGGCAGCGACAGATTATACGTTCTCAGGAACGAAAGTCAGTATACCGAAGGGTACGAAAATTTTTATACCAGTGTACGGGATTCAACACGACCCGGAGATTTACCCGGAACCGGAAGTCTTCAATCCTGATAGGTTTACCGACGGAAGAGCTGCGACCATACACCCAATGCACTTCTTGCCTTTCGGGGACGGCCCAAGGAATTGCATCGGTGAGAGATCTTCTCATTAAGGGTATAATGCAGCGCAGAGCTTAAAAAATCAATTCCCTTTTCGCGTTTTCTCATAGTTTAGGAATCAAAAAATGCATTTGGAGAATTTTTAAGAGTTAGAGACAAGGTGACAGTTTGAAATTAAATTTTATTTTGGGCGTCGAAGTTGAAGATTTCCTGGACAAAGATCGATTCTTCTTCTTTAAAACACTGCCATATTCTTAATTTTTTATATTTTTCACTTCTTTTACTTTGAACGACACCTACGCTCATTTAAATTAATAATATCTTTACTTTTTTAATTTTGGAACATCGGGAGTATTGAACTGATATCAACCGAGTCTTTTCCTTTTAACAAACTTTCAGCAGCCTACATCTTTCAAACTACTTAAGCCTTTAACTACTTAAATACTTTAGTATCAAACGATTTGCACAACTTACAATTCGTGAAATCGAACTCGCGCCTTTAATAATTATTAGGGGGGAAATTTCAAACATGTCCGTACATTTTGCCCACCAACGCTGCATTGTCCCCCTAAAAAAAGGAAAATAGATAAAAAAAATCGAGCGATAGTGAATCTAACTGGTTTACTCTTTAGGCGCAAGACTCGCTAAGACCCAGATGAAGGTGGCAGCCATCACACTTTTATCGAAATTTAAAGTCGATGTGTGCGAGAAAACTCAAATACCATACATTCTGGACAAGAAGGCCTTGTTCTTGTTACAAGTCACTCATGGGATATACGTGAAGATGACAAAGATTGAAGATTAAAGGGCATTTAGGAATATTTAAATATTAAAAAGGACGAGTTTCTCGTCTGCACATAAGTGTTTTTATTACGTGGTGATCTTCATTGGATTCTTATGAATCACATACCTACTTGTGGCGTTAACTTGTGGGAAAACAAAGGAGTGAGAAAAGTTTGTCTTCAACTGTCAGTTTCGAATGACGATTGATGACATCAATATTCGTTACTCGTCTATGCCATAATTGTTTGATAATTTCGGATACACGAACCGTTGGGTTAATAGATGTAGATAAAGTATCTCTCTTTCGAGGCTTTGTTTAAATAGCATGCTTTTACTGAGCAGCTATTAACGTATAGTAATAATCTAGATGCCACTTAATATATAATTGAATAAAAATTTAATTTCTCAATTTATGAAAGTAATGATACAAAAACAACTAGCCTATTATTTATGTACACCATGAATTGTAAAAAGAGCATTAAATAAAGTATCAAACAAACAATTTGCAAAAGCTTTTCACAACAATTATGGTTAAAATATTGATAAAAAGGAAATTAAGTACCCGTAAAATATGTTAAACTAGTATGCTCCGTGTCGGCTTCGCCCGAGTTATTAGCGTGACTGATTCATGTTTATTAAAATTAATACCTTTCAACGAAATTAAGTATTTTGAAAAAAAGCATAAGTTCCTCATAATATTTCGGAAAAAATAACATTCTTGGTAAGATGATTTTCTGACATTAGTGTTGCATACGTCGAGCTCGGGCGGATGTTTTCTTGACTTTGATCACACGCGAGACATAGTAACATCCAAAGAGGGTACGGGTAAATGTACAAAAGCAATTTGTACCTCTTTTTTTCCTTTTCTTCTCGGTGAGTGGGGTAGGCCGTACCTGGGAGCGATGTGCCTCCTTACAGGCGATTACAGGATACCGTGGTGTATAGGGGTTATCTGCATGAGGTGGAAGATACAATTTGGAGGAGATTGGCGTATGGAAAAAATTTCAAAAAACCCATGCAGAAAGGGCTCACTCGAGCGTGGGAGTCCAAGGTCAGCCTACGGGGCTTTGTCCAGCATCGGATACAAAAGCAATTGTACCCCGACCATCATTCTTCTGATATATATGTATACAACCGCTGTAATCCAGTTCTCTCGTGAGAAACCGTGCGAGAAGCTTCGCCACCTAGTACTAACATCGCGGTGCTGCTACGGCAGAGATATCGCGCGGGCTGAATATACGCATGTGCGCGCGAAGTAGACTGTCGTATACACGGGTCACGTGGTCTGCAAAAAAGATGTACACATGAAATTTTTGCATAAAAATTACATGTTAATAATGCGGATTTGAAACATACTACTAGCCTATGTCCGTTCTTGTTGTTCACGGATGCTGTAGTTAAAATTTCGTAATGATTGGTTCAGTACTTTTTGAGATTTTTGTGTACATAGAAATAAACGCTGTAGCTTTATTATAATAGTAAGATAGTAGGATTATCCATCATTAAGAGAGGATAATTTTCGCCCATTTTTCGCCGCAAATTGTATTCCGATATCTGTTATAGTTAAAAATTTATACAAAGAAGGCCCCAAATTTTTCAACCCGGGCCACTAACGCAGCTGGACCGTGGTATGGGAGTCGAGGAAATTAGGATTTATCTTCGGAATAAGTCCCAGCAAGCTAAATTTTGGTATGAACCGCCGCTAAAAATTTTACAGAGGGTTGAAAAAACAAGGGGAGGGGTTCTATGAGGGTTTCCTCATGTAAAAAACCGATAGTAGGAGTAATGTATGTACATAATATGTATGTAATTGTATGTATATAGTACCCATGTAAGGTCGGTATCGGATATAATGGCCGGCGAGTGTCGCGAGTGGTATTCTCTCACCATACCGCTTGTCTGCCTCGGTGCTCCTTGTCTCAACGTTTTCTGACTCGCTTCCGCCTCCGTGGAACAAGAGTATGCCAGAAGTGGTAGGGATTGCGCCGAGCTCCTAACGTGAAAGGTACAACCGAGCTCTAAACGTAGAAATACACACATCTGAATAGGTGTGCGGCGTTAGCTCTGCAAAAATTCAGGAGTTTTATTGGTCAGAGCGTTGATTCTTTCTCGATAGTTTCATCTCATATTGGTCTACGCATAGCTTCGTAACGCATATAAATATTACGCTACGAATAAATAACAGCTACACGGCTACGTTCCAGCGGGACCGAGCAGCGTTCCCATTACCCCACCATATCCTTCGGGGGCCTTGCAACTCCAACTGACAAATCCACAATCCTCAGATGGTTGTGGCTGATTTTTCCTCGATTGCTGTGCACGAAAACAAACTCACCGACCAATATATCTAATACCGACCTTAGGATTGCTGTGCTTAACACATCCAGACGAGCTTGGATATGCGGTGAAGGTATAACTAAGTGTACTATTTTATCAAGATTGCTAAAATTTTTTATCTGCTCGGTCTAATTGGACAAGCCGTCGTAAAGGCCAAGATCATAATGCAGCAATTGTGGCTGATACAGGTGGGTTGGGATGAAACCTTACCGCGAGACGTGGCGCACCCGATGGTGTGTGCTTCAAACAGAGTTAGATCAGGTTAGCAAAATAAAGATTTCACGCCGCGTCTCATGCGATAATAGTGAAGTGGTAGAATTGCATGGATTTGCAGACGCGTCGGAAAAGGCATATGGGGCCTGCATTTATCTTTGATCTTTGCAATAAAACTGGCACATGGTTCGTTTGCTATGTGCCATATCTCGTGTAGCACCTTTAAAGTCTATTTCGTTGCCTCCATTAGAGTTATTCGTCACGCTAATTCTAGCACAACTCGCAGATAGGGTTAAACGTGTACTCCAAATAGATTTGAAGCATGAACATTATTGGTCTGACTCCATGATAGTCTTAGCATGGATTCAAAACCAGCTTACGAAATGGAAAACTTTTGTGACCAACCGCGCTGCTGAAATCCAACGTTTAACACCTGTCGAGAATTGGAGTCATGTCCCGCAATCTACCTAGCGCTCGGGTAACTCCTGCTCGAGCTTTTACTACCTGCGTTGTAGATTATGTAGGTCCATTTCTAATCAAGGAAAAGGGATGATCTCGTGTAAGTGTTTGACTGTCTGTTTTGTAACTAAGGCGGTACATATTGAGCTGGCAACATATTTGACTGCCTATGCGTTTCTTAATGGTTTGCATTGCTTTATAACAGGACGGGGACGAAGTCATTGTATTTACGCGGATAACGGAACCACTTTTATTGGGGCTCGAAACGAGCTTAACGAATCAGGGATTTCGTTGCACGACAAGCATCATAATAATCAAGTTCAATCATAGCTAACAAAGGAGCAAATACAATGTCACTTGATTCCATCGTATTCACCTCGTTATAGATGAGCGTAATAAACTCAACCTACCAAATGTTAAGGTTCTAAAGGTTTCTAATTTCACAACATTGACATCTATAAAAAATAATAAACCATTTTTTTTCTTAATAAAAATTTCATTAGAAAGCAATATAAAATCATTAACGAGTATTAAGTACCTCATACGTCACTCGGTCACATGGGAAAAAGTAATAAAAAAAGAATCCATTATATGCGCTCGTTGTCAAAGGACTGGGCACTCAGCATCCAACTGTCACTTAGATTATAGATGCGTGAAATGTATGGACAAGCAGGACCCGGGAAATTGCACAATTATAAAACTCGAGAAAATAGAATTAACAAAACTTTTCTGCGTTGCATAGATGTAAGAATTACGGATACCCGGCATCCTATAAAGGCTATGCAAAATTTAAAGCACTTAAAGATAGGATCGCGAATAAAGCGAGGAAAGCCGAATCCAAATGGGCAATATTAAACGCATTTAAAAATTCTCTGAACCCGCGCAACACTCAAAGTAATGTTTTATACTCCCAAATAATAAGGAAAAAGGATACTATCGCGTCGAAACAACAGGATATAACTCCGCATTCACAAGACAATCACAAACCTTTAAGACCAATCGATCATGCACAATACTTTTTATTAACACCTAGGGTAGACCGACGACGGTTGTAACACTTAAACTTTAGAACAAGATTACATATAAACTATTGCACTTACACGACATTGCTTGTACGAACATGTTACCTACTTATCTGAGATTATTGAATTACATCTATTTTCTTATATGTTAACAAATATCTGAGTTATTAAATAAAAGTGGCAAGCGGTGAAAATGTTACAACCGTCCCGGGGTCCAGGGCGGTTGTAACACACTATGGGAACGATAATAATACAAGTCTAATTTTAGAAAATAAAGATATTTATTAGAAGAAATTTTAATGAAACAAGACAAAATTAATATTTTGATACATAGAAGGGTGGAAAATGAAAAATTATATTATCCTGTCTTCATTATTAGGCGTTACAAATGTGACAGATATATAAATCATTTTGGTCAGTGCACACCTCATGTGCCCAATCTTGACAATTACAACATTGAACCCATTTTTCATTAGGTTTACTTGTGCTATAGGATTCCTTACACACAATACAATAATATTCTTTGTCTTCTTCCTCTTTTCTTTTTGATATTTTGATATTTTTATTTTTTATATCTTTTTTCGTTCTTTTTTCTCACTTTTCTTCATATTCTTTTTCTCACTTTTCTTTCTCGACGAAATCGCTGTATATAGTAGACATTCTCTTCTTTCTACATCTAGTGGAAACCTTTCGAGGCGCAGCTTTGCGAAACGGTCGCACAACTTCTGAGCTGAATTCTACACATCGATTTATCTCTTCATTTTTCGTCAATATGGTTTCGTTGTTACAAATGGATTTTGAGGCAGAAGACGTAGAAGGTTGACACTCCTCATTCAAGTCAGATCGAGAGGTTGATGGTCCACATTCGCTGTGTGCTACAGATTGTAATTCAGAACAAGACATTATTGGCATTGGTAGTAGTATGTAGACATTCAGTATCTGCACTAGTATTTGGTTCTGTCGTCGTAACATTGTTATTGTTATCAGATATAGGTAGAGGTCTATCTGTGACGAACGATGGAGCATAATCGAGAGCTGTAAATATATTTCTATTGAAACGAAATATATATATATCAATGCACTTGAAGCCTGCTTGTATATTAGATGGTGTGAGGGAAATTGGAAGAGCTGCGGCTACAATTGAGGGGATATTATGAACAGACATTGTTTTTCCTGGGTTATTGTGCATCCAAGCATCACAAGTGGTGTTAATACCTTTTTTAAATTGGCCGTATACAGATCTCTCTAGTGGTTGCAGTTTATGCGAACAATAAGGTGGAAAATATAGCATTACTATGCCATTTTCACAGCAGTAATCTAAAGCTTGGATAGAAATATGGGATGAATGATTACCCGATAACAGAAGAATTTTCTTCTCTTTCGTTGCAACCGCATATTGATGCAAATATTTGAAAAACATTACAAATTCTTCTTCTTGCACCCATCCACTGGAATTTCCGCTTCCGATGCATCCAGTGGGGCCATCCCTTATAAAATGATCTTTGTATCGAATTTTGGGGAATATGAGCATTGGTGGTATATTGTTTCCAAGAGCATTAAGACCACAAATTTCTGTCACTGACTATCCTCGTTTAGCAGATTTCAGAGCACCAACTTGTTTCATTCCCTTTTTAGCTACAATTCTACTTAGTTTTTGAACTGTAGTAACACCTGTTTCATCAATATTCTATATATCCTTTGCTTCAAATTTATACATATTGTTGCGAGCACCCTATGGATGGAATCCATGGCCCGCTGGTGCTCGCGACGAAGACAAGGGACAGCGAGAAGAAGGCGATCTGATCGATCGCCTGTCAAGCTGTGACTAGAGATACCGACGCCATTGCGAGCAGACGTAGTCCCGAACACCTCTCTCTGATTAATCACTGTATTACATTCCTGTTATCTTTGTTAATGTTCATGTTCTGTTAGAGTTGTACATTAAATTGTTATTATGCCTACGCGAAAACGTAACAATATTTAACATCTTTTTGAGGTTATTAAAGAAAATATTTCAATTAGCCTCGTTAAAGTTAGTGGCCTGCGATAAACTAGTAGGTTGTGTACATCGTATGGATAATTGTGGCTGTCTTTTCATAAAGTTAGTGAACCAATTTGCAGTAGCCACCTTACATTCTTCGCATTGATGAGGTATGGCTAACTTGTAGTCCTTCGCAACTTCATAAGCAAGTTTTTGAATTTCTTTCGAGCACAAACCACAATATATATTTGCTGCTTTCATGATATATTTTACTATAGATTTCTCTTGCTCTTCGTTAAAAACTTTGTCCCAAACCCTATAACCCATTGGTACAGGCGTATTAGTGGTTCCTTCTTTAACTTTTAGTATTTTTTTTTACATGTCTTGAAAAAGATACATGACATAAATTATATTTTTCCGCTGCAGCTTGAACAGACAATTGATTCTCCGCTATATCATTATAAGCATCTTCATATAGTTTCATATCTTTCATTCCTTTATTGGTCTTTCTAGTTCTTGCACGAAGCATTCTAAAAGGGGTTTATTTAGGATTTTAAGTTATAGGAATTTTAAATTTATTAGTTAACTTCATTTGGATAATGTTGAGCGTGAAAATTGTCAATATCAAACTCGAGGCTAATCTGGGGGCCTGTGCTTCGTCAATTCGCACGTGGCAGGCACTTGGGTTGTCCGCCTGGGCCTAGCATCTGGGGATGCAGTGATTTACTAGCGGTGCCGAAGAATATGGTCAATAGGCCTAGTCGAGACCGTTTATCTCCGGACAAATAAACAGACGGAGTCGCGCCGAGAAGTTCCATTTCGTGGAAACCAACTTTCTCTTTCCAATGCGTGTCCGTCACTGAAGACACACCCCTGCAAGGGCTTCGAAGTCTTGGCAGTATTATTCAGATACGATTAAAACTCTGTACCATCAACACCTCCGAATTGCGTCCAACATTCGGATACACGAAAAGCGCGTAGGAAAACTGCATTGAATTCAACGTTATATACATATTTTCTGCTA
Organism: Andrena marginata; assembly: GCA_963932335.1. NCBI lineage: Eukaryota > Metazoa > Arthropoda > Insecta > Hymenoptera > Andrenidae > Andrena > Andrena marginata. Next base: position 21,416,919 of record OZ010660.1, read on the forward strand.
TTATTATTGGAAATATAGTTCATTGTTATTTGTTACGCGCTGCAGTGTGTCAATTTAACTCACATTATCCTCACATATCTCTGTCATCAAATATTAGTGAACTCTTGCAGACTTAATAATCTGCAAGGAGAGTAGGTATACTATGAGAGTTCTGGACCAAGTGTGGGCGAGGTGTGGAGGGGGTACCGCGCTCTTCCGCGCGATGGGTGCGGGGGTGAGGTGGGGAGGGGGGTACCGCATTCGTGGGTGAGGGGGTGACGTCACAAGGGAGGAGGATTTCAAGATGGCGTCGATCGAGTTCGTGGATAAGAGGGTGACGCCAAAGGGTAGAGGGGGTGTATTTTCAAATTTTAAATGGCGTCACGCGCATTTCGTATTGATACCATCTGCCGGATGCTTAAGGTACGTTGGACACGTGTCGTTACCGCGGAATTTTCGTACGCGTGCGGAGATCGGTGCGCAGGCGCGAAAGATAAGGCGCGAAAGGATCTAACGTGGATGCTGTAATTCAGCACCAATAACTATTCGAGATTAATTAACCTAAATAGTGCAACCGTCTCACGAAAGAATGCAACGCCACTCCGTATAAACATCCGTCGATGAAATATAATTCGACGCGCTGTCGCGATAACTATTCGAGAACGATTAATCTAAATAGCGCAACCGCTTTACAGAGAAGGTGGAAGATAGGTAAGTAAACCCGACATATTAATATTAAGATTTTCAAGATTGAATAATTTATTAAAACTTAATTATCCCACTCGACTACATCGTCGGCAAATAGGGCACTATCGTCGTCGTCGATAAATATAACATTGTCGACGATTTCACAGAATACATCCCCATCGACATAAGATGCGTCATCGTCAATTTGCTCAGGCTCGGTCTGAATTGCAATATCGCAAGCGTAAAGCCCCGATACTGCATTCGCATGAACAGTGTCAAAATTAATCTTTTTGGCATTGACACAGTTACGCCAAACCACGCTCTGTGGATCACCCACACGATGCCGGTGATATGTATTCCAATATAAGTCATCTTCATCATCGTCGTCGTTATCTAAAAAGTACGCCTGTTGTGCATGTCGATTCAACCAAAATTGCTCATCCCCGTAATGATCATTCGGTGGTTCATCAATTGCGGTGTCAGCATTGTGAAAAACTTTTAAAAAAATGTCGCCATCGTGAGCAGCTTCAGCCTCGTGGACGATGTCATTCCGAATTTCTTCGGTTTGAACCCCAACATTCTGACACGTAACGTATACTTTCGGGCTAGAGGTATGGATCGGTATCACAGCAGAGGTGATCGTACCGGAAGCTGGACGATTCAAATTCACGGGTAATGACATAATCTGAAACCAATTTTTCTTATAATTCTCAATGTTACTAACACAACGATTCACTAAAATATGATAATGGAAACTTACGGTATAATCATTTGTATTTCCGTGCGTTAAACGCCTGTCGATATCCTTCAAAAGCAGTCTCCTTCAAAATTATGCACTTCCAAAAATAATCCACTTCAAAAGCGATTCACTTCGAAGCAATTGTACTTGAGGTACGGCGACTTAGATATGATAAATTCTTAAAACGTTTCTCGCGGTAACGTATGTCTTGACTGCCGCAGTAGCATTTGAGCACTGATTTTAAGGTGGCTGCTTCGTGATCGCATGCATACGGAAGTTTAGCGCGATAATTATTCAGGCATCGGCCAACGTATTTTAAAGATCGAGACCACCGTGACGGGTGTAAACACACTTATCACGGGCGCGTGAATTTGATACGCGTGGTAAGGCATCGAGCAAACGTGACATCACGTCACCTGATTGAGGCGTTGAGGGTGAGCGAAGGAGAAAGAGTGCTAGAAAGAGTGCGAAGAAAAAGAATTTGGAGCGATAATGACTCATGAATTTCGACTAGGGTAGATGGTTAATATATGCAATCAGAACCGCGCAGTCGTTCAATAAAGATCTTCGCGACAACATTCGTCACACCTCATTCTTCCCCTGAGTTTTCGATATTCGGATCAGAACCGCATCAGGTGGAAGAGTTGCATCAACCACTCATACCTGCTAGTGCACACCTTTTAATTGAATATTAAAGCAGAAGAAGTAAACATGGAGGTATTCATGGACACGTACGGGGTTTTGTCCCGAATATCCGAACTTTTACGCAGTGTTGTGGAATTCCGAGATTGGGTGAATCAGTGTGACACGTGCTTGCGACTCATCATCGAGTATCAGTGCGGCGAAGGAGTGTCAATGGCATCGAAGCAGCGTCTGGCATCGCTAATCGCGCGTATCAAGACATTACGTACGATCGTGCGGGTACGGTTTTCGCGAGTAGGACTCGGGGTTTCGGGTCGGTGGACGACACCTAAGGTCGTATGGGAGGATGTGGAAACCGCGTTTCGGAATCGTATTTCGACTGGTGCGATCATTAACGTGGGTTACATCGATCCGCGTCAATTTTTGGAGGGGGCCCGACGAATGGTGCTATCGCGCGTGACAGACGCTATCAGAGAACATTCTGGTGTGACCGTGAATACGGTCCTGAACGCGGAGTTTATGTTAAATACGAATATAGACATGAAAAGTTTCGGTACGCGAAATCGCGTACTATTAATGACATCGAACGTTCGCGAGTGGTACTCGAAATACGTGGTCGCTCCCACGTTAGTGGCGATCGAGGAGTTCCAAGATCGCGATAGTGGATGGACCCTAAGGACTGTGCTAAATATTCTAGTGAATATTAATAAATATAATCCACTTCGAGCCGGTTGCGACGTACCGCTTCCGCGCGCCGTCGTCCTGAAAAAAGCGGTGGTGAACGTAAAGAGCAGAGACAATGCATGCTTCTTATGGGCCGTCGTCGCCAGTTTGTACCCTGCTGCTATGCATGCGGATAGGGTTGCATCGTACCCACACTATTCGGAGTTGCTTCGCACGGATGATATGACTCTTCCCGTGACGTTAAATCAACTGACGAAGTTCGAGAGGATGAACGACGTGTCGGTGAACGTGTACACCTGGACCGACAAAAGCTGCGTGCCTCTGCGTTTAACCGAGGATAAGCGTGAGAGACACGCGAACCTGCTACTCGTACAGGACCCCAACACGCCCCAACGATATCATTTCGCATGCATTCGAAGCATGCCAAGGCTCGTATCGAAGCAACTCGGCAAACACAATGGACAAGTATTCGTTTGCGAAAGGTGTGTGTAAAATATGGTATATTTCGATCTATGTATTATTGATTATTATGTTTTATTATTGATGTTGTTATCGTTGCAGATGTCTAAGCTTCTTCCATTCGTCCGAGCAATTGACGAAGCATAATGTGGACTGCCAGCGGCTGAACGAGTGCGCCGTCGAATTGCCGTCCGCGAAGGATAAATGGCTGCAGTTCAAGAACTACAAAAATAAGGAACGAGCGCCATTCATCGTGGACTTCGAATGTATGCTGGAGGACGTCGAGCCTACGGAGCAGAGCCGTACATACGCGTACCAGCAGCATAGAGCGTACAGCGTAGGATATTACATCCATTGTTCCACCGACAGGTCTCTGTGTCGTTATCGCGCGTATCGTCACGATTCCGAGTGCGTGAAATGGTTCGTGCAGGAACTTCGTGACTTTGCGAACATTGCGTATTTGTAGTTGCGGAACGCGAAACCCATGGACTCGTTGACGAATCAACATTGGCAAAGTTTTAACGAAGCGATCGCGTGTCACGTGTGCGGACAACTTTTCGTCGACACGGCCAAAAAAAAGTGCGCGACCATTGCCACTCGACGGGCGAGTACCGAGGCGCGGCCCACGTGTCGTGTAACTTACAGTTTCAACGATCGTACACGATACCGGTAGTGTTTCATAATCTATCAGGCTACGACGCGCATTTCGTGATCAAGGAGTTGGCGTCCGCGTTCGAGGGGGAGATCGACCTGCTACCGGTAACGAAAGAGCGGTATATATCGTTCATGAAACACGTAAAGGGAATCGACGCCGAGAGCAACGATTGGCAGAGGGGTTGAAGTTTCGATTCGTCGATTCGTTGAAGTTCTTGGCCGCTAGTCTGGAGAAACTCGCTTCGGACCTTGGCAAAGAACTACTCGCGATTCTACGACGCGAGTTTCAATCCCTGTCGGACGATCAGTTCAATCTCCTGACCAGGAAGGGCGTCTTCCCGTACGACTACGTGACGTCGTACACCAAACTCAATGATACGCGTTTACCGTCCCGCGAAGCATTCTTCAATCGGTTGAACGATAGCGCCGCGTCGGAGTCTGATTACGCGCACGCCGTGAACGTGTGGAATACTTTTCGCGTACAGACATTGGGCGAGTGCAGCGATTTGTACTTGAAAACAGATGTGCTGTTACTCGCCGACGTATTCGAGAGTTTCCGCACCGACTGTATCGCGAGTTACGATTTGGATCCCGCGCATTATTTTACGCTACCGAGTTTCACGTGGGACGCGATGCTCAAGTACACCGGCGTACGATTAGAGCTTCTGACGGACGTGGACATGTTACTGTTCGTGGAGCGTGGCATACGCGGCGGTCTGAGTCAGTGCTCGCACAGGTACGCGCGTGCCAACAACAAGTACCTGCCTGCAGGGATGTACGACGAGTCGAGGGCGTCGACGTATCTGATGTACTTCGACGTCAACAACTTGTATGGATGGGCGATGTCTCAGGCTATGCCGAAAGGAGGGTTGCAATGGCTGGACGATGAGGCAATGGCCGCGCTCGACGTATCATCCCTACCCGACGGTGAGGGACCCGAAGACGAGGAAACCGAGGGATACCTGTTGGAGGTGAACATCGAATATCCACAGGATATTCACGACGCCCACGCCGACCTTCCATTCTGCCCGGTGCGCGAGCACGTGCCCCACGGTAAACAGACAAAGCTGCTTGCCACGCTCGATGATAAGGAGCGCTACGTCATCCACTATCGCTACCTGAAACAGTGCGTGCGACACGGTTTACGCGTGACGCGAATTTACCGGGTGTTGCGATTCGATCAGTCGCACTGGTTGCGCGACTACATTCGATTGAACACCGATTTGAGGACGCAGGCCACCAGTGAATTTCAGAAGACTCTTTATAAATTAATGAACAATGCGGTGTACGGGAAAACTATGGAGAATGTGCGGAATCGCGTAGACGTGCGACTGGTGACGCGACGTGCGCTGGTACGGTCGGTACGGCGCGGAAGCACTGATCGCGAAACCGAACTTTCATAGTCGCACGATCTTTTCCGAACAGTTGGTGGCCATTGAAATGCGAAAACTAAAAGTGAAGTTTGATAAACCGATATACGTGGGAATGAGTGTGCTGGACATATCTAAAGAATGCTTGTACGAGTTCCATTATGCGTATATGCGCGCGAAGTTTGGTGATCGGTGTAAGGTTCTGTACACCGACACCGATAGTTTAATGTATAGTCTGGAATGCGAGGATGCGTATGCAACGATGAAGTGCGACGTCACCCGATTCGACACGAGCGATTACGCGGTGGACAATCCGTATGGTATGCCGCGCGTAAACAAAAAGGTGCCAGGACTCATGAAAGATGAGAATAATGGCACCTTGATGACCGAGTTCGTCGGATTGACGGCTAAGATGTACGCTACTAGAACGTTTAACGCTGCAGTGGGGTCTTCGAATGAGTGTAAAAAAGTGAAGGGTGTGCGGAGACACGTGGTCGCGAACGATATTAAATTCGAAGATTACATTCATTGTCTTCGCGATCTGACTGAGAAAGTGATTCGACAGAACAATATCGGCTCTAGCCAACACGAGGTGTATTCCGTGAGTGGTGAAAAGAAGTCCGTTCGACGACAAGCGGTATATTTTAACCGATCGGGTCGGCACCCTTCCGTGGGGACATTACCGAATCCCCGAGCTTGAGGCCGACGAGCCCCACGAGAATCCGATTGTATAGTTTGTTTGCATGTTTGTATGTTTGCATGTACATATGTATATACGTTTCTTTTTCTTTAGTTCATGTTATTTATTTATTTATGAATATCTAATATATGTACAGCGTAGAATAACCAAAAATTGTATATAGCGTAGAATAGCTAAAATTGTATTTTATACGTGTTAGTATATATATATATATGTATATATATATGTGTATATATGTATATGTATATATGTTTTTTTCTTACTTTATTAAGATTAATTATACGCATATAGGAGAATGTGAATGATTGAATAAACGTACACTGTATAGATTTATATGTATGTATTTATTTATTCATTTATTTTTGTAACATCGAGTGCGTTTATGATCGGGAATCATAGAATATCCTTGTCGCGTATCCACGAGTTCCGCGACGAATCGAATCCGAGCCACTTAACGTACACCTGGTTTCCTTTGCGACGAATAATCTTCTCGACCAGATAGACGTCTGGATTCGCGACCGAATGTAGTTCGTACTTGTAGAATCCACCCGAGATCGGTTCTCCCGCGGAATCGCGCAGAATGTACGTCACCGGGCACGTTCGTTGTACGGTTATGATTTCAAACACCTCGGTCGACCAGTTCGGAGTGTACCCCTTCTCGAAGAGGGTCTTGAACTTGCTCACGCGTACCTTGTCACCGACTTTGAATTTCGCGCGTCGTCCAACGCCTTCCGATGCGGAGGGTGAGAGGGGTTCATTCGCGGCGAACGACAAACGCGTCGCGGGGGTCACGTCAACGGGTCGGGCGTTGATCGTTCTATGCTTACGATGATTGTAGGTGCGTACGAGTGCAGGTAACAGGTCGACCCAGCGATAGGACGCGTTCAAGAAGAATTGTTTCCACATGAGGTTTTTCAGCGTACGATTGAAACGTTCGACGATCGACGCTTTCATCACGCTGTACGTGGAGTAGTGGTTGATCCCGCGTGTCTTCGCGCATCGTTGAAACTCCGCGTTGTAAAACTCCTTTCCCATGTCGGTTTGTAAATTTCGCGGGCATCTATCGCTCTGCCGCAATACGACGACGACGATGACGATGATCGATGATGCTGACAATATCGGCTACGACTTCGAAACGACTAATAACGAACGATCGCGAAATACATGCACCGATTGCGTTTTACGTACGCTCGAGGAACTGATACTAATTCTAACGTCTTTGGAACGTCGCGACCATCCCCGACCACCCGCGAAGCATGAACAAGGAGCGAGTACAACTAGTGAACGAATTACACGCCCCGGCTAGACGGAATTTCCCACGGCGTAGCGTCGTGATTCGCGGCTACGATGATTTGTGGCAGGCCGATTTGGTGGAGATGCGTCCGTACGCGAACCAAAATCGAGGATATCATTACATACTAACGATCATCGATACGTTCAGCAAGTATGCGTGGGCCGTACCCGTGAAAAACAAAAGTGGACGCGACGTGACCGCGGCGTTCACGACCGTATTGCGGCAGAGCGATAGATGCCCGCGAAATTTACAAACCGACATGGGAAAGGAGTTTTACAACGCGGAGTTTCAACGATGCGCGAAGACACGCGGGATCAACCACTACTCCACGTACAGCGTGATGAAAGCGTCGATCGTCGAACGTTTCAATCGTACGCTGAAAAACCTCATGTGGAAACAATTCTTCTTGAACGCGTCCTATCGCTGGGTCGACCTGTTACCTGCACTCGTACGCACCTACAATCATCGTAAGCATAGAACGATCAACGCCCGACCCGTTGACGTGACCCCCGCGACGCGTTTGTCGTTCGCCGCGAATGAACCCCTCTCACCCTCCGCATCGGAAGGCGTTGGACGACGCGCGAAATTCAAAGTCGGTGACAAGGTACGCGTGAGCAAGTTCAAGACCCTCTTCGAGAAGGGGTACACTCCGAACTGGTCGACCGAGGTGTTTGAAATCATAACCGTACAACGAACGTGCCCGGTGACGTGCATTCTGCGCGATTCCGCGGGAGAACCGATCTCGGGTGGATTCTACAAGTACGAACTACATTCGGTCATGCCACGCCTCACGGGTGGTCGAGGATAATCCGCAGCGTCCATGTTTTTTAAAAAAATGCTTATAAAATGTTTGTGAAATCTTTGGAAATCTTTGGAAAACGCACTGGCCCGTGCGGCGGCGGTCGACGTCCTTATATGCATTTCGGTTCTCTAGGCTAGCCTTATTTGAATTTTTCGCGCTCTATTCAGATTAATGTTTGTGTGACATAACACAACCATGATCATCGCAATCATTGATACAATATTCTCTTGCACATTGGTGTGTGTACGTGTACGTGAATCTGTATAAAAGCAACGTTGGTCAGTCCTGTGAACGTCATTACACCACGTTCGCTCGAGTGCTAACAAGTATCGTTCGCGTCAATTTCTTCATCGATCAGTATAATCGTACATAGTGCATATCAAGATGTATAAACGTAGCTTCAACGATTCATCCTACGCATCCGCTATCAATGGTGATAACCCCAATAAACGCCAGCAACAGGAACATCCCCATCAACAGTCCAATATGAGGTACGTACGCGTTATTATACACTTTTCACTTTTCACTTACTTCATTCACTTACTTCTTTCACTGTAAACGCAAGCGAACCGAGTATTAATTCCGTGTATACATTTCTTACAGTTCTAGATCCGCAACGCCAAAAACAACGAAAACGCCAAAACCATCAATCGTGCGAATCCTGGGGCGGGATTACCCGTTGACCTCAACAGCGTATAAACGGCTCACGATAGGAATTCGCATTGGCATGGATTCGTGCCGCGTCGAGATCACCATAGTCGACAATAAAGGTTGCGAGTTGAGCTTCTCAATGTCTACGTGGAAGCTCCTACTGCAAAATATGACTGACATTCTTAAAAAATTACGCGACAACGTAACAACACCCCAGACCCACATCGAAATTGATCATTTGCGAATCGAATTCACGCGCATGCACGATGATCAACTCGTCAAAATCACCGATAATCGCGTTACCTTATACATGACGGAAGTCACGATGCAAAAACTGTTCGCGTATGAACATTGCATCGATCATATGTTCACGTGGTTGACCGAAAATATGTACGCTGTAGCTAGTAAATATACAGCGTTCGTAAACGTTCTACGTAGCGCTACCGCACCAACAGATTATGTAAAATTAATTTCCGAAAGCGATCACTTCGAACAACATTCTTTGATTGATTGCGAATTGTTAGCGTTAGCAATGCAATCCATGTTGCGCGATGTAAATCATGTACCAATATAGTACGCTTATATGTTTTAATAAATGGATGATTTTCACGTTAATACCTGTAACGATTCATTTGTAACATCCTTTCCTACTAATACGGTGGATAATTACTTATTCGTAAAGCATTCGTTGGGTCGGGTATTTGTCTGTCCGATGACCATGAGGCAATCGACATCGTACCGTTTTCTTTGGGAGTTTCGAGTATTTTCACTCCGTCGAGTTGCTCTGTCAGCGGGTGGTAAGTGGCAACCTCGAACCTGTACATGCCGCTGACTCGCAGAACAATGCGATCATAAACCGTAACCCTGGTAAGACGATCCGACCGAAGAATCGGGCTAGGTTTGCTAGCCAGATGTCTGGTTTTTTCCGCCTTTAGCGAATGACAATTGTATTTTAGGATAGGTAGTATGGACGGTCCTGACACTGGTCTGATGTAAATCAGATATCCATGGGTGTAGAGTTTCCTTAGACTTTGCTATCGGTTTAAGTACGAGTTGGCGGTTACTCGACGCCTGGGAAAACTCAAGAGTTTTCGCCTCGAATTTTATCCTCGCGTGATTCACGAGTACCCCATTGACTGGTTGGCGGTTACTCGACGCCAAGGAAAACTCGAAAGTTTTCGTCTCGAGTGTTATCCTCACGCGGTTCACGAGTATTCCATTGAATCTCTCTCTCTCTCTCTCTCTCTCTCTCTCTCTCTCTCTCTCACGCTGTAGCATACGTCCAAAGCCGGGGCCAGACCTGAATGTGTATACACTGAGCAGGCTGAGCGCGCATGAATGACGCATGCGGAGGGGTCGAAAGTGCCATTGTATCTTTCTTCACCAAGTTCTGTGCTTAACTTAGCCCACTCCGCAGTCGTAAAGATGGTGTGATACATAGTTAGCTAAATAAACATACAGCTCAACCCTCCGAGTCATCCCGTTTACCAATACAGAGTGATTGTCCACCGACGCGTGTCAAAGAGTTGCCACCTGGTACTCCGTGGCTAGGACAACCCCCTGCAGTGCCTCACCGAATTTGATGGGTTTCGATCCTTGAAACGGTTGGAATACCATTAAAAATTCAGAAATGTTCAAGAGTTCCGCATTTCTCATCACATCTTTGCGAAAACGACGTCAATTTATTCCTTATGTTTCGCCGATGAAACTGACACCAAGAACAATGTAATTCAGACCATAATGAAGGAAATTTCAGGAAAAATTGTTTTATATCATTTCAAGCTGAATTCGTTAAAAATAGTCGGATTTATATGAAATTTGGAATGATTTTCATCGGAAAAATATAAGGAATCCATCGGCATCCCTTCCATATCCCGTAGGCGTAGGTACATTGGAAAGGTCTGTGGGGCACTCTTCGTTTATTACCACCTTGTCTTGCTTCTTTAAACTACTTGACACCCCCAATTGTAAGGACGACAACAAGTCATGGTGGTGTGAGGGACAGGGATGCACCACTACAGTTGTTTACCCCATGTGGGTGAGTCATTCCTTTGATGGCTGGGATTTCACCAACATCGGCTGTGAAGAGCCCGAACATCGCGGCGAGCCTGACCTTCCTTTGGTCGAGGGTCCCGAGGTCCCTTCCTCGGTGTTATATGGCAGGCAATCCTTTCGTCTGCACTACTTCAAACACTCTCTGTCCTTCAATCTTTAGCTGTCGCGAACCACGAGACTCTGTCGAAACTGGCAAAGAAGATCGCTAGAAATATACGTTCCACACGTAGGAACGGGGGCATTAGGGAGTTTCAAGTGGCGTTCGGTTCGGGGTTCTATTCAGATCTGGACGCGGCCGAAAAGGAGGCTAATATTTCCACTATCTTTAGGTGGAATCAGACGGGTCGTAGCTCCGCGAGCCGGCACGCCTCGTCTAGCTCGTCAATTTATCTGGACAAGCCGAGCCGATCAGTCTCCAATTCGAAGGGAAGACGTCACAGGCGGGATCACGCGCAGTGCAGCGGACACCTCATTTTCTACCTGCGTCCCTCCACGAGGCGTATTGCTGCCCCCGCGAGTAATCTCGTGTGATTTTTTAACACAACAGCGAGTCGGCCTGGCTATATGAATTAAGAACAATGCAGGGTGTAGTGAAGAAAAGAAAGACAAATTATTCAGTACAATAGAGCTTTAAAGTCTATCATATGTTAATTGCATTATTATTATTCAAAATGTAATTTTTAAATGTTTGATTATCTGTTTATGTCAATATTAGCAATGGATTAAATTTATTTAGTCTATGCCTTCAATAATTTAAGACATTAAAATTAATTTCTGTAGGCGTTTCGTAAAAATCACCGAAAGCAGGAAACTTTGAAGATTTGTATTTTTTAAACAATTTCGAATCTGCAAAAATGAGGACTTAACCCTCCCTAATTTCATATGGGCTACCATATGTGTATTTCAATATCATGAAAATCCGAGATATCGAGGAGTTTAGAAAAGTATCACATTCTGCCTCTATCTTCCACGCTGAACGCAATGCACTCCAAACTCCCTTTGATGTGCGGAAGAAAACCGACAACGGTCGGCTCAGGCCATGTGCCTTCGCCGGCATCCCCGAGTCGGGTCGAATGAGCCGAGTCACCACGAATGACCCGTCCACACTAGCATATGCGTTCACGCTCAGCCTTTCTGACGTAGAAGCATGCGGCCCTAGCTACCGTTTCACCCGTCCACATCAGAATATTCGTGCGCCGCTCAGCCTGCTCAGCGTATACTCATTCAGGTCTGGCCCCGGCTCAATGCGTTGCCACGTATATCGAATTACAGCGTTGGTGATAAGACACCGCCCCCAAACTTTAAAATATTCGTCTGCGGATGTTTATACAAGCGCGACGTTAATTCTTTCACGAGGCAGTTGCGCTATTTAGATTAATCCTTCTCGAATAGTTATCGCGACAGCGCGTTGAATCACATTTCGTCGGTGGATGTTTATACGAGCGCGACGTTGCATTCTTTCGTGAGACGGTTACATTATTTAGGTTAATTAATCTCGATTAGTTATCGGTGTTGAATTATAGCGCCAACGGTTGCGTGCGAGACGCCATCTTGAAATCCTCCTCCCTTGTGACGTAACCCCCTCACCCACGAACGCGGTACCCCCTCCCCACCTCACCCCCGCACCCATCGCGCGGAAGAGCGCGGTACCCCCTCCACACCTCGCCCCCACGCCCGGTACCCCCCGCCCCGCCTCACCCCCTCGCCAACACTTGGTCCAGAACTCTCATAGTATACCTACTAAGGAGAGTGACAAGGTGTCGTCGGAGGTTTACACCCTTCAATAAAAAAAAGGCGATACCGTGGCCACAACAGATAGGTACTTACTTAAATTATAAGATGAAAAAAATTTAGCGTAGAAATTACTTTAATTGAAAATCACGTATAAATCTACCTATTATTGTTAATATATATAATTATTATTGTAGTATATAATTCTTATTATTGTAGTCCGCTGTTCGCTGTTCGCTGTTCACTCGACGACTCGTCACGACGGTTAAACGTTCAAAAATATAAGAATATCGGATACATTTCACAATTGCATACGCATTGCATCAGTTGAGGTCGGTAGTAACGTTTCAACTAGAGCTGTTCGGGTACTCGGATAAAGCGAGCTGAGCCGGGTATCCGTGAAATTCGGACGGCCTGAAAAATCCGGATAGCTCGAATTTGTTTCGGGCGGCTTGAAAAATTCGGGTAGTCCGAATCGTGTCGGGCCGCCGGGAAGAACCGGATAGCCCAAATTGTTTCGGACCGCTCGAAAGAAGGGGCTAGCTCGAATTGTTTGGGTGGACTCGGAAAATCCGTACGCCTTGAATGTGGTTCGAGCAGTGCGACTGTGTTGAGCAGATGAAATATCTCGAACGGTATGGAATATTTTCAGAAATATTTTTCTACTGGGATGTAAATGATGGTTATCAATAATGCGAAGAATAAAAATGAAAAAATGGGCCTAGTTTCTCATTTCTTACGTTGAGTCAGCACTTTTACGAAGAAAATAATGTGCTACAGAAGAAAATCTATGGATAAACAGCGAAGCTAGAGATAATTGTGTGAAAACACTAAAATTTCATTTTTTTCGCGGTTTTTGTTTTTTTTTTCTATTTATTGTTTTATTTCAATTTTAATCCTGCGCAATGATTTTATTTAAAGTGAAAAAAGTAAAAACACTATCGAAATTGTAGTTCAAGAAAAAAATTATTTTTTAGTTTTTATTGCATTTTTATATACATACTATGTATATTATCGTCGCAAATTAGCGGATAAAAAGCAAAGTTGTTCGACTTTGTCTGTTAATATCGATGTGCGTTTTGTACTTATAATATTGCCTGCCATTGAAAATAATCTTTCGCTGAATGCTTGTGAAGCAGGTATTCCCAAACAATTTGTAGCCACGGGAGTCAATTTCGGGAAACGAGACGCATTTTCTTCACACCAATTTAAAATGCAGGTATCCCGCGGTGCAACATTCTCTCCTATGTATGTTATGATCTCCTGCGTTAATACTACATATACATTTTGATGAGATTTTTGGTCCTCATTTGCAATATTATTGAAAAAGTTAGATAGAGTTCCCGATGATTGTGACTCTTTGATAAAAGAGAAATATATAACATGCAACAGTCATCAGAATTTAGTTTAATCTTCTTATTGTTTTGTACTCACCGGGCGTTTGGTTTGATGACGGAGTTGTCTCATGCATGTCGCTTGCCTCGAGGTACTCGTTCGCAACTGAATGCAATAAACTTTGAGCCGACGTTTTCCTTTCTGCGGACAACAACCTGTCTTTGACGCGGGGGTCCATGAGCATTAAAATTATTAAGAGGTCGGAAAAATATTTCTTAAGAGGTTTAATTAATAAATAATTATTAAGAGGTCGGAAAAATATTAAGAGTAGAAAAATATTTCTGAAAATATTCCATACCGTTCGAAATATTTCATCTGCTCAACACAGTCGCACTGCTAGAACCACATTCAAGGCGTACGGATTTTCCGAGTCATCCCAAACAATTCGAGCTAGCCCCTTCTTTCGAGCGGCCCGAAACAATTCGGGCTATCCGGATTTTTCGGGCCGTCCGGATTTCACGGGTACCCGGGTTGGCTCGAAAACCAGGTCCCGGCTCGGTGCGAATTTCAAACCGTCCGAATATTCGAGCACCCGAACAGCTCTAGTTGCAACCGACTCCGACTGTACTTATAAACTTTAATTACAAGTTTTTATTAATGATACGCTTATGAATGCTCTGTAGTGATCAGCATTTCATTACAAAACACCAAATTGAAGATTTGAAACAAGAAAGAAGCATTAAATTTGAAAAAGAGTATTTCATCCCAATCTTAAAGTAGTAAGAAGAGTTAACTTTCGGGTATAGAAAAGTTATTTCCTTTATTATACAGTGGTTTAACATCATGCTATCTAAGCACGATAGATGAGCGTGTTCCAAATGGCATTTTACATTATATATATGAAATCTGTGTTAATATTTATTATATATTTTGAGATAATTACAATGGTACAACCGTCCCAGTGTTACAACCGTGATCGGTCTACCCTACTCGAAATTCCTTACAACCATCTCGCTCAGCACCCCCACATTCGCAGAATCAGTCAGATAATACTCTAGCGGATTTTAAAAACTTCATAATACAACAAATATCCAGACTAGAAAGCCTGATAAACCTCAACACTCAAAACATACAGAAATTGCATGATATATAGTACGGATATAATATAGAACAATCAGAACTAAGGGGGTATTACACTCAAAAATTCGATTTTTTTTAATTTTCTAATAGTTTGGGGTTTCGAAAATATGCCCCTAAAATATTAAGGTGAAATTCGTAGAACTCTCAGAGTTATAGAGGCTTAAGGCCGTAGCGTGGCACGTAATCGTTCCCGCGATCCTTATATCTAAAGAGGATATGACTGCCACCAGAGAAGAGAGAGCTACTCAACATGAGTTCTTTGACGCTGACAAAGGTTTCCTCTGCGGTCCTGGTATAGCAAATTAGGGGTAAGTTACAGAAATTACAGAGGATCGGTTGTACAGGCTCATAGATGCGTAGGTAAGCATGTGTTAGTAGGTTCATTCAAATACTGTTGAGTCGATGCAACGGTCCTTGTTCATCCTGGTCTTGTGTCTTCTCCGGGCAGCCTGATCCGTTGCTCGTACGGGCAACTCCTGAACGGCGCTGTTCTAAATGAAACTAACCTTGAAGCCCACCACATCCCCATGTTTAAAAATGATCATTTTTTGAGAAGTATTAGAAATTCTTCGAACGGAGGGGGTGTGGCGATGCTATTAAAAAGCCACATAAAATACGATCGAATCATCCTAATTAAAAAGCTAAATATTATCAAAACAATAATCGTCAAAATTAACCTACAGAATAATAACAGCTTGTGCTTAATAGCAGTTATGCTCCAGGAACTGAGTCCGACGAATTTATTAATGATCTAGACTACATTTTTAAACTACTCTCAACACATAACCATAATAATTATTTTAAGTTGGCAAGTGACCTAAACAGCAAGCGCCAACATTGGAATAATCCATACTACTGTAACGTCCGGTTGCCCGGGGACGACTAAACGTTAGCAGGTTCTCGAGAGGAGAGCGGCGTCCCTTGAGAATAGGATAGGTGGGGGTTCGTTGATAGAGTAAAGGAGTAGAATCCAACTTAAAACGTAACAATGACTTTATTCAAACAACACTTATTCATAATAATGAGTATAATAATATTGCTTACGACTACGATTATATATAGGTTTTGTGTTTTTATGGTTTTTTATCTATGCTAATTAATTGCGCTAATTTATGAAAGTTAAATATATGTACGTAAATATGCTTTTGTAGTAAGCTCGGCCGCTACCGTTTCCGGAGCGGTTCCCGCCACTTGTGGCAGGGTTCGTGGTCTAATGCTCTGTAGATCTTGCCTTCGTTAAGCGGCTAAGCTGCTACCTACTAATAGGAGCAACGCTTGAAACCTCCACGAAAACAAAGTTCTCAACCTTTAAATGTAAGATCCAAAGAGGAGCAACAGTACCTTTGTACACTGAGAACCAGTCGCTACCGTTTCCGGAGTGTGCTGAAATTCTGCTGGATAGTACCTCAGCTACCTCCAGGAACTAGCATTCGTTGGTCGCAAGAACGTATCTGTATTCGAATGAGCGCGCTAGGTGCTGCATACGCCTCCTTTTATACTGGAAAATTGGCGGGTTGGCGCATGCACACTGAGTCGGTATTCGTTATTTCGCATTTTGCTCGCTTATTACACAATATTTTATCTTGCGCTTTTGACAGTAATTCTAATTAATTATTCTTAACGTTTCTATAGTATTTGTTCCTTTAATATTTGCTTAGTCTATAATTTATATCTAAAAGTATGTATAATGATTCTGCGCGATAATATAGTTTGGCTTTGCGGTATGGTAGATCGGTTCTATCTTACCGACGGTTGGTAATTACCGGTTTGAGTCCCGGTGAGACGTTACACCATCGACGAAGTATAGAATAGACCTATCACCTTATGGGACTTCGTGTCACCACCCGAACTGTGTTACCGACCCATAATTTGAGGACTGAATTTAGCGACCTCTGTTCATGAACAGCGTCCAACTCCGGAACTACTCTGAAATGTGTTGAAATGCTGAAAGGTGTGTGCGTGCTTGTATACGTGTGACTTGTTTAGCGTGAGAGTTTCACATAGAGGGCAGACTTTTGCTAAGCTATGCTTTGGCTCGGTTTGTCAGCGACTCACGTGGATTGACGTGGATTTTTCTCCGAAAATGTATTTCGGTGATATGGAAACTATATTGCGCCGAAACATGGCTCTTCTTGAAAGCTTATACAAGATATAAATTGCAAGATAACATTGATTGTTAGTACTTTACGTGTAGTGGAACAGTTAACTAACATTTTCGCGTGTCGTATGTCGAAAAATATTAAAAATTGACGCTGTTACTGACATTCCTGCAAATCTCTGCACTCCGCGCATATCTAAATAGACGGTGCTCATCGTACGACACGAATAAATCATTGAGAACAAGGAATCCAAACGTTTTTGCAAAATTTATATTTGTAGTTTTCGGGACCCTAGGACATTTTGCAATAGTTATTTATTACTTGGGAACGGTAGATTAGTAGTTACAACTCTACGTTTCGTTACAAACTGATTGGCCCTTTTCTTATTAACTATTGTATGGATTTAAAAATTGTAAACAACATCTACGATGTAAGTACCCGAGCGTATCGCTTGCGTTAAGGTCTGTTTTCATTATTCCTAGAGTACATATGAGAAAAGTTATGGTATTTTTTAAAGCACAAGTAAAAAAAAGGTTCTGTTTTACGGACGTCGCGACTCGTGAGTGAGATAAAATTGGAGGGAAACGGCACGGAGGTCCTTTACACGACAAACGATCATTCTGGCAGCGGCAACAAAGTATGATACCTACATTGTCTTCTTGCGTTCTCCGTGCGCCTGGTTTTTGCATGTCGATGTCGGCCCACGGACAAGCTATGTTCAAATGCCCGTACCTATTGAAGCAGATTTCATTTTTTTCTATAAATTCTGCAAAATTCGTAATCAGTAACTAAAAGCGGAAAACATGTATGTACACATGCAAAGCTAATTGTAAGATTAAATTTTTACATTCTCTGCTTATTTTTCGTCTTTATTCGAGCATTTATGGCAAATTAGTGAGATTTTTTTAATAATAGAAAATCAAACACGACGTCATTCGAGCAAGTTAAATTCTTTTTACATCAACATGCTCCACTCAATAAGAGAAAAAAGTTTTTAAAAAACCATATGCCGCACCGGTGCGAAGGAAGATATTGTTAAAGTTTACGCAAAAACTAAAGTGCTTATATCGTTTCCTTCTCGCCTTTACAAAAACAAAGGCGAAATGGTAATCTATATAATCGTAATCTATATAGTGATCCGGAGAAATATAGCTGGGCTTCGATACGCTTATCAGTTCTAAACAAATTCTAACTTCGTTTTCTTGGGGTGAGTTCAAGTCCATGTTGCACGGTTTAACTTTTTCATTGGTTTTACTCTTTGAACTAATTTTTTATCATACGATTTAATTGTTTTTTTTTCAATGTACCTATATCAACAAAAAACATGCAGCCAAAGCAGAAATGTATTCTTGAGATACCGTTCTTACTAGTTTCCAACTATACTTTGAATTCCAAATTGTAAGTTATTTAAATAAATTTTCACATTATCACTTTATAGGACAAAGAGGAGGCGGAAGTATAAGCAACGGATTCATGCGCAATCGGAGTAATTGTAGGAAGGGCGTCGTGTTTGGCTTTCCTTTCATTTGGAAAATTTCAAACAATATGTTACAAATACCGTGATGGAAATAAAACAGAAAATATAAAAATTTCATTTTTCAATACTATAGATGATTTCATCTAACACGCGTTCCCACCTTTGGCTACTGATCGCTACCTGGCCACGCGAGCGAGCTGTGGCACGAATAATTTTTTTTCGTATAAATAAGCGATCAGGCGTGGAAAGACGTAGCGAGACAAAGTATCAACGCATCGCCTGTTTCACGTTTGTCAGCACTCAACCGATGCACCAAACTCATCAGTACTTAGGAAATACATACATACATACACATGAACATATTTAAGAACGTTAGAGGCGGTGCAATTTCAATTGTTAACATCCTGTCAAGTTTTAGCCATTTGCTTGCAAAAAGTGTTATTGGCATATTTGGCTTGACAAGTAGTACGAACTGGTAAAGATTCGTTAAGAGCAAACGCCGGATTTAGCGAGCTCTGCTTGCAACTCTTGCGAGACATTTCAAGTCGCATCGATTTTTGTTTTAAAAAAGAAACGAACTTTTCGGGGGCCTTGACCTCAACAATCGATGAGAAAAAGACTGCACATCTACTGAACGTTCGCTAGCGTATTATTTGTTGGGCTTTAAAAACATATGTTATGATATTACCTCTTTCTGTACCAATCTTTTGCCCTACCTTCCTCATACTATACTGCGTCGTAATTGGTTTCATTTTAGTAGAAAAATCTGACATACAATACAGATGTTTGTATAATGATAAAAATATTAAAAAATTATTTTTCCATTAGAGGATACTGCATATTAATGCTCTTGTATTCCTTCCAAGCGTCAACCAAGATGTTCTTATAAAGAGTCAGTAGCTTCTGAACAATTGTAGAAACCTATGTAAACCTGATACCTATGTTTCCATATTTAGAAGAGTGATAGGAACTAGAGCAAATACTGTATTGCGTTGTCTCAAGCATAAATGTAAAACGTTTATAAGACTGACTCGAAAAATCCGATCTTACCATATTTTATGGAAGAAAGAAAGTCAGAAAAGCATGTATTTAGCCGCGTAATATAACATTTTTAATAGTTTTCTTAGCAGGTTAGTCAATTGAATGCCAGGGTGACTTAAAGTATTTATTTAAACATTTAAAGACTGCAGTTCTTCGAAATATAAAATAATTAATTATGGCTACAGGCTATATTGGCTAGTAATAATCCCACTAAATATAAAGAATTTAATGAAATAACTTTTCTCCCGCTTGGGACCACAAGTCAATTTTCCGCGTACCCAGGCTCAAAAATATCGTTCCAACCACCACTGATGTAGGGTGGGGAAAGTACTCCTTTCATGCGGTCGCCCAGGCTAGGGAAAATGCGCAGGCTGGATGCGCGTGATTATTATGTGGTCCCCTCCTCGAAGAGACAGAAAATATAACCTATATGCTACATGCCAATAAATGTTTATTGGCTATTTCGTTCTTTTACGCTACATTTGTGAACTTTTTATAACTTAACATCCTTTCAAAATATTATTGTTACGCCGCAACGGTATATTTATGAAATTGGGTATAGCATATAGGTTATATTTTCTGTCATTTTGAGGTAGAGGTGTGACTATCGATAAATGTCGACAATATCGAAATGTTATCGATATTTTGATATATCGATAATATCGTTAAGATATTGAGGCGAATAGAAGCGGGCAGCTTAGAGCAAATAAACATGGAGGAAGCATGCAATGGGCGAAAATGTAAACGGCGGTAGAAAGAGAAAAATATACATGAGGGACACCCTCTCTCTTTTTAATATAAAAAGAAATGCTGGCGCTAAAAAGAGAGGGGGTGTCCCACATGTATATCTTTCTCTTTCTATCGCTGTCTACATTTTCGCCTATTGCATGCTTCCTCCATGTTTATATGCTCTAAGGCGGGCAGCGGCTGAGATACGTATCACAACGTATCTACAACGGACGTTCGTTCCGTCGTGGAACAGAGATAGAAAAAATGTTGATTTTCCTCGATTCTTGATTAGAAAATAATCGAGTTATCGAGAATCGATTCCTAGAATAATCGGTAAAATAACCGATTCTTCAGAAAGAGAATCGATCGATTCTAGAAGAATCGGGTAGAATCGCCCTTCCCTAGTGCTGGCCAGTGATGGGTCGGTATTTTACGCCGCGTCGTAAATGCATTTACGACGCGTCGCAAATGTATGTATAATATGCCGTTTTTAAGCCCATTTTATACATGTCATTTGTCGCAAATGTCGTAAATAGAAATTCATTATTTTAAGGTTTCAACAATTAAAGTGTTGGAGAAATATAGTTCTTTCTGACTCACTTGTTGGTTGCATGCGAATACTATAGAATACTGTACAATACGTCGGTTACGTCGAAAACTATGATAATCGCCACTTTCCTAACCCCAAAAAAGTATTTAAAAGCGTGGTGTTAATTATTGTTTTGTACTTGTATAGATAATAAATAATAAAAAGTAAATCGTGAAAGGTAAAGTAATTAGAAATAAATGTACAATAATCATATGGACTTCGCCGGATTTTGATCCACTCTCAGTAGTTCAATTTTCTGTCCATAGTTGGCGCATCGAAATTCTTGGTTTCCCAATGCATTTCTTTTACTAACCTTTCTATATCCATTTTTCGCCAATGTAACTTAATTTAATTTAATTTTTTTCATCAGAATTATAATTATTAATAAATTGGCACTTCTTCATAAACTATACGAAAAATGTATTATAGGATAGTTGTTTTTATTTCAGATATACGACATTTACGACACATTTACGTCATTTGCGACGTTTACGACATTTACGACATTTCTCAAACAGCACACTTCGTTGCGGCAAAGTTGCAGGATGGTTGCAGTAACCTTGCGATGTTGCATGGTTGCAGCGCAATGTCGATGTATGGTTGCTGCGACGTTGCCGTGCAACATTGCACGGGGCGGACATAGAATTGTTGCTGCATAATTGCTGCATAGTTGCGTTACAATAATGCACTGCAACTTTGCCGCAACTATGCAGCAACTTTGCCGCAATTATGTCGCAACTATGCAACAACTTTGCCGCAGCTTTGCCGCAGCTTTGCCGCAGCTTTGCCGCAGCTTTGCCGCAGTTTTGCCGCAACTTTGCCGCAGCTTTGCCGCAACTTTGTCGCAACTTTGCCACAACTTTGCGGCGTTAGCAGATTTTAAAACATAATATCTCCAAAACCGGCTGAAATAAAGTGTATACATTATACTTTATTGAATTCGTCTTGAAACGCACTATCATGTGATCTGTTAAAAAAAGAGTTCCGTTTAAAAAAAAAAATTGATCATCGTATCTCATAAAATAATAATACAAGAAAAAATCGTCTGCCCCAGTGAATTTGCCCCCTCCAACCATGCAATTTCATGTAAACAATTTCTTTTATATCTCCAATACGTTAGGAAATATCCAGGTGTTTATTGTTCCAGCGGACATCCTGTATAATGAACTAAAATATAAAATATATGTCGGAGAAGGCAACCATTTAATCAGTTCCAAGCATAAGTCAGAATCTATTTTACTGGCGGTACGTGTTTTTAACGTACGGAGTAATCAATATATATACCACCTACAGTAATCTACATTCAAGAAGGTTCCGTGGCCACAACGGTAGCGCGACAGATTGTCATGCAAGTGGAGTAAATTTACAAATAAACTCCATAACAACTACCAACAAACAATACCTTACGACCGCAACCTATCCATCACGGAGATTGACAAAAGCCTACTAGATATCAACAACGCTATCTCCCTAACCATCTCAGAAGTAGTTCCAAAACGACAACCGTACAACAACACTTACAGATACCTCAATCATAAAATTAAAAAACTTCAAAAAGATAAGCGTAGAGTGGTCTCACTCTTACACGACCTCCATATCTCGGATCCGCAATCGAGAAGCGGACTCGCGAGGAGGGCGAAAGCGGCCCATAGGGAGCTGGTGCGTGCCCTGAAGTACGAAGTTGGCAAGGCGATCGAGAACTATTGGTCAAACGTAATAAAAAAAATAGACTTTCGGGACACGGACAACTTTTTCCCAAAGGTCAATGCGATTTTTCGCCCCAAGAGGCATTCGGGTATTAAAGAACTTCACATCCACCAAGACAATAGAGCTATCTTGGACAGGAGCTCGTGCAATCTAGCTGAAGTAAGCAACGTAAATAACAACTTTATCTTCACCTCCCCTGCTCATAAACTTAACATAATGGGGGCTTATTACGAGAGCATCAATTCTCCGCGGTACCTCAATTCCAACTCTCGTCTTAAAGAGATTATAGAATCAGAAGCTCGTGAGATAAAACGAAGGTTTCGTGACGCAAGAGAACAAGGATCGACGTTAACTCAATTTGACGCTGACAACACGGCCATCTGCCCTGACTTTGACGAGGCTCTACTGTATCCATTCTGTGATCCTGCCTCGGTAATAAATATTCTAAAAAAACTACCCAACAAAACCTCCTCGGGTTTGGACGGCATCCCCGCGATTGTACTAAAGCACCTTCCGATGATTATGATACTAAATCTAACCATTTTATTCAACAACGCTATTAACCGTAACTACTTCCCAAAACGGTGGAAGACGGCTAAGGTCCTACCTATCCTAAAAAAGGGAAAAGACCATTCAGATCCTTCAAGCTATAGGCCTATCAGCCTAACACCTAACATTAGCAAAGTTTTTGAAGCAGTTATCAACACAAAAATAAGGTCTTTTTGCACGGACAACAATATAATCCCGGACCACCAGTTCGGCTTCAAATACCAGCACTCAACCACGCATGCGGTGCACAAGCTCCTGTCCGATTTGCATGCAAAAGTGAGCAATAGCTACCTAGTTGGCGCAGCCTTCTTGGATATAGAAAAAGCATTCGACTCGGTCTGGCTGGATGGTTTAATTTACAAACTGCAAAAGAGGGAATTCCCAGCCTGGCTAATATCATTAATTTGGGACATGATCTCTGAGAGGTCCTTCTTCACTTGGGACGGCAATTCCCTCTCCAGTGTGGAATTTTTAATCGAGGAGGGTTTGCAGCAGGGGACGGTAAATTCCCCAGTGCTCTTTAATATAAATCTCAGCGATCTACCTAGGCTGTTCGGCTTCAATACACAGGGGAACGCAGGCCTGCTAGCATTTGCCGATGACGTGGTTATATACACGTCCGGAAATAGAGTAAACCTAGTCCAATCCGACTTAAACACATTGGTGGACAAAGTCAACAGATATTATATGGAGTGGAATCTAAGGTTAAACCCACTCAAGTGCGAGACGATGCTCTTCCGAAAGCCTCTGGCTAGTCTCTCTTCAGAAGCGAGGGCCGGTAGTAAGGACTTCCAGATTTCAGCGACCATCCCAGGCACTTCTAACCTGACCTTGATCCCCCATAAAAAGGTAGTCACGTATTTGGGGGTTCAATTAGACTACCTACTACGTGGCAACAAACACATAGACTTGCAAATCGAGAAGGCCAATAGGGCCTTCTTAGCAAATTGTAGATTGTTTTACAACAAATATCTCACCCATAGAGCTAAAATCATATTGTACATGCTATTGATTCGCCCGGTTATCACTTATGCCGCCCCAGTGCTTTGGAACATGAACCACACCACGGCCGAGAGGATCAGGGTGTTAGAAAGAAAGTGTTTGCGCTCATGCCTCCGTCTGCATAGGACTCAATCCTCCGACTGGAGACATTACATAAAAAATCAGATCATATACGATAAAGCGAATATACCACGCATTGATTTATTCATGATCGGCCTAACACGGGATTACTTCAGTAAACTACCGAACATTGACAACTCGGTCATTAATGCCTTAGCTTGCCAGGACGAGGGAGCCTCTCGAAGACAGCTTACTAAGGGGTACGTTACACCCCAGGCATTCCCCTTCTGTGATAACTTGGGACTGATCCAAAACGCCGATAACTTGCCTCTTATCTTCCACTGGCGCCGTAACAAGGCGGATAAACGGATCGCGCTGACGAGTAGAGAGTTTGAGACTGACAGAAACAAGTTTAAGTATTCGACTTCTATCCCGAAAAGGGACTACTACGACTTTAGCAGACTTAGCACTAAAAAATACTGGTGGCTGACTGAGGAGAGCGGACACTTGCTTGAATTACGAAAGCGACGGCTGCGGCTTCAGCAAAATAGCGTGTAACACTACGTTGTTGTTCTTTATACTCCTCTGTACATATTTCCTTTACCTTTTTTCTTCTTCTTTCTTTACTCCTTCCTTAGTAGTCAATAAGTGTAGCTTGTAATATAATCTAAGATTAGTGCATAAGGATGACTGTATGCTGGGTTTTTTAGGTGCCTCCCCCTGAGACACCGCTCTTTTTTCCCATCAACCTACTTCACTAACTGTGATAACTAATGTTAATATGGCAATATTATATGCATACTAAAGAGCTTTCTTATACTAGCGGTTTATAGAGAAATGGATTATCTAAGAGTCTTCGGGACCTACGAACAATTAGATATTTGCATCAGACCGTGTGGCAAATTTTTCTATGTTTTGTTTAATGGTGCCTGTACATAATTATTGTTCTAAACAATTCCAATAAACAATTAAAAAAAAAAACAACAGATTGTCATGCGGGCGGTCCGGAGTTCAAGTCCTGTCGTAACCGATAACTTTTTTTAATTTTTTTTTAACAGTTTTTCGTTGCCTCAAAGTTGCCGTGCAAAGTTGCCTCAAAGTTGCTGTGCAACTTTGCAGCAGGCGGACATAGAATTTTTGCTGCATAGTTGCGGCATCCTTGCGTGAGTCGTTGCCATCTTGCACCGCAACTATCCTGCAACTATGCTGCAACGAGAGTGTGCTGTATTGGTTGCGACACATGTCGTGTATAAAATGGAAAATTTGTGTCTTTACCCACCACTGGTGCTGGCTGGCACCGTCGCCGATGGTGCTCACTTTTCGAGCACCGTTCCCAACGGTGCTGACCTTTTTCCGTGCACAGGGATGTGAATTTAAGAATAGAAGCTAAAATTAGTTACAATCGAATGAAAATGAAATTGATGCCAAAACCTCATCAAGCATAGAAATCTGTAAACATGAAAATTGATGCTAAAATCAATTTGAGACTAATACAACACATGAATTTAGCAAACATAAACAAATTAAGCTAAAACTTACTATTTCGATGAAATGTACTCAGAAAATGACGTTATTAATAATTACGTTCGACTTCCGTTTCCGGTCGCGGCGTGTGAAAGGCGTGTGATAAGCGAGTCGTATTTGAGGTGTAGGGAAAGTGTGGTGAAGAGGTGAAAGTGAGAATAGAGTGAGAGTGGGGAGGTTAAGGGAGAGGGGTGGAGAGGATAGAGTTAAGAAGGGAAGGGCTAGGGCTGAGGGTGAAAGGGAAACAGGTGGGATAAGGGAAGATTTGGAGGTTAGCTGGCAGAGGTGGCAGAATTGAGCGGGAAAGACCGAGGAGAGCATCGGAGGTGACACCTGTAGGAGAGGATAAGAGGTAGAGGTGCTGATAAGGAAGGCGGGAAGTTTGAACGGGGAAAAAAGAATTAAGAGAATGATCAAAGGGAAGATGGATGGGATGGGGGTAGGTGGGAAGGGAGGAGAAGGGAAAATGGGGGAGAGGGGAGTAGAGGGAATGAGAAGGAAAAGGACAAGGGTAATGAAGCGAGAAGGGAAAAAGAGAGGAAGGACAGCGGTAGTAGTATGGGGAGTAGTGTGGGGAGCCTG
The DNA here is from genome assembly GCA_963932335.1 of Andrena marginata. NCBI lineage: Eukaryota > Metazoa > Arthropoda > Insecta > Hymenoptera > Andrenidae > Andrena > Andrena marginata. Next base: position 21,443,200 of record OZ010660.1, read on the forward strand.
GAGGGTTTCTGGGGGAAAAAAAGGGAGAGAGGAGGAGGTGGGGACGATGGAGGGGGAGGGAAGGGTATGGTTTAAGAGGAGCGGAAAAACGGTAACGTCGCCAGTAAAAGGGGACGAAATGGGGAGAGAGCAGGGGGAGGGGGGATGGAATGAATGATAATGGAGCTAGTAAGGGAGATAAGGGAGATAAAAGAGGAGATGAGGAAAGAAAGGGAGGAAAGATGGAGGGTAGAGGAGGAATGGAGAGCGGAAAGAAGGAAGTCGGAAGAGTGGATGAAGGAAGAGAAGGCAAGAAGGGAAGGAATAGAGGAAAATGTAGAGAAGTTGGAAAGCAGGGATAGGAGGATGATGGAAGGGATAGAGAAATGGGAGAAGGGGGGGGGAGAGATGGAAAGGAAGTGTTGGAGGAAGGTCAGGTAGAGGAATGGAGACTGAGGATGAGAAAGATGGAGGTGAAACAGGATAAGAAAGAGAGAGAGAGAGCAGAAGGAACAACGTGGTAGTAAGGGGATTGGGGTTGGAAGGAAGGGAAGTGGAGGAGGGGGTGAAGAAGTTATGGGGGAGGATGGGATTGGACGAGGGAATGGTAAAGAAAGTGACAAAGATAGGAAGAACGGGAGGGGATGGACGAGGAATGGCTCTCGTGAAATTAGCAGGAAGGGAAGAGAAGAAGAAAGTAATGGAGGCGAGGAAAAAGTTGAGGGCCGGGAAAGAGAGGATTGAGGACGACCTCACGGAGGAAGAGAGAAGAGGGAAATGGAAGATAGAAAGAGAGGCGGAGGAGGAGAGGATGAGGGGGAATAATGTACAGATAGGATACATGAAAATGTGGGTGAACGGGAGGATGAAGAGTAGGAAGAAATAAGGTGGCTTTTTGGAATGTGGCGGGGGTAAAGAATAAAGATGTAGAGTTCTGGAAAGGGCTGGAAGAATGGGAGGTGGTGGTACTATGTGAGACGTGGGTGGAGGAAAAAGGCTGGGAGGGGGTGAGGAATAAGATGCCAAAAGGATATGTATGGGGGAAGCAGTGGGCAAAGAGGGAGAGCAAGAAAGGAAGGGCAATGGGGGGTATGATAATGGGGGTGAGGAAGGGGTTGGAAACCAGGGAAGAGGAGGAAGGGGAGGTAGAGGGGATAATAACGAAGAAGGTGAAGATGGGAGGGGAGTGGTGGAGCGTAGTGGGGGTATACGTAAGTAAGGATTTACAGAGGAAGCTGGAGAAATTGAAGGAGTGGATGGAGGGGAGAGGAGGGAGTGAGGGGGGTGATAGGGGGAGTTTTTAATGCAAGGACCGGAGGTGAAGGGGGGAGATATGGGGGGGGAGATGAGGGAGAGAAGGGGATGGAAAATAGGAGGTCGAAGGACAGAGAGGTGAATGGAGAGGGGAGGAGATTGTGTAGTTTTCTAGGGGAGAGGGGGTGGGGGATAATTAACGGAAATGTGGAAGGGGATGAGGAGGGAGAGTAGACGTACACAGGTGGGAGATGGAATTCGGTGATTGATTACGTGTTAGGGAATGAGGAGACAAGGGAGAGGGTAGAGAGAATGGAAGTGCGTGAGAGGGTGGATTCAGACCACCATCCAGTGGTAGTATGGTTGAAGGGGGAATACAGGGAGGGGGAGGGAAGGGGGAGAAAGGGAGAGGGAAAAGGGATAGGGAGGGGGAACTGGTCAGAGAAGGGGAGAGAGGAGTTTATAAGGTTATTTGGTAAGAGGGAGGGAGGGGATAGAGGAGTTCAGGAAGCGTGGAGTGAGTTGAGGGATAGGGTAAAATGGGTGATAGGGAAGATGGGACAAGGAAGAGAGAGGGGAGGAAAGAGAGGGTGGTGGGATAAAGAGTGTAAGGAGAAGAAGCGTAAGGTGAGGCGGGAGTTGAAGCGATGGAGGAGGGAGGGTGGAGATGGGGAAGAGTATAGAGATGAGAAGAAGGAATATAGACACATGTGTGAGGGGAAAAAGAGGGAGGAAGCAGAGAAGTGGGAGAAGGAGGTGGAGGGGGTGAAGACGGAAGGGCAGGCATGGAAAGTAATAAATAGAGAGAGGAGGAGAAGAAGGAGGGTGGAGGAGGGTATAAAAATGGAGGAATGGGAGGATTACTTTAAGGGGTTATTGGGGGGTGTGGAATGGAGGGTGAGAAAAGGGGGGGAAGAAGGAGAAGGGAGGACGAAGAGGGGGAGCTGAGTAAGGAGGAAGTGAGAGGGGTGGTGAGGAATCTGAAGGATGGTAAGGCGGGAGGGGGGGATGGTATAGCTAATGAAGTTTGGAAATATGGGGGGGAAGAGGTGCAGGACTCGTTATGGGAAATTTGTAATAGGGTATGGAAGGGGGAAGGATGGGTGGAAGAGTGGAGGGAGGGAGTAGTGGTACCGGTGGTGAAGAAAGGAAACGGGAAGAGGGTGGAGGAATACAGGGGGGTCACGCTGACACAGACAGCGTACAAAGTGTATGCGTCTGTGTTGGCGGAGAGATTAAGGGAGGAAGTGGAGGGCAAGAAGTTGCTGCCACCGAGTCAAGCCGGCTTTAGGAGGGGGTTGGGATGCATTGATAACATCTATGTGTTGAATTACCTGATAAACAGGCAGGTGATGAGGAAGGAGAGAAGGCTGGTGATCTTCTTCATAGACCTAAAGGCGGCTTTTGACTCGGTGGACAGGGAAGTACTAGTGAGGGAGATGAGGAAGAGGGGGGTGAGGGAGGGACTGGTGGAAAGATGCGAGGAGGTGTTGAAGGAAACAGTGTGTAGGGTGAGGGTGGGAGAGGAGGTAGGGAGGGAATTCTGGACAGCTAGGGGAGTTAGACAGGGATGTCCGTTGAGCCCGAGTCTATTTACTCTGTTGCTGGCGGATTTGGATGAGGAGTTGGAGAGGGGAGGGTGGGGAAGGGTGAAATTGGGAGGAAAGAATGTGTATACTCTGGCATATGCGGATGATGTGGCGCTGGTAGCGGAAGAGGAAGAGGGAATGAAAGGGATGATGGCTAGGCTGGAAAGATATTTGGATGGGAAGGGGCTACAGTTAAATGTCGGGAAGTCCAAAGTAATGAGGTGTAGGAAGGGGGGAGGGATGTGGAAAAAGGTGGTATGGAGGTGGAAGGGAAAGGTAGTGGAGGAAGTGAGGGAATTTAAATATCTAGGGTATACACTGATGGCAAATGGGGGGCAGGAGGCGCATGTGGGGGAGAGAGTGAGAAAGGCGGCGGCGCTGATGGGGCAGGTGTGGGGTATAGGAAAAAGGAGGTTTGGGAAGGACTGGGGAAAAAGGATATGGATGTTCGACAGGCTGATTTGGGCGACGGTGGGATATGGAGTGGAGATATGGGGGTGGAGGGAGAGGGAGAGGGTGGAGGGGCTACAGGAGAGATTTTTAAGATGGGTATTGGGGGTGGAGTGGTGTTCACCGGGGTACATGGTGAGGGAAGAGTTGCAGCGGGACATGATGAGGGGAAGGGCGGGGATGAGGGCATGGGCGTACGAGAGGAAGTTGGAGGAGGGGCAAGGGGGGGAGTTGGCGAGGGAATGTTGGGAAGAGGTAAAAGGTAGGGCGAGAAGGTGATGGGGGGTTGGGAGGAGGAAAGGAAGAGGTTCTTTGAGGAGAAAGGGTGGACAGTGGAAGAGTTGGAAATGATGAGGGGGAGAGGGGTGCTGAGGGGAGAGGAGGTGGTAAGTAGGGGAAGGAGGTTAGAGGAGGTGGAAAGATGGGAAAGAATAAGGGAATCGAGGTACAATAGGTGGTATGGAGTAGTGAAGGGGCCGGGGTGCCGGGATACTTGAGGAAGGGATGGGGGGAAAGTAGATGGAGAAGAGTAGCAAGGTTCAGGTTGGGGAGCGAGATGAGAGGCGGGAGGTATTGGGAGGAGGAGGAGGGCAGAAGGTGCAGGGTATGTGGATGGGGGGAGGAAACATGGGAGCATGTGTGGGAGGTTTGTACAGGATGGGGGGAGGAGAGGAGGTGGCAGGAGGTGGTAAGGGAGGTACTGAGTGACGAGGGAGGGGGAGAAGAGTGGATGAGGAAGTTGGAAGAAAGGAGGGGAGGTGGAGTGGAGGAATGTAAGCATAAGGATTGAGAGTGAGAGGAAGCGAGCGGAAGCGGGGGTCAGATGGTAGGGAAGGGAGGGGAAGGAGAAGCGTGCGTGGCGGGACAAGCGAGCGAGGAATCTAATAATTAATTAGTTAGTTTTTAAGAGCGGCTAATTAGTGATAAGGTAGGGTTAAGGTTTAGAGGTAAGAGGAGAAGAGTGGGCGAATTGTAAACCCTGAGGGGAAACAATAAAGACTACTAATAATAATAATTACGCTCATCGACTTCATAAATATACCATTGCAGCGTAATAATAATATTTGGGAAGGATGTTAAGTAATAAAAAGTTCACAAATGTAGCGTAAAAGTACGAAATTATCATGTAGCATATAGGTTAAGTATATTTTCTGTCACTTCGAGGCTACAGAAAATCCGCTCGTCGAAGTGACAGAAAATATAACCTAACTAAGAGACTGTACAAATGTTTATTACGTGGTTGCATTTATATAATATTTCTGATCGAAATTTATGGAAATAAGTGCAAATTATGCTTCTATCAAAATGTATTAGTAAACGGAATTATACAACATGTTTCTAGAAAGTAGTCGTAACGTTCAGGCTGTTTTAGATTTTAAATGTTTCCGATAAGATTTAATTTTAATTCCTACCACTCGTAGCATTGTAATCTTATTTTAGACTGAATCGATAACGTTGGGTGTGACACGAAAATGGTAAGGGGGCTCGCGAGCCCCCCGAGCATGTGACAAAAAATTACATTGCGTGATAGGTCTATCCTATACTTCGTCGATGGTTACACCTCCCCCCTGGCGGATCTCTCGTCCTCGAGAGATTTGTATGAGGTGGGAAACGGAATAAAGGACCTATTTATATATATAAATTAAATCTTGTGAGAACGAATCAACTATTCTTGCGCAATTTTCGCTGTGCATACGGCGATAACCGCTCCTGCTTAGTAACGTACGGTAAAAATAGTTTATGATATTTGGTACACTGCATTCTCTCTTAATTAAATCAGTAACTGTTAATTGCTCTGGCAATGTATTTTTTGTAACATACGGATTTCTTCTCTTAAAATAAGTGCCGCTTTTTGTACAATATCTGGTTCGTGGTTCGGTTCAGATCTGGACGCGGCCTACTACGGTCCCTGCAATTGTGCTCGTCGCATGTGGAATCTATAACCCTGACTCGGAAAGTCTAGTGGCTGCAGAGTAATTTACAGCTTTCGTTCCAACCCTGACCCTTCAACCGCTCGGTCTTCAGGACCCGGTGACATAATTTAGAGGGTTACAAGTGTCGAGTTTACCCTTCTTAAGAAATACAACTGTATTCTTTAGTTCGGGCCTAGAGACCGGACATGCACTGTCTATGACCGACCTATTAAACGAATCTAAAGGGGTGTATATGTGTGTGTGAATCATTATGTATTAAATTAAAGAGAAAAATTTTATTGCACTTTTAAATATTCTGGTTAAATTCATACAACTCGCCACAATGCACCTTTCAATCCCTCAGCCAACAACAGGACCTTTGGTGGCTCCTGTCAAGCCTTTTGTTCCACGATAGGACTGGCAGCAAACGTTTTTCTTACACTTATTAATGTCAACAATTAGTACAAAAAGATTCAGCTTTAAATATATGACCACGGCGGAGAAAATTAATGTTGAATTGCACACGCCGTGTGAAAGTAACTCTGCGCGGTGCGTCGCGCCGTACTTTTGGTGGCTCCTGCAAAGCCTTTTGTTCCACGATAAGACCGGCAGCAAACGTTTTTCTTACACTTATTAATGTCAACAATTAGTACAAAAAGATTCAGCTTTAAATATATGACCACAGCCGTGAAAATTAATGTTGAATTGCACACGCCGTGTGAACGTAGGTAACTCTGCGCGGTGCGTCGCGCCGTACCTTTGGTGGCTCCTGCCAAGCCATGTTCCACGATAGGACTGGCAGTAATCGTTTTTCTTCCATTTTGTGATTAAAACTACCACCAAAAAAATTTCAGCTTTAAACATTTTGGTCAATTGAGTTCATTTTTTTAACATGTTTATAGGAGTGGCAGTAGCATGCCGTTCCGCAACTAATGTGGCAGCAGATCATTTTTCGGTGTTATATGATGTCTATTATTGGTACAAAAATTTTCAAATTTAAACAAATAAGAATTTTGCAGAATATTTTCTTACATAATTGACACGCTGCAGATAAGTGTTATTCTGCTGGTGCGCTGGCAGGAGGTCGTTTTGTGCATATGTAGCACAAATATAGAAGAACAAAAGATAAATCAACTTTATACGAATTGACAAAAAAAATTTGTCGCTGGCTCCCGGACTAAAATAACCCGAGTATTCTCCATACTCTTCTCCGAGGGTCTTTCTTTGGCAAGGATCTGTATACTTCCCAATCTGGGTCCGGGATGTAAATTTTAAATAACTTCAGCCATTTCTTCGCTGGTATATCTGGGATTTTAAATTCGATAATCGAGAACAATGGTTCTGAAAATGTTGTCGAGAACAGTGATTTTGAAAACAGGACGTGATTACGATAGCTTGAATGGATTCGGAGCGATCGTAGGAGCGATGTCAGGGCTAGTACTGGATTATTCAACATGTAATCGCAAATGCAAAAAATGCGATACCAATGGTGGGAACCCAGATGACCACGATTGCCGGAAAAATTACTTCGGATCAGCCAAAGGCATGGAACCTCATGTAGCGAAAAAACTTATCATAGAGAGTGAAGTACTTAAGGCACAAAATCTGGAGGTCGGCGTATTTATAGGAGACGACGATAGTTCCAGCATTGCACAGTGTCGGGCTGCCAGTTCTCATCCGATCATCAAGGAGTCGGATACAAACCATGCGGCTAAGGGAGTAAAAAAACAGCTCTATAATATTAAAAAACATTATAAAGATCTTACAAAAGACGTGATTCTTTGGTTGCACCGATGCTTTACCTATGCAGTGAATCAAAATAAAGGGAATAGTAAAGAAATGGCGGCTGCCATCTTGTGCATACCCTACCATGCAACCAATGATCACAGCAAATGTGGCGCATGGTGTGGGTATGTGCAGAATCCAGAAAATTATAAGCACCGGATTGTCCCTGATGGATTTTCAGATCCGCAATTGACGACAGCACTGAAAGATATTTTTAATAAAATTGCGGCAAATGCGCAGAAATTCGCTTCTGCGGCTTCTACGAATATAAACGAAAGCTTGAACGCATCAATGGCCAGCTTCGCGCCGAAATCAAGATGCTACAGCATGAGTGCATCTGCGGATCACCGCTTTGCGTTCACTGTAGCTCAGAAAAATCTTGGACCAGGATTTACTCAAGCGATTGCAAGGCCTCTACAACTCTCTCCCGGAAAACACCATTTGAGGTACATTGCAAGGCGTAAACAAATTTTAAAAAAGAAACGGCAAATGATGAACACTCCAGAGTATAAAAAAGGAGAATGCAATTACAAAAAATGCGAACTGCGTTGTGGCAACGAAACGAAAATGTGGAGGGTACAACGTATGAATCAAACTGTTCCCTTTTAATGGATTCAGCAGTACAATCGAATGATGATCGCCTTTGCGATTCAGAAGATACAGATGATGAAGTAAGCCAGGTCGCAATTGTCCTCTTGGATTTGGAAACGTCGGGTTTCGACCAAAAATCATGCATTCTACAAATAGGTGCAAAATGCGGGAAAAAATATTTTGAGACCTATATCAACCCTACGAGACCAATTGCATCTGCAGTGAGAACTGTGAATGGTTTGATGAATATACAGGGCGATTTATTTTACAATGGGGTAAAAGTATCGTCGATTCCTTTGAGAGCGGCGATAGCAGAATTTATGGAATGGTTGATATTGCTTGAAAAAAAATGCTGCATCGCGACACATAATTTAGGTTTTGATGGACCAAGGTTATTAGCAGCGATAGATCAATATTCATTGAAAACAGAATTTTCCGCTGTTGTCGATGGTTTCGTCGATACATTAACAGTTATTAAAAATGTTACTGGGAAAAAAACAAAGGGACAATGTACAATTACAGGGTTGGCGGAACACTACAATATAATAACGACTGGCGCGCATAATGCTATGCATGATTGTATTATTTTAGACAAAATTTTGAAAAAATGTAAAATCACCACTACTACATTGATAAAAAATATGGAAAATTTTGTTGAGAAAACCAATTATTGGCACTTAAGTCAAATGAAAGCTCTTACCCCAGTGACACGTAAGAAATTGGTTAAAGCTGGAATTTCATTAGATGTATTACGAACGACTTATGTTGAAACCAGTGAAGAAGGAGTGAAAAAACTCCTTTTTTCTAAAAAAAAGGGGTCCACTGAAGGGCCTACGAGAATGTACGCTTCAGAAAATTGTCAATTTCTGTAAAATTGCATTTACGGAAATAACACGTTAAAAATATAAATAAAATACTATTTATGAAAATATTGTTATATCGATTTTCATGATTTTTTGCATAGAAATGTGCCTGTTTTATATTATCTTTACTTCCTTTTTTGTTATCATATAAAATTCTTAATTCAAAAATTTGTTGAACTTTTTTTAACCCTCTAATGCTCAAACCCTTAAATCCTTATTTCAAAAGATAAATATAAACAAGTGATCAAATTTTACGCACATTTAAAACGAGTCCTTTCTGGTGCAACTCTGGGAGTTAGAGGATTAAAAATAAATTGTGCTTCATTTTTTCCACGATTACACTAGCGCCATTTCATCTGGTTTATATATATTGTAAGGAAATTTTCTACTTTGTGACAAATTATGAATATGAAAATTATATTCACATGTATATATACTGATAATTACGCATTTTCATTAAAGATCGCAGCAACTGCCACGAATATGTATATGGAAAAAAACGCAGTAAAGTGTTTCAAATATTCCCGCCCTTTAGAGCTGATTGCGATGTTGCCGCACTTTCATAGTTACTCAGCTGACAATCGAAGAAAAAGCAGTTTTCCGTGTCATTTTCTTTCATTTAAACAGAAACCATCGAATCAATTGACCGGAATTTTTGTGTCAATTTTGTTCAGTGTTTGATCTTTCTGTACCCAAGATTTCAAAAACTTTGGCCTATTATTTCACTCTTTATTTTGTAGTTATATTCTCAATATTGCGTTTTCCCATAAGAATACATGTTAAATTGAAAGTTAAATAGTTTGAAAACTATCGAATCAATTTTTCTAAAATTTTGCAGAGGGTTTTACTATTGCATAAAGATTGATGCCTCCAATTTTCAAAGATTTTCGCTTATTTTGAATGTTACTGAAATTCATCCTTAAGGTCCAGTTCATATATATTGGCCGGTGAATTTCGTTTCCCGAACAGCGCCCGAGGAGAAATCAGCCACCACCACCTGACGATCGTGGATTGGCCGTTGAAGTTGCTGGGCCCCCGAAGGGTGTGGTGGGGTAACGGGAACGCTGCTCGACTCCGCCTGAACGAAGCCGTGTGGCTGTTGTTTTTCTTAGCGTAATAGTAGTGTGCGTTACGAAGCTATGCGTAGACCAATACGAGAAGAAGCTATCGAGGAAGAATCAATGTTCTGACCAATGAAGGTCCTGAATTTTTACGGAGCGAACGCACACCTATTCTAATATGTGTAGTTCTACGCTGTCAGCCAGAGTTGGCCATTATTCGTATAAATCTGTACGATTCCAGTCAGATTTATTCGGATAAGAATTTATTCGTTATTCGACCTGATTGAACGAGGAATAAATGTGCGTGCGCTCTATCTCTTTGAGCTCCATCCACGTATGCGAGTATATACAATGAATCAGTGAAGAGGTAGAGCGTACCAGAGTTGGGCATTTTCTAGATAAAAACATTATTTACGTAACTATCGAATAAATAATACTTTACCTTTATTCGTTATTCGAGGTTCTAACAACCGAAGTTTTCTTTATTCGAAGAGTAACGAATAAATAATTTTACTTGATGCGAATTTATACGATGAAAAAAGATAATTTTTTTATTGGATAAGAATTTATTCGGCGAATAAGGATAACTTTTTTATTCGATGAGAATTTATTCGACGAATAACGATAATTTTTTATTCGAATGTTTTGTTCGAATAAATGCGTCGAATAAATTTTTGATGCGTAGCATATATCTTTTCGAAGCCTTCGAAGAAAGCCACGAAGAACTTTCGTCAGCGTCGAGGCTTGGTAAGTGACCACCATGACCACAAGTCGCCGCCGCCGGGCATTTATTTTCGGCGCTCGCCACTCGGCCGAGTTCGAACTTCGGAGGCTCGAATAAACACGCTCGACGCTGACGAAAATTATTCGGACGCATTTATTCGAATAAACCTTTGAATAAAAAATCACCTTTATTCGTTGCATAAATTCTCATCGAATAAAAAAGTTATCGTTATTCATCAAATAAATTCTCATCGATTAAAATGATTTATTCGTTGCTCATCAAATAAAGATAACTTCGATTATTCGAGCCTCGAATAACGAATAAAAGTTATTTATCTTTTGTGCGTTATTTGAGATAGATAAACTTTTTCTCAACTCTGATTACAATGTCAGTACAGTATTTATTCGTGAGGAACTCTAACTCGCTCTCGTGCCATCTCGCTCTCGCCTTCGACAAGAAAGAAGCGAGAAGGCACGACCGCTTGGAATCGTGTCTCGTCTATGTACACAAAGTGATAGGGACGCTTCGCTGTGTGTGTATGTACCTCACGGACACTAATTCCCACCGCGTGACTAATAGGCTTAGCCCGAGAGAGAGCAAGAACGTAAAGATAAGGAGCACCGAGACAGGCATGCGGTGTGGTGGGAGAATACCTCTCACGAAACTCACCCGCCAATATAGGGTAGATGTCCCAATTACCGTGCCCCGTACCTATTACCGTGCCTTTATACTTAAAGAAGCCGTACAAAAAACTCGCACACATAACTAAGGAAAGAAATTTTTTTTAATTAAGTTATATTATTAATGTATGTGTTACAAACGAGTAGGTTGCATTTTTAAACAATTAAAGCTTCTTTAAGCATAAAGGCACGGTAATAGGTACAGGGCACGGTAATTGGGACATCTACCCTATATGAACTGGACCTTAGCTAGGTTACGTTTACCTCGACAGATCTGCTCTCTGCTCGCTGTCACGTGACAACGATTTGTTACGCGATTGGCCGAAAGTGCCGAAACCTTCATCGAATCAACGACGTGGATATTGGAGACATTTCCTCTCCCTTTCATGTTCCCCTCTTGCCAATTCTTAACGATGACGATTCTTAATTCTTCAGAACAAACTTCGCCAAATTGGAACTTTGCATTGAAATATCTCAGCTCATAAGGCACGTAGGACTAAAGCGAAGACACTTTTCTGATGTAAATCAAACCCAACCTATCCATTAAGACCATTTAAAGTCTAATCGGATCAGCCGTTATTGAGATTCGATAATCTCAGGGTTTTTGATAGCGGGTCGCGGCGCACAGTGGGGCTGGAGAGGAAATAAGTCTTAAAATAAAAGTTGTATCTTTATGTATCCATCATTATATCCTGATAGCCAATAGACCAACGTATCTAACCTATATGACAGATATGTCATATTCATGTTAATTGCAAAGAAAAATTGGTTTGAAGTTGACCGTTCGTATTCTAACGGGAAACGTGTCTATATTCTTACCAGATTGTCGAATTTTTTCTGAATTCCTCTAGATATTTTTAATTGTTTACCGCATGTATTTCGAATGTGTATAGTCTCAGCTTATTTGTGACATAAATACTTTTCGAAAATTCTTCACCGTAATCCCACTATACAACTTCAAATGAAGCTACCTAGTATTTCAAGTTTTCATTAACTCTTTTAGGTTTATAAAAAAAGCTCCACCTTCCTCCGGGCTCTAGATAGTACTAATTGAAAGCAGATACCATCTACTAACAGCCCTCCAAAAATTGGCTGCATATATTTGCAAGTTTGGCTGTTATTAATATATAATCAACTGAGTGCGCTGTGCATGCGATTTCGCAGAAACTCATCACAGCGGTATTTCTCGCTATTTTTGCACAGTTTCTATTTTCTATTATTTTTTATAGTTTTAGTTTGTATGAACATGTAATATTATGATGATTAAATAATAAAAACCAATAAAATAACAATAAAAATTATAAATAAAGTATTGTTACTATATTCGATACGCGCATGTTCATTTCTAAAAGTCTTGGGACCAATCGGTCTTCAAGCCCACCGTCTCTCGCACGGAACACGTCGACGCGTGCTTTTGTTTTGAAATTCGAGCGCGTGTTTATACTCGAAAGATAAGGGATCTGTTTCGAATTTGTAGGGAGGACGACGCGGGCGGGACCACGCGCAGTCAGCGGACTACCCCTTTACTTCCTGTGTCTCTCCGCGGGGCGTAATGATGTTGGATAATACTTTTTAAATTCTAGTTCCCCAAAATTAATCAGGCTGATCGGCCAGAGCATTTCGCCAGGGTCGCGGTTTATGAACGTATTGTCCCACGAGTCGGCGGTAAAGAACGATTTCCTACAGTTTTCGGTAATTTATGGCTTAGTTGGTTCCGCCTCGTAGCAGACGTGAACTCAGGGTATTCGAATAGGGAAACAGGAAACAGGATTTTTTTCTTTATACCATCTCGAAGACTTTCAGTTTCTCTTCTCTTCGGACCCTTTCGAATCGAAACACGTGGTGTCTGCTTTCTATCTCGAAGATATGGGTACATTGGCAGTAAAAGGACAGAGCGTGGGCTTTTGTGAAAGTGTACGATAGTCCATTTGTTGAACTTCTGCAAAGCACATGTGTTTCGGAAATTGCGATGGCTTCTTTTTACCTAAAACCTCTTGTCCTGGTGGGGGTTAACTCATAATGGAACGAGAGAAGCTACTTGGGGGTAGAGGAAGTTGCTTGGAGAAAATCTTGTCAGTCAGCTAGCAATCACGTCGCAGAAATGTTCCCTGCTCAAAAGTATTACGCGATGTTCTAGTTGTACCCCTCGAACAACGGAGACACAAGTGCTGCTGCGCGAGTATTTGCAAGGGAATACCCACGGCTCCTAACGCCAAGTGAAAATTCATTTTCACAAATTTTTATAACGTAGGAACAATACGTTCCATGAAAAATAAATGAAGTGATTAGTGTTAGTAGCCGTGCAGTGAAGTGAATATTCGGTACATTAATCCGAACGCACTTGACGTTGCGACCATTTACTTTGGATGGTGTCGTATGTACCTGCCATCAGCTGAGCACTGGGCGCTACGCTACCATAAATCTTTTCGTCCAACGATGACCAGAATTGGTACAGTGACCCAGTGACACTGGTTTCCGAAAAGGAAGGAAAGGAATGTCCGAATGGGTGAGTTTTATTTAATTTCTTGGTGATTATTAGGTGTAGAAATAAATTCTTTCCGATTGTACAGTACAATAACAGTTTGATTTAAAAAATATGAAAATAACTCAATCATCGGAATAATTTCCATTATTGTTAATTACCTTTTGCCATTTTTATGGCAGCTTACGAATACCACTGCGATAGAAATTCGGTAGCTTTGTACCTACTGATTATGTAAATCCAATCGGAAAGAATTTATTCATACACCTAATATTATTTTTTAAATTTAGTTGCGTTGGCCGTTATTAAACTACGGATTTTTACCTCAATAAGGAATTACGATCACTTGTTGTAAATTTTCTGTTACATCACCTTTTCGTTTATGTGTTATTTGAAAACGAAATTTACGTATTTCTTGTCCTCTCGCTTCAAATAATTATTATATAAGATTCTGCTTTTAAAAAAAAACTGTAACGCGGTTTTCTTCGATGCATGCCGACTTGCTTGTTCGTACGTTCGTAGTACAAGCGCAGTCGCCTACCGCGTAGCCAACGCCACCGCGGGAGCTCGGGCGGAAGGCACGCGCTCTGATTGGTCGGTGGTTTTGGTTAATATCTCGTTAACGAAATCTCTGAGAGCATTTTCGTAAAGGAAAAAGTTGTTTACAATCACTGCCTGAGTCACCCCCTTCAAGGAACCGCAGCATTTTTGGAACACCCTGTATAACATCCTTCGCACAAACCTTTCCTATCATTCCTCCAGTTCTGTTTCAACCCGATCCCAATCTCTTCTCTCTATTCCTTTACACTGTACATCCAAATTTGAATCCTCTTTCTCATATATCGTGGTACATTATTACAACTCCCTTCCTGCTACTGTCCACCAGCTAGACTCTTTTCCGGCCTTTAAAGATGCAGCCCGGCTTCACATCCTCCAGCACTTCTAGTGTAGGCTACCTTGTTACGTCTTCCCCTTCCACTATAGCCCATGTTGTGCCGTTCCAGCGTATTCACCGTGTATTGTTCTCTGGGGTCTAACTTTTCTTCTTCTTTCATATTTAATTACTATTTAGTTCTAAGTATGTTTAGTATTAGTATACGTAGCATTAAGTAATTTTTAGTTTATATTATGGTTAGGCTTACTAACAGTTTATACTGCAGCCTCGCCTTTACTCGCTTTTACTTTCTAACTATGTACCACATCTTTTTTTTTGTCACGTTTAAAGAGTAATAAAGTTGAAATAATAATTAGTAGTATAAGTTAGAATCTGCAAAATTATAATAATAATTCCATAATAATGCATCGAAGATGGACATGCTATATGTAACCAAGTACAGAGGAGGACATACTATATCGAATGATATTGTATAAAAATGATTGAAAGGAGTAATAACTGGAAATAATCTCACTTCAATATTATATTTATTTTGAAAGTAACAGGAATAAAAAAGTAATTATTCGTTTTCATTTTCGCAGTTTTCATTTTTGTACATGTCCATGGGAATTGGAATAACATCACGTTGTGATTTTGCTGATGGTATGCTATTGATAAATGCCTTGTAGTATTCAGGAATATTATTTTTGATAAATTTAGAAAAAATATAAATATGTGATTTTTATACACCATAAAGGAAAACAGTCAAGCACTATTTGTTGCATGTAAAAACTCAAATTTCATAAAAAGTGGATATACAATATATGCGCACTAAGCCATCGATATGATGAACACTTAATGAATCGTTGAATTCGAATCTTTATTACTTGCTATGATGCTTATATTATGTTATGTTATTTTGTTATGTTAACAGCTTAAATATTACAATTACAGCATTTTCTTTGACGCCTTGTTTTCTCTTTCGCTAGTAAGAAATTCATCGTTTCCATTCTCCTAATATTCGCTTAAAATTTTTTATCGTTTTATTCAAATTAACAAAGAAAAAATGAAGTACTATTTTTTGTATCGTATAAATAACAGTTTGAATTGTATACTAAATTTTTTTTATGCATCATTTTATAAGATTTATTCGTTATTTTACGTAAAATAGCTTAGGGTGACAGTAATTGGGTAGGTGGCAGTAATTGGGTCCTTTACCCTAGTGTTATGGTCGAGGCCATATATATTGGCCGGTGAATTCGTTTTCGTGAGCGGCGATCGAGGAAAAATCAACCACCACCATCTAACGATCGCGGATTTGTCAGTTGGAGTTCCGTGGTCGTCGCAAGGTATGGTGGGGTAACGGGAACGCTGCTCGGCTCCGCCTGAACCTAGCCGTTTGGCTGTTATTTATTCTTAGCGTAATAGTTGTGTGCGTTACGAAGCTATGCGTAGACCAATACGAGATGAAGCTATCGAGAAAGTATCAATGTTCTAACCAATAAAGCTCCTGAATTTATTCGTAGCTAACGCACACCTATTCTGATGTGTGTATTTCTACGCTGACAGCTCGGTTTGGTCTACACCCCAAAAGCTTGGCACTATCCCCACCACTTCTGGCTCACTCTTATTTTTCGAAGGCGAGAGCGAGATGGAGCGAGAGCGAGTCAGAAAACGTTGAGAAAAGGAGCACCGAGGCAGGCAAACTGTGTGGTGGGAGAATACCCCTCACGAAACTCACCGGCCAATATATCTGGCTTCGACCTTAGTCAGGAAGTGGCTGCCCGCGTCGGTTTCGGAGGGTTATCATAGGTATACAATACCTACAACCTTTGAAAAGGATCGAGTCCCTGAAGCACCGTCGAAAAACCCGAAAGTATACTTCTTTCCGAATCATTCTTTGGGAAACATTTGCCTACATGATATCCAAATAGGGGGCAATCGACAACGTGCCGTTTTTTTTGGGGGGGGGGGGGGGATTTCGACTTTCCTCGCTTCGAGTTAAGCCGTATTAAAAATATATTGTTCTGTAAAGTATACTGAGAGAAAAAATATATTGTCAGAAAAGTATATTGCTCTGTCGACATTTGGTAACAATCCGTATCCGCATGAAGCGTTGTCCACCACTGACTCACAGGACAATACCGTCATAAACCGCGACCTTGGCGTGACGCTCTGTCCGATAATCGCGGCTAATTTTTGGAACCAGCGGGTTGTGCTTTTCCTACACGTCGTCGTATCGATATGGAAGTGGCACCAATGGATTCGTTCTGTTTTTCTGATGAAAATCATACCAAATTTCACGTAAATCAGACTACTTTTACATAAGGAATACAAATTGCTTGTATAAAAGTAGTCCGATTTGCATGAAATTTGTTATGATTTTAATCGGGAGAACGCCAGGAATCCATTGGTGCCACTTTCATATCGATACGATAAAAAATTATGAAATTTTTACTACGCTGAAATGGAGAATAGGGAGTTTCAAGTAGCGTTCGGTTCGGATCTGGCCGCGGCCTCAGGCCGACCGAATCGTTTTTCGATTTTGCTCCGGCCGGCCTGTACAGTCAGGATTGCGCAGAAAAAATAAACTTTCTTCTACCGAAATCTACTGAATGTATACTACAGGGTGATTCTCCAGCGACGCCTGTCAAAGAGATGCCGCCTGGTACCCCATCGCGAGCACAGGATCCTCCGTTGCCTCACCGAATTTGATGGCTCTCGATCTTCGAAAGTGTTGGAATACCATTAAAAAGTCAGAAATGTCCAGGATTTCCGCATTTCTCATCAAATCTTTGCGAAAACGACGAATATCGATTCCTTGTGTTTCGTCGACGAAACTAACACAAATAATGACATAATTCGGACCATAATGAAGAAAATTCCATGAAAAATCGAATTATATAATTTCAAGCTCAATTTGTTAAAAATAGTCCGATTTATATGAAATTTTGTATGATTTTCATCGGAAAAACATAAGGAATCCATCGGTATCACATCCATATCGATACAATAAAGAATAAAGAATTTCTTAATACTCTGAAATGAATAAATCCGTTGAATAAGTTAATAATAAATGAATAATAATGTTTAACTAAACTGTAGATTTTGTCACAATTTCTAATAGTACTATTTGATTTTTCCTTATAATCGGAAAAGAAAAATTTACCCAACAAGCGATTTAAATCGCTTAAAGAGCATTGAATAAACTACTAAATAAACAATTTACACATTTTTTTATAACAATTAAGTTGAAAAAATTGAAAAAAAAACATTAAATGAACGTACAAAATATTAAATTATAAATCATTAGAATAATTTTTTCATTTAATGTTCTTTGACGCCATTCCGATATCTTTTATAGTTTAAAAGTTAACAACACGAATGTTACTAACTATCCCTATCCCGGCCACTGTGCGGCGTCCGGCCGGCCTGCACAGTCCGGCCTGCGCAGGCTAAACTGACAGGCCGGCCGGATCGTGTGTGGCCGCCTTAATATGTAATCGGTATCCCTACCGGGTGCATACTGGTGCAATGGGGAAGCATGCATCTGTTCTCCTACATGCGACTGCGATTGTCGGGTATGCGCCAGACGTAGGAGCCTGACACGAGTCTGTTTCAGTACCAGCCTAGGCTACTCGAGATGCAACACAATGCGATGAGGGTCTGTTTCCCATTATACCTAGTCGCAGGCTGGCACTGCGACCACCGGTCGCTAGACTGCTCCCGAAGGGAGTCTAGCGACCAGTCGCACTGCGACCCATTGCCACAGTGGGACAGAATCTCAAGAAATGAGGAAAGAAGTCAGAATCCAAAACATATGGAAGTATGTATTTTTATATGTTACCTGTAGACAACTAATATGAGCTCCTAAAAAAGGTAAAAATATCATGACGCTTACTTCTGGTCTGTGTGTAAGTACGTGCTATGTTTGTATGTTTTTTTCGTGCAGAATTTTAAATCGAGTCGTTTAATTTTTGGTGATATAAAAGAAACAAATTTTTGGGGCCCCAAATGAGTAGTATTGATTCTGCTGAGCGATAGCAAATAATTAGTTACATACAATTTTTTTCCGCAAGAAACCATTTGAAAAATTGTCAGCAATCATCGACTTTTTAATTGCCTTCCGGGAACTTCCAAACAAATTTTTTGTTTGTTTTATAATCAACATAATCTTGTCCTTGCTACTGCGGAAAAAGCATTCGCGAATGTTTGGCAGTTATGGATTAAATACGTGTATTCTATGTCGCACAGTGGGGGTGAATCCCAGAAAATGGGGAAAAATGCAACATCCTGCATTTTGCATTTAAAAATGCCGAATATTATTAAGGAAATTGATACTAAAAGTGTTAATATATAAATTTGACGTTATTTATGAAAATAACGTCAATTCGTCATGGATTAGCGTCAATAGTTCCAATAGAACTAAAAGAATTTGATAAATATGCCATGGAAAGTGCAGTGTTCCTATCGCCACTACTGCAATGGCGAAGTATGCATCTGTATCTCTGTTGCACTAGTGGGACCGCCGCCGGCCGCGGCTAGGAGACTCGGCCTTTAAACGGATTGTTAGCGGGCCACGGTTTACTACAGCTTTATGACACTAGACCTTTGGCCCCCTTCACGATATAAAGTAATTAGGAAACATCTGCCAGGTAACTTGTAGAACAGCGGAACAATTTTTAGGCTTAATCCCCAATTGCTACAAGTTAATTCCTCTACGTTCGGCAGGCAATAAACCGTGTTTCGCTACAATATAAAAGAATAATAAGTATGGTCGGAACGTTGACAGTGACGAAAATTAATTTTATGGTCCGTACAATTACCAAAAGAAGAAGATGTTCTTATGTTAGATCGAAGAATATTTCCTTGGCGATGGGGTAGGAAACGAAATTATTCTTAATACGCTGAACTGAATATTTCACATTTTCACCCTCGACAGCGGGGCGTCCGACCTCGAATCGCTGCGGTCGACCGAGGATTCATACCCGTTTCGGAAATAAAATAATTCTTTATTCTTTATCGCATCAATATGAAAGTAACATCGATGGATTCCTTATGTTTTTCCGATGAAGATCGTACCAAATTTCATGTAAATCGGACTATCTTTAATGAAGCTAGCGTGAAATGACATAAATCAATTTTTCATGAAATTTCCTTTATTATGCTCCGAATTACATCGTTCTTGGTATTAGTTTCATCGGCGAAACATAAGGAATCGATTGGCGTGGTTTTCGCAAAGATCTGATGAGAAATGCGGAAATTCTGGTCATTTCGCTGTTCTTAATGATATTCAAACCCATTCGAGGGTCGAAGGTGTAAAATTCGGTGAGGCACCACGGGGAGAGGGGTGGGGGGCTTCGCCACAGGGTGCCAGGCGGCATCTCTTTGAGTCCAGTGGCTCCAGGATTACCTTGTAGCCAGCACCCTGTCGCAGGCAAGGAGATTCAGCCTAGGGGCCAGTCGCTAGCGACCTGTCGCAGCTAGGAGATCCCACCTTAAAGAGACAGGGTGATGCGCTGGAAAGCGTGCTCGTTGACGAGAAGCAGACGGATCTCCAACACCGGCGCGGTTAAGTAGGGTTTACTTCGCGAAAGGCAAACGACACGTGTTTCTCGGATCCTTCGTTTCGTCGTTATTTTACAACGTTGCATAAAACGAAATACCACCTTGCAGCCCCTCGTTGAATTGTTGTAGGATGTATAACGTTAAAAATAGGATAATAATTTGGACTGCCGGCCTATCCTTTCTGCGTCGTATTGTCTGAGTGTGTAAAAGGGCAAAATGCTTGTTTGGAAATATTTTTATTCCTTCAGGTTATAATTTATTAGAAATATGGTTCTATGTGTCTTACACAATGTTGTACCATTTCAATTATATTATTACCAACTCTCTCTCTCTCTCTCTCTCTCTCTCTCTCTCTCTCTCTCTGTCTCTACAGTATTATAGACTTTCAAGGAGGGACATTCCACGCGAATTATAAAATTATCAAGATCGTGGAAATTTACTTTTTTCCATTAAATTATAACTGTTGAAGAAAGAGACAGGTAAGAATGACCTTTAAGGGCTTACGCTGGGGAATTAAGAGTACCTAATAAAAATTATATCACTTAAAAAAAAATTTAAACCATTTATTCTGCGATTATTTTAAACAAATGCAATTTTATACCAGCAGGGCGCTATTACAAAATTTGAAAAAAAATTGAGGATACAGCCCTACTTGTGCTCTTTGCAGACACGTTTTCAGAAACGCGGATACTTTAAAATTAGTTGCATGAAAATTAATTGAATGTGACGCTGCGCCGCCCAGCACCGGCTCGACAGACTGAGCAGGGCGTGCTACAATATACAACTATCTATTTCTTTCATTCCTAACCTTGCGTGGCCTTAAAAGTCATAGTACACCATATGGCTGAATTTGTCTTGAGATTTATACACTTTCATATCGGGTAATGAAATATGTAGCATTCCATTTAAAAAACTGAAGGTCACCTTCGGTTCACGGAAAATATCGCGAACATCAAAAGATGACATACCGTATTATGTTGGATATAAAAAATATTAAAAGTTTTCCTCTTTCATTTTTTATCAAATACATACCATTCGTGGGAACCCTATATAACAATATCAGATATAGCCACTTGGCCGCTGCTAGTACCGCGTAGCTTAGCTAGTCCAGCCGGTATTGGGCGATGCAGCGTCACATTCAATTAATTTTCATGCGACCAATTTTGAAGTATCCGCGTTTCTGAAAACGTGTCCGCAAAGAGCACAAGTAGGGCTGTATCCTCAATTTTTTTTCAAATTTTGAAATAGCGCCCTGCTGGGATAAAATTGCATTTGTTTAAAATAATCGCAGAATAAATAGTCTAAAATTTTTTTTTAAGTGACATCATTTTTATTAGGTACTCTCATGGTTGAGTTTCCTAGCAGCGGCCGGCGGCTAAATCCTAGGTACTGCTCTTATGGAGAAGCATACAACCGTTTTCCTAGCCGCGTTTTCGAGCGGCTGCGGCCGCGCGTCTGCTACAGCAGCAATCTAGGCTAGGTACTCGAGACGCAACACAATGCGATGAGTGTCTGTTTTCCGCCATGATGGCAGAATCTCCTAACCGCGCGGCCAGCCGCGGCGGATTTTAGCTCGACTCCTCCAAACTGAGTCGTAGCCGCGGCCGCGCTGCGGCAATCCAACGCCACAGTGGAACAGAATCCCAAAAATAAGGAAACAAGTCAGAATTCAAAAGTTATGGGATTATATTTTTTTATATATTTCTTGTAAACTAATAATATGAGTTCCTAAAAAAGGGAAAAATATCGTGGCGGTTAATTCTGATCTGTGTGGAAACACGTGTCAAAGTTTGTATATTTTTCTTGTGGAAAATTTTAAATTGAGTCTTTTGAATTTTGATGATATAAAGGATACACAAATATTTTGGGAACCGAAATGAGTAGTATCTTTTTTGGTAAGCAATAGCAAATAATTAGTTACATACATATATTTTCCATAAGAAGCCCATTGAAGAAATATCAGCAATTATCGGCTTTTTAGTTACCCTCCGGGAACTTCCGAGCAAATTTCTTTTTTGTTTTATAATCAACATATATTTGGCTTTGCAACTGCGAAAACAAGATTTGGCAATATTTACCAATAATGGAGTAATTACCTGTATTCTATGACGCACAGTGAGGCTGAATGCCAAGAAATGGGGGAAAATTCAACAACATCACATTTTTCGCACTGAAACTGCCGAATATAATTAAGGAAGTTGATAAAAAAAGTATTAATATACCACTCATACGGTGGATTAGCGTTATTTAAAAAAATAATGTCAATACTTCCAATACAACTAGTACAATTTGATAAATATACCTGCATACTATGGTAAGTGAAGAAATATTTGCAAAGCTGTATGCATGTTATCCTATATAAGTACCAAATACTGTTCACAAAGTGTTAATACATTCCTACGAAATTATACAATATTTGGGTAACCGTCTAATCGGCTAATTGTGTAAAGGGACCAAAGATGCTAGAAGTAAAGGTTTTAAAAAGTAAAGAAAAGATTGTACGCTCAAAATATTCTCATTGTAATTCAAACGAAAATTTTTTAAACTTTTTATCGATTTCTTCAGATACACTACTGGTGTTTTGTAAAGTAGCTTCATAAAATTCGACATGTTGATTGGAAAAAGTGGCATGTTGAATTTTTTCTCTATTCTTGGGATTGACGCCCACTAGGCGTTTGGACAAAAGCGGGTTCAGAGCCAAGCGAGAATTCATTCGTTGTTTTCGACCGATAATTTCATATTTTCCCAAGAACGTTTCGACAACATCTGTTTGCCAGCATTTCTAAAGGGCAGTTAAGAACGTAGTGCCGTCTTTAATAATTTTAGACATTCTTCAGTCTCACAATGAGTTAATCCGTATATTGCTCTGTCGGTGCTTTCGTACGTACGATGGGTTCGGACCCGGTCGTAGGTACTACTATTAACCGCCGCGCCGACTCGTGGGACAATATGGTCATAAACCACGACTCTGGCCTGACGCTTTGGTCTATCAGCCTGATTAACTTTTTGGAATCAGATGTGGCATTTTCCTCCACACACAAAAGAAGATGTTCTTATGTGAGTTCTAAAAATGTTTCCCCGACAATGGAGTAGGAAACGAAATCACTCTGAAGAAGTATTAGTACGTCTCGCGGGGAGACACAGGAAGAAACGTGGTAATCGGCCGACTGCGCGTGTTCCCGCCTGCATCGTCCTCCCTACAAAATTTGAGAGAAAGCACTTATCTCTCGATTATAAACACGCGTTGGAATATCAAAACAGAAGCACGCGCTGACGTATTCAAAAGCTGCTGTTTCAAAGGAATGCAGGACCAATTGGTTGTAAATTATAATATAATCTCCTCTCTATGGCTTACCTTCTATCGCAACCAATACGTCAGCGCGTGTTTTTGTTTTGATATTCCAACGCGCATTTATACCTAAGAGATAAGGGATCCGTCTTTAATTCGAAAGGAGGACGACGCAGGCGGGACCACACGCAACCAGCGTCGAAAATCGCTGATTCCGGGAATTTCCGCGATTTTCGACCTTATTCTGCGATCTTTAAGCGTTCATAACTCAGAGCAACGTTAACCGATTTTGATGAAATTTTAGGCACGTATATAACTTACTGAAATCTACAAACGGGTTTTTTGAATTTTCATTACAGGTTCACAAAAAAAGTTGAGAAAACAGCCTTTACTATTTTGTTTGCTATTCCGACAAATTGCATTTTTTAGTTTATAAATAAATTTTTATTCCCCTTAACATTAACAAAAATATGAATAAAAGGAGATAAACGTGCAGAAATAGACGCGCAGTAAGTATTCGTACAGTTAAATAAAGGATCAATAAACTATGGAAATACTAAATATTTACTGTTTTAATAATTTGTGGGATTGCCTTTTGATTTTATAATAGCTTCGAGCCTTCTTGGTGTAGAATTTTTTTAGTTGGATGTTATGGCAGGTTGTATTTTACTCTACTACTACATACGAGGTGATTCTCCAGCGGCGCCTGTCCTTTGAGGACAACCCGTCGCAGTGCTTCACCGAATTTTATGGCATTCGACCCTCGAAAGGGTTCGACTATCATTAAAAAGTCAGAAATGTCTAAGATTTCCGCATTTCATTAGCCGCTCGTCCTCAGTACAGTTCGCACGTGTTTACAGTCGCTCCGTCAGCTGCTCGGTTAACCGTTATAAAAGTATTGCTAGCCCAGTAATTTGGCTTACGTTCCTAATTTTAATTCGGATTACGTGTTGGAAATTTGTGGTGTTCTTGTGTCTTTGGACTTGAGATTCTGACTGTAATCAGATTGCTGATTTTCAGCTGATTGCTTGTAATATTTGGTCTGAGCAGTGGGTTTCTTTAGTGCTCGTATCCTGTGAAACCGCCTGTTTGCACTGTTAAATACTCGTTCACTCATATGCCTGTTGGTAAGGCTACGTGTAAGGGATGCAGGGCACCTGTTACAAATCCAACTACTTGCGAGGAGTGTGGCATTAATTACCACCAAGGAGAGAGGTGTCTTAGTCGATCGTGCCATCCATGGCACAACGGTCGTCTTTTAAGCTGCAAGGTTCAGGCGACGACCACAAGTCTCTCCGAGTCGCTATCTTCGGCACAGCCGGGCGTATCGCAGACTTCTATTCCCACCTTGGAAGATATTAGGGACCTAATTAGGAGCGAAATTAGGAACGAAATCAGGAGCGAGTTGAGCTCTTTTCGGCGTGAGATTATGGAGGTAATTCAAGCCGATATTGCGGACATCCGCGATACCTGCACGGATTTAGTTGAACGGATGGTGGTTCTTGAGAGAAATGCTTCCTCTGATGCTAGCCGCATGACATCTGACGGCTCAATCGCTTACAGCGTCATTTCGGAATTAGGTGAAAGGCAGAGTAGAAGCTGCAATGTTATTATCCATGGGATGCCTGAGATTCCTGAAGTTCCTGTAGTTCCTCTCGATCAAAGGAACTTGCTGGAAGTGGACAACGCGAAAGCCTTATTGAGTGCTGTTTATGACTCTGACTACAGTAGTATCCGTACGCGCAGGATAGGGAAAGCAACTGGTCCGTCTCCAAGGCCACTTTGTGTGGTGCTGTCTTCTGCGGAGTTGGTCAAGAAAGTACTGGCGAACAAATTCAGGAACTCGGGACCTATGAAGATTTCGGACGACAAGACTCGGCTGCAGCGTTCGTGCCTTGACCAGTTGAGGGTCAAACTCAGGAGCCTCCATGCAAAGGGCGAAAAGGACATGACCATTAAATATGTGAATGGGGCTCCTAAAATTGTCCGTGCTCCAGCTTCAGCGGCCAAGACGTCAAAAAACTAGTGGGAAATCTCTCGGTGTATTACCAGAACGTTCGCGGCTTGAGAACTAAAACGAAAGACTGTTTATGTGCAATAGCTTGTTCAAGTACGCTTTACGACATTGTTATATTAGTTGAAACGTGGTTGAACGATAGCATTCACACGGAGGAGCTGGGTCTATCGAATTATAATGTTTATAGGTTTGATAGGAATAAGAATACCAGTGGTTACTCGAGAGGAGGAGGGGTTATGATCGCTGTAAGTAAGACGTTATTAAGCTCAGTTATCGGTGTGTCTTCTGGTCGCGTTGAGCAGCTCTTTGTTAAGGTCAATGTGGGTTCAGATAGTCTGATTTTGGGAGCTGTTTATATTCCGCCTGCATCTGATCCGTCCATATATCGGGACCATGGTCTCTGCATAGATGATGTACTTTTTCGTTATCCCAAGGATAAGGTCCTATTACTGGGTGATTATAATGTGGGTCGGATTTCCTGGATCCCGTGTCCTTCTAGTGTGTCGAAACCCGCCTTATCCTGTCTTGCCTCTAATGACGAGAAAATTATTTTTAGTTACATTCGAGAGGTCTGTCATCTCCATAATTTACAGCAGCACAACCTCTGTCCAAACTCCCATGGATCCGTCCTTGACCTGGTATTGTCTAACGTGGATGATATCCAAGTTGAACTGTCCCCTGAGACTCTTGTATCAGCTGACCATTACCATCCATGCCTTCTGGTGCACTTTAAGGCTCAGCGTGCTCAGTTGCCTGGAGGTGTAGGCCGACCGAGGTTCGACTTTAGGCGGGCAAACTTTTTCCTTATTCTCCGGTATTTGAACTCTATTGACTGGGATTCTTCCTTAGTGAATCTCACGTTGGATAATGCCGTGTCCGTATTATACGACCATATCTTCTTCGCGATTAACGAGTTTGTACCGGCTCTCAGAACTCGTTCTTCTAATTATCCTTGCTGGTTTACTAGGGAGCTTGTCTCCCTCATTAGGGCTAAAAAGGCTGCTCATCGCGATTTTAAGAGGTTCAACAACCATCATGACTACATAATGTTTAGCCACTTGAGATCTGTTTGCAAATCGGTCTCTACTACCTGCTATGACAATTACATAGCACGTACGGAAGCATGCATTCCGCAGAATATCAAGACTTTCTGGAAGTTTGTCAATACTAATCGTTCTATGGGCGGTCTTCCTAATTCAATGCACTTTAAAGGCAGCCAGTTGTCCGGAAATACTGAGATTGCAAATGCATTTGCAAATTTCTTTGAGTCTGTGTATTCTGCTCCTGACGCGGATTATACCGTTAACTCCTCTTCTCGAGCAGTGTTGGACTTGTGTGGTTTGAGCATTGATATCGGCGAGGTCCTCTCTGAAATTGATGCCTTAAGCGTAAACTAGAGTCCAGGTGTGGATGGGATCCCTGCGGTGTTTTTTAAGGAGTGTAAATTCATCCTGCCGAGGCCTTTGTGGATCATATTCAATCTTTCCTTATCTGTGGGGCGTTTCCCATCAGCGATGAAGGACGGGATCATCTCTCCTGTTTTTAAATCTGGCGATAAATCTGATATTACTAACTATAGGCCAATATCCTTGCTCAATGTCATGAGCAAGATCTTCGAGGGTATTGTTACCAAGAAGATTTATGCTCAGGCATCAAATTATATAATCACTGAACAGCACGGTTTTTCTACGGGTCGCTCCACGTGTAGTAATTTAACGGTTTTTTGCAGCTATATATCAAGGGCATTGGATAAGAATTTACAGGTTGATGCTGTCTACACCGATTTCAGGAAGGCTTTCGACAGGGTTAATCACTGTCTTTTGATAGATAAACTCGCGGAAATAGGCTTTAGTGGAACTTTGTTATGCTGGTTACATTCATACGTTACTGGACGCACCCAATCAGTTAGGGTGGGTGATAGTGTATCAAATGTAATCTATGCCACATCTGGCGTACCGCAGGGATCTCATCTTGGCCCACTGCTTTTTTTGTTATTTATTAACGACATAAAGGATTCTTTCGTTAATAGTGAGTTCCTTCTTTTTGCCGACGATCTCAAGATTTTTAAAATAATCACCAGCAGTTCGGATGCAACCGACCTCCAGTCTGATTTGGACAGATTGGATTGCTGGTGCGTGAGAAATCGCATGGATTTGAATATCGGGAAATGTCATATTCTGTGTTTCTCTCGTAGTAAGAACCCAGCTGCCTACTCCTACTCACTTTCTGGCACTGAACTTATGACTCTGTGTTCAACCCGTGACCTAGGAGTTATTGTAGATTCCGGCTTATCTTTCGTGGAGCATATTCGCCATGTTTCAGCTAAGGCTAATAAGATTTTGGGCTTTATTCGTAGATCCTGCTCGTCTTTCACAAGTTACAAAACTTTATACTACTTGTATAGTGCGTTGGTGTTGCCGCATCTGGAATATGGGTCCGTTATTTGGTCCCCGAGCACGGCCAAATATAGACAGGAGTTGGAGCTGGAGTGTAGGAGGACTCTTAGTGATTTAACCTTCTTATTTAGGATCATTAATGGATTCGTGTGCTGCCCCTCTCTTGTCAGTCTAATCAACTTTAATGCTCCGGAACGCGCCGCCAGACAAACGTTGCTTTTTAGACCTTTTTACTACGCCTCCAGGTTTGGCAACACTGATCCCATGAACAGGATATGTAACTTGGCTAATTTGTATTTCAATGATGTCGATTTCTTCAACGGTTCTCCTTCTGCGTTTAAGGCAAGCGTCGTTAGAGCTATAGTTTCCCACAATAGATCTGGGTAGCCAGATCTACCATGTGTTTGTATACGCTAATGTCTTCTACCGGTGCCATGTGTTCCTCATGATCGCTGTGTTTGTATTCGCTAATGTCTTATAGTGATAATGCGTCTTTACTATGTTGATGTATATCTTTTTTGTTACAAAATGGGTATTACCCGTATGAGTGAGTAAATAAATAAATAAATAAATTTCCCATCAGATCTTTGCAAAAACGTCGTCAATAGATTCCTTATATTTCGCGGATGAAACTAACACCACGAACGACGTAATTCGGACCATGTGAAGAAATTCCATGAAAATTCATTTATATCATTCCAAGTTGTCTTCGTTAATAAGAGTCCGCTTTACATGAAATTTCGTATGATTTCCATCGGAAAAAACATAAGGAATTCATTGGTGTCACTTCCATATCGATACGATAGAAAATAAAAAATAATTTTTTCAGAAACAGGTATGAATCCTTGACCGTAGACCTTTTTAAGTGCGTTTCTTGACCCAAAGTGGGACCCTGAACACTGCGCGGCCGGAGTCTGGTCGCCGCGACGGGCCACTGGCCGGTGTCTGGCCGCCGAGGCTGGCCGCCGAGGCGGGCCACCGGCCGCGTCCGCCGGCCGCTGCTAGAAAACTCAATCTTTACTTCCCCAGTGTAAGCACCCAAAAGCTCATTCTTACCTTTCTCTTAGTTCAACAGTCATAATTTAATGGAAAAAAGTCAATTTCCACGATCTTGAAAATTTTGAAAAATCCTTTGAAATACTGTTCTGTATCACTAAAGACCACAATATATGCAAGCTTCACAAAAATCCCAAATGGTACTCCGAAAAGTGTCCGATTTCGCGTTGAATGACCCAGAATTGAAATGCGAAAAGTATTATTTTCAAACGCGGTCAAGTGCACGCGTGCCTGCATACACACACAGTCGTGTATCGCAGCGCAGGCATGTCTGCTTTCGTTTGCGAGTAGCGGAGAGGGTTTTGCAGATGTGTGCGTGTGAAAAGAAAACGGGCCAAAAGTGCATGTCCTTCGGTTTGCGTAGCGAGGGAATCGCGTTGTCTGAGATGAACATTTGTATCACGCTATGTCCCTCTTCGTATCGCGAAGATAAATTAGCATGATATTCACAGTAATGTAATAATAATAATATTTTCATAAATAAAGCATCGTAACATTTGTGATGTTTCCCTAACGATAAATGACACCAAACACGATATAATTTGGATAATACATATTTAGTGGTAATACGCGTCGGCCGCAGAGAAGGGCAGCGTATGAAAACGATAGGGACGATCGGCAGTCCTTTCTTCCACTCGTTCTCTTTTCCTACATTCCGAGGCTTTCGCTTACATCGAGACTTTACTGTACTATATCTTCTTTTACTATGCCTGCTTTTCTTTTCTAATGTACGTTTTTCTTATTTCTATGTATGTATCACGTGTTACTGATTATTGACTCTTTACGTGCAGGCAACGATTAAAAACAGCAGCGTGCCTCACGGTAGGTCAGGGCACCGTGGCGGGAGCAGGTACGCGTGCAGGTATCTCGTACGACGAAACACTTCCCAGCACATCTGCTGCGCATGATTTTCCTACGGACATAATACACGATGAAGACGTAGGAAATTTTCGAAACTTCCCAATTATCGAAGGAATTGTAGAACAAGTACATTTCGACACGGACGCGGAAGATATTTTAAAAGAAATACATTTCAATGTGGACGAAGAGGAAATTGAAGAACAAGTGCATTTTGAGTCGAACGAAGAAGAAATTGCACAAGAAATAGATTTCGACGTAGATAGGGATGAGATACATTCCCTAAGAGACATCAACAAAGAAACGAATCAAGATGTTGGAAATGATGCCGATTACGGAGTGGTGGAGAATGCAGAACCAGAACAGCCGGAAAATCCAATTTCAGAAGGAATAGACTTCGTTGATTTTCCATATGTTTTCGAACAAATAAAAAATCTTCCAAAACATTCGACTATTGGCTGTGGCATCGAACATTTTGAAATAATTAGATGTGAACGGAATGGACTAGAAAATGTGTACTATACAGAGTGCAAAATGTGCAAATATACAAAGTGCATATCCTGTCTTCGGAAGAGTGATGCCACTATGGATATCAACAGCGCCGCTGTTTCCGCAACAATGATGACGGGCGGCGGATATAATCAACTGGAGGACATACTGACTGCGGTGGACATATCCTGTATGACGAAAAGGATCTACGAGAAATGTCAGATGGAGGTAATCGATGCCATAGAAATGGCCGCACAACGCGAAATGGAAGATGCTGGAAATGAGGAAAAAGCATTAGCTATAGAAAGAGGCGACGTACATGCAGAATCCAATCTACCGTTTATCCCAGTTGTCGCGGATGGCAGCTGGATGAAAAGGTCCTACCGCGGAGGAGATTACAATTCTCTTTCTGGCGTAGGAGCCATCGTGGGATACCACACGAAGAAAGTGCTGTACATCGGTGTGAAGAATAAATTCTGCATGACTTGCAAATAGCAGGTACGAGGAAGGAAGAACCGCGCGAGCATCGTTGCTTCAAGAACTGGGGTCGTTATCAGAGTTCAACTGGCATGGAGAGTGTTGCTATTGTCGAAGGCTTCAATTGCAGCATAGATATGCACGACCTAATATACCATATATTAATTGCCGATGGCGATAACAGTGTGTACAAGAAGATATTGGACAGTAATCCATATGGACAGTATATGATGCAGGTACAAAAAATCGAATGCACCAATTACCTATTACGCAATTTCAGTAAAAGAATAAACGAAATCGGAACAAAAGTCCGCAATAAAGATCTAAGAGCTGTCGTACAAAATAATGCTCTCCGCCTGCGTACTGGTATAAAAAAAACCTGCGGAATACTGTATGCGAGAAGAAATACCACTCGATGAACGAATTCAAAATTTGAAGCAAGATTTGACAAATGTACCGAGTCACGTTTTCGGTGAACACGAGGAGTGTCAGAAGTTAGCATACATCTGTAAGAAATACTCTGATCCCAACAGAGTAGACTACGTTCCACGACTGAGAGAAGCTGGTATTTATGAAAGTATCGAAGAAGCGATGCAGCAACTTTTCGTTAAAGCTGACAGTTTGCTGCGCGGTCTAAATAACAATGCTGTCGAAGGTTTTAATAACATAATTGCTAAATTCATCGGAGGCACAAGGATAAACTTTGGACGTGGGGGCTCGTATCAGGGTAGAGTCTACGCTGCAGTCGTCCAATATAACACAAAAGAGGCGTTCAGCAGATTGAGTACGGCAATGAATAAAGAGCCGCCAACCATGGAATGAAGGTTACAACAGTATCGAGAGATGAGGGACTTTGGTGGAGTGATTTTGACGTTTACGAATAGATTTTGGAATAGAACCGCGCGAAAAATAGTGGGACATCACACCTCCCCCCTTATATGAAGAAATGAATACATTTCTTAATAATAAGGCACTTGGTGGAATTATTTTAACTCGTAAGAGGGGTCTATACGGGGCGAAGGGGCAGTGGCATCCTGGAGCTGCTCTCAGTTGACCGATGTTGGAGCGGGGCAGTCATCTTTGGTGATGATTATCTCCGGAGGAGCCTTCCTGTGGTGATGATTGATGAGATGACTTTAGGTAGAAGGGATATGATTTTCCTTCCTTCCTTCTGGATGGCATTGCCGCGTAAATGGTGATTACGAAAATGTTGCAGTAGCAACGATCTAAGCGGAAAATTGATTAAAGTATTCTGTTTTTATTGACTTGGAGTCAACCGGAACTCTCGCGCACATGGGTAGGGCAATCATAATGTTTTTCGTATCGTATGCTCCTACTCAGTTTTGAGAGGCAACCATATGTTTCATTCCCAATGTTTTTGGGTATTGCTAATTTTGCTAAAAATGATTTATACCGAGTGTATCCAGTACCCTTATGGACACTGGTATTATATGAGAACGCGGCCAAGTTACTCCATTCGCCCCAGTCACTGTATCTACCGATTAACAATTTTAAGCATTCGGTCAAAACGTTTTGCAATCTCTCTAAAGGGCCGTTAGACGGTGGGTGAAAGTCTTTGGTTCGGAATTGTTGCATTTTACATTCCCGTGGTACTGCTTTCGTGAAATTGCGAGTAATTGCCGCTAGGTCGGTGAGGATGGCTCTAAGAGTTCCGAAGTGATAGCTGAATCTTTTAATATATACGTCAGCGGTCTTAATTAATGTTAATAGGCTGAGAAGCACGCACACAAAATATTTTATGAATAAGCTCTGGATGGGTAATTTATACGTGTTGTCTGCTTTTGTTGTAGGTAGTCGTTCACGTATGTTTTCTGGGGAGGATTGTAGTGGAAATTCTGCAGATGATGTTTTCTGGCGCATCTTTCTGTGCATTTGAATCCTTTTGCATTTCCTTCTTAGGTGAGCGCTGGATGTAGGAATTGCAGGGTCGACGGGGTTGTTTCCACTCGGTGCCACATGGATTGGTGAATAGTAGAACCGAGGTCTCTTGGGGTCGCTTGGTTTATGTTTGGACTTGTCTTCCAAGTCATCGTCAGATTCTTCGCGTGGTCGTTTGGAACATTTTCCACTTGTAGGGGAAGTATGGGATAAAGTGTCTGTAGTGATGTGGAATTTCAGTTCAAAATTAGATTTTAAATCGTCAATAGCGGTTTGTTGGGACGGTTCACAGTCAAATGGTGTTACTTTCTTCAATGGTGATGTCAATGGGAAAGCAGTTTTAGAGGACTCTGGGATAAACCTTCTATGATATCTGGTCAATCAAGGAATTCTTTAATGTGTTTTGGCGTACAAGGTGCAGCGTCAGCGACCTTAGTAGTATGGTAATGACAGTTCTAACCCAGGTCCTCTGAGGGGAGCGCGGGGGCGGGGGGAAGTGAGGGCGCGCGGGGGAGCGCGGCGGAGGGAAACATGGGCGCGGGGCCTGCGGGGAGTGGAAGACCGGTTGCGCGCGCACGAGCCGCGGAGTGGGGGAAGCCGCGATGATGGAGGGGATCACTCCGGGCCGAGCCGCCGCGGTGACCGGGGCCCACCGACGGAAGGGGTAATGACCCCCGAAAAATCTCTTTCAGCCCACCCCAAACATTTTTTCAAACCCCCCACCCACCCCGAATTTTTTTTCCGACACAGAGAAATAATAATTTTTATTGGAAATTGTTTCGCAAGATCTCGGGAAAGATCGACGTTTTACGAACCGCGTCTTCGGAGGAGAGAAAGAGACAGAGCATCACTTTAAAGCTAAAATTCAGAGGAGGGAAAGGGAGAACAATATTTTAAAGCCAAGAGTATTCTAAAGCGTTCAGATTTAGCGTCGCAGCGTCTCGCGCGATCGTGCGTAACTTGAATCCTCTGGAGCAGCCGTGCGGGATGACGTCATTTTCACGGCGCGAAGAACATCGAATCTTAAAATTAGGTGGCGAGGAGAAAGACGGATAAATAAAATTGGCAAATAATATGTGTTTAAGAAATTTATTTAAAATTAAAGAATATAATTTAACATTTTTTCCTACGAGCATCAGCTAGAATATCATTGATGGCACATGCTACTAGTTCGCAATCTACATAATAATCCTCGCAGTAATGTTCGCTATCGCGTATGATTTTAGCAGCACGACGCGCATCTAATGTTTCGCAGGCAACATCGCTCTGCTGTAGCACGTTAACAAAAGTTTCAAATTTCGTCTGCACATCTCTTACATTTTGACGCAGCCGTAGATATACATATTCTAAACATGGTTCAAGATTTAATAAAAATGTTACTGTATCCGGTTTGAAATACAGCGGCTTATTATGTAGTGTCATCCTTACAATCGGAGAATTATAGATTTCACAAAAATCCACCATTAATTGACCCATTTGCATCCAAGGTGATCCAGGTAATCGTGCACGTTCTTCAATGGTCGTACGACTGCCGCATAGCGAACACCATGTATCCCATGGTAACGTGAGAAACATCCCACGATTGTCGCCGAGAACCATTTCCACATCAATCGTAGGCCGTACTCTGATCCCAATTTCCAAGTATTTGCTACCCATGGATGTTAATGCGTATCTTCTGACCATGATCCGCGATGTTCGACGCGGGCTAAGAGAACAATCAAAGCTATGAAATTGCTCACTCGTATTAGGAATAAACATACAAATTTTGAGATGTGAAAATTAAGCCTTACCAAACAACTGTATCCTCCCCGCATTGAGCCACGCCATCATCTTGCACGATCGGAACGTAATAATTCATGCGTTCAACGTTTGCTTCGGCACTGGTACTGCACATTTTGTTTTCAGAGCACTATTTGTTCCGCCGAAAGTCACTGTGGATACTCAGCGATTGATGGAATAGCGTTCGGGAGCCGTCTTAAATAGAGGTGTAATTGCTTCCCCCACCACACCATTTTTTTTATTCTAAACCCAAAAATTTTTCCATAATGTGTTTCAATCTTAACATCGCAGTATGTAATTTGAGCCCCATCCTCAAGGATAAAAGTCTCGACACGTGTTGAACGTCGAATCTTAAAATTATGCGACGTCAGCAGAAACTGTGTCGGATGATCTTGCGCGCTAATTCGTCATATGCATGAATCATAGCAAGAATTATGATGTATCAGCGGGAATTGGTGGATATAAATATGCGCTCCAAAGTGCACAAAGCCTCAAATCGTTGCAACGTGTTGCAAGGAAAAGACATTTACATTGCATTTACGACCATGGGAGAATTCGCGCAAGTAACCCGCCAATTGCTGGATCAATCTGCACGATTGATTTCCCGTGAAGAGTACCTCGCGTGGGAAGAACGGTGCAACGAGTGTATCGAATCGCTGGAAGAACAGAGCCGTGTGAAACGCCCGCGATTATCGATCGGTGTTCGGCAATCGTTGGTTGCTCGAATCGCGCAGCTCGAAGGACTAAAACATTCGTTGCGTGGCCGTTTCGTGCGTGAAGGTGCCGGACATTCGAGCACAGGACTTTTGTGGCGCGAAATAGACGCTGCGTTCGATACCCGCGTATTAACTGGTGCCGTGCTAAATTCAAACTACATCGAGCCGCGCAACTTCCTCCAAGATGCAGGGGCCATTGTGCTGGAGCATGTGCAGGGTGCTTTGAGGAAACAGCGGAACCTCAAAGTGAACACTGTGTTTAACGGTGAATTTGTGGCGGGTGACAAGCATGCTTGTAAAAGCATAAATACCCGGAACTGCGAACTCTTCGGCACATCCGATCTACAGGAGTGGTACCAACGATGTGTCATCGAACCCACCCTGACATCGCTGGAAGAGTTCCAGGAACGCGACAGCGGATGGGCATTGACGAAAATCCTCAACCTGATCGTTAATGTCAACAAGTACAATCCGCTGCGTGCCGGGTGTCACATCAAGTTGCCGCGGGAATTGTCTTTGAAGAAAGCCACGATCAGTGTACAATCCCCGGACAATGCCTGTTTCGCGTGGGCAGTGGTCGCCGCTCTCCATCCCGCTGAACGACACGCTGATCGCCCAAGTTCGTACCCGCCTTATGCTTCCGTGCTAAATCTCCAGGGCATTGAGTTCCCAATGTCCCTGGCGCAAATTGGGAAGTTTGAGCGGCAGAACAACATCTCCGTCAACGTGTACACCTTCGAGGCGGAGAAGACGAAGACGGTCTTTCCCTTGCGCCTCACAAGCAACAAGAGGGATCGGCACGTCAACCTGCTCTACACGTCGAATCAAGAACATGGCGATGTAGGGCACTTTGTATGGATCAAGAACTTGTCCCGGCTGGTGAGCGCACAACTGAGCAGGCACGATGGAAAGAAATTCATCTGTGATCGGTACGTATAGAAAACTTATGAAATATTGAAATGTCTCGCGAAACAATTAAATAAAAAATTTTTGTTTTATTACAGATGCATGCACTATTTCGGATCTGCCGAGAAGTTGGAGCTTCATTCGCTGGACTGTGGGCAGATGAACGACTGTGCCATCGTGCTGCCCAGCGAAGGCGAAAATTTCCTCAGCTTCGAGAACCACTGTAGGAAGGAGCGGCTCCCCTTCGTGGTGTACGCAGATCTGGAGTGTATCATCGAGAAAACAGAGGACAGTCGAACGGGTGATGATAATAAATTGCGCGCATATCAACATCATAAAGTTCACAGTATAGCCTATTATATGCATTGCTCGTACGATACATCGCTATCGACGTATCGATGTCGTCGCGACGCGGATTGTGTTTCATGGTTCGTATACGAACTGAAAAAATTTGCAAACTTCGCCAAACCCATTCTGACCAGTAATGTTCCCATGCTGGATTTAACCACCGAACAGCGGACGACATTTCGCGATGCAACACACTGTCATATTTGCGAAGAACCATTCGAGGCTGATGATGTACGAGTTCGCGATCATTGTCATCTCTCCGGACGGTTTAGAGGCCCGGCACATTCGGAGTGCAATTTAAATTATAAAAATGCGTTTTATATCCCCATAGTTTTCCACAATTTATCCGGCTACGATTCACATTTCATTATCGAGGAAATAGCTACAGCTTTCGACGGTCATGTTGAAGTATTGCCTATTACTAAAGAAAAGTATATTTCATTCACTAAAAATGTCGAAGATACGGCTGAATCAGACTCGCGAAATTATATTAAATTACGATTCATCGATTCGTACAAATTTCTCAATACTAGTCTCAACAAATTATCGTCTTTTCTGAGCACAGATCAATTAAAAATTTTACGATCCCAATTTGAAACATTATCCACCGAAGATTTCAATTTATTGACGCGAAAGGGTGTCTTTCCATATGAATACCTTGATTGCGCGAACAAGCTGCAGGACCCGTGCTTACCGCCGCGCGAGTCATTCCACAGTTTGTTAACGGGTGAGACAGTATCCGAGACCGATTACGCACACGCCGAGACTGTCTGGCAGCGTTTCGGGATTAGAACCTTGGGCGAATACAGCGACTTGTATTTGAAAACAGATGTCTTGTTATTGGCAGATATTTTTGAAAATTTTCGAGAAAGTTGTATCAAGAGTTACGGACTAGATTCAGCACATTATTATACTCTACCTGGTTTCACGTGGGATGCAATGCTAAAACATACCAAAATTACATTCGAATTGCTCACAGACGTCGATATGGTCATGTTTATCGAACGCGGTATACGTGGGGGTTTAAGCCAATGTTCCGGAAGATACGCACATGCTAATAACAAGTACATGTCATCTTACGACGCATCGGAAGAGTCATCGTACTTGATGTACTTTGATGTGAACAATTTGTATGGATGGGCAATGTGTCAGCCCCTGCCATACGCTAAATTTCAATGGGTCGAAGATGTTGCAAATTTTGACGTGTCTTCAATCCCGGTCGATTCGCCCACGGGGTACATTCTCGAGGTAGATTTGGAATATCCGCAACGTCTGCACGACGCTCATACCGATCTACTCGTTCTGTCCGACGCGTGCCAAACCACCTGGTAGCAGGCAGGACAAGTTACTCGCGACGGTATACGATAAGCAGCGTTACGTCATCCATTACCGCAACCTGCAGCAGTGCACGCGTCACGGTCTTCGTATTACAAAAATACACCGCGTCCTGCAATTCTCTCAATCTCCCTGGCTCCGGGATTACATCGAACTCAATACACGGTTTAGAACAGACGCGACAAACGACTTTGAAAAAAATTTGTACAAATTGATGAACAACGCGGTATTTGGCAAAACTATGGAAAATGTACGAAATCACGTGGATGTAAAACTTTTAACACATTGGGAAGGGCGATATGGCGCGGAGGCAATGATCGCGAAACCGAATTTCCACAGCAGAAGTGTTTTCTCGGAAAATTTAATAGCTGTTGAATTGCGGAAACTCGAGGTGAAATTCAACAAACCGATATACGTGGGTATGTGTATTCTGGACATATCAAAAATTTGTTTGTATGAATTTCACCACGAGTACATGTCTCCCAAGCATGGATCAAATTGTAAAATTCTATACACCGACACTGACAGCCTCATTTATCACATTCGATGCGACGATATCTACGAGACCATGAAGCACAATATCGATAGATTCGACACAAGCGATTATCCTACAGACAATCCATATAATATGCCGCGCGTAAATAAGAAGGTTCCGGGGCTGATGAAGGACGAAAATAACGGTGCGATAATGATCGAATTCGTAGGTCTTAGAGCGAAAATGTATGCACTTCGCGTAGACGGCAAAAAAGATACGAAAAAGGCGAAAGGCGTCAAGACCAACGTCATAGCTAGAACGATAACTTTCGACGACTACGCGCAGTGTTTGCAAAGGGAGATCGAAATGGTTCGCAGACAATCATGCATACGGTCTAAATTGCATAAAGTGTACACCATTTCGGAATCTAAAATCGCTCTAAGCCCACATGATGACAAGCGACATATCGTACCCGATTCGACAGACACTCTGCCCTGGGGACATTACAAAATTCCATTGTAAAATAGAAATTATTGTATTTATTATAAATAGTGGAATTATTGTTTGCAAATGTATAGAAATTATTATTATTGTATTTATTAACTCGTTTCTTACAAATAGTAGAATTATTGTTTGCAAATGTATAGAATTTACAAATGGTGGAATTAATGTGTAAAAAAATGTTCACACATGTATATGTATCATTGTATTTATTGAACCATGTATTATTATTATTTTACAATACATTATTTTTATTTATCCAAGAATTGTGTGATTTATCAAACCCCAGCCACTTGACGTACACCTTATCCCCCTTTCTACGCAACACTTTTTCCACTAGATACACATCAGGATCGGTGACACGTTGCAGCTCGTGTTCATAGAA
The DNA here is from genome assembly GCA_963932335.1 of Andrena marginata. NCBI lineage: Eukaryota > Metazoa > Arthropoda > Insecta > Hymenoptera > Andrenidae > Andrena > Andrena marginata. The sequence continues at coordinate 21,481,939 of OZ010660.1, forward strand.
TCCTCCGGCAACGGGTTTTCCACAGGAATCGTCCAGCAGATACGTCGCGGGATTAGTTGTCTGTACTTTGGCTATCTTGAACACCTCCGTTGTCCAGTTCGGCGTATAGCCTTTATCGAATATGGTTTTAAATTTGCTCACGCGCACAAACTCGCCCAATTTGAATCTCGCTGGTGCAGCGATCTTTATGTTGCTGTATACGGTGGCTAGCAGCGTGTCGGCGATCGCCGGGGTAACATCGCAAGGACGCATTCCGATGGTTCTATGTTTTCGTGCGTTATACTCTGCAAGTAGACTTGGTAGCGCATCGGTCCATCTATAGGTTCCATTCAGCGTAAACAGTTTCCACATATTGTTCTTCAAAGTTCGATTGAAACGTTCTACGACAGAGGCCTTCATCACCGAATACGTCGAATAATGATTTATGTCGTGCTTTGTCAAGAGTTTCTGCACATCGGTGTTGTAAAATTCTTTTCCTTGATCGGTTTGCAAATTTTTCGGATATCGCTCTCTAAATATCTTTGCAAACGCTTTAGTCACCTCAGCACCACTTTTAGTCTTGAGCGGCGCCGCCCATGCATACTTGCTCAACACATCGATGACGGTGAGTATGTAGTGGTGACCCTGGTTGAATCGCGAGTATGGACGCATTTCTACAATGTCAGCTTGCCATAGATCATCGTATCCATGCACGATGACGCGCCTCCGCGGAAAATGTCTTCGAGCTGGAGCGTGCAATTCCTCAACGAGTTGTAGCTTCTTGTGGCCATGGTTTTCTTTACTCTTGGATTTCGATAATGGCTGCATGTTTGATCGCAGAGGTGTCTTGGACACGAATGATGCGATAATTATCAGGTACGTGCATTAAGTGCTTCCCGTTGGTCCGAGAAAATTCTGGACAAGTTGCTGCTCCGCAGCAAAAGCGGTTATAGCCTCTTTAACTTTACGAATTTCATTGTCCGGCTGCGGGATAGAATTCGACACTTGCGATATCTTTTGAACACTGTTTTGCAACGTCAGCATATCTCTTTGAAACACGACCAGCTTCCTCTCTAATTCTTCCTGCTGCTCTCTCAAAAGTTTAATGCTCTTTTCCACGTATAGTTTATTGACGGCATCGGTGTCGGCCACCGGCTCAGCTACGCGTCGTATCTTGCGTGATTTTGCATCAAAGTCTGCACCGGTCACGCAAAGAGCGTTATCTCGCATGTAATTTCGAAGCAAACCGCTCCATTTGTAATAGTCCATTCTAGCTGCTCCACTCTTCTCGAGCGATACCCCAAATTTGTTGATTGGCATCTCGATGCATACTGCGCACATCATCGGCGCGCGGTTTTATATAATGAGGCCTACCTCGCGGAGTTCCTCGATAATCGATAGAATTTCAGGATCGTGAGAGTTGTTACCCGCCTGACGCGACGCTTCGAGCAAACGGAATCGATCCACCAGCTCGTTGGGATCGTCCCAGTGTACGTAATCGATTTTGTTATCGTTTACCACCATGACCCGCGGCACTGTTAGACCTTTCCCTGCCCTACTAGCCGATGCACGGGGAATTAGCGGTGCAATTACATGTTTGTACTTGTATCCCTTGTTGCCCAATATGGGATTTTTAGCACCATGACCGCGTCTGTGGGCATTCGTTTCCAGCAGTATACTTTTGTATTTTTGTTTATCGGCATCGGTGTATACAGTATCGTCGGGAATTCTCATAAAAATCAATTCGTAAAGGCCGGGTGTTCCTCTGTATTTTACACCATCTATGATTATATTATCATCCTTGTCTATATCGAAAGCCTTATCCCCAAGCATCGTTCTACTATTGTCAAAGTATACACCGTACACATAGTCCATTGCTGTATCCTTATCACTACTTAGGATTGCACTCATGTATTTTTGCCCCAGCGGGCCGAAATGACTGCGGATCGTTTTTTGTCCCTCGGATGTTTGGAATTGCTGTCTAATAGATGTTACAAACGACTCATCGGGACTAGTTTCAAAAACGTCGTCATCAACGGCTGAGAGGGATTGCACATTGGGAAATGTATTTATTGGTGTGGGAGGAGCCGGAGAATCGTTTGATGTAGCATTTTGTCGTTTCCGCTTCGATTGAACTGGTGTCGAGGTTATGGGTGAATATTCCAATGGCCCGTGTTGTTTCCTCTTTGCCTTGCGCGATGTGTTCCCTTTCGGATGGATTTTTTTAGGCGTTAATGTTTCATTCCCTTCAACGTCTGTACTCATCAGCGGTGATGTGTCAGCTTCTGCTGTTGTGGTATTTTCCACAATATGTTTCAAGGGTTCAACGATAGGTTTAAAGTATCTCTCCAACGCGATATCTTCCTCCATCTTGCCAGTCTTCAAAGCCTGATGTTTCCGGCGAATGGAATCGCTGGTTTTTGCAATTTCCTTCGCTATTCTCTCGCGATCCTTAATCTCCAGAGTATCGATATCAATCATCGTTGTGCCGCAGACGTTGCTTTCCCACCGACGTGTTGATGACGATTGACCATCTCACGGTACGGCAAACTCGTTAAATCCCTTTCTATAACGTCCATTGGACATGGCGCTATCCTTGTCTATTACCACGAAACCATACTCCCGTTGCCAACAATTACGGCACAAAGCGCAGAAATCCTCGTAAGGCATGTCAGTGTTTACGTGATCGTTGTACACATGTTTCAAGTTGGTACCATCCTGCTTAAACAGAATCAGCAGATTCGCATTGTCGCGTATAAGATGTTTGGGAATTTTTGCATATGTCTGACAGAGATAGAAGCAGTCAACGTTCGAGTGGCGCCCCATTGCAAAGTATTCCCTTATCGTATCTTGCTTGTCGCATGCCACGTCATCAAAGATAAAAATAGAATTCGGAAGCGATTCGCTCGGTGGGATGACGTCACTGTTATTCGAAAACGTAAAGTAGCCAATTTCATCTATCGGAGTCAATAAATTCTCCAAGTACTGATATTTCGGCTGTTGCAAGGACTTGGAGTACACGTACACGTTCTCGAAGCGGACGCCGTGAGGACTTTCCAACAAGCTGACCAGCACGTTGGTCTTTCCGCAATTTGATGGACCACAAATGACGCAGCGGATAGTGTTTGGCAGCATGCTACCATGTCTGCGTCTTGTTTTCGAAGACATCACTCGCGATTTATCATCAAAATTTGTCACGCGTATCGTCACAGGTTGTCGCACGAATCGCATCCTCTCTGTGAACTGTGAAAAATGATTTTGATACGTCGAAGCGCCCTATTTATAGGTCCGCACCGAAGCAAAACGGTTCAGTATTCAAAATGCTTCTGATCCTGTCGGATAATTGTGATATTCGAGACCTAACCTCTGAGCAGTTGAAATATATACCAAAGATTATTCTACTCCGAGAGTTTGGCAGGCACATTGATCAGTTGTGGGACAGACTCCCCGAGCATATAAAAGCCGATTCTGAGGTTCAGCAGTATCGTCGGTGTCTGGAACATTATAATCGCCCTTGGCAGCGAACGCATATCGACGGTCCAGCACCATTGATTAAAAACTGTAGCGAATGTCGCCGACGAGAGTAAAGAAAGGCAGTGGTTTGTTAAATCGGGCGATAAACGCGCTACCTATCGAAATACATATTCCGGGATACCAGTTTTGCGGCCCAGGAACTCATCTGGCAAAACGATTAGCTAGAGGGGATCGAGGCATCAATCCGTTGGACGCAGCGTGTCGAGAACACGATATTGCGTATTCGCGTAGCAACGACCTCGGCGAAAGGCACGCGGCAGATAACATACTCGCTGACAAAGCGCGAAAACGCATCGTTGCGCGAGACTCGACTCTGGGTGAAAGAGGTGCTGCTACGGCTGTTTGGGCAGCTATGAAGGCCAAGACGAAGATCGGAATGGGGATGAAAACAAAAACCCGCAAAAGGATTCCAAAGAGAGCACCAAAAAAGCGGATTCTTCCGGTAGCAAAACGGGGTGGTATATTACCACTTCTACCGTTGCTAGGTGTTCTCGGATCATTGGCTGGCGGAGCGGCGGGGATCGCCAAGGCGGTAAATGATAATAAGGCGGCGCAACATCAGCTGCAGGAAATGCAACGTCATAATCGCTCCATGGAAGGTCGGGGACTTTATCTCGCACCGTACAAGCGCGGACAGGGAATATCGAAACGAAAAAAAAAACGCCGAAAAGAAAATAAAAATGCCTGCGGGCGTAACTACCGATGCACAATTGGAGGAGTTGGCAAAACGTATGCATATTCCATTCTTTAGAGGCGTTTTTATGCGTAACGCGTTACCAGGCGGAGGAGTACGTCGAAACGAGAGCGGTATCGTAAATTTGGACAATGTCGAGGGCCCTGGGACTCATTGGGTGGCGTATGCGAAGAGAGGGAGTCGAGCTATATATTTCGACAGCTTTGGGAATCTTCGACCGCCTAAGGAATTCATACAATATCTGGATAAAGATGCTGTGAAAATTGAGTACAATCGTACGTCTTATCAAAAGTATGATCAGAGCAATTGCGGACAACTATGTCTACGCTTTCTACAAACGATCGACACCGAATTTAAGGATTGACTTCCCACCACTCTGATTTAGTAACAGTCGAGCAGTTCGAGCAGAATATGTCGTTAACATTCACTCTAACCGGCAAGAGTAGCACCCTCGCGGTAAACTACTTTCCACCCATAGATTTGAGCGACGATGATTACGAGCTTGGTCTAACAACCTTTGAAACTTATCACACAATACCGAACATCGACTCGAGCAACGATAAATTCTACTTTTTCTCAAACTATGACATCAAAAACAACAGCGTCGACACCACTCATGAATACATTACGATTCCCCACGGCTCCTATGAACTAGACGCCATTGCCAAGTACCTGAAGCAGCGATTATTCGAGCGATATCCTCAAAAAAATCTCGATGGCACCGATGACGGTGACAACGATGTGTATCCTATAGTGTTGCGTCCCAACAACAACACCATGAAAAGCGAACTGTACTGCCGGTTCGCCGTAGACTTTACAAAGCCCAATAACATCGGATCGCTACTGGGATTCTCGACGAATCGGGTATTAGAACCAGCACGATGGCATGAATCGGACGATCCAATTAATATCATGAACGTGAACATTATTCGCATAGAATGTAGCGTGACCGCTGGTGCGTACAACAATGGGAGGCGTGTACATACGATACATGAATTTTCTCCGAGAGTCCCACCAGGATATAAGATATCGGAAACGCCCGCGCAGATCATTTACCTTCCAATCACCGCACGGGTCATTACGGATCTAACGATACGCGTTGTGGATCAAGACGGACGATTGCTCGATTTTCGAGGTGAAGAGATTACCATCAGACTGCACGTACGACGACGACGATAATACGTGTAGTGCGAAAGAGATGCTTGTATTGAACGACTCCAGAAACCCGTTTCTTCCAAGTGAAATTGTTTACAACACCAACAATTGCAACTCCGATCACGCTAAAAAGAAGAAGCTCAGTGCTGCAAACATTGCATTTTTGAAATCTTTGGGATTCATTGTACGCATTTAAGTTGAAAAATGGCTGATATTCTAAGCATTGGAGGGAAGCCGACGTTTGATGATTGCATCGTCAAGCTCGAGACTCACACATACAACCCATACGTCAACACGACGTTTGGATACAGCGATGAGATAAGAATACCGATACAGCAGCAGGATTTATACACATTACCGTGCGAAAGTTTCCTATATGTGGAGGGGAAATTGAAGATAAATAAGCCAAACGATGCGTTAACGGTGATGTTGGGAAATAATTGCATGGCGTTCTTATTCGATGAGATTCGATACGAGCTGAATGGTGTGGAGATTGATCGCAACAGAAACGTTGGAATAACTAGCACGCTTAAAAACTATGTATCGCTGACATCGGACGAAGACAAAAATATGGAGAATGCCGGATGGGGCTTGAAACGACGCGATGGGCTAATAGTGAAAAACCATTTCAATTTTTGCGTCCCACTCAAATATTTGCTGGGATTTTGCCAGGACTACAAACGCATGATTATTAATGCGCGTCACGAATTGATTTTAATACGATCGCGCAACGACAACAATGCTCTAATAGGATCACCGATGTTGGAACCAGAAATTGAATTACTTAAACTACAATGGCGGATGCCTCATGTGACGCTGAACGACGTTAATAAGCTATCGTTGCTACGTACTTTGGAAAGTGGACAAAACCTGAGCATTTGTTTTCAATCATGGGATCTGTACGAGTATCCTCTCTTACAGAGCACGACCAAGCATTCGTGGGCCGTGAAGGCATCTGCACAGCTGGAGAAGCCGCGATGCGTGATCCTTGCTCTACAGACTGGTCGAAGGAATGTGATGAGCGAAGACGTTACTAAGTTCAACAACTGTAAATTGATCAATGTAAAACTTTTTCTCAACTCGGAATTTTACCCATACGATGACATGAACTTGGACTTTGACAAGAATAAGCATGCCATCTTGTATCACATGTATACGCAATTCGGTAAATCGTATTATGGACATAGTAGCAACGAGGCATTATTCACCGTGGCTGAATTTTTACAATTTGGCCCCATCGTGGTGATTGATTGCTCGCGACAAAATGAGTCGATCAAGAATGGTACCGTGGACGTGCGCATAGAATTCGAGTGTAAAGAGAATGTGCCGGTAAATACTACAGCCTACTGTCTGATTCTGCACGATCGGGTGGTTGAATACAATCCACTGACAAACGTGGTGCGCAAAATGAATTAAATTGCCACGCTACTTGCCCGCCCTCTCCTGTGCGAAATTCACACAAAATTTAATCATGAAAATCGAGATGCTTTACGAGAAAAGCTGCATTCTCCCGTCTGTCTTGGAAGCGAGCGGACCTCTAAATTGTACCGATAATGGCTGTACCAACATTTGTTGACCTGCAAGGGTTCATCGTCGACGGAAGATTTGTCGTCAAGGAAGTGGCTGTCCTATGCAAGGGGACAATTCTCTCGCACTATATTTTTGGGAGTTCAATGCCGCAATATCTTCTTACAAAATCCGATAAATCAAGCATCCGATGGTTGGTGGCAAAACATCATGGACTACGTTGGGACGATGGAGACGTTCCGTACAGTATGGCTAAACAGCTAATTACGAAAGCTGTAGCTGATGCGATCGACGAAGAAGATGACACATCCCATATAGTATACGTTAAAGGGCTGCAGAAACGCGACTGGCTTGCAGATTTCCTGGATGAAAATACGAGAGTGGACGTGATCATCGAGACGCTGGACATTGACTACGAGGATATAAAATCCCTAAATAAGCTAAATGTAGTTAATACTCTGCGTTGTGGCAGACACGCAAAGCACTGTGCCTTGCAAAATGTATTTAAAATATTCAACTGGTGGTCTAAACGCCAGAGGCATAAATAAAATATAATCAATTTTTAATGCATAAATGTTTTTTCTTCACCCTCCCCCAACCTAATCTCCTACATGTACGCTAGATTAAGACGATAGTTGAAATTATTTAGAAGCGGTACGATTGACGTTCGATGTGGTACGATTCACGTTCGTTTCACGTTCGATGTGGTTCGATTGACGTTCGATACACGTTCGTTTCACGTTCGAAGTTGTACGTTACATGTTCAAAGTGGTACGATTGACGTTCGATGTGGTACGATTGACGTTCGATACACGTTCAAAGTGGTACGATTGATGTTCGAAGTGGTACGGTAGACGTTCGATACACGATCGATGTGGTTCGATACACGTTCGATTCACGTTCAAAGTAGTACGATTGACGTTCAATACACGTTCAAAGTGGTACCATTCACATTCAAAGTGGTACGATTGACGTTCGATACACGTTCGATGTGGTACGATACATGTTCGATTCACGTTCGTTTCACGTTCGATGTGGTACGATACATGTTCGATTCACGTTCGTTTCACGTTCGATGTGGTACGATTGACGTTCGATACACGTTCAAAGTGGTACGATTGACGTTCGATGTGGTACAATTGACGTTCGATACACATTCAAAGTGGTGTGATCTAGTCAAATGATGTGTCAAAGAAGAAGGAGAAAACGGTTCAACGAAATGATGTGTGCAAAGAAAAAAAATGTAATGGTCAGCGAAAATGAATCTAGAGAACAACAGCATCTCACTTTTGCAAAGCTACGCACTTCTCAATTTCATGATAAGGGTCCCCTTGTGCGAGCCTGGAGATGTAGCGAGACCAGTCGTCTTCGAATCGTGACGGCTACCAATTAAAATTATATTAAAAAAATGGGATTGAAGGGGATTGCTCCCAACCCAAACCCCGAGCCATGTGGAGACATCCCCGAGGTATGTATATAACAATATTTTGATGTTTTTTTATCATGTTTGACCGTTGATATCGAGTTCGATCTCACAGCCGTAAATATTATATTGATGTTTGTGGGTTCTAGGACTTGCCGCAACCATCAATTCCCCCGCCGTCGTCGCCGCCGCGGACCCCGTCACCATCGCCGCCACCTTCACCGCCACCGCCCCATCATGTATGTAATACTTTACAGTGTTTTTGCATGTTGGATGTTTATTATGTTTGATATGTTATATCGATATTTATATGTTATAGGGCATACCACTTCAAGAATTGCGGGGGTGGTTGGCGGAACAAGCTGCACCTCGTGAGGTGCAGATGCGGCGGTTGGGGCCTGTAATTGGCCCCGTGATGGTTGCACGGGTGCGGCGGTTGCGCGCCCGATTTAATGCGTTGGGGCCGCGACGACGGCCGCCGTCACCACCCAACTGGCTGATGTTTAATTATTCCTCCTCCTCCCCATCATCATCATCATCATCATCATCATCATCATCATCATCATCATCATCATCATCATCATCATCATCAACATCATCATCATCATCATCATCATCATCGTCATCATCATCGCCGCCACCATCGCCACCTCCAAATTTTTAAATTTATTATATTTATTTTATTTTTTTCTATTTTTATTATTTTATTTTTCTTTTATATTTATATATTCATTTTTTCTTTTTTCTTTTATATATATATTCTTTTATTTTTATATTCCATATTGTATTGTATTTTATTTTATATTTATATTGTATTGTATTTTATTTTATATTTATATTGTATTTTATTCTATATTATTTTATTATTATATTTTATTCTATATTATTTTATTATTATATTTTATATACTTTTTATAACAATATATTATCATTTTTAAGCACATATTATTTGTAAATTTTATTTATCCGTCTTTCTCCTCACCACCTAATTTTAAGATTCAACATTTCAAAAAATTATTATTTCTCTGCGTTGGGGACAAAACATTCTGCTGATTCCGCAAAATTCTAAGATTCGTTCTTCGCGCCGTGAAAATGACGTCATCCCGCACGGCTGCTCCAGAGGATTCAAGTTACGCACGATCGCGCGAGACGCTGCGACGCTAAATCTGAACGCTCTAGAATACTCTTGGCTTTAAAATATTGCTCTCTCTTTCCCTCCTCTAAATTTTAGCTTTAAAATGATGCTCTGTCTCTTTACCTCCTCCGAAGACGCGGTTCGTAAAAAGCCGACATTGCCCGAGATCTTCCGATATCGTCTGATAAAAATAAATTATTATATCTCTGTGTTGGGGGAAAATTTCATCACATACTGATTTGGAAAAATATTTGGGGGGTGGGCCGATAGAGATTTTTCGGGGGTCATTCCCCCCTTCCGACGGTGGGCCCGGTCTCCGCGGCGGCTCGGCCCGGAGTGATCCCCTCCATCATCGCGGCTTCCCCCACTCCGCGGCTCGTGCGCGCGCAACCGGTCTTCCTCTCCCCGCAGGCCCCGCGCCCATGTTTCCCTCCGCCGCGCTACCCCGCGCGCCCTCACTTCCCCCCCGCCCCCGCGCTCCCCTCAGAGGACCTGGGTTAGAACTGTCATTACCATACTACTGACCTTGTTGCTCTTCCCGGGATTCGGGGTCTCTTTGGAGATTGACTGAAACAAATTTTCCTCCCTTGAAGGAGCTTCCGCAGAAATTTTTATTATTTCCAGTTCCGGCGTAGCTGCAAGAGACTCTTGGGATTTTAGGGGAAGGGTTGGTTTGGCGTATAGCGCAGGGGGTAAGAGTGAGTACACCGTCGCGGATGCCTCAAGATGGTGGATCGACGGATCCTGGGTTAAGAAGGACTTGTTTTTTATTAGGGCTGGGATAGGAGTGACGCATTTAGACGTCTTATTCTCTTTTGGTCGTACTATTTTGGGTTCTGGAATTATTCTGTCCAAATTTTCTAATTCGATGGCGGGCATGGTAATTGGAGTGTCAATCTCGCTGGAGTTTATAATTTTCAACTGGTCCTTTAGGTCCGGATTAGCTGTATGTACGAAAAAGGAGGATTTTGTCCTCGCCGGTAACACGACTGAATTTTTGTTTACGAATGGGATGGAAATCCCATTGAGGTCCAACTGCTTCGTGGAGTAATTTATTGTTACATTTTTCTCCTTTAGGAATCCTGACCCTAGTATTCCTTGAGTTTTGATTGGGAAGTCATCTTCAACTACGTTGAACGCGACATCATCGCCTAAAAGGGTTACCTTTATTGTTCCAAGGGTGGAGGTAGGGTTCGGAGAGATGCTTTGTAATAGCACTCGCTGCGTCGGATCTATGTCCTGAAATCGTTTTACGGCCTGAAGTTTTGGTACGTTTACCTCAGTACCGGTGTTGATCATTAATTCGATTATTTTCCCGAAGTCTGGTGAGTGCATTATCACAGACGGGGCTTCGTTAACTGAATTTATTTGAACGGTACCGATTTTTACGGTAGCCCTGATGTCTTGGGTTGAATCGTAAGTGGGTGCGCTCCTGCTTGGCCCACTCCACGAGATGCGTTCATCGGTGCTCGGAGGAGTAATTCTCGACTCTGTTTCCCACAAGGTCCTAGGATCCTTGGTGATGGTCATGACGCGTTTTCTGCATTCCGAGATCACGTGTCCGGGCTTCTTGCAATAATCGCAGATTCGTAACTCTGTAGATCTCGGCGGAGGAGGAAGTCGGTTTTCGTTCCAATAAGAGATCTGGGATTTGAGTGTTTGGTACCCGTATTCCACAGCGCGGTTTAAAGGGTGTCTTTCGGGAAGTTGGGAGGCTGAACTTTAATTGTTCCAACAGGACCGTGCGTCATGACCTGTCTTGTTGCAGAGTTGGCAGATTAATTTGGGAGTTTTCTGTTCGGAGAATCGGAGACGGTCCCTGTCAATTTCTTTGTCCACGAGGACAGCTAGATTGAACGCTTCGTCGAGCGTTTCGAAGTGGTGTAGTTGTAGTCTCGTCCTTATGTGAGGTGGAAGACCATCGACAAATGAATCTAGGGCTAGGCGATCCAGATCCTGAGGGTGATTTCGCGCGAAGTCGCGGTAATATTCACTATCTTCTTCTAGAATGGCGGACCGGAGATATTTGACGCGCGAAATGTACTCTAATATGTGCTCGTTGGATCCTTTGATAACGTTTGCGAGTTCCCCACGATAGTGTTCTGACGTTTTCGCAGGGGAGAATGTACGTTTAAGTCGTTTTATTAAATCATTTACGGAGTCAAAGACCCGATCCTCAACCGCCAAGTACGCATGGTCTTGCAGCTTATTTGTCAACAACCTTGCTAACTGGGGTTCGGCTTGCGAGGGAATCAGAGCCTTAGCCCTATTGCAAGCTCTCGCGAATTGCAAAACGGATTTGTTGTAACCGTTAAACTCTGGAACCATTTTTACGGCGTCTCTCAATTTGATCTGGGGCGATGGACTCTGGTTCGGAACATTGTTATGATTAAATACCTGTTGCCCATCGAAACGGGAGGAGCCCGGTGTGGCAAAATTGTTTGCCGTTGGCGGGGGTGCAAGAAGTTTTTCTATCATTCCGCTCATGGCTTCTATTTTATTGGAAAGACCTTCCAACGTGGGGCCGCCCGATCCGGTAACTACGCCCGAACGCGTATTGGATTCTTTATTTACAACGATTTTCGCGTGCAAGCTTTCTATTTCGGCTTGTTTTTGCCGTAATAATTGCACCTGTTCCATTAATTCGTAGACCGCGGCGACTACACTTTTAATGGGAGGGCCCGCGTCTTGATCCATTACGCAAGAGTCCTCGGTTTCCCCGTACACGGACATGTTAAATTCGTTCGATTCTACTTTCTTAAGTGGTTTGACATTTTCGGCGTCCGGCAGCCGTTAGTTAAAAATTAGGGTGTACTATACTCATTGTTGATAATTATCAAACCGTCTGTAGCTCTTATTCGAGAGCAGGTAACTTTCAAAGCACTCGATGCAGTTTCTTATTGGGCGTTCTGGAATTAATGAGTTTCTGCATCGAGGGCAATAGACTGGGGTTCTATACGTATAGTAATAATGGGTCCAATATACTTCTACAGTATCTGCGGGCGCTAGGCTAGAGCACTTTAGGCAAATCTCGCTGCCGTCAGTGGTTGTGGCTACGCCTCCCGAAATGCAGGTCAGCGCATTCAAATATGCCGTCAAACTTTGTAATCTGCGGCTCCGGTATGATGGTTGACACCGACTAGGGGGTGTTCAATGCACATTTTAAATATTGGGACCTTGTACCGCGTCAGAGAATCTATTTCCTATCAACGGTATACGAAGATCCCACCGCTGTCACCAAAAATATGTCACGTCCTGGGTGAGGTCTTTAGGAACGATGACATAGAAAAGGGAAAAGTCAGGCGTGAATCTGAAATCCAGCACTCTGAGATTTTTAGGAGAAGGTCAGGCGCGAATGTTAAATCCGTCACTCTGAGGTTTGGAGGGAATTTAGGCGCGAATATTAAATCCGTCACTCTATGGATTTTTGGAGGAGATCAGGCGCGAATGTTTATTCCGTCACTCTGAGGTTTGGAGGGAATTTAGGCGCGAATGTTAAATCCGTCACTCTAAGAATTTTACGGAGATCAGGCGCGAATCTATAATCCAACACTCTAATCGACCAGGGAAGGTTTAACAGGTAAATACACACCCGGAGAACACCCGTTATAGTACCTTGTATTTGTTTTGGTTTCGGTAATCGGATTTACCGCTGTGTAACGTCCCTCGGGGACTCAAACCCGACGTTACCGACCGTCGATAAAATAGAACAGTACTACATTACCACGCAACCAGCCTATGTTACCGCGCATACCCATTGTACATACTTTTATACGTTAATATTAAACTAAGCAGAGATTAGAGAATCAAATATTATAGAAACGTTAGAAATAATTAAATATAAGTACTGTCAAAAGCATAAAACAAAATATTATATAATAAGCGAGAAAACTGCAAAATAACGAATATCGACTCACTGCGCATGCGCCAGCCCGCCAATTTTCCAGTATAAAAGGAGGCGCACGCAGCGGAGCGCTCAGTCAGGCTACATTCAAAAACACGCTCTTTAGTTGACGAATGTTTAGACCTAGAGGAAGCTTAAGTTTCAACCAGTGGGATTGAGATCGCTCCGGAAACGGTAGCGGCTGATCTCCAGCGTACAAAAGTTACTGGTGCACCTCTTTGGACTATTTCATTTGAAAACTATAGTACCTTGCTCTTACAAAGGCATTGAGATCGCTCTGGAAACGGTAGCGGCTGATGCACTTGGTAAAAGCGAGGTCTGTTGGAGCATAGAACCGAAACTCTGTCAAAAGAACGAGATCGCTCCGGAAACGGTAGCGGCTGTTCTTACTACAGACATTGCCAAGAGTCTACCAGATCGCTCCGGAAACGGTAGCGGCTGTGCTCTGCAATAAATACTTAGCCACGTAGCATATAATATAAGATAAAAAAACGTAAAAAACACAAAAACATAAAATATATAATCGTAGTCGTAAGCAATATTATATTCGTTATTAGAAACAAGTGTTGTTTTAATAAAGTCATTGTTAAGTTTAAGTTGGGTTTTACTCCTTTACTCTACCAACGAACCCCCACCTATCCTATTCTCGAGGGACGACGCTCTCTACTCGAGAACCTGCTAGCGTTTAGGCGTCCCCGGACAACCGAACGTTACAGCTGCATTTATGTAAAAGAAACCACTCTTAGTATTTCTGTGGATTGCACAGCTCATGCAGTAGTATGTTTGTAAATATTGGAAGCGCTTTCGCGTCCACGAACGGAAATCAGCTGTTGCGGCAGCTTGTTTTGGTTTGGAATCGTTATAACCAAGGATGCACACAATAATTCGAAACGTGATTGAAAACAAATAGGTTTATTAACTTTAAACTGGTACGTTTTTGTTTAAACGATAATTAACCACAATACGAGAATATGAGTATGAAATACAATATGCGATAATTAAGTAGAATGATATAAGCAATAGTAATATAAAATGGTATACAAAATAATAAATGATTGCAATAAGCGTTGATATAAAAAAAACAGTAAGAATAGTAATACAAAATAATAAATGAATAGCAATAAGTTTTAGAATGCAATAAGCGTTATTAATACAAAAATATAAATGGTCGCAATAAGCTTTAGAATGCAATAAGCGTTATTAGTACAAAAATATAAATGGTCGCAATAAGCTTTAGAATGCAAAATTAAATAATAATACAAAATAATATGATGATGGTGATATGCAATGTTAATGGTAATTATAATGTCTTACTGTGACGTCCCACTATTTTTCGCGCGGTCCTAATCAACATCTTCCATATAAATTCTCTCACAACCACACAACTACCTATGAAACCTCAATTCTTAACCCTTTCCCAACCACCGGGTTGTCTGGACGATGTACCTTAGCGGTCCCCATCTCCAGATGATCAAATTCGAAATCCCCTTCCCCTCTTCGGCCTTCGAGGCGCGAACTCTTCCCACATTCAAACCTTAGACAAGTCCCTCGCCAAAACTCATTTAACTCGAGACCCCTCCCTACAACTAACCTATACAAACCCCCACATTTCAAACCCCCCAATCAAAATCCTCCAAACCATCCAACAGGTGGAGTATTCCGTTTTCAAAGCCCCGAAAGACCCCCGAAATACACCATAACGACACATACCTTACGCATGAGTCATCAACACGCGCCGATTACATAACACATATTTTAAAGATGAATCATCACGCATACCACAAATTCCCCCCACATACCAACATTCCATCGCTTTGTATAAATACCAGCGCCGCTGGACCGCGGACACAGTCCAGTTAGTACAACAAGGCAACATTCACTAATCTATTCAAATTTCAATCTCTTACTAAATTATTCGCTTCAGTGCAACGCCCCACAGAGGATCACAAACCTTTGCTACCACTGTAAGCGCTCTTTATTTTGTAATTACTAATCCTATCGCTTTATATCATCCTCCTTTGCTTACGCTCTTAGCTTTACATTATTTTCTTTTGTTATTAACATATATCGTTTAATTGCTACGTTTATCGCTTTATATTGTGTCTATTGCTTATATTACCACTTAATTATATTATTGCTTAACCCTATCGCTTAATATTAACTTGTTATCTTTAATACTAATCCATCTTATGCTTATATTTGCAACTACCATTATATAAATGTTTTGTGCTCATGCTTGATGTCCAAGCATTATTGTAAACTGCTGTTGCGCCAATAGTGCATTGCTTATTCACTCGCAGCCAATAAATAACGGTTCTATTTACTTAAACGTTTTAATTCTCGCAATTGGCCACCGAATACCAGAAATCCTAACCGGCCTTGCAACGGCTGTTCTTCCTTCGCGAACCTCGGGATCTCTAATCAGTGTTTACAACTTTCTTTCACTCAGAGTCCCGCATGGCCGTTACTACGTCTATTTAGAAGAACTACCATACGGGTGTTTCTTTTGCCATGCAGTAGTTAAGCCAATTACCAAAGCCTAAGAACAAACCACGAATACCCTAACGGGTGTCCCTAGGGTGAGCGGTTACTTCCCAACCTTCCCTGGTCGATTAAAGTTGCGAAATAGGGTTTCGTGCTTAATCCCTGCTACCCCTTAGAGCAAGCGAAACAGGGTTTCGTGCCTAATCCCTGCTACCCTTAGAGCAAGCGAAACAGGGTTTCGTTCCAAAGGCTTCGCTACCCCTCAGCGTCGCGAAACAGGGTTTCGAGCCTAATCCCTCCTACCCTTAGAGGCTGTGACGCTGCGTCGTTCATTACCGGCTGGACTGGCTAAGCCGTGCGTGCTACAATATTGAACTATCTATGACATTCTATATCTTTCATTCCTAATCTTGCGTGGCCTTGAAAGTTGTAGTATACCATATACGGTTGAATTTGTCTTGACAGTCACTTTCATCTCGGGTAATCAAATATGTAGCATTCCATTTAAAAAACTGCAGATCACCTTCGGTTCACGGAAAATATCGCGAACACCAAAAGTTGACATACCGTATTATGTTCGGTATAAAAAATAGTAAAAGTTTTCCTGTTTCAGTTTTTTTCAAATACTTATCATTTGCGAGAACCCTATATAACAATATCAAGTATAGCCGCTTGGCCGCTGCTAGTACCGCACGGCTTAACCAGTCCATATGAATCATTGGCGCTTGAGGGGCACGCGGAGGTGAGCGGAACGTCCTACGGGCAGCTGACGCTTTCCGCTCACCTCCGTGTGTCCCTCAAGCGCTTATGATTCACGCGTATTTAGGTGAAATTCAAAGTCAATTTTCTCGAAAACGAAACCATTACCGCAATTTTGTCACTCTTGATTTTCGTCTTATTTTTGCCGGTATAATCATACCTTGGAGTATTGACCATAGGTAGAGAAACACCCTGTATATCACTAAAGACTACAACATATCAAAGTTTCACAAAAATCCCAAATGTTACTCTGAAAAGTGACCGATTTCACGTGGAATGACCCAGGATTGAAATGCGAAAAGTATTCTTTTCACACGCGTCAAGTGCACGCGAGCCTGTACACTCGCACAGCCGCGTATCGCAACGCAAGCATGTCTGTTTGTGGCTGCCTTCGCTTGCGAGTAGCGGAGACGGTTGTGCAGATATCACAAAAAATAGAAGGTAATAATAAAATCACAAAAAAATAGAAGACAATATACAATCCCCCAAAAAATAGAACAAAATATATAATCACAAAAATAGAAGATAATACACAAAAAAATAGAACAAAATATACAATCACAAAAAAATAGAAGATTATAATAATTACAAAATAAAAAAAAGGTGTGAAATCAAAATGAGCTGCAAGTACATAAAGGTACTTTCCAACTGCGCTTAAGATGACACAACTACATATACACAGCTAAAATGCTGTGATCATACATTCCATTACTCATATCGCGGACATTTTTTAATTAATCCGTCAAAAAGAATCCCATTTAAAAAAAATTGTCGTAAATTAATAACTTTACAAAATTAATAATATACCAAAATTACGCCAATTATAAGAATGGCTATTATACAAAGACAAAATTGTATTAAATAATATTAAGCAGACATATTTTTATACAAGTAAATATTTTAATACGAATAAATATTTTATTCAAAATACTTGGCGCTGCACTCCGAATTGGAGTTGCTAAACTGAAATAAATATATATAAATTGCATTAATCTTTTTCTTTCTTTCTTGTGCGTGCTTTCGTGAATGTGTGTATGTGTGCGGGTGCATATGCTACGTATGATATTAGAGTTAAATATATGTAGAATATATCTGACTGCGTTTCTAATATGTATATGTATATATATGTTTATGTATTTTAGATTGTAAGGGAGTTATTATAAATTATTATTACTACTAAAACAATTAACATTTTTTCGGTTCCGCAGCGCCAAGTATTTTGAATAAAATATTTATTCGTATTAAAATATTTACTTGTATAAAAATATGTCTGCTTAATATTATTTAATACAATTTTGTCTTTGTATAATAGCCATTCTTATAATTGGCGTAATTTTGGTATATTATTAATTTTGTAAAGTTATTAATTTACGACAATTTTTTTTAAATGGGATTCTTTTTGACGGATTAATTAAAAAATGTCCGCGATATGAGTAATGGAATGTATGATCACAGCATTTTAGCTGTGTATATGTAGTTGTGTCATCTTAAGCGCAGTTGGAAAGTACCTTTATGTACTTGCAGCTCATTTTGATTTCACACCTTTTTTTTATTTTGTAATTATTATAATCTTCTATTTTTTTGTGATTGTATATTTTGTTCTATTTTTTTGTGTATTATCTTCTATTTTTGTGATTATATATTTTGTTCTATTTTTTGGGGGATTGTATATTGTCTTCTATTTTTTTGTGATTTTATTATTACCTTCTATTTTTTGTGATATATTTGATTTTTCATGTACTTGGCGTAATTTTTTTACTTTTTGAAGTTTTTTTATGGGGATCTCACTTCTTTTTACAAAGATAATTGGCATAGTAGGGGCAGACTTTAGATAATTTTTATTGGGGGGAAAAAAAGTGGAAAATTTGAAATCGACCGGAAGACGGGAAACCGGGTCTCATCGCATTTGAATTTTTTTTGTAATCGTTTTTCTCCATTGTAGTATATCGTTAATATACATGTTTATATATGGTTGAATTTGTCTTTTTACACTCTGTAATAATATAGAATCAAAGTATAAGATTACTTGAAAAATTATGACCTTGAAATCTCGTAAATTTACCGTAAAAAAACATCTTTCGTTGTAATTATTTTTACCATGTCAAACAGTACAACTTTTGTCTAAGGAATTTTTTTCATATATATATAAATAAAAGATTTCAAAATTTTAATGAAATAACCGATACTTTCGTTAAGAATACACTGTTCCAACAGATTTTATAAATATGGATTCTCTAGAATGGAAAAGTGATCCCAATTATAATATTGGATTAAATATAGTAAATAATTTAGCAGTAAACGATTCGGCCGAACGAGCAGTCAAACTCATGCAAAAGTTCAATTGTAACTATTCAACAGCCATCTGGACTTGTAACATTCAATACACGTTTCTTATAAATTTTCGTACGCTGAATACGAATTCGCAAACCGTTTTTCGCCAACATCCTCCGTTTTCGAAAAATTAGTTTATTTTAAAAAAAAATGCAAATTTTCAACTTGAACGTCTTGCGTATCGAAATAGTAATAGTTATTCGGTTGCTTGTTCCGTCAAAATTATTTTATAAACCTTCGGGAACACAACGATATAAGTTATTATTGCATTATTACTATTTAAATATATTTAAACCACGATCAAAGAAAAAATGCACCCGAAACGCAACCATTTTTGCAGATATCTGTCAATTTATTTTAAAAACTAAGAGTCTAGAAGAAAATCTGACTACTCCACGCGATGCAGCAGACATTTTTCCTTCGGAAAACATTAACAAAAGTGGTATGTCACATTTCGTTTTCAATAACTGAGCGAAATAGTTTGGCAAAACGTATGGCGCCGACAGTGGTAGTCGCGCGCGTGTAAGCGATTCTGTCGGTGAGCGGCAATGGATACGCCCGCCGCTGTTGCCTTCTGTATTGAAAACAAACCGTGACTTACCACTTTTATTGGTGTTTTCCGGGGGGAAAATGTCTGTTGCATCACGTGCAATGGTGAATTTTCTTCTAGAGCCCTAGTTTTTAAAATAAATTGAAAAATATCTGCAAAAATTGGTGCATTTCGGATGTAGTTTTCCCTTTAATCAGTTATTTATAATTATCCAAAAAAAATTTTAGACGAAAATTATACTGTTTGACAACATAAATATAATGCCAACGAAAAAAGTATTTTTTGATGGTTCATTTTTTGAGATTTCAAGGTCATGATTTTTTTGTGTAATCTTATACTTTGATTCTATATTATTACAGAGCGTAAAAAGATAACGATATATAAAAATGTATATTAACGATATACTACAACGAAGAAAAACGAGTTACGAAAATAAAAAATTTCAAATGCGATGAGGCACAGTTTCTCGTTCTCCGATCAATTTCAAATTTTGCACACATTATTTTTTCTCCCAGTGGCATAATCCTTGGGGAGTGACCCCGTCAAAAATCTCAAAATTATATTTCGACAAGAGTAACTAAGGTCCACCCTAATAAACAGTCTTATGACGGGATAGAATTAAAGATAAATTCTACATAATAGAAACTATGCACACCTGCAATGCTTCAAGATGATGATTGAATTGGTGGAATTGGTTTAAATTTGAGTTTTCTGATATGAACCAAACTTACAAGAAGCAAATAGAGGATTGCAGCTGAATAAAATCGTTTAATAAAATCGTTTAATTAATATAATTAATATAATACTATGTCACAATAAATTTTTTTCTCTGCCGTAGATCATACTGCATCATCTTCTGCTTTGATTATCTGTAAATATATATAAAATCCACATTTTAGTTATTTTAGTTACAACTTAACGTAGAACTTATTATATATAGAAATAGAGTGGCCTTTTGCTTTAGTGAGTGTAGAGACTAAATAATGTGTCCGAAGGAGGTGCGAGCGTATGGCAGAAAGTCTTGTTGCAGGAAATTTAAATGCTAATGGTAATAATTCAGCGAAATGAACGCGGAGATCCAATATTTTTAACGCACAATGTATTGGTGTTGGAATGAAACTAATTTATTTAGTATGTTTATTGGTGATTTTAAATAATGGGAATCTAAAAAATTAATGAATTAATGAATAGCGTGACAACTACTTTGGATTTTATTAATTAAAGTATTACGAATGTCTTTCACAAAAGATTGAAAAGCATTAACGGAGATGTGTTTTCAGTGTACTTTCTTCACTAATGTGACTTGCTTTACATTGCAAGCAGACCACCATAATCTATTTTCTTAATAATTCTTAATGCTATGTCTTTAAACAAATTTTGTCGATTTACCTTATTTGACAAAGTTCCAGAAACTTGTGCGAAACAAGATGCTCTGTCTATCTATTTAATCTTCTCCGGACAACCTCCACGCCTGTGCATTCCCTTCATTTCTATCCATCCAAGCCTGTGCGTCCCCTTCAATTGTACTATCCAAGCCTGTGCGTCTCCTTCATTTTTATCGAAGTCCTGTACGTCCCCTTCATTTCTATAATATAATAACCTTTACATAAAATAAAAACTCTAAATTGCTGGTATACAAATACAAATATCTGGCAATTTAAATTCAATGCAATTTTTTACTACAATATATTATTTTGTACAAGCATGGTACAAATTTCTAGAAACTTATGCGAAAGAAGGTGCTTCTCTGTCGAACCTTCTCCGGACAACTTCCAAGTCTGCGACTCTACATAAAAAATCTATTAAATAAATTTGGCGACTTACCTTGTTAATTGAGACAATAATTCCGTCTCCTATTTAGTGTAAAAACTCCTGACATCTCAAATTTGGACAACTTACATTATTTGACACTTGGAGGTTAAGATTGGTAGGTTATAAAGTTCAATGTATTTAAAAAATAGTTTGTACAATGACGGACGACGATCCCTGCCGAATAATCCCGAGAGTCGACGAACGAAGAACGAAACATGTGTTAGTTTCGTTTTGGCTGAAGGTGTGCGTGTAACACGTATATACATAGAAGAACGAAACATGTGTTAGTTTTGTTTTGACTGAAGGTGTGCGTGTAACGCGTATACGTATTATGTTTGACGAAAAATTTCTAGAAGAATCAGAAGAAGAAGAAGAAGAAGAATCTTAACATTCCGACTGATCCATGAGACGATATTATCATATCTCTGTTATGCGTGGACCGATTTTATTGAAATTGGTCTCATTCCAAAGCTTATATGCGGTTTACATAAGAAAAATGCCTTTAAATTTAGAAAATATTGCAAGCGTCATGAGATATTAATGAAATAAGTTTCAGGTTAGGTTGGATTAGCCGGGCGACGAGTAAATGATAAGCAGTAGCGACAGTCGCCATATATAGGGTGTCTTTTTCTTTCCTGTACTTTCTTTCCTGTACTTGGCGTCGAGACGCTACCGCGTCTCTAGATACGTACGTGTGAAAAGAAAACGGGCTGAATGTGCATTTCCTTCGGTTTGCGTAGCGAGGGAATCACGTTGTCTGAGAGGAACATTTGTATCACGTTACGTTCCTCTTCGTATCACCAAGATATATTAGAATCATGTTCAGAGCAATGCAATAATAATAATAATAATAATATTTTTATAAATAAAGCATCGTAACATTTGTGGTGTTTCTGTAATGATTAATTACACCAAACACGGTATAATTTCGATAATACATGTTTAGTGGTAATAAGTTTCGGCCGCAGAAAAGGATAGCGAATGAAAAAAAAAGATACAATCGGCAGTCCTGTTTTCACTTGCTCTCTTCTCCTACGTTCGAGACTGTCGACAAACTTCTAAAAATGTAGGATCTACAGTAAAATCACGGTTAGAGGTCAAAATTATGACTATGTAACATTAGTGTTAATTTCAA
This sequence comes from Andrena marginata, assembly GCA_963932335.1. NCBI lineage: Eukaryota > Metazoa > Arthropoda > Insecta > Hymenoptera > Andrenidae > Andrena > Andrena marginata. The sequence continues at coordinate 21,504,361 of OZ010660.1, forward strand.
TCACCCCTAGTTGGGATGGTCCCCCTTGGAACCAGTGAAGCGTGTAATATGCCTCATACACCGATCGCACAGTGGTTCCAAAGTGACTTTTTGCTTTGGCTAGTTTTGTCGGGGTTTAAATTTGCTATAATATGAAATACCTGAATTGTGACCAAAACGTGTTTTTTTCTATCTTTTTTTTCTTAAAAAATAAATCACGGTTTTTGACGTTCTTCGATATTCCTGAACGCTATTAGGTTCTATAATCATACATTAAATTAATATTTTAGGCGGTTCTGGTTGTAGTAAACGCAGTAGACATTCCAAATTTTCAGCCATTGTAAAGTTGTATTTCAAACGTTCTGACGTGTCAACAAATCGCCTGTTTTATGTTTCCGCTATTCCCTAGTGCCAATTGAAGATTTTACGTAAAAAAAACTACTTTGATAAGCAAAATCTTATCAAATTAGCCCCAAAGATTGTTCTGCTAAAGTTTTCATCCAACTTTGTCAGAAAGAAAGATAGAAAAAACACGTTTTGGTCGCAATTCAGGTATTTGATATTATAGCAAATTTAATCCCCGACAAAACGAGCCAAGGATATGAAAAATCGGTTGAGAATTGACGGAGATTCGAATTTTTGACCGCAGGAAGACACTTTGGAACCACTGTGCTATCGTGTAACCCGATTCAAAATCGAAAATCGGTGAGGGACAACACCGATGCAAACGAGGTTCACAATTATAGGGGAAAGTGGGGTAAAACGGAACGCTTAACTTTGGCGGGTGATAACATAAAATCGGAAAGAGAAAAAGACACGGAACTTCAACGGGATTCTTCAGTAGACCTTAGACTATAAAAAAATCAAAGTCATTGTTAAGAAAAATCTTTGGGATCGACGGAAAATTAAATTTACCGGAAGTATTGAAATCTTCGCCTCACTCAAGTGCTGGGGTAAAACGGAACACCCACTTGAACACCATATAAACGTACAACATCTTTATTTTTATGATTTAAAATGTATTCATTTATGTTAAAAACTATAAATATATGTTTTAGGTATAATTATTACATATAAAATATAACAAAAATATATATTATATACATAGGGCAAATTATTTACCAGATGACATAACAATTACTGAATATAACCGAATACATATGGATTTTTACATGAATAATGAATATCAACACATGCATGGAGAATTTTTCAGTTTTTAGTGCTTTTTAAATAAAATTGTTTAACTTAAAAAAATTTTCATATTTTTTTATTATTTACTTTTTAGTGTCTTTTCATTTGTGGTTATATGCGATTGCATATCAATTGAATTTATTTGATTTGTGGTTATAGGCTGATTTCAAGTCGTTTGGATTTGTGCTTATGGGTTATATTTATCGATGACTAGGTAATTTTTTCACCCCTCCCGGTTTTTTCTTTCATAATTTTGTATTGCCATAATAACTACGCACCCCTGCGAAGTTTCAAGACAATAGGATTGGTGGAATGGGATTAAATAGGTGTTCCGTTTTACCCCACGAAAAGTGTTCCGTTTTGCCCCACATGCAGTCATTTAGTAAACATTTAATATTTACACTTCAGCGTGAGGTAAAGAACTTTTTAATACGTCAGAATGTAGCGTAAGAACTACAGAATCTAACGATGTACTCACCGTTAATAATTTTCGAAATTCAAGTGCCGAAAAGTGGTCGGAAGTACAACACAATATTGAAACGTCGATACCGGAAATTTTTCCAACTCTTTTAACTGAAAAATAACGTATGCACGGGTCTATGGCCTGTCACAAAATGCTTTGAGGACCCTTTGGTCTCATGTCACGCGATACCAACTCATTCGCAACTCTTATCTAAAAGAAATATTGATGTTCCGTTTTACCCACCCGTTCCGTTTTACCCCACTTTCCCTTAAGTATTTTATTTGTTTTTTTTTTATAAATTTTTTACCAATATATTTGTGAGGATTTTCTGATTAAAATGACACCTAACACGATATGGTTTGGATAATTATATAAATATAAATGATTCGTATCCACGATAAGTAAAAGTTGTCCGATTGATGTCGTGTTTGATATCATTTTAATCAGGACATTCTAACAAACATGTTGGTAGAAGTGTCACGAAAATGGTACCAAAAATACAAAAGTTTTAATCTTAAATTTTGATTCCGTTAGTATTGTCTCACGCGTGCACGAGTATTTAAACTTGTTTTGTTCTGAGATTTCGCTTACATGGAGATTTTACTGTATATCTTCTTCTACTTTGTGCTGTATGTTTTTCTTATTTCTGTGTATGTACCACTTGTTACTGATTATTGACTCTTTACGTGCAGACAACGATTAAAGAACGCAGCGTGCGTCACGGTAATTCAAGGTACAGTGGCGGAAGCAGGTACCTCGCACCAAGCACATCTGCGGCGGATGATTTTCCTACGGACAGAACACACGAAGAAGACGTAGGAAATTTTGAAAATGTCCCAATTATCGAAGAAATTGTACAAGAAGTAGATTTCGATACTGACACAGAAGAAATTGTGGAAAAAGTATATTTCGATACGGACGAAGAAGAAATTGTGGAAGAAGTATATTTCGATACGGACGAAGAAGAAATTATAGAAGAAGTAGATTTCGACAAAGACGAAGAAGTACTGAAATCGGTGCCGAAAGATAATCAGCTGCCAGTTAGTGATGATATACCTTCCGTAACAGACATCAACAAAGAAACGAATGAAGATGTTGGAAGCGATGCCGATTACTGGGTGGTGGAAAATGCAGAATCACAACAGTCGGAAAACCCAATTTCGGAAGGAATAGACTTCGTTGATTTTGCGCATGTTTTCGAGCAAATAAAAAATCTTCGAAAACATTCGACTACTGGCTGTGGCATCGAAGATTTTGATATAGTTAGATGTGAACAGAATGGATTTGAAAAAGTGTATTATGTAGAGTGCAAAATGTGCAAATACACAGAGCGTATATCCTGTCTTCGGAAGAGTGATGCCACTATGGATCTCAACAGCGCCGCTGTTTCCGCAACAATCATGACGGGCGGCGGATATAATCAACTGCAGGACATACTGATTGCCGTGAACGTGTCCTGTATGACGAAAAGGATCTACGAGAAATGTCATATGGAGCTAATCGATTCCCTCGAAGTGGCCGCACAACGCGAAATGGAAGATGCTGGAAGTGAGGAAAAAGCATTAGCGATAGAAAGAGGCGACGTACATGCAGAATCCAATCTACCGTTTATCCCAATTGTCGCGGATGGCAGCTGGATGAAAAGCTTCTACCGCGGAGGAGATTACAATTCTCTTTCTGGCGTAGGAGCCATCGTGGGATACCACACGAAGAAAGTGCTGTACATCAGCGTGAAGAATAAATTGAGCATGACTTGCCAAATAGCAGGTACGAAAAAGAAAGAACCGCGCGAGCATCGTTGCTTCAAGAACTGGGGTCGTAATCAGAGTTCAACTGGCATGGAAAGTGTTGCTATTGTGGAAGGCTTCAATTGCAGATAATGCATAGATATGCATGGCCTAATATACTCTATATTAGTTGCCGATGGCGATAGCAGTGTGTACAAGAAGATATTGGACAATAATCCATATGAAAAGTACATGGTGCAGGTACGAAAAATAGAATGCACCAATCACTTGCTACGCAATTTCAGTAAAAAAATAAACGAAATCGCAACAAAAGGCCGCAATAAAGATCTAAGAGCTGTCGTACAGAATAATGCTCTTCGCCTGCGTACTGGTATAAAAAAAGCTGCGGAATACTGGATGCGAGAAGAAATACCACTCGAGGAACGAATTCAAAATTTGAAGCAAGACTTGACAAATGTACCTAGTCACGTTTTCGGTGAACACAAGGAGTGTCGGAAGTTAGCATACTTCTGTAAGAAATACTCTGATCCCAACAGAGTAGACTACGTTCCACGACTGAGAGAAGCTGGTATTTATGAAAGTATCGAAGAAGCGATGCAGCAACTTTTCGTTAAAGCTGACAGTTTGCTGCGCGGTCTAAATAACAATGCTTTCGAAGGTTTTAATAACATAATTGCTAAATTCATCGGAGGCAAAAGGATAAACTTTGGACGAGGGGGCTCGTATCAGGGTAGAGTCTCCGCTGCAGTCGTCCAATATAACACAAAAGAGGCGTTCAGCAGATTGAGTACGGCAATGAATAAAGAGCCGCCAACCATGGAATGAAGGTTACAACAGTATCGAGAGATGATCGATTCTGGTCAACAGATATGGAGGAAAAACTGAAGAAGTTCTATGAGGACTGCATGTTGTCAGAAATTAAAGATAGTAGATGCAATCGACAACAGCCGATTAGAGAACCTCCGTACGTAAAAAAAGGAGAAGCAGGTACAAGTACACAAGAAAGTACATAAAACGATGGATGACAACATCGCAATAGCACCGCCGAGTGCATCCAGCGCGTATGAAGAGCTATGGAATAAGCAATTGCAAGCCAAAGTGACTATTGCACCGGCGAGTACATCCAGCGCATATGAAGAGCTGTCGAATAATCAATTGCAATTCAAAGTCACTATTGCACCGGCGAGTGCATCCAGCGCATATGAAGAGCTGTCGAATAAGCAATTGCAAGCCAAAGTGACTATTGCACCGGCGAGTGCATCCAGCGCATATGAAGAGCTGTCGAATAAGTAATGTTCCAAAATGTAAGTAAGAAAGTATGTAGAAGATACATACGGAGAGTGAATAGGACCGCCTATAACGGGGGTGGTGGTGGGCCTTTTCACACTCTCCTAATAATAAATACCTATAGCTATTCTTTCATATCAAGTGGAAATGACATGTATAAAAGCATAAGTATGACATACACTTTTTTTATGCAAATAATTTGATTAATTGGAAATCATCTCGAATGTTTCTCTCATATATGAATTTGTTTTAGATATTTCCACCAACCAATATCAACGTTGAAAATCATGCTCTATGAAGCGAGAAAAGGAAGGCAGTCTTCTCCGCAAGCATAAAGATAAGTAAATAACATACATACATTTACATTTTAACTGCATTCAGATTACAACTCGTTCTAACTTTTTATCACAGGTTGTATGACAACTAACTGGAATCAAAAGGGGTCAGTGCCATTGCAAGAAAATATTTCTTAGTAGTGTAAGTATCAGTTTTTACATTCAAGTGGCATAAATACAAAAAGTAATTTTTATTTAATTTATTTATTTTTAGAGATCAAACCAGGGTGTACATATGTACACTGCGCTCAGGAATATCGTTGCAACTACCATAAATGCAGGGTGAAGGAGGTACCTCTTCCATGACGCCGACCGGGCTAGTGAAAATGCGCAAACTGGATGCGCCGATGCGCGTGATTATTATGTGGTCCCCTCTTCGAAGTGACAGAAAATATAACCTATGTATATACTATATAACAATAAATGTTGAGCGGCCGTTTCGTTCTTTTGCGCTACATTTGTGAACTTTTTATCATCTTTCCGAAACATTATTATTACGCCGCAACGGTATCTTTAGAAAATCGGGTATAACCTATAAGCTATACCTGATTTCCTAAAGATACCGTTACGGCGTAATAATAATGTTGCGGAAGGATGATAAAAAATTCACAAATGTAGCGCAAAAGTACGAAACGGCCGTTAAACATTTATTGTTATATAGCATATACATAGGTTATATTTTCTGTCACTTCGAGGAGGGGACCACATAATAATCACGCGCATCCAGCCTGCGCATCTTCACTAGCCCAATTCAACATCCAACACAAGTAGGTAATACATGAGAGTTCTGGATACGATGGGCGAGGGGGTGAGGCGGGGCGGGGGTACCGCGCTCTTCCGCGAGATGGGCGAGGGGGTGAGGCGGGGAGGGAGTACCGCGTTCCCGGGTGAGGGGAATGACGTCACAGGGGAGGGGGATTTCAAGCTGGCGTCGCGCGCGCAACCGTTGATGGTGGTGGGGGTAATTGATCAACCGTTGGAGCGAAAATTCCCTAGATTTGATTTAGCGACGTCGCCGACCAATGAAAAAAGCCCTAGATTTGATTTAGCGACGCCGCCGACCAATGGAAAATCCTTAGATTTGATTTAGCCACGCCGCCGACCAATGAAAAATCCCTAGATTTGATTTGGCGACGCCGCCGACCAATGAAAAATCCCTAGATTTGATTTAGCGACAACGCCGATCGATGAAAAAATCCCCACGGATTCGATATTGACGCCACCTGTCGGATGTTTAAGGTACATTGAACACGCGCCGTTGCCGCGGAATCTCCGTACGCGCGCACGGATCGGTGCGCAGGCGCGAAAGATACCGCGCGAAAGGGTGTAACGCGAATGCTATAATCCGACGCCGATACCTATTCGAGATTAATTAATCTAAAAAGCGCAACCGTCTCGTGAAAGAATGCAACGTCTCCCTCGCATAAACAGTCGTCGACCATTCGCCGCGGTATCGCGATAATTATTCGAGATCGAGTAATCTAAATATTCCAACCGTCTCGTGAAAGAATACAACATCGCGTATAAACATCCGCCATCGAAAGATTTCACAGGGAACGTGGAAGATTGATGAGTAAACCCGACATATCAATATTTTTTTTAAATTCAGTACTTTATTAAACTTAATTCTCCCACTGGACAACATCGTCATCAAATAGGACGCTATCGTCATCCGTAAAAATTACATTGTCCACGATTTCATTGAATAGAGCCTCGTCGGGATAGAGATCCTCATCGGGGTCAGTTTGGACTCCAAAATTGCGTGCGTAAAGCCCCGATATTGCATTCGTATAAACAGCGTCAAAGTTGATCACTTGGGCATCGACACTGTTTCGCCAAACCACACTCTGTGGAGCACCCTCGCGATTCCGTTGATATATATTCGGGTATAGATTATTATCATCGTCATCATCGTCATCAAACAAAAAAAATGTCCGCTGCGCATGGCGATTTAGCCAAAATTGCTCATCCCCGTAGTGATCATCTGGTGGTTCATCGATTCTGGTGTCAGCATTATGGAATACTTTTAGAAAAATGTCTCCATCGTGATTAGCTTCCGCATCATTAAGTTCTCCATCACGAATTTCTCCGGTTTGAACCTCGACATTTCGACATGTGACATATACTTTCGGACTGTAGGGATGAATAGGTATCACAACAGCGACGTTCGTAGCGGCAGCGGGGGGATTCATTTGCGCGGACGATGACATAATCTGAAACCATTTTTTCTTCTAATTCTCAAAGTTACTGGCACAACGATTCACTAAAAAAAATATGATAATGGAAACTTACGGTATTATTTGAATGTATTTCTAGTGCGTTGAACGACTGGCGATATCCTTCACAAGCAATCTCCTTCAAAGCACTTTCACTTTAAACGCTTTGATATAACTGCAGTCGACTTAGATACGAAAAATTCTTAAAACGTTTCTCGTCGCAACGTATGTCTTGATCGCTGCAGTAGCATTTGAGAACTGATTTTAATGAGGTTGAATTATGATCACGCATACAAAAGTATAGGGCGATAATTATTCATGCATCACCAACGTATTGTGAGGATTGAGACCCCCGTGACGGGTGTAAACACCCTTATCACATCAAAGCTGTAATTCGATATACGTGGTAACGCTTCGAGTGTAGGCGACGTTACACGCGTGTATAGGAGGAGGGAAGAGGTATAGTGTAAGAGGGTGAGGATAACATTCGAGACGAAAAGTCCTTGAGTTTTCGCAGACGTCGAGTAACCGCCAACTCATACTTAAACCGATAGCAAAGTTTACGAAAACCCTACACCCTCTAGCGTTCGATTTACAGCAGATCGGTGTCAGGACCGCCCGTACTGCCTATCATAAAACACAATTGTCATTCGCTTTCCTCTACGGTCATCCGGTAGACAAATGCCCCCACCCACAACGAATGCTTTACGAATAAGTAATTATTAACCGTATTGGTAGGAAACGATATTATGTATAAATGAGGTGTTACAAGTATTGATATGAAAGTCATACATTTATTATTATTAAAACATATATGCACGCACTATAGTGGTACGTGGTTTACATCACGCAGCATGGATTGTAATCCTAACGCTAACAATTCACAATCAATTAAAGAATGCTGCTCAAAGGTCTCGCTTTCGGAAATTAAATTCACATAATTCACTGGTGCGGAAGCGGTACGTAGAATTTCCACGAAGGCGGCATATTTACTGCTTACTGAGTACATATTTTCAGTCAACCAGGTGAACATATGATCGATGCAATGTTCGTACGCGAATAGTTTACGCATCGTGGTTTCAGTCATATATATGACAGCGCGATTATCGGTGATTTTAATAAGTTGATCATCATGCATACGCGTGAATTCGAGTCGCAAATGATCAATTACAATGTGAGTTTGGGGCGATGTTGCGTTGCTACGTAATCGTTGGAGTATGTCCGCTTCGTTTTGCAGTAGGAGCTTCCACGTTGACATTGAAAAGCACACCTCGCAGCCTTTATTATCGGCTATGGCGATCTCGACACGGCACGAATCCATGTCAATACGAATTCCAATAAGTAGACGTTTATAAGCTGTTGTAGTCAACGGGTAATCACGTCCCAGGATCCGGACGATTGACGGTTTTGACGTTTTCGCTGTTTTTGACATTACGGATCCAGAACTGTAAGAAACGTATACGTTGAATTAATACTATGTTCGTTTGCGTTTACAGTGAATGAAGTACGCGAGTAAAATAAGTGAAATGTGTATAGTAACGCGTACGTACCTCATATTGGCCTGTTGTTGATGTTTATTGGGGAAACCACCATCGTTACCGGACGCGCAGGATGAGTCGTTGAAGCTGCGTTTGTACATTTTGATCTGCACTATACGATCGTACTGATCGACAAAGGAATTGACGCGAACGATACTTGGATTATACTGGTTAACGAAAAAATTGGAGCGAACGATACTTGTTAACACTCGAGCGTACGCTGCGTTATGAAGTCTGCAAGACTGACCAACGTCACTTTTATACAGATTCACGTACACTTACATACCAATGTGCATGAGTATATTGTATCAATGATGGTGATGATCATGATTGTGTTATGGCACGAACATTAATATGAAATGTGAAAACGCGCGCGATAAATTCAAATGACGTGCGCGGCAGATTCAAATAGCGTACGCGCCAAAATCAAGGTGCACACGTGTCGAAGAAGAGTCAGAGATGATTCGCGGTGCAAACCATAAAAGTGCATTATAAGCTGAATAATTAGTATCAAATCATCGAAGAAGAAGAAGAAGGAAGAAGAAGAAGAAGAAGAAACTGTGATACGGACGTCCCCACTACACCTACTCTACGCCTACCCCTACCCTGCAACGTACAGGGCTAGCCCTCTGACGTAGCGAACCGAGATGCATATAAGAACGTCGACCACCGTCGCACGGGTTAAAATTCCAATCATGACGCACATGAATGTCAATGAAATGCGCCGGTGTATCGTAAGTGTAGTTTTCCTATTAAATTGGTGCGTGTTCAATTCGACAGCATTTTAATCAGTTTATACGTTTGTTTCAGCGCATACATTGTGAAAAATTGGATGCGTGGCGCCGGGAGCGTCGACGTATATTGGTAGCCGTAGTAAGTGTCATTTCGTGAAATTGTGCTAGTAACCTTTCGACAGTGTTTTAAATCTAATCGTGTGTTTGTTGCAGTATCAACATGAGATGTATATGATAGAATGGAGCGACAGATACGTTCAGGCGTTAGGATATCTCGTAAGTAACATTTTATGAAAATGATACTGGTGTGTATATCATTCGACGCGGCTCTAATCGAATCGCACGTTTGTTTCAGCGTCGCCGCGACGTGGAGATCCGCGCGCGAGATGGCGATAGAGATGCGCTCATTCATCTGCTCGTAAGTGTTATTTCGCGCAAATTGTATTGATATACGTATAGCATTCGATGGTGATTAATCGAGTTGTGTATGTATGTTTCAGCATCAAGAATATGATGCACGCCCGGACGGGCGAATATGCCCGGAGTTGCGAGAGCAAATTCGGGAGGTCCGGAGGAAGTGGAGATAAATATACGAAACAAAGGAGAGGGATGCATTTTGGTTTCTTCCACAATTATTTAAAGAGTAAGTATAAGTGAAATGTTTTTTTTTCCTCACGCGCTAATATCAATGTTTATATAATAATAATAATTTGGTGTTTTCTCTTTTATGTTGCAGGAATTAACGTGGTTTTTTTTAAAATTTTTTTTTTTTTAATAAATAAATATATTTTTTATTAAAACTGTGAGTGTTTATTCATATATCCATACATGCGTAAAACGTTATTCGTATGGGGGCGGAAAATTCTTGCTCGCGGTGAATGAATCGGTCGTCGTCGTCGTCATTGTACGCATCGCCGCTACAGCACATTGTACTCATCTTCGCCGCTTTGCTAGTCGTCGCTGCGGTTCTCATCGCTATAGACATAAAAATAATTCATACACTTTCGTTTCTCTGCATATGATCCGTAAAGTAGATGCAATGCGTGTATAGGACTTACATTAGGTGACGCTACGTATATAATTCCATATTTTATGGACGTTCTCCAGCGCGCAAACGCCATTATTGTTGTGAAACGCGCATCGCGGGGCATTCATTGAAGACATGGACTTCAGGTTAGGAACGTCAGGCATGATCCCGCAATAATCATCGTCAACGTCATAGCCACCGTCGTCTTCGACAGTTCGAGCGTTATCGTTGTTGCTGTTGTTGATCTTTCGCGCCGTCAGTTCGTACAAATCGCATACATCCTCGACGATTATGTCAGGTAGCAGTTGCAGCATCCACGTTTTCTTTTCCGCACCTTTCACGATGACGAAGTCAATGTTCGCGAGTACGCTGGTGAGGAGTCCTGGAAGTTTGGAGTATGGAACGTATCCGTCGGACCAGCGAAGCCCGTGATGATGCTTCGCGAGCCAGGACGCTTGACATTTCTCGAACGAATTCAGATGATTCCAGAAGTATGGCGGCTCGAAGATCCAGTGGCTGATCGTCGGTGTTTCATTGATATTGCTGCTGCTATCGTTGTTGCTGTTTGTGCGAATCGCGATCTCTTTCACGATGAAGTCGCGTTCGGTTTTGAAACCTTGTACGTCGACAACGGCGAACATCGTTACTCGTATAAGTATTAGCGTCAGTAGCGAAACAGTAACTGAGGACTTTGACATCGACATCATCGTTTTAAAATAGTAGCAGTATCCGCAGTAGTAGTAGTAGTATTAGTAGTAGTAGTAGTAATCGTTTACACACGCACGCTATATTAGTTTGCGTACCATGTTGGTTAAAGGGCCGTATTCGACTATACGATCGTGTATGAAAAAACAGACGGCTGAAGTATTAGCGGGGACATTTTCTTTGCATTCGAAATCTATTCGCACGTCCACGGTGGCGCTCTTCAACGATTCGTTTTGCCTAGAACAATCTATGACCACGATAGGCGCGTATTTAAGGAATTCGCTCGCGCTCAGCAACGGTTCTCCGTGACCGTAGTACGATCGGATGAAATTCGCATACATATTGTACATGATCGCTAATTTATACTTGGGAAAATCTATTTGCATATCGTCGTACGGATACGTCTCGGAATTTAGGTAGAGTCGCAAGTTCGTGAGATTATTCGGGTCGAATATCCACGCGGGTTTATTTGGACGATTCTTTCGATCGGTTTGCATGCCGAATAACACGTACCGGGGTTTCTCGATTTGCGACGTAGTTTTCACAGTCCACGTGTGTTTCGTTGTCGCTTGCAGTAACGGATACTCGTGCACGCTCCACGATCGGAAACTCATCGCGATCGGTCGTCCGCTTTCCAAGATCCGCAGCATCGATAGTTTATTCACTTCATCCAAAACGACGTGGGGCATACGCCACTGCACCTTGCGTATCTCCAGTTTCGGGATCGCAGTGGCGGAGGTGCAGTGCATCGAGTTCGAATCGTCTCGCGCTCGTATAAGAATCAGCTCGTGCCGCGCGTTCATCACGATTCGTTTGTAATCCTCGCAGAATCCTAATAACACGTTCAGGGGTACGCAGAAATTGAAAGCGCCCGAATGAAAAGTGTCATTATCGTAATCGATGTCATAATTCCAACCGGCATTCGCAAGCGCTTTGCTTCTCTCGGTCGACAACGAAACGAAATTTTTCAACGTGGTAGTGATTCCTCGATTTCGACAACGATCGATCTCGACACCGTTCAATTCGTATCGAATCTCATCGAACATGAACGCGACGCAATTATTATCCAGAACAGCGGTCGCGGACGTTGCCGGACCTTTCGCGTCTTGCGCAGTCAACGTGCCACGACCTTCGATGTAGAGAAAACTTTCGCACAGAAGCGTGTACAGATCTTGCTGCTGTATGGGGATTCTTATCTCATCGCTATTGTCGAACGTCGTGTTGGCGTACGGATTACACGTGTGTAACTCGATCTTCGTGATACGATTGTCGAAGGTTGGCGTATTCGCCACGTCCAAAATAATCGACATCGTGGTTGCGCGTCTAATAGGTGACGATGAAACCTAACGATCGTAGGAAACGTGCGTTTCGACGAGTCAACGGCTTTCTTATGCTTCTTACCGGTCCTCTTCTTATCGCTCCTCCCGTCTTTATTCTTCTACTTTCGTCTGTAGATAAAGGGTCGCGAAGATGACGCGAGGTACAGACGGTAGTAGTATCAGCGGCGCTTGATGATTCGTACGTGTGATCTAACACTAACATACTACACGCGCGCATACACGTACGGCCACGCTACCTATCGCGCGGACGTCGTTGAACGTGCAAACGAATCGTTATTTCTTCTCCACGGAAATCTATAGGACGATCGTGTTGATCGACGATGCACAACGTTAGATCATGTATTGCTCGTGCGACGATCGGCAGGTAAATGACGTGTCGCGGAGTTTCCGATATCTTATATCCCGGCGGCACGCGAGGTGAAAATTCATGGATCGTGTGTACCGGTTTATCGTTGCTGTACGCGCCGGTAGTAACGTTACACGTTACTCTGATCACGTTAACGTTTATAATATTCACGGGTACGTCGGACTCGTGCCAGATTCTCGGTAATAAGACGCGATTCGGGGAAAATCCTAGCAACAAGCCCACATTGTTAGGTTTCGTAACGTTCACAAAGAACGAACAGTACAGCTCGCTTTTCATGTTGTTGTTGTTAGCTCGTAGCATTAGAGGGTACTTGTCGTCATCGTTGTTCTCGTTGTTACCGCGTCTTCGAGGATATCGATCGAGTAATCGCTGCTTCAGGTACTCGGCGATAGCGTCTAATTCGTAGGAGCCGTGGGGGATCGTAATACTTTCATAAGCGGCGTCGACGATGGAGTCATTACCGGTGTCATAGTTCACGGTGAAATTGAATTTATCGTTGCTCGAGTCGATGTTCGGTATCGTGTGAAACGTCTCCAAATCCGCGAGTCCTAATTCGTATTGACCATCACTCAAATCTATCGGTGGAAAATAGTTTACCGTGAGCGCGCTGCTGCGACCCGTTAACGTGAGCGTGAACGACATACCATAGATTACACTCGCGAGACGGAGAGAGGGGAAGTGACGCGCGCGTATGAATACTCGGCAATTTATCGATATTATGGATCTTTATTATAGAAGATGTGAATCACCATTACGCATGGATACATTGTAACAAAATTTTAGTACATACCATTGTTATTGTTATTATTATTATTATTGTTATTGTTATTGTTATTGTTATTGTTATTGTTGTTGTTGTTATTGTTATTGTTGTTGTTGTTGTTGTTGTTGTTGTTGTTGTTGTTGTTGTTGTTGTTGTTGTTGTTGTTGTTGTTGTTGTTGTTGTTGTTGTTGTTGTTGTTGTTGTTGTTGTTGTTGTTGTTGTTGTTGTTGTTGTTGTTGTTGTTGTTGTTGTTGTTGTTGTTGTTGTTGTTGTTGTTGTTGTTGTTGTTGTTGTTGTTGTTGTTGTTGTTGTTGTTGTTGTTGTTGTTGTTGTTGTTGTTGTTGTTGTTGTTGTTGTTGTTGTTGTTGTTGTTGTTGTTGTTGTTGTTGTTGTTGTTGTTGTTGTTGTTGTTGTTGTTGTTGTTGTTGTTGTTGTTGTTGTTGTTGTTGTTGTTGTTGTTGTTGTTGTTGTTGTTGTTGTTGTTGTTGTTGTTGTTGTTGTTGTTGTTGTTGTTGTTGTTGTTGTTGTTGTTGTTGTTGTTGTTGTTGTTGTTGTTGTTGTTGTTGTTGTTGTTGTTGTTGTTGTTGTTGTTGTTGTTGTTGTTGTTGTTGTTGTTGTTGTTGTTGTTGTTGTTGTTGTTGTTGTTGTTGTTGTTGTTGTTGTTGTTGTTGTTGTTGTTGTTGTTGTTGTTGTTGTTGTTGTTGTTGTTGTTGTTGTTGTTGTTGTTGTTGTTGTTGTTGTTGTTGTTGTTGTTGTTGTTGTTGTTGTTGTTGTTGTTGTTGTTGTTGTTGTTGTTGTTGTTGTTGTTGTTGTTGTTGTTGTTGTTGTTGTTGTTGTTGTTGTTGTTGTTGTTGTTGTTGTTGTTGTTGTTGTTGTTGTTGTTGTTGTTGTTGTTGTTGTTGTTGTTGTTGTTGTTGTTGTTGTTGTTGTTGTTGTTGTTGTTGTTGTTGTTGTTGTTGTTGTTGTTGTTGTTGTTGTTGTTGTTGTTGTTGTTGTTGTTGTTGTTGTTGTTGTTGTTGTTGTTGTTGTTGTTGTTGTTGTTGTTGTTGTTGTTGTTGTTGTTGTTGTTGTTGTTGTTGTTGTTGTTGTTGTTGTTGTTGTTGTTGTTGTTGTTGTTGTTGTTGTTGTTGTTGTTGTTGTTGTTGTTGTTGTTGTTGTTGTTGTTGTTGTTGTTGTTGTTGTTGTTGTTGTTGTTGTTGTTGTTGTTGTTGTTGTTGTTGTTGTTGTTGTTGTTGTTGTTGTTGTTGTTGTTGTTGTTGTTGTTGTTGTTGTTGTTGTTGTTGTTGTTGTTGTTGTTGTTGTTGTTGTTGTTGTTGTTGTTGTTGTTGTTGTTGTTGTTGTTGTTGTTGTTGTTGTTGTTGTTGTTGTTGTTGTTGTTGTTGTTGTTGTTGTTGTTGTTGTTGTTGTTGTTGTTGTTGTTGTTGTTGTTGTTGTTGTTGTTGTTGTTGTTGTTGTTGTTGTTGTTGTTGTTGTTGTTGTTGTTGTTGTTGTTGTTGTTGTTGTTGTTGTTGTTGTTGTTGTTGTTGTTGTTGTTGTTGTTGTTGTTGTTGTTGTTGTTGTTGTTGTTGTTGTTGTTGTTGTTGTTGTTGTTGTTGTTGTTGTTGTTGTTGTTGTTGTTGTTGTTGTTGTTGTTGTTGTTGTTGTTGTTGTTGTTGTTGTTGTTGTTGTTGTTGTTGTTGTTGTTGTTGTTGTTGTTGTTGTTGTTGTTGTTGTTGTTGTTGTTGTTGTTGTTGTTGTTGTTGTTGTTGTTGTTGTTGTTGTTGTTGTTGTTGTTGTTGTTGTTGTTGTTGTTGTTGTTGTTGTTGTTGTTGTTGTTGTTGTTGTTGTTGTTGTTGTTGTTGTTGTTGTTGTTGTTGTTGTTGTTGTTGTTATTATTATTATTATTATTATTATTATTATATAGGTCATAATTCCATAGACTTTTGCTGTAAAAATTGCATGCATAAGCGACCACAATTCATCTCATCGAAACGTTGAAAACGATCGTGATTGTACGTGATCGTTGCACCGCGTCCGAAATAGTAGATCATTTCCGCGGGAGGTCGCAGATTCCCAAAACTATCGAAATACTGTACTCGTGGTCCGCGTTTCGCGTACGCGACCCAGTGCGTACCGGCACCTCGATTCTCGTCAAGATTCGCGATACCGCATTCGTTGATTCGTACGCGCGTGGGAAGCGCATCGCGCATAAACACTCCTCGAAAGAATGGTACGTTTGCGCACTCGCGCTCTAATTGCAGGTTCGTCATAGGTTGTTGCGTTATCGCCGCCACCGTCGCCACGCACCTACGCGATCGACGTTTTTTTTTTTCTTCGTCTGCACTCGTCGTTGGCGCCGCCGTCTCGGATTCAAGCCCGCGCCTCGCTTGTACGGTGTCAGACGCATCCCTCGCCCTTCCATCGCCCGATGATGACGCAACGTCTCTTCCAGCTGTTTTCGAGAGGCCCTCGAATCGTTGACCGCTTTGGTTATACCAGCCGCTCCACCGGCCAATGCTCCGATAGCTGATAAAGCGGGCAACACGAACGGGAGAAATGGAAGAAAGCCGCCGCGTTTCGCCACTCGTAGATTACGATGTAGTCGTCGCCGTTGCGGATGTTTCCTTCCAGACTTTCGCTGTTTACGTTTCGTCCTTTTCATACCCATGCCGAGTTTAGTCTTAGCCTTCATCGTTGCCCACACTCCAGTCGCTGCGGCTTTTTCGCCAAAGGTCGCGTCGTTCGCGAACACTCGTTTTCGCGCTCGTTCGGCTAATGCACGATCAGCCTCGTGTCTTCCCTCTAAATCCTTTCGACGAGAGTATGCGATATCGTGGTCGCGACACGCTGCGTCCAGGGGATTCACACCTTCGTCGCCACGAGCCAATCGCTTTATCAAACGCGTTCCCGGTCCGCAGAACTGATAACCCGGAACGTGCAGTTCGAACGGCAGACGGTTTATGATACCGTTCACGAGACCCGATCCAGTCTTCTTCTTATTCTTCTTCAGATTATTCTTCTTCTTCTTCCTCTTCTTCGTCGCAGTCGTTGATGCAACCATGTACGTTAGAATAGTCGCGATAGCTACTACAATAATAAACGCGTACGCACGCTCCACCGATCACAGTGATAGTGACCTGCGCGACGCGTGCCACGAATATAAATAGTCGTGCTTCGTCACACGCGTGGGAGTACCTGAGAAACACCGCGAACATGCGATTCGCGAGACAGTCGGACGTTATTCGCGTGACCGCGAACAGAATGCTCGAGGATGATAGGGATTCGAGTCGATCGAACAGACACGGCTCGCTGTTGCCGAACAGCGTGCGAGGCGTGATTTGCGGTCCGTCCGGATGTGGAAAAACTAACGTGCTTCTAAGTATGCTAGAGAGTCCGAACGGTTTGCGTTTCGAGAACGTGTACGTGTACTCGAAATCGTTGCATCAGCCAAAGTATCGATACCTCGAACAGGTGTTGTCGCTCGTCGACGGAATCGAATACTTTCCCTACTCGAACAACGCTGAGATCGTTCCACCGACAGACGCTCGACCCGATTCGATCTTTGTGTTCGATGACGTAGCGTGCGATGAACAGAACGCGATACGCGAATACTTCTCCATGGGCCGCCACGCGAACGTGGATTGCTTTTATTTGTGTCAGTCGTACGCTAGAATACCTAAACATTTGATCAGGGACAACGCGAATTTTCTCATGCTGTTCAAACAAGACAGCACGAACTTGCGGCGCGTGTACAACGATCACGTGAACACCGACATGACGTTCGAGTCGTTCAACGACTTATGCGCGAGATGTTGGCGTCGACGATACGATTTCGTGGTGATCGATAAGGATAGTTCCATGTACGAAGGTCGATATCGAAGAGGATTTAACGAGTTCGTCGTAGCTCGTTGACATCAGTAAACCGCAAGTCGTTCATCGAGCAACACGAAATGTCTAATGAACCGACTGCGACTACGATAACCTCGAGCAACGTTGACGCGAAGCGTTCGCAAAAACATCGCCGACGTCATCGACAAAAAGGAACGGAACATCAAAAGGGAACGAAACATCAAAAAGGGACGAAACGTCGGGGCGTGGACGTAAAGGTAGAAATCGCCAAAGTCAGTGACGTTATACGTAAAAAGTGCTTGGACTTGAAAATTGGTAAAATGGCTACGGAAGCGGCTGTGGAGGCGAGCACGCGTCCCATCGTCGAACCGCTGAAATGATTGATCGAAAACTCGTCCGCGTTGAAAACGCGCTCAACGCCTCGATCGCGATCAGTGAAGAGGAAACACGAATACGATCAGCAACAATCATCGAAGAGACTTCGACCCGTTACTCCGTTGCTAATCAAGGGAAGTCCAAATAACCTTCCAGATTCTAGCGACTATGACGACGATAACGATAACGACAACGATAACGACAACGACAACGACAACGACAACGACAACGACAACGACAACGACAACGACAACGACAACGACAACGACAACGACAACGACAACGACAACGATAACGACAACGACAACGACAACGACAACACCGACGATGATAACAACGATGTTGACGATGAAGATAATGTTGTTGATAATGTTGTTGATGATGTTGTTGATGATGTCGACGACGAAGCCGGCGAAAAAATTCAGGATGATGAGTCGCCAGCAAAGGTTCATGATTTGGATTCGCTGCGCAACCCCATCAACGATATCGAAGTGTATGTACGGAACGCCAAAGGACCCTTGTCGCGAGAATACCTGCGACTGTTCTTCACCGATACTAAGAAACGAATCGACAACGTGTACGGCGTATACTTGGGGTCCGACGAAGAACTAATGATCGGCGATTCCGTACTCACAATCCACGAGGACGGCGACGACGTTCGCGTCAACGGAACGCGATACGCGGGAACTCGGGGTTTGTACGAACTGCTGTTCATGCGAATACCCAACGTTCGTACGTACACGGACGCGGATATTCACTCGTACCGACGCATCTTACTATCGACGAACGCGCATAAGCGAAACCATTCGCCGAGCAAGCGCACGCTGGGTAACAGGGGGTACAAGTATAAGAAAATCATATCCGCGATAATTCGTGGGGTGCGGACATCGGGTATCAGACGCGTTAGGGGTAGGGGTAGCGGCGCGGGCGACGTGGACGGCGCGGGCGACGTGGAGGGTGCGGGCGGCACGGCCACCGCGGGCACGCGGCAAGGTCGAGGATTACCCATCGACGAATCGATGACGGTCACCGATAACGCGATCGATTACGTGTACTGGGACGATCCGAACGAATTGGTCGATAGACTTGGATTACTCATAGCATCGCGCGCGGCAGGTCACACAGGTCACGATAACGAAATCGCATCCATCCTGGAGGAACTTCGCGAGGACGGACGCATCTTAAATTGAACGATTCGGTGATCGTCGCGTCAGTAGTGTTCGCGCACACGCATCGTTATGTCGGTGAATAAGTTTGGCACCGCGTTACGCAACAACAACAACAGCAACAACAACAGCGACGAAGCGAGAATGGCAATGACGAGATTATTGTACTCGGTGGACGAACGCTTTACCCAAAAAATCGAAACGGCTATCGCGAGCGCGCGACTGGACGCCGAATATCAACGATCTCAACTCGAGATGCGAGTACAACGAACGATGACGGATATCGTTAACGCGCAATTATCTCAGCTAGAGGATGATTTAAATAACTCGATGGAACGACGCTTGGATCACTTGAAAGATATACTCGAAGAGTTCACGACGTCGACAACGACGCAGATTGCTACAACGACCAAGGATCTGTACAAACGAAAGGAGCCTCGAAAAGTGAACGAGGGTCTACGACGACGACGATGATCACAGACGGTGACAATAGCTGCTACGGCCCCGAAACGTCTAATAACGAACGATCGCGAAATACGTGCACCGATAGCGTTTTACGAACGCTCGAGGAACTCATACGAATTATAACGTCTTTGAAACGTCGCGACCATCCTCCGCCCACCCGCGAAGCATGAGCAAGGAGCGAGTACAATTGGTGAACGAATTACACGCTCCCGCGAGACGAAATTTTCCACGGCGTAGCGTCGTGATTCGCGGCTACGATGATTTGTGGCAGGCCGATTTGGTGGAAATGCGTCCGTACGCGAAGCAAAATCGAGGATATCACTACATACTAACGATCATCGACGCGTTCAGTAAGTACGCGTGGGCCGTACCCGTGAAAACGAAAAGTGGACGCAACTTGACCGCTTATAATTCCTTGCTGCCAACGTAGAATATTGTAGCTAAGCACATTTCAAGTAATTAAAATGTACAATAAATTTTCTACGTTTGCAGTACCAGCAGACTTTCTGTTTAAATTTTTACAAGACAACGCAACAGCTGAGAATTTCTTTCCACATTCAAAATAGAATATGGAAATAGCAAACAGCTCCTTCTCGCGTGCACCAGGCAGCCGCGTATCTATGGGTATTACCATTTCTGTGCAGAAAAATCTGCTGTAATACCGACCGGTCCCGGCAGCCAGACCATGTGACGTGTCTACCCGCTTAAGGGTGCCGTCTCAGTTTTGTGATGGTCCGAATCGATCGAAGCGTCTCCAGTAAACAAACCGACCCTAATGAAACTACTGCGGTCGGTAAAAAGAAGTTGTACAGAGGTGACATCTCCAGGTACTCTATGTGGACGAATTTTTGACGCATAGTTGCCACATTTTCTGTTCTCCCTGTCCCCGCCGCGCTGTTGCCACAGCTCCTTGTACTAAGAAGTCTTGGAGGAATGCGGCACGAGAGCTGCGTCTAGGTAGGGATCAGCGGCCTTCAACTACAGCTGATGGAGGGGGGAACACCTACAGGAGCGGTGGTTATGTGTGCTGCGGGTGTTATGTGCCGCTCCTGTAGGTGTTTCTTCCTGCATCAGCTGTAGATGTAGCGTCCGATTGCTGCGTCTAGCATCAGAGCCTCGCTGAACGTAAAGGAGGCTAGTAATAATGAAAGATAGAGAGGTTGGGTAGTGAAGTTAGGAAACATGTCACTGAAACAATACTAATTTGCGTATCAATAGTTTTTATTTATACATAGAAGGATGTAATATTTTGTATAATCAATGTGCAATTTCAAAGCATACAATTTGAATAAGGTACATCATTGAAGTGCAACACGCCGATCGTAATTGAAGTTATAAATGCTATTAATAAATTTATAAATTATCTTTTTTATCAACAAGATTTGTCTGTTGTTTAAATACAAATTTAATAACGTAATCATTTTTTTGAAACATAAATTTGGTCAAAAGTATATTTCAATTTAATACTTTTGTACATGGTTTTCTTCGGAATTGTTATTCTACGATTGTAAAAATTTAATTGTTAGTGCCTTTTTGACAAAATCGTTTAACAGCACATTTTTTTATATATTAAAAAAATATCATTTATCAAGTCTGTATTCAGTCGCCGAGGTGACAGGTCGTTTGTTTTGGTTGTGCGATCGTTGGCATGTGCCTCTCCGTGTGACTCTGACGGTTTGAATCTCGTGTTGTTTTCGACGTCTGTGGGTGCCAGCTTAAAACCGCTACTTGCCCTCTTTAATCATCTTTAATCTCTTATTAGAGCTAACGTTCTCCTACATCACGGGCTCAGCTGTGCTGGTTTCGAGTGTGTGCCAGTTGCGTGTTTTACTGTTCTGTCTATTGTTCTCTACTTGATCCATAATGCCGAGTGGGTCTAAGAAGTGTAAGGGCTGTTCCACCGCAGTTGCCAATCCAGTCACGTGTTTAGGCTATGGAATTATTACTCATCCTGGAGCCTCTTGTCTGGCGCGATCGGGCCATCCCTGCTCCGATAAGAGCCTTTTGGATTGTCGTGCTGGATCCTCATTGTCACAATCCACCGTTAGCCAGGCCGTTGCATCGCCAGTGCAGCAGTTATCTACCATACCTACGGTCACACTCCAGTCGCTTGCTACGTTACCCTCTGCCGATGTAATCAGAGACATAGTAAGTTCCATAATAGACTTGAAGCTCTCGGTTCTTCGGGAAGAAATACTTATGGGTATTAGAGCAGACCTGAGACGTATGAAGTCCGACATTAATTCTTTGTCCGAACGTGTCAAGGCTTTAGAGGAAAAGCCCACCATCTCGTCGGATTAGATGCCCGCGACGGCAGATGACGTTATTGAAGAGCTGAATGACAGGGAGATCAAGTCCAAGAATGTAATCATTTTCGGGGTGCCGGAGCCGCACGAAGCCTCGCCTGAATTAAATAGATCGGTCGATTTGATTGCTGCACGTGGGGTCTTCACCGAGTTTTACCCCCTTAACAATCAGGATCTTGCCACGCATCGCCTGGGTAAACAGGGTAATACTGCCTGTAGGCCTCTCTGTGTCCGTCTCGACTCTGCGGCAGAGGTGAAGAGGATACTCCAGGCTAAGCATCGGTACAAAGGCCAGTACAAGAGCTCCGATGATAAAACCAGGTATCAACGTAGGACAATTCTGCAGCTCCGAGAGAAGCTTTGTGACCTTAATGACCAGGGTCAACCCCAGATGACCATCCGGTACATTCGAGGTGTTCCCAAAATCGTGAAGGGCAGAACACCCATGGAATCGTCTCAAAAATACGCAAATTGAACCCTTTAGTGTATCTTCAAAATGTTCGTGGTCTCCGCACTAAATTAGACTCTCTCATCAACTTCGTACTAGTATCCGCAGTATCGTATGATGTTATTATTTTTGTTGAGACCTGGCTCACCCCTGCCATATCATCTAATGAACTCGGGTTGCGGGATTATACCGGTTATAGGTGTGACAGATCCCAACGATTCAGCTGTTTCGCTAGGGGCTAGGGAATTCAATCCCGGTCATTATTTACTATCCGGGATTGCGGGATTTCTTAAAGTCTATCTCGGGATCCCGGGACTAATCTCGGGATTGGGTAATAGAAAAATTCAGTAATTAAAATGATTTATTATGTGCTAAAATTCTAAATTTTTATTTAAAGCAAACACACTAACTTTCTATCATTAGTCTGAAACATAAGCTAAAATCATTTTTAACAATAAAAACAGTAGAACAATGAATAATAATAAAGTCTCAATAAGTAGATAATATTAGTAAACCATTATGAAGATTTTTGGAAATGTTAACGAAGGAAGAGCAAAGCACCTAAAATACATATCTACAATGTTTCGACTTTACGTGATCAGGCAAGTTTCAATTTGCAATTTGCGCGATTTCGAAATAACGGAAAGTGAGAGTATCATTGTTAAAATAAATATAGTTTAGTTAGTTACACGTGATTTAATACTATTATTTAAATAAATCATTATTATTATTGGTCTTATTATTATAAAATGACTATGTTTATTTTTATATTTTTTAGGTGTTGTTACGTATGTGGAATTTTCCCATACGCCGCTCTCAACCATTTTTCGAGCTCGCGTCTGCGAACGGAAGACGCCCTAAAATCCTTTCACACACACCACTAATGGGGGTCAGGATCCCGACCATCTGGATCATGACCATGGGAAAGGGAGTGACACGACGACGACCCCGAAAGATTTCTTTATATAGAAATTCCTAACGAATCCCCACTCATTTTTGGACTATATAAAGCCTTTGTTTCAACCCTCGTCGGTTAAAAGCTATAGAGTCACGCGTAGAGTCACGTCGTGTCACGCTCGTACAGAGTTGGTTATGTTCAGTAAGATTGGGCTAAAGTATCTGTCAGAATCATAGTTAACCTCATAGGATCCGCGAGTCCGGTTTATATTCTATTTGGCAGTTTGAAATAGCTACTCGTACACCCCGCATCGCCAGTGCGTCAACACCGTGCAACTAGTGGTAAATTACACACTTTATTTAATTAACTAATCGCGACACTTACATTTGTACAATAACTAATTATTGAATATACGAATGGTGTTCACGCGTAAATCGAGTAGATTCGTTAAACCCAGCGATCCTTATAATATTAGTAGCACTCACCCACTGATACAACTTTACCGCTCGAGTTGTATCAAATATTAATTAAGAGTTACGAGGCATTACTAACATTTCCCGCGACTCCCTGATTTTGCATCAGGTTCGTTCGCAACCTTTCATTCAAAACAAGGAATCTTCTCCAACCCAGTGGCTCCCCGATTTCGCATCGGGTTCGTCCACGAAACCTCACCCTTCTACGGCTCCCTGATTTCGCATCAGGTTCGTCCGTATCCTACAGCTCCCTGATTTCGCATCAGGTTCGTCTGTAAATCTACCAACCTCCTACCAGCTGTCTGGTTTCGCACCAGGTTCGTCTGTGAACTTCATCCTAGTGACTCCTCGATTTCGCATCGGGTTCGTTCACGACGTTTCACCTTCCTGCGGCTCCCTGATTTCGAATCAGGTTCGTCCGCGTGTGACTCCATTCCTAGAGGCTCCCATTTTTCGCATCAGGTTCGTCCTCGCTGTCAATAATACTAGCGGCTCCCTGATTTCGCATCCGGTTCGTCCGCGCCCCTAACTAACAAACTCATAAACCGTATTCCTTGGGAAATACTCTTCTCGCCGGCCTCTCGCGTTGCCGCAGCCCCAGCTCATAACAGTGTTCATAGAGTCATTCACAATTTTAAAAAATCCCGAAATTCTCGGGATTAGTTATATCAAATCCCGGGATTTTTGGAGTCCAAAAAACAGCCGGGATCGCGGGATCCCGGGATCCCGTATCCCGGGATTGAATTCCCTACTAGGGGCGGAGGTGTTCTCATCGCGGTCAAAAATTCGATGTCTTCATGCGTTGTAACTATCAACTGTTCTGGTGTCGAACAATTGTTTGTTAGAGTCCACCTGCACAGTAATAAATACCTGCTGCTGGGGGCAGTTTATATTCCGCCTGCATTTCAGACTTCACTGTATTCATATCATGTCGGCTCAGTCAGGGAATTATGTCATAAGTTTAGCGATGACACATTTTGTCTGTACGGCGATTTTAATCTCCTTCACGCGGTGTGGTTCAATGACTCGGTCCAAGATTGTTTCAGAAGATCGGGTGTTTCGTCGAACGAATCTGCAGCCATTGACCTTCTCCTTAGTTGTGCTAGGCATTGTAACCTTACCTAAGTAAATAATATTTTCAATGATTTCGACGTTATGCTCGATCTCGTCTTTGTTAGCTCTACTAATGTTGCTGTGGATCGAATCATTGATGTCCTTATTGAACCAGACGTCTATCATCCACCCTTATACATTAAGTTTAACGGTTTGGCCTCGGGTTCAGACCTCATGCGCGGTAACCTAGAGCACAGACAATTTAAGCGTGGTGATTACCCTAGGGTGTTGAAATATCTCAGCACAGTAGAATGGGATTATGAGACTGGTAATTCTGATCCTGAAGTTGCCCTTGAGTGTTTATATGGCCATATTAATAGGGCAATAGAAGCTTTTATTCCTGTTAGGTCTGTTGTTCGATCCACGTTCCCGCCATGGTTTTCCCCCGGCTTAAAGTCCCTGATCTCGCAGAAGAAAGGGGCATAAAGTCTTTAAGAGTTCTGGAACATTTTGTGACTATATTAACTTTTCGAGTCTCCGGGCGAGATGTAAGCTTTCCCTGTCGCATGATCATCAAGTTTATATTGAAAGCGTCGAGAGTGCGGTGTGTGAAAATGTATTAAGCTTCTGGAATTTTGTTAATACTAAGCGCGGTGGGCATGGAATTCTAGGCCAGGTCCATCTGGACCGCATGGCTGCCTCGTCGCACTCGGAAGCAGCTAATCTGTTCGCAGAGTTTTTTAGTTCTGTATACACCCCTCGTGCTGGAGTGGTGCCTGCCATGAATCCTGGTTCGTCCTCTTATAGTGATGTTAACATTCATTCTGTTTCCATTTCTTTCGGTCAAATTTTCTCTAAACTCGACTTTCTTGATGCGTCAAAGGGCCCTGGACTCGATGGGGTCCCGCCTCTGTTTCTAAAGGAGTGTCGTTTCATCCTTGCAAGGCCCCTCTAGCATATTTTTAACTCCTCATTAGCCAAGGGAATTTTCCCTGCAGCTTGGAAAACCACCTTGGTTACCCCGGTATTCAAGGCAGACGACCGTTCGGATGTTAGAAATTATAGGCCGATATGTAAACTGCCAAAGATCTTTGAAGAGATTATAACTGAGCACTTAACACTTAATCTTACTAATGTTATATGCGACGAACAGCATGGATTTGTTCCTGGTCGGTCGACGACAACTAACCTGGCGGTATACCACTGCTTCATTTCGGCTGCACTGGATGAGTGTCTTCAAGTCGATACCGTATACACCGACTTTCGGAAAGCCTTTGATTCTGTTGATCATTGTATCCTGCATCACAAATTAGCTTCAATCGGGATATATGGGCCCCTCCTTGCTTGGATTGATAGCTACCTTGAATACCGTGTGCAGGTGGTCAGGGTGCAGGACCGGTTGTCTGATCAAGTCAATGTGACCTCGGGTGTCCCGCAGGGATCTGACCTCGGTCCTCTCCTGTTCCTTCTCTTCATTAATGATCTTAAGGGGTCTTTTAGGCACAGCAAATTTCTTATGTACGCGGACGATCTAAAGATTTTCCGCACTATTAGTAGTACTCTCGATGTGAATTTGTCGCAGGAGGATCTCGTTAGATTTGAGCAGTGGTGTACCGTTAATAGGATGCGGTTAAATGCGGGTAAATGTGTATTATTAAGGACACACAGGTCTGTTAGCGGCATTCCCTCAATATATAACTTAGTTGATACCACATTGTCTGAGGTTGCGGAAGTCCTGGACCTGGGTGTTACGTTTATGTCACGTCTTGATTTTCGCAATCATTATAGTAATATTACGCGTAAAGCTATGAAAATCCTTGGGTTTATAGCCCGTTTCGGTAAACATTTCAAACAAATCAGGACATTGAAGTTGCTATATGTCGCACTGGTGAGGTCTCAGGTCGAATATGCGTCTGTGATTTGGAGCCCTAGGCATAAACAATATTCCAGCTTAATTGAACGGGTTCAGCACAAGTTCCTGAGGTTAGCCATGAGGGCCTCAGGTAGCCCTATGCGGTTCTGTGACCATGACTACGGTCCTGCCTTGCAAAAAACGGGGCTCTTAACTCTTAGTGACCGCCGTGTCTGTGCAGACTTATTATTTCTTTATAAAGTTTTCCATGGTCAGATTGACTGCCACGAGCTTGTCGCACGAATTTGTTTTAATGCTCCGCAACGCTCGCTGCGTCCAAAACCCCTTTTTGCGGCGTGTGTCCCCGATTATCATACTCTATTACTCTGCGGACCCCATTAATCGCGCTATGGGTGAGCTGAACCAGTGCCCTGCCAATATTGATTTGTGCATGGACTCCCTAACTACGTTTAGGGCTCTACTTCTGAGGAGTCTGTCATCTCTGTAATGTGCGATCATTGGTTAGTCTTGTTGCATGTTTGTAGACTGTTATGTTTGTTCCTTCATATCTTCTGTTTACTTTATCTATATATTATTTTTATATTTTATATTTTATACTTCATGTACATTATGTCCAAATTTTGTAGTCTAAATGGTTCTCCCGTTTATATAATGATAATAATAATAATAATAATAATAATAATAATAATATATTCTTTTTGTCTCTAATCAAGTTACAGTCATCACAATAAATCAATCCAACTTCATTGGAGAATTGAAATTCGACATTCTAGCTTTCGCCCCCTTGAAATGGACAATTACAGATAAAAAAGTGAATATTTTTCGAAGAATACAGTTTTGTCTCGTTAGCGGCTCGGTTTGGTGTACACGATGTGGACTTTTCGCAATCCCCACCACTTCTGTCTCACTCTTGTCCGGCGAAGGCATGAGCGAGCGAGAGGCACCGAAAGCGGGCGAGAACGGTACGAGACAGACGACGGGATGATGTTTTGTCTCGCTTCGTCTTGCAGACGCCTGACACTCCGTCCTTTGCGTTCGCGCCTGTCGCGCAGGCAAACATTCCATCTCGCTCCCCCCTTCGGCCAGAAAGAAGCGAGAAACGAACACTGGGGATTAGGGCTCTGTTCGCGATACGGGCTCAACGCCGGTCACGAACAGTGATCCGCTAACGAGACAATACTGTAATATTATCTTCTCTCATTCTGTGTAATTCCTCTTCTCCATTGACGGTCTTCCTACAATTTTGCCAGGTCGCTCATACCGAAAGATGACGTAGGCAGTGTGGATCTGTAACACATTGTGAAATACATTAGGAAATACTTAATTGTTGTTTCATAAGCGTACAAAATTTTACTGTAGATTTATGAGCTGTTAAACTTTACCTGAAATATGGTACTTATTATTCCATTTGTCCTGCCATTACTGTCTCATACACCATGTTTGCAGTAATTTGGTAAAAAGTCCGTCTGTAACAAATGATCGCAGACATTTCGGTAAGTTTGGTATAAAAGTAAAAGTTTGTTTCAATAATTTGTCGAACATCAGCATACCTGCGACGCCCGTATGTATCAGCCTGGCGCATTTTGACCGAACCGGATTCCGTCTGTCTGCTCCTGTGAACTTAGAAATGTGTCTGAAAAAATTAAAAGGTGAATTAAATTTATTATTTCCCTCGTCACTTTCTTGGGAAAGCGACGGCGGCGTCGGTCGACTCGCGTGATCGTGAGATCCGCGAGTAAAAGTGCTATTGCTGGCACTTGTGACCACTGACAAGAGTTAGCGGTGCGACGCCGGATCGATCATATTTATTATTTTCTCCGTCACTTTCTTGGGAAAGCGACGGCGGCGTCGGTCGACTCGCGTGATCGTAAGATCCGCGAGTAAAAGTGCCATTGCTGGCGACTTTACATCGCGGTGCGACGCCGGGCCGATACATTAGTTTCACTATTTTCGGAGGGAGACCTCTTTCGCTTTTTCAAGCTTTTCGGTTTTTTTTCGCTCTCTCTGCTAGTATAAATTGTGGCTCCCGAATAGGCATGCACCGATTGTGCTGACTATCTATTAATTCGGGTAGCATGCGTTCTAAATAAAATTGAACCAGTTTTGGCACCATTTCTGTTTTCCAAAACGCATCATCTCTTTCTATTTTTATAGACTTCAGCCCCTTCGGGGTCCAAAGGCAAAATATACAGTACTTTCTGTCAGTAATATGTAACTGACCTTGCACTTGGTAAAAATAGTGATTCGCTGTGTTCATTGAAATACCTGTTTTACGTATGAACATGCGCCGGACAGCGTGTACTTTTTTAATAGCTTCTTCCGGCGAAAAGTTCTCCGCTGATTTGGGGCATTTGATATCCACAATACCCTCTTCACCGATGATTCCATCCGGTGAAGCTCCTAAGAAGGGGATGCAGCTGTCGATGAAAATTCCACATTCTGCAATATCCGTATATTGCTTCTTCAAGGCTTCGCGAGCAATTTTCTCGCATTCTTTCCCGTATTCCACCGCGGTTGCACTAATTATCCTCGGATACAGGAATGACTTCACTGCATTTGCGCAAAGCGTGTCAGGTCGGCGGCGGCACACTTGTCCAAAATTGGATGCTGTCAACAATTTGGACCTGTACTGCAACCATCTGCGGTTCTTTGCTTGTCCGATGGTTTCGTCTTCAATAGCGTGTCTTTTCTCTTGCCAGTCACTGAGCATTTGCATATGCTTTTCCCGCTCCAGTTCATACATTTCGGATGGCATGTCTGGCTTCTGTGCATTTTGTCCATAATCGGAATCTTTCCGCGAGGGCAATTGCTTGCGTACATATCGTGCAACTTTCGTTTCCTTTTGTTTTGCAGCTCTCTTTTCCTTTTCTTTCTTCTTCTTTTCTTCCATTTGGCGAACAACCTCGAGCGTTTTCTTATTCATTACCGCGTTCAATCGCGAGTGCACTTGGTTACTGTTGTAGTCCACGATAGCAGCAGCACATCTTCCTGTATAGGATCCTCTTTCGGCGAAATTTAATCTTTTTCCGCCAATGTACTTGGCAATTACCGCGTTCAAACTTTCCATGGCGTTATTATTGGTGTTGTAGAGTAAGCTGTCCGCATGAGCTAATGAGCTAACAGTGTACGAAGTATTTCATGTACGTACTGGTACACACCAATATTCATCAATTCTGGAACGATGTTTCTTTGATTTTCTTTATTCTTTCCATCGCAGAAATATTTGAGCCGGGCACACTCTTTGTGTTCACCAAACACGTGGCTCGGAACATTCTGTATGTCGTCATACAAATTCTTCGTTTTCTCCTCGATTGACACATTTTGATTGTATCGAAACTTTGCCACTTTTACGACGTCCGTGCGTATCCGGCGAATGCTGCTTTCCACAGCTTGCCTCAATGGCCCAGGTGTAGTCTTCTTCACAATCGCTTTCATTTTGTTGCAGAAGTTTCGCAACAAATGATTCGTGCATTCAATTTTTTTTACGCGAATCTGTCTCTTCTATGGCTCAGTATCAATAATCTTCTTACACCCGCTGCTGTCCCCATCACCAATCAGAGTAGAATAAACGAGCCCACGTTTTTCTACGCTAGTATTGAATCCTTCTATTATAGCATCGCTTTCCATAGCAGTCGATGCCTGAGATGTGTTCCAGTTTTTGAAACATGCGTGCTTTCGGGGTTCTTTCTCCGTTTTCGCAGCAATCCGACAAATTCTGCAAACTTTATTTCGAACGCCGTAAAATAAAACTTTTTTCGTGTGATAGCCAACTATCACGCCGACTCCAGACGCAGAATCGTAACATCCACTGCGGTAGGATCTCTT
Source organism: Andrena marginata (assembly GCA_963932335.1). Taxonomy (NCBI): domain Eukaryota; kingdom Metazoa; phylum Arthropoda; class Insecta; order Hymenoptera; family Andrenidae; genus Andrena; species Andrena marginata. The sequence goes on from OZ010660.1 coordinate 21,534,764, forward strand.
CATCCAGCTTCCGTCGGCCACAACGGGGATGTGAGGGGTCCCTGATCCGGGAAGAACGTCGCCTCTTTCAATCACCAAACGTTTTTCTTCTTCAGCCGCTGCTAACATCTCTTCTTCTGCAGCGGCCATTGCAGACTTGACAAATTCATCTTGATTCTTCACGAAGTCTCTCTTCGACATGCAACGTACGTTCACTCCTATAAAAGTGTGTTCCAGGTGAGTATAACTGCTTCCACATAAAATTGTTGCATTAATGGCGCCCTGATTGCTATCCACTTCTTCGGCTTCGTCCGATTGATTGCGGATATCAGCTTTGTAATGGCATAAAGTGCACGTTACGCTGAAGATGCTCTTGAAGCCACACCGTTTCACACCAGTTATTCGTAGGTGTTCAATGCCACAGTCTTCCCTACGTTTTGCATGCTGGCCTATTTTCTGCAATTGAGCAAGCACATTTGCGAAATTCATTATATTGTTGCTATTTAGGAGACGCGATTGCTCTTGCGGCTCGTTCTTCGCAACTTTTTCTATAACGAAGTTTTCTTCTTCGTTACTTTCTATATCAAAGTCTTCAAGCGCCTCTTCAGTTTCTCCCGAACTGGCCGTATCAGTATCTTCACCAGATGGCAAGTACATTATCTCTTGATGTGTATGATTTCGTCCATCGGATGTTGATGGTCCCTCTACTATACGCTCCACGGCCGCTTCTTCTGGACGTCGTCCTCCGTCAGTATTGTCTGCCGTTTTTGCGTTTTCTTGTTTCTTCTGAAGGGCTGAAGAACTTCTCTTTTGGCGATGTACTTTCCGTTTCGAAAATCTCCTTGCGGACGTAATTTTCGCGGACGAAACGGAGAATTATTGTCCATATCTTCTTGCACATCCTGCATATTCACATTTAGAGTGTCACTCATTTTACACTAAACCAAACACAACACAAACACAATACAACACAACGCAACACAACTCAAACCCCTTCTGCACATTACACAAAGACGTAAACGCGAACCGTGAACGTGAAACGTGAATCCGAAGATTCGTCTGTTGTGCGTTCTGAAACAAACGACGCTTTACACACCAGACAAAGGCGGGGATCGGCGAGCTACAGGTACCGCTGATAGAGGGGGACACATCTACAGGAGAGGTGATTATGTGTGCGTGACTGACGCAGGCACAGTTCATGGTGTTTCCCCTTCCATTAGCGGTAGCTGTAGCTGGATGATCCGTGGCAGTCAATCCGTTGCAAGGGACTGCACAGTATCGAATTAGAATCAAAGCGTCAACAATTGCCGAAAATGCAGAATCTTGAAAATGTAAGTATTATATTGTATATTATTATACAGAGTGATTCTCTGGGTAGAGTATTCAAAGGCGATGCCGCCAATAAGCAGCGTCTCGCTGAGTTTCGTGAATTTCGACGCTCGCGACGAGATTCATTACGACGTATTAAAAAATTCTTTATTCTTGATCGAAACGATATGGCAGTGATACCAATGAATTCCTGGTCTTCTCCTGATTAAAATCATGTCATGTAAATCGGACTATTTTTTTGAACGAAATTAACGTGGGACCATTTTCATCGGCACGACATCGATTGGCGCCATTTTCGTAAAGATCTGATGAGAAATGCAGAACGTAGAATTCGGCACTTCCACGAATTTCAGCGAAACGCGGCTTATTGGCGGCATTGTCTTTGAGGACTCTAGCGAGAGAATCACGCTGTACAATCTTACTAATTGCCATAAAATAATGCATTCATCATTTTATTTCTAGATGAAGGATGCCCTCCCGACGATGTCGGCAGATGATGGCGGCATGAGACAGGCGGAGGAGAAGGAAAAGAAAGCAAATGAGGAGAAGGAGAAAGAGGCGGAGGAGAAAAAGAACAAGCAGAAGAAGGACGACAAGAATGAAATGATGAAAGAGATAGCGAAAGTAAGTTATGTCGAATGTGTGTGTGTTTCTCTGAAGTTTGTTTGGTATGAACGGCGAATATTTTTTGGGTCCGAATATTTTTGAAATTCACTATAGGGTAGATGTCCCTATTTGTTTGAAATTAGAGTTATTGAACACGCCGGTGAAAAGTGAGGTTAGGAACCGCAGTAATGAAGTGCACGCAACACGTTTGTTTAAAGGAGTGTGGTCTTTATTTATAAAATCACTCGATGAATGAGGGTGAGAGTTTGAGGTTTAACGTGAGCTTTGAGAAGTTTTTATAATGATTTCACTGAGCACGGCACGCGGTGATAACACGCGAGCACGCGGTCGAACACACGCGACAATCCACACTGAAAGCCAAGCGTTTGATGAGCAGAGAGAGTTTCGAGATTTATAATAACTTGATCGGAACTGATTGGTGAGCACTGAGCTTGATATTGAGCCCTGAGAGCTGAGAATTCACAATGTTAAAGATCGAGATAGCAAATCGTACGCGACGCGTCCGTCTCTTTACTCAACGTGAACCAGAATGGTTTTCAATATGGTTGATCATTTCCGTTGCGCGTCTTCTCCAACATGCTCGAGAGAGGATCGACGTGGGGAATTGCAATTGGTTGATAGATTGTCGCTGACATCTCATTGGCTGATCGATTGTAGATCAGCCATGATTTCCGCAGTCCAGGAGGTGCTGCGGTGCGCTCGTGAGCGGTGATGAGGTGAACTAATTGATTCTCAAACATGCCCCCGGCCTCAACAGCTGGAAGAAGATGTTGATGATGATCTTGAAACAGGCAACGGGGCCAGTTTGGCAATTGGCCGGATGAGAGTGGTGGTGGCCGTCTTGTGCGTCACTACTCTTGTGTGTCCATCCTTCCCAGGGTGCAGATTGATGACTCTAGCGAGTGACCACTTGCTCGGTGGAAACCGCTCATCAGTGATGAGCACCAGAGAGCCAACCTGGATGTTGTTTGATGGATGATGCCACTTGGAGATTGATAGCTGTTGCTGGAGATAGTGGGATGACCACTGTGACCAGAATCGCTGCATTTTCTGTTGGATGAGTTGCCACCTGGCTGATGGTGAGATCGTTGAGTGCTCCACAGATGGTTCGGGTAGTGCCGAAAGAGGATGTCCGATGAGGAAGTGAGCTGGTGTCAGCGTCGTGATGTCTTCTGGGTCATCACTGAGGGGCTCGAGCGGTCGTGAGTTGAGTATGGCTTCAATTTGGCTAAGAAGCGTGCTGAATTCTTCGTACGTGAGTGCTGTATCGCTCACGGTTCTCCGAAGATGATGTTTGATGGACTTCACGACAGCCTCCCATTTGCCTCCCATGTGCGGTGCAGCTGGGGGGTTAAAGCACCAGCGTGTGTTGTCGTTGACCAATAGCTGGGCTACTGAGAGTTGTTCTTGAGACCCCTGCGTAAACAGCCTCTTGAGAGTGGCCTCTGCTCCAACGAAATTGGTGCCACAGTCTGAGTAGAGAGTATGAGGGATTCCTCTTCTTGAGATGAATCGCCTGTACGTAGCGATGAACCCTTCCGTGGAGTAGTCTGTCACCACTTCCAGGTGAGTAGCTGATGTTGATAGGCAGACGAAAACACAGATCCAGCCTTTCTGAGTCTTCGCACCGCGTCTCTTCCACGTCTTGAGAGTGATTGGACCCGCATAATCTGTGCCAGTATTGGTGAACGGTCGTGAGGGTTCAGCTCTAGAAAGAGGTAGTTGGCCCATCAGTTGATGGGCACGGATCCCCCTTTGTCGAGCGCACACAACACACCGAAGGATGTGTGATTTCACTGGAGCTCGCCCTCCGATGATCCAATAGGTTTGTCTGATGTAAGCAAGGGTGAGCTGGGTCCCACCATGAAGAGTTTGTCGGTGAGCATGATCTATAATCAGATCGGACAGACGTGAGTGACGAGGTAAAATTGCTGGGTGTTTGCTTTCGTGACCCAAGAGAGAGTTGATGAGTCTGCCTCCAACTCGAATGACTCCTTGATGATCGATGAACGCGGTGAGTCGATTGAAGGCATGACCTGAGGGCAACGTCAAGCCTGAGCTGAGAACCTTGAGCTCGCTGGTGAAGAAGATTGCTTGCGTTGCCTTGACCCAGAAGATCCTAGCCCATTCCAAGTCAATTGGTGATGGGGTGATGATTGGCAATTCAATTGGTAATTTCTTTAACCTAGAGATAAATCTGTAACAGACTGAGGTGATACAAATAAGTTTGATAAGAGAAGAGTATTTGTAAATGAGGTCCCAGTGATATTCGATCTTGCGAACATTGAGCAGATTGGAAATTCCTGGACGAGCTTCTGGTGCACCTGAGTCGTCTCTTTGTGATGGCCATGAGTCACTGGGTTGAGTGAGCCATGATGGTCCCTTCCACCACAGCTTATGGAGTTCAAGCTGATGTGTTGTTAAGCCTCTAGAGGCACAATCTGCTGGGTTGGACGTCCCTGGCACGTGTCTCCATTGAGCATGTGAGGTGAGCTCTTGAATCTGCGAGACACGGTTCCTTACGTAGTCCTTCCAGCGTGAAGCATGGGATTTGATCCATGTTAGTGATACTTGAGAATCCGTCCACAGGTGAATTGGAGCAGAGCTGAGCTGAAGAGTAGCTTGAACGTACTTGGTGAGCTTTGCAAGCATTAATGCTGCAGTAAGCTCGAGCCTTGGGATCGTGAGCTTCTTGAGGGGTGCTACCTTGGTTTTGGAGCACACTAGTGTCGACACCGTGTGATTTGTGGACGGTGATATCACAGTAATGTAGATTACCGCGGCCATGGCGAGTTGCGATGCATCAGAGAATCCGTGAAGTTCCACTGTTGAGTTGGAGTAGGTGTTGAGCCACCGGGGAATTGAGAGCCTGGCCAGGCTTGTGAGGTCTTCTCTGATGGTGAGCCAGTGAGCCGTAACTTGAGATGGCAGTGGATCATCCCAGTTAAGTTTGTGCAGCCATAATTCTTGCAGCAGTGCCTTTGCCCGAATTATGACTGGTGCTAGGAATCCAAGTGGATCAAATATCTTTGCCACTTCTGAGAGGATGATACGTTTCGTAAGCCTTGAATCTGAAAGAGGCTTTGATGAGAAGGTAAAGTTGTCGTTGAGAACGTTCCATTGTAATCCGAGAATTTTGGTATTGCAGTCGTCAAGTGCGATGATCGTGTTGCTAGCTCGTTTAGTGTGAGAAATTGATTCAAGCAATGGGGGATACGTGGAGTGCCACTTTGCAAGTGGAAACCCTCCCGCATTGCACAGGTCCTTTAATTGTTGAGCTATAGAAATGAGTAGCTCACCCGTATCTGCACCTCCAAATATGTCGTCGACGTATCTAGCATGGGTGATGGATGGCACCGCCAGCGGAAAGCGATGACCTTCATCCTCAACCAATTGCAGCAGTGCTCTGACAGCTAGGAATGGGGCGGCCTTGGTCCCGTAGGTGACCGTGGAGAGTTTGTAAGGCACCTCCTTCGAGTCTTCGTCAATCCACAGCACTCGTTGGAGATCCTGGTCGTCTTCATGTATCTTGATTTTACGGTACATCTTCGTTACGTCTGTGGCAAAGACGTATTTGTGCTGCCGGAACCACAGTAGCACATCACTGATGTTGAGTAGAAGATTTGCACCAGTGTGCATGAGATCGTTGATCGAGAGCCCAGTTGAAGATGGGCTTGATCCATTGAAGACGACCCTCAACTTTGTTGTCTCGCTGTCAAGCTTGAGCACTCCGTGATGTGGGAGATAATAAATGGAGTGAGTATTAGGTGATATTGCTGGAGCTCTTACCATATGATGCAGCTCTTCATATTCCTTCATGAACCCTTCGTATAGGACACGATACGAGTCATCTCTGTTGAGCTTGTTGAGCGTGCGCTTCAAGCAAGCATGAGCAGTCTGGTATGAATTACCCAGAAGCTTTGGAGATGAGTTGAGGGGAATTCGAACAATGTATCTTCCTGTCGAATCACGAGTGTGTGTCGCTCGAAAGTGATCCTCACATTCTTGTTCTTCAGGTGTGAGTTGAGATTTGGTATCGGTAGGAAGCTCCTCTTGAACCCAAAACCTTGTCAATAGATCTTGGATCGCTTTGTCGCTCTGTTGAACCATGGTGGTTTCATGCGATGAGCGAACCTTTGATGGAGCCGAGTTGACTGGTCCAAGAATGAGCCATCCGAAGATTGAGAGCTGAGCTATTGGCATTGAGGCATCACCCTTGATGAGGTTGGACTTGACTATTCTCCCATAAGTGTCTGCACCGATAACGATGTCAATGGGCCTTGACTTAAGAAATTCCTTGTCGGCCAACCTTAAACCCTTTAGGTGAGGCCACTCTTGCGGAGATGGTTCCACCGATGGTAAGCTTGATGTCAATGTCCGTAGAACATGGGCTTGTGTTGATATCATGGAGGCGTTGTAGGTTGAACGTAAGGTGATTGTCACGATACCTCGAGTTTGTGTTGATTTGTTGCCTCCAATGCCAATGATTGAAATTGATGATTGGGTTCTGCGAAGGTTGAGCTGAGTAATGAGCTCCTCCTTGATGAAGGTGAGCTCGGAGCCTGAGTCGATGAGTAAGCGAACAGGTACTGAGGAGACAGGCGAGATGAGCTGTGCGTTGGCTGTAGCTAGCAGAGTGACCATTGCTGATGAGGAGTGAAAACCGGCGGCTTGATGTGAGAAGAATGAACTTCGGCCTGTTGAGCGTTGATGGAGTTGAGGTTCTGATGAGCATGGTGTTGTTGCGACGACTGCACCGACACTTCAGAAGTCTTGACCTTCTGATGGTATCGCTTCTGGTTGAGTGCGATGTTGAGCAGTGGGTGAAGGTGAGGTGGACGTTGTCCTTGGTTGCGGTGGCACAGTTGACGGCTTGGCTGTGGTGAAATGCAGCATGGTGTGGTGCTTAGCGCCACACGTCTTGCATCGATGATTGGATTTGCATTCCTCCGTCTTGTGCCGTCCACAACAATTGCGACACAAAGCGTATGTCGTGATGAATCGACGCCTTGCTTCCACCGATTTCTCCCTAAACAGGGGACACATCACTACGAAGTGAGCCTCAGAGCAACAATCACACGGGTAAGTGGTTGATGATGTCCGAGCTTGAGTGTTAGAGGTGGATTGTGTCTTGGTGGCTGCGTGAGACGTTGACTTGCGTTGAGCTGAGTGGTTGAGGGGAGCAGCTGTGCTGGAGGCCTTCTTGTTGCCCGTGGCCTTGTTGGATGCTTCCAGCCGTTCCAACGCACCAGCCTTGGCGGATACGAAGGCGACCAGCTGCTCGAACCGAGGGTACTCTGTTGAGGTTCCCACAGAGATCTCCCACGCTTCTCGGGTGTTTTTGTCAAGACACGACGTGGCTTGATGCACTAGTATGCAGTTGTGCATATCGGAAGCGGCTCCCAATGAGGTGAGCGACTTGCTCACCTTGGTGATTGATGACATCTAGTCGTTGAGAGCAGTTGAGGATCTTGTTGAGACAGCGGGCTGATTGAGCAACTTATCAAGCTGCTCTTGGATGAGCACTCTTTTATTGGAGAACCTCTTGGAGAGATACTCCCAGCAGGCCTGGAATGATGATCCAGTGACGGGATACGCGTTGACATGGTTGGCAGGCTCACCACTTAGGCTGGATCGTAGGTAGTGTAGCCTGTCGATCTCCATCAGCTGAGTATCATTAATGATGAGCGACGTGAATAACTCGCTGTATTCCGGCCACTGAACATAGCTGCCTGAGAAGGTAGGCAACGCTATCTCAGGCAATTTGGAGGCTCTTGAGGCTGATGCGGTTGGTGCCCCGCTGGACAGATGAGTAGATGCCCCGAGGTCATTACTCAGACGGCGGAGTGAGCGTTTGAGAGTCGCTACCAGCTGTGCCTCTTGGCTCATCATCTTTGAGGCGAAGTACGGGTGGTCGAGACATTTAACCGGCCACTCCATCTCAAAGTGTGAGTGTTCACTTAGGAAGGCTTGATGAATTTCCTCAACGCTGTCGAGGAGCGACTGGACCTCACTGTGAGAAGTAGATTGAGCGTCCTCAGGAAATGTAGCCTGGAGGGCTTGTAATGTCTCATATCGGCACACCTGAGATTGAGCCTTGATGGCGAGTGCTGGCGGTAGCTGCGATGGAGAAGATGCCCTCGTCTCTCTCTTATTTCCCGACGTCGTTGGGGGCACCGATGGTACTTGGAGAGTCGCCGCTGCCGGGCTTGGCGATCTTGACCTCGTCGAAGCTGTTGATTTATCCGCGGTTGAGCAGGTATTTCCTTGTTCAAGCATCGTTGACGTTGTTCAAGGTTGAGCTGAGCTTGAGCACTGCACCGCAGTGCACTATGCGCTCCGACTCGAAGGACCAGAAATGTTTGAAATTAGAGTTATTGAACACGCCGGTGAAAAGTGAGGTTAGGAACCGCAGTAATGAAGTGCACGCAACACGTTTGTTTAAAGGAGTGTGGTCTTTATTTATAAAATCACTCGATGAATGAGGGTGAGAGTTTGAGGTTTAACGTGAGCTTTGAGAAGTTTTTATAATGATTTCACTGAGCACGGCACGCGGTGATAACACGCGAGCACGCGGTCGAACACACGCGACAATCCACACTGAAAGCCAAGCGTTTGATGAGCAGAGAGCTTGATATTGAGCCCTGAGAGCTGAGAATTCACAATGTTAAAGATCGATATAGCAAATCGTACGCGACGCGTCCGTCTCTTTACTCAACGTGAACCAGAATGGTTTTCAATATGGTTGATCATTTCCGTTGCGCGTCTTCTCCAACATGCTCGAGAGAGGATCGACGTGGGGAATTGCAATTGGTTGATAGATTGTCGCTGACATCTCATTGGCTGATCGATTGTAGATCAGCCATGAGTTCCGCAGTCCAGGAGGTGCTGCGGTGCGCACGTGAGCGGTGATGAGGTGAACTAATTGATTCTCAAACACTATTACTGCCAGTTTATTTATTTTGCTTAATAATAATGTAACGTATAAAGAATAGTGTACAACAATAATATTATTATTAAATTGTGACTGTTCTTATTATTATTAATATTATTGTTGTACACTATTCTTTATAGGGTAACCCAACCAGTAATTGACCGCATACCAGTGAATGACCATTAGGCAAAGAAATGTCAGTTATAAAGCTAAAAATTATTATATGTTTATACATGGAGTTACACGTATTAAAAATTATTATATGTTTATACATGGAGTTACACATTCTTAGTTACACGTATTAAACAAACATTAATAAGTACAATTCTTATTAAAAGTATGCGGTCATTTACTGGGCTTCTCATTTAACAATTCGGTCATCCACTGGTTAATTTACCCTATGTTACATTTTTATAAAGCAAAATAAATAAAGTGGCAGTAATAGGGACGTCTACCCTATGAGCCGTTGTTTTTGAAAGTGGTATAAGTCCATTTTTTGGAAAAAATACTTCACTATGCTAAGTGGGGACATAAAATTTAAATATTAATAAGTTTGTTATTATTAGTTACCTTAGCGAAGTAATTTACTTTTCATACTAGTTAATTTATAAATTCATTATAGGGTGAAGCCACCAGTAGTCGACCACTTTCAGAAAAACATGAAAAATAAGGCTTTTAGAAGTGACAATCTTTTGAACAGAGTATAGATAGAGTGCAGTTAGAGTGTAGTTAGAGAACTGCACTTTGTTCAAAAAATCGTTACTTCTAAAAACCTTATTTTTCATGTTTTTCTGAAAGCGGTCGACTACTGGTGGCTTCACCCTAATATAACTGAAATTATCCAAAATAACGGCATATATGTACGAGTAGAAGTAGAAAAAGTAATTTATGGTACTGTTTCAGATGAAGAAAGACGTGATGCGGCTAAAATATGCCAAATGGCGCCGTGGAGGGCGCCGTGGAGGAGGCCGTGGATGGCGCCATGGAGGAGGCCGTGGAGGCCGCGGCGGCAATCCCATTATTATCAATAATTTTTAATTTTTAAATTATAAACTTGTATAAATATAACATTATAATTGCTAAATGTTTGTTCATTTTCTTTGTTTTAATGGAATGTAAAACTTTCACATTTTTTATTGTATCGGCATGAACGTTTCAGTAACATACTGCTGAGATTTTAAAGATGAAAATGAATTTAAACACGATATAAATTGGGTTATTTTTAGCATTATTAGATTAGAAATGTTACGCATTTATCTAGTACAGTTCTAGAAATAATCCGATTTATACCGTATTTGAATTCATTTTATTGTGGAAAATCTCAGCAGTATGTTACTGAATACTGAAAACGTGACGTTTTACATTTTATCAACACTGTATGCCTCTCCAACCGAGATTGCAAACCGCCGCGCCGTCGAACAGCCCAAATCCTCGCTGGTCGGGACCGGCGTGGCGTTGAGCCCGTATCGCGAACAGAGCCCTAATTCCCAGTGTTCGTTTCTCGCTTCTTTCTGGGCGAAAGGGAAAGCGAGATGGAACGCTTTGCCTGCGCGACGGCCGCGAACGCAAAGAACGGAGTGTCAGGCGTCCAAAAGACGGAGCGAGACAAAACATCATCCCGTCGTTTATCTCGTATCGCCCTCGCTCGCTCTCGTTCCATTTCGCTCTCGCCATCGCTGGACAAGAGTGAGGCAGAAGTGGTGGGAATAGCGAAAAGTCCACATCGTGTACACCAAATCGAGCCCGTAATGAGACAATACTGTAATATCTCTTATTTGAGTTTATCCAGATATTATCTTTGCCCATCCCTGTTCTCCAACCGTTTCGCTGTGATTCATTCAAGCCTCCTTGATGGCAAAATAGTGACAGGGGAAATGCGGCAACAGCACGATTCGACTCTCGATACGTCTCGGCAACTATGTTTTTCCAACATTTATCGGCTAGATTGGACTTCCACCGGTTTTGATGGTACAATGCACAAACATATCATCAACGCCGGTGGCGGAGAATCCTTGAAGCTTTATTCTTTCATTTTTCGAGTTTGTCTCAGTACACGATTCATAAATTCATTATTATTTCGACGTACGGTGATTATTAGCGCTCATACGCACCAGACCACCCTGCACGGATGTCTGCTGAAGGCAACTATACCCGCAAAACCTTCCTTATGGCTGATTCCAGGACGAAAGTTGTAATTTACGGTTTGTTTACTATACGCCTATACGTACACGCTCAACTTAGCTTGTGTGAGCGTACGCACACATTCAAGGCCCGGTGAGACGGCAGCCTTAATGACTATCTTATATGCTAATTTAGTTCTAAACTTAATCTAATCTGCGATCGGTCGAATCTTCGACGTTACGTACCTGAACAGTATTCGAACTTATAGTCCCACCATGCAAAACTTTAAACCCAAATTATTCAAAAACGAAGGCTCATTTTGACAAACTTCATTAGGGTTTTGTAACACTACACTAGCGTACAGTGGTTCGAAGAAGTGGTAACGTTTTGGTTCGCTATTGCAGCTATGTACTAGAACTTCCACCTTGTGTCATTCTACACATTAAAATATACAGGGTGAGCTACCTAACATTTAAGCTTAAAATATCTCCGTTGTTTTTAATGATATGAGAAAATGTCTCAAGAAAAAAATAATTGCTAGACAAAAAAGACAACATATTATACGTGGTTGAATTTGTATTTTTATTGGCTATAACGTTACAGTAATGATAATAATACGTCATTCTTAAAAAAACTGTATATATAAATCGCGCGCGCCATCAGCAGTCAACAGCCGCGTGTAATGCGCTATTTAGCAGTTTTAGCACTCGCGTTGATAGTTGGCGCCGTGCAATAATTATATATATCGTCATATCTTCTACAATTATTTATTATTCAGTGTGAAAATAGGTGAAAATCTTCCTTGTATATTGAGGAAAATTTTTGTCGCTGCAAGTTATATGTACCTCCAAATTGCCTCGATACTTTATAACGACGAACGTTGAAAAACATGGGTTATGCCCAGTATTTCTTTTTAATGAAATATTATTACATTTTTTAATATAAGGGTTTTGTGCAAACATTTTACGGCTTCGCTTGTCTTCTGAAGTTATATTTGAAGTCTCATAACGATCCCTTGATATTTACTCAAGTTATCGCAATTTATGCTTAAAGAAATAATGATTTTGGACGATGAAAAATTTGTTGTTTATAATTTTTAGCTCGAATAGAAATGATTCGATAAAAAAAATTGTAAATTAAAAAGTGTGTGTCGTGACGAGCTTTACAACACTATATTTTTTAAAATACAGTTTAACAACATTTAATTTTCCAATATTTCTTAGCATTTGGACAATAATTTTTCCCATTTTCGAACGCGAGTCCCCTTATTGCATCCGAGCCCCCATTAATTATGGATTGTTAATAAAGTTGCGAGATTCATTCGATTGAAATGAGTTCAAACACGGTATAAATTGTATTATTTCCAGAACTATAGATAATTAAATATGAATGTAACATTTATAATGTAATAATGCTAAAAATAATCCGATTTATATCGTGTTTAAATTAGTTTTCATCTAAAAAATCTCAAGAGTATGTAACTGAAACGTTCATGCCGATACGATAGAAAATATGGAAGTTTTACATACATCCTATTAATATAATCCACCGCAAGCAACAATTTATGGCTCTCCAGCCGAAGCTCGAACCAAGATCACAAGCCGCCGCCGAACAACCCAAGTCCTCAGCTAGAGGCGAGATCGCGCGTCGAAAGTTATTCGAAGCCGTCGACTAAGAGTCGAATAAACTACGGATAAAGATAAAAACCTTATTCGACGATTCGAATAAAAGTTCCTCGAATCAAGAAATTATCTTTCGACTAAATTCACTTCGAATAAAAAATTACCTTCCGCTGTCGAATAAATTCCCTTCGAATAAATTTATTTATCCGTGATGTTTCGAATAAAGATAAACTGTGTTATTCGAAGCTCCGAATAACGAATAAACGTAATGTATCTGGTATTCGATTTTATCTAGATATTATCTTTGCCCATCTCTGCTACAGAAGCATATTTACGTACATATATTTAACTTTAATAAATTAGCGAAATTAATTAGCATAGATAAAAAACCATAAAAACATAAAACCTATATATAATCGTAGTCGCAAGCAATATTATTATACTCATTATTAGGAATAAGTGTGGTTTGAATAAAGTCATTGTTACGTTTTAAGGTTGATTCTACTCCTTTACTCTATCAACGAACCCCCAGCTATCTTATTCTCGAGGGACGCCGCTCTCCTCCCGAGAACCGGCTAACGTTTAATCGTCCCCGGGCAACCGGACGTTACACAAGCATAGAACACACCCCCCCCCCCCCCCCGCCCCACACACACACTCACACCTAACCCAGACCTAACCCGTGCCTCCTATTATTATTACAAGGTTTATTGATATCACGTTCCGCGACGTGGAGTCTATTATTAACTAATTCTTTGAATCAATTATATTTACTATTTCGTACTTTAGAGGTGTTATAACCACCTTACATAAGTTATCAAAACAATACATTGCCGATAAGGTACTATAACCAAAAATCGCGATAAGAAGAGCTCGAGCCGTGAATCCACAGACGGCAACAACGAGCAGGAGAGCAGTTATCACAGGAGGTGGTGGCCCGCCGGCTAAACAAATACCAGCAAGGCCCGACCAACATCAGCTGACGATCAGCGTGGGACGGAGGCCCCTATCAACCAATGCAACCGACACCTTCACGGATCTACGCTCCTGATCATCACCAGTAGTTTGCTCTCCCTTTATTTCCCATAAATCGAGCTCCAATACGGAACCGATGTATATTAACTTCAATCCCTACTGTGTGGGCTGTACGAAACCAATCGTACAGAACACATCGAAAACCCAATAGCGTAAACATCTATAAAATGAATTAGAATAAGAATTTAACTATCGACGCTGCTGAGGGTTTCGTATAACGGCAGAAATACGTCTTAAGCCATGGAGAAGACACCGAAATAGGTGCGCAATAGCTCAAATTCTGAAGTAAACAAAACTCTCAGATAGCCCGCTGAAAAGAATTCTTCAGCTGGATCCCACGGAAGATGTTTGAGAGATTTCATCTCCCACCGTCCTAATTGTCATGTGACAAACCTGGAGATGGAGTCACCAACAGCCCTATAAAAAAGGACTGATCACCCGCAGAGTTCATTATTAAATTAATATTCATTAATGTTAATTAATATTCATGTTTTCAATAATTAATTTCTGAATCTACAACAAGTTACTACTCTAGTTTTAAGAACACATAAGTATGGAAATGTAAGACACCACACAAAGTGACAATAAAAGTTTTGTTAACAAAGTGAGTGAAGTTCTAACCAGTGATCCGTATTCCTACTTTGGGCATTGGCAATTTTCTATAAATGATCTTTACAATCGAGCAAGGATGATTAAGCCAATCGCGATTTGCATCCGTCGATGATGACACTTATAAGCAGGACAGTCGCCCACGGTGTTATTGGGTATTGGGTGTGAAGCACGATTTCTGTGATTAATGTTATTATCGCTAAAATAATTCTGAAACGTTCGCAATTTGTTCCCACCAATGGTGGCACCTACAAGTAGGTCATCAAACAGTGGTTGCAAAAAGTGATTTGCGCGTTTAATTAAACCCTAAAAACGGTGAGAAGCTGATCGAAATTGGTTTATAAGTGATAATGTTTTGCATCGGTTGAAGGTGATATTTATAAGCAGGACAGCCGTCCACGGTGTCACCAGGCAATCGATACAAACTCTGATTCCAGGGAATAAAATAACTCGTACTCAATTCAACCCCTTTTTAGAAAGTGATAATGCCCAAAGTTCATCGCGCCGGGAGAAAGAATCAATTACGACGTTTAGCGTTGAAGTATAGGCTGGAGGCGGTTGAGATTTCAATTCTGTTGGGGGCGACCAGTACTCCCTCGGTCTGTGAGGTTCGACCCATTAATCCAAAAGAGCAAGGGTACGTGGTGGCACCCGACGATTGGCCCTGCCAAAAACAAACCCAGTGAAAGAAATTAACGCGGCACTTAAAGAGCTAGTGGTTTGAAAATTGACACCCATCGACTAATATATATATATATATATTATTCGATGGGTGTCAATTTTCATATATATATATATATCTAGAGACGCGGTAGCGTCTCGACGCCAAGTACAGGAAAGACACCCTATATATGTCGACTGTCGCTACCGCTATCATTTACTCGTCGCCCGGCAAATCCAACCTAACCTGAAACTTATTTCATTAATATCTTATGACGCTTGCAATATTTTCTAAATTTAAAGGCATTTTTCTTATGTAAACCGCATATAAGCTTTGGAATGAGACCAATTTCAATAAAATCGGTCCACGCATAACAGAGATATCATAATATCGTCTCATGGATCAGTCGGAAATGTTAAGATTCTTCTTCTTCTTCTGATTCTTCTAGAAATTTTTCGTCAAACATAATACGTATACGCGTTACACGCACACCTTCAGTCAAAACAAAACTAACACATGTTTCGTTCTTCTACGTATATACGCGTTACACGCACACCTTCAGCCAAAACGAAACTAACACATGTTTCGTTCTTCGTTCGTCGACTCTCGGGATTATTCGGCAGGGATCGTCGTCCGTCATTGTACAAACTATTTTTTAAATACATTGAACTTTATAACCTACCAATCTTAACCTCCAAGTGTCAAATAATGTAAGTTGTCCAAATTTGAGATGTCAGGAGTTTTTACACTAAATAGGAGACGGAATTATTGTCACAATTAACAAGGTAAGTCGCCAAATTTATTTAATAGATTTTTTATGTAGAGTCGCAGACTTGGAAGTTGTCCGGAGAAGGTTCGACAGAGAAGCACCTTCTTTCGCATAAGTTTCTAGAAATTTGTACCATGCTTGTACAAAATAATATATTGTAGTAAAAAATTGCATTGAATTTAAATTGCCAGATATTTGTATTTGTATACCAGCAATTTAGAGTTTTTATTTTATGTAAAGGTTATTATATTATAGAAATGAAGGGGACGTACAGGACTTCGATAAAAATGAAGGAGACGCACAGGCTTGGATAGTACAATTGAAGGGGACGCACAGGCTTGGATGGATAGAAATGAAGGGAATGCACAGGCGTGGAGGTTGTCCGGAGAAGATTAAATAGATAGACAGAGCATCTTGTTTCGCACAAGTTTCTGGAACTTTGTCAAATAAGGTAAATCGACAAAATTTGTTTAAAGACATAGCATTAAGAATTATTAAGAAAATAGATTATGGTGGACTGCTTGCAATGTAAAGCAAGTCACATTAGTGAAGAAAGTACACTGAAAACACATCTCCGTTAATGCTTTTCAATCTTTTGTGAAAGACATTCGTAATACTTTAATTAATAAAATCCAAAGTAGTTGTCACGCTATTCATTAATTCATTAATTTTTTAGATTCCCATTATTTAAAATCACCAATAAACATACTAAATAAATTAGTTTCATTCCAACACCAATACATTGAGCGTTAAAAATATTGGATCTCCGCGTTCATTTCGCTGAATTATTACCATTAGCATTTAAATTTCCTGCAACAAGACTTTCTGCCATACGCTCGCACCTCCTTCGGACACATTATTTAGTCTCTACACTCACTAAAGCAAAAGGCCACTCTATTTCTATATATAATAAGTTCTACGTTAAGTTGTAACTAAAATAACTAAAATGTGGATTTTATATATATTTACAGATAATCAAAGCAGAAGATGATGCAGTGTGATCTACGTCAGAGAAAAAAATTTATTGTGACATAGTATTATATTAATTATATTAATTAAACGATTTTATTAAACGATTTTATTCAGCTGCAATCCTCTATTTGCTTCTTGTAAGTTTGGTTCATATCAGAAAACTCAAATTTAAACCAATTCCACCAATTCAATCATCATCTTGAAGCATTGCAGGTGTGCATAGTTTCTATTATGTAGAATTTATCTTTAATTCTATCCCGTCATAAGACTGTTTATTAGGGTGGACCTTAGTTACTCTTGTCGAAATATAATTTTGAGATTTTTGACGGGGTCACCCCCCAAGGATTATGCCACTGGGAGAAAAAATAATGTGTGCAAAATTTGAAATTGATCGGGGAACGAGAAACTGTGCCTCATCGCATTTGAAATTTTTTATTTTCGTAACTCGTTTTTCTTCGTTGTAGTATATCGTTAATATACATTTTTATATATTGTTATCTTTTTACGCTCTGTAATAATATAGAATCAAAGTATAAGATTACACAAAAAAAATCATGACCTTGAAATCTCAAAAAATAAACCATCAGAAAATACTTTTTTCGTTGGCATTATATTTATGTTGTCAAACAGTATAATTTTCGTCTAAAATTTTTTTTGGATAATTATAAATAACTGATTAAAGGGAAAACTACATCCGAAATGCACCAATTTTTGCAGATATTTTTCAATTTATTTTAAAAACTAGGGCTCTAGAAGAAAATTCACCATTGCACGTGATGCAACAGACATTTTCCCCCCGGAAAACACCAACAAAAGTGGTAAGTCACGGTTTGTTTTCAATACAGAAGGCAACAGCGGCGGGCGTATCCATTGCCGCTCATCGACAGAATCGCTTACACGCGCGCGACTACCACTGTCGGCGCCATACGTTTTGCCAAACTATTTCGCTCAGTTATTGAAAACGAAATGTGACCTACCACTTTTGTTAATGTTTTCCGAAGTAAAATGTCTGCTGCATCGCGTGGAGTAGTCAGATTTTCTTCTAGACTCTTAGTTTTTAAAATAAATTGACAGATATCTGCAAAAATTGTTGCGTTTCGGGTGCATTTTTTCTTTGATCGTGGTTTAAATATATTTAAATAGTAATAATGCAATAATAACTTATATCGTTGTGTTCCCGAAGGTTTATAAAATAATTTTGACGGAACAAGCAACCGAATAACTATTACTATTTCGATACGCAAGACGTTCAAGTTGAAAATTTTCATTTTTTTTTAAATAAACTAATTTTTCGAAAACGGAGGATGTTGGCGAAAAACGGTTTGCGAATTCGCATTCAGCGTACGAAAATTTATAAGAAACGTGTATTGAATGTTACAAGTCCAGATGGCTGTTGAATAGTTACAATTGAACTTTTGCATGAGTTTGACTGCTCGTTCGGCCGAATCGTTTACTGCTAAATTATTTACTATATTTAATCCAATATTATAATTGGGATCACTTTTCCATTCTAGAGAATCCATATTTATAAAATCTGTTGGAACAGTGTATTCTTAAAGAAAGTATCGGTTATTTCATTAAAATTTTGAAATCTATTATTTATATATATATATATGAAAAAAATTCCTTAGACAAAAGTTGTACTGTTTGACATGGTAAAAATAATTACAACGAAATATGTTTTTTTACGGTAAATTTACGAGATTTCAAGGTCATAATTTTTCAAGTAATCTTATACTTTGATTCTATATTATTACAGAGTGTAAAAAGACAAATTCAACCATATATAAACATGTATATTAACGATATACTACAATGGAGAAAAACGATTACAAAAAAAAATTCAAATGCGATGAGACCCGGTTTCCCGTCTTCCGGTCGATTTCAAATTTTCCACTTTTTTTTCCCCCAATAAAAATTATCTAAAGTCTGTCCCTACTATGCCAATTATCTTTGTAAAAAGAAGTGAGATCCCCATAAAAAAACTTCAAAAAGTAAAAAAATTACGCCAAGTACATGAAAAATCAAATATATCACAAAAAATAGAAGGTAATAATAAAATCACACAAAAATAGAAGACAATATACAATCCCCCCAAAAATCGATCACTATATATAATCACAAAAATAGAAGATAATACACAAAAAAATAGAACAAAATATACAATCACAAAAAAATAGAAGATTATAATAATTAGAAAATTAAAAAAAGGTGTGAAATCAAAATGACCTGCAAGTACATAAAGGTACTTTCCAACTGCGCTTAAGATGACACAACTACATATACACAGCTAAAATGCTGTGATCATACATTCCATTACTCATATCGCGGACATTTTTTAATTAATCCGTCAAAAAGAATCCCATTTAAAAAAAATTGTCGTAAATTAATAACTTTACAAAATTAATAATATACCAAAATTACGCCAATTATAAGAATGGCTATTATACAAAGACAAAATTGTATTAAATAATATTAAGCAGACATATTTTTATACAAGTAAATATTTTAATACGAATAAATATTTTATTCAAAATACTTGGCGCTGCGGAACCGAAAAAATGTTAATTGTTTTAGTAGTAATAATAATTTATAATAACTCCCTTACAATCTAAAATACATAAACATATATATACATATACATATTAGAAACGCAGTCAGATCTATTCTACATATATTTAACTCTAATATCATACGTAGCATATGCACCCGCGCACATACACACATTCACGAAAGCACGCACAAGAAAGAAAGAAAAAGATTAATGCAATTTATATATATTTATTTCAGTTTAGCAACTCCAATTCGGGGTGCAGCGCCAAGTATTTTGAATAAAATATTTATTCGTATTAAAATATTTACTTGTATAAAAATATGTCTGCTTAATATTATTTAATACAATTTTGTCTTTGTATAATAGCCATTCTTATAATTGGCGTAATTTTGGTATATTATTAATTTTGTAAAGTTATTAATTTACGACAATTTTTTTTAAATGGGATTCTTTTTGACGGATTAATTAAAAAATGTCCGCGATATGAGTAATGGAATGTATGATCACAGCATTTTAGCTGTGTATATGTAGTTGTGTCATCTTAAGCGCAGTTGGAAAGTACCTTTATGTACTTGCAGCTCATTTTGATTTCACACCTTTTTTTTATTTTGTAATTATTATAATCTTCTATTTTTTTGTGATTGTATATTTTGTTCTATTTTTTTGTGTATTATCTTCTATTTTTGTGATTATATATTTTGTTCTATTTTTGGGGGGATTGTATATTGTCTTCTATTTTTGTGTGATTTTATTATTACCTTCTATTTTTTGTGATATTGGTCTTTATTGATTCCCCTAGGGGTTACAATCACTTTTTTCTCCTACGCCTCTCACATCCTCTTCTTCCCTTATATCTACCTTAACCTATCTTAATCTATGTTAACCTATCTTAGCCTATCTTAACCTATCTGAACCTATCTTAACCTATTTGCTTCTTGCGCCTCTTCCCCTCACCGCTCGCTTGCCCTCTACCTCCAACAAATCAGGAAATTAATAATTATCTCACAACTATGAACGAGAACATAGTACACTCGATTAAGAGACTAGTGCCTACGCACACAAAATATAATTCAACATAATTATATTTAAATAGTAAATCAAAAAACTTCTTAAAATTAAGAAAAATCTGTTATCAATTTTATTCAACGAATTGAGACACCCATCTCCTCAGGCTCATAATATTATAAAAAAAAACAAAGGATTTAATTAAAAACTGCAAAGCCTCACTTAGGCGTGAATTTTAAAAACTAAACAATACGTTTTGGAAAAATAAAATCAGGAAAATCCCACTCAATTCGCCGAAAATTTTTCCTCAATTGAATATTGTTTTTAGAAAAACAAGCATAATATCGATTCCAAATCTAGAAATCGAAGCCGGCAAAACAGACATGCTTTCTGAAGCAAAAATTTCACCAAGGTCACTACAAAAAAATGAAAAAGGCAACTTTATCATATCAAATAAAACAGATAAATTAAACATCATAAGTGTTAATTTCGCATCTGACTATACACAAGACACAAACCTGGGTAAAGACCAACTTATAGAAATAATCGAGAAATACTATGAAAATTTCATTGGAAATACCGAAACGTATCACCCAATAGTAATTTAGTCCAGTTCATAGAAAACAATACTTCATTCCGTCCAGTCTGGAATGACGACCAAGATTACTTCTCTAATCCCATTAAAACTTGCAATTTATTTAAGACACTCAATAACAAGAAATCTTCAGGTCCCGATCAAATATCCAACATTGTTCTTATAAATTTACCTTTCTGCCTCTTTTACGACTACAACATCATTTTTAACAACTGTTTAAATAACTACTACTTTCCAAACGCCTGGAAAATCGCTAAATTCATTTCTATTTCCAACAAAAGGAAAAATCCTGCATTCCCATTCAGCTATCGACCTATCAGCCTGTTACCAAACATCTCGAAAGTCTTCGAAATTCACAATTCGGATTCAGACATAAACTAAGCACAGTCCATGCCCTACAAAAACTAACTTCCGATGTACACGCCTCCCGTATTTAAGGGGGCAGACCAGTGTAAAAAATCGGAAAAATCGATTTTTTCTTTTTTACACTTTCTGCAAGGCGTACATTTTAAGAATGTTCTCTCCAAATTTTATGAAGAAATTCGCCAAATTGACGGAGATATAGTATTTTCCGTGAAGCGGTGTCAAGCGCGCGACTGACAACGAGCCGAGCGGAACTTTGAACGCGTTTTCCTCAGAATGACTTTTTTCAACCGCGTTGACAATCTACAGAGAAAACTATACGACAAATTGACATAAGCAAGGGCATTTCTTGTACGGAAAACCCGTCGCTATTACGTGACGATCAGTTTTTTTCAATTTATTAACAACCTGCTTCTATTTTTTTCATCAACATTTCCCCAATTTTGTACCCCGAAAACATGATTTTTTCAGTAGTCCGCCATTTTGTAATTTTTAATAATAGAGGAAGGCTTCTAGTTTCTAAATATGTTTGCCTTTTTAAATTCAGATTAACCATATGGCCTGGACACTGCCAACGCGACAAGCACGATTTTGCCGCAGCGCACATTTTGACGAAGCGTATACAGGAAACAGATTTATGAATTTGATTGAAAACAAATTTCTTACCCATCGATATGTACACTATTAAACTATACTTAGCAATACATTGATTTACTTGCGTTGTTTGGTTGAAATAAATTCCCGAAAACACCCTTACATTTCGGACCGTTACAGTGGTCTGCCTCCTTAAGGGGTTAGCTCGCATCAGTAAGGTCAGAAAAATCGATTTTTGGATTTTATCATTTTCTCAAAGTATATCATCCTGAAAATGTTTTCTGTAAGTTTCAAGTCGATCCGATTAAAATTGTGGGAGATATACGACTTAGAGTGTACGCGCCACGAAGCGTACCGCCGACCCCAGGTAGGTCCGCGCCGCGGCACTGACACTGGTCGTCACAGAGGGTGTTATAAACTTTATAGTGGAAATTTCCAGAAATTTTATGATTGAAATTTCCAGAAACCTTTAGGCTAACGTTGACGAAATTTGGGAAGGCTGCTATCAGTATAACAGTCAACCTCGAGCTGTGTAGTTAAACGTTAGCTTCGGTAATTTTTCTGTAGTTTTCTTTATAATTATGGAACGTCAAAAGGGTTCCAGAACTTCAAGAAAATCTGATCAAGTTCGAAGTGCGAAGAAAGTGCGCTTAGTACATCTGCAAAAAAATTAAAGTTGCAAAAACAGATTGTGTCATCAGACACTAATATTAGGCCCCTTTACACGGTCGGTCTTGCGCGCGGTCCGGCCCGCGGGCCGGCGCGCCACACGCCGCGCGGCCCGCAAAAGTACGTGAAGCCGGATCGTGGCGCTCCTTCGCGCGGGCCAGAAGGTCGTACCCGTCACTACTCAGAGACAGCGAGTTCGGGCTCCCATTTCTACGTCGACTCCACATGCTTTTTACTGTAGGGTACACTGAAACATCTGTTTTTAGGAAGCTACATTTGGTTGACCTGAAGGTGCTATAAATTCTGGAAATGGTTTATGACTCAGTTATAACGACTGTAAAATTTTACAAGGGTACTTTCAAAAATGTCCAAATGTTTCCCCGGCAATGCGATGGCAAATGAAATTGCAGTTAACACATTCACTGTTGTGACGATCATAATTATTACTATCAACGGCAATAATTACCATGTCACTGCTTGTTTTAATATAAAAACTAATATTGATAGACAATAAATACATATAGGTATGCAAGTGATTTTATATCTAAGATAAATGATGAAGAGATGTAATATGCAAGATGTCTTGAAGAAGGGGGGTAGTCTTCTGATTGCTCGTGATGCAGGTCAAATTTTTCACCCACGCTCTTGCGTGGCACGCAGTAAGAAAGCATCACAGTCCTGCCCGCGCGCCAGAAACCGCCACGGTCCTGCCCGCGCGCCAGAAAGCGCCACGGTCCTGCCCGCGCGCCAGAAAGCGCCACGGTCCTGCCCGCGCGCAAACCTCGAATCCAGAAGAGTTTGCATAAGAGACAGAAAAGGTAGTTAGAAAAGGAGAAAACGATACTTGAAACCAGGCTCGTGGCGCGCCTCAGGATTTCCGACAGTGCGGACAAGTCTGAGGCGCGCGACGAGCCTGGCAGCCGTGCCTAGATGGGTTTCGAGGACTTCGACCCTCGAGACCAGGGGGGCCGTACCATGTTGCCCCTTAAGACGTGGCGAATGAAAAATTCTACATTTCGCACCGGATCTTGGCGAAAGTGACGTGGATCGTTTCCTTATGTTTTTCCGATGAAAATGGTCCAAAAACGACACAAATCGGATTGTAATTAAGGAATCTTCATAATAAATTGATTTCCATAACTTCGTTAAAAATAGTCCGATTTACATGAAATTTGGTATAATTTTCATTTGAAAAACGTAAAGAATCCATCGGTATCACTTCCATATCGATACGATAAAGAATAAAGTATACTACCCCCCTTCTTCAAGACATCTTGCATATTACATCTCTTCATCATTTATCTTAAATATAACATCACTTGCATACCTATATGTATTTATTGTCTATCAATATTAGTTTTTATATTAAAATAAGCAGTGACATGGTAATTATTGCCGTTGATAGTAATAATTATGACCGTCACAACAGTGAATGTGTTAACTGCAATTTCATTTGCCATCGCATTGCCGGGGAAACATTTGGACATTTTTTAAAGTACCCTTGTAAAATTTTACAGTCGTTATAACTGAGTCATAAACCATTTCCAGAATTTATAGCACCTTCAGGTCAACCAAATGTAGCTTCCTAAAAACAGATGTTTCAGTGTACCCTACAGTAAAAAGCATGTGGAGTCGACGTAGAAATGGGAGCCCGAACTCGCTGTCTCTAAGTAGTGACGGGTACGACCTTCTGGCCCGCGCGAAGGAGCGCCACGATCTGGCTTCACGTACTTTTGCGGGCCGCGCGGCGTGTGGCGCGCCGGCCCGCGGGCCGGACCGCGCGCAAGACCGACCGTGTAAAGGGGCCTATTTACTATAGAGTTTTAAACTTTGTTACCGTTTTTTCTACAATTTCCAATCTCGTGAAGTGCAAACAGTGTAGTGGAAATGTTGAATTCCAAACCGCAAATACATGCGGCCTCGGATTCAAAATGTTAGTTTTATGTGACAAGTGTGTGCCTCAGTACATTCCTTCTTGCTCCGTCATTGAACATTCGTACGAAATTAATCGACGTTTTATATTCGCCATGAGGGTACTGGGTATAGGTTTTAGACGTGCTAAAAAATTTTGTGGTTTGATGGACATTCCGGCTTTTTTTTTTGCACGACAGTGCCTACAGACGTATTGCAAAAAATATAAATGCTTGTAGTAAAATCGTTGCTGAAACTCTTTTTAAAAAAGCTGTGAAAGAAGAAATACAGCAGACTTCTGAAACCCTAAATGTTAAAGAAACGACAGGATTGACTGTATCTGGAGACGGAACTTGGCAGAAGCGCGGTTATACCTTGTTATATGGTGTGTCTTCCATCATTGGTCACTATGCTGGCAAAGTAATTAACATTTTCGCGAAGAGCGCATATTGTAAAACGTGTGAAACGTGGCAAAAGAAAACAGACACTGCGGAATATGAAGAGTGGTACAAAACGCACCAAAACGAATGTTCTGCAAATCACCAAGGATCATCCGGCAAAATGGAGGTAGACGCCATCACCGAAATGTTTTACCGTTCACAAAAAAATTACGGTTTAAAATATGTGAATTACATCGGTGATGGCGATTCCAAAACATATACGGGTATTACAAACTCTGCCCCGTATGGTGCTATTCCCATGAACAAAAAGGAATGCATCGGGCATGTTCAAAAGAGGATGGGAACCCGATTGCGCGAATGCAAAAAAACGCCAGGGCTAGGTGGTAAGGGAAAGCTAACGGGAAAGATGATAGACAAGTTATCTGTATATTATGGTTTAGCAATACGATGGCACTGCGACTCACTGCAAAATATGAAAACTGCGATATGGGCAACATATTTGCACTATAGTTCGACCGATGAGGAACCGCATCACTACAACTGCCCAACAGGCGCTGAGTCTTGGTGTAGTTGGCAGCGTGCGAAGGCAAACCAGCAGCTAGCCTCATATAAACAAGATTACAAACCATTGCCTCGGAAGGTTTTGATTGTCATAAAGCCGACATATGAACAACTCAGTAGCGATAATTTACTCGAAACATGTCTCGGTGGCTTTAGCCAAAACAATAACGAGAGCTATAATCAGCTGATTTGTAAAATCAGTCCCAAAGCAATACCAAACAGCGCAGTTACTGTCGAAATAGCTGCGAATATCGCTGCCTGTGTATTCAATGAAGGATCGCAGGCATTACTTCAAATACTGCAGTCAAACGGAGTAAGATGTAGTTGAAATGCCCACAATTATATAGAAATGGATGACGCAACACGCGCAAAATAATATTCGAGAAGAAAGAATGCGTCGGCAACAACAAATCGGCGTACTGGAGGCAGCAGAGGCAGCAGAAGGACTATTGTATGGGCCTGGAATAGATGATTCAATGTAAGTTAAGAAATAATCTTCCTATTCGCATGTAAACTGCACTTGAAACTTTAAACGCGTTTTTTTCGAAATGGGTATTTCGATTGCGGTGACCACGATTACTCCAAAACCGCTGCACCAATCTTTCTGCAACATTGTAGGTTTCTTCTAGACATTCAAATCTAGTCTTCAATCGAAGCATTTGTTTTTCCAATGTGTAGTTTTTATTTTATGGATGAAAAATGAGTGTCTTTTTCATCGAAAATCGATCATTTCACTTAAAACATCTGCCATTTTGTCCCAGATTAATATTTTATAAAATCGAAAGATTAAAGACTAGATAAACTATTGTACTAACTAAATCTTCTTCGTTTTTTGATTTCAGATAACCCAGTTCCGAATAATGTTGGTCACCGCAAAACGTGTTTCTAAAAACAGCTTCCGGGAAACCAGTTGTAATTGTGCAATAAATAAATATTTTTAGACCAAAATATTTTATAATAATCTGTTACTTAACAACAACATCCAGGAATGGGGTGTAACGTCCCACGGGGACTCAAACCCGACGTTACCGACCGTCGATAAAGTAGAACCGTACTACGTTACTGCGCAGACACAGTGTACATACTTTTATACATTAATATTAAACTAAACAGATATTAGAGGAACAATGGTATATTACGTAACAAGGGAGAGAAGAAAGCGATTCCGACGAGCGTGAAGTTTGCGGCCCGAGCGCAGCGAGGGCAGCAATTCACGCGAGGCGAAATCGCGTCTCTCCCGTGTCACGTACAATATTTTTTTCAACACCTGCATGAAAGGTGTGTTTTTGAAAGCCTGCTGAGCGATTCGCAAAAAAATATGCATGTTCGATTGCTCGTTTATTCTGTCGAAATTAATAAATACGTGTAATAACTGCTTCCGAAAATGTTTCCAATTTGTGGTTATCTCGCCACTCCATAAATTTTGGGTATATCATCTGGTATTTTACTTTCGATTTTGATGGCAGCAAATTTTCTTCGATAGCTTTTGCAGCTTCTGCTATATCGGGGGTCGTGTGGTATCCCGTGTTGCTATCACTTTACCTTTAATTGTATCTTTTAACCCTGATAACCAGATGTCTGCAATCATTATTATTTTTCACTTTATTATTATTCACTTTACCTTTTAATTGTATCTTTTAACCCTGATAACCAGATGTCTGCAATCTGACGTCAGATTGGCAGCAGGGTCTGCCGTGAGAGCGCAGAGCCTGACGTCAGATCCGTAGTCATCTGTGTCCGCATTAGGCTGCGGTCTGAGGTACAGAGCCTGACATCAGAGCCTGACGTCAGATGGGCAGCAGATTCACATCAGATCCTGCCGTTCGCCTGACACGTATAACAGCGCCATCTGAGGGTCAGAATTGGCAAACAATTCCCTACGCGTGACGTCACACGGCTGTCGCTACAGGTGTATCCCTACCCTTACATAACTATCAAGCAGATTCTGCAGTTTATTAAATAATTCATTCTATTTATTTTAAAAATTAATTATTCTTTGTTTATTAATACAGGATTGACAATTACAATTATTATAGAACATTATATAGAACATTCAATATTTACATTTATAAATCTATATACAATGCGTCCCGTAACCAGTGCTACCTATTAGGTGCGATATTAGAAAATTTCCTGTATTTTAGACTTCCTTTTTATGTGGAAGCATCATGTTTCCGTTGTGTTATCGCTGAAAACAAACACAATATTAGGAGAAAATTAAACGTAACGTATGAATAAACAGGATACATGGGATACTTACTTCAGCTACATCTCCACACAGTACACACCCTAGGCGATCATGCATGCTCCTGCGAACATTAACATTTAGAAGAAAACATGTGTTAAATTATTATCTACTAAACAAGACGCTAAACATTCGCACTTCCAGCATAACCATACTTTTCTGTCTTGCAGATAATGTAAATCTTGATTTCCACGACGTAGATAATTGGAAATTATTCAATTTCATAATTACCTTTGTCTTCTGGATACATCGAGATGATTCCGCATATTGATGTTTGAAATTACTTGGAATATTCTTCGAGCGTACGTCTCCAAGCAGAACGGATGGTTTAAACGAAGAGTATGTAGGTAGGTAGATGTACCACGGTAGAGGATAAATAAATGTGGTATAATGTGCTACGTCCGGATTGACTGCACCATAGTGCCGAAACTCGTAATTGGTCAAGGCTCTACGTCCAGTTTGCGTTCGTTTTCGAGGTATGAGATGGCAGTCACTGTCAGTGGCAGTCAGTGCCGACAAAATTGAAGAATATTCCAAGTAATTTCAAACATCAATATCCAGACAAATCATCTCGACGTATCCAGAAGGCAAAGGTAATTATGAAATTGAATAATTTCCAATTATCTACGTCACGAAAATCGAGATTTACATTATCTGCAAGACAGAAAAGTATGGTTATGCTGGAAGTGCGAATGTTTAGCATCTTGTTTAGTAGATAATAATTTAACACATGTTTTCTTATAAATGTTAATGTTCGCAGGAGCATGCATGATCGCCTAGGGTGTGTACTGTGTGGAGATGTAGCTGAAGGAAGTATTGCATGTATCCTGTTTATTCATACGTTACGTTTAATTTTATACCAATATTGTGTTTGTTTTCAGCGCTAACACAACAGGAAACATGATGCTTCCACAGAAAAAAGAAGTTGAAAATATTGAATGCAGAATTCAGATATCGGCCCTACAAGGCACCAGTGGTTGCAGGACGTGGATTTGTAATTGGAAATGTTGAAAGTCCCTCTTTGGATTTATATGCGCTACTTATATTATTTTCTCAAAATGGTAATCACTGATCTTGTACATTATTAAAGAATAAAATAAATGCTGTTTTAAATAAGTAGAATTAATTATTTAATAAACTGCAGAATCTGTCTGACAGTTATGTAAGCGTAGGGATACACCTGTAGGGACGGCCGTGTGACGTCACGCGTAGGGAATTGTTTGCCAATTCTGACCCTCAGATGGCGCTGTTATACGTGTCAGGCGAACGGCAGGATCTGTTGTGAATCTGCTGCCCATCTGACGTCAGGTCCTGATGTCAGGCTCTGTACCTCAGACCGCAGCCTAATGCGGACACAGATGACTACGGATCTGACGTCAGGCTCTGCGCTTCAGATCTGGTTATCAGGGTAATGAAAACTGGTGCTGTGACAGTTGTAATATCATTGTTACGTATGTGGAATTTTCCCATACACCGCTCTCAACCATTTTTCGAGCTCGCGTCTGCGAAGGGAAAACGCCCTAAAAGCCTTTTTTGTTTATCACATACCACTAAGGGGGTCATGATCTCGACCATCTGGATCACGACCATGGGAATGGGAGTGACACGACGACGACCCCGAAGGATTTCCTTATATGGAAATTCCTAACGCATCCCCACTCATTTTTGGGACTATATAAACCCTTTGGTTTCATCCCTCGTTGGTTAAAAGCTATAGAGTCACGTGTAGAGTCACGTCCTGTCACGCTCGTACAGAGTTGGTTATATTCAGTAGGATCGGGCTAAAGTCCCTGTCAGAATCATAGTTAACCTCATAGGATCCGCGAGTCCGGTTTATATTCTATTTGGCACTTTGAAATAGCCACTCGTACGCCCCGCATCGCCAGTGCGTCAACACCGTGCAACTAGTGGTAACTTACACACTTTATTTATTTAATTAATCGCGACACTTACATTTGTACAATAACTAATTATTGAATATACGAATGGTGTTCACGTGTAAATCGAGTAGATTCGTTAAACCCATCTCTTACCCAGCGATCCTTATAATATTAGTAGCACTCACCCACTGATACAACTTTACCGCTCGAGTTGTATAAAATATTAATTAAGAGTTACGAGGCATTACTAACATTTCCCGCGACTCCCTGATTTCGCATCAGGTTCGTTCGCAACCTTTCATCCACAACAAGGAATCTTCTCCAACCCAGTGGCTCCCCGATTTTGCATCGGGTTCGTCCACGAAACCTCACCCTCCTACGGCTCCCTGATGTCGCATCAGGTTCGTCCGTATCCTACAGCTCCCTGATTTCGCATCAGGTTCGTTTGTAAATCTACCAACTTCCGAACAGCTCCCTGGTTTCGCACCAGGTTCGTCTGTGAATAATCCAACCTCCTAACAGCTCCCTGGTTTCGCACCAGGTTCGTCTGTGAACTTCATCCTAGTGACTCCCCGATTTCGCATCGGGTTCGTTCACGACGTTTCACCTTCCTGCGGCTCCCTGATTTCGCATCAGGTTCGTCCGCGTGTGACTCCATTCCCAGAGGCTCCCTGATTTCGCATCAGGTTCGTCCTCGCCGTCAATAATCCTAGCGGCTCCCTGATTTCGCATCAGGTTCGTCCGCGCCCCTAACTAACAAACTCATAAACCGTATTCCTTGGGAAATACCCTCCTCGCCGGCCTCTCGCGTTGCCGCAGCCCCGGCTCGTAACATCATGATAAAACACGCATGATAGATAACGATTAGTCGAAGAACTGCATCTTCATACCATAGGGTAACGTCAAACTGCAGGGAGGAAAGTAAAAAACTATGCGAATACACATGCGCGTAAAGTCGTTTTCCCTTGGGAGAAAAGTAGAAAACGCGAATACGTCTGAAACTGGTCATTTTGCTCCCGCTCAGCAGGGTAAAAAAGCACACATTTTCATTGCAGGTGTTGAAAAAATATTATAGAACTGTTAAGAATAATTAAATATAAGTACTAACAAAAGCGCAAAACAAAATATCATATAATAAGCAAGAAAACTGCGAAATAAAGAATGTCGACTCACTGCGCATGCGCCAGCCCGCCAATTTTCTAGTATAAAAGGAGGGGCACGCAGCGGAGCGCTCAGTCAGGCTACATTCAAAAACACGCTCTTTAGTTGACGAATGTTTAGACCTAGAGGAAGCTTAAGTTTCAACCAGTGGGATTGAGATCGCTCCGGAAACGGTAGCGGCTGATCTCCAGCGTACAAAAGTTACTGATGCACCTCTTTGGACTATTTCATTTGAAAACTATAGTACCTTGCTCTTACAAAGGCATTGAGATCGCTCTGGAAACGGTAGCGGCTGATGCACTTGGTAAAAGCGAGGTCTGTTGGAGCATAGAACCGAAACTCTGTCAAAAGAACGAGATCGCTCCGGAAACGGTAGCGGCTGTTCTTACTACAGACATTGCCAAGAGTCTACCAGATCGCTCCGGAAACGGTAGCGGCTGTGCTCTGCAATAAATACTTAGCCACGTAGCATATAATATAAGATAAAAAACGTAAAAAACACAAAAACATAAAATATATAATCGTAGTCGTAAGCAATATTATACTCGTTATTAGAAACAAGTGTTGTTTTAATAAAGTCATTGTTAAGTTTAAGTTGGATTTTACTCCTTTACTCTACCAACGAACCCCCACCTATCCTATTCTCGAGGGACGCCGCTCTCTACTCGAAAACCTGCTAGCGTTTAGTCGTCCCCGGACAACCGAACGTTACAGGGGATTAAACATGCCAAAAATCAGAATATATTTCGTTACTGATAATGCAGCTAACATTGTACGAGCTGTGAAATTGGGCAGTGAGTGGCAATGGATACCCTGTTTCGCTCACACATTGCAGGTAAATGCACTAAAAATATTCAACAATAAAAGTGGTTTGAAAATTATTAGCAGTTGATCTTAAACCTAATGTTCTATTCAGCTCGTAGTAAAAGATGGGATTAAAAGTTGCAAAGACCTCAAAATTGTACTTAAAAAATGCCAAGGTACTGTCAAATTCTTCCATCGATCTGTGCCGGCGGAACAGCAATTACAAAGAGAGCAGGGAAGAGATTCGCCAGATTTGAAACCACTTCGCCTTATTGGCGATGTGGAAACGAGGTGGAATTCACAGTTTGACATGATGGACCGCCTACTTCAAGTGCAACGTGCTCTAAATGCAGTATTGGGTAAGCAACGAATGCCGACGCCTATATCTAGCCGCGAGTGGTGCATGATCCAAGAGTATTGCAATTCATTAAAAATGTTCAAAGAAGCAACGCAGGTCATCACAATTGAAAATAAACCGACATTATGTCGATATATACCGACTGTATACGGACTTAAAAAAATACTGGCAACATCGATAGAAAAAAAACGCGCTACTCCTGACAGAATACGGCTGTGTAATAATTTATTACTCAGCTTCAACACTAGATTTAAATTTATTGACGATAACAAAACTTTAGTGATCACAATGCTCTTGGATCCTCGCATAAAGGACAGAATACTAACGGAGAAAAAAAAAGAAACGGCGCACAAGTTGCTGCACTCTGCGCTTATGGAATACGGAGGTGCAAATGAAGTAGATGCGGCAGCGTCAACTGTTGATGTACCACCAAAAACCACTTCAGGTATTGTTGTGCTGAGGCGCCTGGGAGTCGAGATTCTGGGTACGAATCTCGGGGTGCTCCTGGGCGTCCTTCGCGATCGTCGTCCACGGGCTCCGAAGGTTCGGGTGGTTATGCCGGGACGGAAGGATCCGGTTTAGAACCCGGAGGTAGGAGATCGTTGCAGGTCGAAGAGTTGGAACTCACCGTAAGGTTTAACAAGTTTATTTGATCCCGATCTGGGTGACAATTACACTGTGCCTGGTTTGGCATGAGTCTTGAAAAGTCGGGTCTTGATCCCGTGACAATTTGGTATCAAGTCTGAGCTCGCATTGCTCGTACATTATTCTTATAAGGTGGTCGGGGCGAAGCGGGGACCATCGGGGTCTCTGCCTTTGGCCTGCTTTTGGGTGTTTCGCCATGTGCTGACGGGTTTCGGTGCGCTTCCGAGATCCCTTACGCGGTTGTGCCGAATTCCGGCCGCTCGATTGGGACAATCGGAATGTGGGTGGTGTCGACACGCTTAGGTGTCGGTCCGGGCACAACAGTATGTTTCTACAAATATTAATATTACTTCTGCCACTACTAATTAGAACAATAATAAATTAACTTATTTTCCTTATAGTATCCACATCGCCAACAAGCTTAGGTGAATTGTTTTCAAATATTGTGAAAGATGACAAACCCAGCATTAACGAAGAGGTTGGTACCATTGATAAGGAATTGATATGGTACTACGAGGAGAAACTTATTCCAACCACGTCGTACATCCTCAAATGGTGGAATGATAATTCCCGAAGATTCCCAAATTTGGTAAATTTGGCCCAGCAATTTTGTGGGAATTCCGGCAAAGGAAGCATACAGCGAGAGATTATTCTCAACAGCTGGGAACATAGTAACCGAAAAACATACCTCTCTGCTGTCAGAAAAAATTGAACAAATTCGCTTTCTCTCGGCTAACTTGAAAAAGAAAAACATCGAACAGATATAATTTTTAGCATATAAATGTTTATATCTATAATAATATTTATCAATAAACCTTACCCAAAAATACTAATCATAATTTGTATTCATTTCCTTCTACATAATTCCCGCAAAAACTTATATTTTTACCAAATTTGACTGCCTAGTCCCCATAATATAATACAGTTTAATATCACAAACAAATTGAATCAATTGCTGTTACAACTTATTTTGAGTCACAATAATCTTCAGTTTTTTTTAATAAATTTAAAATACAAATACATTTCTACAATACAATAAGCGTTACTGGTAAGAATATAAAGAACAATATTCATATTTCACGAAAGCTGGCTTGATATGTTATATTTTAAATTCCATACCCGAATAATGAGTAGATACTTGTTCAGCCATAGCAATTTTTCTAATGTTATTTCAAACCGAAATACAACAATTTTTGCTCCCGGTTAAGCCTAAGTTTCGTAGGTGAGAGATGTGACGCGAAATGTGATAACGAAGAACCTTTCAATTACTCCATACAGCATGGCGCATGAAAATGATCAATATACTAACTTTTAAAACGTCCTATCTATTCTAAGCAAGCAGACTGCCCGACATGATCGAGTTGCCCGGAATACGTTCGAACTGCTCGAAAGAATCGAGCTACCCGAAAAAATCGGGTTACCCGAAAAAATCGAACTACCCGAAAGAATCGAGCTACTCCAAACATTCGGGTTACTCGAAACATTCGAGTTACTCGAAAGAATCGAGCTACCCGAAACATTCGGGTTACTCGGATCCGTTCGGGTCCCGGCTCGGCTCGATTATTTCGAGTACTCGAACAGCTCTAGACTGACCACTGCTGCTCGAAAGTCGATCGTCTAAAATAAAAAATTCAAAAGAATTTACTTATTATATTATATTATCTAGTCTTTGAACGAAGGATTCTTTTATCCGATGCTTAGTTTTCTTTTAATTGACGAAAATCAGACACGATTTATAATAAAAATTGAAACTTTTACTTTAAACATCAGCCATTTTTTCCCAAATCAATATTTCGAAAAATCCTCGCTCACAGCGAAAAAGCAAAGCAGTGGGATGGGTAGGGTTTTCCCGACAATCCGAGTCCAAAGGCTTCTCAACAATCGAAAGACTGTACACTAAGGGACAGAATCGGCTTCCCTTCGGAAATTTGGCAACGTTGCATGTCGGGTCCCCCTGTGTCGAAGAACCACTGAGTTATGCCTAGTGACAATGGTGACAATTTTACAAGTTATTATTTAATTTGCTAAAATGAATTTTGCTTGATAAAACATTACACGTAAGATGATGATGGGCTCGATTCCTCATCTATTTGGCAAAGAAGTAGCATGTATCGAAGGTAGAAAGTTTTTAGTCTGCCAAGCCGAAGTCTAGGTAAACGCACGAAATCCCCATATCGGTGTTCCAGCCTGGAAAGGCAAGGAAAGGCGTTCTGTCCGCCGCCACACCAAGGTAGCCGCTGTCCGCATAAGACCCTCTCACTTGCACATAAAGCCCTGTCCTTGTTTAGCACCATCCCTGTCTACCGCATGCTTTCCGTCACTCCTGTGCAGCGAATTGGCGCTAAGAGGCTAGTTATTTCTTACGAAGGAGCAATATTGATGGTCCTCAATATCGATAGCTTATTTTCACTCTTGATAGTTATCGGTATTGAAAATCGCGGGTTGATGTCCGTGCAATTCTGATCGCATTCCTTAAGAACTGCTGTTAAAGCTGATAAAGCATTAAACTTAGCAAAATAATAATCAAAAACATCGAAATTCATTAGGAAATCATCAATGGTTTCGATATACATATCGATGTCCCAATATCGATTATAAAAACATCGATGTATCGTTAACATCTCTACTTCAAGTTCAAATTTTATTGTAAATTACTGAATCCCAAAGTTCGTAATACAGTTAGGGTAAACCGACCAGTAATTGACCGCATACCAGTGAATGACCATTAGGCAAAGAAATGTCAATTATAAATTTAAAAAAATATTATATGTTTATAAATGGAGTGTAGTTGCACTTATATAGTTTTATTATTGATCCCCTCAGGGTTACAATCTCCCTTATCCTCACCTCCATCCTTACATTTTCCTTAACCTATCTTAGCCTTACTTAACCTTAACTTATCCTACTTATCCTATTTTAAACCTACCTATCTATTTACATACTTATAATTATACTATTTACAAAATATTTATACTATTTAGACGATTCACCGCTCTTTACAGAGTATCTCTCCTCTCGCTCGCTCGCTCGCCCGCTCTCACGCTCCCTCCCCGGACCTCCGCTTCCGCTCGACTCTCCGTCCACTCCACTCCCCCATTCACTCCCCCGTTCCCCCACACACTCGTCTCCTCTCTTCCAACCTCCTCATCCACTTCTCTCCCTCTCCTTCATCTCCTAGAACTTCTCCTGCCATCTCCTGCCACCCCTTTTCTTCGCCCCCACCCCATGCACTCCTCCTACACATGCTCCCACGTCTCCTCCCCCCTCCCACAAACCCTACACCTCCTCTTCTCTCCCTCCTCCCAGTATCTGCCCCCCCTCATTTCACTACCCAGCCTGAACCTAGCCACTCTTTTCCATCTACTTTCCCCCCACCCCTTCTTTAAATACCCCGGCAGCCCTTCTCCCTTCACTCTTCCGTACCATATGTTATATCTGGCGCTCCCTATCCTATCCCACCTCTCCTCCTTCTGTACTTTCCATTCCCTGCTCACCAATTCCTCTCCTCTTAGTCCCCCATCCTCCCTCATCCTCTCTATCTCCTCCAGCGTCCATCCCCTCCCCTCAAAAAACTCCTTCCTTTCCGTTTCCCACCCCTCTAGCACCTTTCCCCTCCTGATCATCCCCTTCACCTCCTCCCAGCACCTCCTTGCTAGCTCCCCCCCCCTGTCCCTCCTCCAGCTTCCTCTCGAAAGCCCACGCCCTCATCCCCGCCCTGCCCTTCATCATTCCCCTCTGCGTCTCCTCCCTCACCAGATACCCCGGTGTACTCCTTTCCACCCCCAGCACCCACTTCAGGAACCTTTCCTGTATCCTCTCTATTTTTTCCCTTTCCCTCCATCCCCACACCTCCGCCCCGTACCCCACCACCGGCCATACTAATCTGTCGAACAGCCATAATCTTTTTTCCCAATCTTTTTCAAACAGCCTCTTTCCAATCCCCCATACCTTTCCCATTACCGCGGCCCCCTTCTTCACTCTTTCCCCCACGTGTCCCTCTTGCCCCCCATTCCCCATCAACGTGTACCCCAGGTACTTAAAACTCCTCACCTCTTCCAGCTCCTCACCCTTCCACCTCCAAGTCACCTTCTTCCACCTTCCTCCCCCCCTCCTGCACCTCATGACCTTTGTTTTTCCCACATTCACTTGTAACCCCTTCCCATCCACATATGTTTCCAACTTCCCCATCAATCCTTTCATTCCTTCCTCGTCTTCAGCTATCACCGCCACGTCATCCGCGTACGCTAATGCGTACACTTTTCCCTCCCCCAATTTTACCCCTCCCCATCTTCCCTTTTCCAATTCCTCATCTATGTCCGCGATTAAAATTGTAAATAGGCTCGGGCTCAGCGGGCACCCTTGCCTCACCCCTCTCGCAGTCCAAAACCTCTCTCCCTCCTGTCCCCCCACCCGCACCCTACAAATCGTTTCCCTTAATACCTCCTCACACCTCACCACTAGCTGCTCTCTCACTCCCCTCCCCTCATTCCCCCACTAATACCTCCCTGTCCACCGAGTCAAACGCGGCCTTCATATCAATAAACAAGACTCCCATATTTTTCCCCTTTCTTCCCACCTGCCTGTTAATCAGGTAATTTAAAACATACACATTATCAATACACCCCATCCCCCGCCTAAACCCCGTTTGACTCGGTGGCAGCAATCCTTTCTCCTCTACCTCTAACCTCAGCCTTTCCGCTAACACAGACGCATACACCTTGTATGCCGTCTCTGTTAGGGTTATTCCTCTATAGTCCTCCACCTTTCCGCCTCCCCCTTTTTTTATCACCGGGACTACCACTCCCTCCTTCCATCCTTCCGGCCACCCTTCCCCACTCCACACCCTATTGCACATCCCCCAGAGCCATTCCTCCACTTCTACCCCTCCGTACTTCCACACCTCGTTCGGGATCCCGTCCCCTCCTCCCGCCTTCCCGTCCTTTAAATTCCTTATCACCTTTCCTATCTCTTCCCTTCCTATCTCTGCCTCTCCATCATCCCACCTCCTCTTCTCTCCACCCCTTCTCACTCTCCCTTCTACTCCCCCTAGCAAACCTCTAAAATATTCGTCCCAATCTCCCATTGCTATCCCTTCATTTACCCTTCCTTTCCTTTTCCTTCCCCTATTAACCACCTTCCAAACCTCCCCCTCCGTTCTCACCCCTTCCACCTCCTTCTTCCACCTCTCCACCTCCTTGCTCCTTTTTTCCTCGCACAACCTCCCATACTCCCTCTTCAACTCCTTGTATTTTCTCCCATCCCCTCCTTCCCTCCTCCATTTTCTCAGTTCTCTCCTCACCTTCCTTTTCCCCTCTCTACACTCCGAATCCCACCACCCTCCCCCCTTTTCCTTCTTCCCCTCTTTACCCATCTGAGCCATTGCTCCTTTTATCCTTTCCCGCAGCTCACTCCATTCCTCCTCCACTTCTCTCTCCCCTTCGCCCCTTTTTCCGAACTTCCTCATAAATTCCATCCTTCCTTCTTCCGTCCAATTTCCTCTGCCCCCTCCCTTTTCTCCTTCCTTTTTCCCCCCTCCCCCCTCCTCCCACCCCTCCCGTCTCAGCCACACCACCACCGGATGGTGATCCGAATCTGTCCTATCGCCTACCTCCATCCTCTCCACCTTTTCCCTTGTAGCCTCATTTCCTATCACATAGTCGATTACCGTGTTCCCCCGCCCCCCTGTGAAGGTCCACTCCCCCACCTCATCCCCCTCTATATTCCCATTCATTATTCCCCAGCCCATTTCCCCTAGGTGCCTGCACAATATCCTCCCTTCCCCATTTACCTCCTTATCCTTAGATCTCCTACTTCCCTCCCCCTCCCCATGCTTCTCCCCCTTCCTCCCCCGTACGCGCGTTAAAATCCCCCCCTATAACTACCCTCACCCCCCTTCCCTCTCCTCCATCCATTCTCCTAGCTCCTCTAATTTCTCCTTCAGGTCTCCGTTAACATAGACACCTACCACCTTCCAGAGTGTAGTTGCACTTAAAACAAATCCTCCCTCCCAATACGTGGTAATTCGCGCCCTGTCTTGCACAGAAATGTTTGGCGCCATCGTCCTTGTACTATCGCGAAAGAAGACTTGACGATTAATGCCATGTCTGAGAACTTTTCCCACGAAAGAAAATGTGACAGTCAACCAGGTATTACTATAAAGTAATAAAATAATAAAGAATTCCGCGGCAGCCAACATGTACGACACACCTTTGGCCTGGTCAAACCTGCTCGACCATACCGCTACGCCAGCATTATCTGTGGTATGGCGAAAACTCTGTATACTTATTAAACATACGAATGTGGTACTTATTTGTTCCTCATGAAATTCTAAGAAATATTTCTTCTTAATGCTTTACTTATTCAAAGAAATTTTCAACTCGAACATGCAGTGCTACCGGTTAGATTGATTGGGCTCAAACAGTATGGGGAGATTTGAGAAGCAGGCCGGAATACTTTGCAAATCTCCGACGATCCATTCCAAATCGATTATCGTCAGTAATCAACAACAATGGGTACTGGACAAATTATTGAAGGGTTGAGGACGTCAGACACCAAACGGCTCTTTTCAGAGCCACAATCAAATCAAACAGAGGAATAACTCGGTTCGCTTTAAAGAACATTTTAAGATAAAACGGCTCTTTTCAGAGCCATACTCACACGTTGAAGAAAAAGAATTAAATATCAAACCTATTTTCAATCAAAAGTTGGACATACCCTCACGTTACTTCCTTTCGTATCCCTTTTTTCTCCTCACAAACAAATAAAACAAATTTAATAGGGTAAAACAACCAGTGAATGACCGAATTGTTAAATTTATGGACCTTTGAGAATAATACTTAAATATATTTATGTATAACAACAAAACAGCTGTTGAAATTGCATTTAAATTTATTTGTCTTGAAATTTCTATAAAAATAATTACTTATTCTTATCGTAATTTAAAAAAAAAACGATTAAAAACTGCAAAACGTGTAGAAGCCCAATAAATGACCGCATACTTTTAATAAGAATTGTACTTATTAATGTTTGCTTAATACGCGTAACTAAAAATATGGGATATTAAAAGTGCAACTACACTCCATTTATAAACATATAATATTTTTTTAAATTTATAATTGACATTTCTTTGCCTAATGGTCATTCACTGGTATGCGGTCAATTACTGGTCGGTTTACCCTAACTGTATTACGAACTTTGGGATTCAGTAATTTACAATAAAATTTGAACTTGAAGTAGAGATGTTAACGATACATCGATGTTTTTATAATCGATATTGGGACATCGATATGTATATCGAAACCATTGATGATTTCCTAATGGAATTCGATGTTTTTGATTATTATTTTGCTAAGTTTAATGCTTTATCAGCTTTAGCAGCAGTTCTTAAGGAATGCGATCAGAATTGCACGGACATCAACCCGCGATTTTCAATACCGATAACTATCAAGAGTGAAAATAAGCTATCGATATTGAGGACCATCAATATTGCTCCTTCGTAAGAAATAACTAGCCTCTTAGCGCCAAATCGCTGCACAGGAGTGACGGAGAGCATGCGGTAGACAGGGATGGTGCTAAACAAGGACAGAGCTTTATGTGCAAGTGAGAGGGTCTTATGCGGACAGCGGCTACCTTGGGGTGGCGGCGGACAGAACGCCTTCCCTTGCCTTCCCAGGCTGGAAAACCGATATGGGGATTTCGTGCGTTTACCTAGACTTCGGCTTGGCAGACTAAAAACTTTCTACCTTCGATACATGCTACTTCTTTGCCAAATAGATGAGGAATCGAGCCGATCATCCTCTTCATCTTTACATTCATCTTTAAGTAAATTCACATGTAAATTAAGACTTGGTCATTGACATGAAAGTTGACAGATTCTAATACCGTGAGGTTATACTCCAGATATCATTAAAATCGCAAATTTTACAATAAAAATACATGGATCCATGCAGTAACTTACTCAAATTAACGAGAAATATAAACAGAATTATAAAGTAAAAAGAAAATATCCATTTTCTTTCATTATTGTAGCAGAAAATCGTGGTATAAAATAGATGGTCACTAAAGGGGACATCAGGTCCAATATAATTTTGACCATAATCTTTGTGTAAATAGTCAAATATCACTCTAAAACTAATTTGATTAAAAAACTAGAGACTTCAACAAATACAATGATCCATACTTTACTCAAATATTGTCGTATATTAGTAAAAAAATTACTATTTTGAACCAGTCACACTCTTAAACGGTCGTTAATGGGGACATTTACCTTAACTGCTATTTTTAGCGTCATAACAAAAGCGTGCGGAAAACCAGTCAAGTCAAATGCAGCTGACCATATATGTTCCCTATGAAAGAAAACCGCTGCCAATTCATTGGCACTTGGCTTCCTCAATTTCTTTTTATTTTTCCAATATTTTAATTTTAGCTTACTGAACTCCCATTGAGGGTATTTGTAATTATAATGACAATTTAGAGCTCCATCTATATAAAGTACTATTTATCTGAATTTCCTTTGTATTCGTTCAAAGCTTACGTTCCTTTGAAATATCTTATATAAGCCCGACGTAGCTGACTAACTAGGGGTTGTGCACAGGGGGTTGTCGGCAGCAATGGGAGGGCATAAAACCACTGATGTGTCACCATAAAATAATTTGTATTTATGGTTTTTAAGTTTTTGATGACATTTTTGACACTTTTCAAGCCTCTTAAATACGTATTGAAAGGATTGCGGGTAGTTTACCCTCTGATAAGGGTGACTGACGACAAGAACATCATCCATACAGTAAATTATGACGCAAATGAAATTTATTTGATGTTTTACTCGACACAATTTTGTACCCCGTATCAAAATTAGAGGGGTTGTTTCACCCCCTAAACATTGGAGCAGGCCAAAATAAAAAAACACGTATATCTTATTTTTCGGTCCTCTAATACATATCCAAAATTCAAAGCAATCGGAGGCGGGCACCAACTATTCTTATGAACTTCAGGGGTGGGTTTCACCCCCGAAACATTCAAGCAGGCTAAAATGAAAAGACACGTATTTCTTATTTTTCGGTCCTCTAAAACATATCCAAAAACCAAAGCAATCGGAGATGAACACCTGAAAATCTTATAACTTTGGGGGGTGGTTTCACCCCCTAAATATGAAAACGGGCCGCTATAAAAAAACACGTATATCTTATTTTTCGGTCCTCTAAAACATATCCAAAATTCAAAGCAATCGGAGGCGGACACCTGGGAACCTCTCCTTGTTAGTGTACATACATATTCTTTCTGGTGCTTTCGCCTACAATTATTATGATTGGTTAATTAACAAAAAGTTACTTCAGTTTGCCAACGAATATTCAATGTTGTACCTAGAATTACTATTGTTGGTTAATTAACAAAAAATTTACAACGATGATTAAATGTCGTCTTACAAACGTCAGAAAATTTGCTACATCCAGAAACGTGTTATTATATTGAAAGTTGTGATTTTTCTGTTTTTATTTATAAAAACGTAATGAGGACGTCTGTCTTAATACGAATGTGAAATTTTTAAAGAATACTGTCTAAAGGTTGAATATTTTTTATAAACAATTAGTACTTGCTGTGTAACTAGAAGTTACAAATGTTTTTGAGAAATTGTGTTGGGCAGTTGCGAATAGCGGCAGGTTCGTGAGCGGAAAATTGGGGTCGATTCCTCTTCACCGCAAATTTTTTTTTTTCTAAACTAAACCAGAAGAAGACGTCTTTTGAAATTCTTTAGGACGCTATTTGGAAAGAAACCTACAGTTGGGCCTTTATGTTAAATGACGTTGGGTCTGCGTTTGTTACAATCGTCGGCTCATTTGAGCGCGTACCCAGAAAACTTCTTATCGGTCCATTTTTGTCCACACTTCATCGTAAAAATAACCAAAAAATGTGTAACAATTTTTTGTATAAATGAAAAAATATGGATATAACACCAGTGTTAAATCATGCATAAAGATACCTAAGTATGTATTATAATGTTTTGCAGAATGTCACACTAGCGTTACATACATTATTATGTTCGACGTCAAATTTATTCACAAAATAAATCCGAAATGGTGGTCTAGACGAAATTAAGAGTTGTAATCAATAATACGAGACAGTGTATCCGACTAGCATTTCTTCCCCTTGTTGGATATATTTTCAAAAATATGGACATTTTAAAATTGGCCCTGTAAAAATTGCCGAAAGTTGACGCTGCGTCAAATCACACCGGCTCGACAGGCTGAACCGTGCGGTACTCGCAGCGGCCAAGCGGCTATTTCTGCTATTCTTATACAGTGTTCCTGTTCCATTTCAATATTAACGTCACAC
This sequence comes from Andrena marginata, assembly GCA_963932335.1. Taxonomy (NCBI): domain Eukaryota; kingdom Metazoa; phylum Arthropoda; class Insecta; order Hymenoptera; family Andrenidae; genus Andrena; species Andrena marginata. The sequence continues at coordinate 21,577,497 of OZ010660.1, forward strand.
GCTTTTATTTTTGGTTATATGAGGGAATTCGTTTAAGGCAGTCATTTAGGCCGGTAATAAAATTATTTTTCTTTTTTTAGTACATTTTAATAAAGCTGGTTTTAAATTTTGTTGTCTTATTTTAATTTATTTCATTTTAATATATAAAGAAGGGAAAGTAATTTTTGTAATTTAATTATGAAACACACATTGGAAACACACTTCCTCAAAGAGGGGGGCATGTCCTCTGTGAATGTGGCGGTGGAGGAGGAACCTTCACCCTCTTGATGAAATCGAGGGGGGAAATCTCACATTTGGTTGCCACAAATTATTCTGGCTGATCGGCCAGAGCGTCTCACCGGGGTCACGGTTTATGACTGTATTGTCACGCGAGTCGGCGGTTAATAACGGTACCTGCGCGGCTGATGCATCGTACGCATTACCTACCCACCGACAGAGCAATATACGGATTATCTCAAGCTGAACAATGTCACCATGTTCTTTATTGTCCTTTAGAAATTTGGCAAACAGATGTTGTCGAAACGTTCTTGGAAAAGTAATAAGTTATCGATCGTAAAGAACGAATGAATTTTCGTCTGGCTCTGAGACCTCCTTTAACCTGACGCAATATAGTAATTAAAAAGTATTATCCACCATCAATGCGCCTCGTACAGAGACACAGGAAGACAAGGGGTAGTCCGCTAACTGCACGTGGATCCGCCTGTGTTGTCCTCCCTTCAAAGGGTATAGCCGGTTAAGATGGTCAAATGTGCCCCTGAACCAAATTGAACTTAGGATGAGTCATTCGAAAGCTTATAAAAAAAGAACCATTTGTGCCAAGTTTCAACTTTGTATCTCGCCCCGGGAAGTAGTAAAGGGTAAAAATAGAAGAAGGTTTTTGCCGAATTTCTCCCATACTAACTGCAAGACATACGTCCTCATTACATTTTTATAAATAAGAACAGAAAAATCACAACTTTCAATATAATAACACGTTTCTGGATGTAGCAAATTTTCTGACATTTGTAAGACGACATTTAATCATCGTTGTAAATTTTTTGTTAATTAACCAACGATAGTAATTGTAGGTCCAATATTGAATATTCGTAGGCAAACTGTCGTAACTTTTTTATCATTAACCAACCATAATAATTGTAGGCCCAACATTGAATATTCGTTGGCAAACTGACGTACCTTTTTGTTAATTAACCAACCATAATAATTGTAGGCGAAAGCATCAGAAAGAATATGTATGTACAGTCTTTCGATTGTTGAGAAGCCTTTGGGCTCGGATTGCGGGAAAACCCTACCCACCCCACTGTTTTGCTTTCTCCCTGCAAGCGAGGACCTTCGAGCCCCCGTTGACAGCCGAGAGCAATAAAACCGACGGGGCACATAAAATCTTTCTGTTTTTGATAAGTGCTGATGAAAGTATTACCAATCGAGGAATACGTGTCTTCCCGATGAAAATGGCCCCAAAAATGATATAATTCGAATCATAATTAAGGATATTATGTGAGATATTTATTTGCAGAATTCAAAGCCCGTTTCGTTAAAAATAGTCCAATTTAAATTATTTTCTGTCCAATTAATCGGGAGAACGTCAGGAATCCATTGGTGTCACTTTCATATTGATATGATGAAAAATAAACAAATTCAGATTCTGTAGAATCTGACCGGCGGACGACCGCGCGTGGGTCGGGCCGCAAGGGCTTTCGCCGGTTAGTCAACGGTTAGTCGCCTTCTAGAATAAGAATAGAATAAAAGCTGGTCAACGTTATTCACAACCCAAGAATAAAGGCCCTTGAATAACCAGCTTCATTTCTGGCGCCTTGAATAAAGCTAACTCGGGTGACTTTTAGTCGACTAAGGAAAAAGATGAAGTAGCTTTAGTCGAAACGTTATTTCAATCACTTTTTAGTCGAATGATGCCCAACTCTGGGCCTAACAAACTCCTCTTTTCCTCACCTGCGCTCGTACAGCGCTGCTCGCGCCCTACAGCTAGGCGCGCCTTTTAGAACGCATGTATATAACAACAGACATCTATTTACGTTTCAGCAGTGGCACTTGACGTCGCGGCCCTTTAGGGCGTCAGCGTTGCGCACCGTCAGCGAAAGGAAGTAACTACGCATTTATAATGTCCCACAGGGACTCGAACTCGGCTTTACCCAGCCTTGGTAAATCAGAACCGTTCTATATTACTGCGCAGAATTATTGTACATACTTTCATACATAATTTATTACCTAAACGAATATTAAAGAAGCAAACATTATAGAAACATTAGTGTTACGTCCTGAAGGGACTTTTCGATAATAGATAATGGGTTCTTGTTCTTTTCTAAGATCTAAAGCCCACCTTGACTATACTTATCAAGGAAGAGGATGGTAATTAGAAGTTGAGTAAGTAAATATACGGGAATTATGGAGTGACAATGAAGAGTAAAATATATTCTTAAAGAATCATAGAAATAATAATTAAAACATACCCTGCATACTCCGTCTCTGTTATCGCTGGGCACTCGCGTTTCGCTGGACCTTGCGTCGGTCACGGTCGGTCGAGGTGCCCAAAGAGGTGCCTACCGTATGGCACGCATGCCGTCAATCGTTCCGCACGCTCTCCGTGTCGCTGAATCTAACGCAGGTCGTGGTCGCTCGTACTGTTTTCAGGTTTGGTTCCGAAGTCCGTGGACTCGCGTACGTCAGGTCGCTCGCTCACGCCTATAGACTATTTCGCGGTCGCGGTGGCTTGTATCGGCGCGTAAGTACTGTCCCGGCGAGGCCGTTCTCGATATGTCGCATGGAATTACACTTAGGCTGACCTGTTCGGCCAAGCGCGTTTCGTGAGATAGACGCGGAGACGTGATCGCGGTTTTCTGACAGCACGTCGGCCTGTCGTTAGAATGAACTCCAAAACACCACTGCTCTTCTCAATCTCTTCGTTGCGAGCCGCGCCTCGTACAATCCCACACGAATGGGGAAACTGCCCCGTTGGTAGTTGTCGCTCGCTTCACGTTTTCCGTCCCGGGGCCCGGGCCGTCGATTGTCATGTTGTCTACGCTGATCTCTTCACGCTCCACTCAACGTGAGCGACACGCGCGAGACGATTCCGCTGACTCGCCGGAGGAAAACAACGCAAGGACAGGAAGCACGGAATGGACTTGAAGGGCCCATGTAACATTAGAAATAATTATATATAAGTATTAGCAAAAGTAGAAAACAAATTATAATGTAATAAACGCACAAAACACAAAATAACAAATCACAACTCATTGCGCATGCGCTAAAACACCAATTCTCGGGTATAAAAGGAGGCGCACGCAGTTTAGCGGGTACTTCGAAACTCTGCTAAAAGAAATAACCTCCCCGGAGACGGAAAGCGGCCATTCTAGCAGCAGCCATAGCTAAGAGTAACAAGTTCGCCCCGAAGACGGAGGCGACCGTTCTTACAGCAGACGTTGTCAAGAGTAAGAGCTCGCCCTGGAAACGGAAGCGGCCTTACACTGGAACATATTTTTAATATATCTGTTTAACATAATTTAGCATATATATGTATAAAAAAACCACAAAAAACATATAATTATAGCTGTAAGTAATATTAATTTGTCATTATTGTTATTTAGAATAAGTGTTATTGAATAAAATACTCAATGTTAAAATTCAAGTCTGGATTTCAATCCATTACTCCCTAGCAACGAACCCCCACCTATCCTACACTCGAGGGGACGCCGTTCTCCTCTCGGGACCTGTTAGCGCTCAGTTGTTCCCAGCAGAGATGGGCAAAAAATTATTTCAAATAAAAAATTGAGTGAATAAGACATGAATAAGACTAACCCAAATCAATTTTTAATCGAAGCGCTCATGATTGAAAGAGAGGGGATTCAATCGTCGGCCATGATTGAACTGCTTCAATCATGGGGATTCAATTGTCGGCCATGATTGAATACTTCAATCATGAGGATTCAATCGGCGGCCATGATTGAACCTACCTTCAATCATGGAGATTCAATCATGATTGAATGAACAGTGTTCTCGTATTCAATCGTGTTTTAGTCGATTGAAGCTCGACTAACTTTGACGAGCCACGAGGCCCTCGTTCAGCCGTCTAAACTGGCGCCTGGAGTTGTTCGGCGATTTGTCATCGATTATACGGAAAGTGAATTTCTTTATTTTTAAACGTATCAATATGAAAGTGACACCAATGAATTCCTTGTATTGTCCCGATTAAACGAACAGAAAATAATTGAAATCGGATTACTCTTAACGAAGCGGGGTTTCATTCCTGCAAATTAATTTTATGCCCAATATCGTTAATTATAGTTCAAATTATGTCAGGTTTGGTATTATTTTCATTGGGAAACCCTAAAAAATTCATTGGCAATACTTTCATCAACACTTATAAACATATGAACATTTTATGTGACCCGTCGGTTTTATTGCTTTCAGCTATCAACGGGCGGTTTACTGGGGTCCGAAGGTCCTCGCTCACAGCGAGAAAGCAAAACAGTGTCAAATCTAGCGCTACCGACCGTAGGTAAAAACAATACCGCTCTGTATTATCGCGCAGACCTTTGTACATATATTTATATATAATTTATGAGTTAAGCGAATATTAAAGAAACAAATATTTTAGGAATATTAAGAATAATCAAATATAACTGTTAGCAAAAGCTTAAAAGCAAAAATATTACAATAAAATGTAATAAGCGAGTGAGATACTGCGCATGCGCCAAAACACTAAAATTTCGGGCATAAAAGGAGGTGCACGCAGCACAGTAGTCACTTCCGACTCTTCCCCCACCTTCCCTCTCCACCCATTTCTCCAATCGTCTTTCGTACCCTCCCCCTCCTCTCCCTTCCCCCCTCACATGTCCACGTAGCCCATGCTTAGACCTGCATATCAGTCACCTCATCACGGAAGGCTTCCACTCCTACAAACCGCCAATCATCGCCTCTACTTCTTACGCACTCTCAACTACTGCTTCGCGCCTCTGCACGACCTTCTCGCCCGCTGAGGCGACTTCTAGCACCTCACGTTCGTGTTCCATCCATATCCCCTCTTTGTTTTCTTATACTAATCCTTTTTGTTTCAGATTACGCGGTTTTTTGAAAATTTTTCCCGCGCTACACTCATTGCTGAAAACCCAAATCAACCCCGGTCGGTAACTCCAATGCTACTACTTAACCGGTAAATTGGCTAAAGCTCACTGGCACGGTTTCATCGAGAGGGAACTAGGGTCTACCCCCCTCCACTCACACCACTGATAAAAAAAAAAAAGAAACAGTAGTGATTTCCGACTCTGCCAACAGAAGAGAGCTCGCCCCGGAGACGGAAGCAGCCGTTCTAGGAACAGACATTGCGAAGAGTAAGAGCTCGCCCCGGAAGCGGAAGCGGCCGTCCTAGCAACAGACATTGCCAAGAGTACGAGCTCGCCCCCGAGACGGAAGCGGCCGTACACTGCGACATACATATACCTAGTTCATATAATTTAACACATAAAAAGAAAAATATAAAAAACACAAAAATTCATAGCTGTAGGTAATATTAAGTTGTTGTTGTTAAAATAGAATTAAGTGTTAACAATAAAAGTCATTGTTAGTTAAAAAGTCTGGATTTTAATCCTTTACTCTCAACCAACGAACCCCCACCTATCCGATACTCGAGTGGACGCCGCTCTCCTCTCGAGAACCTGCTAGCACTCAATCGCTACAAAGCAACTGGACATTACAGCGCCATGCCGTGCGTTTATATTTGAACAGGATTGAACGCGTTTTGGTGCCTACGTGTACGCTGTTCATGCCGTATGTTTATATTTGAATCGTGGGATCGATACAGCGCACATGTCATGAGGAAATGAATTAGGCGTTACGTTCGCGTAAGCAACCCATGTAAACCTAGAGCGCTAAGTATTCGTGGTCACGTTCTGAGCATTTTCACGATCGAGAACAGGGCGACGTCTCAAGCGTCCTTTCCAAGGGACTGCAAGTCAAGCGTCGTGGGAGCGTGTAAAGGTGGAAGGAAGTTGACATAGACCCACGGACATCTGGTTTACAGCAGACCAGTGTCATGGTCAAGCGTCGTGAGAACGTCTCCGGACCTCCCCCCTCCCTATTGCCTATCCGGAACCGCGAATGACATTCGCTAAGACCAGGCCTCTAAGAATTAATATATGGATATGAATATGTACGAAAGGATTTTATTATTGATACGTTACAAGTATTGATGTGAATGCCATACATTTATTAAAACATATATATACATGCACGTACTATAGTGGTACGTGCTTTACATCACGCAGCATGGATTGTAATCCTAACGCTATCAATTCACAATCAATCAATCAATGCTTTTCGAAGTAATTGCTTTCGGAAATTAATTCCACATAATTCGTTGGTACGGACGCAATACGTAGAACTTCTACGAAGGAAGCATATTTACTGCTGACAGACTACATATTTTCAGTTAGCCAGATGAACATGTGTTCAATGTAATATTTGTATGCGAATAGTTTAGGAATAGATTATTAATAGATTATCGGTGATTTTAATAAGTTGATCATCATGCATACGCATGAAGTTTAGTCGTAAATGATCAATTACGATGCGAGTGTGAGGCGATGTTGCGTTGCTGCGTAATCGTTGGAGTATGTCCGCCTCGTTTTGTAACAGGAGCTTCCAACGTCGACATTGAAAAGCTCAACTCGCTGTCTTTATTGTCGGCTATGGCGATCTCGACATGGCACGAATCCTTGCCAAAATGAATTCCAATAGTTAGACGTTTATAAGCTGTTGCATAATCATGCCCCAGGGTCCGTTCGATTGACGGTTTTAATGTTTTCAACGCTTTTGGCGTTGCCGATCCACAACTGTAAGAAACATGTACACGAAATTAATGCTTCGTTCGTTGGCGTTTACAGTGAAAGAAGTAGGTGAATGAAGTAAGTTTAAAGTGTACAGTAACGAGTACGTACCTCATATTGGACTGTTGATGATGTTGTTGTTGGCATTTATTTGGAAAACCACCATCGCTGTCGGGTGCGCAGGATGTATCGGTTAAGCCGCGTTTGTACATTTTGATATATCCTACGTATGATTCTCATCGGCGAAAAAAAATGACGCGAGCGATACTTGTTAGCACACGAGCGTACGTGGTGTACTAATGCCTACAAGCCTAACCAACGTCACTTTATACTGATTCACGTACACGTACATGTACACGTCAATGTGTGAAAGTACATCACAGCAGTGATGGTGATGGTCAACACGTGTATGTACACCACACAAGGGCTAGAGAATACGCGGCAAATTTAAATGGCGTGCATGACAAAAGTGCATGATAAAATTGAGTCATAAAAGTACACTATAAGCTGGAATATTTAATTTCATATTATAAAATCATCGAGGAAGAAGAAGAAGAAGCATGATGCAAAGAATACTGTGACGAGGACATCCGCACCCTGCCTCAAGAATACCGTACTTGAAAACTATCCCTACCCTGCAACGCGTAAGGCCATCGTTCTGAGGTAGGGAAGCGAAATGTATATAAGGGTGTCGATCACCGCCGCACAGGCCATTGCAGTTATCACAAGCATTTTTTTTTATTATAACATGGACGCAATCAGTATTTTCTTCAGTAAGTATAGTTGTGTAAATTGAATTGGTGTGCGTATTTCATTCGACGATATTCTATTGAAGCTGTGCATTGATTACAGCGACGGCGTGGTGAAATTGAACGTGCATGGCACATTGAGCGTGATGAGGTGTTCCGAAAAATTGTAAGTATGGTTTTTGTGCAAATTGTAGTGTGCATTCAATTGGGCGGCCTTCTAACAATGTTATGCGTTTGTTTCAGCGCGAGCGCGATAATCTGTTGCAGGTGCGGCGCGAGAAGGGGGGAGGGGGAGCGGCAGTTCGTCTTCTCGTAAGTCATATTTCATAAAAAAAAAATATTGGTGTGCATATACCATTCAACAGTGTTTTAATCGAACTGCGCGTTTGTTATAGCAGGAACGAGAGATCGAAATGGCGGAGTAGAGCGACAACTTTTTAAAGATGGTCGGCTATCTCGTAAGTGATGTTTCGGAAAATGATTCTGATACGCGTACACCAATCGACGATGTTTTAATTGAGTCGTGCGTTTGTTTGAGCGTCGGGCTGACATCGAGGCCACGCGCGCGATGGGAATCGCGACGTCATCATCCAGCTGCTGGTAACGGATGTTTCGCACAAATTATATGTGTACATCATTCAATGATGCTTTAATCGCTAAATGCTGACGCGGGAGAACGGGCGGATCTGCCGCGAATTACGAACAAAAATTCGGATCGCCCGGCACATGTGGCGCGAAGACACCATAGAAATAGAATTTTTAGCGTTTGAAGGCGAGTTTTGGGATTTAAGGCGATTATTCGGAGAGTCGGTACGAGTGAAGCCACGTCACGAGCCACGCGAGTGCACGGTGACGAGACAATGGATCGGGTTCGCGCCGCGACCGCGGCCTCGCGATTGGTCTCGCATGCGAAGATGTACGGCCTCACAACATAAAGGCCGCGGCAACCGTAATCAGGAGCTTTTATGAATGTCGCTATACCGCTTCACGCAAACCAACAAGACGCTCGCTTATTGAAATCCTCGAGGTGTGTCAGTGTTGGGCATCGCCACTACTACCATTATCAGTTCCCGTCCAAAATCGGTCGAGAGTAATCTTGCGCTTTGCCTACGTCAGAGAGGTGTCTCCACGCCCATTAAGCCAGAACCCTATTGCACTCTAAACCGATATTGCACAACTCCCGACTGGATGCGCATCTACGGTCGTCTAGGGCAGAATGTTACACATATCCGCATCCTACCTCCTAACCGCTCGCCGAAAGTCGCTATCGCCGTGAACCGACGCGCCTGTCAAATCCGCTCGAGCCCCGAAGCTCCTCCGCCGCGCTAAAAGCCGACCGCGCTTGCTGGACAACTGTAACATCCACGACTCGTAAAGACGAAGTAAACATCGTTTACTGTTACAAAGCCTTAACATCATTCGCCGAACCCTGACATACCGACTGAGTCGGCATGTAAACCCTTCTCCGTCCCACCGGTAACTGTCTCGCAACCGGAGGGGATTACAATAATAATAATTTGGTGCCTTCTCTGTGTGTTGTAGGACGTAACATCACGACGAAATTTCTTTTTATTTTAAAAAATATTAATAAATAAACATAATTTTTTTATTCAAAAGTGTGTGTTTATTCATGTACATCCATCCATGCGTACTTAAATTATAAAATCAGTATTTGCGTGAAACAATGTTCGTATGGAAGGGGATATTCTTGCTCGCGGGTAAAGGAAGTAGTCGCCGCTATCATTGCTCTCATCGCCGTCGCCGTTGTGTTCATCCCTATAGAAAACAAGAAAAAAATAATTCTTACATATTTGTTTCTCTGCATATGACGCGTAAAGTAAATGCAATGCGTGTATAGGACTTACATTAGGTGACGCTACGTATATAATTCCATATTTTCCCGATATTTTCCTGCGCGCAAACACCGCAATTATTGTGAAATGCATATCGAACGGCATTCGTTGAAGACATAGACCTCAAGTTAGGAACCTCTGGGTCCACGATGTCAGGCATGATTCCGCAATAATCATCGTCAACGTCGTAGCCGCCGTCGTCTTCGACAGTATGAGCGTTGTTGTTGTTGTTGTTGTTGTTGTTGTTGTTGTTGTTGTTGATCCTTCGCTCCTTCAGTTCGTACAAATTGCATACATCCTCAACGATTATGCTAGGTAGTAGTTGCAGCATCCACGTTTTCTTTTCCGCACCTTTCACGATGACGAAGTCAATGTTCGCGAGTACGCTGGTGAGAAGCCCCGGAAGTTTGGAGTATGGAACGTAGCCGTGTGAACGACGCCTGTAATGATGCTTCGCGAGCCAGGATGCTTGACGGTTCTCCCACAAATTCAGATGTTACCAGAGGTATGTTGGTTCGAAGATCTAATGGCTGATCGTCGGCGTTTGATCGTTGTTGCTGTTTTAGCGAATCGCGATCTCTTTAGCGACGAACTCGCATTCGATATTGAAACCTTGCTGATCGACAATGACGTACATTATTATTCGTTTAGGTAGCACCGTCGGCAACGGTGTCAGAACAGTATCTGAGAACTTCGACATCGACGTTTTCACAGTAGCAGTATCCGCAGTAGTAATAGTAGTAGTAGTAGTAGTAGTACAGAAATTCGTCGTTATTGTCCCGTTTTTACAATGCGTAGTATGCCCGGTGACTAACCCCACCATTTCTTAGAATTCTTTGGTCGAGAATGAGAGAACAAAGGAGTCGACGGCAACTTCGTGTCAACTGTTTCGTTCCCTCTCCGCATCGCGTCGTACGCCTGCCGCCAGCCCCGTTCATCGGGTTTATAACGACGATTTACTGTATTAATAGTAGTAGTAGTAATCGTTTACGCACGCACACTATATTAGTTTGCGTACTGAGTTGGTTAAAGGGTCGTAATCGACTATACAATCGTGTATAATCAAACAGAAGGCGGTAGTATTAGCGGGAACATTTTCTTTGCATTCGAAATCTATTCGCACGTCCCCCGTAGTGCTCTTCAACGACTCGTTTTGCCTAGAAAAACCTATGACCGCGATATAGGCACGTATTGCAAGAATTCGATCGCGTTCAGCAACGGTTCTCCATAACCGTACTACGACCGGCCGAATTTCGTGTACATATCGTACAGGAGCGCGTATTTATACTTTTCTAAATTTCAGTTTAAGTCGTCGTACGGATACGTTTCGGAATTTTGATACAGTCGAATGTTCATGAGATGATTCGAGTCGAATCCACCCGCGCATTTATCGGGACGATTCTTTCGATCCGCTTGCGTATCGAATATCAAGAATCGAGATTTCTCGATTTGCGACATAGCTTTCTCGGTCCACGTGTGTTTCGTTGTCGCTTATAGTAACGGGTATTTTTGTAGGCTCCGCGATCGGAAATTCATCGCGATCGGCCGGCCGCTTTCCAGAATACGCAGCATCGATAATTTATTCACTTCCTTCAAAACGATGTGGGGCATACGCCACTGCACCTTGCGTATCTCTAGTTTCGGTATTGCGTGGCCCCGTGTGCGTCGGCTTCCCTCCGAACTGGAAACAGATCCCTTCTGGCTCAAGTATAAACACGCGCTCAAATATCAAAATAGAAGGACGCGCGACGTGTTGGATGGAAGACAAGATTGGCCTCGGGGAGAAGATATCACTATTGAAAGGTGGAAACGTCGCGTCTGCAACGAATGCAGGTCGGAATGGTGCTGATATAATCTGTGAACCATCTTTACTTGCACCCAATACGTCGTGCATTCTTTTGTTTTCATATTCGAACACGTGTATATACACCTCAAGCGATAAGGGACTCGTCTCCAATTAGAAGGGAAGCCGATGCAGGCACGGGTCTGTTTAAAATAATGTCGCTGCTTTCCGCTGTGGACAATCGTTAATCTGTACATTACTTTGTTGTTGGTGGTACAAATACCTACCTACTCACTTCAAACAACCATGTATCTTTTGGCCACCACCGATATCGTGACGTAGTGGTGCTATAAACGGTTATTTTTTTTTGATCGACGAAGATGTTCAAAATTTCTTCGGTTACTTATGCCGACGCGAAATTAAGGTGGAAAAGTCCCCCCTCCTTTAAAAGAAATACCTAAGTAGGTATACAGGGTGTTCCAAAAATGCTGCGGTTCCTTGAAGGGGGTGACTCAGAGGGTGATTGCAAACAACTTTTTCCTTTACAAAAATGCTCTCCGAAATTTCGTTAACGAGATATTAACAAAAAACACCGACCACTCAGAGCGCGCGCCTTCCACCCGAGCTCCCGCGGTAGCGTTGGCTACGCGGTAGGCGACTACGCTTGTACTACAAACGTACGAACAAGCAAATCGGCATGCATCGAAGAAAACCGCGTTACAGTCTTTTTTAAAGCAGAATCTTAAATAATAATTATTTGAAGCGAGAGGATAAGAAATACGTAAATTTCGTTTTTAAATAACGCATAAACGAAAAGGTAATGTAACAGAAAATGTACAACATGTGATCGTAATTCCTTATTGAGGTAAAAATCCGTAGTTTAATAACGGCCAACGCAACTAAATTTAAAAAATAATATTAGGTGTATGAATAAATTCTTTCCGATTGGATTTACATAATCAGTAGGTACAAAGCTATCGAATTTCTATCGCAGTGGTATTCCTAAGCTGCCAGAAAAATGGCAAAATGTAATTAACAATAATGGAAATTATTTCGATGATTGAGTTGTTTTCAGACTTTTTAAATCAAACTGTTATTGTACCCTACAATCGGAAAGAATTTATTTCTACACCTAATAATCACCAAGAAATTAAATAAAACTCACCTATTCGGACATTCCTTTCCTTTCTTCTCGGAAACCCGCGTCACTGGGTCACTGTACCAATCCTGGTCATCGTTGGACGAAAAGATTTATGGTAGGATAGCGCCCAGTGCTCAGCGGATCGCAGGTATATACGACACCACCTAAAGTAATGGGTCGCAACGTCAAGTGCGTTCGGATTAATGTACCGAATATTCACTTCACTGCACGGCTACTAACTCTAATCACTTCATTTATTTTTCATGGAACGTGTTGTTCCTACGTTATAAAAATTTGTGGAAATGAATTTTCACTTGGCATTAGGAGCCGTGGGTATTCCGTTGCAAATACTCGCACAGCAGAGAACATTTCTGCGGCGTGATTGCTAGCTGACTGACAAGATTTTGTCCAAGCAACTTCCTCTACCCCCAAGTACCTTCTCTCATTCCATTATGAGTTAACCCACACCAGGAAAAGAGGTTTTAGGTAAAAAGAAGCCATCACATTTCCGAAACACACTTGCTTTGCAACGAACGAACCTTCGTACACTATCACAAAAGCTCGCGCTCCGTCCTTTTACTGCCAATGTAACCATTGCTTCGAGATAGAAAGCAGATACCACGTGTTTCGGTTCGAAAGGGTCCGAAGAGAAGAGAAACTGAAAGTCGTCGAGTTGCTATAAAGAAAAAAATCCTGTATCCTGTTTCCCTTTTCCAATACCCTGAGTTCCCGTCTGTTACGAGGCGGAACTAATTAACAAGGGGACCTTCAGGACTGGCAAACTCAGAAATTGTTTATACTTAGTATACGTAAAGGTCTTCACGCGGACTTTAATTTCCCGAAGCAGTAAGGCGCGCTTCCCATCCAAATTCGAGAAAATCGACTTTGAAAAATGTGGGGTTACCTTATATATATTTGATAGAAATCGATGACCAACGAGCAGCGTGGGTCAGTGCGTAGCGCTTTTTTTTATGCCTTTATTGAGACGAAAAATATTCGTTCGGTTTTTAACAGACAGAGGTCTTTTTTCCGATTACTTGTACCTGTTTAGGTTACTGTTTCCCGTCACAACTGGAATACTTACTAAATAAAATCTATATTATAAGTTTTATGAAAACAATCATTTTTTATTGTGAGCGTCGCCGAAGCGATTTGTCAATCTAGTGATAGTACAATTAATGCGGTAGATTATTCACTACAAACTAATGTGATATACTCATTGTACCTTATGAATAAAAGATTTTAGAAAAAAAAATCAGTGCATAGCGCTACCGATTAGCAAGCATGAAGTCGTCAGTGCAAATCTCACTATTGGCACTATTTGTTTTTATTATTCATTTGCATACCTACACCTTTCACATGCAAAATTTATAAAATTCATGCTAATTAACAGATATGTAAACATCTGTTATATGTATGGGTGTACGGTGTATACCGGTGCTCCACCTCCCAGGAGATGGACATCACTTTAAATTAAACACACACATTTTATTTAAAATTGTCTCTTGCTTGAAAAATCGTATTTTTTATTGCACATATTAATTTTTAAATAGGAATATTTACAATAAATTAGATTTTTCGTCCGAAAATAAAACACGTAGAGTAGAGAAAATGGAACTTGAAAACGAGATAATGGCGAACGGCGGTTAGCATACCCACAAGGGTCGCGTACATCGTGGCACGAAAGGCACATACGTGCGCCAACCGGGGGTGTTCCAGTGACCTGCCCTTGATCTCGGACGTACGGTTCACATTTAGCGGTTTTGATTTTATTACTCTACGCGGCGTACCTGGATGCGTTTTACAATTAGCCGACTGTCGACTCGTTACTATTCGACGTTTTGTCCTTTTTGCCCCCTTTTATAATGTTTCGCCAAGCTCTTTCTTGCAAGCTACCTGCTTTATACAACTACCCGGACCTTAAACATTTACAATTAGGGAAAAACCCCACTTTGGTGGGGCAGACACGATGTCCTCTGGAACCAATAGGTGTTAAAAATCGCAGTTAACTAGCTAATGAGCTTTCGCAGCAGTGACACGCAGAATTCGGTTCATCAAAATTTCGCAATAAGTAAACGGTGTACGGTACGGTTTGTTGTGAGTGTACGGTGTGCAAAAGGCGACATCATGTCAGATATCGAATTTGTTAATATGCCTGACCCTTCGACGGTACGGGAAGATGCTGTTGGAGGATACTGCTGCCAGGAATTTGACAGATTCCGGTTAAAAGATGCTCTTGTGTATTACGAGCACCTCCTTTCACAAGATGGACTTATAGCAGAAAAATCTTCTGCGGTAATTAGCAAAAAATCTATGCTACTCACAGAAGATCTTTCATAAATACACAATAGAAATTCTGTCTGCCAAGAAGTTTTTCAGAGATGACGAGTTAATTATGGCAGATGAAGACGATGACGAAAACAGTTTCGAAGAAGTTGGAGGATCGGATTCTCCAGACAAATCCCAGTATGAGCCGGAGGAAAAGAAGATAAAAAGCCAAAACAATATTCCATTAGCTTATAAAATAAAGGTCTGTAATATAGCTAAACCACATCCTGGTTGGAGCCTAACAAATTTACACAAAAAAGGATGCTCCCGCTTAATTAATATGAGAGCCCTGAAGAGATGGGAAGATCAAATTAAAAGTGGTGGATCCGTGATTGAGAAATATGAGATCATCGATTCGTGGACATACGATCGTTTCACGGAAGCTCCACAATCCAACCAACAAGTTACGACAAGGAACTTGCAGCAATGGGGTTTGTCTGCTGCAAGTCAATTCGATGGTTTCGATTTTAAAGTTTCTGCATCGTGGATTGAGCGATTTAAACGAAACTATTGAATTCGACAAAGGAAAATTACGAAATTTGTGCCAGATAAAGACAGCGCAACAATGGAGAAAACGTTGAGCTCTGCAGAAAATTTCCGCCTCCAGGCTCGTGCTTTAATACCGAATTTCGATCGAAATTTTGTGATCAATACGGACCAAACAGGTATTTAACAAATTTTATTACTTTTTATAATTAATCAAAGTAGAGACTTTTGAATAAGTAATATAGTCTATTTTTTAAAATATTTTTTAGGATGTTAATACCAGTCCACTTTTAACAGAACTCTCGCAAACCGAGAATCAAAGGTGGTCCATCGTTTAATCCTGCAACCCGCGCGCGCGCGAACTTGTAAAATGGCAACACCGCCTCATGGACGCATTCCACTACAACCATGCACCGGGCCAGCGGAAAGCTGCCAGCGACCGAGTGATGCCCGAGCTTCGAAAATTTTAGCGTCGCAAAGAGCTAGGTATTGGGAATTTCCCGGCCCAGGTAATCGAGCCGCGTGCTCCGCTTTTATGATCGGCTTACCACTCGTACCCCAGATTACTGTAATGAGGTTTGAAAATAATGTCAACTGATCTCGTACCCGTCTCAATTTCAAAAATTTTAGCTACGACAGGGTTGACCGCAGCGCTATACCCTTATACGGAGAGATTTTTCGCCACTTGCTTGTAAAAGCGACAATAATGGCACATCGTTCCAAAAAATGACATTAACGGAAGCCGGTATAGGCGTGGCGTTGAGTATCTAAAACATTCAAACACAAAAATTCTAGACAAAAAATTCAGACACCGCTAAAGTCAAAGACACGTTCCATTAGTTATCCCTTACGTCTTATCTAGGTATGCACCGCATTAAGGATAAAATCATAAAGAAGAAAACCAGAACAATAGATTCTGAGGTCTGCAGAACTAACACATAATTGAATAAAAATTTAATTTCTCAATTTATGAAAGTAAGGATACAGAAACAACTAGCCTATTGTTTATCAACATCACGAGTTTTAAAAACAGCGTTAAATACATTATCAAATAAACAGTTTGCAAAAGCTTTTTAAACAATTATAGTTACAAAATTGATAAAAGAAAAATTAAGTAAACGTAAAATATGTCAAATTATCCATCATTAAGAGGGAATAATTTTTCCTCATTTCTCGGCGCTAATTGCATTCCGATATCTTTTATAGTTCAAAAGTTATACGAAAAAGGCCCCAAATATTTCAACCCTGGCCGGGAAATTCTGAATAGTTGTTTGCAACGTTAATTTGAAAGAGACCAGCCCAAAATTCTCGAAGCTCGGGCATCACTGCTGTCCAGCGATCGCTAGCAGCTCTCCAAACGCCGGGGCGGTGCATGGTTGTAGTGGAATGCGTCCGTGAGGCGCTGTTGCCATTTTCCAAGTTCGCGCGCGCGCGGGTTGCAGGATTAAACGATGACCCTGTACAGCCCAATCCAGCATAACTTTGTCTGGGAAATTGTTACCCGGCGTCTTCGTGTGCCTCCAAGAGACAACAGCTTCCTTTGGATCCCAGGTTCAAAAACGGGTGAACGAGTATGTACAAAAATATCAAAACACCGTCGTCACATCGTCGAAGTCGGGAAAATTAACGAAGGGACTATACGAGGATTATTTAACGAGCACGTTAAAACCATACGTAGGGGAGGAAACGTTCCTTTTACTAATAGATTCTTGGGGAGAGCAAACGAACCAGGAAATGTACTGCGAAATTTTTCAAGATGAGCATGGTCTACCGACATGCACCGTCAAAGTTATACCGCCGAAATGCACCCCCTTGGTTCAACCTTGCGATGTGTATTTTTATAGGCAAGTAAAAATTTTAATAAAGCGGATTCAAAATTGCGCCTACTTGATTGAACATGGACTCGAAGTTAATTCCCGCGAAGATTGTATCAAAATCCATTCAATAGTGCACCACCAGATGTCCTCCCCAATATTTTCCAATATGCTACAATACGCGTGGTTTGCTGCAAAACTGTGTGACAATAGGGAACTATTTAATAATGTGAATGAGGTATGCTTTGCTCTGGATATATTGAAAATAGCTTGCGCATGTAAGAATTCGGCGGTCATACGGTGTGCTAGATGCCGTGTAACGCTGTGCTTTTTTTGTCTGTTTTTACTATGCGTATCACTGTGGCTCGTGTGACACAAATAGTTGACGCGTAAAGCGCCAGAGTTTTTATATTATATTTTTTTCACGTTTTAGTACTCATAGTTTGTAACATGTATATATTAGATGTAAGTATTGTATATACAGCGTGTCCCAAAAATGTCGGAGTTCCTTGAAAGGGGTGATTCAGGGGATGATTTGAAACAACTTTTTCCTTAGCGAAAATATTGTCCGAAGCTCCGTTAACGAGATATTAACAAAAAAACCCGACCAATCAGAGCGCGCGCTTTCTGCCCGAGCTCCCGCGGTAGCGTTGGCTACACGGTAGGCGGCTGCGCTTGTACTACGAACGTACGAACAAGCAAGTGGCATGAATCGAAGGAAACTGCGTCACACATTTTTTTCTTAAAGCAGAATCTTAAATAATAATTATTTGAAGATGACAAGAAATTCGTAAATTTCGTTTTCAAATAACGCATAAACGAAAAGGTAATGTAACAGAAAATGTACGACAAGTGATCGTAATTCGTTATTGAGGTAAAAACCCGTAGTTTAATAACGGCCAACACAACTAAATTTAAAAAATAATATTAGGTGTATGAATAAATTCTTTCCAACTGGATTTACATAATTAGTACAAAGCTACCGCGGTGATATTCGTAAGCTGCCAGAAAAATGGGAAAAGGTAATTAATAATAGGGGAAATTATTTCGATGATTGAGTCGCTTTCATATTTTTTAAATCAAACAGTTATTGTACCCCAAAATCGGAAAGAATTTATTTCTACACCTAATAATCACCAATAAATTAAATAAAACTCACCCATTCGGACATTCCTTTCCTTCCTTTTCGGAAACCTATGTCACTGGGTCACTGTACCGATCCTGGTCATCGGTGGACGAAAAGATTTATGGTAGGGTAGCGCCCAGTGCTCAGCTGATCGCAGGTATTCGCAAGACACCACCCGAAGGTAAGGGTCGCAACGTCAAGTGCGTCCGGGTTAATGTACCGAATATTCACTTCACTGCACTGCTACTAACACTGATCACTTAATTTATTTTTCATGGAACGTGTTGTTCCTACGATATAAAAATTGGTGGTCCCGAACCGGGCCGATTACCCATATCACTGTCTCGCGTCATCATTAACCCCGTCGAGCATAATTTTGACGCCAAACGCCGAATCGTACCCTTGCTTGGGGTTTGGATGCGCGGGTATTCCAGTGCCAACGCTCGCACAGTAGCACTTGCGTCTCCGTTGTTCCGGGCGTACACCCAGAACATCGCGTAATAATCTTCAGCTGAGTACATTTCTGGGACGAGATTACTAGTTGACTGAGAGGATTTTTCCCCAAGCAACTTCCTCTACCCCCAAGTAGTTTCTCTCGTTCCATTATGAGTTTACTCCCACCAGGACAAGAGGCTTAAGATAAAAAGAAGCCAGCACATTTTAGAAACACACGTGTTTTGCAGAAGTGCAACGAACGAACCATCCTACACTTTCACAAGAGCCCGCGCTCCGTCCTTTTACTGCCAATGTACCCATTGCTTAGAGATAGACAGCAGACACCACGTGTTTCGGTTCGAAAGGGTCCGAAGAGACGAGAAACAGAAAGTCTTCGAATTGTTAAAACGAAGAAAGGCATACCATTCCTGTTTCCGTTTTCCGATGCCCTGAGTTCACGTTTGCTACGAGGCGGAAACAGTTAAGCCATAAATTACCCAAAACTGTAGGAAATCGTTCTCTATCGCCGACTCGCGGGACAATACGGTCATAAACCGCGCCCCTAGCGAAATGCTCTGGCCCATCAGCCTGATTAATTTTTGGGAACTAACAATTAAAAAGTATTATTCAACATTAATACGGCTCGCGAAGAGACACGGGAAGAAAGAGAGCATGTAGTTCGCTGACTGCGCGTAGTCCCGCCTGCTTCGTCCTACTTCAAATTAAAGACGGATCCCTTGTCTCTCGAGTATAAACACGCGCTCGAATTTCAAAACAAAAGCACGCGTCGACGTATTCGGTGCGTGAGACGGTGGGCTTCAAGTCCGATTGGCCCTAATCTAACCAATCTGCCCTGCATCCCTCCCAAACGGCCACTGTCCCGAAGAGGCCCTCTACACAGCAATATCTCCTCCCCAAGGCCCACCTTCTCTCGCACGGAATACGTCGACGCATGCTTTTGTTTTGAAATTCGAGCGCGTGTTTAGACACGAAAGATAAGCAGGCCCGATTGGTTAGTTTGGGACCAATCGGATTTCAAGCCCACCGTCTCTCGCACCGAATACGTCGACGCATGCTTTTGTTTTGAAATTCGAGCGCGTGTTTAGACACGAAAGATAAGCAGGCCCGATTGGTTAGTTTGGGACCAATCGGACTTCAAGCCCACCGTCTCTCGCACCGAATACGTCGACGCATGCTTTTGTTTTGAAATTCGAGCGCGTGTTTAGACACGAAAGATAAGCAGGCCCGATTGGTTAGTTTGGGACCAATCGGACTTCAAGCCCACCGTCTCTCGCACCGAATACGTCGACGCATGCTTTTGTTTTGAAATTCGAGCGCGTGTTTAGACACGAAAGATAAGCAGGCCCGATTGGTTAGTTTGGGACCAATCGGATTTCAAGCCCACCGTCTCTCGCACCGAATACGTCGACGCATGCTTTTGTTTTGAAATTCGAGCGCGTGTTTAGACACGAAAGATAAGCAGGCCCGATTGGTTAGTTTGGGACCAATCGGACTTCAAGCCCACCGTCTCTCGCACCGAATACGTCGACGCATGCTTTTGTTTTGAAATTCGAGCGCGTGTTTAGACACGAAAGATAAGCAGGCCCGATTGGTTAGTTTGGGACCAATCGGACTTCAAGCCCACCGTCTCTCGCACCGAATACGTCGACGCATGCTTTTGTTTTGAAATTCGAGCGTGTGTTTAGACACGAAAGATAAGCAGGCCCGATTGGTTAGTTTGGGACCAATCGGACTTCAAGCCCACCGTCTCTCGCACCGAATACGTCGACGCATGCTTTTGTTTTAAAATTCGAGCGCGTGTTTATACTCGAAAGACAAGGGATCCGTCTTTAATTTGAAAGTAGGACGAAGCAGGCGGGACTACGCGCAGTCAGCGAACTACATGCTCTGTTTCTTCCCGTGTCTCTTCGCGAGCCGTATTAATGTTGAATAATACTTTTTAATTGTTAGTTCCCAAAAATTAATCAGGCTGATGGGCCAGAGCATTTCGCTAGGGGCGCGGTTTATGACCGTATTGTCCCGCGAGTCGGCGATAGAGAACGATTTCCTACAGTTTTGGGTAATTTATGGCTTAACTGTTTCCGCCTCGTAGCAAACGTGAACTCAGGGAATCGGAAAACGGAAACAGGAATGGTATGCCTTTCTTCGTTTTAACAATTCGAAGACTTCCTGTTTCTCGTCTCTTCGGACCCTATCGAACCGAAACACGTGGTGTCTGCTGTCTATCTCTAAGCAATGGGTACATTGGCAGTAAAAGGACGGAGCGCGGGCTCTTGTGAAAGTGTAGGATGGTTCGTTCGTTGCACTTCTGCAAAACACGTGTGTTTCTAAAATGTGCTGGCTTCTTTTTATCTTAAGCCTCTTGTCCTGGTGGGAGTAAACTCATAATGGAACGAGAGAAACTACTTGGGGGTAGAGGAAGTTGCTTGGGAAAAAATCCTCTCAGTCAACTAGTAATCTCGTCCCAGAAATGTACTCAGCTGAAGATTATTACGCGATGTTCTGGGTGTACGCCCGGAACAACGGAGACGCAAGTGCTACTATGCGAGCGTTGGCACTGGAATACCCGCGCATCCAAACCCCAAGCAAGGGTACGATTCGGCGTTTGGCGTCAAAATTATGCTCGACGGGGTTAATGATGACGCGAGACAGTGATATGGGTAATCAGCCCGGTTTGGGACCACCAATTTTTATAACATAGGAAAAACACGTTTCATGAAAAATAAATTAAGTGATCAGTGTTAGTAGCAGTGCAGTGAAGTGAATATTCGGTACATTAACCCGGACGCACTTGACGTTGCGACCCTTACCTTCGGGTGGTGTCTTGCGAATACCTGCGATCAGCTGAGCACTGGGCGCTACCCTACCATAAATCTTTTCGTCCACCGATGACCAGGATCGGTACAGTGACCCAGTGACATAGGTTTCCGAAAAGGAAGGAAAGGAATGTCCGAATGGGTGAGTTTTATTTAATTTATTGGTGATTATTAGGTGTAGAAATAAATTCTTTCCGATTTTGGGGTACAATAACTGTTTGATTTAAAAAATATGAAAGCGACTCAATCATCGAAATAATTTCCCCTATTATTATTTACCTTTTGCCATTTTTCTGGCAGCTTACGAATATCACCGCGGTAGCTTTGTACTGATTATGTAAATCCAGTTGGAAAGAATTTATTCATACACCTAATATTATTTTTTAAATTTAGTTGTGTTGGCCGTTATTAAACTACGGGTTTTTACCTCAATAACGAATTACGATCACTTGTCGTACATTTTCTGTTACATTACCTTTTCGTTTATGCGTTATTTGAAAACGAAATTTACGAATTTCTTGTCATCTTCAAATAATTATTATTTAAGATTCTGCTTTAAGAAAAAAATGTGTGACGCAGTTTCCTTCGATTCATGCCACTTGCTTGTTCGTACGTTCGTAGTACAAGCGCAGCCGCCTACCGTGTAGCCAACGCTACCGCGGGAGCTCGGGCGGAAAGCGCGCGCTCTGATTGGTCGGGTTTTTTTGTTAATATCTCGTTAACGGAGCTTCGGACAATATTTTCGCTAAGGAAAAAGTTGTTTCAAATCATCCCCTGAATCACCCCTTTCAAGGAACTCCGACATTTTTGGGACACCCTGCATCTGTACATATGTATTTTCGATAATTTAGGTAGCTTGCAAGAAAGAGCTTGGCGAAACATTATAAAAGGGGCAAAAAGGGCAAAACGTCGAATAGTAACGAGTCGACAGTCGGCTAATTGTAAAACACATCCAGGTACGCCGCGTAGAGTAATAAAATCAAAACCGCTAAATGTGAACCGTACGTTCGAGATCAAGGGCAGGTCACTGGAACACCCCCGGTTGACGCACGTATGTGCCTTTCGTGCCACGATGTACGCGACCCTTGTGGGTATGCTAACCGCCGTTCGCCACTATCTCGTTTTCAGGCAAGAGACAATTTTAAATAAGATGTGTGTTTTTAATTGAAAGTGATGTCCATCTCCTGGGAGGTGGAGCACCGGTATACACCGTACACCCATACGTATAACAGATGTTTACATATCTGTTAATTAGCATGAATTTTATAAACTTTGCATGTGAAAGGTGTAGGTATGCAAACGAATAAAAAAATAGTGCCAATATAGTGAGATTTGAACTGACGACCTCATGCTTGCTAGTCGGGAGCGCTACGCACTAATTTTTTTTTTTAAATATCTTTTATTTATTTTGGTACAGGATTAACTTATTCTAAAGCGTTTTATGATGATTAGCAGGTCGCATGATCGACGCTCGTAATCAAAGTAACATCTATAATACTTATTCTTATATATTTATTCCTATTCCTTTCGCTCTTCCCTTAGATAGGGTGGGTTGAATGTTGGTGGAAAATGTCCGGAAAAGAAACGAGGCCGTTCCGCAAAAAACCGGTTCAAAGTTTCTTTAGCCTCTTTTGTTAGGGCTGTACTGCTTATTCTAAACTAATGTATCACACACATGCAACACGCACTCATACACTCGTCACAATGATAGCGCCTTAAAACTAACTATTTACAAACTATATACATATTTACAGTGCCTATTTGGCTTGGACCATCGTATAAACGTTAACATGTGTCACATTCTTAGCTCTGATAAGCCCCCCTACATCGGATCTGTAGGGGTGTGCTCTTCGATATAAGTGGCGTTGTCTTCGTATCACCAGTATTTATCGGTTTTGTGGTAATAATTATCTTTTGTGCCGACTATAGGTATGTCAGTTATGTATACAATGTCATTGTTTGAGTTTAGGCAGTTTATTTCAGGTTCGTACTGTATCCTCTTGTCAGAAGACCTTCTTTTCATATGGTAGATTGTTGGGATGTTATTCCTGTCGGTGATTCTTTTAGTCTTGTCTAGATAAATGAATGCTTCGGGGGGGATATTACCCGATGATAATGCGTTTTTGTAGTATTCATCGTGGGGGTATACTGCCCCCGTGGTGAGACCGTTGTTGTCGATATTAGAGATATTTGCGAAGTAGTCCCTAACCAGTTTTATAATGTGGCAGTCTATTCTGGATATCCCCGCTATGTTATATAGATTTCTACAGTTTTCATAATGTTTAAAATTAGATCTGTTATTTCTATATAGCCTTGTGCATGCCCTTAGGCATTTTCTTTCGAATTTACGATACTTCTCCATCATATGAGGGCTAATGTTATACCAAACTGGGCAGCCGTACGTGAGGATGGAACGGATCAGGAGCATATAGCAGATAAATTTTATTCTTTGTTTCAGGTAGTCAGAATAAAATATCCTGCTATTGGAGCGGAAGGCCCTCCTCGCCTTTTCTAGTTGTTTGAGATTCACTTAGTTCCTCTCATCACCGCACCCACGCTCACAGCAGCACCTCCTGGGCAGCTGAACACCAGGCTGATCTACAATCGATCAGCCAATCACAACTCATCTACAATCGATCCACCAATCAAAGCTCACCACGTCTATTCACTAGCCAATAAGATTCTTCACGGCGATCGAGCCTCGAGAATGTTCGAGACGACGCCGGCAGCGAAAATGACCATCCATCTTGTACTCACTCTTGTTCACGTAATGCGTTTGAAAAGACGTATCGCGTGCGCTACGGATATTTTTCTCAACTCGTGAATTCCTCACTGCTCAAGAGATTGAACAGATATTGCATTCGCTCATTTCGTGCGTTCTCTCAACTCAATTCCCAAGTACTCACGTCATCTCAAGTGTGTAAGGTGGTCGCGTTCGCGTGTGCCTACCACGTGTCGGACATTTGTGCTCGGGCTCATCTCGTGTTCAAACAATCGTGTAGTATTGTGTGAGGAGGCTCAAGACGCTCATTATTACTCAAATAAATTGACTGTGATGTCCCACTATTTTTCGCGCGGTTCTATTCCAAAATCTATTCGTAAACGTCAAAATCACTCCACCAAAGTCCCTCAAACTCAACTCTTACCCCATCTCCCCAATCGCTGATCACCTTGATGTTGTACCTTAGTGGTCCCCAACACAAGATGATCGGTACAAAACTCCTTCGCCTATTCGCCCCATGAGGCACGAATCCTTCTCTCAAAACGAATTCAAACAAGCCCCTCGTTACAAAACCCTCTTAAATCCAGACCACGTCTCAATCCCCTCTTTACGACTCACAGAGTCCAAGCCACTCTAACCCCTTTCCTATAAAACACCCAAAATCCATTGGACAAGTTGAGTATCTCCTAACGCAGTCATAAAAACCCCAGAAACCTAATTGCGACGAATATTTTGCGTACGTGACATAAATACGTCTATTAATAGCCATACCGTTTATAAAAACCCCGGAAGTCCTACTGCGTCTTATTTTGAAATGTGTCACGGTCTCTACCGCGTGTACCCCCGCAACACTCCTATAAAACTACATAAATATGAGGTCCTGAGAGGCCGGAGCACTCATTATTCATTTTTCCTTATTCAACATCCAGTGTTACTTAACGGAAGATTGTTCATTATTCAAATATTCATATATTCAAATATTCAGTGTTACTGGTTACTAAACGTTAAAGATTCAAATCAGTGATCAATAATCACCATTCACCAATCATTGTAAGACATTATAATTACCATTAACATTGCATATCACCATCATCATATTATTTTGTATTATTATTTAATTTTGCATTCTAAAGCTTATTGCGACCATTCATATTTTTGTATTAATAACGCTTATTGCATTCTATATTATATTACTTTCATATTTCTCTGCATAAATAACGCTTATTGCATTCTAAAGCTTATTGCGATCATTTATTATTTTGTATTAACAACGCTTATTGCTTATATCATTCTACTTAATTTCATGTGTTTCATGTTCATATTCTTATATTTTGATTAATTACCGTTTATATATATGTCACGTGCTAATGCTCAACGTCCAACGCATTATTCTGTTAATCTTGCTATCACACAAACAGTGAACGTACTCTTGCTCAAAGTTAATAAACCTATTTGTTTTCAATCACGTTTCGAATTATTGTGTGCATCCTTGGTTATAAAAATTCCAAACCAAAACAAGCTGCCCCAACAGCTGATTTCTGTTCGTGGACGCGAGAGCGCTTCCAGTATTTACAAACATACTACTGCATGAATCGCGCAATCCACAGAAATACTAAGCGTGGTTTCTTTTACATAAATGCAACGGTAAATCCTATTACCGAAACCAAAACAAATACAAGGTACTATAACGGGTGTTCTCCGGGTGTGTATTTACCTGTTAAATCTTCCCTGGTCGATTAGAGTGTTGGATTATAGATTCGCGCCTGATCTCCGTAAAATGCTATATCCTAATCCTATAGCCTAAAATCCAGTTTACGTTTAGCCACCGAGGTGACAGGTCGTTTTGTTTTGGTTAAGCGGACGTTAGCACGTGCCTCACCGTGTCACTCACCGAAGATCGGTTTACCGTTCAATCTCGTGCTGTTTCTCTGAACCTTGTTTAAGTGCTTGCTTAGATAATTCTTTAATCCCTCGACGTATAGACAGCTTTCAAACTGTATAAGCAGTGCTGTGCCGATTTTCGAGTGGAACTTTTAGTTTGGATCACAGACTTGTCAGTGCTCCTATCATTTCAAAATGCCAGTTGGACCTAAGAAATGTAAAGGTTGCTCCACCCTTGTTGCCTACCCTGTTACGTGTCCAGGCTGTGGTGTGATCTCTCATCCAGGATCAACATGTCTCAGCCGTACGGGCCATCCTTGGTTTAATAAGAGTCTCCTAAATTGCCGTTCGGGATCCCCGGCTCCTGTAACCGCCGTCAGCCAAAACATCGCTTCGCCGGCACAGGCATTATCACTCATATCGACAGCCACGCTCCAGTCGCTCTCTACGTCACTCGCTACGTTACCCTCTGCTGATGCTATCAGGGATATCGTAAGCGAACTAATTGACTCGAAGCTATCTGCCTTCCGTGATGACATCCTAGCGGTTATAAGATCTGACCTGGGTGCTATGAGATCGGACATTAGCTCACTGACCGATCGCGTCAATTCGCTTGAAAACTCTGCTACTGTCCCTTCTGTACAGTTGCCTTCGTCCTCGACGGATGACGTCATCGAATTGAACGACAGGGAGTTCAGATCCAAAAACATTATTATTTTTGGGATGCCTGAGCCTCGTGTATCCTCGCAGGAGCTCTCAAGTTCGGCCGACGCAGAAGCTGCACGCGTTGTCTTGTGTGAGATGTGCCCCCTCCTCAACCAAGTTCTCGTCACTCATCGTCTTGGCAAACCGGGCAAGTCACAGTGCAGACCTCTCTGTGTCCGCCTTGACTCTGCAGCTGAGATGAAGAAGTTACTCCAAAATAAACATCGATACAAGGGCCCCTACAAGATCTCTGATGACAAGACCAAGCAACAACGCGAGACTCTGTTGCAGCTTAGGGAGAAGCTCCGTGATCTCCATGAACAGGGGCAGACCCAGATGACCATCCGATACATTCGTGGTCATCCCAAGATCGTGTCGAGCAGTTCGCACAAGGACTCTGCGAAAAAAAACTCAAATTGAACCCTTTAGTTTATTTACAAAATGTCCGAGGTCTGCGTACCAAGTTGGATACTCTAGGCAATTCCTTATTAACATCTGCACTGGCCTATGATGTAATCATTTTTGTCGAGACTTGGCTCACCCCTGCGATATCGTCAATAGAACTTGGGTTACGTAATTACACCGTATATAGATGTGATAGATCCCAACGAACTAGCTGTTTCACAAGAGGTGGTGGTGTTCTCATCGCCATTAAGAACTCATTGCCTTCTTGCCCTGTTATTGTCAGCTGCTCCGAGGTCGAACAATTGTTTGTCAGAGTCCGCCTTCATAGTAACAAATACCTATTACTGGGCGCCGTTTATATACCACCTGCATGCCAGACTTCACTTTATGCTAGTCATGTTGACTCAGTCACGGAATTGTACCTTAAGTATAGTGAAGATATTTTTTGTCTGTACGGCAATTTTAATCTCCCTCATGCGGTCTGGTTCAACGATTCGGCACAAGCGTGCTTTAGAAGGCCGGGTGCATCATCTAACGAGTTGGCAGCCATTGACCTTCTCCTTGGTTGTGCGGGGTATTGCAACCTTGCCCAAGTGAACACCGTCTTTAATGATTTTGACGTTTTGCTTGATCTCATCTTTGTCAGCTGTTCTAATGTTATTGTTGACCGTGTCATTGATGTCCTTATTGAACCGGATGCCTATCATCCACCCTTGTATATATTGTTTAGCGGTTTGGCCTCGGGTCCTGATCTCACGTGCGTTAACCGTGTATACAGGGACTTTAAGCGTGGTGATTTCCCTAACGTGTTGGATTACCTTAATTCAATTGATTGGGATAGGGAGACTGGGGACTCTGAGCCTGATGTTGCCCTAGAGTGTTTATATGGCCATATCAATCAAGCAATTGATGCCTTTATTCCTGTCCGGTCTATAGTCCGATCCACGTTTCCGCTATGGTTTTCCCCTGACTTAAGGTCCCTGATACGGCAGAAGAAAAGGGCGCATAGGGTCTACAAGCGGTCTGGTGCCTTTTGCGATTATTTGAACTTTTCCAGTCTCCGGTCGCGATGTAAGCTTGCCCTATCGCGCGAGCACCGTATTTATATCGATAGCGTCGAGAGTGCGGTGTGCGACAATGTATCTAGTTTTTGGAAATTTGTAAACACTAAGCGTGTTGGACATGATATTCCTGGAAAGGTGTACCTGGACCGTACTGAGGCCTCGTCACATGCGACAGCTGCGAATCTTTTTGCTGAGTACTTTGGCTCTGTATATAATCCTCAGGCTGGAGCGGCGCCTGCCCTGACTCCCGGTTCGCCCTCTTATGGTCTTGTAAACATACATTCGATTTCTATCTCTATTGGTCAAATCTACTCTAAGCTCAATTCACTTGATACGTCAAAGGGCCCTGGATATGACGGCATCCCGCCTCTGTTCTTAAAGTAGTGTTGTTTCATTCTCGCAAGGCCCCTCTGGCACATATTTAACACCTAATTAGCTAGGGCGATTTTTCCGGAAGCATGGAAGACCAATTTGGTTACCCCTGTTTTCAAGGCAGGCGACCGCTCCAATGTTAGAAATTATCGACCAATATGCAAATTATCTGTCATGCCCAAGATCTTTGAGGAATTAATAACCGAGCAGTTAACGCCCTGTCTCACTAATATCATTTGCGACGAACAGCATGGATTTGTTCCTGGTCGTTCGACGACAACAAATCTGGCGATATACCACTGCTTCGTTTCTGATGCACTTGATGCAGGTCTTCAAGTCGACACTATTTACACTGACTTCCGGAAAGCCTTTGATTCGGTGGATCATTGTATCCTGCATCATAAACTGGTCGCCTCCGGGATTAGCGGTTCGCTCCTGGCTTGGATCACCAGTTACCTTGAAGGCCGAGTGCAGGTAATCAGGGTGCAGAATCGGTTATCCAATCCAGTCATTGTGACCTCGGGTGTCCCTCAGGGTTCACACCTTGGTCCTCTCCTGTTCCTTCTCTTTATAAATGACCTCAAGGATGTTTTTCGGCACAGTAGATTCTTGTTGTATGCGGACGATCTAAAAATCTTCCGCACCATTAGTGGCGC
The DNA here is from genome assembly GCA_963932335.1 of Andrena marginata. Taxonomy (NCBI): domain Eukaryota; kingdom Metazoa; phylum Arthropoda; class Insecta; order Hymenoptera; family Andrenidae; genus Andrena; species Andrena marginata. The sequence continues at coordinate 21,606,690 of OZ010660.1, forward strand.
TCTTGACGTGAATTTATTGCAGGCTGATCTCGCTAGATTTGAGCAGTGGTGTACCGTCAATAAGATGCGGCTAAACACAGAAAAATGTGTGCTACTTAGGTCCCATAGGTCTGTCAGAGGCATTCCTTCGATATATATGCTTGGAGATACCGCATTGTCTGAAGTTGCGGAAGTCCTAGACCTTGGTGTTTTGTTTACGACTGGTCTGGATTTCCGCAACCATTATCGTAATATTACTTGCAGGGCTATGAAAACCCTTGGGTTTATCGCCCGTTTTGGCAAACACTTTAGACATCTTAGGACATTAAAGTTACTATTCGTCGCACTTGTTAGACCGCAGATTGAATATGCTTCGGTGATTTGGAGCCCCAGACACAAGCAATATTCTAACTTAATTGAAAGGGTTCAGCACAAGTTTCTCAGGCTAGCCATGAGGGCGTCAGGTCACCCTATGCAGTTCAATGACCATGATTACATTCCAGCCTTGCTAAAAACGAGGCTTCACTCTCCTTCCTAGCAAGCGCAAAGTGTACATCTGATGTTAATTTATGTAGAGCATGCACTGTGCTAAGTTTGTATCTGAAACCAAATTGATTATCAGGAATTATTTCCTTTTCTATAAAAAATTTTTCTAGTGCTTTTTTGAGTATAACTTCGAATATTTTTTATATATTTGGGAGGAGACTGATGGGCCTGTAGCTGGTGGGATCGGAAGGATTCTTGCCCTTTTTACCTATAGGGACCACTTTTGCGACTTCCCAGGCTTCAGGGAAGTAGCAGTTATTGAAAAGTATATTATAATCTAAAATGGTTTTGAGGGGTAAGCGTTTCAATACTTGTTAAGATATTGTAAATTCTCATTACATGCTGGTGTGGAGGCTAGCTGTGCGTGCGCATCTACCGGTCGCGTGTTCGTTCACTTTGTCTTCTTCATTTCTTTCCTCTCGAATGTATTATATTATATTATAAAGAATAAAGTGTTTGTTTCAACCTAAAGTGGTTATTTCAATAGCTTATTTCAATAGGTTATGGGCCCAGAGCCACAAAGGTTGAAATAAAAAGTAAAATCGTAAAGTAAACATTTTGAGGTTAGGGCAACACGTGCTAAGCAGCCATGAGTAGTATAAATACAAAGATCCAGGTGTTGGAAAAGGACAATTATGAGACATGGCGAATGCAAATGGAAGCTGTATTAGTCAAAAACGAATTATGGCAATACGTGAATGGTAAACTGGTGAAGCCTGAAAATACGAGAGAGCAGCCGAATCTGGATATGGACTGGGTGAAGAATGATGAGAAGGCAAAAGCAGACATTATACTATGTGTGAGCCCAAACCAGCTGACACAGCTAAAGGGTTGTGAAACCTCAAGGGAAGTATGGCTAAAATTGGAAAATATATTTGCATCAAAGGGACCTGCTAGAAAAGCTACGCTTCTAAAGCAGCTTACGCTGCATAGGATGAACGAAGGTGACGAAGTGAGAAGTCACATAAATAAGTTCTTTAACATTAAAGACAAGTTAAGTGATATGAACGTAGAAATAAATGCAGATTTGTTCTCAATAATGCTCTTATACAGTCTTCCAGCCTCATTTGAAAATTTTAGATGCGCTATAGAGACCAGAGATGAGTTACCAGATCCAGAATCACTGAAAGTGAAGAATCAGGAAGAGTATGATGCCAGAATCCAGAAATCTGAATCCACAAGTGCCATGGTAGCATCACAAAAACGGGTTGTTGAAAAGACCCAGATGCGAAACGATAACAAGGATAAAGGGACACAAGGTCCAAGCAAAAACAGAACGGGTAACAATAAATATGCAAATTCAAGATGTTACAGGTGTTAAAAACTAGGTCATATTACACCCAAATGCAGGTAAAAATACCCCACGAATCGCACATATAAGAGTGAAAGTCAAAGTGCAAATACAGTTGAAGACGACGCATACTTTGCTTTGAGTGGTGGTGAAAATAGTTATAGCGAAATATCACATGATGACAAAAGATGGATTATGGACAGTGGATGTACTGCACATTTATGCAAGAATAATGATACCTTTGAAAATATGTCAGAAGCATGTGAAAACTTGAATTTGGCGAATAATGGATCAACCAATGTGAAAGGAAGAGGCACAGTGAGATTGCAAATAAATACAGACAAAGAGAAGAGAAATATAAAATTAGAAAATACATTGTATGTACCAGATTTGAGGTGCAATCTTATGTCTGTATCAAAAATCGTTGACAAAGGCAACATAATTATTTTTGATAAGGAGACGGCCATTGTGAAAGATAAGGAAAGCAAAGAGACAAAGTTAATTGCTGACAGAATTGGAAATCTATATTATTTGAGAAAGCCAAAAAATGAAGAAGCGAATCGTGTAAGGGAAAATGAAAATGATTCCTTAGCATTATGGCATAATAGAATGGCTCATCTAAATGAAAGAAGTCTTAGAGAAGTGATGTCAAGGACTTGCAATATAAAATTTAAAAATGACAAAGGCATCTTAAAATGTGATGCATGTGCAATGGGAAAACAAACAGCGAAGCCATTTAATCATACAAGTGATCGATGCAAAAATCTGTTGGACATAGTTCATTCAGATGTGTGTGGCCCATTTAACGTCTCAACTATGGGAGGCGCAAGGTACTTTGTCACGTTTATTGACAATCACTCACGCTGGTGTGTTGTTTACCTGTTAAAACGTAAAGATGAAGTCTTTGAAAAATTCACACAGTACAAGAATATGGTGGAAAACATCACAGGTAGATGGGTAAAAGCTCTACAAACTGACAATGGCACCGAATTTTGTAATGAGAAATTCGACAATCTGCTGGCATCATCAGGGATCCGCAGAAGACTTAGTGCGCCAAGAACACCAGAACAAAATGGATTGGCGGAGAGGAAAAATCGCACACTGGTGGAAGCGGTAAGATGTTTGTTAATCCATTCTGGTCTAACATTATCTTTTTGGGGAGAAGCTTTAATGACAGCGAACTATGTAAGAAACAAATGTCCTACTATGGGTTTGAATGGAGATATTCCGTATAATGTATGGCATGGAAGAATGCCGAATTTTACACACATGAGAACATTTGGAGCAAAAGTTTTTGTTTTAGACAAGACGCAGAAAAGTAAATTAACAGGTCGAGCCCATGAAGATAAATTTGTAGGCTATTCAGAGGAAGCAAAAGCTTTTAGAATATGGGTACCTACAATGAAAAGAGTAATTGTATCCAGAGATGTGAAGTTTGTCGAAGAAAATATGTATACGATTAAAAGACAAGAATCATCATACGACGAACAAATCACTGATAAAAATGAAAACAGCATTTTCAAGGAGATGGAGATCACTTTATCAATGCCTCTTGAAGAGAAAAGTGAAAATGAAAAAGGCATAATAGATAACAGCCAAAACTTAGATTCAACAAGACGTCTACCTGGAAGACCAACATTAATAAGAACTGGTAAACGAGGCAGACCAAGAAAAGAATACAGGACACGCACTCAGTCGGAAAATCCGAGTGATATTGAGAGTATGCAAGGAGAAGAAGCGACTCAAGGTGACCAAAATAGCAACGAGGAAGCTGATGATGAGTTCGAAGATGCAGAAGCTAACTTTGCACACATTGATTACCACGAGGCTTTGAATGGAAAAAACAGTGAAGAGTGGAAGGAGTCAATAAGCGAAGAGGTAAAACAGCTGATCAAAAATGATACGTTGGACATTATTGAAAAACCGAGCGATCATAAACCAAATATAATAGATTCAAAGTTAGTATTAACAAATAAGACTGATGCACAAGGAAATGTGATAAGTAGAAAGACTAGGTTAGTAGCGAGAGGTTTTGCACAGGTTTATGGGATTGATTATTTTAAAACATTTGCTCCAGTAGTAAGGCTGGAGTGCTTTCGCATTCTAATTGCTCTAGCGGTTCAATTAGACCTAAAAATTGATAAAATGGGTATAACAAGTGCATTTTTAAACGGTAGGTTAGATGAAAAGGTTTATATGAAAATCCCAGACTTTCTAGAGAACTTCCTAACTTTAATGGTAAACAGTAATAAGTATAATGATATTTCTGACAAAGCTCAGGATATGTTAAATAAAATAAAAAAGGGAAATAAGGTATGTTCATTAAAAGGATCATTGTACGGACTTAAGGAGGCAGGTAGAGTTTGGAATACAAAAATTGATGGCATCCTTAAAAATTTAAATTTAAAAGCGTCAAAAACAGAACCTTGTTTATATCATGACATTAATGAAAATTATATTATTATTATTATCTTGTATGTTGATGATATGCTCATAGCTTATAATGATGATAGGAAGTTAAGAGAGTTGAAAAACAAAATAAAGTGTGAATTAGAAATAAAAGATCTTGGCGAAGCAAAGTATTGCATAGGGATAGAAATTGTCAGAAAAGGTAATCAAATTTGTCTTATGCAACGAAAACACATAAACAAAATTGTAGAAAAATTTAATTTGATCGACGCGAAAATATGCAACACTCCGAGTGATAGAAGTTTATTGTACTCTTTAAAGGAAAACAAACCAAGCATAGAAGTGCCTTATCGGCAACTAATAGGAAGTTTAATGTATCTATCTGTTGCAACCAGGCCAGATATAATGCACAGTGTGATATTTCTATCACAGTTCAATACATGTTTTGGAAAAGAACATTGGAGCGCAGCGAAGCGAATAGTTAAATATTTAAAACACACTATCAATTATAGCTTGGTGTATGAGAAGTGTGATTTCCAGATCAAAGCATTTGTAGATGCTGACTGGGGTTCCAGTACCTTCGACAGAAAATCATTTACTGGATATGCGTTTATGTTAAGTGGCTCGCCTATTGTATGGAAAAGCCAAAAACAAAAAACAGTTGCGTTATCGTCTGCAGAAGCAGAATACATGGCGATGTCCGAGTCTAGTAAGGAAGCTATGTTTTTACGAAATTTATTATTAGAATTAGGGATAGAAATAAAGATAATAATGTATAACGATAATCAAAGCGCACAGTTATTGGCAAATAATAGTATGTTCCACGCGAGATTAAAACATATAGATTTACGTTATCACTTCATACGAGACGCCCTAAATGATAAAGTTTTTGATTTACTTTATTTACCAACAGAGAAAATGATTGCGGATATAATGACGAAACCACTTTGTAAAATGAAACATTATTTTTGCGTCGATAGTCTAGGAATGCGAGCGATTGCAAGGGATAATGATTGCGACAAGCATGCATTGAGGGGGAGTGTTAAGATATTGTAAATTCTCATTACATGCTGGTGTGGAGGCTAGCTGTGCGTGCGCATTTACCGGTCGCGTGTTCGTTCACTTTGTCTTCTTCATTTCTTTCCTCTCGAATATATTATATTATATTATAAAGAATAAAGTGTTTGTTTCAACATAAAGTGGTTATTTCAATAGCTTATTTCAATAATACTACGTTAGGTATGCCATCAATACCTGCTGATTTTGTATTGCTAATGGATCTAAAAATTTTTAGTGTCTCCATAGATGAGTGGAAGTACTCCGTGTCCGTCTCCCATAGGGGGTCGTCGGCTGTGTTCGTGTCAGAAAATTGGATCAATGACGCGGTCCCGGAGGTGAAGGCATCCAATTCCTTGGTGATGTCATCATACTTTTTCTCAACTATCTCGGATAACCTTGGTTTGCCTAAATTTTTGTTTTGAGAATAAACTGCCGCAAAGTTGGCCCCTATTACATTACGTTTGTCATTTTCCCTACATATGATGTAATTACCGTCTTTATCTAGATGTAACTTTTGTGGGTCTATGTTTGCCTTTGTCAATACACTTGCAAGGTTCTTTTTTACTATTAAATTTGGCAACAAGATCTTTTCTTTTGGTCTGAATATTGCGTTAATTTTGGGGAACATATCAGACGAATTTCAGGGAATTTTCCTAATTTTATTCTCCCAGTATCTGTTAACCGATTTTTGGAAATCCTTTTTAATCTCTATCTTGCACATTTTTATGCAAGATTTAGTCCTATTAATAATGTACGGAGCTAATGTAGTTGGGTATCTGTATTCATTATTAAGAATAGTAATCAGTCTGCTTTTGGTCCTGAGAAGGTCTTTAATTTTTGCGTTTACGTATACATCTGTCGAATTTGCACTAATAAATCTGGGCACTGCTGTGTCGATTGCATTTTTTACGTAGTTATTTATATCCTCTAGATGTTTATCAATTGTGTGGAATGAGAAGATTATCGTTTCTGCTTACTACTCTTTGGAAGTCTTCCCAGTCAGTTTTGTTATAGTTAAGTGTCATTTGTGGCGTTTCTAACGCTATTTGGTCACTTCGGTTAGGGAACGATATGTGTATGCTGATGGCTCTATGGTCGCTGTCTATGTCTAACGTTTGTAGCCTATCGTCTGGGTTGAGGTTATTCAGTTTTAATCTACTGTCTAGGATGGCGATGTCGAGGTAGGCATTACTCCGTGGGAATGTAGGGATGTTAGTGCCTCTTGAAGATAACCTGAAATCAATTTCCCTATCAGCTATCCAGTTTGCAAGGGCTAAGCCTCTACTATTATAGTAAGGGTTATTCCAGAGTGAGTGTTTGGCATTAAGGTCGCCCGCCATCACGAAAAAGTTATTTTTGTTTTTTAAATCTAGTATTCTGTATACTTCCTCTAATTCCCTTATGAACTCGACTGATTTAATGCCAGGTGCATACCCCGCCATTATAAACAAGTTCCTACTACTTCGCAATCCTATCTGCACAACAACGGTCTCCAATATCTCCAAGTGAGGACTAACTGTAATTTGTTCGTGATTGATATGTTTTTTTATCAGCAACGCAACTCCACCCCCATTTGTACAGTTTCTGTCGTTTCTTATCATATCATAATCTTTGAATTTTGGCCTATGTAAAGGTTTTAATTTAGTTTCATTTAGAAGGGCAATATCGGGATCTTCTCCCTGCAGCAATTGTACCAAATTGTGCCTTCTTTCGTTAGTGACAATAGAGTTGACATTCGCAGAGATTATTTTCAGTTTAGTAGTGTTAGTGTTATCCACTATTCTTAAGGGTTAAGTCAATTACATTTGAATTTGTGTCTGTGTGATCTTCATTAAGACCAAAGTAAATATCGTGTAATTTATTGATGTTATTAGCGTTTTGGGAAATTAGGTTTTCCAACCTGGCCAATTGCTGCACGAAGAAGTCTTTGAGTTCGGTCAGACCATTTCCAGAACTAATTGGTACGCTCTTTTGCGGCATACCTACTGCGTTGCCCGTCTGTTCTAAGTAGGGTTGTGTGTAGGGTCCCTTATTCCTATTTTCTTTTAGAATATTATGATGGAGGAGTCCCACCGGTTGGGGGTTGGTGTTGTTCCTGATCATCTGTGCGTAAGAAATCTCAGACCTATAATTTTGTGTAGTTAATTTTTTTTGTATTATATTAACAGCCTTGTTCCTTTTCTCAATTCTATTATTTATTCTGCTAGATAACCTATTTTTAATCTCCCTGTATTTAGGGCATCCTTTATACGAAGCCGGATGCCCATATTCCTTGCATCGCACGCAGAATATTTTGCTTAAGTCCATTTTTTCTCCCTTTTTTATTTTGCACTCTCCCGGTTCGTGTTTTTCTTCACATTTCACGCACCTAAAATCTAAATTGCAATTGATTGCTGAATGTCCCGACCTTTGGCATCGTAGGCACATTGCGGGTTCTTTCTTATGTAGTCTCTCCCAACTTACAACCTGGTGCAATAAGTGCTTAACTTTAATTAAAGCATTAATATCACTCTCCGGAGAGATCTTAACTAAGAACAATGGCAGGACTTTGTTATTTCTAATAGAACTTGAGGTAACGAAGTTTGACACCTTAATCAGACTTACTTTCTCTAATTTAAGCGCTTCTAATTCTTTTGTTATTTCCTCCAGGGAAAAACTGGGATCTATACCCTTCAGAATTAGAGATTGTGGTTTTGGGGACTTAGGTGTGTATGTAAAATACTTAATTCCTCTTTGGGATAACGCTTCTAATACAGTCTTATAATCTCTTATGTTTTCTAATTGTACGTAGTGCTTATTGCTATTAAGGCGTTTAATATTAAAACTACTTAAACCTAATGACTCCTTAAGTAATCTGTAAGATACCTGTTGAGATGACACTACAATATTTATGATGGGTGGTTTTACTATCCTTGCCTTTGTCGATATGTTTGGTGATTCATGAAGTACCTCATCTTCACATTGGCTTTCAACTTGCTCGAACCATGGAGTCCGTTGGGCTTCACAGTCCATATCCTGACTTTGTGTTGTCCCCAAAATCTTGTTAATATCGTTGCTAGTTCCCTCAGACCCCTGTTGATAAGAAGTTGGTAGACTCTGTCGTGGTCTTTTGTGTGACGACTCTCCATTTCTTCCTTTTTGTGGCTCTTCCCCTTGACTTAAAGAGTGAACATGTTTATTAGTTCTCGAGTCCTTTACTTCTCCCTGTTTATTGTCTTCAGGGTGATTTTCCCTGTTGGTGAATCTTTCCCTGTTTTTCGCTCTTTCCTCCTCTAGCTGAGTTGACAGGTCTAGGATAGTTTTTTTCATTTCGTTAATTGTACTTAACATCTCCTTAAGCGTTGCATCGTTGGCAATGTTTTGTTGATTTTTGCTCTTTTTTGTTGAAGTGGTTCCTCTTTTCGGCTTCATTTCGGCAGTTAATATATTTATTTTGCTTTCCGCAATAGGTTTCCTAACCTTATAATTTGTATAGGATTTATTTTTTAATTTTGTTTTTGGCCTGCAGGAACTTTTCCAGCTGTGTTTGTACCTCCGCATTTGTGGGTCCGCTGTGATCACTTATGTTTATGAACTCCACAAGTTGATTTGTCTCGACATTGTCGATTTTATAACCTCTTTGACCGCATGGTTTTGAGGTTACAGCGTTCGGGGGGGGGGGGCAAACGAAAAAATATCACTATTTTCTGGGTCTATCATGCGCTAAACAATTTCTGTATTGTGCTTTGCCCTGCGTTAATAATACTGTGTTTTTTTTTAAAAAATACTGCGAGCACGACGCTCTACCACGTTGCTCGTTGGTCATCAGTTTCTATCAAATATATATAAGGTAACTCCACACTTTTCAAAGTCGATTGTCTCGAATTTGGATGGGAAGCGCGCCTTACTGCTTCGGGAAATTAAAGTCCGAGTGAAGACCTTCACGTATACTAAGTATAAACAATTTCTGAGTTTGCCAGTCCTGAAGGTCCCGTTGTTAGTTGTTTCCGCCTCGTAACAGACGTGAACTCAAGGTATTGGAAAAGGGAAACAGGAAACAGGATATTTTTCTTTATAGCAACTCAACGACTTTCAGTTTCTCTTCTCTTCGGACCCTTTCGAACCGAAACACGTGGTGTCTGCTTTCTATCTCGAAGCAATGGGTACATTGGCAGTAAAAGGACGGAGCGCGGGCTTTTGTGAAAGTGTACGAAGGGTCGTTCGTTGCAAAGCAAGTGTGTTTCGGAAATGTGATGGCTTCTTTTTACCTAAAACCTCTTGTCCTGGTGGGGGTTAACTCATAATGGAACAAGAGAAGGTACTTGGGGGTAGAGGAAGTTGCTTGGACAAAATCTTGTCAGTCAGCTAGCAATCACGTCGCAGAAATGTTCTCTGCTCAAAAGTATTACGCGATGTTCTAGGATGTACCCCCCGAACAACGGAGACGCAAATGCTGCTGTGCGAGTATTTGCAACGGAATACCCACGGCTCCTAACGCCATATGAAAATTCATTTCCACAAATTTTTATAACGTAGGAAAAACACGTTCCATGAAAAATAAATGAAGTGATTAGTGTTAGTAGCCGTACAGTGAAGTGAATATTCGGTACATTAATCCGAACGCACTTGACGTTGCGACTCATTACTTTGGGTAGTGTCGTATGTACCTACCATAAATCTTTTCGTCCAACGATGACCAGGATTGGTACAGTGACCCAGTGACGCAGGTTTCCGAGAAGGAAGGAAATGAATGTCCGAATGGGTGAGTTTTATTTAATTTCTTCGTGATTATTAGGTGTACAAATAAATTCTTTCCGATTGTAGGGTACAATAACAGTTTGATTTAAAAAATCTGAAAACAACTCAATCACCGAAATAATTTCCATTATTGTTAATTACCTTTTGCCATTTTTCTGACACCTTACGAATACCACTGCGATAGAAATTCGATAGCTTTGTACCTACTGATTATGTAAATCCAATCGGAACGAATTTATTCATACACCTAATATTATTTTTTAAATTTAGTTGCGTTGGCCGTTATTAAACTACGGATTTTTACCTCAATAAGGAATTACGATCACATGTTGTACATTTTCTGTTACATTACCTTTTCGTTTATGCGTTATTTGAAAACGAAATTTACTTATTTCTTGTCCTCTCGCTTCAAATAATTATTATTTAAGATTCTGCTTCAAAAAAAAGACTGTAACGCGGTTTTCTTCGATACATGCCGGCTTGCTTGTTCATACGTTCGTAGTACAAGCGTAGTCGCCTACCGCGTAGCCAATGCTACCGCGGGAGCTCGGGCGGAAGGCGCGCGCTCTGATTGGTCGGTGTATTTTGTTAATATCTCGTTAACGAAATCTCGGAGAGCATTTTCGTAAAGAAAAAAGTTGTTTGCAATCCCCCCCTGAGTCACCCCATTCAAGGAACCGCACCATTTTTGGAACACCCTGTATAACCTCCAATGTCGGTGGAGCGGAATGTAATTTTGGTGCAAACAGTCAGGGTCCCCAGTACCCCAGTACCTATACATTCACAAAAGCAGTAGGGACGTGAGAGAGATTCGTAAGGCACTCGACATACAGAAATGTAAGTTTACAATATTATTACTATCATTATTGGTATTGTCTTATTTGTACACAATACTACAATGTTAATCGTGATTATTTAAATTGATATATTCATGTGTATTACTTGATAACAGTTAAAATATGGTCAGCTAAAGACACGTTAGATGTCGCGGAGATGCTACACAGTATACCTGCATTGTGGGATGCTTCATGCCCGAGGTATAGAAATAAAGAAGGAAAAAACGACGAATTGAAAATAGTGGCTGCGCAATTTGGAATGAATACGGATGACATGGGCAATAAAATTAAAAATCTAAGGACCCAATTCCCGTGGGTCCTCAGTGAAAAAAGAGCAAAGCAGGAATGGAGCCTTGGCGTCGAAAAAGACGGAATGGTTTGCGTTACAGGCACTGCAATTTCTCGGAAAGAATAATAGGGTAGAACCCCCAATTACTGACACCTACCCAATTACTGACACCTGAAGCTATTTTACTTAAAATAACGAATAAATAAACGTTGTAATGTTATACACAAAAAGAATTATGTAATTCAACCTAACTAGAGACGCGGTAGCGTCTCGACGCCAAGTACAGGAAAGACACCCTATATATGTCGACTGTCGCTACCGCTATCATTTACTCGTCGCCCGGCTAATCCAACCTAACCTGAAACTTATTTCATTAATATCTCATGACGCTTGCAATATTTTCTAAATTTAAAGGCATTTTTCTTATGTAAACCGCATATAAGCTTTGGAATGAGACCAATTTCAATAAAATCGGTCCACGCATGACAGAGATATCATAATATCGTCTCATGGATCAGTCGGAAATATTAAGATTTTTCTTCTTCTGATTCTTCTAGAAATTTTTCGTCAAACATAATACGTATACGCGTTACACGCACACCTTCAGTCAAAACAAAACTAACACATTGTTATGTGACACTGTCCGAACTACCCATGTGCAGTCATCGGGTGACACCTCTCGACCTACCCGAACACAGTCGTAATGCGACGCTGACCGATTCACGCCTTAACGTACCCCTGGAGTTAAGCATGTGCAGCAGCCGGTTGGTGTAAGGTGGCCTGCACGTGTTTTCTCCTTTCCAGGAAAAGCCAGGACCCCCTGGTTTTCCTAGTCACGTGGGCCACGCCGAATTCCTTGTTCCAACAGGGGATAAAAACGCAGGACCTCGGCCTCAAGGCGTCAGTCGATTTCCACAAGTTTGCGCGTGTACTCCTTGTCACCTCTGTACGATCCAGTATCAAATATATCATTTGTGTTCAGAATAATAAAGAAGATCTAAAAGTGAAAACCCTTCAGTTTTCTCAAACCATAACAACATGTTTCGTTCTTCGTTCGTCGACTCTCGCGATTATTCGGCAGGGATCGTCGTCCGTCATTGTACAAACTATTTTTTAAATACATTGAACTTTATAACCTACCAATCTTAACCTCCAAGTGTCAAATAATGTAAGTTGTCCAAATTTGAGATGTCAGGAGTTTTTACACTAAATAGGAGACGGAATTATTGTCTCAATTAACAAGGTAAGTCGCCAAATTTATTTAATAGATTTTTTATGTAGAGTCGCAGACTTGGAAGTTGTCCGGAGAAGGTTCGACAGAGAAGCACCTTCTTTCGCATAAGTTTCTAGAAATTTGTACCATGCTTGTACAAAATAATATATTGTAGTAAAAAATTGCATTGAATTTAAATTGCCAGATATTTGTATTTGTATACCAGCAATTTAGAGTTTTTATTTTATGTAAAGGTTATTATATTATAGAAATGAAGGGGACGTACAGGACTTCGATAAAAATGAAGGAGACGCACAGGCTTGGATAGTACAATTGAAGGGGACGCACAGGCTTGGATGGATAGAAATGAAGGGAATGCACAGGCGTGGAGGTTGTCCGGAGAAGATTAAATAGATAGACAGAGCATCTTGTTTCGCACAAGTTTCTGGAACTTTGTCAAATAAGGTAAATCGACAAAATTTGTTTAAAGACATAGCATTAAGAATTATTAAGAAAATAGATTATGGTGGACTGCTTGCAATGTAAAGCAAGTCACATTAGTGAAGAAAGTACACAGAAAACACATCTCCGTTAATGCTTTTCAATCTTTTGTGAAAGACATTCGTAATACTTTAATTAATAAAATCCAAAGTAGTTGTCACGCTATTCATTAATTCATTAATTTTTTAGATTCCCATTATTTAAAATCACCAATAAACATACTAAATAAATTAGTTTCATTCCAACACCAATACATTGTGCGTTAAAAATATTGGATCTCCGCGTTCATTTCGCTGAATTATTACCATTAGCATTTAAATTTCCTGCAACAAGACTTTCTGCCATACGCTCGCACCTCCTTCGGACACATTATTTAGTCTCTACACTCACTAAAGCAAAAGGCCACTCTATTTCTATATATAATAAGTTCTACGTTAAGTTGTAACTAAAATAACTAAAATGTGGATTTTATATATATTTACAGATAATCAAAGCAGAAGATGATGCAGTATGATCTACGGCAGAGAAAAAAATTTATTGTGACATAGTATTATATTAATTATATTAATTAAACGATTTTATTCAGCTGCAATCCTCTATTTGCTTCTTGTAAGTTTGGTTCATATCAGAAAACTCAAATTTAAACCAATTCCACCAATTCAATCATCATCTTGAAGCATTGCAGGTGTGCATAGTTTCTATTATGTAGAATTTTTTTTTAATTCTATCCCGTCATAAGACTGTTTATTAGGGTGGACCTTAGTTACTTTTGTCGAAATATAATTTTGAGATTTTTGACGGGGTCACTCCCCAAGCATTATGCCACTGGGAGAAAAAATAATGTGTGCAAAATTTGAAATTGATCGGAGAACGAGAAACTGTGCCTCATCGCATTTGAAATTTTTTATTTTCGTAACTCGTTTTTCTTCGTTGTAGTATATCGTTAATATACATTTTTATATATCGTTATCTTTTTACGCTCTGTAATAATATAGAATCAAAGTATAAGATTACATAAAAAAATCATGACCTTGAAATCTCAAAAAATGAACCATCAAAAAATACTTTTTTCGTTGGCATCATATTTATGTTGTCAAACAGTATAATTTTCGTCTAAATTTTTTTTTGGATAATTATAAATAACTGATTAAAGGGAAAACTACATCCGAAATGCACCAATTTTTGCAGATATTTTTCAATTTATTTTAAAAACTAGGGCTCTAGAAGAAAATTCACCATTGCACGTGATGCAACAGACATTTTCCCCCCGGAAAACACCAACAAAAGTGGTAAGTCACGGTTTGTTTTCAATACAGAAGGCAACAGCGGCGGGCGTATCCATTGCCGCTCGCCGACAGAATCGCTTACACGCGCGCGACTACCACTGTCGGCACCATACGTTTTGCCAAACTATTTCGCTCAGTTATTGAAAACGAAATGTGACCTACCACTTTTGTTAATGTTTTCCGAAGGAAAAATGTCTGCTGCATCGCGTGGAGTAGTCAGATTTTCTTCTAGACTCTTAGTTTTTAAAATAAATTGACAGATATCTGCAAAAATTGTTGCGTTTCGGGTGCATTTTTTCTTTGATCGTGGTTTAAATATATTTAAATAGTAATAATGCAATAATAACTTATATCGTTGTGTTCCCGTTGGTTTATAAAATAATTTTGACGGAACAAGCAACCGAATAACTATTACTATTTCGATACGCAAGACGTTCAAGTTGAAAATTTGCATTTTTTTTTTTAAATAAACTAATTTTTCGAAAACGGAGGATGTTGGCGAAAAACGGTTTGCGAATTCGTATTCAGCGTACGAAAATTTATAAGAAACGTGTATTGAATGTTACAAGTCCAGATGGCTGTTGAATAGTTACAATTGAACTTTTGCATGAGTTTGACTGCTCGTTCGGCCGAATCGTTTACTGCTAAATTATTTACTATATTTAATCCAATATTATAATTGGGATCACTTTTCCATTCTAGAGAATCCATATTTATAAAATCTGTTAGAACAGTGTATTCTTAACGAAAGTATCGGTTATTTCATTAAAATTTTGAAATCTATTATTTATATATATAAATATGAAAAAAATTCCTTAGACAAAAGTTGTACTGTTTGACATGGTAAAAATAATTACAACGAAAAATGTTTTTTTACGGTAAATTTACGAGATTTCAAGGTCATAATTTTTCAAGTAATCTTATACTTTGATTCTATATTATTACAGAGTGTAAAAAAGACAAATTCAACCATATATAAACATGTATATTAACGATATACTACAATGGAGAAAAACGATTACAAAAAAAAATTCAAATGCGATGAGACCCGGTTTCCCGTCTTCCGGTCGATTTCAAATTTTCCACTTTTTTTCCCCCAATAAAAATTATCTGAAGTCTGTCCCTACTATGCCAATTGTCTTTGTAAAAAGAAGTGAGATCCCCATAAAAAAACTTCAAAAAGTAAAAAAATTACGCCAAGTACATGAAAAATCAAATATATCACAAAAAATAGAAGTTAATAATAAAATCACAAAAAAATAGAAGACAATATACAATCCCCCAAAAAATAGAACAAAATATATAATCACAAAAATAGAAGATAATACACAAAAAATAGAACAAAATATACAATCACAAAAAAATAGAAGATTATAATAATTACAAAATAAAAAAAAGGTGTGAAAACAAAATGAGCTGCAAGTACATAAAGGTACTTTCCAACTGCGCTTAAGATGACACAACTACATATACACAGCTAAAATGCTGTGATCATACATTCCATTACTCATATCGCGGACATTTTTTAATTAATCCGTCAAAAAGAATCCCATTTAAAAAAAATTGTCGTAAATTAATAACTTTACAAAATTAATAATATACCAAAATTACGCCAATTATAAGAATGGCTATTATACAAAGACAAAATTGTATTAAATAATATTAAGCAGACATATTTTTATACAAGTAAATATTTTAATACGAATAAATATTTTATTCAAAATACTTGGCGCTGCGGAACCGAAAAATGTTAATTGTTTTAGTAGTAATAATAATTTATAATAACTCCCTTACAATCTAAAATACATAAACATATATATACATATACATATTCGAAACGCAGTCAGATCTATTCTACATATATTTAACTCTAATATCATACGTAGCATATGCACCCGCACACATACACACATTCACGAAAGCACGCACAAGAAAGAAAGAATAAGATTAATGCAATTTATATATATTTATTTCAGTTTAGCAACTCCAATTCGGGGTGCAGCGCCAAGTATTTTGAATAAAATATTTATTCGTATTAAAATATTTACTTGTATAAAAATATGTCTGCTTAATATTATTTAATACAATTTTGTCTTTGTATAATAGCCATTCTTATAATTGGCGTAATTTTGGCATATTATTAATTTTGTAAAGTTATTAATTTACGACAATTTTTTTTAAATGGGATTCTTTTTGACGGATTAATTAAAAAATGTCCGCGATATGAGTAATGGAATGTATGATCACAGCATTTTAGCTGTGTATATGTAGTTGTGTCATCTTAAGCGCAGTTGGAAAGTACCTTTATGTACTTGCAGCTTATTTTGATTTCACACCTTTTTTTTATTTTGTAATTATTATAATCTTCTATTTTTTTGTGATTGTATATTTTGTTCTATTTTTTGTGTATTATCTTCTATTTTTGTGATTATATATTTTGTTCTATTTTTTGGGGGATTGTATATTGTCTTCTATTTTTGTGATTTTATTATTACCTTCTATTTTTTGTGATATAATCTATACGCTAGAAAAGGCACCACTTTATTTTTTTTTTCATTAATTTCTATAAAACGATACAAAATTTTAAGTTGATGACAACAGTGGAAATGGCGACTTCCTTAATAGTGAAAGAAAAGACAGGGCACTAAAGAAAGAGCTATAATTACAATATATAAATTATTTACATAATAATAATATAAGTATCATAGAAAGTCACAACGATCGTAATTTAACGGTTAATTAAGCCTTTTTAATTAATATTTGGATGGCAGTGATTGGCACAAGCGTTTTAATCAGTTTTTAATTACTGCCATGGCAGTAGTTAGTCGGGCAAATAAAGCATGACGCCATTACTGACACCCATACCGTCTACAGTTGCGTGCAACGTAACCTATTCTACTGTTCCGATTCCGACTGCCTGGGCATGCTATCCTGGGTACCTTGTGTATTTTTTTATATTCCCTATACATTTACAATGCTTCCAAAATATATGTAATGCTTTATGAGAATATATAATGCAAATGTATTCTGAAATTTAATTAAAGCCAAAAAGTGAATTTTAGAAAGTGATAGTAAATGTGATGGCAGTATTTGGGTAACTGGCAGTAATTGGGGTGTCAATATTTGGTTAACTGGCAGTAATTGAGGTGTCAGTAAGTCAGTCATACTACGTTTTAGAGGTGTCAGTAATAGATCTCGAAATATGTTTTGTAGATTAATGAATTTATATATAAAAATTGAAATTCAAAGACCCACAAAATGTTTTTCATGAAGTAAACACATTAAACCATAATAAATAAAATAAAAAACTTATACTTTTAGTCAATAAATACAGATTCCTTTGTTACACTCTCGGGCCATTCCACGCGAACTTGGGCACTCTTTGGAGCAACATTTCGGATTTTGTTGGAATTTGGATCTGTTATACCCAGTCTTTAGTGATATATAAACGTGTGTGGAAGGATTTTTCAAAATTTTAAAGAATGTGGATCTTACTGCTCTCGCCCTCGGTTCAAGGAAAATCTTGTGAACACGAAAAATTGACATACCGTATTATGTTAGGTATAAAAACAGTAAAAGTTTTCCTCTTTTATTTAGAACTAATAATGCAGAGATATCTATTATTATGTTGTATAAACTATAACGATTGTGCTTTACGTTCACGAAGTTCGTTTGTTCATACTGTTATTTTCTGTTGAGTTATACCACAAATGTTTGTCAAAATAGTCCATTGCATAGGGTAGAGACTCACTTCAAATCAACAAATATTTATTACACCAATTCTTTTTGGTATACAATATTGAAAGGAAAGCATAACTTCTTTAACAAAAAATAAAAATATAAGTCAGAAACTTACTTTGAACTAAAAACTAAAAAAAAATTGCTCAACTAAAACACTATTTAAAGACTTCGGCATCATTTCTTTATAATTTTTTGCCCCAATCGCTCGCAACCACCCGCGGTTGCTCTTCGAAGGCAAGAGCAAAAGTTGGATGGGCCTTTTCTATACACAGTTTCTGCGATATATACGTTAGAAAATATTAGCATTCAGCAATAAATAATATCATGCACACATTTCTACAGGAACATACAATCTTAACGTACTTGGCTGATACGCTTTTAAACTGCGGTTTACTTGGTGTAAAATAATAAAGACGATGTATTCCTTTCAGTTTTCGATACATAAAATAACGAAGACATCGTGTAATTCGGACGAACGTCTAGGAGCGAATGGCGACTCTGTGGTCACTTCCCTTTCTTCTCGCCTTTTACATAGCATACTACGAAACTCGATAGATTGTTTAGGAATAGAGATTTTGAAGTGCAGACCTTTTACCCGCCGGACGTTTAGCCCCACCCTACCCTACCGCACGGCTCAGCCAGTCGAGTCGGTGCTGGCGACGCAGTGTCACATTCAATTAAATTTCATTCGGCCAATTTTAAAGTGCCCATAGTCTTTAAAACGTTTCCATAAAGAGGAGAAGCAGAGCTATATCCTCATTTTTTCAACTTTTTTAAACGGTTCGTATTTTGAGAAAATTGCATTTGTTCAGAACAATTGCAATAAAAGTGGTTAAAAATTTGTTATTTTTTAGAGTGAAATAATTCTTATTAGGTACTCTTATATCTCCACTGTGAGCTCCCAAAGGCTCATTTTTATCAGTTTCTTAGTTCAAAAGTTATAATTTATTTAAAAAAGGTCAATACTATTTATTTCAAAGTGCCGTAAGATGCACTATTTTAAATTTTGAAAAATCCTTCCACACACGTTTATATATTACTAAAGACTACAATATATCCATGTTCCAATAAAATCCGAAATGTTACTCCAAAGAGTGTCCGAGTTCGCGTGAAATGGCCCTCTCGCGAAAAGAAATAAATGGAAGTAAGGGTAAATAACTGTTACGTTCTGAAGGGACTTTTCCGTAAATCACCCCGAGCGGTTGGAATGATTTACCGGGTTCTTGGTCTTATCAAAGGGCTAAGGCCCACCTTGACTATACTTACCGAGGAATAGGAAAATAAGAGTAGTTTGAATAAGATTATACAGGAATTATAGGAATTCCGCTGAATCGCGAATTAGAAGGACAGCGACGCGAGTACAGCAAGCATGGGGTGGACCGGAAGGGCACATGTAACATAACAGCAATTAGGGTAAAGGACCTAATTATTGCCACCTATCCAATTACTGTCACCCTAAGCTATTTTACGTAAAATAACGAATAAATTTTATAAAATGATGCATAAAAAAAATTTAGCATACAATTCAAACTGTTATTTATACGATATAAAAAAATAGTACTTAATTTTTTCTTCGTTAATTTGAATAAAACGATAAAAAATTTTAAGCGGATGTTAGGAGAATGGAAACGATGACTTTCTTACTACCGAAAGAGAAAACAAGGCGTCAAAGAAAATGCTGTAATTGTAATATTTAAGCTATTAACATAACAAAATATAATGTTTGAAATAATATAAGCATCATAGAAAGTAATAAAGATCCGAATTCAACGATTCGTTAAGTCTTTTTACTTATGAATTGGGTGACAGTGATTGGTACAAGCGTTTCAAGCGTTTTGGTATTACTGTCATAGCAGTAGTTGCTCATGTACATGACACGACGTAACCTTAAAATGACAGATAAACAGTATTAGGTTAGCTGGCAGTAATTGGGGTGTCAGTAATTCAGTCAAATACATTTGAAGGGTGTCAGTAATAGATCCCATAATATATTTTTGAAATTGATGAATTTATACATGAAAATCGAAGATTTAAGATCCACCAAATTTTTTTCATCAAGTAAACATATTAAACAATAATAAATAACCAGAACAATATATACTTTTAGTCTATAAGTACAAAACTATAAGATAATGTCAGCGTCAACGCTTAATGTGTCAGTAATTGGGTCATTTACCCTACTTTTCATTCTATCTGAATTTTATTAAAAATCTAAGCAATTTCAGGTAACTTCATTTTACTATGGTACTCTTCTATCTGGTAATAAAAAATATCAGGCAAATTCGCTTCGAATTTCCTTGCAGTCTGCAGGTGGTCTCCTTGCCATATTTTGAAGGTTCAGAAAGTCTGTGCCTTCTGTACCCTCTCGCCAACTATTTGGCATAATGTCACCGGTATTCCTGTTTTCACAGTTAAATGTGCCTGGCGGTGTGTACGGTTGCCTTGAATTTGTATTTCGTCTTAAGAAATTGTGAAGGTCCACACACGCCAGTAATATACTCTCAACTTTTGCGGGTTTCAATAGTATTGGTTTACGAAAAACTCTGAACACCGTAGCGAACAAACCAAACAAATTTTCAACCACTCGCCTAGCTCTGCTTAATCTACAATTAAAAACTCTTCGAATAGAACCATTTTCGTGTGAACCAGGGAATGGTTTCATTAAATGGTGGCTTAACGCAAACGCATCGTCCGCTACTAGAACAAAAGGGTTACGCATTGTTCCTCCTAATAGTGATCTCGGCTGTGAAATATTTAGCTCGCGTTTTGTTAATTTGTCGTAGAATTTCGTGTTATGGAAGACTCCATCATCGGAAATTCTACCTTGTGATCCCACATCAGCATAGATAATGAGGTATTCTGCATCCACGATGGCCATGAAAACAATGGTGAATGTCTCCTTGTAATTGAAATATATACTCCCACTATTTCGTGCAGCTTCAATTTGAATATGCTTCCCGTCGATCGCACCAATACATTGGGGGAAATTTTACTTGCTCTTATAGCCTTCCGCTATCTCCAATAACCCGCTATCTTTGTACCGCGTTGTACCGTTCGCAGAAATTGTTTAACTTTTAATTTTTGTATTTAACCTGCCGGCGGGCGCGCCCCCCGGAGTCGCGCGAGCGGGCGCACCGTGTACTCAGTACACGGAGTTCTATTTTGGCTGAAAAAACCGTTTTACCGTGATGTATTCTACTCAGCACCGGTATGTATGTTTTCAGCGAACATTTTTGCATAATGCTAAGTACTTGTCAGGTTCAAATTCAATTTGGAAGTGTCTCTGATTGAACGAAAACGAAAGTATTGCCGTGTATCCCGCCGGCGAGCGCGCTCGTGTACTCACAAGTTTTCCAGTTATCCGCCTCCGATTGCTTTGATTTTTGGATATGTTTTAGAGGACAGAAAAAGAAGATATACGTATTTTTTTATTTTGGCCTGTTTGCATGTTTAGGGGGTGAAACCACCCCTCACTGGTTTTCCAGGTATTCGCCTCCGATTGCTTTGATTTTTGGATATGTTTTAGAGGACAGAAAAATAAGATATACGTATTTTTTTATTTTGGCCTGTTTGCATGTTTACGGGGT
Organism: Andrena marginata; assembly: GCA_963932335.1. Taxonomy (NCBI): domain Eukaryota; kingdom Metazoa; phylum Arthropoda; class Insecta; order Hymenoptera; family Andrenidae; genus Andrena; species Andrena marginata. Next base: position 21,628,164 of record OZ010660.1, read on the forward strand.
GAAACCACCCCTCAATGGTTTTCCAGGTATTCGCCTCCGATTGCTTTGATTTTTGGATATGTTTTAGAGGACAGAAAAATAAGATATACGTATTTTTTTATTTTGGCCTGTTTGCATGTTTAGGGGGTGAAGCCACTCCCTAAAGATGACAACAGGCGAAAATAAAAAAATACGTATATCTTATTTTTCGGTCCTCTAAAACATATCCAAAAATCAAAGCAATCGGTGGCGAATTACCTGGAAAACCATTGAGGGGTGGTTTCACCCCCTAAACATGCTAACAGGCCAAAATATAAAAACACGTATATCTTATTTTTCGGTCCTCTGAAACATATCCAAATATCAAAGCAATCGGAGGCGGATAACTGGAAAACCATTGAGGGGTGGTTTCACCCCCTAAACATGCTAACAGGCCAAAATATAAAAACACGTATATCTTATTTTTCGGTCCTCTAAAACATATACAAAAATCAAAGCAATCGGTGGCGAATTACCTGGAAAACCATTGAGGGGTGGTTTCACCCCCTAAACATGCTAACAGGCCAAAATATAAAAACACGTATATCTTATTTTTCGGTCCTCTAAAACATATCCAAATATCAAAGCAATCGGAGGCGGATAACTGGAAAACCATTGAGGGGTGGTTTCACCCCCTAAACATGCAAACAGGCCAAAATAAAAAAACACGTATATGTTATTTTTCGGTTCTCTAAAACATATCCAAATATCAAAGCAATCGGTGGCGAATTACCTGGAAAACCATTGAGGGGTGGTTTCACCCCCTAAACATGCTAACAGGCCAAAATATAAAAACACGTATATCTTATTTTTCGGTCCTCTAAAACATATCCAAATATCAAAGCAATCGGAGGCGGATAACTGGAAAACCATTGAGGGGTGGTTTCACCCCCTAAACATGCTAACAGGCCAAAATATAAAAACACGTATATCTTATTTTTCGGTCCTCTAAAACATATCCAAAAATCAAAGCAATCGGTGGCGAATTACCTGGAAAACCATTGAGGGGTGGTTTCACCCCCTGTTTAGGACTGTATATATTGTAAATATTAGATCTAAGTGTACATTGTTTTAGTTCTTAAGAAGCGATTATCGAGCACGGAACTGCGGTAGGTCACACTGGTCTGCGCTACCGAAAGTTTACGGTGTCACCATCTCGTCGATTGTCGAGGGAACAATTGCGCTCTCCCCACTCTTAGTCGCGAGCGCTAATTACGCGATCGCGAAGATCCTCGTCAGTCGGTCTCCTGGATTCGGTACTTCAACAACTTGTTTATACACCTAAGCTTGTGAATAGTTCAGCAGTTACCCGAAAATCAACGGTATTCGCATACTTGTTACGCGCGGTTCCTACGCGTTTATTTTACTGCGCTGTGAATAAAACATTACCAGTGTCAACTAGTGCTGGTGAAAAACAAAGATCCTAAGTACGATTAAGTAAACCTACTTATTCTAAAACTAGAACTACTTAAAGCTACTTATTCTAGAACTAAAATTAAATAAAACTAAACCTAATTTAACCACGAACATTTTGGTCCTTCGAGCCGGATATTAACGCGGTGATTGAAAAATCACTCTTTAAAAACCAGTGAACAAAGGAATCCGTTGCGTAACCGCTGATCCGAGGCTTCAAACGTTCGCGACCCCGTTCGAATTCGTAAACAGTGCCGGGCGAAACAGTTTTTTCATCTACCGGGCGTTCTTGAACCTGAAAAAATGGAAACAATCATAAGCGAACAAAGTACGTTGCTCAAGCGAATTTCAAATCTCAAGGAGAATATTGTTGCGAGCACCCTATGGATAAAATCCATGGCCCGATGATGCTCGCGACGAAGACAAGAGACAGCGAGAAGAAGGCGATCTGATCGATCGCCTGTCAAGCTGTGACTTCAGATACAGACGCCATTGCGAGCAGACGTACATCCGAACAATTCCTCCTTGCCAATCGTTACTGTTGCATTAATTACATTACACTATAATTGCTGTTAACCTTGTTCATGTTCAAATATAATTCCTATATATTCGGTTTCTACCATGACTACAACGAAACGTAACACTGGTGTCAGAAGTGGGATGCCCACTCGCGCTTCCGCGGTCACCTCGAACCCTCCTCCTGCAGCGACGGCAGATTCTTCCATCCAGGAGCTGTTCTCCTCCCTCCAATTGAGTATCGTGGGACAGATGCGGGAGCAGCGGAGGGACGACGAAGCCCGCAGACAGAGGGAGGATCGCCGAAGAGAGGAGAAGGAGATCGAGGACCGGCGGACTCAGGCGGCTTTCGAGGCGCGCATGTCGAATTTAGAAGAACGGATCCAGGTCGTAACCGCTTCATTGCAAAGCGGAACAGGTTCGGTTGGTAGCGGCGCGAATCTTCGGGGTGGGGAAAATGCCCCTGTAAATAGTGTTCCATCGACGCAGATTCCCGCACCCGTTAGCGCACCCGCCGCTGCCTCTCTTCCGGAACCGCGCGTACTTAGTTTGGGGTACGCGGTGAAACCGACAATTTTTGACGGTAGAAATTCGTGGGAAGAGTACAAAGTTCAGTTCGAGACGATCGCACGCGCAAATGGGTGGGATGATCAAAAAAAGACTACGGCCTTAATCGCTTCCCTCGGAGGCGCGGCAAGGAGCGTCCTTACGACGCTCTCCGCGGCTCAATGCGAAAGTTTTGCAGAGTTGGTTTCCGCGCTAGAGTTTCGTTACGGGGCGAAAAACCTGTCTAACCTGAATTACGTACTCTTCCAGAGCCATAGGCAGCGAAGGGATGAGAGCATCTCCTCGCTTGCCACAAAGATTGAACGCCTGGCACAATCCGCTTTTAACGATTGCCCGGCGGAAACCCGCGATAAATTAGCCGCATCTCAGTTTGTCACGGCGTTGGCTAACCCTGTAATGCAGCGGGAACTGCGACTAGGCGGTTTTATGTCTTTAAGGGCCGCCGTGACCAGGGCCCTCGAGATCGAGGCCGTCGAGGCAATGTCTCGCCGCCCCGCGGCCGAATCGCAAAAATGATACTCAGAAAAACGAAAGGCTAAACCGTTTGACAACTTTGAAAGGTTCCCACCGAAACAGCCAAGATTTGGGAAACCCGAGGAAGGAACAGACGACGGGCCGAGGAAACCGAAGTGCTGGCTTTGTGGAAAAACAGGGCATATGCAGAAGGATTGTTTCCAGGCCAAGAACAGCCAGACAAGAGTGGCAACCAAGAAATCTGAGGGAAACGGGAAAAGGACGGCGTAAGGGGGAGACGCCGGACCAGAAAGTACAGTCCCCCGGTCGTCAAGAGTGTGGCGATGCAGGAGGCGACTGAGCGTCAATGGAATCCAACTGGAGAGATCTACGTATGTGGAACAATAAATGGAAATCCCTGTCCGATTATTTTAGATACAGGTTCTCCCATCAACCTTCTGGAGAAGGAGTTCTGCCCTACAAGCGAACTCGATAGGACGAAGGTCGACATTCGCTCTACTACTGGAGAGAAAATCAAAGTTTTTGGAAAGAAGAGCTTGGATCTCAGCGTTGGAGGACTCTCGAGCGTGGAGGACTTCTACGTCGTCGACATGGTGGAAAAGTGCATCTTAGGAGCGGCGTTCCTGAAGAAACACCGCTGCAGCATCGACCTATCTCGAGGAGTCCTATGTCTTCCTGGAAAACCAGAGATTCATTTTGGTGAGCCGATCGCCGAGGAGGACACACCACAAGAAGAAAAGGAAGCGGTCGTCCCACAGCATTTGGAAGAACTGTACACACGCTGTTCGTCAGGTTTGGCAGAAAGACAAAAGAAACTTTTTGCTGATTTACTTCGTGAATTTCAGGACGTTTTCGCCAAGGACTCGACTCAAATCGGGAATTGCGACCGGGTGAAGCATGTCGTCGACATTGGGGATAGCCGCCCCATCAAGCAGGCACCGCGGAGGTTACCGCTACACCGACGAGCAGAAGTAGAGGAACTACTTCGGAAAATGTTGGCACAGGGCGTAATCGAGGAATCGCGGAGCCCGTGGTCCTCTCCGATCATCCTTGTCAAGAAGAAGGACGGCACCATAAGGTTCTGCGTGGATTTTCGACGCCTCAACGAGATAACGAAGAAGGACTCGTACCCCCTGCCCCGCATCGAGGATACTCTGGACGCTCTCACCGGATCTTCGTGGTTTTCAACCGTGGATTTGCAGAGCGGATACTGGCAGATCTCTATGGACGAAAAGGACCGAGAGAAAACTGCGTTCTCAGTGGGGACGGGACTGTGGCAGTTCAAAGTGATGCCCTTTGGACTATGCAACGCCCCTGCAACATTCGAACGACTGATGGAAGACGTACTACGGGACCTGACCTGGAAAATCTGTTTAGTCTACTTGGACGACATCGTCATCTTCGGGAAAGACTTTGAACAGGAGCACGAACGCCTTCGAACGGTGTTTTCGCGTCTACGCCAAGCCGGACTATTGATGAGTCCCAAGAAATGCTCCTTCTTCTGCCGGGAAGTGAAGTATCTGGGCCACATCGTCACCGAGAGCGGAGTCAAGACGGACCCGGAGAAGGTCAAAGCGATTTCGGAATGGCCACAGCCGAAGAGCGTGACGGAATTAAGAAGCTTCTTGGGATTATGCACCTACTATAGGAAATTTGTGAAGGATTTCTCCAGGATCGCAAAGCCCCTGCATCGCCTCACCGAGGCCAAGCAAAACTTCCAATGGACCGAAGGATGTCAAGAAGTTTTTCAAGAATTGAAGAAGAGGCTAACCGGAACGCCGGTGCTGGCCTATCCGGTGATGGACAAGGATTTCATCCTGGATACGGATGCCTCCGACCTCGCCATAGGCGGTGTCCTCTCGCAGGAACACGAAGGCCAAGAGCGAGTTGTAGCCTACTTCTCCAAAACCTTAGGTAAAGCCGAAAGGAACTACTGCGTGACTCGGAGAGAGTTACTAGCAGTGGTAAAGTCTATCGAGCATTTCCACCATTACCTCTACGGACGGAGATTTCTCGTAAGGACTGACCATGCAGCGCTCCGTTGGCTGCTGACCTTCAAGAATCCCGAAGGACAAGTTGCCCGCTGGATTGAACGTTTACAAGAATACGACTTCGAGATTCGACACCGGGAAGGAAAAGCCCACGGAAACGCTGATGGGCTTTCTAGAAGACCTTGCATCGAAGAAGATTGCAGGAAATGCGACCGACTGGATAAAAAGGAGGCAGAAGAGGAAGTGCTTAGCACGAAGAAAATTCACCGGATATTCTGTGACGAAAAGAAGAGCGAATGGAAACGAAGTCAGGAAAAAGATGAAGAGATTGGCTTCATCTTGAAAAAGAAAGGGGAAGGGGAGAAGCCCGACTGGCAAGACGTTGCTCGTTTCTCCCCACAGACGAAATATTACTGGTCAATCTGGGACTCGCTGGAAATTCATGAAGGTTTACTTTTCAGGAAATGGGAGTCCCACGATGGTGCGACAACCTCATGGCTTTTGGTAGTGCCGCGCGAGAGGGTCGCAGAGGTACTGAGGGAATTCCATGATGCGCCAACAGCTGGACACTTCGGAGTGAATAAGACCTTGGCGAAGATCCGCCAGCAGTTCTTCTGGTCCACGTGTCGACGGGACGTTCAAGAGTGGTGCCGGCGGTGTGACACCTGTGCGGCGAAGAAGGGACCTCGTCAGAGAGGAGCGGGGAACCTGAGAGTATACAACGTGGGAGCTCCGTTCGAGAGGCTTGCCCTGGACGTTGTGGGTCCGCTCCCGAGGTCTCAGGCCGGCAACAGGTTTATTCTGGTCGTGGCGGACTACTTTACCCGGTGGCCGGAAGTAATCGCGATGCCAGACCAGCGAGCTGTCACAGTGGCAAGGGCTCTTCTGCACAACGTGGTCTGTCGTCATGGTGTACCACTGGAGATACACACGGACCAAGGAAGGAACTTCGAATCCTCCGTGTTCAAGGAACTGATGAAACTGTTGGGAATCAGGAAAACGCGAACAACTCCCCTACATCCTCAATCCGACGGAATGGTGGAACGTTTGAATAGAACATTGCTCCAATATCTCGCAATGTTCGTCTCGGAGCACCAACGGGATTGGGACGAGTGGATTCCCATGTTCCTCCTCGCTTATAGATCAGCGCGTCATGAGGCTACGCAATTAACGCCAGCGATGATCATGTATGGCCAGGAACTTCGCCTACCCCTGCAATTATGGAGAGGACTGCCCCCAGAAGTGGAGGAAGACGAGGACATCCAACAAGGATACTCTGAATGGATCCGAGGAAAAATGAAGAGGATCCATGAATTCGTTCGACAACGCCTGGATGTCTACAGTTCGAAGATGAAGTCCTGGTACGACAACCGTGTACACGCGGTAGAGTTCCAGCCCGGAGAACGAGTGTGGTTATTCCAACCACGAAGAGTGAAAGGGAAGTGCCCAAAACTGCAATCCGACTGGGAAGGACCCTACACGGTGGTGAAGAGGATCAACGACGTCGTCTACAGGATTCAACGCTCGCCTAGGAAGAAGTGCAAGGTGGTGCACGTGCGACGCCTGGCGAAATACGAAGGACGATGCCAAGAGGAGTGAAGACTTCCAAGAATCAAGGGACACAAACACGAGGAGGACTCAAGAAAGAAGATTAGTTTAAGCTAATTAGGTGGACTGGGCTGCGGAGGCTGTCCCCGTAGCCCGGCCCCCCCCTTTTTTTGAGTCTGTTTCAGGGAACACGATACCCCACGACGAGGGACAAGGTGTCGGGGGACTACCACCGCGGTCGGGATACGCGCTCCCGAATTCCCCGAATGTGCCACAATAGCGTGGCAGTCCGCAGCGGGGTGCGGACATACGTGAAAGCGCCCCGCTAGCCCCCTGGAGGAGACTCTGCGAGCCCCTGGCACGGCCAGGATGGAGGATCTCGCGGGGTACCCAGGAAAAAGAAGGAGAGAGGGTGGACAGCAGGAGGGAAATGGCATCCCCAATCACCAGACGGACAAGCGCTGCTTGGACCGGCTGGAGGGGATGTCGCGGAAACGGGAGCGCTAACCGGACGTACAGGACGGTCCCCTGGAACAACACCAGAGGCCAAGAAGAGGAATGGGGCCATCACGAAGCCAAGGGCTGGAGGAGAAAAGAAGAAAATCCTCATCAGGGTGGACGAGTCCGGTGGCTGCCGTGGGGGCTGGGCCGCTTGCATACTTGTGACTAGCTGCAATTCCCTGCTCGCGTGCTCGGCCCTCCTCGTTGGCTTTCTGGCTCGGGCGGCCCCAACGAGCTACCTTCGGTTCCCGTCTAATAAGAGCGACGTTTCTTTTACAAGGAAATTCTGGAAAACTGGACTACTGGAAGAAAGTCGAGAACGAACCAGGACGAAACGCCGGAGCGGCCAGATCGCAGGGGACGACGAACGGAGCGGAACCGCCCAGGGAAGTTCCGGAACGTCACGGGATTCCACCGTTAGAGCTCCAGAGAAACGTCGTCGCTGGACTTCCGCCGAGGGAACGCAGGGAACTAGTCGTCAGACCATAAAAAGGACCAGACCTCTCGCCAGTCTCTACCCAAGAAGAAGATGTGCCGTCAAAGAAAACGAAGCCCATACAAGAAAGAAGTACGCAAGTCCGAAAACGCAAGGAGCCATGTGCCCACGCCTTGCCCAGGGTTTTTGGGGTGGTTTTCCCCTGGGCGTGAAGGTGAATGCCGAGACGACGGACGGAAGAGGCCACGTAGCGTTTTTCCCACTCTTCCGGACCAGGGTACGGCTACAGACAGAGGAGAAGTTACAGCGGTCGGGACGACCGCTTCTCGAGAGGGAGGAGCAGTGTTGCGAGCACCCTATGGATAAAATCCATGGCCCGATGATGCTCGCGACGAAGACAAGAGACAGCGAGAAGAAGGCGATCTGATCGATCGCCTGTCAAGCTGTGACTTCAGATACAGACGCCATTGCGAGCAGACGTACATCCGAACAATTCCTCCTTGCCAATCGTTACTGTTGCATTAATTACATTACACTATAATTGCTGTTAACCTTGTTCATGTTCAAATATAATTCCTATATATTCGGTTTCTACCATGACTACAACGAAACGTAACAATATGAAGAAACTCGGAAAAAAGAAAATAACGCGAGGTGTAATCACCTCTCGATTAGACTTACTGGAAAGCTACTGGACTACGTTTTGCAGGAATGATGCGAAAATAACCGCCGGTGCCACGGAGGCGATTAAACAAAATTTATATTTCACCGAAGACTACCAGAGCCTCGGCGAAGAGGCTTACCTTAACCAAAAAGCCGACCTTCTCGACCAGCTGGACGCTCTTCCTGTGAGAAGAAAAGCAGAAGAACAATCTGGGACCGACTCCGATGAAAATGATTCCTCTCGTGGCAGAACCCTGCAAAAGATAGCTCTTCCGATCTTTGCCGGTGACTACCAGCTCTGGCCAAGCTTTCGAGACTTGTTTATTTCGCTGGTTATAAAGAATTCTTCACTCTCGGCGGTTGACAAACTGCATTATTTAAAAACAAGCCTCTCGGGAGAAGCTGCTCGTTTGATTCAAAACGTGACGATCACGACTAATAATTTCAAACGTGCGTGGGCAACTATCTCGGAACAGTATGACGTTCCACGTCTGCTGATTCACGCTCAATTAAAGGCGCTCATGTCGTTGCCTTCTATGTGCAAGGGGTCTGCTCAAGAATTAAAGGATTTGTTGCACGGGACCCGAGATGCAGTGGAAGCTCTGGAAACACTGCAGCTACCGGTCCAGCACTGGGGTGCGTGGCTGGTTTACTTGACGGCGGAACGCTTAGACGCCGAGACTAGGAAGGAGTGGGAGATGTCCCTCGGTACTTCAAAGGAGCATCCCACCTTCGAGCAGCTGCTGGACTTCCTCCGCACTCAAGTCCGAGCCGCGCTGGCTTCGGAAGTCAGCACCAGCGGATCAACGAGCCAGCAACCCACTGGGTCATCTGGACAGCGAGGAGGAGATCAACCACAGCCGCCGGCCTCCAGCGGTGCGACGCGTCGCCCCAAGACGCACTGTGTGACGCGGAACAACGCCGGGAGTCAGAAGTGCACCCTGTGCGCGGGAGAACACTTCATTCTCTACTGTCCCTCGTATAAAGCGCTGGGCCCTCGGGAGAGAAAGGCTAGGGTAATAGAAAAGAAATTGTGTTTTAATTGTCTAGCTGCGCATTCCTCTCGCGAATGCAAATCAAACAAGCGATGCCAACTCTGTCTGGGTAAGCACCATACCACAATTCACATTCCCTTCGAAAAAGACTCTGCTCCTGGCACTAATTCGCAGGTAACGCAACAAACGGGATCCACTAACCAGGGTTCATCTCCGTCACTGAACTCGGCCACTCCAACGACTCATTGCGCTCAGACCGAACCGATGGGCGCTGCAATTCTTCTCGCTACGGCCTTGGTTCGAGTGGCGTCCGTGACGGGTGAAGGAATAACTGTCAGGGCTCTGATCGACCCGTGCTCCGAGGTGTCCTTGATTGGTGAGAGTATCGCTCAATTATTAAAGCTTCCCAGGATTCCAACAAATATTCCGGTAATAGGCGTAGCGAAGAACAAGACTTACTCTAAGGGTTCGGTGACTCTAACGGTCTCTCATCGCAAAAACGAATCGGTGAATCTCGCGGTGCAAGCCCTGGTACTTCCTCGGCTGTCTTCCTACCAACCCAGTGCCGCTCAATTGTCTACTGCTATGCCGCATTTAACGGATATCGAACTTGCTGACCCCGAATTTTTATCAAATAGGAAAGTCGATTTACTTTTAGGGGCAGAAGTCTACTCGCAAATTATACTTGAAGGGTTGATACATGGCCCTCCTCGCACGCCCGTAGCGCAAGCTACAACCCTAGGTTGGATCCTTACTGGCCCGATCACCGATCGGGGAAATCTCTCTAACGCGAAAACCGCGGTAACACTCCAGTGCTCGACGGATGCCGATATCTCGGAAATTTTGCAACGTTTCTGGTCAATTGAAGAGGTATCGACACCATTTACTTCGTTAAATGATGACGAAAAGGCGTGCGAGGAACACTTCGCGCAAACGCACTCTCGTGATGACAGTGGCAGGTATGTCGTAAGACTACCGTTCTCGCGTTCAAAATCTAGCCTCGGTTTATCTCGCGCGACCTCCGAGGTCCTCTTGAAAAAACTCGAAAAGCGATTCCGAATCTCTTCCGAACTGGAATCGGCGTACCGCCAATTTATGGATGAATATGAGTCACTTGACCATATGACTCTAGCTACGGGAGATTCTCGTGATAGTTCGAGTCACTATTATTTACCTCATCATGGGGTAATCCGCGCTTCGAGCACTACTACTAAACTTCGTGTAGTTTTCAACGCGTCGTGCAAAACGACCTCTGGTCTTTCACTTAACGACCTTGTACACAAAGGTCCTAATTTGCTTCCGGAGATATTCGATATCTTATTACGATGGCGTCTTCACTCCGTAGTGTTCTCAGCGGACATAGAAAAGATGTACCGCCAGATACGCGTGCATACGGACGATTGCGATTTCCAACGCATTCTTTGGCGGAAGAACGCGTCGGACCCTGTGCAGGCGTATCGACTGCTCACTGTCACATACGGGATGGCGTGCGCGCCCTACTTGGCCATTCGTACTCTAAAGCAATTGAGCGCGGACGAAGTTGATCGATACCCTTCCGCCGCGCCGTGCTTGCTTAACGACGTCTACATGGACGACGTTATCTCGGGAGCTGATACCGTTTCCGCGGCGCTCCACCTTCAAAAGGAACTACTGTCATTGCTCAAGGCGGGCGGTTTCAAACTCCGAAAATGGGCGTCGAACGCGCCCGAGCTTCTCGAAACGCTGCCGCTCGATTATGTGGCAGTCACTCCGGAACTGTCTTGCAATTTCGAGGGCACCTTTTCCTTACTGGGTCTGAAGTGGCAAACCACTTCGGACTGTTTCTTGTTTTCCGCTGCGCCTAAAAACCGAGACAACGCTCTTACAAAGCGTATTGTCTTTAGGGAAACCGCGAGTCTGTACGACCCGTTAGGATTTCTAGCTCCGGTAATAATCGCCGCGAAGATTTTCGTGCAATCTCTCTGGCTTATAAAACTGGGATGGGATGAGCCTCTCCCTTTAAATCTTACCGAAACCTGGGAGCGTCATTACGACGGATTGAGCGCTCTCTCCTCATTGAGGATACCTCGATGGCTTGCCGTTAGAACAGAATCCGGTTTCTATGAATTGCACGGCTTCGCCGACGCGTCGATCAAGGCGTACGCCGCCGTTATTTATCTCCGTTCCTTGTCCGACGATGAGCCCCCTCGCATTAATCTGGTCGCGGCCAAAACACGAGTCGCTCCATTGAAACAAATATCTTTGCCACGGCTCGAATTGTGTGCCGCCACACTTCTTGCTCGACTGACAATACGCGTTGTACAAGCTCTAAACTTACCTCGGAGCGAGGTACATTTATGGTCAGATTCTACGATCGTTTTGAGCTGGCTGCAGAAGCAGCCATCTCACTGGACGACATTTGTCGCTAACCGCGTCTCTGAAATTCAGACTACATTACCCAATGCGAGGTGGCATCACATTCGGACAAAGGAGAATCCCGCTGATTGCGCTTCGCGAGGTATTCAGGGGGACCTTCTGATAAACCATACGCTCTGGTGGCAGGGACCTTGCTTCTTGAAGCAAGGTCAGATCGACGTTGAGTTTAACCGAGCGGTCGAGTTCAGCACGACGGAGGAAACACGCACGAAATCGGTTCATCACACAACAAAACTAGAAGATGAACCCCCGATATGGGAAGTCATAGTCAAATATTCCTCGTTTAAAAAGCTGAATCGCATCACTGCGTGGTGCATTCGCTTCACTACGAAGCTTCAACGAAAGTCTTCGATTGAAAGTCCCGGCGATTACCTGACCGTTTCCGAATTAGATCTAGCCAGACTCACCTTAATCAGAGTTGTTCAGCGCCAAGCCTTTGCTCGAGAAATCGCGAAGTTAGAAGATTCCGCTTCAATCTCCCGGGGCCCTCTCGCTCGCCTCGTTCCCTTCGTGGATGCTCAGGGCATCCTTCGGGTCGGCGGTCGACTAAAACACTCCACGCTGGACTTCGACGAAAAGCATCCGATAATCCTACCGACCAAAGGACATTTTACTATTTTAATCGTACGCGACCACCATGAGAAAGCGCTTCATGGCGGTACGCAACTTACCTTAAGTATACTGCGACAAAATTACTGGATTCTTCGAGGACGGCGCGTTGTCCGCACATATATACACTCTTGTGTAACTTGTTGGCGATGGCGAGCCAAGGCGTCACAACAACAAATGGGGAATCTACCCCCCTCCCGAGTGACTGCTACACGACCTTTCCTAAACTCGGGAGTCGACTATGCCGGTCCTTTTCTTACAAAAACGTCTCCGGGACGCGGTCACCGCACGCGAAAATCTTACGTCGCCGTCTTTATATGTCTATCCACTAGAGCACTACACTTAGAACTCGTGTCGGACTATACTACTGCCGCTTTCTTAGCCGCGTTTCGGCGATTTGTTTCCCGCCGCGGCCATTGTGCGTCCATGCGTAGCGACTGTGGAACGAACTTTGTAGGCGCCGACAAGGAGCTTCGGCAGTGGTTTTCCGCTGCAACCTCCGAACTGGGCGAGTTGGCGCCCCTACTAGCTGGCATGGGTACTACGTGGATCTTCAATCCGCCAGCCGCGCCTCACTTCGGCGGAATCTGGGAGGCCGCGGTGAAATCCATGAAATTTCATTTGCGTAGAGTCATCGGTGATACCCCGATGACGTTCGAGGAGATGTCTACGTTATTGACGCAAGTCGAAGCATGCCTCAACTCTAGACCACTCCTGCCGTTGAGTGACGAACCTGACGACTTTAATTTTCTAACGCCCTCGCACTTTCTTGTAGGCTCTCCTTTGATAGCCATCCCTGAGCCATCACTTGCAGCAGAGCCAGGCAATCGACTGACACGCTGGCAGTTGATACAGCAGATGAGAGACCACTATTGGCAACGTTGGGCCGCAGAATACCTGCAAACTTTGCAAGGACGAAATAAATGGGTAACGGGCCATCCAAACGTGCAAGTGGGCGATCTCTGTCTCGTGCGTAACGAAGCTGCGCCTCCAACCCACTGGCCCATCGGACGGATTACTGCCGTTCATCCGGGGAAGGACGATCTCGTCCGAGTAGTAACGATCCGGACACCGTACACCACACTGCAACGGCCGATCGCTAAGATCAGCATTTTTCCCTCGGCGTCTAGCGACAGTGATCCGAGGCGCTCACAAACCTGACCTTTCCCTCGCACTGCTTTCGAGCGACTAACATTCGTCTCGTACCCGTGACGAAGGCGGGCGGAATGTTTAGGACTGTATATATTGTAAATATTAGATCTAAGTGTACATTGTTTTAGTTCTTAAGAAGCGATTATCGAGCACGGAACTGCGGTAGGTCACACTGGTCTGCGCTACCGAAAGTTTACGGTGTCACCATCTCGTCGATTGTCGAGGGAACAATTGCGCTCTCCCCACTCTTAGTCGCGAGCGCTAATTACGCGATCGCGAAGATCCTCGTCAGTCGGTCTCCTGGATTCGGTACTTCAACAACTTGTTTATACACCTAAGCTTGTGAATAGTTCAGCAGTTACCCGAAAATCAACGGTATTCGCATACTTGTTACGCGCGGTTCCTACGCGTTTATTTTACTGCGCTGTGAATAAAACATTACCAGTGTCAACTAGTGCTGGTGAAAAACAAAGATCCTAAGTACGATTAAGTAAACCTACTTATTCTAAAACTAGAACTACTTAAAGCTACTTATTCTAGAACTAAAATTAAATAAAACTAAACCTAATTTAACCACGAACACCCCCTAAACATGCTAACAGGCCAAAATATAAAAACACGTATATCTTATTTTTCGGTCCTCTAAAACATATCCAAATATCAAAGCAATCGGAGGCGGATAACTGGAAAACCATTGAGGGGTGGTTTCACCCCCTAAACATGCAAACAGGCCAAAATAAAAAAACACGTATATGTTATTTTTCGGTTCTCTAAAACATATCCAAATATCAAAGCAATCGGAGGCGGATGACTGGAAAACCATTGAGGGGTGGTTTCACCCTCTAAACATGCTAACAGGCCAAAATATAAAAACACGTATATCTTATTTTTCGGTCCTCTAAAACATATCCAAATATCAAAGCAATCGGAGGCGGATAACTGGAATACCATTGAGGGGTGGTTTAACCCCCTAAACATGCAAACAGGCCAAAATAAAAAAACACGTATATGTTATTTTTCGGTTCTCTAAAACATATCCAAATATCAAAGCAATCGGAGGCGGATGACTGGAAAACTTGTGAGTACACGAGCGCGTTGGCCGCAGGATTCGCGGCATACTTTCGTTTTCATTCAATCAAAGACACTTCCAAATTGAATTTGAACCTGACAAGTACCTACTTAGCATAATACAAAAATGTTCGTTGAAAACATACATACCGGTGCTGAGTAGAATACATCACGGTAAAACGGTTTTTTCAGCCAAAATAGAACTCCGTGTACTGAGTACACGCCAGCGCCCGGCGGCAGGTTAACATTTAAATTTTTTTATTTTAAATTTTGTGTTGTAATTCTTTCTACACTTATATTCTTAAAAATTAATAAGACTTATGCAGCTACAGTTTTTTCTGTACACTTGTGACTGAAATTGCATGGGGTGCATCACATCCCTATGCACGGTTAACGTTAAACTATTAGTACACAGAGTTAAGGTTAAAGTATGGGCCCATAATGAGTGAGGCCCCAGCTTGCGCCTACTGCGCCTTATGGTAAATGCTGTTACGAATATTCAAGTAATCTAAGTACAGTATTGTCTCGTCAGGGTTTCGCTGGTCGTGAACACAGCCGTAATTCCGAGTGTTCGTTTCTCGCTTCTTTCTGGTCGAAGGGGGGTGCGAAGTGGATGGCTTTTCGTGCGGGGCGTGCGTGCGCAACGGGCGCCAGTGCTTACATGAAATCGTAATTGCTCGGCGCATGCGCGTCATGGTCAGATAGTCAGGCACAGAACGAGTGTTCTTTGGGCCCTAGCCGAGCTTACTAAATTCCGCCATTTATTATAATACACTTAATTGAGCTTCTTCATGTCCTTACTCTTAATTTTTACTCGTAGTTTAAAACCCTTGTAGTACAGTTTGTAATACTTGATTTAAAAATTTATTTTCAACAATGCCAACAATGGACAGACCATTTTGCACTTCTTGTCAACCTTACGCCCTAGCAGTTGCCTAACTTTGCAGAGTAAAATCATAAATAATCTCAAATAAATGTGTTAATAAAGGGCGCTATTTGAAAAACTCGCCTAGGGCGCAAAAAAGACTTGACCCGGGCGTGCCTCAAGATTTTGCGAAACGGTTTCCGTGCTCGCTGTAAGCGTTTGCGATCGTAGCGCACGCAAAGGACGGAGTGTGACGGCGTCCGAAAGATGGAGCGAGAAAAAACATGAACGCGTCGTCTTTCTCGTACCGTCTTCGCTCGCTTTCAGTGCCTCTCGCTCGCTCTTGTCCCATTTCGCTCTCGCCTTCGCCGCACAAGAGTGAGACACAAGTGGTGGGGGTAGCGAAAAGTCCGTATCGTGTACACCAAATCTAACCCGTAACGAGACAATACTGTATTCGTATACCACAGAATTCGAATAATTTCTTCGAATATTCGGATCTATCGAATTTCTGATTGTACCGAATAGAAATCTGAACATGAAATATTTGTTCACAGTTTATCGTGAAATTCTTTTCATATTGGCGTTTACAATTTTTTGTTTTTCAAACATTCAATTTGTAACTTTATTAATCTTTGGTAAATTTATAAATTTGGAAACGAAAGCAACCTACAGTTATTAGTATTATTATTTTTATATTAATGAGGGGACAACCCCGACGGAGTCGGCAATGGGCTCCTTCCTCTAGGCCCACCCATGCCCCATCATAAGCGGGTGACAAACAGTATAAGCAGACTTTTTTGTAGGAAGCTAAAACCCCATAAGCGATTTTGAGGAACTATAATATTTTTATTTGTCCCTCGTTACTATAACGTTATTTCTCTAAATTTATAGAGTATTATTTGCTTTATAGACACTGCGTTACTCATTAATAGTAATAATATTAATTTTATTCTTTGTTTCTGTAAGCTAACCACACACGCGCGAATGTTTCTCCTTTCTCTCAGGGTTGTAAGGCCCGATTAACTTTGGTGGTACGCGATGTAAGCGACTTTGTCACTCGGCAAATTAATTTTCAGTGAATGATTGAAAACATCATGACGAAAAAGAACTCATTGTCCCGACTGACGACCAGACAAGGAAAAAACGTTGTTGTCCGTATGGTGATTTTAACGAGAATTGTGCGTTGACAATGAACGAACACGACTGTGTTTTCGAATGATTTCTGCGTCACGAACGTTTGACGAGAAAGGGTGTTGTTTTTTACTTAAACATAAATAGTATATAAATAAGTTGTATACAGATATAATGATAAAATTAGTAGTTAATTTATTAAATTTATTCTTATTTAATAAATAAATTAAAGAAACTCGCCAAATTGAATATTCACCTGTTTATCAAAAACATGTCCTTTTGTTTATACTTTAAGGTCTGCTCTGCCCAATTAATTATTTTTTAAATGGCTGCAGTACATAGACTGTACAAAGGTAGCATAATCATTAGTCTTTTTATTGGGGGCTTCTATGAATGAGTTGATGAAATATTTACTGTCTTTGGTCTAAATTATTAATTTCTGTAAATATGAGCCGTAACATAAGCTGAACGATGACTTTAATAAGAGCCCTCGCTAACTTTTCCGGCGTTCGGATGGTAGACGTGTTGTCCAGAATTTTGGGAGGTGACAAATTCCAATTGTTTACACTTTTGAAGAAGAGGAGGGACCTCCCCTCTGTTAATTCGTCGGTGGAGGGGGTACCTTCGCCGTCTTGACGAGGTGGAGGAAATGTATATACAACCAGCTGGTCCCAAACAGAGCATCTCGCCAGGGTCGCGGTTTATGACGAAATTGCCCCCAGAGTCGGCGGTGGACAACGGTACATACAGGTACGAATGGTTACCAAATGTACCATCCACCGACAGAGCAATATACGGATTAACTTGGAGCGAAGAAGGTCGAAATCCCTGAAAAAAACGGCACGATGCCGATTGCCCCTATTTCACATTTGGCAGGCAAATGTTTCCCGATGAACGCTTCGAAAATAAGCAAGGAATACAATTACTACTATTGCTATTAATGAGTATTATGATTCAAGATTTAAATACACTAGGTCCCTAAATTTAAATATAATTCATACACTTCGTTGCAGAATTCATAGGACCAAAGATAATTAAAATTCCAAATTTCAATATGAAAAGAATTTCACGATAAAGTATGAACAAATATTGTATGTTCAGATTCCTATTCGGTACAATCCGAAATTTGATCGCTCCGAATATTCGAATGTTCAAACTTTCGAATACTCCTCATTATTCGAATGGTCGAATAATTAAGGTCCGCGCACACATATCCGTTTCGTGTCAATTACGTTCCGGCGTGCCACTGGTAAGAAGAAGACAGGCATAGAGGGTCTCTTCTTCTTACCATAGGCACGCCGGAACAGGACTGACACGGAACGGATATGTGTGCGCAGACCTTAACACGTCTATCCTCTATGTCGCGTCGCGGTTTTACGTATTTCGTTCGCACACATTGTCCCAAATTCGTAAGGAAGCACAGCCGCCCTTAGCACTGACAATGAGTTAAGCGGTGCCGTTGCCCCGCGCCTCGCGCTTAGGGATTTCATTTTGTACAAATTAAATGAATTAAGTATAGTTGTCAAGGTATCAAGTTTTCGCACATATTTTTAAAACTATATAGGTTAAAACTATAAATGCTCGATAGAAATCATAGCGGCAGAATTGCGAAATGTCATAAAAATGTAGGATAATTATTGGAAATGGAGTCCTCACCACCGACTTTAATGACCTTGACATGTGTTGTCAAGATCAAAATTTTAAATAAGTTTCCTCTATACATATTACCACCGGACTCCTTTAGATTTCGAGATATTCATAAAATATTTTGGTACTTATTCGGAATCAGAGGCGGGAGGGCCCCTCGTCAGGGGGGTTCGCAGCTACGTGTATGTAATTCAAACAGAACTGTAAAAATAATTAACAATAATTTTTTATTAATATCTTGGAAACTAATAAATATCCGAAGCATCCATAGCAACATGCTACAGTCATGCATGCAACAAATTGTCGGTCGTAACAGAAATATACTTTCCAACTTGTTAATTTTCGATTTACGTTTATTGTGTTATTGTGCTTATGTGTGTTATTTATTTATTTTCATTTTAGGTTTACTGTTTTTGGTAAGTATACAATTTTATATACTAATATAAATATAAATTTAATTAGGTACTGCGGTGGACACTGTCAATTAGATGTTTTGAATAATATCGATTTTTGCCCCGGGTCCCGCAAACTCTAGGGGTGGTTCAGTAAGGAGCTATGGAGTTCCTCCGAAGGAACTGCTTAGACGATAGACACTCCATGTGTTTATGTCATGGTGCAGAAAACCCTTCGACTTTCTCTTTGCAATCAGTTGAAACAGAACCATTCGAGCAGCAACTGCACAGTGAGACGTTTTAAGCATTTCTTATGCATTTTAAAGTTACTATTCATTTTGTGTTTCGTTTGTTCGTTTTAGATGGTGTTTAGTTAATTAAGTTTATGTTATATGTGTGTTATTTGTGTTATTGATTGGGCTTTCTCTAGTTTATATCTAGAGCACATTTCATTATCCTTCTATTTGGTAAGTACTAAGTGATTTTAAGATTAAGAAAGTTGGACCAACCTTTTTTCATTCATAGTTTCCTTTATTTAGAGTATTAAACAGATCTTCAAAATTAATACTGTAAATCAACTTTTGAATATAATTCTCTCAGAAGATTATAAGCACCTGGCTGATAATCGTGGTTTGCCTGTTGTTCCAAATGACGCAGTTTATAAAGATATTTCGAATCGTATGAATCAGACACTGAAACCGAAGTATATTTATGTCATGTGCAAGCAGAATCGATACGATATTTGGAAAAAAGTATTAGATTTCCACAATATTCAAGAAGATTTGTCTTTTATTGATTTAGATGCTTCGACGGAGAGCAATTCTAATGACGTAATTCGGTTTAATGTGATCCTGTCACATAAAGAGTGGATAAAAATAAAACCGGAAAACGTGGAATATGCAAACAATGAAGGTCAAAGTCGAACGTATTCTACGCTTCAAAGAAAAGTTTGGTCTAACGTACTGTTTGCCGCAATATATAAAGAAATGAAACTTCCATGTCCCTTTGCATTCAAAAGGTGTAAAGTTTCAGAGCACGGTTTGTATTTGAAAATATCAGGATCTTGTTCCGAATGCCAGGCTAAATTTGTAGGATGTATTATAAACAAACCATTGCTCCAATCGGAAGTAGTTTTTGAATGGGAAGTGGAAGGTTTTGTATCGACCATCAAACATAACAAAAGAAGACAGTTGAAAGGCAGTCGCATAATTGCAATTGCAAAAACGATGGTCGATAATAAAACTTTGCCTAGCATGTGGCGAAGAGCAGAAACAGATAATCTTATGGAGATTGGTGATCCGGAGCCTCCACATTTACCGAAACCATGCGTGTTGCGAAAAGCTAAGGAGCAATGAATAAACAAGAATTTGGAAATTACTTCAACCGATCCAGTGAACAGCATTTTACAAATGAAATATAAGTATCATCCGGGTTCTATTCACTCTATAGGTTTAGATCCGTTTTTCGTCCATTACTGGACAGTGGAACAAACAGCCGTTTATATTCAATATTATCCAAGAATATTTATTGATGCCACTGGATCGCTTGTTAAAAAACTGCGTACGCCTGATGGAAATTTGTGCCCACACATTTATTTATATCAAATTGTTGCCGAGACACCTACATCGAAGATGCCAGTGTTCCAAATGTTAAGTTCTACACAGAACACGAACGCAATACAAAATTGGCTGTATGAAATAATTCGTCTCGGTTCCAGTCACACAAGTAAATTTCCACTACCACAAGAGGTAACTTGTGATTTCGACAAAGCGCTTTTGGGTGCTATAACGAGAGTTTTCGCACAATGTAAAAATCTAAAAGATTATTTATCTAAATGTTTTTTATGCGTATCAAACGAGTCACTTCTGACTTTGCCACGTTCATTCGTAAGACTCGACATTTGCCATTACATGCATTTTGTATCACGTTGGAAACCTATAAAATCTCTTCATTCGCAAGTCAAAACCTTCTATCTATTGGCTATGGGGCAACTGACGAATCAAATAGCTTTTGAAAGCTTTAAAGTCTTCGTCAAACATTTATTAATTTTATGTTATGCACAGACATGCGGTTTAGACGAATGTGGACAAAAAACATTATTGGAAGAGGCTCGCATTTACATGATAAATGTCATTAAGGGTAAGGAAAAGTTCGCGGAGATGGCAGATGTCGAAACAAATGATGATCCCATGTGCGAGTCTAATTTTGAAGACCACGAATTAGAGTCACCAGATTTTAACGATGAAGCGTTG
Organism: Andrena marginata; assembly: GCA_963932335.1. Taxonomy (NCBI): domain Eukaryota; kingdom Metazoa; phylum Arthropoda; class Insecta; order Hymenoptera; family Andrenidae; genus Andrena; species Andrena marginata. The sequence goes on from OZ010660.1 coordinate 21,648,820, forward strand.
GTATTCTCTTGGTGTCGCGAGTTTAGCTTAAATATTAAAAATCAAGGTGAAAATGAAAAAAATGGTACAGAGATAAATCTATATTATAGCCCACAAATGGCTAGAAGCATTAGTAATTTACTACCATATTTTCCATTATATACTCGGTTAATGATGGAGAAATTTCAATTTGGCAAATTACACGCTAGTTCCAGTGCCGTCGAATCAGAAATGAACGATATCAAACATCGTTTATTAAATGGTTTACCAAAACCGCTGCGTGTGCACAAATTTGTAAGTATTCACATAAAATCGTTTTCTGGTAGAGCGAAATTAGCAATGACAGAAGCTCGAGGAAATGCAAACACATCTGACACTGATGGGAATGACGAATGCATTGAAATAAAAGAAATGGCGCAAGACGACCACGAAACTCGAGAAAATGCACATACATCTGACACTGATGGGAATGACGGATACATCGAAATAAAAGAAGTGGCGCAAGGCGACAATAAAACAGAACCAACAACTACTGTCTCCAGAAACGATCCTATTATAACAACCGATACACCTGATTGTGAGTCGGCCTCTGCAATTGATTCAAATCAGGATTTACAATATGAACAAAATTGGCGCAACAAAAACGATCCCAAAAAGATTAATCGAACATACTTAGATACGAGGCCTGATTGGGATCCGAACACAAAAACAGCAAGATCCTTTGGCATTGGAATCCTTGCGAATGGAAACCTGTGTACAATTCTAACGATGAGCAGTCAAAAAACAGTAGTTAAAAATACATGTGGTTTTGATAGTATAATGCAAATATTAGCTCATTCATGTTATAATGATAATGTAAGAAACAATATAGAAAATAGCGAGAAACAATGTTTTCTATTTGTAAGAAAATTTTTACGGAAAGGACCGTGTAACAGCATTTATAAAATGCGAGCATTATTATTAAAAACTGTAGAGTTTTTTGTTAAACCAACAGTGGTAAATAATATACAGATTATAGATGCTGCATCTAATATTGGGTATTTGTGCGAAAAAATTTTCATCGATATTCCAAGTGTGATTACAACATCACGCTGTGATATATGCGGATCATCATCCGATCGAAAGTCTGTGTTATTTCCAATTAATCACAACACGATGCAAACATGCGGGGTGAAAGACTTACAAAGTTTAATCATCAATGATACAAATTTTCAGCAACGGTGTTGTGGCAAGCATGTGCATATAAAATATTCTTATGGACTATTTATTTTTATTGAGATAAGTTACGAAGATCGTAATAGAAGAGTATTATTAAATGAATTTCCTTTAACATTACAAATAGAGGCCGATAATTACGTGTTGGCAGGTGTGTGTCTCACTACGGGGATTCAAGCATGACATCCCTTGGTCATTACACGGCGCTCATAAACCAGCAAGATCGCTGGTTCGAGTACGATGACTTCAGAAATAAGCCGAAATACATACAGCAGATGCTAGCTTTAAAGCCGCAATTTATGTATATATGTTAAGGGTACCGTCTAGATTAAACGTATACGCGACCGTATTTTTCGACTTTCCGAAAATAGTAAAACTATTGTATTAGCCCGGCGTCGCATCGCGCTGTGAGCGCAGGACCACTGACTGTATCAGTGGTCAAAACTGTCTGCAATGACATTGTTCCTCGCGGATCCTTTCGATCACGCGAGTGGGTCGACGCCGCCGTAAGATTCCCATGAAAGTGGCGAAAGAAATAATAAATTTAATTCACCCGTTAATTTTTTCAGACCCATTTCTAAGTTCACAGGAGCGGACAAACAGAAGACAGAAGAAAACATGCAGATGATGATCTACGTTGCAAACTTGCATACGTAAGCATGCCGAGTCCAGTTCGGTCAACCTGCGCCAGGCTAGTACAGGTGTGTCGCAGGTATGCATGACGTTCGACGAAGTATTGAAACAAACTTTTACTTTTATACCACACTTATCGAAATGTCTACGATCATTTGTTACAGGCGGACTGTTTTCAAGATTAAAAAGCAATCGGTATTAAAAGCAGAAAGCAATAAGTACCATATTTCAGGTAATGTTTCACGCTTTCTAATTCTACGATAAAATTTTGTAAGCTTATTACGCAACAATTAAGTAATTCCATTACATAATGTGTTACAGATTGGGAGCGTGTTTTATCACCGACCGCTGCCTCTCGGCTTCATCCCATGACGGCTCTCGTTTTTGACGTTAAGTCGTCGTTGCGATGGTCATTGCTACGATTCCATACTTTGCGTTGTTGGAGACGCACATGAAAACGATGAGTCCGGCGCGGAACATCGCGTGGGAAGAGGAACTGAAGACCAGGCATTTGGTGAACAACAGTCTTACCGGACGGACGATCGATTTCGCGATAGAGCTTTTTAAGTCCGTTATATTTCTATTTTATATATTCTTATTTACCGAATATACATATATACAAAATCTTAATCATATTTGTTACTGCGTCGTCTTTATTGTCGGCCATCGTGGCTAGTTAGGGTCTGCAGCCTGTCAATCGCGTCCCTTTTATGTCGCGAAGGCTTAGGACTAAATTGTTTTATGGATATTATGGCTATTAGGCAGGGGTTCGAAGTCTCCGTTTTTACTTTACTTTAGTTAAAAAGGGGGGCTAACTTCACACAGATTCTCTCACTGCCGAAAATGCGCGGTTGAAGACATATAGGCCGGGGGCATAAGCCTATTTGGCAGAGAACGCCTAGAGCGTTAAGTACGAACAACACGCCTCTCCCAGCGACCTCCTGTACGATTCCACGTTCTCGTGCCGACATTAGTTCTTGTGCGATATCAAGCGCTCGTGTAAGCATTAGTTCCAGTGCGTCGACAGACTGAGTCACTGCACCTTTTTGAATACTCCTCCACCTTCCCGGTTCCCAGAAGGACAGCGTGAGCCATCCTCTGGACGCAGACCGTTATCCGCCATCGATCTCCCGAACAGATTTATCTCCGTTCTCGAGAGCGTCCTTACAGTCTCCGATTCACCCACGGGTTGTGCTCACGGCGTGACCGGACTAAAGACTCTCCGACCAGGGTCTGACGGTAGGGTTGGCCCGCCAAGACACCAAAGGGTGAAACTATCTATCCCCTCCCCCTTCGCCGCCTCGTCACCGATTGGAATACGCGCCGCGATATTCGCCGCGATACACACCGACTCGTACACCGCGACCGCGACATACGCCGTCGTACACACCGAGACTCGCCGTGCTAGCTTAAGGCTTAGATCAGGCATGGAATTTAAGTGAACGCAGCGGCCGGTTTTCAGAGGCAACGCCTTCTTCCTCCCGCCGCGCGTCTTGGCCCCCGCGGCGGCCTAGGTGCTTCGAGCGCCTCAGGCCCGTACCATACGAACCGCGCGTGGCGTATTAGGACGACATTGTATCAATAGGTTTCCACATCGTCCCAGAGAGCACGATTGTCGATGCGTTTTTGTTTTGTCACCGCGCCACGCGCGGTTCATATGGTACGGGCCTGAGACGCTCCAAGCTCCTAGGCCGCCGCGGGGGCCAAGACGCGCGGCGGGAGAAAGGAGGCGTTGCCTCCGAAAATCGGCCGCTGCGTTCACTTAAATTCCATGCCTGGCTTAGATTAAGCCGTACGCAGACTATGTGCCAGCATAGACCTGACCGGGTTCTACTCTAATTTAAAGATTAAACGACCGTTACCCAAATCACCTTGTGTTGCGGCCGTTGGCAGCGCACCGCGTATTTCGAACCGCGTGTTTCGAACCGATGCCCGCCGACTCATCACAACAGCTGATGAGTCGGCCGCGGCGCCTTTGCAATGTTTTTTGACCGCTAACGAGCCGTGTGAAACGCTCGCTCGGCGACGGTTAGTTGAGCGAACAGCACCGTCGTGACAACCGATTCGGAGAGACCCGTCGCGATCATCGACATTGTCTCGATCTTGCGCCCATTGCGCCCCAAAACCCTTTGCGACTAATATCGCCACGCGCCCACGCGCCGTTATTTGTATCTGTGTCAACGTGTCTGGTTTTGTGGATTGTAACGTGTGTTGTCCGACGCCTGTGTAAACACCAGTGACTGAATAAATTCAGTGTTCGTGTCCACCACTTGTGCTTTGCTGCCTACCATTTCATTCTTTCGAGTGCCCTATCGCCGGCATCTCTTTTAATTCCGCAATTGGCGGAAACACCTTGCCTCTTTCTCTCGATCACCCGTCCGATAGCTAACCTCTTCGAAACGAGGTTACACAACTTTTTCCTATACATATAACCGCCGCACGTCCTTAGTTCCTGAGATATTCACAAAAACTTTAGTAAACTTTTCCTCGTGGATTTGAACGGATTTTTTTTAAGCGCTTTACCACTGTCACCCCTCTTAACAGTATTTCTGATGACTTATTTCGACACAACACAATCCACTTTCCAAACTGTCCCGGCTATTATATTGGTTGGGGCTAGATTAGTCTGGGGAGAGGGGGCAGCGGTCGCGCCCCGCTTGCGGGCGCGTAAAGCATGATAGCGAACCGATGTGAGTTTGGGGATGCTAAAAATGAGACTGTAGTTACAAATATCGCGCGGCGGCTTGCAACAATTGTTTCTTTCCTGTTTTGGCCAAAAACAAACATAAATGTTACACGCCCGTCATGCAATGCTCCATGTCGCGCACAGCAATTACAGCTCGCCCAAACTAACTGAATCTTCCAAACGGGTGAACTCCCGAAGCTAAAATTTTATATTTGGGGTCCTCTCCGATTCTTCAAAACACCCCTGAAGTTTCATCTCCATTGGCGACCGATGTATTTCAGAACCATATCTCATGCAAGTAATGCACATCATTGCACATATTGATACTACAACTACAAAATTATATACATAACTGCGAAACACGTAAAATTCAAGAAGAATACAAATGGGGTACGTAAAAGTATAATTCCACTTGCATAACCGATTGTACATATATAATATATGCAATATGTATGGAATTAAAATATATCGTATCGTATTGTTTCCTTATCGGTACGTTTTACTATGAGTTTTCGTGTTTGCTTGCCTAAACGTGTTATGTTGAGGATCAAAATTCCCTGTGTACATGGGGCATGGCAACCTGCCACATTCTTAAAACCAGAAATTTCCTGTCGAAGATGTAAGAACCGATTATGAATTCTTCTGTCTTCTTTCTTGATATCAGTCAATCTGTTCCAGATTGTCTCTGAATTTTGGAGTAGGGATGAAACCTCGTTGGATGAACACATGTTTCTTAAAAACTACGTACCTGGTACCTCTTTGTTTTCTTCGAGGGCGGGGGGGGGGGGGATGGTCAATAAACTCTCGATGTTGGAACCGTTACCGTCGCGCGAAAATTAATATGACCGTTTGCAGCCCACTCCTAAGTAATAAAGTTGTAAACCGAGTTGACCTGTAGGGCTGCAGGCCAGTGTAGGCCATGATGACAAAAATGCAGTAGTAATATGGGCTTCGAAGTGGTTAAAGTTAATTTTTGGATGAATCCACGGACATTTCGGGGACTCCGCAAGTTGGGATATTCATTCGGGGGGTTAATGAAAATTTAATAGCAACAGAGGAACTGCTGGATTTTTGCCCCTTGAAAGACACCACGACAGGGAAAGACATTATGTCGTGTGTGGAGGAGGCGATCGATAATTTGAATTTAAATTGGACGAAGCTGGTATCTGTCTCCACTCATGGTGCTCCTGCCATGACTGGCTGGAATACAGGTTTCGTTGGCCGCCTCCAAATTTGTATGCAAAGAGTATTGAATTAGAACATGTTATGTCAGTGGTAATTCAAACTACCAATTATATTAGAATGAATTCGCTATAACGACGACAATTTAGAATACTTCTGGAAGACGTGCATTGAGATTGCGGCGAGCTACCATTACACACCAAAGTAGGATGGCTTAGCAGGGAAAAAATTCTCGATCGAATTTTTAATCTGCGACAAGAGATTTCTTATTTTATGGACGCGGTAGATCGGCCTCTACCCGAATTGAATCACAATAATTGGTTATGCGATTTAGGATTCATGTCCGATTGGGCAGATTATTTAAATTCTTTAAATTTAGAATTGCAAGGAGAGGGCAACACAATTGTTGATTGCCACAAATCAATTTGCGCTTTCGAAACGAAAATTGAATTGTGGAAAACACAATTAGACGCAAATAATGTCTCCCAATTTCCGAAATTAGGATCCCTAATCACGCCTAATACAAATACTGATCAGTATAAAAATACGTTAACAAAGTTGGGTGATGAATTTGCAAAACGATTCAGTGATATAAAGGCGGTCCAAATTCAATTTCAGACACTTGCAAATCCATTTTCAATAGATATAAACACAGTTTCACCTGCGCTGCAATTAGAGTTACTAAATTTAAGATCCGAACTATTCCTGAAAGAGGAGTTTTTATAAAAATTTCCCAAGAATAAAATAACCCCATTTATATAAAACCGCATCGAAAATATTAGCAATGTTCGGTACAACTTATTTATATGAACAGCTATTTTCTAACATGAAGAAAACAAAATCATCCAGTCGGGCATCATTGAAAGATTACAACTTAAGATGTAATTTAATGCTAAGTGCACACAGAAATCTGGCCCCTGATATACCACGTTTAGTGAAACAAACACGACAACGTTGACTAAAGACACAATAATAATAGACTGACATGATATGTTCTAATTCCATACATATGCACCATTGCATATATTGTATGTGCACAATGGGTTACGCAAGTGAAAGTAAAGTGTATCTCGGTTTGCATAACTGCCAATCGCCATAACCTATTTTACACATACAATATCGCACCCCACCTTCTATTCCTCTTGAATTTTGCGTGTATCATATTATGTATATACGTTTGTAGTCAGTGTATATGTACAAAGTTCTGCATAGATATATATATGTACATATATAAATATATCAGCGGTGACCAGCAGTGGGGCCCCTCACGCGCCTGCTTCCCCTTCCAATCTTTCTCTCGCACAGCGTGCCGTTCGTTGTCAAGGAGACCGCGCGATGCTACGAAGGCTGCCTCGACCGCTTTTGGATACCGCCACGGCCATATCTCCGAGGAGAATCAGGTGGAATGGGTTTACTCGAATCGACGCCCCGAGTACCGGCTGTTCATACACCGCCGAGAATTCACGACGCTGCCCGACCTTATTGACCTGGCAACCGACCATGAACGGGTGCGAAAAGAAGAGGCTGCCAGGGTCTCCGTCCAACCCGCCGACCACAATAAAACCCGGGGAGACCAGAAACTCGCCGCCGTCGGGGAAGGGTACCGACGAGAAGACTGCTGCTGGAGGTGCGGTCAACAGGGTCATTACCGCCAGGACTGCCGCCGGCCAGCCAAACTCTTTTACAGCCGCTGCGGAACCGCGGGCCGAACCTCCCGAAAGAGCCAATGTCCGGTGCCCTTGGGAAATGCCAGCGAAAGCGGCGGCAGAGACACCGACCCGACATTCCACTAAGGATCTCTAACCGCTGATTCCAGGCGCTCATCGACATAGGGGCGCAAATGTCCTACGTGAGCCCCGCAATGGCCGATTGGTGCCGAAAGCACGGGAAAGGGTGCAGGTGAGCGAGGAAACAGCATTCCTCGCACAAGTAACGGACAGCATCGCTTTCTTCCGATGTGCGGTACTCCCCAATCTCTCCTGCGACGTGCTCCTCGAAGTCGATGCCTAACGAACCATGGGGATGACCCTCCAAATAGGGCAGCTACAATGGACGCCGCCGGAGGACACCGCCACGGTCGACTCAACCCCAGGGCTACGAGGCTGTACCAAGGAATAGCGACAGAGGTTGGAAGCATTCCTCGTCGAGGAACTAGGCCATTTTGATCAGCTGCCGGGCCTCACTCACATGGCCAAGCATCGTATCCGACTAAAGGCAGGCGCGGAGCCTGTTAAACACCGATACACGCCCAGGAACCTCGCTACGCAAGCCATCATCGACGAGGAGGTAAGCCGGATGCTCGCGAAGGGAATAATATAATCCTCCAACAGCCCGTGGAGCTCCCCAGTCGTGGTGGTCAAGAAGAAAATTGGAAAACGGAGATTTTGTATCGACTTTTGCAGGGTCAATGAAATGACGGAGAAGGACGCGTACCCGCTGCCCCAGGTCCAGGCTACCCTAGAAAAACTGCGGGGCGCAAGATACATTTCTACCATCGACCTGGCCAACGGCTACTGGCAGATACCCCTTGACCCCGAAAGTCGCCCAATAACCGCCTTCGCCATACCGGGGAAGGGGCTGTTTCAGTTTCAGGTGATGCCCTTTGGGATACACTCCGCGCCAGCCACCTTCCAACGCCTACTGGACCAGATAATCGGCCCACAGCTGGAGCCACGGGCATTCGCCTACCTGGACGATATTATAGTGGTCGGGAGCACCTTCGAGGAACACCTCGACAACCTCCGCGAAGTACTGCAGCGACTACGAGAGGCCGGACTCCGGCTGAACAAGGAGAAATGCCAGTTCGGTCGAACAGAGTTGCAGTTCCTCGGCCACACCATTACTGACCAGGGAGTTGCAACGGACCCCGAGAAAGTTCAGGCCATCGCCAAGATATCGGCTCCCACCAATTTAAAGGAACTGTGAAGATTACTGGGCATGATCTCGTGCTATCGGCGGGTTATCCCGAGATTGATCGACATCGCCGCCCCCCTCACACACCTACTGCAGAAGAAGGTACGGTGGACATGGGGCAAAAAGGAAGAAACGGCGTTTGAAACACTCCGGCAACAGCTGGCAACTGCCCCCGTACTCGCCTGCCCCGACTTCACCATACCCTTCACCCTCCAAACAGACACAAGCAACGAGGGGCTCGGCGCGGTTTTCACGCAGGAAATAAATAACGAGGAACGCGTTATCGCGTGCGCAAGCCGCACGCTGAACTCCGCCGAAAAAATTACTCGGTGACAAAAAAGGAGTGCCTTGCGGTCGTGTGGGGCATCAAAAAATGCGGCCGTACCTGGAGGGGTACCACTTTACTGTTCTGACCGATCACCAGTCACTAAAGTGGCTGCGTACGATGTATAACCCCACCGGCCGGTTGGCACGCTGAGGCTTGGAGCTGCAGGAGTACGACTCCGCCATCCAAAACCGGAAGGGGGCCAACAACCTGGTCGCCGACACCCTCTTCCGACAACCCAAAGGGGACCGCCAATCCGAGGTCACCAGCTTGGAGGCGCCCACCGGCTGCCCGTGCTACGACCGCATGAAAACGGCCGCCGAAAGCGAACCACACCGCTACCCGGAGTACCACGTAGTGGGCGCGCGCCTCTATCGACACATTTCTGACGCCCAGGGCCCTCGATCCGAGCTGGAATGGAAGCTGTGCGTGCCCCTGCCACTCCAGAAGGCGGTACTGCAAGAGAACCACAATACACCCACCGCTGGACATTTAGGAAGCAGTGAAACGGCCACGCGACTGGCACAACGATACTTCTGGCCTGGAATGATTCGTGGCGCAAAGCGATATGTACGCCGCTGCCAGAAGTGCCTAGAATACAAGGCACTACAACAGGCACCCGCAGGCGGAATGCAAAGGACACCGGCCGCCAACCCCTGGGACGTAGTCGCAGTGGACTTAGTCGGCCCCCTGCCACGGTCAGCAAAAGGATGCACGATGCTAGCTGTGATGCAGGACAAATTTAGCAAGTGGGTCGGAATTTAACCACTGCATAACGCTGATCGAAGAAGTGGAGAAGAGTCGGCTGCCGCCACCACTTCGCCGACGCCGCCACTCCAGGGCACCCACGCCGACCGCCAGCCGATGCAGGACGAGAAAGACCCAGTGGCATCGCTGCTAGCCGCCCCCGCAGCCACGGGAACCACCGCAGCAGCTATGGGCACCGTCACCACCGCCGCAGCAGCGATGGGCACTGCCACCTCCGCCGTCGTAACCACGGGGACCGACGTGGCGACCACGGCCGCCGCCACCACCGCCACCAAAAACACCGACACCGCCGACGCAGCCGCCGCAGGAGACGGACCGTCGCAGCCAGCCACCGCCCCGTCCCCAGAACTCCCCGGCCCTCATGGACCTCAACATCCCACTCCCCCCGGCAATAGAACCGCCCCCGCCGCCACCACCGATGCCGACGCCGACAGAACTGGTGATACCGCCACCGGAGTCGCTGCCACGAACGACAGCACCACCAGCTCCCCCCCCCCCCACCCCCCCACCCGACCATCGGCAGGCCGTGGCAATTCAGGCCAACAATCCCAGAGGAGCTGCGGCTCGACCTGGAGGCACTTCGAGTCGGCCGGAGATACCGAGTTCCCATTCCCGGGGGATTCATGAAGTTGAAGCTGCTGCGAAACCTACAGCTCCGGGCACGCTTGAGCTCCCACCACCCGCCCCCAATAGAATAAGGATAATATTATCACTATTAGTATTATTAGTTTTATTATTCTTAACAATTATATGTAGGCTAAGTAGTTTTAAGTTAAAAATAGGGTAGATTTAAGTTTTGTACATCATAGCATAGGTAGGTTAAGTCTGTATACCGTAGGTTTAGAAAAGAAAATGGAAACACCGACAAACAGAGGTCCGTGGGAGAGCGGAGGTAAGATCGCGTCCTCCAAACAGAGGAGGTGATGTAAGGAGTTATGACGGTGGGACGACGATCTTACCCCGCATCATGCGCCCGAGCGGGGCAGCGTGTGCCGCGCTCTGCCAACGGTCTTGCCCCTCACCACTCGTCCGCGATTACCGAGAATGGCGCGAGAGGGTCACGCACCGAATAACTGTGAGAAAATAAGAAATGCATATCTTTCTATTTTGGCCTATTTGCATGTTCAAGGGGTGAACGCACCCCTTATACTTACCCCCTAATAACGGTGACTGACGACAAAAACATCGTCCATACAGCCAGTTATGATGCAAATTAAATTTTTATCATGTTTTACTCAACACAATTTTGTACCTCGTATGAACTTTGTGGGGTGGTTTCATCCCCTAAATATGCAAACAGACCGCTATAAAAAACACGTATTTCTTATTTTTCGGTCCTAAAAAAAAAACATCCAAAAACCAAAGCAATCCGAGACAGACATATGGGAACCTCTCCTTGTCAGTAGAATTTCGAACGAACGTATATTAAGCTGGCGTAGCCATTTAAAAAGGCCAACGCAAAATTAATACGATATTTTTTTACTATTTATTACTAATTATTTGCCAACGAATTAATTTTTTTGCTCCAGCCGTTTTTGAAAAACAATGGCTATGCTACCGTAATATTAAGCTGGCGTAGCCACTTATTGTATCTCTGTACCTAAGATAGATATCAATATAATTCTTGCAGCATATTTTTTTGCTAATTTATTGCTCTTAATCCACTGAATATTAATTTTTATGCCCCAACCGTTTTCGAAAAACAGTAGCTGCTCTAGCTCAACATTAAGCTAACGCAGCCACATGTTGTATCACAGTACGTAACAAAGATATCGAAGCCGTTTCTGCGGCATATTTTTTTGCTAATTATATACTCTCAATCCCTCGAATATTAATTTTTTTGCTGCAGTATTTTTCGAGAAGCGATAACCGCGCTAGAACAGCGTTAATCTAGCATAGCCTAAAGGCTGTACAATGCTGGTTATATGTAAGTGTAGAAAAAAGAATGAAAGATTTTGTATCATTTTATTTTATTATTTTATTTCTTGTAAACTTACATAACAATTTTTCTCTTTGGCATTAAACACTTGAAATAATACAATATCACCTAGATATGAAAATTCGAATTCTTTAAAACACAAGAGAAATTGTAATAAAACCATGTTAATAATTTAGTTATTGTGACATCCCAGCCCTACCACGGGGTCCGCTTCTGGTTAGTCTTCGCCAGCGCCGCTAGATGTCTAATCCTCTCACAAGTCCTAAAAGTTTACTCCTCTTAGTCCCCGTGTGTCTAGGGCAGGAGCCGTCAGTTATAGCCCTACTGATGAGTCTGGCTGACGGTCTCAAGACGAAACGCACATCTTCTTTTCCTCCTCCATCTTAAAATCTTTAAATTACCAATCCACCTGCCCCGCACAGTACTCCAAAAGCGTGACCGGCCTTTGGGATTACGGTTACGCCGGAGGCGACGGGGCAAGATCCCCTCTTTATGTTGCGGAGTCAATCATCAAATCGCAATCTCGATTTCGGACGTAACATTATAAAACGTGTTATTTACCGATTTCTATTAATTTGTTCTCTACGGCACCGGGGCTGTCACATTTTGGACATGTACTATTCGGTACCGAACAGAACTCTCGAATAAAGGTTTCGCTGTTCGATTTCTTGAGCCTTATGTCTTCGATTTGTAGTCCGGTAAGGTGTTTAATTTTTGTATATTCGCATATTGCGCATTCTGATTTCTCTGTAAAACTAGGCAATTCCTCCAAAAATTTTTGCACTAGCCATCCAATGTTTGCATTACAATCCATGTAATGTATTTTATCCATTAACGTGAACTGTTGCACTGGAAATATCTTTGCCAGCAATTTTGCCCGCATAATATATGTATAACTTCTCAACCCTTTGTGAAGGGTTTCTTCACCAAATTTGAAGAATAATGCATGTATCAATTTCGTCTGATATATAAAATATAAAAAATAAATATTTATAATAATAAAAATGATTTAATTAAGAAGAAGGGCGTTTTTCCAATTGCACAATACCCACAGTTCTTACGCAGCATCCTAAGAACATCCTGATAACGCATTTAGTTATATTCAGTTCCTATTATACGTGTGTCATTAGTATCAATAATTAATGCGTATTAGTAATGCGTATTTGTAGCGCGTATTAGTGTGTGGTATTCACATATATTAATGCCATAACATTAGTGTGTATTAGTGCGTATTATTAGTGTCTTATTGTTAGTGAGAGTAAATAAGTTACTAAATATAAGATTAGTAATAATGTATAATATAAATATTCCTCGAGGTCTGCCAACCAGTATTACAGAGGACACTTTTGTGCAAACTATTTTACCCTTCAGTGAAAAGATTTGCTTTTGGCGGAAACTAAAGGCTACATCACTATATAGTTTGGTGGTAGATTTAATATTTTGAACAAAATAAAGGAGGTTTTAAATACTTCCACCAGCCCAAATACTTCTACTGTAAATGCACCAAACACATCAGATACATTTGAAGCTAATCCTGGAAGGGATATTTCGAACAATTCAGCTATCTATAACGAAAGACAGATTAATTTTGAAATATTAATACCACGAGCAAAATTTGACGACATAACTAATGTTGTATATTTTAAAAGAAGCACTCGTGAAGCAAAAGACCGGAAACGACAGTATTTAAAATTCAGAACGGGTGTGTGGCAGTCTTTCTTTAACAAACATATTTGGGAAAATACACGCTTTGAAATGTAGGATTAATTACACAAGTCACAATTTATCTTTACATGGTACAACAGGGAAATTTTCCGGTAAGTTAATTTATTCACTATTAAATTTTGTTCGGAATAGATGTACGATAATGTCTTGCTTGTCCTCAGTCATAAGCGTAGAGGTTACTTGTAACCGTCGTGTTTACTTTTTCGGGCATACCTATGTCCTGCGTTGTTGTTACGCGTGATCACGTAGACAATCCTTGTCGTCGCTTATTGGCTTTCCCCAATCACGCGAGAATTGGGACTGCCAATAGGACTGGACGTACGTCACGTAGGACTGCGGAAGGCGATCGTTTTGTCGCTGCGAAGACATGCGGTCGTCAGAGACAATTTTGCGAGCTACCAGGAAGCACGGTGTTAAGCAATTCTCTCCACGGGAGAATCATTAAAACGAAGCCTTTTCCTCGCCAGAGGAGCAATTACGTGTGAGTCTTTTGTTTAGACCCTTTCCATCGTGTCGCGAACGTGTCCGTGAGCCGGCATAACAATTAAATATTATATGTCGCGTAAAGCGCATCGAAGGTGCGCGACAAATTTTACAATAAAAGAAAAGAAGAAACAGAAAAATGCACGATTTAGTCGAGGTTCGAATACTTTTTAAGCCCACGTTTGCATAATTTTAATCCTATCTTTTTACCCGTAACAGAACGGAGAGGAAATATGCGTTTAACGAAAGAGATATTATTTATTTATTTTATTATTATTATTATTATTTTCTAATTCTCATCCTGTTATTTTTCCTATTTTAGCATATTGTAACTGTAATACAAGCGTGGAGTGCGTACTGTCGAGAACGAGTACAGACCAAGATATGTTGGCTGAATTTACTATTATTCCTGGGTCGGGCCCAAAATGTTGCCAAGTCAACAATTTTAAAATCACAGTATTTTCATACTGACCCAATTGCAGCATTGGATATTATGAAATGTACAATGCATGCGAACGAAATCCATGATATCGGACAATATCCGTTTTATGTTGATTACTGGACGAATGAGCAGTTACATGCTTATAAAAAAGTATGCTTTTTATATGGTGGAAGTGTATGCGTCGATTCGACGGGGCTCAAAATGCAGCCCATCAGAAGAGTCCACACTTACATAGAACGATCCATATTTATGTACATAATTAGGTAATGCAGTAATTCTTATTAGTACATATTAATAAACAGTTTTACGTAATTACAGTGTTAACTATGAGAAATATTTTTGTTTTATCCAATTTTAGTGTTAACTGTGAGGAAGGGCAATTTACAGTTGCTCAAAGATTAGGAGAGCGGCACACGACCAGGTGCATCATGCAATTTTTAATAGATTTTCATAGTTTCGGTGCTCCTTTCCCAAAGGAATTCATTTGTAATGGGGTGAGAGCATTTTTAAATGCTGCGGTATTCACATACTCTCGCTTTTCTAACATACAAGAGTATGCAGACGCAATGAAAAATACGGAAAACATAAAAATGCGCATTCGCATGGATGTAGCGCATTTTAAAAATAAATATAGGAAGCTACTGAAAAATATTAATCGCAGAATATTTTCTGTTCAGTCTGTCATTGTCATCTGTTGACGTAACACGTGTTTTGTTGTGTTCTCTGATTCCGTTCGAACATCCGCAGTCTCTTCGAAGTTTTAAAGTGCAATTTTTGTTAGATTTCTTCTCTTTGAGCTTGATTATTGGCTAAGCGGCACTGAGTATTAATTATTTACGCCTGTACCTGTACCAGTGTCATCATTCAGTGTCTGATTCCAACATTTATTCTAAATCGCTGTTCTTCGAATCCATTAGTCCTTTGTAACTGTTTTAAGGATTCCTGTTCTTACGGCTCTTTGGTGATATCATGGCTCCCCCAATCAAGAAATGCAAGGGCTGCGGTTCAAATGTAGCTAAGCCTGTGTCCTGTGATGATTGTGGACTTATATCCCATGCTGGGGCATCGTGCCTTGCCCGAACGGGTCATCCCAGTGATAACGGTAGACTTTTAAACTGTGGCCTTGTAGTGTCTACACCAGCTGTTGTTGTTGACGTCGTTGAGTCTCCGTCGGCTACGGCAACTCCTTCCTATCCGACGATCGGTGAAATAAGCGAAGTTATGAGTGCCCTAATGGACAAGAAATTTAATGAATTTCATTCCGAGATGGTTGCGTGCATTAGATCCGAGCTAAGTGAAATCCGATCTACCGTTAATGATCTCTCCAATCGAGTTAGAATTCTTGAAGAGAACTCTTTGTCCACGGGCATGCAGTCTACATCAACTCCAGAAAGTATGGATAAGGCTTTTGCTGAGTTGAACGATAGACAATTTAGAGCAGGGAACATCATCGTTCACGGTTTGCCGGAACTCCCTAATACCCCGTCGGACACTGTCAACACTGACTCCGAGAATGTCACGACAATATTAAATCAGATCCTGCCTAGGGATTATTCGGACATAAGAGTGCGAAGGCTTGGTAAACGGAAGGATTCACCGTCATCAGCATCATCTCGACCACTGTGTGTCGAACTCAAGTCTCCTAATGCCGTTAAGGAGATACTTAAGAAGAAGTCACGATACTCTGGACCATGTAAAATTACTGACGACAAGACCCTGATGCAACGTCAGACATTAGCTGATCTCAGAGCCAAGTTACGTGAGCTCTAGGAAGGAGGGGATACTAGTAGGACAATCCGTTACATCCATGGCGTGCCGAACATTGTGCCGATAAGGAGGCCCAGGGATCCTGCCTCAAAAAACTGACAACTTATCCCATAGTATATTATCAAAATGTCCGTGGACTAAGAACAAAACTATTAGATTTAAATTCCGCCATTCTGTGTTCTGCTACTAGGTATGACATTATTGTATTTGTCGAAACCTGGCTGAACGCATCTATCCCGTCCTCGGAGCTAGGCCTGGTCGATTATAATATCTTCCGGGTGGATCGATCTCCCCTCACTAGTAGTTTCTCAAGAGGGGGAGGGGCTTTGATAGCAATAAGGAATACGTTGTCCTGCACTCAAATCGTTCCTAGTCGGGTTGATCTTGAACAGGTCTTTGTACGTGTGCGTGTTCAAACTGGGCATGTTATTGTCGGTGCGTTATACCTCCCGCCGGCCTCGCAGCCGCTGCTGTATGATAACCATGTTGCATGTGTTGCGGAGATTTTCCAATCTTACAGTGACGATGGTTTTTGCATTCTGGGGGATTACAATCTCCCCCATGCTGACTGGTCCTGTGATCCTTTCTCGTGGTGTTCCAAAAAACCTAGGACTTCCTCCCATGAGTCAACTTCCATCGACCTCTTACATGAAGGTTATAATTTTTGTAATCTTGCCCAGGTGAATACTGTTGTTAACGAATTCGGTATTATGTTAGATTTAATCTTTGTTAATGACACCAATGTAGCGGTGGACAAAGTAACTGATCATTTTATTACTCCTGATCCGTATCATCCACCGGTGAAACTTTGTCTGCGGTATTTACTCCCATCTACGACCCATAGCCAAAATGCGATCACCTACAAGTATTTTAAAAATGGCGATTATCGTGGAATGGTTAATTATTTAAATGCCGTGGATTGGGATTTGGAGACTGGAGGAATTCACTGGAGGCTGCCGTTGAGCATCTTTATGCGCATCTTCATGCGGCAATTGACGCCTTTATTCCGGTAAAATTGCATAAACGCTCGTCCTATCCACGCTGGTTTTCACCGCGACTTAAAAAACTTATTAATGATAAGAAGATTGCTCATAAAGCCTATAAAACCTCCAATTCTCGCTGCGACTATCTGAATTTCTCCTATCTCCGAGCCCAGTGTAAGTGTCTCACGAAAATGGATTATAGTGCTTATGTTGACACCGTTGAATGTAATGTACGGAATAATGTGAAAAGTTTCTGGAACTTTGTAAATGACAAGCGTGGTAATCATGGATTGCCTAGTAATATGCATTATGGGAGTTCCTCGGCATCATCGCACTCTGCGATTGCGAACCTGTTTTCTACCTACTTCGGGTCCGTATATACATCTCCAACTGGACAGTCCCCAGCCTTGAGCACTTCCCACTCTTCTGTTAATAGCTTGCTTCTGGATTTACTCTCTATTAATATTGGGGATATTTTTTCCAAACTTAATGCCCTTGATATTAATAAGGGCCCGGGGGCTGATGGCATTCCTCCCTTACTTCTCAAGCAGTGCAGCTATATTCTTTCGAGGCCCCTTTGGAACATTTTGAATGCCTCCTTAACTAGTGGTATCTTTCCCTCCGTCTGGAAAGCTAGCCTCGTAACCCCAGTATTTAAGGTTGGGGATCGTTCTGATGTTCGCAATTACCGGCCCATAAGTAAACTTTCCGTGATGCCAAAAGTTTTTGAGGAGATTGTCACCGATCTGTTATCTCCGCAGATTACAAGCTCTCTATGTGTTGAACAGCATGGCTTCACTCCGAAACGGTCAACTGCTACGAATCTAGCCGTGTACCATAGTTATGTATCAAGGGCCCTTGATGAGGGTCTGCAGGTTGACACTGTTTACACTGATTTCCAGAAGGCTTTTGATACTGTGGACCATTCGGTGCTGCTTCATAAATTATCGTGTTGGGGTTTTTGTGGGCCCCTTTTAAACTGGACTGAAAGCTATTTAACGGGGCGTGAGCAGATGGTGAAGGTATCAAATTCTCTCTCTTCCTCAATAAGTGTCACCTCGGGCGTTCCTCAGGGCTCGCATCTTGGTCCTTTGCTGTTTAATTTATTTATCAATGACCTTGGAGATACACTCTCATATACAAATTTCCTGTTATATGCGGATGATCTCAAAGTCTTCAGGGTTATCCGTGATGTCGGGGATTCAATAAATATGCAAGGTGACCTTGATAGATTGGAGCTATGGTGTTCAACGAATAACATGCGGCTTAATATTGCAAAATGTGTGGTACTTAGGGCCTCCCGTAGCAGATATTGCGTGAAGTACCCATATAAACTGAATGATGTTACCCTTAATGAAGTCTCCGAAGTTATGGATCTTGGCGTCTGTATAACACCGTGCTTTGACTTTAGACCTCATTATGCACACTGTACTGGCAGGGCGATGCGGACCTTGGGTTTTATCTCAAGATTTTGTAGGGACTTTAAACACAAGGAGTCTCTAAGGCTCTTATATGTAGCCCTTGTTAGGCCCCATGTTGAATATGCCTCTGTTATCTGGAGTCCTAGGCACGCAAAGTACATTAACTCTATAGAAAGGGTGCAGCATAAATTTCTAAGGTTCGCATCGCGTATTCTTGGTAGTCCAATGGGTAGGGATGATCATGATTATCGACCGGGATTGAATATGTTTAACATCGCCACTCTGGAGGTCCGTAGGCATATCGCTGACATGATGTTCCTATTCAAGGTCATCAATGGGTATATTGATTGCGCTGAACTTCTTGGTTTAGTTTCCTATAATGCCCCAGTGAGGCATATGCGTACTAGGCCGCTCTTCTTTCCGAGTCATCCAAAATACTATCACTTTGCAGTATGCCCAATTAATAGAGCGATGATAGTGGCCAACGAAATCTTTAGCGGCGTTGACCCTTTTTTGGGGTCCCTAAATTCGTTCAGGACATCGTTACATATGCGTATAGAGCAACAAAAATTGGTGTTAACATGCTAGCCGTGTTGCTTGTTATACCAAGGTTGTTCCTCTAATAATCCTAATTGTCTTTACTATTTTATTAATCTCATTACACACTTAATACTGTTTAATATTTGTGCTCAGACTCTGTAATTCTTACTGTATATTAATTCGTATACTATGGGTTTTCCCGTATATTAATAATAATAATAATAATAATAATAATAATAATAATATTTTGCTTATGTAACGTCCCACGGGGACTCAAACCCGACGTTACCGACCGTCGATAAAATAGAACAGTACTACATTATCACGCAACCAGCCTATGTTACCGCGCATACCCATTGTACATACTTTTATACATTAATATTAAACTAAGCAGAGATTAGAGAATCAAATATTATAGAAACGTTAGAAATAATTAAATATAAGTACTGTCAAAAGCATAAAACAAAATATTATATAATAAGCGAGAAAACTGCAAAATAACGAATATCGACTCACTGCGCATGCGCCAGCCCGCCAATTTTGCAGTATAAAAGGAGGCGCACGCAGCGGAGCGCTCAGTCAGGCTACATTCAAAAACACGCTCTTTAGTTGACGAATGTTTAGACCTAGAGGAAGCTAAAGTTTCAACCAGTGGGATTGAGATCGCTCCGGAAACGGTAGCGGCTGATCTCCAGGCTACAAAAGTTACTGGTGCACCTCTTTGGATTATTTCATTTGAAAAGTATGGTACCTTGCTCTTACAAAGGCATTAAGATCGCTCTGGAAACGGTAGCGGCTGATGCAATTGGTAAAAGCGAGGTCTGTTGGAGCATAGAATGGAAACTCTGTCAAAAGAACGAGATCGCTCCGGAAACGGTAGCGGCTGTTCTTACTACAGACATTGCCAAGAGTCTACCAGATCGCTCCGGAAACGGTAGCGGCTGTGCTCTGCAATAAATACTTAGCCACGTAGCATATAATATAAGATAAAAAACGTAAAAAACACAAAAACATAAAATATATAATCGTAGTCGTAAGCAATATTATACTCGTTATTAGGAACAAGTGTTGTTTTAATAAAGTCATTGTTAAGTTTAAGTTGGATTTTACTCCTTTACTCTACCGACGAACCCCCACCTATCCTATTCTCGAGGGACGCCGCTCTCTACTCGAGAACCTGCTAGCGTTTAGTCGTCCCCGGACAACCGAACGTTACACTTATACAGGGTGATTGGCTAGAAACGCCTGATCCGCTTGGCAACCGTGACGAGGTCAACCCCCCGTGGTGTCTCTCCGAAGTTATGACTTTCGACCCTCGAAAGGGTTGGAGTACCCATTAAGAAGAGAGAAATCTTCGAATTCCTCATTTCTCATCAGATCTGTGTGAAAGCGACGCCAATGGATTCCTGGCGTTCCGTCGATTAAAATCATACCAAACATCATGCAAATCGGACTACTTCGACACAAGCTACGGGGTGACGGGCGTAAATGCAGAATTACCCTGTTTCTGTTTCAGAAATAAAATAATTCTTTATTCTTTATCGTATGGATATGGAAGTGTCGCCGCTGCATTCCTCGTGATTTTCCGATGAAAATCATGCCAAATGTCGTGTAAATCGGACTACTTTTACATAAGGAATACAAATAGCTCCAACCCTTTCGAGGGTCGAAAGCCATAACTTCGGAGAGACACCACGGGGGGTTGACCTCGTCACGGTTGCCAAGCGGATCAGGCGTTTCTAGCCAATCACCCTGTATATGGCAGCCATTGGGCGTTTGCTAATGACCCAAAATTTAAATGAGGCAGAAGACATAATTCTTGCGATTTTTTGTTAGAAAATTGTGAGACAGAAGGGTTTCTGCCAAACGGAGAAAAAACTGAGTGCCTTAAAAAGAAAACATGGCTAATTACATTAGTAACAAGTGAGTGCGAAATTTCATATCTTAAATAATTTACTAATTTTAACTAATATATTTTAACTAACTTTTAATAAATGCTTCGATTAAATATAGTACAATTTTCATTGGGAAAAATTTTCTCACACAATAAACTTTTCACAAGTGAATCCGAAATATTAAGTTTGAAGATCTATCTTGTTTGAGAAAAATTTATTTTACCTATGCGAAGTACAAGTTCATAATTACATACCTGGTGACATTTATACATCAGGATAATATTCTCTGTGGCTCTTGCTATTTTATTAGGCTATCAGGAAATGGAAATGATAGAAATTGAAGAAGAGAGAGATACGGAATTCAACATTGAAACAGAAGAAAGTGCACCGAGAATAATGAATTATTGGGGATAATGGGCGAGTAAAATTTTGGAAAACGTAAAGCCTTATTTTGAACAGGAAGGTTCCGAAATAAATGCATACAAATATTATTACAAAAAAGTTGCTGAGAGATTAGAATTATTTCCCATATGGGGATGTGACGTCCCACCATTTTTCGCGCGGTCCTATTCCAAAATCTATTCATGAATCCCAAAATCGTTCCACAAAACAAAATCTCAAACTCAACTCTTACCCCATCTCCCCAATCGCTGATCACCTTGGTGTTGTACCTTAGCGGTCACCAACACAAGATGATCGATACAAAACTCCACCTCGATGATGTACCTTAGTGGTCCCCATCACGAGATGATCTTTACAAAACTCCACCTCGATGATGTACCTTAGTGGTCCCCATCACGAGATGATCGTTACAAAACTCCGTCCCCTATTCGCCCTATGAGGCACGAATCCTTTCCCCAAAACGAATTCAAACAAGCCCCTCGTTACAAAACCCTCTTAAATCGAGACCACGTCTCAACCCCCTCTTTACGACTCACAGAGTCCAAGCCACTCTAACCCTTTTCCTATAAAATACCCAAAATCCATTCGACAAGTTGAGTATCTCCTTTCGCAGTCATAAGAACCCCAGAAACCTAATTGCGACGCATATTCGGCGTACGTGACAAAAATATGTCTATTAATAACCATACCGTTTGTAAAAACCCCGGAAGTCGTACTACGTCTTATTTTGAAACTATGTCAAGGTCTCTACCGCGCGTACCCCCGCATCACTCCTGTAAAAATATATAAATACGAGGTCCTGCGAAGCCTCGTCCTCTTTCTTCGCAGAACAATTGACGAAGTGTCATCCAAAGTATTCATCATTACTGCTAAATATTAAAAGTGTTCAATTCAGTGCTACGACAACCATTGTAAGTCATTATAATTACTATTATTAAGGAATATCACCCTCATTATATTTCTACACATAAATAACGCTTATCACTTTTCTATATTATAAATTTTATTCATTACCTTATGTTAATAACATTTATCTCATTCTAAAGCTTGTTGCTATTCATTTATTATTTTCTATTATCATCTTAATGCTTATTTTGTTCATATTTGTCTTATAACCGCTTATTACACATATTATTTTCTTGTGTTAACGCTATTGCATTTCATATATTATTATCGACCTATTCTCATGTATTTCATGTTCACATGCTTATATTGTTAATAACTGCCATTTACATAAATGTTATCCGTTAATGCTAAGAATATCAAGCATTATCATTAACAAACGTTCCGATAAAACAAATAGACTTATTTGTTTTCAACTACGTCTCTAATTATTGTGTGTGCTCGAGTCATAAACCTTCCCAACGAAACCAAGCTGCCGCAACAGCTGATTCGCGAGAGCATTCCCAGTGTATATAAACACTGCTGCATGAGCCGTGCAATATACAAAAGAACTAAACGAGGTCTCTTTTACACTAATGCAACGGTAAATCCTATCTCGTAAACCAAAACAAATACGGAGTACTATAACGGGTGCTCTTTAAGTGTACATTTACCTTCCCAGGTCGATTAGAGTGAAGGATTTAAGATTCGCGCCTGATCGCCTCCAGAAACACTTAGCGTGACGGATTTAATATTCGCGCCTGAGTCCCTCAAAACCCTCAGCGTGCTGGATTCAAGATTCGCGCCTGAGTTCCTTCCAGACCCTCAGTGTGACGGATTCAAGATTCGCGCCTGAGTCCCTCAAAACCCTCAGTGTGACGGATTCAAGATTCGCGCCTGAGTCCCTCAAAACCCTCAGTGTGACGGATTCAAGATTCGCGCCTGAGTTCCCGCAAAACCCTCAGAGTGAAGGATTTAAGATTCGCGCCTGAGTTCCCGCAAAACCCTCAGTGTGAAGGATTCAAGATTCGCGCCTGAGTTCCCGCAAAACCCTCAGTGTGAAGGATTTAAGAT
The DNA here is from genome assembly GCA_963932335.1 of Andrena marginata. Taxonomy (NCBI): domain Eukaryota; kingdom Metazoa; phylum Arthropoda; class Insecta; order Hymenoptera; family Andrenidae; genus Andrena; species Andrena marginata. Next base: position 21,672,074 of record OZ010660.1, read on the forward strand.
TCGCGCCTGAGTTCCCTCAACCCCCTCAGAGTGAAGGATTTAAGATTCGCGCCTGAGATTTCCCTCCTCCATGTCATTGTTCCCCAAAGACCTCACCCGGGACGTGACATATTTTTGGTGACAGCGGTGGGATTTACGTTTGCCACCGGTAAGAAATAGACTCTGCGACGCGGTACCCACAAAATCCCGCTATTACCTATGTACTTAGAACGCGTAAACCTGTGGAAACCAGCATACCAGAGCCGCCAATTACAAAGGTTGACGGAATCCATACAGTGGATGATCTGTGTTCACGGGAAATTAGCGACAAATGACGAAGGCGACGAAATTTGCCTACATTGCTCTCGACTAAATTCAACAGAAACGGTGACAGAGTATCAAATTCATTACTGCCAAAGGCCTTATACATTCCCTAATTGCCTAAGGTGCAATAGCGTGATATATCAAACGCGTCCCGCAACCAACTGTGTCGAGTGTACACAGTGGTACTTCCTTTCAAACAGAAATTGAGTCACTAATATTTTTATCACGAAATTTAAACAAACTGCCAGACGCGACATAAGACGTTGATAAACTGACATGTGCGATTCACGCCAAAGTCAAAGTACATTATATTACCCAAGCCGCAGGCTGCGGGACGTTTTGTCAGATTCAAACGCGTTGATTTGTGTTTCTGGAGGTGTAGCAACGACCACGGAAGGCGGAAAAATTTGTCTAAATTGTTTTAATTCAAACCCAGTGGAGGTAGATGAAATATACCAAGTACACTACCACCAACTTAACGATACGTTTCCTGAATGCCCTCGTTGCAAAAACCTTTTGTTTAAATTACAGCCTATTAATAGTCACGGCGCGTGCACAGAACATTACCGTCGAATAAGGAAAAATCATAACAGATTTGACACTAATTACCCGGGTAGAGAATACCATAGATTTTGAATAGCTACGGCCGGACGCCTAAATATAGGAAACCTCCTAAATCACCCTAAAATAACAGACCTTACCGAACCTAAAATGTCCGAACACGGCGATATCGACGACCCCTGCGTGATAGACCAAGACGCGGGGCCTTCCAAAAGCGCTATAGAAATCGCGACCGCCGAAATAATGGAACAACTACAAAAATTACGCGAGAAACGAGCCGAAATAGACAATTTGCCCGCGAGAATTGCGGAAACCCGCGAAACTAAAACGTATTCGGGCATAGATGCCGGATCATCCGAACCCACGTTTAGGGGTCTTTCCGATAAAATACAAAGTATCGAAGCAATGATGAAGAAACTTCTTGCACCCCCGCCAGTCGCGGATAATTTTGCCACACCGGCTTCCTCTCGTTTTGATAGAAAACCGGTATTAAACTTCAATAAGACTCCAGAGGCATTGAAACATAATTATATTCCGGACCAGGGTCCATCACCCCAGATCAAATTAAAGGACGCCGTGGAAACAGTCCCAAAATTTAACGGGCATAATATGTCCATTTTGCAATTCGCGAGAGCCTGCAATAGGGCTAAGGCTCTGGTTCCCTCGCATGCTGAACCTCAACTAGCGAGGTTGTTGACGAATAAATTACAAGATCATGCATACTTGGCGGTTGAGGATCGGGTCTTCGACTCCGAAAACGACTTGATAAAACAATTAAAACGCACCTTCTCCCCTGCGAAAACGTCGGACCACTATCGCGGAGAACTTGCCAACGTTATTAAGGGAACCAACGAACACATGTTGGAATATATTTCACGCGTTAAGGATCTCCGATTCGCTATTTTGGAAGAGGACAGCGAGTATTATCGTGACCTTACACAAAATCACCTCGAAGATATAGATCGTTTGACGTTGGATTCGTTCGTGGATGGTCTTCCTCCATATATACGAAATAGACTACTCCAAAATAATTTCGAAACGCTCGATGAAGCTTTTGAGTTAGCCGTATTCGTAGATAAGAAAATAGAAAGAGACCGCCTAAGATTTTCAGAACAAAAAGCTCCCAAACCAACGTGCCAAATCTGTAATAAAACAGGACACGATGCGCGGACCTGCCGAAATAATCAAAATACCGCTTCGCAACCCCTCGAGAGGAATCCCCCAAATCGCGTTACAGGATATGGTAGTCAAGCACCAAACCCTTTGCTCCCTTACTGGGACAAAAACCGACCTCCTCCCTCAAGGCCTACGGAATTACGTATTTGTGCATACTGCAAAAAACCAGGACATTTAATCTCCGAATGTAGAAAACGCATGTTTAATCGTAATGAGGGAAACCCTGGAACCTCTCAGGAACGAGACTCGGGAAACGCTTTGCCCCTACGGTCAACAGCGGACGCGTACCGTGGAACGGTCCAAGCAGCAACGCGTTCGATAACAATACAAGCGGAACCGGAATTAACCAAACTAGAATCGCTACCGCATGGGTGAATACCGTTAAAGAAGCTCCGTCCGTAATGATTCCCTCCCCCGACTTCGAGACTACACCTGAATTAATGATTGACACTGGGTCTGAGGTGAACTTATTGAAAATCCAAGCCGTAAAGTTACCTCAAGAGATAGACACGAAAAACCAACTATTACTCAAAGGCATCTCTCCGGACCCCGTCCCCACGCTTGGCACAGTCAGGATAACCCTTTTGGGCGACGACGTCACGTTTCATGTAGTCAAAAACGACTTCCCAATTAAACCACAAGGAATATTAGGTACGGAATTCTTTAGTAAACAGAATGTCTCGATACACTACTCCAAGGAAGAGTTAGACTTCCACGGAAACTCTATTCCGTTTGTAAATAAGGCTCAACTCGCGCTACCCGCTAGATCAAAAACAGTTTGCTTTGTAAATATATCAAATTCAAATGTAAAGGAAGGATATTTACCTAGATTAGAATTAGGTACCGGAATTCATGCAGGTAATGCCCTCGTCCGTAATCAGGACGGCAAAGCGTACTTACAAATTATAAATTCTAATGAAGTGGACACAACAATCACTGTACCTACTGTTGAATTGGAAGAATTCGAAATTGTGATCCCAGAACCCAAACAAAGACGACCGAAAGAGACTAAGACGTCTAAATACGTCACTCCTATCAAGCCCCTCTTTCCCCAGGATCCGTCGATCCATCATTCAGAGGTATCCGCGAAGGTACACTCGCTCTCATCCCCAAGGCATTATGCCGAAACAACCCGTCCCCTAGAATTCCAGGAGTCTCTAACTATGGCATCGGGTGAGGAAATACAAACAATTTCTGAAGAAACCGCAACACGAATGGAACAAGTGCTTAAGTTAATTTCAATGGAACATATGAATCCGGAAGAAAAACTTCATGTCCAAAGAATTTTATGTAAATACCACGACCTCTTCCATTTACCAGATGAGAAGTTAGGCCATACAAACGCTATCCAACATGGGATCCAAACAACGGACCCAGTGCCTGTAAATACTAAACAATATCGCTTCCCTCCTGTACATAAGAAAGAAATTGACAAACAGGTAAAGAATTTACTAGAAAACGAAATAATAAAGCCATCATTATCACCTTACAACTCACCTATTTGGATCGTCTCCAAAAAACCGGGACCTGATGGGGAACTCTTGTGGAGAATGGTAATTGACTTCAGGGATTTAAACGAAAAAACCGTTCCTGACGCATACCCACTTCCAAACATTAATGAAATACTGGACCAATTAGGAGGAGCAAAATACTTCTCCGTATTTGACCTAGCTTCTGGATTTCATCAAATCCTTATGAAACCGGAAGATGCACCTAAAACGGCTTTTTCTACACCTCATGGACATTACGAGTTTGTCAGAATGCCGTTTGGATTATGTAACGCACCAGCAACTTTCCAACGCTTAATGGATCACACACTTACAGGACTCCAAGGCACGGAAATGTTTGTTTATTTGGACGATATAGTCCTTTATGCGAGTTCCCTCACGGAACACCTGATTAAATTTAAAAAACTCGCTCAACGCCTGAGAGAGGCGAACCTTAAACTTCAACCTTCAAAGTGTAAATTTCTGCACAAAGAAGTCGCATATTTGGGTCACATAATCACAGAGCAAGGGGTAAAACCGGATCCAGGAAAAATTGAAGCTGTTCGAAATTACCCGGCACCAAGTACACCAAAAGGAATCAAACAATTCCTTGGTCTAACCGGATATTATAGGAAATTTATCCCAGACTTTTCTAAAATAGCTCGTCCGTTAACCCAACTATTGAAGAAGGACACCATATTCGAGTGGGGGCCGTCCCAGAAAACAGCTTTCGACCACTTAAGATTAGAATTGCAGAAAGAACCTATCCTGCAATATCCGAATTTTGACCTAGAATTTCATGTTACCACTGACGCTTCCGAATTTGCTATAGGAGGAATATTAAGTCAAAATATCGATGGAAAAGAATTACCAATCGCCTATGCCTCTCGTCTCTTGAATAAAGCAGAGATAAACTATGCAACCATAGAAAAGGAACTCCTAGCCATTGTGTATTGCGTTAGGCATTTCCGACCCTATCTATATGGGAAGAAATTTATTTTATATACTGACCACCAACCCTTAACCTGGTTACATAGAGTAAAAGACCCAACGTCACGTCTCGTTAGGTGGCGCTTAAAATTAGCGGAATACGACTACGAAATTCGTTATCAACCGGGAAAAAGCAATAAACTTGCAGACGCGTTGTCTCGTAATCCCCCTGTAAAGAGAGCGTGTCCCATACGACCGCGAGAGGAAACTGATGATGAGTGGGTGCCCAGTAAAAAGCTTCGAACTACCAAAGAAACTAACAAGCGCCCAAAGGCAAAGCCCACGAGGATCCAACCACACCGAAAAGTGCGCAAAACACCAACACCTGTAATAATGCCGCCCGACGTCTCCCCAGTAAACGCACCAGAACCCATGAGTGGCATAGATGAGGAAAACCAAAAAGAAGAAGAACAGGAATCAAATATTCCATGTCAAACCGTTCCACCTCCTCAATCTCCAATACCACTGGAACTGGAAGACTCTGATTCCGAAATAGAATCTAACGCATCAAACGAATCAACTACTGATTCAGAATCATCGTTAATTGAGCTAAACGATTCCCCGGAAGAAACGTACGAAGCGGATCCCGATAGGGACATTAGGACAGTACCAATAATCAGTCGCGACCCGTTGTCTTTACGAAAAGAAACGCTTGTCTTCTTCTTAAGCGCAGATGGGAAACCTTGCGACAATGGAGCCAAACAACTAATAGAAACTGGAGCATTAGAAGAAGTGAACGAACTCACTTTGGGAAAGGCCCATGTAACATGTAATAAGGGACGAATTCTCATCGGGCTAGTCATAAAAGAAACGCAGAATACTCCCCTAACCACGACAACTTGGGGTGAAGCTCTATCTTCCCTTAAAATGACAATAAAAGAACTCGTAATATATTCATTTAGCATAGCCAAAACAACAAATATCGATCAATTGACCTGGCAAGATATCATTACGGACATTCTCGAAACCGTTGACGAAGAGGATATCGAGGTCACAATATGTTTACAAATAGTTCAAATTCCCGAAGAGTCAAAGAGACAAAACATAATTACAGAAAATCACGCGTCTGCATTAGCTGGACATAAAGGAGTAACTAAAACTTATAACCGAATTAGACACCATTATTTTTGGAAAGGAATGAAGAAAGCCGTTGAAGATTATATTCGAAAGTGCGAAGACTGCCAGCGGAAGAAACTCGTTCGTGTTAAAACCAGGCAACCAATGATTCTTACCGACACTCCTGGACGCGCCTTTGATAAAGTAGCATTAGATATAGTAGGACCGTTACCTACTACCAGAAAGGGAAATACATACATACTAACGATCCAAGATTTATTGACAAAATATTTCGTGTGCGTACCCCTTACACAGTCGACATCAATAAAAATCGCGGATGCGTTCATTAAAAAATTTATATGTCAATTCGGAGCTCCTAGAGCCATTCTCACCGACCAAGGAGCAAATTTCACCAGTAGATTCATGAAAACTATTGCACAAAAATTTAAAATCGAACAATTTCGAACCACGGCCTTTCACCCACAGACAAATGGCTCTTTAGAGCGATCGCATATAGTTCTAACAGAATACCTAAAAATGTATATCAATAAATACGATGACTGGGACGAATGGACCGACTTGGCCGCGTTTTCTTATAATACCAGCGTCCACGAGGGCACTGGTTACACTCCACACGAATTAGTATTCGGGAAAATAGCCCGGGTACCCAGCCGAAAAAGAGTACCCGAAGACTTCGAAAACGAAACCTATAATCAATACCTCTCGAACTTGAGTACAAGGGTGCAAGAATTACAAACCGCCGCTGCGGAAAATTTAAACCAATCAAAACTTCGATATAAAAGGTATTATGATCGACATATAAACGAAGAGACTTTTAAACCGGGCGACCCTGTCTTCGTGTTAATAGAACCGAAGAAAGGGAAATTTGGAGACCAATACTCCGGTCCGCATACAATATTGGAAGTTATCCCTTCACAAAATTTGAAAATAGCCTGGAAAGGAAAAACGAAAATTATACACGCGAACAAAGCGCGTCTTGGTCGACTACGCGAGGATCCCGGTTGACCCTAATCATCATATAAAACATGTATTAATCATTTCATTTCTTAGGAAAATTTCGTCAAAAACAATGCCACACAAAAGGGCCCCCAACCCTAACAGGCCTAGGGCCAGAGGGGGTGGCCTCAAAAGAAGGCTAGCCCACATCAAGTGGCTGCGCCGAGAGGTAGAAAGAGAGGGAAGGAGCACCTCACCCCTCCTCCCGAAGGTCACCTCCACTGTCGTCATCAGGGAGGCGACACCAGCAGTGGAAGTCATCACCCTGGACGACTCCCCCCGCCAACACCAACGGATCAAGAAACCGTCACTCCACAGCCCCTATACTGTCCCCCCACAGGAGACAAAGAGGTACTCTCCCGCCCCTTGCCTCCACCATATCATTCTCCTCCCCTAACTTCCACATCCCAAATTCCCTTCACCATCCCTCCTTACCCAGGTGTCGTGGAGATCTTGGACACGGGGTCAGCCACCAGGGTCCCCGACCACACGGAGCTGACACCCGAGTTCCTGCGATGGTTCAATGACCAGTATCAAAACGGTTACGACCTCATGTTCACTCTGGGCGACCCCTCCTTCCAACTCCTTGAGTATTCATTTCTTCCCTATTAATCCCTCCAAAGTTCCTTCCTTTAATCCTATCCTCTCCTTGTATATAAACCTTGTAAATATTCCCTTAGAATTAATTTAATACATATATATTCTTCATTTATTTTTTTATATATATATATATATTTCTTTCTATTTTCCTTTTTTCTCAACACTTAATTCAGTTTATTCTACTTTTTTATTGTGAAACAATATCTTTTATTTTCGTTCTTATCATACCAAATCCCAAACATTTTTTTTTTCATTATTTCCACATACTTTATTTTTTTTTACCATTTAAATAACCACGCATTTTATTTTCTTTTCGTTATTTCAAGACACCCGTACCCTGTGTTAAGAAATGCTACGCATTTCTTCATATAAGGGGGGAGGTGTGACGTCCCACCATTTTTCGCGCGGTCCTATTCCAAAATCTATTCATGAATCCCAAAATCGTTCCACAAAACAAAATCTCAAACTCAACTCTTACCCCATCTCCCCAATCGCTGATCACCTTGGTGTTGTACCTTAGCGGTCACCAACACAAGATGATCGATACAAAACTCCACCTCGATGATGTACCTTAGTGGTCCCCATCACGAGATGATCTTTACAAAACTCCACCTCGATGATGTACCTTAGTGGTCCCCATCACGAGATGATCGTTACAAAACTCCGTCCCCTATTCGCCCTATGAGGCACGAATCCTTTCCCCAAAACGAATTCAAACAAGCCCCTCGTTACAAAACCCTCTTAAATCGAGACCACGTCTCAACCCCCTCTTTACGACTCACAGAGTCCAAGCCACTCTAACCCTTTTCCTATAAAATACCCAAAATCCATTCGACAAGTTGAGTATCTCCTTTCGCAGTCATAAGAACCCCAGAAACCTAATTGCGACGCATATTCGGCGTACGTGACAAAAATATGTCTATTAATAACCATACCGTTTGTAAAAACCCCGGAAGTCGTACTACGTCTTATTTTGAAACTATGTCAAGGTCTCTACCGCGCGTACCCCCGCATCACTCCTGTAAAAATATATAAATACGAGGTCCTGCGAAGCCTCGTCCTCTTTCTTCGCAGAACAATTGACGAAGTGTCATCCAAAGTATTCATCATTACTGCTAAATATTAAAAGTGTTCAATTCATTGCTACGACAACCATTGTAAGTCATTATAATTACTATTATTAAGGAATATCACCCTCATTATATTTCTACACATAAATAACGCTTATCACTTTTCTATATTATAAATTTTATTCATTACCTTATGTTAATAACATTTATCTCATTCTAAAGCTTGTTGCTATTCATTTATTATTTTCTATTATCATCTTAATGCTTATTTTGTTCATATTTGTCTTATAACCGCTTATTACACATATTATTTTCTTGTGTTAACGCTATTGCATTTCATATATTATTATCGACCTATTCTCATGTATTTCATGTTCACATGCTTATATTGTTAATAACTGCCATTTACATAAATGTTATCCGTTAATGCTAAGAATATCAAGCATTATCATTAACAAACGTTCCGATAAAACAAATAGACTTATTTGTTTTCAACTACGTCTCTAATTATTGTGTGTGCTCGAGTCATAAACCTTCCCAACGAAACCAAGCTGCCGCAACAGCTGATTCGCGAGAGCATTCCCAGTGTATATAAACACTGCTGCATGAGCCGTGCAATATACAAAAGAACTAAACGAGGTCTCTTTTACACTAATGCAACGGTAAATCCTATCTCGTAAACCAAAACAAATACGGAGTACTATAACGGGTGCTCTTTAAGTGTACATTTACCTTCCCAGGTCGATTAGAGTGAAGGATTTAAGATTCGCGCCTGATCGCCTCCAGAAACACTTAGCGTGACGGATTTAATATTCGCGCCTGAGTCCCTCAAAACCCTCAGCGTGCTGGATTCAAGATTCGCGCCTGAGTTCCTTCCAGACCCTCAGTGTGACGGATTCAAGATTCGCGCCTGAGTCCCTCAAAACCCTCAGTGTGACGGATTCAAGATTCGCGCCTGAGTCCCTCAAAACCCTCAGTGTGACGGATTCAAGATTCGCGCCTGAGTTCCCGCAAAACCCTCAGAGTGAAGGATTTAAGATTCGCGCCTGAGTTCCCGCAAAACCCTCAGTGTGAAGGATTCAAGATTCGCGCCTGAGTTCCCGCAAAACCCTCAGTGTGAAGGATTTAAGATTCGCGCCTGAGTTCCCTCAACCCCCTCAGAGTGAAGGATTTAAGATTCGCGCCTGAGATTTCCCTCCTCCATGTCATTGTTCCCCAAAGACCTCACCCGGGACGTGACAGGGAAATATATTAAGTGAGAAATTTAATTACGGACGCATTCCTGCATCCAGTGCATCGGGGGAAGGGGAGATAAGTAAAATTAAATCCGTATTAATGAAAATATACAAATCTTCAGTTAGGGTGGATCAGTTTGTATCAGATCACATTGAATATTTAAAGAGAAAAATGTTATTAGTGAATGCAAAACTAGATAAGAAAGCCATAAATGTCAGCGACAATAGAACAATTTTATTAGAAGACGCAAACAGAAATACGGCGTTAAAAGAAATAGAAAATTGGAAAGGGAAAGGCAATCCTCGGATAAAACGTCTAAAAACAACGAATGATAATAATAATAATAGAAGTCCACTAGAGATCGAACAAGCTGATAAGCCAGCCTGCCCTGCTTGTGCAAATGGCAATATGCCATGCGAAGCGCATAAGTGTTACCTGTGCATATTTTTATTGAATGTTCTGTTCCTTTGGAGGGAGAAGATGAAGGTTACGGAGAGAAACGTCTATGCCAGGATTGCGCTAAAAATGGCAATGTACAAAACAACATAGACTTATATCAAGAAAACAAGGAGAATTCACAGAGAAAGAAAAAAACATATAGACACCTGCCATAGACACACGGGGACTAAGGGGAGTAAACTTTTAGGACTTGTGAGAGGATTAGACATCTAGCGGCGCTGGCGAAGACTAACCAGACGCGGACCCCGTGGTGGGGCTCGGACGTCACAATAACTAAATTATTAACATGGTTTTATTACAATTTCTCTTGTGTTTTAAAGAACTCGAAAATGCTTTTCTAACATAATTAATCATACATTTTCATATCTAGGTGATATTGTATTATTTCAAGTGTTTAATGCCAAAGAGGAAAATTTTTATGTAATTTTACAAGAACTACATAAAAACATTACCAACCCGTTGTTTAAAAACGAAGAGCTACACTTGGTGGGCTCTGTTAAGTACCATGGTAAGAGTGGCCTGCCGACAAGGTACGCAAAAGATGCGTCACAAAGTGTAACAGGCCATTACACAACAGTTACATATCGCAAGGGCGACCCAACAACAAATTGGATAGAATTTGACGATTTAAAAAATCAACATATAAATAGGAAAGTAAACTATAAAATTGTACCACGATTACTTATGTATATCAAAGAAATAAAATAAAATGATACAAAATCTTTCATTCTTTTTTCTACACTTACATACAACCAGCATTGTACAGCCTTTAGGCTATGCTAGATTAACGCTGTTCTAGCGCGGTCATCGCTTCTCGAAAAAATTGCAGCAAAAAATTAATATTCGAGGGATTGAGAGCAAATAATTAGCAAAAAAATATGCCGCAAAAACGGCTTCGATATCTTTGTTATGTACTGTGACACAACATGTGGCTACATTAGCTTAATATTTAGCTAGAGCAGCCACTGTTTTTCGAAAACGGCTAGGGCAAAAAAATTAATATTCAGTGAATTAAGAGCAATGAATTAGCAAAAAAATATGCTGCAAGAATTATATTGATATCTATCTTAGGTACAGAGATACAATAAGTGGCTACGCCAGCTTAATATTGCGGTAGTATAGTCATTGTTTCACGAAAACGGCTGGAGCAAAAAAATTAATTCTTTGGCAAATAATTAGCAAATAAATAGTAAAAAATATCGTATTAATTTTGGCGTTCGCCTTTTCAAATGGCTACGCCAGCTTAATATACGTTTCGAACAACCGTGCTTACGTATCATTTCTGCTCTTCAGTTGAAGTATATACAATTACTCAAGCTAGAAATCACAACAGATGAATTGAGACATTGTGAATTGGATTTATTGAAACTTACAGGTGAGTGCGAGCTTCTTTATGGTAATCATGTACCAATATTCAATGTGCACAGTTTATTACATCTCGTGGACTCTGTAAGGAAAAGTGGACCATTGTGGTGAAGTTCAACATTTCACTTTTGAGAACGGTATTCGAATCTGCAAAAATGATGTGAACGGTCCACATAATGTGAGATATCAGATTATGACAAAATAGTTACGAGCGAATCACTGTCGATCTTGCATTAAAAAAGTATCCATAAATAATGCTTGCATTCACTTTTGCAACAATATATTTGCTGCAGAACTCTTGACAAGCGATTACGTAAAAAAACAATGATTGTCATACGGTACTCATAAGTGCAACTAAATCATTGGAAAATATCACAAAAAAAAGGTTCGCGCCTTTCTTCATAATGATACAGCAATTGTGCAAGTTTTAAATCAATGTATTTATAAGAATGTGGTTGTACACAGTTTGAAATATATAAGAGTTGAAAAGACCAACGATTCAGTTGTTTTATTAAACAACGGAAGTGCAAATAGAATATGTCATGATGATCGAAGGAAAATGTTACATATTGACCGTGAAGCTTTGCAGCACTTCAATGAATAATCCAATTAAACTAAATAGTGTAAAAAAAAATGTACGTAAAGATAAAGTATTATCAGTTTTCGACATCCCAGCTATAGAAGAGAAACTGCTTATTATGTATTTGGGATCTGCCGAAGAATATACGTGTTTCCTACCAAATTTATGGGAAACTCAATAATTTGCGAAAAAACGTGACGTTTGAGTTGTGATAAAAATTGAACATAAATGAATTTTTAAACCGCATGATTGGTTTCGCCAGAACTCTGGAAAAAAACAATGTTCGCGATGGCAGGACAGTGATTAGATTTGTATTTGAATATTACATTACTCGTTTATTGATTTTATTGTACGTATGTTATTTCCTGCATGTTAGTTTGTAAGGTATATAGTGTACATAAGACCTTCGTATTAGGCACGCTAGCGCAACCAATAGGGGATCGACCCGGCCGATCCAGTCGTTCCCGTGGTTTGGGTGGACCGAGGAGCTTGGGCCGCGGGCGCGACGGGACGGGGTGCCGATCCGTTCCACTGCTCCGCGAGTCAGATTTGACCTCCTTCTTGTTCGCGCACCGCAAGTGTAAACACCATCTCTGTTGATTGCCACGCGAGTACATTTTCGGCCTCGGGCTTCGAGCCGATTTCCTTTGTTCGATTGCTTTAGTTGATTAACGTGCAAATCTGTGGCACGTTGAAATCTTTGTGTCTTCGACGTTTTTCTCCGAAATATAGGAAGCGAATAAACCTTGTCTAACACGTGTCTAACTCATTAAGAAAACCAAACATCCCGTCTATAAAGAAACCGAGCGCGATTAATTCTTCGCAACTGAAGAACATTAAGCTCAATTAATTATACACATTACATTACCATTCTTGTATTTCTAGCGATTTTTCATATTTTTTCAAGAGAGACTCATAATTTATCATACTTTTTTATAAATGAGGATCACTGTTGCCCGGTAAACGGAATGACACTTCTCTTATTGGCTACTTCCTATCAACAATGCCCACATTGCATCTCCGATCCGGATACCGTTATGAAAAGAATTTATCTTGTACTTTGATTTAAAGAATTCATAGATTCATATATTCATATATTTTTATAATATTACTGAAATTGTCAAAGTTGATAAAAATTATGAGATCATTTTCCCATGCATGTTTCATAGTTTGTCATGTCTTTCTCATAAGTTATGGTAAATTGGATGTAATATTGGCGTCGCCGAAATTTTTTCATATTCTGTTATTGATTTTCATAATGTCAGAAAGATATGAGAATGATTTCAAATTGTAACGAGTTAGTACAGTGGGACGCAAATCTTCCCCCACCACTCGCGCCTGGCGCGGCCCGTCGCTATGGAGCGCGGCCGCGAGATGGCTGCGCACCGAGCGGCGTTCTCGCTAGCAAAGTTGTGGCGGTGCGGATTATAAACCAGCGCGACGGGCCCGCCAGACAGAAAGAAAAGAGATTGATTCTCGCGCTGACCTTCGTCACGTACGTATCGCCGTGAGTTTACCAAGTCTATCCACTCTTAGCATCCCCACGCGCGTGCACAGCGCATATACAATTCCTCGCAAATACTTGTGAAAATCAACATCCACTCTACAAAAATTGGGGACACCCCCAATACCGCCGGCCGCACGGTGGCGGCGGACCACACAATCTTCACCAAAGTCAAAATCCAGCGGCATCAAGCTCGGAAGGATCAATCACCTTATACAATAAGCGTGCAGAGCGGAGGTAGATCGCGCTCACTATGTAATAACGACGCCAACTCAACATCAGCCATGTCGAGACCAGAAACTCCTGAAACAGATGATAAGGGACTCCTGGTTGCACCGAACATTCCGGTAAGAAACAAATTCACTGCGCTAATGGACTGCTTTGCACCCAAACACACCAGCAAACCAACAGATTTCACTGAAGATCCGAACTCTAATACACACAAGGGAACTACTCCCCAGGACACTGATTCGCATTCTACTCCCTCAAAATCCAAAACAATCAAACCTCCCCCGATATATCTCCATACCCCTCGTTCCTCCACGCTCAAAGAATGCTCTGAGTCACTTCAAGCCTCAATCGGAGAAAAATTTGAATTGAAATGTCTAGGTCACCAAACTAAAATTCAATTCTATAGCATGTCCTGCTATAACAACTTCCTAGAGATAGCCAGGAAAGGTAACCTCGAATTTCACATGTTTTCTCTTCCCGATCAAAAATCACTAACTGTTGTTCTTAAAGGCCTCGAGGACACCACCCCAAGTGAAATACTTAACGAATTGCGTTCCAAAGGACTTAACCCCATAAATTGTTACTGTCTTCAAAAGAACAAATTAGCTCTTCATCCAGCTTATAAAATCTCGTTTCCTCCAGGCACCAACATACATGAAGTGCGTAAAATAGGACATCTATTCCACTCACGTATTTACTGGGAAAAATTCAACTCCCAGAAGACATACATCCAATGTTATCGCTGCCCAGCCTTCGGTCATCTAGCCAAAAAAATGCGCGTAAAATGCGCGGCTAACCATCCAACCAAAGATTGCAGCAAAACTCCCTGATACTCCTGTCACATGTTATAACTGCAAAGGTGATCATCCAGCAAACTTTAGCGGCTGCCCCTCACTTTTAAAATATCTGGCAAAGAAGGACAGGACTGTCAAATACTCACCAACAACTCACTTACCACCTTCCAATCTTATCAACTCCCAAAATACCACCACCTTCCCTAGCCTCAATAAGAGACCAACAACTCCCAAATAATTTAATTCTATTCAACCAGGGTTGACATATGCCCAAAGTCTTGGCACCTCACCCTCTCCCACTCTCTCTAAATCAAATCCTTCCCAAAATGAATCCTCACCTAACCCAGCTCTCACCGACAACACCCCAAATTCAAATAACAACCCTTCTAACCTCTTCTCTGCTACTATTTCCGAAATCCAACAGCTAAACATGATCTGCGACCTTAAAAAAATCTTTAATCTAGCTAGACAACTAAATAAAAGACTTCAAAACACCAAATCAGTCATGGAACAAACCATTATCTTTGCTGAAATTCTAGCTAATTACAATGAATAATTTCCCTCACAAAATTACTACCTGGAATGCGACTAGCCTTAAACCTAAACTCCAAGAACTCCAAATTTCCTGTAAGACCACCAAATTGACATCCTTCTAGTCTCGGAAACTTGGCTACAAACCATAGTGTTTGAGATTCCATTAGTTCAGAGTTCCGCCGTGCCCACGCTCGTCGCAGCACCTACTGGACAGCAGAACACGCCGCTGATCGACGATCGATCCGGTGATCGATTCTTCTAGTCGCCGGCTCAGCCAATCACCGTTCGCCACGTGAAACTGGCGAACCAATCGTAGAGCGTACTTTGTTAGTCGATTCTCGAGAATTGTTGAAGAAGACGCTCAACGTTTTTCGGGTTCTCTTTGTTCACTCTTGTTCATACCGCTTGTCGAAATAGACGTGTTTATCAGGTTTAGTCGCAACGTGTGAATACCATCAATTTTAACTTCTGTGCTCAACGCTGCTCGCAAGCAGAACTACTAGCTTTTGTGCGTTAAAATTGCTCACGCATTATTGTATTCGCGCTTTTTGCTCAACACGTGAGCTCATCGTGTGTCGCGTGACCGCGTGTTTGTGCATAACTAAAATTCTCTGCTCTCTACTCTGCTCATCGTAAACAACTATCTGCTCGCTGTGACGAAATCAATTTATAATACATTGACTTAGTCATCATTGACTCAATTTTGGTGTACAGTGCTTCACTTTCCCACCGTCGTCCCTTAACCTCACTTTCCAGCGTGCTCACCCGCTTAAATTTCTAACATTTTTGGTCCTTCGAGCCGGATCGACGGTGAAAGTGCAGTTAGTGCAAGTGTTGTAAGTGCTCATCTCAACGATGGCTGATCAGGAGCTCCCCAAGGTCAAGGAGACCAAGGAGTCCAAAGTGGACAAGGATGACCAGCCAGTGGCAGTGGCAGCCACTCTCACTGTCCCCACCGAACAGCAGTCAGTCAGCACTGCGCCGGAAGGCAAAGTTCGGCTGCGATCAGCATCGCCTACCATCCTCTCATCTCAGCTCATCATAAAGGCGAGAACTCAGGTGGGTCGGTTCAAGTCCCTCTCCACGCTCAAGACGCAGCTGCCTTCACATGCTCACTCCACCTCGTTACAGGAGGTGCAATTGTTCTTAGCACAGGTCGAGGAAATACATCAGGCCTTCTGCCGTGAGCACGAACACTTTGAGGCAGTGTGGCCCGCCAAATTCCTCGACCACGACTACTTCACCACAGAGGTGGAGGTGCAGGAGCGTCAGCTGGTTTGGGAGATGAGAGTCCACCTGCATCGCCTCAAGGTTGATGTACAAGTCATCACCGACTTGAGAGCGGCCCCTGCCACGACAGCACCTACACGTGCATCCAAGCTGCCCGAGATTGAGCTGCCGAAATTCTCAGGCAGCTACACAGACTGGCCGGCATTTAGCGAGCTCTTCTCATCCCTTATCATCCAGGATGCGCAGCTCACGGAGATTGATAGGCTCCATTATCTCCGCTCAAGCTTGACTGGAGAGCCAGCAAAGCGAGTCAACGCATTCCCATTCAGGGGTTCTTCATTCCAGGCGTGCTGGGACCTCCTTACAAAGAGGTATTCGAATAAGCGTCTGCTCATCCAAGAGCAGCTGGAGAAGCTGCTCACCCTTCCTCCACTCGCGACCCGCACAGCAACGGCCCTCAAGGACTTGGCGGCAACTGCCAACCAAGTGAATGAGTCCTTGGTGGCCCTCAAGGCCAACGAGGAGATGCACAACTGCATCCTTGTGCACACCGTCACCAAGGCCCTCGACAAGGTGACGCGGGAGGCTTGGGAAACCTCGCTAGCAAGCACCACCGAGTTTCCCAAATACGAGAAACTCCTGGCCTTCATCGAGGCTAAAAGCTCAGCGTTGGAGCAGATGGAGGGCTCAACGAAGAAGTCGGCAGCCAGCGCACCCCCACCAGCACGCTCTGCTCACAAAAAGGCTGTCACCCACTCAGCGCAAGCCCAGCCTGATGCTCAAGCTGCTCAACGGTCAAGGGCCACTGCATACCCTTGCGATGTATGCAAGGGCGACCACTTTATGGTCATGTGCCCTCAATTTAGGGACTTGACAGTGGAAGCGCGGCGCAGAATAATTACCACCAACAACCTGTGTCGCAATTGCTGCGGTCGACACCACACTCTTGATCTCATTTGATGGGTGGTGCCACTTCGAGATGGAGAGTTGACGTTGAAGATAGTGTGATGACCATTGAGTCCAGAAACGTTGCGCCCGTTGTTGAATAAGTCGCCACCTTGCTGATGGTGAGATGTTTGCATGCTCGACAGATGGTTCTGGTAGCGTTGTAAGAGGCTGCCGGATGAGGAAGTGAGCTGGTGTGAGGGTGGAGATGTCTTCAGGGTCATCACTGAGAGGCTCGAGCGGTCGTGAATTGAGCGTGGCTTCTACCTGGGTAAGAAGTGTACAACATTCTTCATAGGTGAGTACCGTTTCACCGACGGCTCGCCGAAGATGGTGTTTCATCGACTTCACGACTGCTTCCCATTTGCCTCCCATATGAGGAGCTGCTGGTGGATTGAAGCACCAGCCAGTGTTGTCATTGACAAACAACTGACTGAGCTGCTGATGATCTTGTGAGCCCTCAATGAACATACTCTTGAGCATGGTGTCAGCTCCGATGAAGTTCGTACCACAATCGGAGTAGAGCTTAGTTGGGATTCCTCTTCTTGCTGTGAACCGTCTGTAGGCAGCGATGAATCCTTCGGTTGAGTAATCTGTGACAACATCCAGATGCACAGCTGAGGTTGTGAAACAGACGAAGACACAGATCCAGCCCTTCTGAGTCTTTGCGCCTCGCCCTTTCCACGTCTTGAGAGTGATGGGGCCCGCGTAGTCGATGCCAGTGTGGGTAAACGGTCGTGAGGGTGTAACTCTCGAAAGAGGTAGTTGGCTCATCAGTTGATGAGCACGGATCCCCCTTTGTCGAGCACACACAACACACCGTAGCACATGAGTCTTGACTGGCGCTCGCCCTCCGATGATCCAATAATTGTTTCTGATGTGAGCGAGGGTGAGCTGGGTCCCTCCATGCAGAGTTTGGCGATGTGCATGGTCTATGATCAGAGTAGACAGACGTGAATGACGAGGTAAAATTGCAGGATGCTTACTCTCATACACCATGTGGGCATTATTGAGTCGGCCTCCAACTCGAATAATTCCTTGTTCATCGATGAAGGCTGTAAGTCGATTGAACACATGGTATGTTGGTATCGAAGAGCCTGAGCTGAGCACCTTGAGCTCGGTCGAGAAGTAGATTGCCTGTGTGGCTTTAATCCAGAAGTTCCTGGCCCATTCCAAATCCTCTGGCAAAAGTGAGATGATTGGCAGGGACAATGGCAACTTCTTCATTCTCGTGAGGAGTCTGAAACAAACTGAAGTGATACGGTAAAGTTTGTTAAGAGATGAGTATTTGTAAATGAGGTCCCAGTGGTATTTGATCTGTTGGATGTTGAGCAGATTTGAAATTCCTGGACGAGCTTCGAGTGCACTCGCGTCGTCCTTCAAAACTGGTTGAGGTGGCCATGAGTCACTGGGTTGAATGAGCCATGATGGTCCCGTCCACCACAGCTCGTGCTGTTCAAGCTGAGCAGTTGTTAAGCCTCTTGATACGCAATCAGCTGGGTTTGACTTCCCTGGAACATGTCTCCAGTGTGAATCTTGGGTGAGCTCATGGATTTGGGAGACACGATTCCGTACATAGTCCTTCCAACGTGATGCGTGAGCTTTGATCCAGATTAGTGTCACTTGCGAATCCGTTCACAGATGTGTAGTAGCTATGTTGAGCTGAAGGGTTGCTTGAACATACTTTATGAGCTTTGCAAGCATCAATGCTGCTGTAAGCTCGAGCTTCGGGACTGTGAGCTTCTTGAGAGGTGCTACCTTCGTCTTGGAGCACACTAGTGTCGACACTTTGTGGTTTGTGGACGGTGATGTCACGGTAAGATAAACTACCGCTGCCATGGCGAGCTGAGAAGCGTCAGAGAATCCATGTAGCTCCACTGTTGAGCAGTTGAGGGTGTGAAACCACCTTGGTATTGAGAGTCTGGCCAGACTTGTTAAATCTTCTCTGATGGTGAGCCAGTGAGCAGTGACTTGGGATGGTAATGGATCATCCCAACTGAGTTTGTGCAGCCACAATTCTTGCAAAAGTGTCTTTGCTCGAATGATGACTGGTGACAGAAATCCGAGGGGATCAAATATCTTAGCTACTTATGAGAGGATGAGGCGTTTAGAAAGCGTTGAAGTTGAACTTGCTTTTGACGAGAATGAAAAGTTGTCATGGAAAACATTCCAATGTAGTCCGAGAATTTTGGTAGTGCAGTCGTCTAGTGATATGATTGAGCCATGGGCTCGTGTGGTCTTTGAAATTGATTCTAGCAACGGAGGGAAAGTTGAATGCCATTTGGCAAGTGGAAAACCTCCCGCGTTGCACAGGTCTCTTAATTGTTGCGCAATTGTGATGAGTGACTCACCTGTGTCAGCGCCACCAAATATGTCGTCAACGTATCTGGCGTGGGTGATGCATGGCACTGCCAGTGGGAAGCGATGACCTTCGTCTTCCACCAATTGCAGGAGAGCTCTGACAGCCAGAAATGGAGCAGCCTTCGTTCCATATGTGACTGTGGTGAGCTTGTAAGGCACCTCCTTTGAATTTTTGTCTATCCAGAGCACCCTCTGGAGATCTTGATCCTCTTCATGCACCTTGACTTGACGATACATCTTTGTCACATCTGTGGCAAAGATGAACTTGTGCTGACGGATCCACAATAGCACATCCGTGATGTTGAGAAGAAGATTGGCGCCAGTGTGCATGAGGTCATTGATTGAGTGCCCAGATGTAGTCGGGCTTGATCCATTGAACACGATCCTCAACTTTGTCGTCTCACTGTCGAGTTTCATCACTCCATGGTGTGGTAGATAGAAAACAGAATAAGTGTTAGGTGATATGGATGGTGCTCTCACCATATGTTGAAGCTCCTCGTATTCCTTCATGAATGCTTGGTACAGATTGCAGTACTCGTTGTTTCTGTTGAGCTTGTTAAGCGTGCGCTTCAAGCAAGCATGTGCAGTCAGATAGGAATTACCAAGTAGCTTCGGAGATGATCGGAGAGGGATGCGCACGATGTAACGTCCTGTAGAATCACGAGTGTGTGTCGCTCGAAAGTGATCCTCACATTCTTGTTCTTCAGGGTTGAGAAGAGTTGGTGTGTCCATTGGGAGTTCTTCTTGAATCCAAAACTTGGCCAGTAGATCTTGAAGCTCGTTGTCCTTGTGCTGCACAGTGGCAGAGTGATGCAAGGAGCTGAGTTGATTGGAATCAACGGTGATGGGTCCAAGAACGAGCCACCCAAATATTGACAACTGAGCAATTGGCATTGAAGGATCGCCCTTCCTAATATTGGGCTTGATGATCTGCCCATAGGTATCTGCGCCGATGACAATGTCTATGGGTCGTGACGTCAGGAAATCAGAATCTGCCAATTGAAGACCGTTGATATGTGGCCATTCTTGATGAGGTGGTTCCATCGATGGCAAATTTGACGTCAGGGCCCTGAGTATGTGCGCGTGAATGTGCACAGCTGCTGAGCAGTGGTTGGAGCGGAGCGTAATTAGCACGACTCCTCGAGTCTGAGTAGCTTTGTTGCCTCCAATGCCAAATACTGAAGTTGTAGAAAGAATGCGTTGGAGCTTGAGCTGAGTAACAAGCTCCTCCTTGATGAAGGTCAGTTCGGAGCCTGAATCGATGAGCATCCTAACTGGTAATGACGTCACCGATGAGATGAGCTGAGCGTTGGCAGTTGCCAACAGTGTGGTGGTAAAGCTTGATATCTTCTTGGCTGCGGAATGAACAAATGCTGACGAACCTGTTGAGCTGAGCTGAGTGAGACCTGTTGAGCTGAGCTGAGGAAGACCTGTTGAGCACGGGGTTGGTGCGACGACTGCACCGACGCTTCAATGAGTTGCGCCTTGAGCAGCATGTGGATGCGCTGATTTGTCGCTGGTCTGAGCAGAAGGCTGCTTCGAGGGCAGATGCAGCATAGTGTGGTGCTGAGCGCCACACGACTTACATCTGGTGGTCGACTTACAGATCTCTGTGTGGTGTCGACCGCAGCAATTGCGACACAGGTTGTTGGTGGTAATTATTCTGCGCCGCGCTTCCACTGTCAAGTCCCTAAATTGAGGGCACATGACCATAAAGTGGTCGCCCTTGCATACATCGCAAGGGTATGCAGTGGCCCTTGACCGTTGAGCAGCTTGAGCATCAGGCTGGGCTTGCGCTGAGTGGGTGACAGCCTTTTTGTGAGCAGAGCGTGCTGGTGGGGGTGCGCTGGCTGCCGACTTCTTCGTTGAGCCCTCCATCTGCTCCAACGCTGAGCTTTTAGCCTCGATGAAGGCCAGGAGTTTCTCGTATTTGGGAAACTCGGTGGTGCTTGCTAGCGAGGTTTCCCAAGCCTCCCGCGTCACCTTGTCGAGGGCCTTGGTGACGGTGTGCACAAGGATGCAGTTGTGCATCTCCTCGTTGGCCTTGAGGGCCACCAAGGACTCATTCACTTGGTTGGCAGTTGCCGCCAAGTCCTTGAGGGCCGTTGCTGTGCGGGTCGCGAGTGGAGGAAGGGTGAGCAGCTTCTCCAGCTGCTCTTGGATGAGCAGACGCTTATTCGAATACCTCTTTGTAAGGAGGTCCCAGCACGCCTGGAATGAAGAACCCCTGAATGGGAATGCGTTGACTCGCTTTGCTGGCTCTCCAGTCAAGCTTGAGCGGAGATAATGGAGCCTATCAATCTCCGTGAGCTGCGCATCCTGGATGATAAGGGATGAGAAGAGCTCGCTAAATGCCGGCCAGTCTGTGTAGCTGCCTGAGAATTTCGGCAGCTCAATCTCGGGCAGCTTGGATGCACGTGTAGGTGCTGTCGTGGCAGGGGCCGCTCTCAAGTCGGTGATGACTTGTACATCAACCTTGAGGCGATGCAGGTGGACTCTCATCTCCCAAACCAGCTGACGCTCCTGCACCTCCACCTCTGTGGTGAAGTAGTCGTGGTCGAGGAATTTGGCGGGCCACACTGCCTCAAAGTGTTCGTGCTCACGGCAGAAGGCCTGATGTATTTCCTCGACCTGTGCTAAGAACAATTGCACCTCCTGTAACGAGGTGGAGTGAGCATGTGAAGGCAGCTGCGTCTTGAGCGTGGAGAGGGACTTGAACCGACCCACCTGAGTTCTCGCCTTTATGATGAGCTGAGATGAGAGAATGGTAGGCGATGCTGATCGCAGCCGAACTTTGCCTTCCGGCGCAGTGCTGACTGACTGCTGTTCGGTGGGGACAGTGAGAGTAGCTGCCACTGCTACTGGCTGGTCATCCTTGTCCACTTTGGACTCCTTGGTCTCCTTGACCTTGGGGAGCTCCTGATCAGCCATCGTTGAGATGAGCACTTACAACACTTGCACTAACTGCACTTTCACCGTCGATCCGGCTCGAAGGACCAAAAATGTTAGAAATTTAAGCGGGTGAGCACGCTGGAAAGTGAGGTTAAGGGACGACGGTGGGAAAGTGAAGCACTGTACACCAAAATTGAGTCAATGATGACTAAGTCAATGTATTGTTGCGAGCACCCTATGGATGGAATCCATGGCCCGCTGGTGCTCGCGACGAAGACAAGGGACAGCGAGAAGAAGGCGATCTGATCGATCGCCTGTCAAGCTGTCACTTGAGATACAGACGCCATTGCGAGCAGACGTAGTCCCGATCACCTCTACCTGATTAATTACTGTTATTTAATTACTATTATCCTTGTTAATGTTCACGTTCTGTTATTACACATTAAACTTATATTATGCCAACGCGAAAACGTAACATTGGTGTCAGAAGTGGGATGCCCACTCGAAGTGGGGTGCCCACTCGCGCATCCGCGGCCTCCACGAACCCTTCTCCTACAGCGACGGGGGATGCCTCTATCCAGGAACTCTTCACCTCCCTGCAGTTAAGCATCGTGGGCCAGATGAGGGAACAGAGGAGGGAGGACGAAGCCCGCTGGCAGAGGGAAGACCGTCGCAGGGAAGAGAGGGACACAGAGATCCAGCGAACACAGGCGGCCTTGGAGGCGCGCCTATCGAACGTGGAGGAACGAATTCAGGTCGTAACCGCTTCGTTTCATAACAGCCATAGTTCGGTTAGTGGCAGCGCGAGCCTTCGGAGTGGGGAGAATGCACTTGTAAATAGTGTTCCGCCGACGCATATCCCCACGCCCGTCGGTGCGCCCGTCGCTACCCCCGTGTCGGAACCACACGTACTCAGCTTGGGGTACGCGGTGAAACCGACAATTTTTGATGGGAATAATTCGTGGGAAGAGTACAGGGTACAATTTGACACGATCGTGCGCGCGAATGGTTGGAATGACCAAAAAAAGGCTACAGCCTTGATTGCTGCCCTCGGGGGCACGGCAAGGAGCGTCCTTACGACGCTCTCCGCAGCTCAATGCGAGAACTTCGCGGAATTGGTTTCCGCGCTGGAATTCCGCTACGGGGCGAAAAACCTGTCGAATTTGAACTATGTACTCTTCCAAAGCCATAGACAGCAAAGAGATGAGAGCATCTCCTCGCTCGCCACAAAAATAGAGCGATTAGCACAGTCCGCTTTCGCCGAATGCCCGGTGGAAACCCGCGACAAGTTAGCCGCGTCCCAATTCGTAACGGCATTGTCGAGCTCGGTTATGCAGCGGGAACTGCGACTCGGCGGGTTTACGTCTTTAAGAGCCGCCGTGACCAGAGCTCTCGAGATCGAGGCCGTCGAGACGATGTCTCGCCACCCCACGGCCGAATCGCGAGAACGATACGCGGAAAAACGGAAAGCTAAATCCTCCAACAATTTTGAAAGGTGCCCGGCGAAGCAGCGGAGATTTGCAAAACCCGAGGAACGAACGGAGGACCCAAAATGCACCGAAAGAACACCGAAGTGCTGGCTCTGCGGAAAGTTGGGCCATCTACAAAAGGATTGTTTCAAGGCCAAGAACGACCAGCCAAGAGCCGCTCCTACGAAGAAACCCGAGGGAAACGGGAAGAGGACGGCGTAAGGGGGAGACGCCGGACCGTAAAGAACAGTCCCCCGGTCGTCAAGAGTGTGGCGATGCAGGAGGCGACTGAGCGTCAGGGGAATCCGGCCGACGAGATTTACGTATGTGGAAAAATTAACGGAAAATCGTGTAAACTTATCCTAGATACAGGTTCTCCGATCAACCTTCTGGAAAAAGAATTGTGCCCGAGGAAAGACTTCCAAAAGACAGAAACCGACATTCGCTCCACTACGGGAGAGAAAATGAAAGTGTTCGGTAAAACGAGCATGGAAGTCAGCGTTGGGGAGCTGTCGAGTGTAGAAGACTTCTACGTCGTGGAAATGGTGGAAAAATGCATCTTGGGAGCGACGTTTCTGAGGAAACACCGTTGCAACATCGACCTTTCCCGGAATGTGCTGTGCCTTCCCGGCAAAACGGAGATACGCTTTGGTGAGCCAATTGCCGAGAAGAAGAAATCAGAAGAAGAAGGGGAAACGGTCGTCCCACAGCATTTAGAAGAGCTGTACACACGTTGCTCATCAGGTTTGTCAGAAGGACAAAAGAAACTATTTGCTGAATTATTGTACGAATTTCAGGACGTTTTCGCCACGGATTCGAGTCAGATTGGGAACTGCGACCGGGTGAAACACACAGTTGACACCGGAGACTGCCAGCCCATAAAGCAGGCACCACGGAGGTTGCCTCTACACCGTCGAGCAGAAGTAGAAGAGTTACTCAGGAAGATGTTAGCTCAGGGCGTGATCGAGGAATCGCAGAGCCCGTGGTCTTCCCCGATCGTCCTCGTGAAGAAGAAGGATGGAAGTATACGGTTCTGCGTGGATTTCCGTCGTCTGAATGAGGTTACCAAAAAGGATTCGTACCCTCTACCTCGTATAGAGGATACCCTGGACGCCCTCACTGGATCTTCCTGGTTCTCAACCGTGGATCTGCAGAGCGGATATTGGCAGATCTCTATGGATGAAGAAGATCGAGAGAAAACTGCGTTTTCTGTGGGAACGGGACTGTGGCAGTTCAAAGTGATGCCCTTTGGACTCTGCAACGCCCCTGCCACATTCGAGCGACTGATGGAAAACGTGCTTCAAGGTCTGACCTGGAAAATCTGCTTGGTCTACTTGGACGATATAATCATCTACGGGAATGACTTTGAACAGGAGCTCGAACGCCTACGGTCAGTGTTTTCTCGTTTACGTGAAGCTAAACTATTGATGAGCCCCAAGAAATGCTCTTTCTTCTGCCGAGAAGTAAAATATCTGGGCCATATCGTAACAGAGAGGGGAGTTAAAACAGATCCGGAGAAAATTAAAGCCATTTCGGAATGGCCACAACCAAAGAACATCACGGAATTAAGAAGTTTCCTAGGATTATGCACGTACTACCGAAAATTTGTAAAGGATTTCTCCAGGATCGCCAAACCCCTGCATCGCCTCACCGAGACCAAACAAGACTACCAATGGACCGACGAATGCCAAAGAGTTTTCGAAGAGCTGAAGAAGAAATTAACCGAAACCCCGATACTAGCATACCCAGTGATAAACAAGGACTTCATCCTGGACACGGACGCCTCTAATTTCGCCATAGGCGGCGTCCTCTCACAGGAACACGAAGGACAGGAAAAGGTCGTAGCCTACTTCTCCAAGACCCT
Source organism: Andrena marginata (assembly GCA_963932335.1). NCBI lineage: Eukaryota > Metazoa > Arthropoda > Insecta > Hymenoptera > Andrenidae > Andrena > Andrena marginata. Next base: position 21,697,798 of record OZ010660.1, read on the forward strand.
GGGAAAAGCAGAAAGGAACTACTGCGTCACCCGGAGGGAGCTACTAGCAGTAGTGAAATCCATCGAACACTTCCATCATTACCTCTACGGACGAAGATTTCTAATAAGGACAGATCATGCAGCGCTTCGTTGGCTGCTGACCTTCACACACCCTGAAGGACAGGTAGCCCGTTGGATCGAACGACTACAAGAATACGACTTCGAAATTCGTCACAGGGAAGGAAAAGCTCACGGAAACGCCGATGGACTCTCCAGAAGACCGTGTATCGAAGAAAATTGTAAGAACTGCAATCGACTGGAGAAGAAAGAAGCAGAAGGAGAAGTACAGACCACGAAGAAGATTCACAGGATATTTTGTGAAGAAGACAAGAACGAGTGGAAACGAAGTCAAGAGAAGGATGAAACGATCGGCTTCATCCTTAAAAAGAAAGGAGAAGGGGAGAAGCCCGATTGGCAAGATGTTGCTCGTTTCTCCCCGCAAATGAAATATTACTGGTCAATCTGGGACTCGCTGGAAGTTCACGAAGGTTTACTTTTCAGGAAATGGGAGTCCCACGATGGTACAACGACCTCGTGGCTTTTGGTGGTACCGCACGAAAAGGTTGCAGGAGTCCTGAAGGAGTTCCATGATGCGCCAGCAGCTGGACACTTCGGAGTAAACAAGACCTTGGCAAAGATCCGCCAACAGTTCTTCTGGTCTACGTGTCGACAGGACGTTCAAGAGTGGTGCCGGCGGTGTGACACCTGTGCGGCAAAGAAGGGACCACGTCAAAGGGGAGCAGGGAACCTGAGAGTATACAACGTGGGAGCTCCGTTCGAGAGACTTGCCCTGGACGTTGTGGGTCCGCTCCCGAGGTCTCAGGCCGGCAACAGGTTTATGCTGGTCGTGGCGGACTACTTTACCCGGTGGCCGGAAGTAATCGCGATGCCAGACCAGCGAGCTGTCACAGTGGCAAGAGCTCTTTTGCACAACGTAGTGTGTCGTCATGGTGTACCGTTAGAGATACACACGGACCAAGGAAGGAACTTCGAATCCTCCGTGTTCAAGGAATTGCTGAAACTGCTAGGAATCAGGAAAACACGAACAACTCCTCTGCATCCTCAATCCGACGGTCTAGTAGAACGTTTGAACAGAACATTGCTCCAATATCTTGCAATGTTTGTTTCAGAACATCAACGAGATTGGGACGAATGGATTCCCATGTTCCTCCTCGCATACAGGTCAGCACGACATGAAGCTACACAACTAACGCCAGCGATGATCCTATATGGCCAGGAACTGCGTTTACCTCTACAATTATGGAGAGGACTACCCCCAGAGGTGGAAGACGACGAGGACGTTGAACGTGGATACTCCGAATGGATCCGAGGAAAAATGAAGAAGATCCACGAATTCGTTCGACGCCGTCTGGACATCTACAGTTCGAAAATGAAGTCGTGGTACGACAAGCGCCTTCACGCGGTAGAATTCCAGCCAGGAGAACGAGTGTGGTTGTTCCAACCACGAAGAGTGAAGGGGAAGTGCCCGAAACTACAAGCGGATTGGGAAGGCCCCTATACAGTGGTGGACAGGATCAATGACGTCGTCTACAGGATCCAACCATCACGCAGGAAGAAGTGTAAAGTGGTCCACGTGCGCCGCCTTGCCAAGTACGAAGGACAACTACAAGAGGAGTAAAGACGTAGCAGGACCACCACTGGACTCAAGAAAGAAGATTAGACTAAGCTAATCTGGTGGACTGGGCTGCGGAGGCTGCCTTCGTAGCCCGGCCCCCTTTTTTTTTTAGTCTGTTTCAGGGAACACGATACCCCACGACGAGGGACAAGGTGTCGGGGGACTACCACCGCGGTCGGGATACGCGCTCCCGAGTTCCCCGAATGTGCCACAATAGCGTGGCAGTCCGCAGCGGGGTGCGGACATACGTGAAAGCGCCCCGCTAGCCCCCTAGAGGAGACCCTGCGAGCCCCTGGCACGGCCAGGATGGAGGATCTCGCGGGGTACCCAGGAAAAAGAAGGAGAGAGGGTGGACAGCAGGAGGGAAATGGCATCCCCAATCACCAGACGGACAAGCGCTGCTTGGACCGGCTGGAGGGGATGTCGCGGAAACGGGAGCACTAACCGGACGTACAGGACGGTCCCCTGGAACAACACCAGAGGCCAGGAAGAGGAATGGGGCCATCACGAAGCCGGGGGCTGGAGGAGAGAAGAAGAAGGTCATCATCAGGGTGGACGAGTCCGGCGGCTGCCGTGGGGGCTGGGCCGCTTGCATACTGGTGACTAGCTGCAATTCCCTGCTCGCGTGCTCGGCCTTCCTCGTTGGCTTTCCGGCTCGGGCGGCCCCAACGGTCTCTTTACAGACACGACCGAACCCTAAAGCGCTTTGTATTTCTGCAAGGGAAACCGGAGCGACAGCAACAGCAGGCGAACTTAGCGAGCGGGACAGCGATCCAGACGCAGGACGTGGAGACGGCCAGATCCCAAGACCGGACAACCCGGGGACCCACGCAGGGGATGTCGTCGTCGAACAAGAAGAAATTTTGAAGCTGCATCCAGAAACCCCAAAATCCAGGACAGACACGCGAATCCCGACCCTGAGATGACAAGACCCCGTACCCGTCTCTACCCAGGAAGAGGATGCGCCATCACAGAAGATGAAGTCCAAGAAAGAAGTGCGCAAGTTCGAAGACGCAAGTGGAGGGTAGAGACACGGGGAACCACGTACCCACGCCTTGCCCAAGGTTTTTGGGTGGTTTTCCCTTGGGCGTGAAGGCGAATGCCGAGGCGACGGTCGGAAGAGGCCACACAGCACTTAGTCCACTCTTTCGAACCAGGGTACGGCTGCAGACAGCGGAGAAGCTACAACGGTCGGGACGACCGCTTCTCGAGAGGGGGGAGCAGTGTTGTGAGCACCCTATGAATGGAATCCATGGCCCGCTGGTGCTCGCGACGAAGACAAGGGACAGCGAGAAGAAGGCGATCTGATCGATCGCCTGTCAAGCTGTCACTTGAGATACAGACGCTATTGCGAGCAGACGTAGTCCCGAACACCTCTACCTGATTAATTACTGTTATTTAATTACTATTATCCTTGTTAATGTTCACGTTCTGTTATTACACATTAAACTTATATTATGCCAACGCGAAAACGTAACAGTATTATAAATTGATTTCGTCACAGCGAGCAGATAGTTGTTTACGATGAGCAGAGTAGAGAGCAGAGAATTTTAGTTATGCACAAACACGCGGTCACGCGACACACGATGAGCTAACGTGTTGAGCAAAAAGCGCGTGTTTGTGCATAACTAAAATTCTCTGCTCTCTACTCTGCTCATCGTAAACAACTATCTGCTCGCTGTGACGAAATCAATTTATAATACATTGACTTAGTCATCATTGACTCAATTTTGGTGTACAGTGCTTCACTTTCCCACCGTCGTCCCTTAACCTCACTTTCCAGCGTGCTCACCCGCTTAAATTTCTAACACATAGACAACATTCGCCTTAGGAACTACCAAATCATTCGTCACGACAGACCTGGACAAAGAAAAGGAGGGGTAGCCATTATCCCCCACAATAGCTTCAAATATGTAAACATGCAACAGCCTGATGTAGGTCCTATTGAATCTATTTTTATCAAAGTCCACTCCAAACCTTCTCTCATAGTTGGAACAATATATATTAAACCTAAAACTAAGATAACTCAGGAAAACCTTGATAACTTAACCTCGTACTGCTCTCCTTACCTAATAGGAGGCGACTTTAACGCCAAGCACACCCTCTGGAATAATTCCTCTAATAATACAGGGTGATTGGCTAGAAACGCCTGATCCGCTTGGCAACCGTGACGAGGTCAACCCCCCGTGGTGTCTCTCCGAAGTTATGGCTTTCGACCCTCGAAAGGGTTGGAGTACCCATTAAGAAGAGAGAAATCTTCGAATTCCTCATTTCTCATCAGATCTGTGTGAAAGCGACGCCAATGGATTCCTGGCGTTCCGTCGATTAAAATCATACCAAACATCATGCAAATCGGACTACTTCGACACAAGCTATTTGTATTCCTTATGTAAAAGTAGTCCGATTTACACGACATTTGGCATGATTTTCATCGGAAAATCACGAGCAATGCAGCGGCGACACTTTCATATCCATACGATAAAGAATAAAGAATTATTTTATTTCTGAAACAGAAACAGGGTAATACTGCATTTACGCCCGTCACCCCGTAGCTTGTGTCGAAGTAGTCCGATTTGCATGATGTTTGGTATGATTTTAATCGACGGAACGCCAGGAATCCATTGGCGTCGCTTTCACACAGATCTGATGAGAAATGAGGAATTCGAAGATTTCTCTCTTCTTAATGGGTACTCCAACCCTTTCGAGGGTCGAAAGCCATAACTTCGGAGAGACACCACGGGGGGTTGACCTCGTCACGGTTGCCAAGCGGATCAGGCATTTCTAGCCAATCACCCTGTAGACTAGGCAACATACTCCACAAACACCTACACAAAAATAATTACCATATAGAACATAGTGACACCTTCTCACACCAAGCACCCAGAGCTAACCCCTCCAACATTGACGTCTTCCTTTCAAACTTATCGCTTCAAGTCACCTGCTCCACAATAAATGAACTATCCTCCAACCATCTCCCTATCCTATGCGAAGTAACAAATCAACATAAACCATTCACCAACTATACCATCACCAACACCAACTGGGACAGCTATAGAGCATCGTGTAACAAGCTGCAAGTTAATAACAAAATTAACACTGAGCAAGACATCGCTAGTGAAATAGACAGACTAGGAAAAACCCTAAAACGAGCTTTTCACAAATCTACTTCCACTATCAAAGCATACTCACGAACAATAAAACCTGGCCAGGAACTCATTAACCTCACCAAACTCAGGAATAGATACAGAAGGAAATTCCAAAAAACTGGCAACACACTTCACAAATTCCTGCGTAATACACTATCCAAACAAATTCAGGATAAAATGTGGGAAATCAAGCAAGATAGCTGGGGACGGAAGCTCTAGGCTCTAAACAACGACACCTCAAATACCAGCACCTGGAAAATCTACAAAGCCATCAAATCCAATACTCAAATAATCCCACCTTTAACCTCTGGCTTATCCACTGCTTATACAGATCTGGAAAAGGCCAATATCCTAGCCCTTCAATTCGCCAGCGTCCACAAACAAACCTCTGATTCTTGCTCTCCTTTTGATCAACAAGTCACGTCCACTCTAGAAACAATCTCATCAGCTGAAACAGAATCAGACTGCTCGTTCAATACTCCAAGGTACATAAGGGATTTAATCTCCAAACTTCCGAAGGGAAAAGCGCCAGGGCAAGACCACATCACAGCAGATCTTTTAAAAAATGCACCTGCAAAAATAACTGTGCAACTATACTACATACTCAAGAAAGCAATAACTCTGGCTCACTTCCCTGAATGCTGGAAGGATGCCACTATTTTACCCATTAAGAAACCCAATAAAAGCTCTACGCTACCCTCTAGCTAAAGACCTATCAGCCTGCTAAGCATTCTAGGGAAGCTTCTAGAAAAAATTATTCTAACCTCAATTCACAAACACCTTGCTGATAATCACATCATCATGAATGAACAGTTTGGTTTCCAACAAAACCACTCCACCATCATGCAGATACTTAGGATTACGGAATATGCCGACTTGGAAATTAACAAAAATCGTACCACCGTAGTCTCATTTCTTGATTTAAATAAGGCCTTTGACACTGTGTGGCATCAAGGGCTCATCATGAAAATGCACAAATTAAATTTTCCTCTGCACATCACTAAAATTATCTGGAGCTACATCAGCAATAGGAACTTTCATGTAAATGTCAACCAAACCAACTCAACAAAACACATCATATCTGCAGGTGTCCCTCAGGGCTCTGTAATAGGACCAATATTATTCAATATTTATCACAACGACATCCCAAAAAACGCCAACACGCACCTGGCCCTATTCGCTGATGATACAGCCATTTTTGCCTCATCATGGAAAATTAAACAAGCTGCACACTATGTCAACATACACCTTCAAGAAATCCTTGAATATTTGGATACCTGGAAACTCAAGATAAATGCAGACAAAACTGTTAATATATACTTTTCCACCAAGAGAATCAAAAACCCGGACCCTTTACTTATCAACAACCATCCCGTGCCCTGGGCTAAACAAGCCAAATATCTAGGTCTCTGGCTCGATAGAAGTCTCACATGGCAGCCAACCGTAAAAGACAGAATTGCCAAAGCATATGGAGCCCTGAGATATCTGAGGCCCCTAATTGGCCCACACAGCAAATTAAACACCAACACCAAACTCCTCTTATACAAAACCTGTGCTAGACCCATACTTACTTATGGCATTCAAATATGGTCAACTGCAGTTCCCCCTCATAGGAAAGCAATACAAAGATTTCAAAACAAATATCTCAAAATCATTCTCGACAAATCAAAGGATTACCCAACCATTCCTCTTCACCAAGAAGCTAACATAGATATCATACAAGACTATTTATACAAGCAACTGCAACAGCTATATAAACCGGAACACGCCAACCCTTTAATCAGTAGCATTGAAAACTACACTCACACAAATAGTCCTCTAAAAATTATTAAAAAAACGCCTCGACTACTTGTGTAATACAACAAGATCGCAAAGCCATCAATCAGGCCATCGGGTTTTTTGAAAGTTTCATCCCGACTAACAATCACTTTTCTTATATTCTTCAGCAAGCAATACAATCTTCATGAAAATGGGTCATCGGCTGTAGCCTAGGTACCATGGAACCTCACTCATCATTAATTGTTTAAAAAAAAAAAAAAAAAAAAGTCAGACAGAGTCTGCCACGAGCGATACACACAACCGGTCGGAACTCTCCCAGCGATCTCTTGTGCAAACAAGCTGTATCACTGCGTATTTTTGGACTCCCCAACCTCCACGGCTTCTAGATGAACCCGAGTTCCTCTTCGCAATTAAATTCTTTATCGATCCCTCCGGCCGGAATTTTGAATTTCGTTGCTGTTTTTTTTTATATTTAGTGAAATATACAGCACTTTTAGAAAATCGATGTCTGTGGGACTTTTTGGACGCCGATTCCGAATTCAAACTAAAATTTTCTAAATTGTAGAGCTTTTTAACAATGACAACTTCAATATATCGAAGCGAAATTTCAGAAAATGATCTTTTTTGGAAAAACTTAGTGTGTATAGATTTTCGGGGTGCTCTCTGATTTCAGAATTAGGTTTTGTGCTTCTGAATGCAAATCTTTAATTTTATGTTTATGTACGTGTCTTAAACTCGAAATGTACGGATCGGAAGATATTAAAAGAAAATGTATTATGTCCTCGTCACAACCGTATTTTGTAATCAATTTGAAACAGGTCTCTTGTTAGAATTCGTACGCTGCATTTGTATGGTATAGTTATGTGCATGTCCGCTAGGGGCGAATGTGGTGGTAGCAGCATTTTCGTTTTCTTACAAGAGAAATTACAATTCTGCAACAATAAGTGTGGCCGAAGCAGGTGTTCATAGCGAATGATATATTCTGCTTCATTTCGAGCATTTCACATCTGTTTCTTTACCAGAAATCTGTAGCAACCAGTTCTTTTTAGGACTACACTTTGAAGCAGTTATTTTAAGAAATACTGTTTCAATCAGTTCTCCTTTCTTTTTCTCAAAAGAATAGCTATTTGTCAAGTTTCCCTATTTTTATACTTACTTTATTGAATATTTGAAAATGGATGCTTCGATTAAAAATATTGATTTGGTGAACATTCTTTTTAGCTCGAACAAAAGAACTAAAAAGAGTAGTGTTCTTTTGAAATATTTTGAAAAACAGTGGAAGTTAGAAGCACATGTGTTAAGGTTGGTTGAAGAAAAATTAAATCGGCTTTTTCTCCCAACTTTCAACAAGAAATGGAAACACTCATTTTTTTCAAAAGGCGAGCTTTCTCGAACGTAATACGAAATGGTTAGAAGATATTTTCACTATCCCTACGTTTTCTAAACTTCCCAAACCGAAATTGAAATCGTATGAAGAAGTTAGTACGTCTACGAAAAAAAGAAGGATGAATCAAATTCTGGAAAAAATTCCAGCAACTGATATTCTAAATGCTTGTTTGAAGAAAGCCGGGACTACCAGTGAAATTGAAACAAATGACGTTGACAATTGTGAAAATCAGTCAAATGACAATAGCAATACAAACGACTCTAGTATAATATCTGATGACGAAGCTTTAGCATTATACATAGATGCAAAGTTAACCAAGAATCAATATACTTTAATTAGAGAAAGATTACTATCAAAAAATGCTTACGTTCTACCCGAATACAGACATATTATTGCTGCAAAAGCAAGATGTTATCCTGAGGTTGAAGTATCAGAACTTGGTGCCTCTATTAAATTACAAGATCTTCTCGATCATACTGCTCAAAGAATTTTAGAAGTAGATGAAGTAAAGAAGTCTGTTCTTGAAAAACAAGAGACCTATTTCAAATTGATTACAAAATACGGTTGTGACGGCAGCTCGGGATTTAATCAATTCAAACAATCCTTTATTAATCCTAATGATTTAGGAAACAATAGTATTTTCATGTGGACTTTCATTTCCGGTACGGTAGAGAGCAGAAGTGTGTGTGAGCGGAGTGAAACGAAAGGGCTTAAAAAGGTGGTAAAGTGAAAGTGGGGAGTGAAGGGACTGGAGAAGGGTATAGGGGGAGAGAAGTAAGGGAAAGGAGGGAAAGGGTGAGAAAAAGGAGGCAGGAGTGAGCAGAAAACAGGTGGTAGAGACGAAGATTGAGGTTAGGACAAGGAGGGAAAGGAAAAAGCGTGAGAGGGAAAGAAGGTAGAGGAGGCAGGAAGAGGCGAGTAGAGAAGGAGGACAGTGGAGACACCGTGCGAGAGGGAGCGGTAGCGAGGAGATTAAATAGCCGTAGGTAAGGTAGGGAAGAAAGGAAAAGAAAAGAGGCAGAAGGGAAGTTAGAAGAGAGGAATAAAGAATGGAAGGGAAAGAGGGCGAAAAGAGAGAGGCAATAGGGAAAGGAAAGGCAGTAGCAGAAAGGATAACGGAGGAAAGGGAAGAAGAGGGAAAAAGGAAGGGTAGGAAAACAAATGCGGAGAGGCTGGCAAGAGAAAGGACAGCAAATGAAGGAACTGTGATAGAAATTAGGGAGATGTGGAAGAGAAAGAGGGACAAAGAGGAGGAAAAACAAGTGGAAGCGAGAGAGGGAGGGGAGACGTTTTTAAAAAGTAGAAAGGTGCAAAGGTCACCAGAGGAGAAAAGAGAAGTGGAAGGAGGAGGGCTGGAGAGATTGTTAAGGGAAATGAGGGAGGAGGTAAGGAAGGATTTAAAAGAGGTAAAGCAGCAAGGGAGGGAAGTAAAGGAAGATATGGGAAAGCTAAGGGGGAAGATGGAAGAATGGGAAGAAAAATGGAGAAAAGAAAAAGAGGAAATGGGGAACAGAATGAAAAGAATGGAAAAAAGGCTAGAGGAAGTGGGGAGAGAGGAGGAAAAGATAAAGGAGATAGAGGAGAGGTTAAGACACATAGAACTGGGGAGAGAAAGGGAGGAGGAAAATGGAGGAAAAGGAAGAAGAGGGGACAGGACGGACAAGAGGGCAGGAGGGGAGGAATGGGAAACAAGGGTAAAGGAGATGGAAAGAAAGATAGAAATGAAGGAGAGAGAGGAGAAAAGGAAAAACATAATAATAAAAGGGGTAGGTAGAGAGGGAACGGAGATGGAAAGGGCAAAGACAGTACTAGAGGCGCTGGGAGTACAGGGGAGAATAGAGAGAGTGAAAGAGCTAGGAGGAAGAGGGAGGCAGAGGGAGGAGGTGATGCTGGATGTGAGGATGGGAAGTATGGAGGATAAAAGAGAGATAATGAAGAACAAAGAAAGACTAAGGGGGAGAAAGGAGTGGATAGGAGATGACTTAACCTGGAAGGAAAGGAAGATGCAGTGGAGGCTAAGGGAGATAGGAGAGGAGGAGGGAAGAAAAGGGAAAAGAGTGAGGGTAAGCTATGGGCGGATAGAGATAGAAGAGAAAATGTGGTTTTGGGACGAGCAGGGGGAGGTATTAAGAGATTGGAGAAGGAGGGAGAGGGGAAGGACAGAAGGGGGAACAAGGGAAGAGGGAAAAGAGGGAGAGAGGAAGGAGGGAGGAGAAGTAGAAGGGAGACAGGGAGGAGAGGGGACAAAAAACTAAGCGGAGTAAGGGAGGAGGAGGGAGGGAAAGAACAAAGGGGGGAAATGAAAAGCTGGAGGATAGGATTTTGGAATGTAGCAGGACTGACAAATAAGGAGGAAGAGTTCTGGAAGGGAATAGGGGAATGGGAGGTGATAGTTTTATTAGAGACGTGGTTAGAGGAAAAAGGATGGAGTAGGGTCAGAAACAGAGTGCCGAAGGGCTACAAATGGAGGACACAATGGGCAAGTAGAAAGAATAGGAAAGGGAGAGCGATGGGAGGTATGATGATAGGGGTGAGGGAGGAGATGATAGGGAGGCAGGAGCGAGGACAGGGGGAAGAGGAAGGGATAATGGTAGAAAGAGTGAAGGCAGGAGAGCAGGAATGGACGGTGGTGGCTGTGTATGTAAACGGGGACATGGAGAGGAAGTTGGAAATTATTAGAGGGTGGATGGAAGGACAAAGGGAGGAAGGGGGGTGGTGGTAGGGGGGACTTCAATGCGAGAACAGGTAGGCAAGGTGGAATGATAGAGGGAGGGGAGGAAGAGGAAGGAGGGGGAAGGAAGTCGAAAGATGGGAAGGTAAATGGGGACGGAAGGAAATTAATAAAGATAGTGGAAGAGACGGGATGGGAGATTTTGAATGGGAATATAAAGGGGGATGAAGAGGGGGAATACACATACACGGGGGGGAAAGGGGGAAACGGTGATTGATTACGTGCTGGGGGATGACAGGACGAGGAGGGGGGTAGAAAAAATGCAGATAGGGGACAGAGTAGAATCGGATCACCATCCACTGGTGGTGACAATGAAGGAAGGAGGGCGGGGAGAAAAAGAAGGAAAGAGAGGGAAAGAAAGATAGGAAAGGGAAAATGGTCGGAGCGAATGAAGGAAGAGTATGAGAAGGGGATGGAAGGGACGATCATAGGGGGGGGGGGAAGATTCAAGAGGAAGTAAGAAAGGTGGAGGCAAGAATAAAGGAGGAGATGAAGAAAGGGGAAGAGGCAGGGGGGAGAGAGATACAAAGGAGAAGGGAAGGGTGGTGGGATAGAGAATGCAGGGAAAAGAAGAAGGAGGTGAGAAGAGAGTTGAGAAAGTGGAGAGGAAATAGGAATAGGAGGGAGGAGTATAAGAGGGCGAGGAGGGAATACAAAGAGATGTGCGAAAAGAAGAAAGAGGAAGAGAGGGAGAGGGTGATAAGGGAGGTGGCGGAAGCAAAGACGGAGAACAAAGTATGGGAGATAGTTAATAGGGGAAGAAAGACATGGAAAGGGGTGAATGAAGGAATAAGTAAGGAAGAATGGAAGGAGTATTTCATAGGGCTACTAGGGGGAGTGGAAAATAGGGTGAGGATGGGAGGCGAAGAGGAGAGAAGGAAGGAAGTGGAGGAAGGAATAAGTAAAGAAGAGATAAGGGGAGTGATAAAGAAGCTAAAGGAGGGGAAGGCGATGGGAGGAGACGAAATCCCGAATGAGGCGTGGAAGTTTGGGGGAGAGAAGGCGGTGAATATAGCGTGGGAGATGTGCAGAAGAGTATGGGAAGGAGAGGGATGGCCACAGGGATGGAAAGAGGGGATTATAGTTCCGATAGTGAAAAAAGGAGGAGGAGAGGAGGTAAAGGATTACAGGGGAGTGACGTTGATGCCGTCGGCATATAAAATTTATGCGGCAGTACTGGCAGGGAGGTTGGAGAAGGAGGTAGAAGGGAAGAGGATGATACCAAATAATCAGGTGGGATTCAGGAAAGGAGTAGGGACAATGGACAATATCTATGCTCTAAACTATCTGGTAGGGAAACATATAGGAAAAAAGAAAGGAAAGATGATAGCGATGTTCGTGGGCCTTAAGGCAGCCTTTGATTCAGTAGATAGGAGGATTTTATGGGAGACGATGGAAAAGAGAGGGGTGAGGGCAGGGTTAATGGAAAGGGTGAGGGAAATATACGGGGAGACGATAAGTAGGGTGAAGGTGGGAGGGGAAATAGGAGAAAGCTTCTGGACGGCCAAAGGACTGAGACAGGGGTGTCCGCTAAGCCCAATCCTGTTCAATCTACTAACGGCAGATATGGATGAGGAGTTAAGGAAAGGAAAATGGGGAGGGGTGGAGGTGGGGCAAAGGAGGATATGCGCATTGGCTTATGCAGATGACGTGGTGGTAATGGCGGAGAGGGAAGAAGAAATGGAAAGTATGATAAGGAGGATGGAAAAGTATATGGAGAAGAAGAGGTTAGAGGTGAACGTGGAGAAAACAAAGATAATAAGGTTCAGGAAAGGGGGAGGGAGGGAAAGAGTGATGGAATGGAGATGGAAGAGAAGGAGAATAGAAGAAATAAAGGAATTTAAATATCTAGGGTACGTATTTAAAAAAAATGGAGGGCAAGAGGCACACGTCAGGGATAGAGTGAAGAAAGCGGGGGTGATAATGAGGCAGGCATGGGGAATAGGAAAGAGAAAGTTTGGGAAGAAATGGAGTAGGAGGATGTGGTTGTTTGACACGCTAGTGTGGACGGTGTTAGGATATGGAGCGGAGGTATGGGGATGGAAGGAAAGAGAGGAAGTAGAGAGGGTACAGGAGAGATTCATAAGGTGGACACTAGGGGTAGACTGGAGAACACCGGTATATATGGTAAGGGAGGAGGTGAAAAGGATGAAGCTGAGAACGTGGGCAGGAAGAAGAGCGTGGAAGTATGAAGAGAAGCTGAGCAGGGGGGAGGGGGGGGGGGAGATAGCAAGACTATGTTGGGGAGAGGTAAGGGAAAAGAAGGAGGAAGAGCTGACCACATGGGGGAGAGAGGAGAGAGTTTAAGATAGAAAGGGGATGGATAGAGGAGGGTGAGGGGGAAAGTGGGCGGGAGGGGTATGAAGAAATGGAAAAGGAAGATTGTAGGAAACAGGAGGAGGAGAGAAGAGAGAAAATAAAGGATTCAAGGTACAATAGATGGTACAGGGAAATAAGAACGGAAGGGATACCTAAATATTTAGAAGCAGGTTGGGGGGAGGAGAGATATGGGAGGATAGCGAGATATAGGTTGGGAAACGAAATGAAGGGAGGATGGTATTGGGAAAAGCAGGAGGAGAGGAGATGCAGGATTTGTGGAGGGGAGGAAGAAACGTGGGAACACGTGATTGAGAGGTGTGCAAGAGAAGAGGAAAGTGAGAGGGGAATAGGGGAAAAGATAAGAGAGATATTGGATGAAGGAGGAAAAGGGGAGGAATGGATGAAGAGGATGGAGAGAAAGAGGAAGAAGGGAGCAGGAAGTGGGTAAGGGAGAGGGAGGAGGGGAGGGGAAAAAGGGAAAGAGGAAGGAGTGAAAGAAGGAATGGAGTGGAAGAAAGGAAATGAAAGTCGATGGTGGAGGGATTAAGAGTTAAGAAGTAAGAGAGAGTCATTTAAGAGGAAAGAGGAAAGAACAAGCGTAGAATAAGAATAAAATAAGAGTGGAGTAGGAGGGGAGAGGAGGCGAGAGGGGGAGAGGGCGGCGAGATGGTGGAAGTAATGAGAGGGCGAAAGCGGGAGAGTGAGAGAGAGAGAGAGAGAGAGAGAGAAGCGAAGGAGCGAGGATGGAAAGAGCGATGAAAAGAGAGTACGGCGAGAGCGGAGAGAGCGGCGAAAAACGAGTATGGCGAGAGCGGAGAGAGCGAAAATAGAGAAAATAGTATAAGAATTAGAATAAGGATAGATAATAAGGATAGGGCAAGAAACTGTAAAGAGAGGAGAAGGAAAGGAGACTGTAAACCCTCAGGGGATACAATAAATCATATACATACATAGTATTTTCATGTTTTGTATGGTCCCGATTAGTTTAATAGTGAATCGTGCAACTGATACACCGATAGAGTTTTGGCGAAATAAATACCCATGTTCTACCCAGCACTGCCGTACAATTAAATACTCATATCAGGAAGAAACAATTGAAAATATTAATTTCGAAATGAAACAGATGGAAAATGAAATTTCTGTTTTGAAACCAACGAAATTAATCTTTGAGAAAGTTGAAATCACAATCGAGCATACGATGCTATGCACTATGATTGACGGGAAGGTTCGCCAAGCTCTTACAGGCACCGCTTCTTCGCAAAGATGTTGCATATGTGATGCACTTCCAAAAGAAATGAATAATTTAACAGAAATCTTAAAGAAGCCACCAAATATAGGCACGTATCAGTACGGTCTGTCCACGCTACATGCGTGGATTAGAAACATGGAGTGGATTCTGCATTTATCATATAAATTACCTCTTAAAAAATGGAATGTTCGATTGACCGATGAAGAAAAAGAAGTAGTTGAGAATACTAAACACCAGATTCAAACAGGCATTCGCGATAAATTGGGTTTACTTGTGGATGCAGTAAAACAAGGTGCAGGTAATACAAATGACGGCAATACGGCAAGGAAGTTTTTTTCAAAATTATAATAAGGTTGCTGAAATCACTGGCATTGATCAACATTTCATAAAACGACTGTACATAATTATGCAAGTAATGGCATCAGGAAAACCGATCGATGTAAATGAATTTAAAAAGTACTGCATGGATACGGCGAAAATGTATGTGAATAAATATATGTGATACCCAATGCCTTCTTCGTGCCATATGATTTTAATTCATGGGTCGGATGTAATAGAGACATTTTTAATCCCTATTGGGCAGTTATCGGAAGAGGCACAAGAGGCGAGGAACAAAGACATTAAGAGGTGTAGAGAAAATAATACACGTAAATCGACACCTATCCATACTAACGAGGACATAATACATTTTCTTTTAATATCTTCCGGTCCGTACATTTCGAGTTTAAGACACGTACATAAACATAAAATTAAAGATTTGCATCCAGAAGCACAAAACCTAATTCTGAAATCAGAGAGCACCCCGAAAATCTATACACACTAAGTTTTCCCAAAAAAGATCATTTTCTGAAATTTCGCTTCGATATATTGAAGTTGACATTGTTAAAAAGCTCTACAATTTAGAAAATTTTAGTTTGAATTCGGAATCGGCGTCCAAAAAGTCCCACAGACATCGATTTTCTAAAAGTGCTGTATATTTCACTAAATATAAAAAAAAACAGCAACGAAATTCAAAATTCCGACCGGAGGGATCGATAGAGAATTTAATTGCGAAGAATTTAAAAAAAATCGTCATGATTACTCAAAAATTCCGACCTCTACGGTGATTTGAACAAAAAGTGCGATTATGTACCACTGTGCGCCGTCGACGGGCGAGACAATACGATCATAAACAGCGACTCCGATGAGATGCTCTAGCCCAGGCTTGCACAGCGAGACTCTTTCAGCGCCTATCGGCAAGCAACCAGCCGTACACCGATTCTACCCTTAGTAACGGCGTACGGCTGGTTGCTTGCCGATAGGCGCTGAAAAAGGCTCGCTGTGCAGGCCTGCTCTAGCCGATCAACCTGGCTAGTTTTTCGGAAACAACTGGTTCCATTAAGCCCGAAATATACTAAAAGTTTATACCTCACGTTCCTGTTCCCTACGCGCAGCGAGTTCAATATAGCGTTTGTAGTTTTCACTAAAAAACGAATTTGAAGAATTCTACGTACCCGTATTTCACAGTTTGATCTGTAGTTTACGTTGACAAATTTACGCCATAATGGATCAACAATATATAGGAAGAAGGAGTAAAAATTACTACTTTTAAATAAATTGTTTATACAAATTGACGTATTACGAATCTAATTGCGTTGCTGAATTCGTTTTAAAAAAATACATCAGTTTCATATAACAGATTATACTCGATGGTGCATACTTTCTGAGATATTAGGGCAAACGTGTTTTTCACCCCCAGATACGGATGATTGCCAATAAAAGAAATACGAGTCAAATACTTTTCGAAGATTATAATCTACGCGAACCTCATCAGAATCGGCAATAATTATCATGGTATTGCTTGATTTAATATAAAAGGTAATATCTATTGTTAGACAACAAGTATATGTATACACATATGCAAGTGATATGTATATGTAAAGAGATGAAGACCGAGCTGCGACGCAAATTCCTGTAAAGAGATGAAGACCGTTTCATCCTAAAAGAGGCCGAATTCTTTATCTTGTAATACTTGTGTTAATACCGATTTTACGACCATCCTGTTTTGCGAAGGTGGCAACATGTCTTGCAGAGGAACACATGAATAAAAGGGGTAATCCTGTGATGTCGTTCTCCCTACAAATTCGAGAGAGATCACTTATCTCTCGAGTATATGCGCGCGTTCAAATATCAAAACAAAAGCACGCGCGACCTATTAGGTGCAGGAAAACAAAGGGCACTGAGAATTAACCCTAAAAACTGTGCTGCAGTTCCACAAGTTATTTCGTAAATGTTTTCTAATTACTTTATAGCGTGTTGGAGACCAAACGGCTAGTGTCGTAAAGCGGTAGTAAACCGTGACCCGCTAATAATCCGTTTTAGGGCTTTACGCAGATGGCTACATCATGCGACTCACCCTCGGGGAAAACACAAAAAATCACGTTTTTATAGTATACCTGTATTTTTCCACCTCTACGCCTACGATTTGCGTAGGTGGGATTTTTCGCGACCAATGATATTTGGAGTGTCATGGCCTTACTGGTACAGCGCAAGTACTGAGGCCGAAAGTTCCACAGTAACAAGATTAACAAGGTAACAGGATTTGCGACTCCCGTGCCACATCCCTTGTATTTTTTGGCTGGAGGACCCATGAGAATACAATGAAAGTACTTAGGCACAGAAATCGAATCACACGACGTCAGATTGGTCCACTTCCAGACTGCCCGAAGAGGATAGCACCAAAATATGCTGATTAGAATATATCAAAGTTGATAATATTCACACCACTCACACCACTGAACGAAGGGCATAGGGACTACACACAGGCCCGACAAGGTTGCACACCCACGATCAAGATAATACACCAGATTTAAAACTCGGAATAGCCAGAAGAACCAAACGAAATTCTAACAGACTTGGGATCAAAACAAAGCACGTGTATCGTTATCAGACGACAAAGCCTGACTGCCGAATCTTGAATCTTACTGGAAAGGATTTGGAGAAAAACTCGTATACAAGAGTGAAGAAACCAATTTCACCCCAAGATAAGTTGCCCCTGACATTGAGGCAAGTTAATTTTCCACAAGCATATTTTATTTTTTCGTCGCATAATTTTATTACAGTTGTATATGTTTACTGTAGGCGCAAAGTACCTATGTTCTCTTAATAATCACGCCCCGACTACTGCTTTGCACATGCATTGTACGCTCTCGCTTCACTCGCTGCATATTCTCCTGTACATTCTCTCTGTAGGAGACGGAAAAAGGAAAGCCGCCTGCCGGGACTCGAACCCGGGCCTTCCGCGTGCTGGCCAGCCGCCTAACCGATTCCCCCACTGCGGCTTCCCCCCAGAGCTCTGCTAAATTTGCTCCTCTTAACCTACGACTTCCTACATTCGGCCATCCTAACACTGCGGCCGTCCTCGGCCGCGCGCTCCTCTAAATTCCACACACATAAACGGAACCGGAACGCCGAACCGAGACGCCGAACCGAAACACACAACACACTGTCAGGGCCTCAGATCCCACTTCCTAACAACACTGCGGTCGTCCTCGGCCGCGCGCTCCTCTAAATTCCACACACATAAACGGAACCGGAACGCCGAACAGAGACGCCGAACCGAAACACACAACACACTGTCAGGGCCTCACAGATCCCACTTCTGAAATTGTAGGAGACGGAAAAAGGAAAGCCGCCTGCCGGGACTCGAACCCGGGCCTTCCGCGTGCTGGCCAGCCGCCTAACCGATTCCCCCACTGCGGCTTCCCCCAAGAGCTCTGCTAAATTTGCTCCTCTTAACCTACGACTTCCTACATCTCTTCGCTTTCGTACATTCGATTCTCCCTGTTCCGCTCTTTTTGACCTGCTCTTTCTCTCTCTCTCCTTTTGCCAATTACCCTATCACGCACTCGGTCCTTGCCTACGCCATCACACTCGCACGCGCTATCATTTGCTACCGGTTCTCTCCCAGTGCCGCTCGTGGTTGCATCCTTGCACAGACGCATTTTTTTTGTACGTGAAGAAATCTTCATAGACACCTCGACCTCGCGGGGAATAAAACCCCACGGTGACCATCCTCTATACGATTCGGTAGGGCCTCGTGAACATCACGGCTATTGCATTTTACTAATACCACACGCACAAACACATGTATCTTGCAGTGACCCCATTTCGAGATCAGTAATCAATTTAAACACCAACGCCTTTGTTTCCGCAATTAATTGTGGTGCTTTTTTGGCGAACCCATACTTTTTAAAATCTCAAAGTCAGAACATCCAGTACAGTACCGGAATCATTTCTGTGCCTTTTTGGCGCTGCACTATATACGTAGCTGTACTGCCGCATCTTGTTACCCACGAAGAAGGAATATTGTCATTTGAGTGTATTTCTACTACAGCTTCCCAGCTGACTGTAACATCCATCTATGTTCCTGGAATATCGCTATACGCACACCTTCTTGCATTTTGAACCTCTTTAGTTCGTTTCATATTACTGTGGCTACCATAAAAAAATAATGTTTTCAAATTCATTGTATTTTAGAACTCATTTTGTGTGTAAAAAATATTTACCTTCCCTCAAACCATACATTCACCATTTTCACCTATTTTGATTTTGGCTTTGCTGCCGAACCTGTACCATATTTTATCTCCCGCTTCATTTTCATAAATGTATCACATATGTTTCTCCATCTCTTCTTACTATCACCAGCTGAAATAATTAGAAAATATATTCTTTACAGGTTCCTAGCCACTGGAGAATCTTATAAATCATTATCCTTTTCATTTAGAATATCACCAAGCTACATAAGCGTTATTGTACGCACAGTATTGCAAGAACTGTGCGATAAACTAGTTACAATATTTATGCCGCAGCCAAATGTTGCGGGTTTTGAAAAAATATCCAATGACTTTCTCGAGAAGTGGAATTTCCCGAACTGTGATGGGGCCATTGACGGCAAACACATAAGAATAAAATGTCCACGCAATAGCGGGTCTCTTTATTTTAATTACAAGCACTTCTTCTCAATAGTGTTATTAGCATTGGTGGATGCTAATTATAAATTCATTATTGTTGACGTTGGCTCATACGGGAAAAAAGGAGACAGCGGAATATTTAGAAAATCAATTATGGGTCAAGCCATCAATGGGGAAAAATTGAACTTTCCCATGAATAAACCACCTCCCGGAACGAACGTGACAGCCCCTCACGTAATTGTGGGCGATGAGGCATTTCGCTTGACGAAACGAATGTTAAAACCTTACCCGAAAAACCAAGCGACGGAAGATAGGACAATGAAAATTTTTAATTATCGGCTGTGCCGAGCCCGTAGGGTCTCGGAAAATGCGTTTGGTATATTATCCCAAACACTTAGAATTTTGCATGCACCAATTGTAGTACTGCTGGAAACGACAGACAATATCATTACCGCAACATGTTGCCTCCACAACATGTTGCGCGATGGATACATTAATAATAATCACGCCAAACAACAGAATTGCGAAGCAAGAATTGCAAGCGACAACATGATGCCATTGGTTGGAGCAGGAGGGTATGGTCGTGCAGAGGGGTTCAATGTCCGCAATATTTTTCGTACATACTTTAATTCACCGGAGGGGGCCGTGGAATGGCAACACAACCGTGTGAATAGAGGCGTTACAATATAAATAAAAATAAAAAATGCCACATTTCAAATATTTCGCCAAGTACGGCGCGCATGACGGACAGGTACATTTTATTTTATAAATTATAACTATATATTATTTGTGTATCAAAAATTGATTAATTTAATTGTTTATACATTGGCTATTAGGGTTAGTTAACATATAATTTGTCTGAAAATCATTTACGTGTCCCATGAAAGATCGATGTCAATGTATCAATTCAGAATGAGTTTGAGAACCAGTTATATTAACGTGACAACCAAATTGTATATTGAGAAATGATTTTTGATTTTCCTTTCGTAATTATTGAATTGCAAAATTACTAATCGTTTATTTTAATTAATTTTTGCTTATTTTAAATAATGTTTTAGATTCTGTCCACTATTGTCTTTTCGAGCAATAGCCTTCAGTTTTCGTCTTGGAGAGACAACTGTAAATAATATCGTCCAACAAATTTACTACGCGATCCACAATACGCTTAAACCGTCAAAATTTTATAATGAAAAATGACAAAAAAACGAACTGACTTTTACAAAAAGTGAAATATCCCGAAATGTGTTGGCGCGGGGGATGGCAAACACGTGCATATATTTGTTCCCAAAGACTCAGGATCGATATTTTATAATCGTAAAGGAACATTTTCCATTATTTTGATGGCAGTTGTAGATGCTAATCACAAGCACATTACAATACATGGCCGTTCCTCTGGACGGAATAGTGATGGAACAGTAGTAGTTAGGCTATGCCGATTTTGGCTCAAGTGGGGGCGAGGGGGTGAGGCGGGGCGGGGGGGGGGGTACCGCGCTCTTCCGCAAGATGAGCAAGGGGGTGAGGCGGGGAGGGGGGTACTGAGTTCGTTGGTGAGGGGGATGACGTCACAGGGGAGGGGGATTCCAAGATGGCGTCGACCGAGTTTGTAGGTGAGGGGGATGACGTCACAGGGGAGGGGGATTTTCAAAATGGCGTCGCGCGCATTTCGTGTTGGCGCCACCTACTGGACGTTTAAGGTACTTTGGGCCCGCGTCGGTATTTGGGCCCGTCTTGGTAAATTTTCCAGGTTTTTCATACATTTCGTGTTGGCGCCACCTACTGGGCGTTTAAGGTACTTTGGGCCCGCGTCGGTATTTGGGCCCGTCTTGGTAAATTTTCCAGGTTTTTTCATACATTTCGTGTCGGCGTCACCTGTTGAATGTTTGAGGTATATTTGGGCACGCGTCGCCGCCGCGCAATCTCCGTACGCGTGCGGGGATCGGTGCGCAGGCGCGACCGCGACCGATTCGTGGAAATTCAAATCGCGTCTTCGATGATGATTTCTGAGAAAGAGGGTGGACCAAGAGAAAAGATTTTTTCTGAGAAAAGATAAGGAAATATTTGAATCGTGGGACCGGTACAGCACATGTGCAATGATGTAAACATAGAGCGATAATTATTATAAATCAATCATCGCGATAGCCCATGGAATAAACATTGCACCGCGCTATGCCGTGTGTTTATATTTGAATCGTGGGACCGGTACAGCGCACGTGCAATGATGTAAACCTAGAGCGATCATTATTATAAATCAATCATCGCGATAGCTCATGGAATAAACACGACATTGCACCGCGCCATGCAGCGTGTTTATGTCTGAGCAGGATTGAACGCGTTTTTATGCCTACGTGCACGCGCTTCATACCATATGTTTATATTTGAATCGTGGGACCGGTACAGCGCACGTGCAATGATGTAAACATAGAGCGATAATTATTGTAAATCAATCGTCGCGATAGCCCATGGAATAAACATGACATTGCATTCGATGATGATTTCTGAGAAAGAGGGTGGTACATGATTTCTAAGAAGTCATAGAGTGAACCGCGCCATGCAGTGTGTTTATATCTGAGCAGGATTGAACGCGTTTTTGATGCCTACGTGCACACTCTTCGTGCCGTATGTTTATATTTGAATCGTGGGACCGTTACAGCGCACGTGTCATGAAGAACTGAATTATGCGTTGCGCTCGCATAAGCAACCATCGTAAACATACAGCGATAATTATTCGGGTTAGAGTTCCGAGTATTTTCACGATCGAGGAGGCTGTAAGTCAATCGTATTTGATTTGAATTTACCGCGTATTCTCTATCCCTTGTGTGGTATACATAGACGCCTTAACCATCACAATCACTAATGTGATATATTTTCACACATTGACGTGTACGTGTGCGTGAATCAGTATAAAGTGACGTGGATCAGTCTTATAGGCATCAGTTCACCACGTACGCTCGAGTGCTAACAAGTATCGCCCGCGTCATTTTTTCGTCGATGAGAATCATACGTATTGTATATCAAAATGTACAAACGAAGCTTAAACAATTCATCCTGCGCATCCGACAACGCTGGTGGCATTCCAAATAAACGCCAACAGGCCAATATGAGGTATGTATACATACGTTACTATACACTTTACACATACTCCATTCACTTACTTCTTTCACTGTAAACGCCAATGAACGATGCATTAATTTCGTGTACATGTTTCTTACAGTTCTGGATCCACAACGCCAAAAACGTTGAAAACACCAAAACCATCGATCGTACGGATCTTGGGGCGTGATTATCCACTAACCTCAACAGCTTATAAACGTCTAACTATTGGAATTCGCATTGGCATGGATTCGTGCCGCGTCGAGATCGCCATAGTCGACAACAAAGGTAGCGAGGTGTGCTTTTCAATGTCGACGTGGAAGCTCCTACTGCAAAACGAGGCGGACATACTCCAACGATTACGCAGCAACGCAACATCGCCCCAAAACCACATCGTAATTGATCATTTGCGACTCGAATTCACGCGTATGCATGACGATCAACTTATTAAAATCACCGATAATCGCGTTACCTTATACGTGACGGAAGTTACGATGCGTAAACTGTTCGCGTATGAACATTGCATCAATCATATGTTCACCTGGTTGACTGAAAATATGTACTCTGTAAGCAGTAAATATGCTGCCTTCGTGGAAGTTCTACGTACCGCTTCCGTACCAACGAATTATGTGAAATTAATTTCCGAAAGTGAGACCTTTGAGCAGCATTCTTTGATTGATTGTGAATTGTTAGCGTTAGGATTACAATCCATGCTGCGTGATGTAAACCACGTACCACTATAGTACATGCATATACAGCGTGTCCCAGAATTGATGTACATCCCGGAACATGCAATATCCTGATGGAAAAAGATATCGAAAAGTCCTTAACCGTTTTGGGATCCGGGGTTTCGTTTTCGAGATATTAAGAAAAAACCCCGACCAATCAGAGCGCGAGCCTTCCGCTGGAGCTCCCGCGCTAGCGTGGCCGCGCGCCGGGCCGCGCCGCGACTACGAACAAGCAGGCGCGGCATGCATCGAAGGAAATTGCGTAGAATGGCAAATGAAAAAGACTTAACAAAAAAATCTAACCTTTTGCCATGGTTTGTTTGCCATTTAAAGTGAGTAATGAGTAAAGGATAAATGGATGAAAATCATGTGTAACGTAAAAGAACGAATACACAGTTGTTTTTTTTTAGAAGATTGGAAAATAATAATTATTTGGTGTGAGAGGATAAAGAACATGTAAATTTCCTTTTTTAATAACGTACAAACGAAAAGGTAATGCAACAGGGAACGAGTGAAAAGTGATCGTAGTTCGTCATTGTGATAAACATCCGTAGTTCAATAACGGCCAACACTGTTGTTGATAATGAATAAGTGCGTTTAAAAACTGCGAAGAAAAATTTACATACGGAAATTTGGAGAGTTATCACCGGAAATAAGCCATAGCCTGCGTTAAATTTAAAAAATATTAGTCGCCAATAATGTAATTAAAACTCACCCTTTCGGAAATTCACCTGCAGCTTGAAAACCTGTGTCACTAGGTCACCGAACAGATCCTGGTCGTCGACAGACGCACCGAGTGCACAGCTGTTCTAAGGTACACGACACCATGCAAAGTTAAGGGTCGCAACGTCAAGTGCGTCCGGATTAATGCACCGAATTCACTGCACTGCACGCCTACTAACACTGATCACTTAATTTATTTTTCATGGAACGCGTTGTTCTTACGTTATAAAAATTGGTGGAAATGAATTTTTACTTGGCGTTTGGAGCCGTGAGTATTCCCGCGCAAATTGTCACGCTGCAGCACTTGCGTCCCCGTTGTTCGGGGGGTACACCGAGAACATCGCGTAATACTCTTGAGCAGAGAACATTTCTGCGACGTGATTGCTTACTGACTGACAAGATTTTTTCCAAGCGACTTCTTCTACCCCCAAATAGATTCTCTCGTTCCATTATGAGTTGACCCCCACCAGGCCAAGAGGCTTCAGGTAAAAAGAAACACACGTGTTTCGCAGAAGTGCAACGAACGGGCTATCGCGCTCTTTTACAAAAGTCCGCGTTCCGTCCTTTTACTGCCAATGTACCCATTGCTTCGAGGTAGGCAGCAGACACCACGTGTTTCGGTTCGAAAGGGTCCGAAGAGAAGAGAAACAGAAAGTCTTCGAGTTGCTATAAAGAAGAAAATCCTGTTTCCTGTTTCCCTTTTCCGATACCCTGAGTTCACGTCTGCTACGAGGCGGAACCAATTAAGCCATGAATTACCCAAAACTGTAGGAAACCGTTGTCTACCGTCGACTAGCGGGACAATACGGTCATAAACCGCGACCCTAGCGAAATGCTCTGGCCGATCAGCCTGATTAATTTTTGGAAACTAGCAATTTAAAAGTATTATTTAACATCAACACGGCTCGCGAAGAGACACAGGAAGAAAGAGAGCATGTAGTTCGCTGACTGTGCGTTGTCCCGCCTGCTTCGTCCTACCTTCAAATTAAAGACGGATCCCTTATCTCTCGAGTATAAACACGCGCTCGAATTTCAAAACAAAAGCACGCGTCGACGTATTCCGTGCGAGAGACGATGGGCTTAAAGTCCGATTGGCCCTACATCCCTCCCAAACGGCCACTGTTCTGAAGAGGCCCTCTTCACAGCAATATCTCCTCCCCAAGGCCCACCTTCTCTCGCACAGAATACGTCGACGCGTGCTTTAGTTTTGAAATTCGAGCGCGTGTTTAGACACGAGAGATAAGCAGGCCCGATTGGTTAGTTTGGGACCAATCGAACTTCAAGCCTACCTTCTCTCGCACCGAATACGTCGACGCGTGCTTTAGTTTTGAAATTCGAGCGCGTGTTTAGACACGAGAGATAAGCAGGCCCGATTGGTTAGTTTGGGACCAATCGAACTTCAAGCCTACCTTCTCTCGCACCGAATACGTCGACGCGTGCTTGTGTTTTGAAATTCGAGCGCGTGTTTAGACAAGAGAGATAAGCAGGCCCGATTGGTTAGTTCGGGACCTATCGAACTTTAAGCCTACCTTCTCTCGCACGGAATACGTGCAATCCTTCTGTCGAATTGTTTTTTGACCTGACTGAAGACCTGGGGTCGTAGCGGTACGGTCAGCTGACTGTAATCGCGCGCGGTTGCTTTACCTGAGACGGGACGCCCCATTGTCTTCAAGAGCTTACTGCGACGTTAACATCAGCTGCGTTACTCTAGAAATAAGCTTAATTTACAAAAAACATATCAGCGAATGTGGTAGTACTTTTTCGGATTTTTATAATCGCGACCTCGAAGTGAAACGGTAAAGGACTTTTCGATGTCTTCCGGCATCAGGATAATGCATGCCCCGGATTGTCCCTCAATTCAGGGACAATACGCGATGACGTATTCCGTGCGAGAGAAGGTAGGCTTAAAGTTCGATTGGTCCCGAACTAACCAATCGGGCCTGCTTATCTCTCTTGTCTAAACACGCGCTCGAATTTCAAAACACAAGCACGCGTCGACGTATTCGGTGCGAGAGAAGGTAGGCTTGAAGTTCGATTGGTCCCAAACTAACCAATCGGGCCTGCTTATCTCTCGTGTCTAAACACGCGCTCGAATTTCAAAACTAAAGCACGCGTCGACGTATTCTGTGCGAGAGAAGGT
This sequence comes from Andrena marginata, assembly GCA_963932335.1. Classification (NCBI taxonomy): domain Eukaryota; kingdom Metazoa; phylum Arthropoda; class Insecta; order Hymenoptera; family Andrenidae; genus Andrena; species Andrena marginata. Next base: position 21,723,717 of record OZ010660.1, read on the forward strand.
GGGCCTTGGGGAGGAGATATTGCTGTGAAGAGGGCCTCTTCAGAACAGTGGCCGTTTGGGAGGGATGTAGGGCCAATCGGACTTTAAGCCCATCGTCTCTCGCACGGAATACGTCGACGCGTGCTTTTGTTTTGAAATTCGAGCGCGTGTTTATACTCGAGAGATAAGGGATCCGTCTTTAATTTGAAGGTAGGACGAAGCAGGCGGGACAACGCACAGTCAGCGAACTACATGCTCTCTTTCTTCCTGTGTCTCTTCGCGAGCCGTGTTGATGTTAAATAATACTTTTAAATTGCTAGTTTCCAAAAATTAATCAGGCTGATCGGCCAGAGCATTTCGCTAGGGTCGCGGTTTATGACCGTATTGTCCCGCTAGTCGACGGTAGACAACGGTTTCCTACAGTTTTGGGTAATTCATGGCTTAATTGGTTCCGCCTCGTAGCAGACGTGAACTCAGGGTATCGGAAAAGGGAAACAGGAAACAGGATTTTCTTCTTTATAGCAACTCGAAGACTTTCTGTTTCTCTTCTCTTCGGACCCTTTCGAACCGAAACACGTGGTGTCTGCTGCCTACCTCGAAGCAATGGGTACATTGGCAGTAAAAGGACGGAACGCGGACTTTTGTAAAAGAGCGCGATAGCCCGTTCGTTGCACTTCTGCGAAACACGTGTGTTTCTTTTTACCTGAAGCCTCTTGGCCTGGTGGGGGTCAACTCATAATGGAACGAGAGAATCTATTTGGGGGTAGAAGAAGTCGCTTGGAAAAAATCTTGTCAGTCAGTAAGCAATCACGTCGCAGAAATGTTCTCTGCTCAAGAGTATTACGCGATGTTCTCGGTGTACCCCCCGAACAACGGGGACGCAAGTGCTGCAGCGTGACAATTTGCGCGGGAATACTCACGGCTCCAAACGCCAAGTAAAAATTCATTTCCACCAATTTTTATAACGTAAGAACAACGCGTTCCATGAAAAATAAATTAAGTGATCAGTGTTAGTAGGCGTGCAGTGCAGTGAATTCGGTGCATTAATCCGGACGCACTTGACGTTGCGACCCTTAACTTTGCATGGTGTCGTGTACCTTAGAACAGCTGTGCACTCGGTGCGTCTGTCGACGACCAGGATCTGTTCGGTGACCTAGTGACACAGGTTTTCAAGCTGCAGGTGAATTTCCGAAAGGGTGAGTTTTAATTACATTATTGGCGACTAATATTTTTTAAATTTAACGCAGGCTATGGCTTATTTCCGGTGATAACTCTCCAAATTTCCGTATGTAAATTTTTCTTCGCAGTTTTTAAACGCACTTATTCATTATCAACAACAGTGTTGGCCGTTATTGAACTACGGATGTTTATCACAATGACGAACTACGATCACTTTTCACTCGTTCCCTGTTGCATTACCTTTTCGTTTGTACGTTATTAAAAAAGGAAATTTACATGTTCTTTATCCTCTCACACCAAATAATTATTATTTTCCAATCTTCTAAAAAAAACAACTGTGTATTCGTCCTTTTACGTTACACATGATTTTCATCCATTTATCCTTTACTCATTACTCACTTTAAATGGCAAACAAACCATGGCAAAAGGTTAGATTTTTTTGTTAAGTCTTTTTCATTTGCCATTCTACGCAATTTCCTTCGATGCATGCCGCGCCTGCTTGTTCGTAGTCGCGGCGCGGCCCGGCGCGCGGCCACGCTAGCGCGGGAGCTCCAGCGGAAGGCTCGCGCTCTGATTGGTCGGGGTTTTTTCTTAATATCTCGAAAACGAAACCCCGGATCCCAAAACGGTTAAGGACTTTTCGATGTCTTTTTCCATCAGGATATTGCATGTTCCGGGATGTACATCAATTCTGGGACACGCTGTATATGTTTAATAATAAATGAACAACAATTTTTAAATAAATGTATATATTTTTCAAAAACAGTGTGTATGTTTATTCATTTACATCCATCCATCCATGCGTACTTAAATTATAAAATCAGTATTTGCGGGAAATAACGTTCGTATGGGAGGGATATTCTTGCTCGCGGGTAAAGGAAGCAGCCGTCGCTGTCATTTCACTCATCGCCGTCGTCGTTGTGTTCATCGCTATAGAAAACAAAAAAATAATTCTTACATATTCGTTTTCTGCATATGACGCGTAAAGTAGATGCAATGCGTGTGTAGGACTTACATTAGGTAATGCTGCGTATATAATTCCATATTTTCCCGACATTCTCCAACGCGCAAACACCGCAATTCTTGTGAAATGCGCATCGGAAGGCATTCGTTGAAGACATAGACCTCAGGTTAGGAACGTCAGGGTCCACGGTGTCCGGCATGATCCCGCAATAATCATCGTCAACGTCATAGCCGCCGTCGTCTTCGACAGTTCGAGCGTTGTTGTTGGTGTTGTTGTTGTTGTTGTTGTTCTTGATTTTTCGCCCCGTCAGTTCGTACAAATTGCATACATCCTCAACGATTATGTCAGGTAGTAGTTGCAGCATCCAGGTTTTCTTTTCCGCACCTTTCACGATCACGAAGTCAATGTTCGCGAGTACACTGGCGAGAAGTCCCGGAAGTTTAGAGTATGGAACGTAGCCGTCAGACCAGCGAAGCCCGTGATGATGCTTCGCGAGCCAGGATGCTTGATGTTGCTCCCGCGAATTCAGATGTTCCCAGAAGTATGGCGGTTCGAAGATCCAATGGCTGATCGTCGGTGTTTTATCGTTGTTGATGTTTGCGCGAATAGCGATCTCTTTGACGACGAACTCGCGTTCGATATTGCAACCTTGCAGATCTACAATGGCGAACATTATTATTCGTTTAGGTAGCACCGTCGGCGACGGTGTCGGAACAGTGACTGAGGTCTTCGACATCGACGTTTTAAAACAGTAGCAGTATCCGCAGTAGTAGTAGCAGTAGCAGTAGTAGTAGTAGTAATAGATCTCGTACGCACGCTATATTAGTTTGCGTACCATGTTGGTTAAAGGGCCGTATTCGACTATACGATCGTGTATGAACAAACAGACGGCTGAAGTATTAGCGGGGATATTTTCTTTGCATTCGAAATCTATTCGCACGTCCACGGTAGCACTCTTCAACGATTCGTTTTGCCTAGAACAATCTATGACCACGATAGGCGCGTATTTAAGGAATTCGTTCGCGCTCAGCAACGGTTCTCCGTGACCGTAGTACGATCGGATGAAATTCGCATACATATTGTACATGATCGCGAATTTATATTTGGGAAAATCTATTTGCATGTCATCGTACGGATACGTCTCGGAATTTAGGTAGAGTCGAAAGTTTGTGAGATTATTCGGGTCGAATATCCACGCGGGTTTATTTGGACGATTCTTTCGATCCGTTTGCATGCCAAATAACACGTATCGAGGTTTCTCGATTTGCGACGTAGTTTTCACGGTCCACGTGTGTTTCGTTGTTGCTTGCAGTAACGGATACTCGTGCACGCTCCACGATCGGAAACTCATCGCGATCGGTCGTTCGCTTTCCAAGATCCGCAGCATCGATAGTTTATTCACTTCATCCAAAACGACGTGGGGCATACGCCACTGCACCTTGCGTATCTCCAGTTTCGGGAACGCAGTGGCGGAGGTGCAGTGCATCGCGTTCGAATCGTCTCGCGCCCGTATAAGAATTAGCTCGTGTCGCGCGTTCATCACGATGCGTTTGTAATCCTCGCAGAATCCTAATAACACGTTCAGGGGTACGCAGAAATTGAAAGCGCGCGAATGAAAAGTGTCGTTATCGTAATCGATGTCATAATTCCAACCGGCATTCGCAAGCGCTTTGCTTCTCTCGGCTGAGAACGAAACGAAATTTTTCAAGGTGGTACTGATTCCTGGATTTCGGCGACGATCGATCTCGACACCATTCAATTCGTATCGAATCTCATCAAACATGAACGCGACATAATTATTGTCGAGAACAGCGATCGTGGACGTTGCCGGGCCTTTCGCGTCTTGCGCTGTCAACGTGCCACGACCTTCAATGTAGAGAAAACTTTCGCACGAAAGAGTATACAGATCTTGCTGCTGTATAGGAATTTTTATCTACCTTCGCAATAGATCTTGGCGGTAGATCTCCCAAGAGGATCTTCCCGCCAAATCTTCCCGCCTGACTTTGCCGCCTGATTTTCCCGCCAGACTTTCCCGCCAAAAACCGAGGAAAGCGTCGTACCCTCAAGGGGTATAAAACCCCTGGAGCTCCACCTACGCGCCAGACTCCAGTACGAACCTTCGACTCAAGCACTTGTTAACCTTAAGCACGGTTTTCATTCTTGTATCAAAAGTCTATTCACAATAAAACTCTAAAGTTACTGAGAAAGCACGAGTGTCTTCTCTACATCGTAACAATGTGAGTAACTCGATCTTCGTGATACGATTGTCGAAGGTTGGCGTATTCGCCACGTCCAAAATAATCGACATCGTGGTTGCGTGTCTAATAGGCGACGATGAAACCTAACGATCGTAGGAAACGTACGTTTCGACGAGTCAACGGTTTTCTTATACTTCTTACCGGTCCTCATCTTATTGCTCCTCCCGTCTTTATTCTTCTTATACTTTCGTCTGTAGATAAAGGGTCGCACAGATGACGCGAGGCAGAGACGGCAGGAGTATCAGCGGCGATTGATGATTCGTGCGTGTGATTTAACACTAACATACTACACACGCGCGCATGCAGGTACGGTCACGCTACCTATCGCGCGGACGTCGTTGAACGTGTAAACGAATCGTTATTTCTTCTCCACGGAAATCTACAGAACGATCGTATTGATCGACGATGCACAACGTTAGATCGTGTATTGTTTCCGATATCTTATATCCTGGCGGCACGCGAGGCGAAAATTCATGGATCGTGTGTACCTGTTTATCCTTGCTGTACGCGCCGGTAGTGACGTTGCACGTTACTTTGATCACGTTAACGTTTATAATATTCACGGGTTCGTCGGACCCGTATCAGAATCTCGGTAATAAGACGCGATTCGGGGAAAATCCTAGCAACGAACCCACATTGTTCGGTTTCGTAAAGTCTACAAAGAACGAATAGTACAGCTCGCTTTTCATGGTGTTGTTGTTAGCTCGTAGCATTATAGGGTACTTGTCGTCATCGTCGTTCTCGTTGTTACCGCGTCTTCGAGGATATAGATCGAGTATTTGTTGCTTCAGGTACTCGATGATAGCGTCTAATTCGCAGGAGCCGTGGGAGATCGTAATGTATTCATTAGCGGCGTCGACGATGGAGTTGTTTTCGGTGTCATAGTTCACGACGAAATAGAATTTATCGTTGCTCAAGTCGATATTCGGTATCGTGTGAAACGTCTCCAAGTCCGCGAGTCCTAATTCGTATTGATCATCACTCAAATCTATCGGCGGAAAATAGTTTACCGTGAGCGCGCTGCTGCGTCCCGTTAACGTGAGCGTGAATGACATATCATAGATTACCTACTTATCACTGGCACTGAACCATAACAGTATATGGAACAGGAACTTTTGGGTATGATGCCTATTGAAATTCAAACAAAAGCAGTTAAAGAAACTCTTTCACTGGCATAAATGACACCATTAAGGCAGATACGGGACCAATCAATTTTATGTTTCGTCCTGATTGAAGTAATAGGGGGTGCGAGTGGTATTGTAAACCATCCGCAATAATGCAGCGCGTGGCTCCTTTACCTAAAACGGGGCGCACCGCTGCCTTCGATGGCTGATTACGACGCTAATTTTAAAAACTCCCTCTTTAGAAGGTGCTTATTTTGTAGGTAGAATTTTAAGGCATTTGGTAATATTTCTTCCAAGTTTTAGATTCCCAACCTTCGAGGAGAATTTTGCAAAATAAAAATATGTTTTGTAATTTACCATGTTACAAAAATGATTTTTCAGTTTGAAAAACTATTAATCAAATGAGCCAAACCTTCTAGATGACAATAAGAGAAGAATGAACTCAATATGATAAAGCAGTTTCGAAGATATAAATTCTTAACCTGCCGGCGGGCGCTCGCGTGTACTCAGTACACAGGGTGTGTTTTGACTCAAAAAACCATTTTACCGTGATTTATTCTACCCAGCACTCCTATGTATTTTTCCAGCGAACATTTTAACATAATGCTACTTACTGTCAGGGTCGAATTCAATTTGGAAATGTCTTTGATTGAATGAAAACGAAAGTATGCCGCGGATCCTGCCGGCGAGCACGCTCGTGTACTCACAAGTTTTCAGGTGTCCGCCTCCGATTGCTTTGATTTTTGGATATGTTTTAGAGGACTGAAAAATAAGATACACACGTTTTTTATTTTGGCCTGTTTGCATGTTTAGGGGGTGAAACCACCCCTCAAAGGTTTTCAGGTGTTGGCCACCGATTGCTTTGATTTTTGAATATATTTTAGAGGACCCTAAAATAAGATATGCATTGTGACGTCCCACTATTTTTCGCGCGGTCCTAATTAACATCTTCTCAACAAATCCATAAATACCGATAAAACAACAACTCTTAACCCCTTCCCAATCATCAAATCGCCGAGATGATGTACCTTAGCGGTCCCCATCTCCAGATGATCAAAAACAACATCCCCTTCCCCTCTTCGCCTTAGAAGGTATGGTCTCTTCCTACACACATAAATTCAACAAGTCCGTCGCCCCAAAAACCTTTTTAAATCGAGACCTCTTTTCCTCGCCTCTCTACCAATCAACGTCAAATACAAACCTCCCTCAAATTCCTCAACTACCACTGTTTGAGATACCATTAGTTCTCTGCTCTGCCGCACCCAAGCTCACCGCAGCACCTACTGGGCAGCGGTACACGCCGCTGATCGACGTTCGATCCGGCAATCGATTATCCTAGTCGCCTGCTCAGCCAATCACCGTTCACCACGTAAACCGAGCGGCCCAATCATAATGCGTACTTTCTTGATCGATTCTCGAGGATTGTTCGAGAAGACGCTCAACGTTTTTCTGCGTCTCCTTTGTTCACTCTCCTTTCATACTGCTTGTCGCGACAACGTGGTTTATTCGTGTTAGCCACGCAACGTGTGAAATTCTGTTTTGTTCATAACTTTGTGCTCAATTCACCGCTCAAACCCACGCAAGTGATTTGTTCACTTTGTGCTCATCAAGCTCTCGTACGTTTGCTTTAGATAAAGTGACTCAGTTAGTGTTAGTTCAGAGCTCAAGCACACCGCGTGTTACCTACCGTCGATTCCTAACCCCACTTTCCAGCGTGCTCACCCATCTTATTCTCAAACAACCACCTACAAAATCCACGCAACGGGTTACGTACCCCCTTTTCAAAACCCCATAGGACCGCCAACTAAGCTATTGCGACGTATATCTCCCACAGGACACATCGCGACATACCTATTACATAACACATATTTTAAACATGAGTCATCACGCATATCGCAAATTCCCCGCATACCGACATTCCATCGTTTTGTATAAATGCCAGCGCCGCATAGACCACGCGTCAGTCCAGTTAGTATAGCTAGTTCGGCAACATTCGCTACACTCCAATCATTTCAAAATCTCTTAAAGGGTTAAATTTCGCTTCAATGCAACGTCCCCACAAACGATTATAAACCTTCAATATCACTGTAAGCGCTTATCATTTTGTAATTACTAATCCTATCGCTTTATATTATCTTCTTTTGCTTACGCTCATAGCTTTACCTTATTTTCTTTTGTTATTAACATATATCGTTTAATTACCACATTTATCGCTTTATATTGCTTTCTTTTACTTACGCTCCTTGTTATAGTGCTTTCTTGCATTTATATTGTTTAGCTTGCTTACGCTTATCACTTATATTGCTTCCATTTGTTATACTCACTACTTAGATTATTTCCATCGATTGCATCAGCGATTACTAATACTAATTATCTTATGTTTATGTTATATTATCGACCACTGTTATATAAATGTTCTGTGCCAATGCTTAATGTCCAACGCCTTATTGTAATATCTCCACCTATCGCACTAATAGTACATTGCTTATTCACACGCTTTTCAATAAATAACGGTTTTGTTTTTCCATAAGCTTGAATTCTCGCAATTATCTCTCGAGTACCCGGAATCCCAACCGGCCTTGCAACAGCGGGTCTCTCTTTCGAACACCGGGAGTTCTTACCAATGTTTACAACTTTTCTTTCACTCAGGATTCCGTAGGCCAGTTACTAAGGCTATTTCAAAGAACTACGACGCGCGACTTTCGTTCCCCAATGCAGTAGTTAAGCCAATTATCGAGTCGTGGATACGATCCGCGAGCGTTCTAACGGGTGTCACCTGGGAGTGCGATTACTGGCTAACCTTCCCTGGTCGAGTGAAGCTGCGAAGCTAGGGACTTCGTGCCAGAATCACCTTCCCCTGAGAGCTGCGAAGCTAGGGCTTTGTGCCAGAATCACATACCCCGCCCGAGCTGCGAAGCAAGGGCTTCGTACCAGAATCACATACCCCTCAGCGCAGCGAAGCGTGTGCTTCGTGCCTGAATCTCCTACCTCTTAGAGCGGCGAAGAAGGACTTTGTGCTCAACCTCTCAAAATCCCCAACAATGTCACTGTCCTAACCGCCCCGCCACCCAGGACGTGACACATACAAGAAGCAAACAGAGGATCGAAACTGAATAAAAGTTTAATTAATATTATACTATATCACAATAAATTTTTTTCTCTGACGTAGATCACACTGCATCATCTTGTGTTTCGATTATCTGTAAATATATAAAAGCCACATTTTTTAGTTACAACATAACTTAGAACTTATAAAAGAAAAGTGGACTTTTTCTATAGTACGTGTAGAGACTACATATTGTGTTCGAAGGAGATGAGAGCGTATGGCAGAAAGTTTTGTTAAAGGAAATTTAAATGCTAATGGTAATTTATCGTAAATGAACAAAGCGATCCAATATTTTTAATGCACAATTTATTGGTGTTGGAATAAAATTAATCTACTATGTTTATTGGTGAACTGAAATATTGTTAATGGGAAACTAATAAAATTAATGAATAACGAGGGAACTACTGTGGATTTTAATAAAGTATTAGGAATATCTTTCACAACAGATTGAAAAGTATCAAGGGAGATGCGTTTTCAGCGTACTTTCTGCAATAATGTGACTTGCTCTACATTACAAGCAATACGCTGTAATTTTCTTAATTCTTAAGGGAGGAGCCTGGTGTAGCGGGTCGAAGAAATCGATTTTTTTTGCATGAATCAATAGTTGAACATCACGATAATATGCTCCCAAAGCAGCAAAACGAAATACGAAAAATTAAAGCGGATATAGCCGGGTTTGCTACGGAGCGCCAGGTTACCATAAAACTAGAAACGCGTTTTTCTTGAAACAACAGTTTTACAATTTGCGGGCAATGTAACTCCAAAAATATTCAACCAATTGACTTGGCCTTATGCACGGATATTTGTGAACATTTTCTTCACAGATCTAAGCTATGGATATAATGATATTGTTTAAATAAATAATTTTTTTTACACATTTAAGGCAAAATTTTGTTGGAAAGAGGGAACTTTTTTTCAAGAGGCCGCCATTTGTTCAATTTTGCATCTTTTAAGTGTTGTGCCCTGCGTGGAGGCTCGCAAGGCTGGTACGGGATTTGGCGTTATCGTAGGTTAGGGAGTGAACAAAAGATAGGAATCTACTGGGTGAACTACACCAAGTTCGATTAAACTCAGAAACTAAGTCTTTATTCAAACTTTAACTAAACTAGACTGAGATATACAAGAGTTATAGTCGTGTTAACAGATCGAGAGTCAGTTCTAGAATCCTGATTAGCGGTGTCGAATTGGTTTTTATATCCTGCTGGGCGTGGTACGCGTTACCATGCCCGGTCGTGGCGATGCGTTCGCATATTGCTGATTTTGTAGATTCGGACGCTCAGCGGCTGTCTTAGCTTGAAAACGTCTCGAACGTTTCGTAACGAAATATAATATGTATAATATATAGCGGTATGCCTGACACGTGTGCTTGGGCGTTGCCTGGGCACAACATAAGAAATAAATTGATACGATTCATCCGTACACTCATAAACTAAACGAAAATTGTTCGATTTTTGGATTCAGATGAAACTAAAAGACGCTACGTTTCCCGCAGTGGACCAATTGTGTTGCCAACGGACTGGGCATAAGCCCTTATGACTTTGTTATTTGTTGCTCTTTTTTAATAAAAATTTTATTTCATCTATCTTAACCTATTAATACAATATCCCAAAAGTTTCAGAAAGATCGATTATGTACTTTCTTTAAAAAACTTCAGGAAGAATGCCTCGATTTTCAGTTAGTTACACCAGGCTCCCCCTTAATGCTTCGCTAATTTGACAAATTTTGTCGATTTACCTTATTTGACAAATTTCTAGAAGCTTGTGCGAAACAAGATGCTTCTCTGTCTATCTAACCTTCTCCGGACAATCTCCAAGCCTGTGCATCTCCATCATTTCTATCGAAGCTTGTGCGTCCCCTTCATTTCTATCCCAGCCTGTGCGTCCCTTTCGTTTCTATCTAAGCCCCTGCGTCACCTTCATTTCTATAAACTTTACATAAAAACTCTAATGTAAAAATATATTATTTTGTAGAAACTTGTGCGAAAGAAGATGCTTCTCTGTAGAACCTTCTCCGGACAACTTTCAAGTTTGTGCGCCCCCTCCGTTTCTATAAGCTCTATATAAATAGTCTATTAAAAAATTTTGGGGACTTACCTTGTTAATTGAGACAATAATTCAGTGTCCTGTATGGTGTAAAAACTTGTGACATTTAAAACATTTTAACTAGTTTCCTTATTTCACAATTGACAGGTTACAATTGTTTGACACCAAAGTCCAGTTCAGATTTATTGGCCGGTGAATTTCGTTTCCCGAGCAGCACCCGAGGAGAAATCAGCCGCCACCACCACCTGACGATCGTGGATTGGCCGTTGAAGTTGCTCGGCCCCCGAAGGGTGTGGTGGGGTAATGGGAACGCTGCTCGACTCCGCCTGAACGAAGCCGTGTGGCTATTGTTTTTCTTAGCGTAATAGTTGTGTGCGTTACGAAGCTATGCGTAGACCAATACGAGAAGAAGCTATCGAGGAAGAATCAATGTTCTGACCAATGAAGGTCCTGAATTTTTTCGGAGCAAACGCACACCTATTCTAGTTTGTGTAGTTCTACGCTGTCAGCCAGAGTTGGACATTATTCGTATAAATCTGTACCGTTGTTCGAGTCAGATTTATTCGGATAAGAATTTCTTCGTTATTCGACCTGATTGAACGACGAATAAATGTGCGTGCGCTCTATCTCTTCGAGCTCGATCCACGTATGCGAGTATATACAATGGATCAGAGAAGAGGTAGAGCGTACCAGAGTGGGCATTATCTAGATAAAAAAATTATTTAAGTAACTATCGAATAAATAATACTTTATCTTTATTCGTTATTCGAGGTTCGAATAACCGAAGGTATCTTTATTCGAAAAGTAACGAATAAATAATTTTATTTGATGCAAATTTATTCGATGAATAAAGATAATTTTTTTAGTGGATAAGAATTTATTCGGCGAATAAGGATAACTTTTTTATTCGATGTGAATTGATTCGACGAATAACGATAATTTTTTATTCGAATGTTACATTCGAATAAATGCGACGAATAAATTTTTGATGCGTAGCATTTATCTTTTCGATGCCTTCGAAGAAAGCCACGAATAACTTTCGTCAGCGTCGAGACTTGGTGAGTGACCACCATGACCCCAAGTCGCCGCCGCCCGGCATTTATTTTCGGCGCTCGCGACTCGGCCGTGTTCGAACTTCGGAGGCTCGTGTAACGTCCCACGGGGACTCAAACCGGTAATTACCGACTGTCGATAGAGTAGAACCGTACTACATTACCACGCAGCCAGCTTATGTTACCGCGCACAAGCATTGTACATAACTTTATATATTAATATTAAACTAAGCAAATAGTAGAAGAACAAATATTATAGAAATGTTAGGAATAATTAATTATAACTACTGACCAAAGCACAAAACAAAATAATATGTAATAAGCGAGCAAAATATAAAATAACGAATACCGACTCACTGCGCATGCGCCAGCCCGCCAATTTTCCAGTATAAAAGGAGGCGCACGCAGCACCTGGCGCGCTCATTCGAATACAGATACGTTCTTGCAACCAACGAATGCTAGTTCCTGGAGGCAGCTTAAGTACTATCCAGTAGAATTTCAGCACGCTGCGGAAATGGCAGCGACTGGTTCTCAGAGTACAAAGGTACTGGTGCTCCTTTTTGGATCTTTCATTTAAAGGTTGAGAACTTTGTCTTTGCGGAGGTTTCAAGCGTTGCTCCTACTAGTAGGCAGCAGCTTAGCCACTTAGCAAAGGCAAGGTCTACGGAACATTAGAACAAGAACTCTGCCAAGAGTGTCGGGAACCGCTCCGGAAACGGCAGCGGCCGCTCTCACAGCAGAATTATAGAACATAAAACGCTGTCAAGAGTTCGGGAACCGCTCCGGAAACGGCAGCGGCCGAACTTACGGCAGCAGCACATATATGTATATATACACAATTCCACAGCGTATTAGAATTAATTAGCATAGATAAAAGAAACCATAAAAACATAAAAAACATAAAACTTATATATATATGTATATATAATCGTAGTCGTAAGCAATATTATTATACTCGTTATTAGGAATAAGTGTTGCTTGAATAAATCATTGTTACGTTTTAAGTTGGATTTTACTTCTTTACTCAATCAACGAACCCCCACCTATCCTATACTCGAGGGACGCCGGTCTCCTCTCGAGAACCTGTTAATATTCAGTCGTCCCCGGACAACCGAACGTTACACTCGAATAAACACGCTCGACGCTGACGAAAATTATTCGGACGCATTTATTCGAATAAAACCTTCGAATAAAAAATCACCTTTATTCGTCGCATAAATTCTCATCGAATAAAAATGTTATCTTTATTCGTCGAATAAATTTTCATCGATTAAAATGATTTATTCGTTGCTCTTCGAATAAAAATAACTTCGATTATTCGAGCCTCAAATAACGAATAAGAGTTGTTTATCTTTTGTGCGTTATTTGAGATTTTTATTTAGATAAACTTTTTCTCAACTCTGATTACAATGTCTGTACAGTATTTATTCGCGAGGAACTCTAACTCGTTCTCGTGCCATCTCGCTCTCGCCTTCGGCAAGAAAGAAGCGAGAAGGCACGACCGCTGGGAATCGTGTCTCGTCTATGTACACAAAGTGATAGGGACGCTTCGCTGCGTGTATGTACCTGACGGATACTAATTCCCACCGCGCGACGAATGAGCGTAGCCCGAGAGAGAGCGAGAACGTAGAGAAAAGGAGCACCGAGTCAGGCAAGCGGTGTGGTGGGAGAATACCCCTCACAAAACTCACCGGCCAATATATATGAACTGGACCTTAGTTAGGTTACGTTTACCTCGACAGATCTGCTCTCTGCTAGCTGTCACGTGACAACGATTTGTTACGCGATTGGCAGAAAGTGCCGAAAGCTTCATCGAATCAACGACGTAGATATTGGAGACATTTCCACTCCCTTTCATGTTCCCCTCTTGCCCACGCCTGACGATGACGATTCTTAATTCTTCAGAACATAAAATTCGTCAAATTGGAACTTTGCATTGAAATATCTCAGCTCATAAACCACGTAGGACTAAAGCGAAGACACTTTTCTTTTGTAAATCAAACCCAAGCTATCCATTAAGACTATTCAAAATCTAATCTGATCAGCCGTTATTGAGATTCGATAATCTCAGGGTTTTTGATAGCGAATCGCGGCGTAATATAGACACTTTGTGCTCGCGCTGCGCATATATCTATATATACTTAGCGCGAGACACTACCGGGTCTCTTGATATTTCGTAAGTTTCGTAAGTTTTTTAATTGTGATTGCGATATGGCATTTCGTGGTAGAAAGCAATGTCATCCGTTTCGCGCGTACTTTCCGTATATCGAGGAAGATAATACATCGGAATGTATTATTAAAGTCGGTAATCAGATTTGCGGGTATAAATGTAAGGGCGACCATGCCACAAACTTGGAGCGGCATATTTCACTGAAGCATCCAAATGAATACTGTGAAATAAGTAGTGTAAAAGTGTGTGAGAAAAGAAGATGGTGCAACAGTGACACAGTGGACTACGGCGCAAAAGAAAAAAAAAATGTATGTGTAGTGCGGTTAAGTGACAGTGATGTAATGGACGCGTGTGTAGAATTAGTAACTGTCAATGCTCGTCCATTTACCTTAATGGAAGACAGTGGTTTTAGAAAATTATTAAATCCAATCCTCGCTGGATTGGAAAATAAAATTGTTATAAACGCGGAGAACATTAGGGCGGAAATAACGGTGCGGGCACAGTGTATTCGGCGCGATATTCAGAGCGAAATTATAGGCCCGTTAGTATGTTTAAAAGTTGACACCGCCTCGCGTCTGGGACGATCCTTCCTCGGATTAAATATGCAGTACATTAAGGACGGTAAAGTAGTGTTGCGTACATTATGCGCGAAAGAGATACTCGGGTCTCACACAGCGGCAAATTTGAAAATAGAAATTAAGCGCGTATTAGCGATGTATGGACTGACTTTGCGTAGTGTGTATTCAGTGACAACAGACAATGCGAGTAACATGGTGAAGTTTGTGTAACTAATGGCCGAGGAAATTCAAGAGGAACAACCCAGTGAATTGGAAGAGGACTGCGACGAAGAGGATATCACGGACAACTTGTTATGGGATTCGGAAGACGCTTTAGAAATTAAAGGTGTGAGATGCGCTACGCACACTCTGCAACTCGCAGTGTGTGCTGTAATTAATAAGGATCCGTACGTACGGATTATCGATAAGGTTAGGAAACTTTGTAAACAATTGCGCCTACCCTCAATGTCGTTGACCCTAAAGACCCTGGGTCTACTAAAACCGCCAATCGAGTGCTCAACGCGTTGGAATTCGACTTACGACATGTGTAAGTCTGTGTACGATAAGCGAAATTTGTGCCGCGAAATTACTTCCAATTCCGAGGAATTCACCGAAGCGACCTGGCAGCAAATAGAAGAAATTGTAAACGTGTTAGAACCCGCGAAAATTGCGACGAAACAGTTGCAAGAGGAGCAACTTTTAATGACCGATTTTTTCAGAGCATGGCTCATGTGTAAAATTAGTGTTAAGAAGCTCGGTACGGTCGCGTCAAAAGCATTGTTAGTGAGTATGGAAAACCGCGAGCGTGACTTATTTAAGAATGATGTGTTTCGTGCGGCGATTTTTATGGATCCAAGATATAATGTATTATTGAGTGAGAGTGATAAAACAGCGGCGAAAGAACAATTACTTTCATTATAGAAAAGATTGCATGATCTTACAGGAGAGAATGGCGAGAATGTGACAGCGAGTAGTGTCGATGAGTGGGAGAATGAATGTGACGATATCGAGCAGTTGTTAAAATCAGAAACAGAACCGTAATAAATATAAGAAATATTTTATGTTCGTATCTTTCGTGGACGCGCGTTTCCAAAGATACCGATTTGTTGTTATATTGGGAATCAATGAAAACCGCGGAACCAGAACTGTATAAATTAGCGTGTGTAGTTCAGAGTGCGCCTGCTACACAAGTCAGCGTAGAGAGATTGTTTTCTGGTGTGAAGCATGTAGTTTCAAATCTACGATACAATTTACAAATGCATGGCATTGACGACATAATGGTTGTTAGATGTAATACATTATTTAAGTGGTAATATTATTAATTAGTGTAAACTTGAGTAGCTGTGTAGTGCAGTGCAGTGCCGTGTAGTGTAGTGCGGTGTAGTGTAGTGTACTGTAGTGTAGTGCAGTGCAGTGCAGTGCCGTGTAGTGTAGTGTAGTGTAGTGTAGTGTAGTGTAGTGTAGTGTAGTGTAGTGTAGTGTAGTGTAGTGTAGTGTAGTGTAGTGTAGTGTAGTGTAGTGTAGTGCAGTGCAGTGCAGTGCAGTGCAGTGCAGTGTAGTGTAGTGTAGTGTAGTGTAGTGTAGTGTAGTGTAGTGTATATAACAACTGCAATCACAACAACAAAGAACAACATCGTCATCGAGGGACTTCGACGGCGGGTATCGACTACGGACAACTGCAATCACCTCCCTATTGGATCGAGACGGAAAAGGAACAGCGGCCCGGCACGTGACCCCGGGTCTCCACCAAGGCGAACACGAACAAAAACATTGTTCGCGAACGTTTCCGTCTGTTTTCGTCGCGTCCACACAGCCGCGAACACGAACAGAACACTGCGTACGAACGTTCTCGAGGATGTTCGCGATGGTAGGAACGCAGCGAACTCGAACATTTCTGACAATACCTGGCGATCCGCATCCCTTTCCATTGTGTGACTGCTCGTAAACAGGCGATCCTCTACGACCCTCCACCGGCAGGTACTCCACAGAAATAGTATGCATGACAAGCACGAATAAAATTTTTATACTTTTTGTTTTAACTTAATGAGAATATTTCCAACGTATGGATGAGATATTTCTAATAAAAATGAAACCAAACACTACGCAATTCGGACAAATTTGAGTTCTACTGATAATATATAATGGTTTTGTAGTATCAACATTTTTTTGTACTAGTCAATCACAGATTTTCTCGAAAAAGAAGATTTTTGTTAAGCACCCAATGGAGTAAACAATATGGCCCTGAAAAATGGTTTATAGACAATTGTGATTTTGATTGGTTAATTCAAATAAAGTGCTAATAACTAGTCGAAGAAGCGAGAACTAGCTTTGGTCGGTACTGTATGCTCGTCGGTACTGCACGACTCTCCCCGATATATTATCAGCGGAACTCAAATTTGTCCGAATTACGTCGTGTTTGGTTTCATTTTTATTAGAAATATCTTATCCATACGTTGGAAATATTCTCATTATGTTAAAACAAAAAATATAAAAATTTTATTCGTGCTTGTCACGCATAGTATTTCTGTGGAGTACCTGCCGGCGGAGGGTCGCAGAGGGTTGTCCGTTTACGAGCAGTCCCACAATGGAAAGAGATTGCAAGGTCCAAGTTTCATGGGTTTCAAAAGGGACAAGAACGAGAAAACAGCCAATGTTCGACACAAATGTTCGTGCCTGGTAGAACACCGAACATCGTTCGCGAACACCCTCTCTCGACGTATACCGTGACCATCCGGAAGATTTATTGCCTATTAGGAGGGTCATTTGTTAGCGAACACTGTTATTTGGCGTCCACACCGAGTCGAACGCTGTGTTAGCTAACATGTTCGCGAGAAAATGTTTTTGTTCGTGTTAGCTTTGGTGGAGACCCGAGGTGAAGGATTACAAGCGACGACCGTGATAAGTGCATTGTCGCTTCTTCACTACTCATCAAAAGATAAGTTCCATTTTTATTAAGCACAATTGAATTCTAGGGTGCAATTATAGGACTCGCCTTCAAAAATGGGAAAACTTATTGTCCAAACGCTAAGAAAGATTGGAAAATTAAATGTTGGTAAAGTGTATTTTAAAAAATATAGTAGGGGAAGGGGGGCATGACGAGATAGCGAGGTAAGATGGGGTATCGCCCTAAACGCTAATTAAAAGGTGCTAGACACGTGACAAATACAACACTAGGAAGCCATTGTGTTATAATAGTATGGTCACTGGCAAAAATGACTGGGGGAGCACGCGCTTTTTGTTTATAGCTGTGAATCGTTTGCGTGCTGCGTCGATATTATTTCGTGGGACAAAAAGATTTGAAATAAATATATATTTAAGAACGGTAAGTCTATTATTTTTCTTCTATGATAATCTCCATTTCATCTATTTTAATCTGACATATTCAAAATTTTAAATATTTCTTTATTTGTTGTACAAATATATTAATCTTTGGAAAACGATGCTTTGAGGCAAAATGGGGTCTTTGATGCGGGGAATGATGGGGTTAGGTCGGAGTACCCCATCATTCCCCGCATCAAAAACCATGGTTTTTAATTAATTAAGCAACGTCATCGTTCTCTATTATAATTTAATTCAACTAAATCTCGTTATTTTTAGTTTGAATTTATAAAATGGTCAGAACGTATAAGAAAAAAACCAGAAGAGGAGACTGGTCAATAGAAATTATGAAAAAGGCTGTAAATAAAGTTTTGAGCAAGAAAATGGGCTACAAGAAAGCTGCTCAAGCATATTGTATCCCACAGACAACATTGGAACGTTACGTTAAGAAATTAAGACAAGAAGATGAAGTAACCATAGGTTTACCTTTAGGACCAATAAAGACTGTATTTTCCCAGATAGAAGAAGAGGAACTTGTAGAGTATCTAAAAGATATGGAAAAACGCTTGTTTGGCTTAACTACCATTGATTTAAGAAAAATAGCCTATCAACTGGCCGTAACGAATGGAAAACCACATAATTTTAACATCGACAAGGAGATGGCAGTCGTAGATTGGGTAAAGGGTTTTTTAAAACGTCACCCTGATTTGTCTATTAGAAAACCCGAAGCCACTTCAGCAGCTCGGGCAATGGGGTTCAACAAAGTCTCTGTGTCCAAATTTTATGAATTGTTAGGGAACATATATGACAAATATAAATTAACTCCTGACAAAATATACAACTGTGACGAGACCGGAATATCGAACGTTTCCAAAACAAAGTGTAAAATAATAGCACAGAAAGAAAGGAAACAGGTAGGGGCATTGTCTTCTGCGGAACGCGGTCAGAATGTAACTGTCGAAATTTGCTTTAACGCATGTGGTTCTTATATGCCTCCGCTGATAATATTCCCCAAGCAACGAATGAAACCCGAACTAATAGACCATGCTCCACCAGGAACTATTGCAGAATGCAATGGTCGAGGTTGGATGACCAGTGAAATATTTGTGATTTGGCTTAAACAGTTTATTTAATTTTCAGGAGCCACACCCACAAATCATGTGTTACTTCTGCTTGATGGGCATACGACGCATACAAAAAATTTGGAACTTATAGAACTATCCCGGAAAAACGGAGTGATATTGCTTTGCTTTCCTCCGCACTGCACCCACAGGCTTCAGCCTTTGGATGTGTCCTTTATGAAACCCTTAAGCGTGTACTATGACCGAGCTGCATCTAATTAGTTAAGATCGCACCCAGGTCGAATAATTACCATGTATCAAATAAGCGAAATTTTTAATCAAGCATATGTTCCAGCAGCAACTATGTTAACTGCTATAAATGGTTTCAGAAAATGCGGAATTTGGCCATTCAACCAAAACCATTTTTCAGATTCTGACTTTATTACTGCAAAAACGACAAACATACCGATTGCTGCAGAGTCTAATACCGCCTCAGGTCAGGAAAATGCCCCTCCTATTTTCAATTCCGAACCACGTTGTTCACGCAGCTTGACGGACAAAAATTATGATAGTGCACCTATAACTCCAACACCTGTTAGAGCTGTTTGTCGCAATCTATCATCTTGCTTTGAAAATACTTCCCCCAAAGACATTTTGCCAATTCCTGCAGTTCAAGGGACAGAAAACAGGAATTATCGCCGGGGAAAAACTGCAATTCTCACTTCTACTCCGTATAAAAAGGAACTCGAGAGTGTAAAACGTTCACAGAATAAGAAATGTTCTAATCCGGATGACCCTCGATTGAAGAAAAATGCAAATAAACTGAAAAAAAAATAGTAAAATCTAAAAAATCAGTAGAAGAAGAATGCGAATGTTTATATTGCCATGATTCATACCTGCAATCCACAGAGGGTTGGGTTGCATGTCAACTCTGTGGAGGGTGGTCTCAATTCCTGCGCAGGGGTGGACGAAAACAATTGTGAAGAAATTCACATTTGTATCAAGTGCGAAAATACTTAGGCAAATCATCTTGGCCCATTTTCGGTACCCCATTTTACCCCGCGGTAGGGACAAGACGGTTTTGTTCGTCAATTTTGTAATGTTTAATAACTTAGACGCCTGATCTCGCATAGTTCGAAGCGTGTGCCAAATGCTACATCAGTAAGTTATAGTTGTATTTGGAGTAATAAAGATTTAATTAATAGGTACCATCATCACTTTATTTGCATTTTTCCTTAGCTTCCCCATCATGCCCCCCTTCCCCTATTGTGAAACTCGTCACGACACACACTTTTTCCATTTACAGTTTGTTTATCCAATCATTACTATTCGAGCTAAAAATTATAAACAAAAATTTGTCCATCGTCCAAAATCATTATTTCTTTAAACATAAATTGCGATAACTCGAATAAATATTAACGGATCGTTGTGAGGCTTAAAACATAACTTCAGAAAACTCTAGCGAAGCCGTAAAATGTATGCACAAATCACTTATGTTAAAAAATGTAATGATATTTAATTCAAAAGTAATACTGGGCATAACCCATGTGTTTCAACGTTTGCCGTTAAAAAGTATGGAGGCAATTTTGAGGTACATATAACTTGCAGCGACAAAGTTTTTCCTTAATATACCAAGAAGATTTTCACCAATGTTCATACGGATTAATAAATAATTGTAGAAAATATGACGATAAATATAAATCTCGCGCGCCACCAACAGTCAGCCGCGTATATGATGCGCTACTTAGTAGTTTTAGCACTCGCGTTGACTGTTGGTGCCGCGTGGAATTTAAAAATGCCTTTAAATTTAGAAAATACTGCAGGCGTGTTGAGATATTAATGTAATAAATATCATGTTAGGTTGGAAAAGCCGAGCGACGAGTAAATGATAGCGGTAGCCACAGTCGACATATATAGGGTGTCGGATATGTACTTGGCGTTAAGATGCTACCGCGTCTCTAGATACAATAGCGGACAAAAAGTTACCACTTTCTACATTTGTTTATTTTTATTATTTTTAACAGCAACTTAAAACTGTAGTATGTGTTTATTATACATGTTCTGAAAGATAATTAAAAGCTGCGTAAAACTTAATTAGACTTGTATTTATTAATTAACAGACCAAAATTGTATATAGCAATATACAGAAGCAATACATTTTTATGACCGACAAAAAAGTTACCACATTTGAAAGGTAATAAAAATGCTAATAATTTGTCGGAGCACCTCTTGCTTTTAGGACGGTCTCACATCTTTTTGGCATCGAATGTATCAATTTTTCAATAAGGGCAACAGAAAGGTCATGCTAAGGTTTCTCGACAGCAGCAAATAACTCATCGGGTTTTTTAAACTTCTGCCCATTGAGCTTACGCTTAATCGCACCCCACAAATTTTCAATGGGGTGTAGTTCTGGCGATTGTACTAGCCATTTCATTACCCTTATTTTATTGTTGGAAAACCATTTTTTGACGGACTTTGCAGTGTGTTTTGGATCATTATCCTGTTGGAATATCCATCCAGCAGGCATGACCCGGCGAACATGTGGCTTCATTACATTTTTCATAATACTTACTACTGTAACCGTAGAACGCGGGGTTACCGGTGGGACGGTGGAGGTACCGTATTGCCAGCTCAGGACGGTGGTCCAGGGCTGCCGATCGAATGAGTGAACGCCGAGGTAGAGTGGAGTACGACAATTTATTCAGTCTTAATTCTGTGTACAAGGTATCCCAGCCAGGTCTATGCTGGCACACAGTGTGGAAGCGGCTTAACCTAGGCCTTAAACTAGCGCGGCGCGTCTCGGTGTGAACGGCGGTGTATGTCGCGGCGCGTATCTCGGTGCGTGAGTCTGTGTGTATCGCGGCGAATATCGCGGCGCGGATCTCAGCGCGTATCGAAATCGATGACGAGGCGGCGAAGTGGGAGAGGATAGACAGTTTGACCGTTCGGTGTCTTGGCGGGCCAACCCTGCCGTTAGACCCTAGTCGGAGAGTCTTTGATCCGGTCACCCGGTGGGCACAACCCGTGGGTGAGTCGGAGACTGTAAGGACGCTCTTGAGAACGGAGATAAATCTGTTCGGGAAATCGATAGAGGGTAACGGCCTGCGTCCAGAGGATGGCTCACGCTGTCCTTCTGGGAACCGTAGAGGTGGGGGAATATTCAAAAAGACGCAGTGACACAGTCTGTCGACGCACGAGAACTTGTGCTTACACGGGCGCTTGTCTTTCGCAAGAACAAGTGTCGGCACGAGAACGTGGAATCGCACAGGATGTCTCTGGGAGAGGTGTACAGCTCGGTACGCTCGCTCTAGGCGGTCTCTGCCAAATAGGCCTATGCCCCCGGCTTATATGTCCTCGTCCGCGGATTTTCGACGGCAAGAGGATTAATTGGTGCGTAACCCTCTCGCGCCAGTTCTTGGAAACCGCGGACGAGTGGTGGGGGCAAGACCGTTGGCAGGTCGCGGTAGGCGTCCTCGCGGTCGGGCGCGGTGGTGGGGGCAAGATCGTCGTCCTACGAACAATAACGCGTTACACTACAATATTGATACTGATTCATTATACCGTTTATTCGGTGAATAGGACCTACTCCCGAAAGACTAAGTGCCCCCCACACCATTATACAACCTCCACCATGCTTAACCGTACCAATGGTATAACGAGGACTAAACCTTTCATTAATCGGACGCCGTACAAATCTAATTCCATCGCTGTGTATTAAATTACATTTTGACTCATCGCTAAATAAGACCTTTGCCCAGTCAGCAGCGGACCATGCAAGATGTTCACGCGCAAAATTCATCCTTTTATGCATGTTTTTCTTGGATACAAATGGCTTCTGAGCTAGCCTCCGTTGAACCGTTCGGACACTAATTTCAAAATTTTCAACCATCACTTTATCACGGATTTCTGGGGCTGTTAGCTTTGGGTTCTTTATAGATTTTCGAACTAGGAGTCGGTCCGTTCTAAAAACATTTATCGATTTTAACGAAATTTTGTGGCCAAAGTAAGACAAAAGTGTATACTATTAACCTTTCATTAGTTTTTCTTGGTCGCCCTCGATTCTCCACAAACAATGGAATCTTTTCGTGATAATAAATGCGATGAATTGTGCTTTTATCCATCTTCATATGCTCAGCAAGTTGTTGAAAAGTATAGCCTTCGTCATCACGTAGCCGAACTATTAAACTTCGAAATTGGGGATCAGTTTTCTTTCCACGAGGCATTTATAATCGGTTTTAACCTCTTAAGCGTCTATTCAAAACAAAAGAACGCAGCAAAGAAGCGCAAACCAGGAAAACGAAAGACAAATACGCGGGAATTTGAAAGTGGTAACTTTTTTGTCGGTCGTAAAAATGTATAGCTTCTGTTTAATCTTATATAACATTTTTGTTTGTTAGTTAAATAAATTCGACTTTAACTGGGTTTTATGCAGCGTTTAATTCTGTATCAGAATATGTATATTAAACACATACTACAGCTTTAAGTTGCTGTTAAAAATAAAAATAAAGAAATCAGGAAAGTGGTAACTTTTTTGTCCGCTACTGTATATATCGCCATATCTTCTACAATTATTTACTAATCCGTATGAACATTGATGAAAATCTTCTTTGTATATTAAGGAAAAACTTTGTCGCTGCAAGTTATATGTACCTCAAAATTGCCTCCATACTTTTTAACGGCAAACGTTGAAACACATGGGTTATGCCCAGTATTACTTTTGAATTAAATATCATTACATTTTTTAACATAAGTGATTTGTGCATACATTCTACGGCTTCGCTAGAGTTTTCTGAAGTTATGTTTTAAGCCTCACAACGATCCGTTAATATTTATTCGAGTTATCGCAATTTATGTTTAAAGAAATAATGATTTTGGACGATGGAAAATTTTTGTTTATAATTTTTAGCTCGAATAGTAATGATTGGATAAACAAACTGTAAATGGAAAAAGTGTGTGTCGCGACGAGCTTCACAACACTATATTTTTTAAAATATAGTTTACCTACATTTAATTTTCCAATCTTTCTTAGCGTTTGGACAATAAATTTTCCCATTTTTGAGCGCTAGCCCCCTTAGCCTTGTTTCACACGTGATGGCACGGCACGGCAACGGCGCCGTTTATACGGCACCGTTGATCGACAAAAATAGACCTTTGGCACAATTCACGGTTCATAGACGGTATTCCAAGTCAGTTGGGCTTCAACATGGAGCGTGAACGCGTTATAGCGATGCTGTTTCTATACAGACGATTAAAAAGAAGGAGGAGTAATAAAATTTGGTGGGTTCACCCAATAAATTAGGGTCGAAAGGAGTTTGGGGCATTCTATATTCTCTTTATGGACTTAAGGAACAACGAAGAAAAATTTTTTAATTATTTTCGTATGAAAATATTGAATATCGTTTATCAATTTTCCTGTTACTAACAACATCAATAACTGCTTTTGTTCAGCACGAGTGCGTTACATATTATCAATGAGAAAAAATTATTACTAAAAATTATTTTTCAGTTTTCAGTAACGACATATGAAACAATTACAATTACGATTATTTATTAAAAATTTATTTAAAATAATTCTTAATATTACAAAAATTGATAAACGATATTCAATATCCAGACTTATTGTACAAATACCAAGACGGTAACTGTAATGTATCTAAGTCTGAGAAAGCGTAACCGCTCGCCAGATATCTGAAATAATTAAGAATATTATGGGGTATTTAGTTATTTTCTTAATTTGATTTTGTACAGCCGAGGCCGTAATGAAGAGGTGGATTAATGTGAGGGATTCGTTCAAAAAATCGTGTAATATGAACAAAAAAACCGTATATTTATAATAAACAATTACAATTTCTAATGAAAGTATATGAGGAGTGTTGGCTTCCACCGAAACTCCATAATTTCCTACGTTACCATATGAGCTTACAAAAACGGCGGTCACGGTTGCCGTGTATTGTATTGGGGAGACACGGTACATCACGGCGGCCGTTCACCGTCTATGTGCAGACACGTGCCGTCACGTGTGAAACAAGGCTTATTGCATCAGACCCTTCAATTTACTTTCGCCACAAACTGTTTTGCTCAGAAACTAATATTCATTCTTTTACAGGTACTACAGAATGGCAACGTACAATCATGACGGAGCCATCTTTGTCTTACATTAGATATACTACTCGCATCACAGGAGTATTTTCCGATGTACCACACTCCTTTCTTATACATGTATATCGTAATAAAAATTGAATATGTAACGCTTATACAACTGATTCATAAGATGTTAAATAATGTTTTCATATGTTATTCCGAGAGATAAAAATGGAAACATTGTAATAAATTTTGCTGTGAAATTTGTTATTCGTGCTATTGTTAAATATATATTTACATTTTATTACATTCCTATCTTCTGTTTTTTCGACACTTGGACATACTTTTAAAATAACCACACGAAAAATTATAAATTCAATCATTTTCTTCTTATTTCTATATTAACAATAATTTATTTATATTAACTACTTCTATTAAAATAATACATAACTAGTGTTTTAAATACAATAATGTCTCGGTAGATCGACATAGTTTGGAACCGGCAGTGTTACAGTAACAAATAACTGCAAAAGTCTGTTTTCAACAAACCCGCTACGATAGTGACAAACAGTGTGAGCGACAGGAACAGCATACATACCTTCCCGGCTTATTCAGCTAGGTTAAACCGATCCAAACCGTACCGAACCGCTCCGAACCACTTCAACTCGTGATTTATGGAGAGAAACATCTCTCCATAAATTAACTCGACCGTATTGCAGACCGGTCAACCGACCAGTCGGCAGACTGGTCAGGCCTTCGGTTTGGTTTGGTTTGGTTAAAGTACGGTCTGAGATTCCCAACCGAGAGGCAATCGGTCTGGAGTTTCGGTTCCTCCTTACAACCTCTCACTGTTACGGTCAGAGTTTCGGTCGGTTTTCGCTGCGGTTACTGATCGCTTGACCGGTCAAGACCGGTCGGAATAGCGGTTACTGTTTCGGTCTCGACTCCCTGCACGGAAGGGTGCTGACTCGATCGGCTAAAATGCACCGCTTGTCGTCAAACGGACTAAGAGCGTTCTTTTCTTCACTCACGGTATACACCTCGTGCACTTTAGAACGTATATTATTCTGCCGAATCGATATCTCGGTGAGATTCTGAAGACATTGAATGTAATCGTCGAATTGTACATGATTCGCGACCACGTGTCTCCGCACACCCTTCACTTTTTTAGTCTCACTGTAACGAATTATTGTCGGTAGGACGACGATCTTGTCCCCCACCGCGCGGCAGACCTTCCTTCCTTCGCAGAGACCTCCTTTTCGTCCACCTCTCCCAGAGACGCATACATTTGGCGCCCAAACAGGGACTTTCAGTCATTTACCGAGCGAATGGTCAAGGTGACCTGGGTATACGGACTACCGAAAGCCAAACTCGCGGCGTGGGTCGAACAGCACGGGATCGACCATATCGGGGATCTCGACACCCTGCAAGCTCGGGTAGTGACCCACCTCAGAGCCATGAACAAGGACGGCACCAGTGGCGATGTTTCTATCAAAATCGATCCTCCAAGCGACGCACAGTGGGACAAAACGACCCGACGGCGATAAAAAATCTATAACTTTGGTTCTAGTCTAGATATTTTAATGAAACTGGGCGCATTTTAACCGCAAATTTACGGCCTTTAAGCTGTGTTAATATAATTGATATTAACCAACGGAGGCCCGTGCTGGGCCCGTGAATTTAGACCCATGTTTTCGAAAAGTGGGGCTACAGGCCAATTACAATACACATTTTATTAACATTACTGTATTTTATTGTGGTAAACCCAGTTTCTTAATATTTGCTATTGTTTTCATGTGATCGATGCTCAAAATTTGCCAAAACCGCAAAAGTATCGCTTATCAAAAACTTTTATGTTTCCCACAGTTTTTATTCACGATTCCGAAAAAATTTTCTTTGAGAGGTGCAATTTGAGTTAGTTACAAAGTTAATTACATAGCTATATATTCTATTAAGGCCATTCATTAGGGTAAAATGTTAATAACAAACTTTTTTAAATTTTAAAAAGTTGCAACCATATGCAATGGGTTTAACTGATATCATGTGAAAGAATGAACCTTTCTCTCTTAGAAACAAAAAGAATTAGGTGCTACTTTGTGCTACTTTCCAAGAAAATGGTAATTGAAGTAAAATCTACCTTACCTGCCTATTAGAGTTTTCTGTGCTGTCTCATGACTCCGGCTATGCAAGATATTTTTGTCACACATCTAATAATTTACTCATTTCTTCCGGATATATCTTCATTACATCCTTTTTGCTTCTTACTCTTCGAAACGATGATATGTAAGGGTCCGAAGATATCAAGAGCATATTCATTAGGTCTTGATTCTGTGCAGTTCGAGAATTTTTTCGACTGTTATGGTAACGGTAATATTTATATTCTTTATTTTTCGTTTCCTGCGCCTCTTCTGACAGCTCGCCAATTGGCAGTAAGTGGTGAAGAATGATATTTTTTCCATGCCTTAACACCTTGTGTACTGTGGCTGTTAATTTTCGCCAAGGATAAATCTGTGTTAACAATTTTTCTGCTTCTTGTGCATATATACCAAATTTTTCAGCATTCACTGGAAGACCACAAGAAAGAACATTTAATATTGTCCTAAATTTTTTTAAAATATCTACATTTATTCCGGTAATTGCTGATGTTATATCGGGATATTCAAAAAATCTGCGTGCAGTGTTGCCATCATTTGTGTTCCAAAATCCTTGTTTAGGTGTGTCAATGATTAATCCAAGCTGATTCCTGAATTCTTTTATGATCCTTGACTTTTCCTCTTGCCTCTTCTGTTTATTGTCTGAATTATTTCTAACTCCTTCACCCTTAAAGCTTAAATCGTAGCTTACATGTAAAACGAACTCCATAAATCGTATCCTTGCATGTAGGGGTGAAAGGCCATATTGGTAATTCTCTTCTATGTCTTTTCCTCCAGTAGTAACAAAATTTTTTGGACTTTTTTGGCAAATGATACAAGTGGAACTCGATTTAGTATCTGTTAAATGTTGAGTAACTTTTCCATCTACCATTGTCAAATGTAGTTTATGAAACACTGATACTTC
Organism: Andrena marginata; assembly: GCA_963932335.1. Lineage (NCBI taxonomy): Eukaryota > Metazoa > Arthropoda > Insecta > Hymenoptera > Andrenidae > Andrena > Andrena marginata. The sequence goes on from OZ010660.1 coordinate 21,751,665, forward strand.
TTTTCCATGGACTAAGCGTTTTGTAAGCACTAATGAATTAATTTGATGAATTAGTTTTGTCCCACTGTGCGGCGGCCGGCAGGCGGCAGTCGACGATCGGCGGACCGCGGGCGACGATCGACGGGCAGCGGGCGGCAGGTACCGTCCGTAAAAAACTGACCTGGCCTCCTCCACCAGTGTTTGATTTTTTTACTGTGCCCAGAGGTCTGTCCGGCAGAAGTGATTCAGTTTTCGTTCGACACGCACTACGGATAGTACCGAAAAATCAGATCCCAAAATGTTTAAAAATTTTTCCGTAGTGGAGTTAGCAGCTATGGCCATTTCGTTGGAGGAGGAGGAGGAGGACAACGCTCAACAAAACAATGTGCCAAGAGAATGGGTGCACAAAAGTTTATAGAAACGGAAAACGGAAGGAGAATTTTTCACTCTGTACAAGGAATTAGTCGATGACGATTCAAATTTTCAGCAATACTTTCGAATGTCAATCTCCCAATTCAATGAATTATTGGCGAAATTATAAAAGTAATAATGCGCATACGAAAAAATTGGACATACTGTAGAATATAAGGACATACATCCAATAAGATAATATTTTGCATAAATACGATGTAATTTACATGATTTCCTACATAATCAGAATATACGACCTTAAAATGAGTGATAAATTGTTTTCTAATTTTGTTAGTACAATTTGGCCATCTAACTTTAGAGTACCCTGTATGTCTTTTCGAGCTCGCGTCTGCCAAGGGAAAACGCCGTAAAAGCCTTTTTGTTTATCACACGCCACTAAGGGGGTCATGATCTCGACCATCTGGATCACGACCATGGGAACGGGAGTGACACGACGACGACCCCGAAGGATTTCCTTATATGGAAATTCCTAATGCATTCCCACTCATTTTTGCGTGTCACGCTCGTACAGAGTTGGTTATATTCAGTAAGATCGGGGTAAGGTCCCTGTCAGAATCAATAGTTAACCTCATTAGAATCCGCGAGTTCGGTTTATATTCTATTTGGCACTTTAAAATAGCCACTCGTACGCCCCGCATCGCCAGTGCGTCAACACCGTGCAACTAGTGGCAACTTACACACTTTATTTAATTAATCGCGACACTTACATTTTTATTATAATTGACTATTCAATATACGAATGGTGTTCACGAGTAAATCGAGTAGATTCGTTAAACCCATCTCTTACCCAGCGATCCTTATAATATTAGTAGCATTTACCCACTGATACAACTTTAACGCTCAAGTTGTATCAAATATTAATTAAGAGTTACGAGGCATTACTAAGATTTCCCGCGACTCCCTGATCTCGCATCAGGTTCGTCCGTATCCTACAGCTCCCTGATTTCGCATCAAGTTCGTGCGTATCCTACAGCTCCCTGATTTCGCATCAGGTTCGTCTGTAAATCTACCAACTTCCGAACAGCTCCCTGGTTTCGCACCAGGTTCGTCTGTGAATAATCCAACCTCCTAACAGCTCCCTGGTTTCGCACCAGGTTCGTCTGTGAACTTCATCCTAGTGACTCCCCGATTTCGCGTCGGGTTCGTTCACGACGTTTCACCTTCCTGCGGCTCCCTGATTTTGAATCAGGTTCGTCCGCGTGTGACTCCATTCCTAAAGGCTCCCTGACTTCGCATCAGGTTCGTCCTCGCCCTCAATAATCCTAGCGGCTCTCTGATTTCGTATTAGGTTTGTCCGTGCCCCTAACTAACAAACTCATAAACCGTATACCTTGGGAAATACCCTTCTCGCCGGCCTCTCGCGTTGCCGCAGCCCCGGCTCGTAACAATCCAAAACCCAGTGGCGGTTCGGCTAAGACTCCAAATGGTTGAGGACACGGGCTTAGAGTTGCGAGGGTTCGCGATTGTGTGTGGATTTTCAGCGTTTAAATGCGGTGACCATTAAGGATCGGTATCCCCTACCGTTAATAGAAGACCAGATCGACCGACTGGGGGGTAATAAGTATTTTACAGCCCTGGATTTGACTTCGGGGTATTATCAGGTACCGATGGATGAAGCATCAATAGAAAAGACAGCGTTTGTGACGCCCGACGGGCGTTATGAATTTTTAAGAATGCCTTTTGGACTGACTAATGCGCCCGCTGTTTTTCAAAGATTGATCAATACGGTTTTGGGTTCGTTAAAAAACACAGTGCCGTTTCCATACATTGACGATATAATCATTCCGTCAACTACTGTTTCGGAGGGATTGCAGAGACTTCAACTCGTCTTGGATAAATTACGGGAACATAAATTGACGCTTAATCTGAGCAAGTGTTCATTTTTTATGACGACCATCCACTATCTCGGACGGGAGATAAGCGCCGAAGGTGTCAAACCGGGTCGTAGGAAGACAGAAGCTGTGTTGGCGATGCCAAGGCCCACCTCAGTAAAAGAAGTCCAACAATTTCTCGGGTTGGCGGGATATTTTCGTAAGTTTATAAGTGGTTACGCGACTATAGTTACGCCACTAACCATGTTAACAAAAAAAAGTACGGTGTGGCACTGGGGACACGCGCAAGAAACTGCAGTTACAAAGGTGAAAGAAGCTCTCACTACGCGCCCAATTCTTGCGATATTTGATAGCGCGCTTCGAACTGAATTACACGCTGATGCCAGTTCATTGGAGTTGGGTGCTATTTTATTTCAATTTACGTCGGAGGGAAGGCAGCAGGTAGTCGCGTATTACAGTAAGCAGACGACCTTTGAACAACACAAATATCACTCCTACGAATTAGAGACAATGGCCGTGGTGTTCGCGCTCCGTCATTTTCGAGTATACCTGCTTGGGTTGAACTTTACTGTTGTTACGGACTGTAATGCTCTTCGTACCACATTTACGAAGAAGGATTTAATACCACGTATCGGACGATGGTGGTTAGAGGTGCAAGACTACACTTTCAACATCGTGTATAGAACGGGGTCTAGGATGCAGCATGTCCACGCTCTCAGCAGAAATCCCGTACAAGAGGTGGAAATTTATCCTGTAGATATCACAGAAGCGGGCTGGATTTTAGCTGCGCAATTGCAGGATGATCAGCTGAGTCGGGTGCGCCAGATATTAACAGAGAATGTACGAAACTCCAACACGAAACAGTATTTTGCCGATTACATTCTTAAGGACAGCAAAATCTATAGACGATTGGAAAATGATGCTGTAACATGGGTAGTACAGCGAGCTGCGCGTTTTCAAATCTACCGCTTATGTCACAACGACGCCGGGCATTTAGGTTTGGAGAAAACTCTGCGGCGTATACGTGAAAATTATTGGTTTGCTAGGATGGGTGCGTTCGTGAAAAAGTATATAGGGGCGTGTTTGAGTTGTACGTATTACAAGCGAACGTTCGGGAAGAAGCAACGGAAACTACACCCTATCGACAAGATTCCGGTACCCTTCCATACCATAACATCGACCATGTCGGACCCTTTGAGACCAGGGCACGAAAATATAAATATCTACTCGTCATTGTGGACGCTTTCACGAAATTTACAATTATTGAACCCGTGAGGGATACGAAAGCAAAACGAGCAGTGAACATTTTGCTGAACGTGATACACTTGTTCGGGGTTCCGTTTCGTATCGTCAGTGATCGAGGTACTGCGTTCACCGCGAGGACTTTCAAGATATTCTGCACGACGTACGGGATTCGGCATGTCTTAAATGCGGAAGCCACACCACGCGCTAATGGGCAGTGCGAACGATACAATCGAACCATTGTGGCATCGTTGGCTACAACGGTGGCTGGAATGGAGTCGGATGTATGGGACAATTATGTTAAACAGGTTCAAAGTGCGATGAACACTAGTTATAATAAGGGTATTGGGACAACACCTGCGGAAGCGTTGATGGGCTATAAGGCCAAAACTACGGCGGAGGCACGCATTTTGCATGAGTTGCAAACCGATGTGCAGCGTCTGGATTTAAACCAGCTTCGGAAACAGATGTGGGATCATATCTCGGAGGACCAGAGACAGCAGAAAGAACGGTACGACAAGGCTCGACGTGAGGGAACACGTTACCAGGAGGGAGATCTGGTTATGGTGGAGGTCACGAGTGAGGAGGCAACGGGAGAGAGCAGGAAGCTTCGTCCGAAGTTCAAGGAACCGTTCAGGATTTGTCGAGTCATTGTAAACGACCGATACGAGGTCGAAGATTTACGGCAGGGAGGTAGACGGGCCAAGACAGTTGTTGCGGTCGATCGTCTAAAATCCTGGATCGCAGCAATCGAGTGAAATCATAGTGTATATAGTTAATATTATCCTTTAGTCATTTACAGACAGTAACTAAACAGCGACAGAGGGCACATTCATGGCATGACAGTTGGGACTGGTCAGTGTCGTCGCTGTAGCAGCGAAGCATGGGCTTCTGGACTATCACTGCGACAGTGAGTGAAAAGGCACTGTCGAGTGAGATACGATATCATGACATTAGTGAGCATTGTTGTTGCTACTATTGTATGATCGTTTTACGAACTCGATATCATGACATTAGTGAGCGTTGTTGTCGCTACTATTGTATGATTCTTTTATGAACTCGAAATCATGACATTAGTGAGCGTTGTTGTTGCTACTATTGTATGATTGTTTTATAAACTCGATATCATGACATTAGTGAGCATTGTTGTCGCTACTATTGTATGATTATTTTATGAACTCGATATCATGACATTAGTGAGCATTGTTGTTGCTACTATTGCATGATTGTACCGAATCATCATGACAGCAAGCGGAGCTCGTTACTGTATGATGTAAGGATTGGATTATCCGTCATCAGCTGGAGATAGAGATCATCAGCTACATGACTTCAACATTTTACATCGCATCAGGATGCAGAGTTTCTGCAGTCCAACAACAAAATGTTCAACGAGCAACGAGCAATAATGCATTGCCAAACATCTTGCACGCGATCCATACATCTTCCATGGTCGTTGCTATGTAGCGGGAAAGAGGATTGATTTGAATAAGGGGAGTATCGTCGGTTGACGAATATTTTTTTGTGTTCGATTGAAGGAATCTCTTTGCCAATCTTGAAATGACATTATCAATATTGATGTGAATGCTCAGGTGTGTTTTTGATTATTGTGTTACAGAAAACAATGTAAATTTAAGGACGGCTAGGTGCTTGAGGACAAGCACAACTGCAGGATGGCCGAGTGTTAGAAATATTGAGGCACCCCCTCTGTTTGAGAATCAGTTAGTTCATCCCATCACCGCACACAAGATCGCCGCAGCTCCTCCTGGACTGTGGAACTCATGGCTGATCTACAATCGATCAGCCAATGAAAAGTCAGCGACAACCTATCAACCAATCAAATTTCCCCACGTCGATACTCTCTCGAGCATGTTCGAGAAGACGCGCAACGGAAATAATCAACCATTTTGAAATCACTCTTGTTCACGTAGCGTGCAATGAAAGACGTGTCCTGCGATTCGTTTCGTTCTTAAGCAACTAGTAAATTCTCAAATCAGTGAAGACATTCGGAAGTATCTTTAATCGTCTCATCACTCAGCTCATAGCTCTATTAATCGTGCAATAGTTACGCGATTCTGCGTAGGCTCGCGAACGCGTGGCGGCACATGTGCGTAATCTCACCACGTGCTTACAATCACTTAAACACTTCTCTGCTCAACTTAGACTCAATTCTCTGCTCAACTATTCATTGTTCATCGTTAATCTCCTCGTGCTCACTCAACGAGTGCTTGTATAAATAGAGACCAGCATTTTAACTCAGAACTGTGGTGTAGTGTCTCATGCGTTCTTAACCTAACATTCAATCCAGCGTGCTCACCCGTATCAAATCACAACACCCTCATAAAAGGGGCTGCACAGTTGAGCCTAAACAGATGCGGCCAGCGTGACGTGTGCAGCGACGATGGGCCAGACCCGCGTGACGCCAAGGAGGTCATAAATTGGCATCGAGGTCATAAATTGGCATCGAGGTCCTTAGGACTTTCCGAAGGGACAACCGGGGGCCTTTCCACGGGACAGAAAGACAGTCTACTCCAGTCCTCGTTTCAAGAAAGACCTCAGCTTTCCTCTTGACCGATTGCGAAATAAATGTATAGATAGAGATATATATATATATATATATATATATATATATATATATATATATATATATATATAACATAGCTAACGAGTCCATCCGGCATTTTTAAACTAGTATTTTACATTATTTACATTTATTCAAAAACATCAGAAATAATTTATTAAAGTATGATTTTTCAATTAACGGTTCGCGAGTTTCTTAGTCTGATGTTGTACAACTATGGGATTTAAAGTCTAGTAAAGGTACGCGAGCAGCTTACAAATTGTCGGAAAAACACGTACGGCCAAATTCTTTTGACAAAATGAAATGTAAGCTTGCTTTACAAGTTTTTAGTAATAGAGTTTCTTCTGCCCTGCTTACTGCATGCGCTACTGGATGCATAAGCTCGATACTGTACAACATACTGCCAGCTTGTTTGAAACCCTCAATAACTTGTTCGACAACTTAAATAGCAGAGCAGCTTATGATTCTAATCCAAACAAGTGCGTGATTACAAATGTGTATCGCGAATTGATTTTTTATTAGTCCAAATGGTTTAAAGACATTGTCTTATTTGTTACGATTACGGCAATCTGTAAATTCCACGTTGCAGCTCTGGGATGATTTGCACGAGGATAGCGCATTATTTCTAATAATATCGCGTTTGAACCCTGATGTAGTAAAAAATCTTTTTTCCGTCCTGAGAATGCATGGTGGTAGTTACAACCAAAATCCTTCTGTAAAATCGGTGCGTCTCGCGTTAAGGAAAAACATTGTACTGAATTTGAATAAGAATTCTGTAAATAGTAATTGCTTAACCGACAACGATGAAATGCTTTTACAGGGGGATATGCTCTCACCGCAAGTTCCATCCGCGTTAGGCAATAATGTTGCATGCAGTCGCGATACAAATGTGACTACAGAGTGCGATGACATCGATAATCCGGATATGCGACGGATTTTCATTGATACAGGTTGCGAATTTCAGCGCAATGAACAGATTTTAATAACATTCCGGGCGTATATTGTAAGAGAGGAGACAGAATTCAGGCACCTGGTAACACCAATAGTAGAGTTTTCACATGTTTTTAAAATTATCAATACTAAATTTGACCATTTATATCCAACATTGCGCAGCGAAACAATCATTTTAGATCAACTGTTTCGGATTATAACTCACGCTGTACATACAAAATATCCAAATTCGTTTGCCGACAGTGATTGTGCTGCGCAGTGGAACAAACCCCAAAAGCCCCTTTCTTTTTCATTAATAAACTTAATTAATAATTACTTAATTACTTATATTCTTATTATATTCTTATTATTTTACTTTTATAAGGAATGTTTAGGATTAATATTAATATTAGCTCAGGATACCGCGAGACGCGAGTGTGGCGAAAGAGAGAATTGAGTGTAAAGGTGTGATGTCCCACCATTTTTTCGCGCGGCCCTATTCCAAAATCTATCTCAAAATCACTCCACAAAACAAAATCTCAAACTCAACTCTTACCCCATCTCCCCAATCGCTGATCACCTTGATGTTGTACCTTAGCGGTCACCAACACAAGATGATCGATACAAACTCCACCTCGATGATGTACCTTAGTGGTCCCTATTACGAGATGATCGTTACAAAACTCCACCTCGATGATGTACCTTAGTGGTCCCCATCACGAGATGATCGTTACAAAACTCCGTCCCCTATTCGCCCTATGAGGCTCGAATCCTTTCCCCAAAACGAATTCAAACAAACCCCTCGTTACAAAACCCTCTTAAATCGAGACCACGTCTCAATCCCCTCTTTACGACTCACAGAGTCCAAGCCACTCTAACCCTTTTCCTATAAAATACCCAAAATTCATTCGACAAGTTGAGTATCTCCTTTCGCAGTCATAAGAACCCCAGAAACCTAATTGCGACGCATATTCGGCGTACGTGACATAAATATGTCTATTAATAACCATACCGTTTGTAAAAACCCCGGAAGTCCTACTACGTCTTATTTTGAAACTGTGTCAAGGTCTCTACCGCGCGTACCCCCGCATCACTCCTATAAAAATACATAAATACGAGGTCCTGAGAGGCCGGAGATTCATTATTCATTGGTCAGTAGTCATTAGTGATTATTCATTATTCATTATTCATTGGTCAGTAGTCATTAGTGATTATTCATTATTATCTCGTTACCCATTTCAGTGTCGCGTAAAGACTATTATAGTTAATCAGTGATATTCAAATCAGTGAGCAACAATCACCACTCACCTATCACCGTAAGATATTACAATTAACATAACATTGCATATCACGTTCATCGTATCTTTGTATTGTTATTGCTTTTCATATCTTTTGTATTATTATTGCTTTCATATTATTTTGTATTATCAACGCTTAGTGTGTACTTTGCCTTATTATTCTTAAGCTTTTGTATTTCATATTAATTATCTTATCGTGCTTATCGCACTCTAAAGCTTACTGCTTTCATTTATATTATTTGTATTATCATTCATATTGCTTTCTATATCAACGCCTATTGCTTACCATTTATTATTTTTGTATTAACAACGCTTATTGCTTAAATCATTCTACTTAATTTCATGTGTTTCATGTTCATATTCTCATATTTCGATTAATTACCGTTTATATAAATATCATGTGCTAATGCTAAAAGTCCCACGCATTATTATTACTAAACAGCTATAACGCTTCAGCCAAGTTAATAAACCTATTTGTTTTCAATCACGTTTCGAATTATTGTGTGCATCCTTGGTTATAACAAGTCCGAACGAAACCAAGCTGCCGCAACAGCTGATTCGCGCTCGTGAACGCGAAAACGGTTCTAGTGTTTACAAACATATTATTGCATGAGCCGTGAAATCCACGAAAATACTAAACGTGGTCTCTTATACAACTGCAACGGTAAAATCCTATTACCGAAACCAAAACAAATATGAAGTACTATAACGGGTGCTCTTTAAGTGTACATTTACCTTCCCAGGTCGATTAGAGTGACGGATTTAAGATTCGCGCCTGATCGCCTCCAGAAATACTTAGCGTGACGGATTTAATATTCGCGCCTGAGTCCCTCAAAACCCTCAGCGTGACGGATTTAATATTCGCGCCTGAGTCCCTCAAAACCCTCAGCGTGCTGGATTCAAGATTCGCGCCTGAGTTCCTTCCAAACCCTCAGTGTGACGGATTTAATATTCGCGCCTGAGCCCCTCAAAACCCTCAGCGTGCTGGATTCAAGATTCGCGCCTGAGTTCCTTCCAAACCCCCAGAGTGACGGATTCAACATTCGCGCCTAAATTCCTCTCAAACCCTCAGTGTGACGGATTTAATATTCGCGCCTGAGTCCCTCAAAACCCTCAGCGTGCTGGATTCAAGATTCGCGCCTGAGTTCCTTCCAAACCCCCAGAGTGACGGATTTAATATTCGCGCCTAATTTCCTCCCCAAAACGCTTAGAGTGCTGGATTCAAGATTCGCGCCTGAGTTCCTTCCAAATCCCCAGAGTGACGGATTTAATATTCGCGCCTAATTTCCTCCCCAAAACGCTTAGATTGCTGGATTCAAGATTCGCGCCTGAGTTCCTTCAAAATCCCCAGAGTGACGGATTTAATATTCGCGCCTGATTTCCTCCCAAATACCTCAGAGTGCTGGATTTCAGATTCACGCCAGACTTTTCCCTTTTCCATGTCATCGTTCCTAGAGACCTCACCCGGGACGTGACATATTTTTGGTGACAGCGGTGGGATAGTACGTTTGCCGCCGGTAAGAAATAGACTCTGCGACGCGGTACCCACAAAATCCCACTACTTAATATGTACTTAGAACACGTAAACCTGTGGAAACCAGCATACCAGAGCCGCCAATTTCAAAACTTGTCGGCCTCCATACAGTGGATGGTCTGCGTTTCCGGGACCATAGTAGCAAATAACGAAGACGAAGAAATTTGCTTAGACTGTTCCCTACGAGACCCAACAAATACGGTGACAACGTATCAAATCCATTATTATCAAACGCCTTATACGTTCCCTAATTGCCCTCGGTGCAATACGGTCTTGCTACAAACACGTCCCGCAACTAACTGTGTCGCGTGCACCGAGTAATATTTCCTGTCGTATAGAAACTAAAGTCACAACCATCACCTATCGCCAAAATTTATAGATTTTTAACGTACGGTATTAGAATTACCCGATATTTAGCATGAGCGATACCCGTCAATTTCAAAACACGTTATATTACCCAAGCCGTAGACTACGGGCCGTATTATCAGACTCAAATAAATTGATTTGTGTTTCTGGAGGCGTAGCAACGACCACGGAAGGTAGAAAAATCTGCCTAAACTGTTTTAATTCAAATCCGGTGGAAGTAGACGAGATATACCAAGTGCACTACCACCAACCTAACGATACATTCCCCGAATGCCCCGGTGCAAAAACCTTCTATTTAAATTACGGCCTATTAACAGTCGTGCCGCGTGCACAGAACATAGCCGTCAAATAAGGAAAAATCATGACAGATTTGATCTGAACTACCCAGGTAGAGAGTACCATAGATTTTGAATAGCTACGGCCGGACGCCTAAATATAGGAAACTTCCTAAATCACCCTAAAATAACAGACCTTACCGAACCTAAAATGTCCGAACACGGCGATATCGACGACCCCTGCGTGATAGACCAAGACGCGGGGCCTTCCAAAAGCGCTATAGAAATCGCGACCGCCGAAATAATGGAACAACTACAAAAATTACGCGAGAAACGAGCCGAGATAGACAATTTGCCCGCGAGAATTGCGGAAAACCGCGAAACTAAAACGTATTCGGGCATAGATGCCGGATCATCCGAACCCACGTTTAGGGGTCTTTCCGATAAAATACAGAGTATCGAAACAATGATGAAGAAACTTCTTGCACCCCCGCCAGTCGCGGATAATTTTGCCACACCGGCTTCCTCTCGTTTTGATAGAAAACCGGTGTTAAATTTCAATAAAACTCCTAGAGCATTGAATAGTAATAATATACCGGACCAGGATCCGTTGCCCCAGATCAAACTAAAGGACGCCATAGAAACAGTTCCAAAATTCAACGGTCACAACATGTCCGTTTTACAATTCGCGAGAGCCTGCAATAGGGCTAAAGCTCTGGTTCCCTCGCAAGCTGAACCCCAGTTAGCGAGGTTATTGAGAAATAAATTACAAGACCATGCTTACTTGGCAGTTGAGGATAGGGTTTTTGACTCCGTAAATGATTTAGTTAAACAACTGAAACGCACCTTCTCCCCTGCCAAAACTTCGGACCACTATCGTGGAGAACTTGCAAACGTGATCAAAGGAACTAACGAACACGTATTAGAATATATCTCGCGCGTTAAGGATCTCCGATTCGCTATTTTAGAAGAGGATAGAGAGTATTATCGTGACTTTACCCAGAATCACCTCGAAGATATAGATCGATTGACGTTAGACTCGTTTGTGGATGGCCTTCCTCCATATATACGAACAAGACTCCTTCAAAACAATTTCGAAACGCTCGATGAAGCTTTTGAGTTAGCCGTATTTGTGGACAAGAAAATTGATCAAGACCGCCAAAGATTTTCCGAGCAAAAAGCTCCAAAAATAATATGTCAAGTATGTAATAAGGCTGGACACGACGCACTGTCCTGTAGGAATAACCAAAAATTAGCCTCTCAACCGATCGAGCGATATCCCCAAAACCCCGTTGTGGGATATGGTAATCAGGCGCCAAACCCTTTGCTCCCTTACTGGGACAAAAACCGACCTCCTCCCTCAAGACCTACGGAATTGCGTATCTGCGCGTATTGCAAAAAGCCCGGACATTTAATCTCAGAGTGTAGAAAACGCCTGTTCAATCGCAATGAGGGAAACCCTGGAACCTTCCAGGAACGAGACTCGGGAAACGCTCTGCCCCTACGGTCAACAGCGGGCGCGTACCGTGGGACGGGCCAAGCAGGAGCGCGTCCAATGATAATACAAACGGAAGCGGGAATGCCGAAACCAGGATCGCAACAGCATGGTTAAACACTGTCAAAGAAGCTCCGTCCGTAATGATTCCCTCCCCCGACTTCGAGACTACACCTGAATTAATGATTGACACTGGGTCTGAGGTGAACTTATTGAAAATCCAAGCCGTAAAGTTACCTCAAGAGATAGACACGAAAAACCAACTATTACTCAAAGGCATCTCTCCGGACCCCGTCCCCACGCTTGGCACAGTCAGGATAACCCTTTTGGGCGACGACGTCACGTTTCATGTAGTCAAAAACGACTTCCCAATTAAACCACAAGGAATATTAGGTACGGAATTCTTTAGTAAACAGAATGTCTCGATACACTACTCCAGGAAAGAGTTAGACTTCCACGGAAACTCTATTCCGTTTGTAAATAAGGCTCAACTCGTGCTACCCGCTAGATCAAAAACAGTTTGCTTTGTAAATATATCAAATTCAAATGTAAAGGAAGGATATTTACCTAGATTAGAATTAGGTACCGGAATTCATGCAGGTAATGCCCTCGTCCGTAATCAGGACGGCAAAGCGTAGTTACAAATTATAAATTCTAATGAAGTGGACACAACAATCACTGTACCTACTATTGAATTGGAAGAATTCGAAATTGTGATCCCAGAACCCAAACAAAGACGACCGAAAGAGACTAAGACATCTAAATACGTCACTCCTATCAAGCCCCTCTTTCCCCAGGATCCGTCGATCCATCATTCAGAGGTATCCGCGAAGGTACACTCGCTCTCATCTCCAAGGCATTATGCCGAAACAACCCTTCCCCTAGAATTCCAGGAGTCTCTAACTATGGCGTCGGGTGAGGAAATACAAACAATTTCTGAAGAAACCGCAACCCGAATGGAACAAGTGCTTAAGTTAATTTCAATGGAACATATGAATCCGGAAGAAAAACTTCATGTCCAAAGAATTTTATGTAAATACCACGACCTCTTCCATATACCAGATGAGAAGTTAGGCCATACAAACGCTATCCAACATGGGATCCAAACAACGGACCCAGTGCCTGTAAATACTAAACAATATCTCTTCCCTCCTGTACATAAGAAAGAAATTGACAAACAGGTAAAGAATTTACTAGAAAACGAAATAATAAAGCCATCATTATCACCTTACAACTCACCTATTTGGATCGTCTCCAAAAAACCGGGACCTGATGGGGAACTCTTGTGGAGAATGGTAATTGACTTCGGGGATTTAAACGAAAAAACCGTTCCTGACGCATACCCACTTCCAAACATTAATGAAATACTGGACCAATTAGGAGGAGCAAAATACTTCTCCGTATTCGACCTAGCTTCTGGATTTCATCAAATCCTTATGAAACCGGAAGATGCACCTAAAACGGCTTTTTCTACACCTCATGGACATTATGAGTTTGTCAGAATGCCGTTTGGATTATGTAACGCACCAGCAACTTTCCAACGCTTAATGGATCACACACTTACAGGACTCCAAGGCACGGAAATGTTTGTTTATTTGGATGATATAGTCCTTTATGCGAGTTCCCTCACGGAACACCTGATTAAATTTAAAAAACTCGCTCAACGCCTGAGAGAGGCGAACCTTAAACTTCAACCTTCAAAGTGTAAATTTCTGCACAAAGAAGTCGCATATTTGGGTCACATAATCACAGAGCAAGGGGTAAAACCGGATCCAGGAAAAATTGAAGCCGTTCGAAATTACCCGGCACCAAGTACACCAAAAGGAATCAAACAATTCCTTGGTCTAACCGGATATTATAGGAAATTTATCCCAGACTTTTCTAAAATAGCTCGTCCGTTAACCCAACTATTGAAGAAGGACACCATATTCGAGTGGGGGCCGTCCCAGAAAACAGCTTTCGACCACTTAAGATTAGCATTGCAGAAAGAACCTATCCTGCAATATCCGAATTTTGACCTAGAATTTCATGTTACCACTGACGCTTCCGAATTTGCTATAGGAGGAATATTAAGTCAAAATATCGATGGAAAAGAATTACCAATCGCTTATGCCTCTCGTCTCTTGAATAAAGCAGAGATAAACTATGCAACCATAGAAAAGGAACTCCTAGCCATTGTGTATTGCGTTAGGCATTTCCGACCCTATTTATATGGGAAGAAATTTATTTTATATACTGACCACCAACCCTTAATCTGGTTACATAGAGTAAAAGACCCAACGTCACGTCTCGTTAGGTGGCGCTTAAAATTAGCGGAATACGACTACGAAATTCGTTATCAACCGGGAAAAAGCAATAAACTTGCAGACGCGCTGTCTCGTAATCCTCCTGTAAAGAGAGCGTGTCCCATACGACCGCGAGAGGAAACTGATGATGAGTGGGTGCCCAGTAAAAAACTTCGAACTACCAAAGAAACTAATAAGCGCCCAAAGGCAAAGCCCACGAGGATCCAACCACACCGAAAGGTGCGCAAAACGCCAACACCTGTAATAATGCCACCCGACTTCTCCCCAGTAAACGCACCAGAACCCATGAGTGGCATAGATGAGGAAAACCAAAAGGAAGAAGAACAGGAATCAAATATTCCATGTCAAACCGTTCCACCTCCTCAACCTCCGACACCACAGGAACAGGAAGATCCTGATTCCGAAGTAGAATCCAACGCATCAGACGAATCAACAACTGACTCAGAATCGTCGTTAATCGAGCTAAACAATTCTCCAGAAGAAACATACGAAACGGACCCCGATAGGGACATTAGAACAATACCAATAATCAGTCGCGACCCGTTGTCTTTACGAAAAGAAACGCTTATTTTCTTCTTAAGCGCCGATGGGAAACCTTGCGACAATAGGGCCCTTTACACGGACGTTCCGGCGCGCGATCCGGCCCGCGGTCCAGCGCGCCAGACGCCGCGCGGCACGCAAAAATACGTGAAGCCGGATCGCGGCGGTCCTTCGCGCGGGCCAGGAGGTCGTACCCGTCACTACTTAGAGACAGCGAGTTCGGGCTCCCATTTCTACGTCGACTCCACATGCCTTTTACACTACCCACCGCAGTGGTGTATTGTGTACTACCTGTTCGATGTATATCATCGATCTGCGAAACGATCGGCAAGACACGGTCGCGAAAAGTATACAAATTCCTCGATATAGGTACCTGGCTTATAGAAAATATCATAAATGCTGTTACTGTAGGGTACACTGAAACATCTGTTTTTAGGAAGCTACATTTGGTTGACCTGAAGGTGCTATAAATTCTGGAAATGGTTTATGACTCAGTTATAACGACTGTAAAATTTTACAAGGGTACATTAAAAAATGTCCAAATGTTTCCCCGGCAATGCGTTGGCAAATGAAATTGCAGTTAACACATTCACCGTTGTGACGATCATAATTATTACTATTGACGGCAATAATTACCATGTTATTGTTTGTTTTAATATAAAAACTAATATTGATAGACAATAAATACACGTAGGTATGCAAGTGATGTTATATGTAAGATAAATGCTGAAGAGGTGTAATATGCAAGATGTTTTGAAGAAAGGGGGTAGTCTTCTGCTTGCGCGTGATGCAGGTCAAATTTTTCACCCACGCTCTTGCGTGGCGCGCAAGAAAGCGCCACGGTCCTGCTCGCGCGACAGAAAGCACCACGGTCCTGTCCGCGCTCCAACCTCGATTCCAGAAGAGTTTACATAAGAGACAGAAAAGGTAGTTGGAAAAGGACAAAACGACATTTGAAACCAGGCTCGTCGCGCGCCTCAGGATTTCTGACAGTGCAGAAATCCTGAGGCGCGCAACGAGCCTGGCAGCCGATCCTGGCAGCCAAGACTCTAGAGGCAACGCCGTCGATAAGCCGTGCCTCGATGGGTTTCGAGGACTTCGACCCTCGAGACCAGGGGGGCCGTAAAATGTTGCCCCCTAAGACGTGGCGAATAAAAAATTCTACATTTCTCACCGGATCTTGGCGAAAGTGACGTGAATCGTTTCCTTATGTTTTCCCGATGAAAATGGTCCAAAAACGACACAAATCGGATTGTAATTAAGGAATCTTCATAATAAATTGATTTCCATAACTTCGTTAAAAATAGTTCGATTTATATGAAAGTTGGTAGGCATAATTTTCATTTGAAAAACATGAGAAATCCATCGGTATCACTTCCATATCGATACGATAAAGAATAAAGTATACAGTTTTTCTGAAACAGGTATGAATCCTCGGCCGACCGCAGCGAATCGAGGCCGGGGACCCAAAGTGGAGGGTGAAATATTCATTACAGCGTATTAAGAAATTCTTTATTCTTCGTCGTATCGATATGAAAGTAACACTAATGGATTCCTGGCGTTCTCCCAATTAAAATTATCACAAATATCGTGCAAATCGGACTACTATTACACAAACAATACAAATCATGAAAGGAGTAGGCATTCCGTGGTCCGAACGATGATCAGAACGAGCAAAGAACCTAATAAAAAGAGAATAAATATAAGGAAAGTAACCGTAATACACGCACTAATGGACTAATTTCTGTACCTATTTAAAAATTATATGAAAAAATTCATTCATTCGTTTACAACAGCGCTGCCCAGCGTAGGGGCCCCTGACGTTTACAACTAGGCAATTGCTTGTTTCCGAAGGTTTCGTCGGGAAGCATTTGTCTGCCAGATGTCGAAAAGGGGCAATCGACATCGTGCCCTTTTTCAGGATTAAGACTTTCTTCGCTCTGATTTGATGAGTATATTGCTCCATCGGCGGGTTCCACCGCTGACCCGCGGAACAATACGGTTATAAACCGCGACCCTGTCGAGACTCTGGGCGATCCATCTGGTTATTTTTGGTATGCAGATGTCTAATTTTCACCCTCTACGTTGCAAAGAGGGGGAGGAGGGTTCCTCCTACACCGTCGAACTCACAGAGAGAAGGTCCCTCCTCTCCAAGGAAAATTTCGCCAATCAGCAAGGTTCTTTGCTCGTTCTGGTCATCGTTCGGACTACGGAATGCCTAGGGGAGAGTGGGGCAATCACGAACGCGGAGTAATCCCGAACGCGATAGTTACAGGGTTTTAATAAATAAAAACTGATGTTTCCTCTCCACTAGCTAATAGTTTAGGGCGTATCCAACGCCAGGCAGAAAGTAATAAATACAGAACGCTCATGCTAGTCAAGATAAACACAATTTATTATTTTCATCATGTTTCAATATTCTCCATTTTCAATTGCATGTAATTACTGTTGAATTAATGATACAATTGGGATTTTTTTAAGTTGAAATAAAGCACTTTTTTACCAACATTTTGTGACCAAGGCGTGGCTTGAATCATGATTTTAACCCCTGAAATAAATTCCTTTTTATTTTTTGACGTCGTGGGGTAATGCCGAACATATCCTTAAGCGCGTTGTAGCTCAGAGCAACATTAAACGATTTTGATGAAATTTTCAGCATGTATAAAACTTATTTAAATGTACAAAAGGGATTTTTGGATTTTCAGTACAGGCTCAGAAAAAAGTATATAAATGGCCTTTACTATATTTTTTCGATATTCCGACCGATTGCAATTTTTTCTAAGGCACAAGAAGAGGAGTTTGAAAAATACATTAGGTATGGGTTGTAGGAACGTTTTTTATGAATTGACCATTGAAATCGCGCTTTCTGTGCGACTTCTGCGATATTTAGCACTCTGTGCGTGATTACTCCACTCTCCCCTACTCCTTTTATGATTTGTATTGCTTAAAACTCATGAGAAAAGACTGGTATCACGCCCATCACTAATCAATACATACGCCTTGCGGAGACAAGACACAGGAAGAAAAGCGTGTATACTCGAGCGATAAGGGATCCGTCTGTAATTTGAAGGGTGCACGGCGTAGACGGGACCCCGCGCGAACTACCTGTTCCCGGGTCCCTCCGCGAAGTGTATCGGCCCTCGTCGCGAGTAATCGCGTGTATTCAGTGGAACCACGTGTATTTCTACATACTTTAAGCATGACTCTTAAGACTCGGTATATTTAAGTTTATATCCTGCGCCTGGCGAACACTTGGCAATTCTAACTGCCATACTGCTGGGACTCTCCGCAATGCCGTCACTGATGGGCTTCAGCCCTCGACGTCTTTATTGCTGGGCTAAACATTGGGAATCTCAAGACAGTGGTCAAATAAGGAAATACCTCGCGGAGCTTCCACATCTGGCCGCCAAAAATAAACTAAAGACGTATTTACAACCCCTGATTTTTATTACCAGACCGTCGTTCGGGACGAAGGACGAAAGCGTTTTGCATGTCCTCCTGGGCTCAAATCAGCCCCTTTTGTCACGCCTTAACCAATTATATTTTGCCATAACCACCTCCATTCGGAATTTGACCTACGGAGGGAGGAACCAATGCTTACGTTTTAAGTGAAAACACGGAGGAAAGGCAGAATCTAACGAAAAGTCGTGGTGTCAATACGTGTTCGTATACTTCGGCTAGTTTAGTGACGTACTGGGTGATAATTGTGAAAATGATGTCTGACGATACAAAGTGGAGTCACAAAGCAGTGACGGGGCTCCTTACTTTGTACAGACGAATGCCTTCTCTGTGGAAAGTGAAATCGGATGATTATTTAAATCGTAATTTAAAGAAAAAGTGTTACGACGAACTTATTGCATATTGCAAGCAGATATTTCCGCATGCAGACAAAGATTTTGTCAGTAAGAAGATTCAAAAGCTCCGTGGGTCATTCAGGAAAGAATTCAGAAGAGTAGAGGCATCCAAACGGTCTGGGAAGGGGGCCGATGACGTGTATGTGCCATCACTGTGGTACTACGACTTACTGTCATTTACCAAAGACCAAGATACCCCAAGTGCCAGCATATCTAACATAGAACAAGAGACATCTCTCCTGGACGAGGCGGAAGCGAGGCGGGACGAACCACAACTCGAAGAAATTGAGATTCAAGCTGCAGATACAGATGCAGATGTACATGACCTGGGCGACACTGGTACACAGCCTCACAATCCAGTAAGTTTATTTATGACCTCATTTATTTTATTACTACACTCCCCCCCAAAAATAAGCGACAATTAACGTTTCGGTGAACCATGTCCTTTCTACAATACGTTTAAAAATTGCACTTTTATTTTCTCTTCAAGGGGAGTACTCTAGTGTACAGATCGCGCAATATAACTTTGCCTCCAAGTATTACAACTTACGTGCGGGAGAGTCTAACCGTCGGCGTTCTTTTAATTCGATTCGAAAAACATACAAACATTATTTTAAAATGTTGTCACTGCAAACTTTTATTCTTAGGGAGCCTCTGTGGCTCCAACTACGTGGAAATATCATTTGAATGTAGTACTGAAGGTAAACAAAAAACTGAATTTAATTTTACAATGGACACAGACAAAAAAGGAAACATATGGTTGTCATTTTATGAAATTATAGTTTATTAGGGTGACTAAGTATGTAGGTATTACAATTGCGCAGAGATGTGCAGAATTACATTTGAATTACTTCATGAAGTATGATTACAAAATAATTAAATTAAATAGTATTCAAACAATAATATTAACACATGCGCAGATCGACTTAATGTACAAGGTGTTCAAAAAGTAATGGTCGCTGGTTTGGGGGGTAAATGTGCACCTCTGGACCAGTGGAGATTTGTTAAAAAAAATTGCTACAAAATTGTTTATACCATTGAAAATGATGTTTCAACGATTCGATTGTATAGAGTTGCACGTATAGGCATGGGCCTACCCACTATTTTGCCGCTTTGGTAGTATGTACCCAAATGGTGGGGTCTAGCACAGTGGCCCAAATTAGGTCAATGCACCTTGCACTACCTTCTATCCCTTTAAACGTCGAATTGTGTTTGTTTACGTTTAGGGGTCCGCACTGTGCCAGGCCCCACCATTTGGGTAGATACTGGCAAAGCGGCAGAGTAGTGGTAGGTCCATGCCTATATGTGCAACTCTATACAATCAAATCGTTGAAACATCATTTTCAATACTATAACAAATTTTGTAGCAAGATTTTTTAACAAATCTCCACTGGTCCAGAGGTGCAATTCACCCCCCAAACCAGTGACCATTATCAAGTGCTTAATCGTTCATTATCCCGAAAAATTATTTTCAAATAAAAAGGCGGCTGTTCATAGTAAAAGTATCGACTTTCGCCATACAATCACTCTCATTTTTCATTATCTTACATCAGTTTTCATCTGTAAAAAAAATGTACGGAACGAAATTAAAGAAGCCACGATTAAGCACTAAATTTGGTCGAATTTTTTATTTCTGAGGAACCAGGTGAAAGCTACAGCCACGGTCACCATAAAGTGCTTAAATAAAAAAAAACACTGCGGAGAGATCGCCTATAATTCCCTTATTTATTTATATATTAAATTGCAAAAAAAATACAAGAACTTTAAAATATATACTTTCGAATACGCAACAGTTTATTTAAAAAGCCTTCAAATTTGAAAAAAAAATAATTGTGTTTTCAGACCTTTTAGTTAGGCCACCTTGGACGGAACAAGATTGCAGTCATTTTCGGCATTTTTTTAGGAAGATAATGAATTAAATAGAAAATTCAATATGAAGCCTGTTATTGTACAAGTCTTGCCGGAAATAATCCGATTTTTTTCCTACAAAATGGCGACGGCAGAGCCATGATATGCAAGATCTTCAGGAGCGACGTTTTCCACAATGTTCAATCTCACGGCTATACCGTTTCATTTAGAACAAAATACCAAAAACTTTTAGTTTTTACATGCCTAAAACTAGAGAAGTACGTAGCGGTTTTGCGATATCTTAAACATATTCTTTGCAATTGACTCTTTTATAAAAAAAAAATTCACTTTTTCTCCTCATGTTCACCATTTCGTGAGAAATTAATGTTTCTAGATTTCCCTACGTACTTCTCTAGTTTTAGGCATGCAGAAAATAAATCTTTTTGGTTTTTTGTTCTAAGTCAAACGGTATAGCCGTCAGATTGAACACCGTGGAAGGCATCGCTCCTCAAGATCTTGCACATCATGGCTATGCCGTCACCATTTTGTAGGAAATAAAAATCGTATTATTTTCGGCTTGAGTTGTATAATAACAGGCTTCATATTAAATTTTCTGTTTATTTCATTATCTTCCTAAAAAAATGCCGAAAATGACTGCAATTTTGCTTCGTCCAAGGTGGCCTAACCCCTTAATACATTAAACACTTACACTCTATATACATTCAACATATCTTCCTGCCACGGAACACTTCCTTCTCCTACAAAATACTCTTTGTAACGGTCCCTATTTTGTTTTGCAGCGTTATTTATATTCCTATGATTAACTTGTTGCAAATTATCCAACTGTACTGCAGCGTTTTGATGATTCCCCTCCTGCATACTCCTGTTATTCGTCATATATGCTGCGCTCCGTCTCCGTAAGAAATTATGCAGAACGCAACTAGCCAATATGACGTACGATATATTTTCCACCTTCATATTGATTGCGGTATGTAACACTCTAAATCGCGAGGATAATATGCCGAATGTGTTTTCAACTACGTTTCTAGCTCGCGATAACCTATAATTGTATATTCTTTTATCGTGGTCCAGTTCCCTTTGCGCATAAGGCTTTAAAAGATTGTTAGTTAAGGCAAACGCTTCATCGCCTAAAAAGGCGAAATTTAAATTTTTTACTGTTTCAGTATTATCAGGCAAATTCAACTGCCCGTTATTTAATCGCCTCATAAATTCCGTATGTTCCAGAACACCACCATCCGATATCCTTCCATTTTGTCCGACATCGACAAAAATAAATTCGTAATTGGAATCTACTAACGCCATTAATACAATACTATAGTAATTCTTGTAATTGTAATAGAAAGCCCCGGAATCCGGTGGTGCAACAATTCGTATATGCTTTCCATCCATAGCACCTCCGCAGTTGATGAAATCCCATTTGTTGTGAAATCCTTCCGCTATTTTTTTCCACTCGTCCTTGGTAGTCGGGAACTATGACAAAACAAAATACAATATGAAAATAAACAAAATTTAATTGCTTTGTTATTTCTTATTTTATTAAATTATTTGTGTTTTTCTTTCTATGAAGGACGAAGAAGTGCAACCGTGTGAAAGCACGAATAAACGGCCGGCTGGCGAAATTAATCGCTGCGCCAAAAGAAAAAAAAAGGATGACAACGTGATTGATGTCTTAAAATCGTGCGCTGCCGCGTTGAACAACCCCACCACCACCACCACCACCAGACTCGAGATCTCGGAGTACGAGGCCTCAGGCATAAAAGTTGCCAAACAATTGGAAAGAATGGATCCGGAGCAGGCCATATATGCGGACACCTTAATAACAGCCGTTTTGAGAAGGGGATTATTGAAATCGTTAAAGCCGCATACAGATTTATGCGATAACGATTGCAAGCTCTATACTGTGCCGATCCGGGAAACGACGAACTTAACCAGTGATAGCTATTGTAGTCAGAATCAACATGCGTCAAATGTTCAAGGAAGTCATAGTAGTAGTTCGTAGAGTTTTATAAATACGAGCGCGAATTGATATGAAAATCTGTTTTTTTTTTGTATTTAAAAAATTGTCAGGCGCTCTGATTGAAAAATTGCTGTGCGGTGTGCAGCATAGCGGCTGTTCTATTTATCTGAAACAAAATACCAAAAAGATTTTTTTTTAGGAAATTGCGCAAATAATGAACCTGTGAATTTTGCAGTTTTTATCCTCCCAATCGACCTTCATTATCTGCGCAATTTCCTGAAGAACAAAACTCTTTTTGGTGTTTTGTATCAGATAAACAGAACAGCCACTATCTTGCACGCCGCACAGCAACTAGGGTAGGGTGGGGCTAAAAGTCCCGTTTTTGGTATAAACCTCTGTAAAATTTAGTACTAACAATCTAGAGATATCTGGTGTTATTTTGTATAAACTATAACTATTATATAAATTACTAAAAAACTCTTTTAAAATCAACAAATATTTATTAAACCAATTTTTTTGGTATAGAATATTGAAAGGAAAGCATGACTTCTTTAACAAAAAAAAATTATAAGTCGGAGGCTCACTTTGAACTAAAAACTAAAAAAAATCGTTCAACTAAAACAAAAACACTATTTAAAGACTTTGTCATCATTTCTTTATACTTTGGCCATCTTATTATGAAAACAAATAATAATATATTATAATATATAATATATATATGTATGTATATATATATATATTTTCAGTCTGAGGGACTTTTTGCCCCAAATGGTACCTTTATAGTTTATGCGATATATAAGTTAGAAAATATTATCATTCTGCAATAAACAATCTTAACATAATTCGCTGATACGCTTTTAAACTGTGGTTTACTTCTTGTAAGACAATAAAGACGACATATTTCTTTTAGTTTTCGATACATAAAATAAAATCAATACATTGAAACTCAATACATTGTTTAGGAATAGAGATTTTGCATTCCGGACTTTTTACCCGCCGGACTTTTAGCCCCACCCTACCCTATTCAAACGGAGCGTCTAAAAATAGTTTAAATAAATAAAATACACAAATTTTCATATGAATTCGCGATCGTGGATTAGCCTTTCCCCGTTAATACATCATTTCATTAATAAAGTATTATTGTTAGTCTACACGTATTATTAATTTTTAACCCTTACCTTTAAGAACTCTGTCCGTAGGGCATCATACACTGCTTTGCACGTCTCAGGAATTATTTTGGATAACGAAGGAGCTGATATTCCTGTTGTAAATTTTAGATCTTCTAAGCTACGCCCAGTTGCCAAAAATCTTAATGTGGCGATAAGACGTTGCTCTGCGGGAATGCTCTGTCTCATAACGGTGTCCATTTTCTTAATTCTGTTTTGAACTAAACTAAGTAGATCATCAAACGCTTCGCAATCCATCCTCAAATAATTCCTGTAGTCCTCTGTATAATTTTCTCTAAGTTCTCGAACAAGGGGCTGATCGTTGCAATGTCCGCGGTATTCATTCACCCAAACCTGGCGGTTTCTTCTTCTGCTTCTTCTTCGGTCTGCTACTGTTAAATGCACAGCAGCAGCAGCAACAACAACAACAGCTATGTTCCGGTCACGATTACTGTTCACCGCAAACATGATAAAGCTTATCACACTTTCGTACACCGCGTTCTTCACACAGGCTTAGCTGCCAACACGCCGATCAGAAATTTTCTGGCGAATAAATTTCGCCTTTTTCCGAACTTTATTGCTTCTTACACTTGAAGTGGTATGGTGTAAGGATAATACCCAAAACTCAATCAAGATAATCCCAAAATAACAGTTAAAAATAACAATTAACAATAACAATTAAAAATAACAATTAACAGTCACAATTAACAGAAACAATTAACACTACCAAGTAACGGTAATAATTAACGGTAACAACTAAGAGTAACAATTAACAGAAATAATTAAAAGTAACAATTAACAGTAATAAATTAACAGTAAATATGGGAAAATAGTAAAAATGCGTGCGCGGTACGTGTTGTCTGATAGCCGGTTCGAGACCAAGTGTCCGCTCCGTGAATTTTCGACGGTTAAAAAGGAAAGACTAGACAGAGTTAGAGATAGCGAATGAAAGAAAAAAAAACAGAGAAAAACATAGAGAGGGTGAAAAGAAAGCGTGGGATAAGAAAGCTGTCCCCCGGTACGCAAAGGCCTGGTCACCAAATGTTCCTGACGCTGACCAGGCCTGTGCGAACCCTTGAAATTAAGTAGGTAGATGGAAGCAGAAACGGCAGGAAGAGGTAGGCACATATAAAGGAGTAAAAGTGAAAGTTGGAAATAGCTGAAGAAACAGAAAAAAAATATGGCAAACACGTAGTTTAGTATGAAAGTTGTAGTTTTGTGTATCCATTACTCTATTCTGATAACTAATGAACAAAGTATGTAACCATGCAAACAAATATGTCGCATTCATCAATTCATGTTAATTACAATAAAATTGATCTGAAGTTGACCTTTCATATTCGAACGAGCATCGACTGTGTGAGCCAGGGTGAGCCAGAAATCCATTTGTCACGTCCATATCGATACGATAAGAGAGTGCGTTTAAGAAATGCCTACCCCTTTCATGATTTGTATTGTTTGTGTAATAGTAGTCCGATTTGCACGATATTTGTGATAATTTTAATTGGGAGAACGCCAGGAATCCATTAGTGTTACTTTCATATCGATACGACGAAGAATAAAGAATTTCTTAATACGCTGTAATGAATATTTCACCCTCCACTTTGGGTCCCCGGCCTCGATTCGCTGCGGTCGGCCGAGGATTCATACCTGTTTCAGAAAAACTGTATACTTTATTCTTTATCGTATCGATATGGAAGTGATACCGATGGATTTCTCATGTTTTTCAAATGAAAATTATGCCTACCAACTTTCATATAAATCGAACTATTTTTAACGAAGTTATGGAAATCAATTTATTATGAAGATTCCTTAATTACAATCCGATTTGTGTCGTTTTTGGACCATTTTCATCGGGAAAACATAAGGAAACGATTCACGTCACTTTCGCCAAGATCCGGTGAGAAATGTAGAATTTTTTATTCGCCACGTCTTAGGGGGCAACATTTTACGGCCCCCCTGGTCTCGAGGGTCGAAGTCCTCGAAACCCATCGAGGCACGGCTTATCGACGGCGTTGCCTCTAGAGTCTTGGCTGCCAGGATCGGCTGCCAGGCTCGTTGCGCGCCTCAGGATTTCTGCACTGTCAGAAATCCTGAGGCGCGCGACGAGCCTGGTTTCAAATGTCGTTTTGTCCTTTTCCAACTACCTTTTCTGTCTCTTATGTAAACTCTTCTGGAATCGAGGTTGGAGCGCGGACAGGACCGTGGTGCTTTCTGTCGCGCGAGCAGGACCGTGGCGCTTTCTTGCGCGCCACGCAAGAGCGTGGGTGAAAAATTTGACCTGCATCACGCGCAAGCAGAAGACTACCCCCTTTCTTCAAAACATCTTGCATATTACACCTCTTCAGCATTTATCTTACATATAACATCACTTGCATACCTACGTGTATTTATTGTCTATCAATATTAGTTTTTATATTAAAACAAACAATAACATGGTAATTATTGCCGTCAATAGTAATAATTATGATCGTCACAACGGTGAATGTGTTAACTGCAATTTCATTTGCCAACGCATTGCCGGGGAAACATTTGGACATTTTTTAATGTACCCTTGTAAAATTTTACAGCCGTTATAACTGAGTCATAAACCATTTCCAGAATTTATAGCACCTTCAGGTCAACCAAATGTAGCTTCCTAAAAACAGATGTTTCAGTGTACCCTACAGTAACAGCATTTATGATATTTTCTATAAGCCAGGTACCTATATCGAGGAATTTGTATACTTTTCGCGACCGTGTCTTGCCGATCGTTTCGCAGATCGATGATATACATCGAACAGGTAGTACACAATACACCACTGCGGTGGGTAGTGTAAAAGGCATGTGGAGTCGACGTAGAAATGGGAGCCCGAACTCGCTGTCTCTAAGTAGTGACGGGTACGACCTCCTGGCCCGCGCGAAGGACCGCCGCGATCCGGCTTCACGTATTTTTGCGTGCCGCGCGGCGTCTGGCGCGCTGGACCGCGGGCCGGATCGCGCGCCGGAACGTCCGTGTAAAGGGCCCTAATGGAGCCAAACAACTAATAGAAACTGGAGCATTAGAAGAAGTGAACGAACTCACTTTGGGAAAGGCCCATGTAACATGTAATAAGGGACGAATTCTCATCGGGCTAGTCATAAAAGAAACGCAGAATACTCCCCTAACCACGACAACTTGGGGTGAAGCTCTATCTTCCCTTAAAATGACAATAAAATAACTCGTAATATATTCATTTAGTATAGCTAAAACAGCAAATATCGACCAATTGACCTGGCAAGATATCATTATGGATATTCTCGAAACCATCGACGAGGAAGACATCGAAGTCACTGTATGTTTACAAATAGTTCAAACTCCCGAAGAATCAAGAAGACAAAATATTATTGCAGAACACCACGCATCTGCATTAGCTGGACATAAAGGAGTAACTGAAACATATAATCGTATTAGACACTACTACTTTTGGAAGGGAATGAAGAAAGCCGTCGAAGATTTTATTCGAAAATGCGAGGATTGTCAGCGGAAGAAACTCGTCCGTGTCAAAACCAAACAACCTATGATTCTTACCGACACGCCTGGACGAGCCTTTGACAAAGTTGCGTTAAATATAGTGGGACCGTTACCTACTACTAGAAAAGGAAATACATATACATTAACAATCCAAGATTTATTAACAAAATATTTCGTGTGCGTACCCCTTAAACAGTCCACGTCAATAAAAATCGCAGATGCGTTCATAAAAAAATTCATCTGTCAATTCGGAGCTCCCAGAGCCATTCTCACTGACCAAGGAGCAAATTTCACCAGTAAATTCATAAAAACTATTGCACAAAAATTTAAAATCGAACAATTTCGAACCACAGCCTTTCACCCACAGACAAACGGCTCTTTAGAGCGATCGCACATCGTCCTAACAGAATATCTAAAAATGTATATCAGTAAATACGATGACTGGGACGAATGGACCGACTTGGCCGCGTTTTCCTATAATACCAGCGTCCACGAGGGCACTGGTTACACTCCACACGAGTTAGTATTCGGGAAAATAGCCCGGGTACCTAGCCGAAAAAGAGTACCCGACGACTTCGAAAACGAAACCTATAATCAATACCTCTCGAACTTGAGTACAAGGGTGCAAGAATTACAAACCGCCGCTGCGGAAAAATTAAATCAATCAAAACTTCGATATAAAAAGTATTATGATCGACATATAAACGAAGAGACTTTTAAACCGGGCGACCCTGTCTTCGTGTTAATAGAACCGAAGAAAGGGAAATTCCGAGATCAGTACTCTGGTCCGCACACGATATTGGAGGTAATCCCTTCGCAGAACCTAAAAATATCATGGAGGGGCAAAACTAAAATCATACACGCGAACAAAGCGCGTCTTGGTCGATTACGCGAGGATCCCGGTTGACCCTAATCATCATATAAAAATGTATTAATCATTTCATTTCTTAGGAAAAAAAAAACAATGCCACACAAAAGGGCCCCCAACCCTAACAGGCCTAGGGCCAGAGGGGGTGGCCTCAAAAGGAGGTTGGCCCACATACAGTGGCTGCGCCGAAAGGCCACGAGAGAGGGAAGGAGCACCTCACCCCTTCTTCCCAAGGTGGTGTCCACAGAAAACATCAGGGAGGCAACACCAACAGTAGAAGTGATCACCCTGGACGACTCCCCCCCCCCGCCAACACCAACGGACCAAGCAGCCGTCATCCCACAGCCCCCATATTGCCCTCCCACCGGAGACAAGGAGGTACTCTCCCGCCAATTCCCTTCTCCACGTCCTACTCCTCCCCTAACTTCCACCTCCCAGATTCCCTCCATCATCCCTCCTTACCCAGGTGTCGTGGAAATCCTGGACACGGGGTCAGCCACCAGGGTCCCCGACCACACGGAGCTGACACCCGAGTTCCTGCGATGGTTCGATGACCTGTACCAAAGCGGTCACGACCTCACGTTCATCCTGGACGACCCCTCCTTCCAATTCCCCGAATATTCCTTTCCTCCCTATTAATCCTTCCAACATTCCTTCCTTTAATCCTATCCTCTCCTTGTATATAATCCTTGTAAATATTCCCTTAGAACTAATTTAATACATATATATATATTCTTCATTTATTTTTATATATGTATATATTTCTTTCTATTTTTCTTTTTTCAACACACAATTCAGTTTATTTTATTTTTTTTTTTTATTATCGAACAATATCTTTTATTTTTCGTTCTTATCATACCAAATCGCAAACATTTTATTTTCGTTATTTCTTCATTTTATTTATTTTCTCGATTATCTCCTCATTTCAAAACACCCACACCCTGTGTTAAGAAATGCTACGCATTTCTTCATATAAGGGGGGAGGTGTGATGTCCCACCATTTTTTCGCGCGGCCCTATTCCAAAATCTATCTCAAAATCACTCCACAAAACAAAATCTCAAACTCAACTCTTACCCCATCTCCCCAATCGCTGATCACCTTGATGTTGTACCTTAGCGGTCACCAACACAAGATGATCGATACAAACTCCACCTCGATGATGTACCTTAGTGGTCCCCATTACGAGATGATCGTTACAAAACTCCACCTCGATGATGTACCTTAGTGGTCCCCATCACGAGATGATCGTTACAAAACTCCGTCCCCTATTCGCCCTATGAGGCTCGAATCCTTTCCCCAAAACGAATTCAAACAAACCCCTCGTTACAAAACCCTCTTAAATCGAGACCACGTCTCAATCCCCTCTTTACGACTCACAGAGTCCAAGCCACTCTAACCCTTTTCCTATAAAATACCCAAAATTCATTCGACAAGTTGAGTATCTCCTTTCGCAGTCATAAGAACCCCAGAAACCTAATTGCGACGCATATTCGGCGTACGTGACATAAATATGTCTATTAATAACCATACCGTTTGTAAAAACCCCGGAAGTCCTACTACGTCTTATTTTGAAACTGTGTCAAGGTCTCTACCGCGCGTACCCCCGCATCACTCCTGTAAAAATACATAAATACGAGGTCCTGAGAGGCCGGAGATTCATTATTCATTGGTCAGTAGTCATTAGTGATTATTCATTATTCATTATTCATTGGTCAGTAGTCATTAGTGATTATTCATTATTATCTCGTTACCCATTTCAGTGTCGCGTAAAGACTATTATAGTTAATCAGTGATATTCAAATCAGTGAGCAACAATCACCACTCACCTATCACCGTAAGATATTACAATTAACATAACATTGCATATCACGTTCATCGTATCTTTGTATTGTTATTGCTTTTCATATCTTTTGTATTATTATTGCTTTCATATTATTTTGTATTATCAACGCTTAGTGTGTACTTTGCCTTATTATTCTTAAGCTTTTGTATTTCATATTAATTATCTTATCGTGCTTATCGCACTCTAAAGCTTACTGCTTTCATTTATATTATTTGTATTATCATTCATATTGCTTTCTATATCAACGCCTATTGCTTACCATTTATTATTTTTGTATTAACAACGCTTATTGCTTAAATCATTCTACTTAATTTCATGTGTTTCATGTTCATATTCTCATATTTCGATTAATTACCGTTTATATAAATATCATGTGCTAATGCTAAAAGTCCCACGCATTATTATTACTAAACGCTATAACGCTTCAGCCAAGTTAATAAACCTATTTGTTTTCAATCACGTTTCGAATTATTGTGTGCATCCTTGGTTATAACAAGTCCGAACGAAACCAAGCTGCCGCAACAGCTGATTCGCGCTCGTGAACGCGAAAACGGTTCTAGTGTTTACAAACATATTATTGCATGAGCCGTGAAATCCACGAAAATACTAAACGTGGTCTCTTATACAACTGCAACGGTAAAATCCTATTACCGAAACCAAAACAAATATGAAGTACTATAACGGGTGCTCTTTAAGTGTACATTTACCTTCCCAGGTCGATTAGAGTGACGGATTTAAGATTCGCGCCTGATCGCCTCCAGAAATACTTAGCGTGACGGATTTAATATTCGCGCCTGAGTCCCACAAAACCCTCAGCGTGACGGATTTAATATTCGCGCCTGAGTCCCTCAAAACTCTCAGCGTGCTGGATTCAAGATTCGCGCCTGAGTTCCTTCCAAACCCTCAGTGTGACGGATTTAATATTCGCGCCTGAGTCCCTCAAAACCCTCAGCGTGCTGGATTCAAGATTCGCGCCTGAGTTCCTTCCAAACCCCCAGAGTGACGGATTCAACATTCGCGCCTAAATTCCTCTCAAACCCTCAGTGTGACGGATTTAATATTCGCGCCTGAGTCCCTCAAAACCCTCAGCGTGCTGGATTCAAGATTCGCGCCTGAGTTCCTTCCAGACCCCCAGAGTGACGGATTTAATATTCGCGCCTAATTTCCTCCCCAAAACGCTTAGAGTGCTGGATTCAAGATTCGCGCCTGAGTTCCTTCCAAATCCCCAGAGTGACGGATTTAATATTCGCGCCTAATTTCCTCCCCAAAACGCTTAGATTGCTGGATTCAAGATTCGCGCCTGAGTTCCTTCAAAATCCCCAGAGTGACGGATTTAATATTCGCGCCT
Source organism: Andrena marginata (assembly GCA_963932335.1). Lineage (NCBI taxonomy): Eukaryota > Metazoa > Arthropoda > Insecta > Hymenoptera > Andrenidae > Andrena > Andrena marginata. The sequence goes on from OZ010660.1 coordinate 21,782,871, forward strand.
GATTTCCTCCCAAATACCTCAGAGTGCTGGATTTCAGATTCACGCCAGACTTTTCCCTTTTCCATGTCATCGTTCCTAGAGACCTCACCCGGGACGTGACAAAGGAGTGGGAGAATCGAATGCATGCGCGATCCTCAGTCGATCAACGGATCGACGAGAGCAAGGATCAGAAGCACTAATTGTAATTGGTGCGTGACAAATGAGAGAGGAAACCGAACGTTCCACGCGCGCGCCTGCGCATTCACCAGTCGCTCTGTAGACCGACTAGAGAACGGATCGAGCGAGACGAGAATGATTGACGCATAATAGCCAAACTCCATTCCTATTGGTGCGCTCCCAATACCCCGAATATATATAAATACGGGCAAGAAAGCCCAGAGAGGAAGATTCATATTCACATGTCTGACCTATACGGTCCTAAGAATCATTTAATGCTAATAGCCGATTCCAACATAAAATTAATGCTCCAACTTTGGAGGCCGCCTTGCTGGACACTTGGTCAAGCCGATCGTATTAAACTAAGGCCATAGTCGCCAGGTTTAGCGAGAGGTTTTCTGCCTTGGAGGCCGCTTTTTAGGCCACTTAGTTGATGAAGCTGAGTTATTGATAATTCTTATTCTCAGGTTAGTAATAATACTCCTGAGCGACGAGAGAACGAGATTATTTCAGGTGGCAATATCGCCCCTGATGAAACAAAGAAGCAATTCAAATGATTCTCAACTTAACATATTCAATCTCCTAAATACCTAAGCTAACTCCTAGATCCTAAGTTATTCTAAATCCTATATTGACTGAGAGTCATTGTCTATATACTAATTCCTATATCGACCGAGAGTCACTATCCATATACTAATTCCTACATCGACCGAGAGTCACTATCTATAAACTAATTCCTTTCATTTGGCTAAACGTCAGTATTAGTTATTTAAGTTACATTACTCTAATCGATCATTCAAACGGGTTTTCTTTTGTACCGACGAAGAGTCGCAACCCAAGACGATCAACTTTACTTTTTGTAACGAACAAGAGTCGCAACCTAATTACTTTCTTTAGTATTAAGGCGTTAAATCATGTTTTCATGTATCATTTAAAGGTATTTTTCTTGAATAAATACCATTAAGTTAAATTCTTGTTCTAGAATTTTAATTCTTTATCGCACGCCACTCGAACCAATCCTGATAACCTGTAAGGAGCGTTATACCACGCACAAAACCGTTACACCCGTTCACAAGTTTAAGTTTAAGAGATTTAACCGAGAAAGCAATAACTTTATTAGCTTGCGCATAGGTCGCAAACACTAGCATATATTAAAATATCTAACATTAGGACAACAATAAGAGTGCTGGAAATAAGAATTCCAGACCTTATTAAAACGTCAGGTCCAGGTCGTTATCAAACATTATTAAATTTACCAAAGTTTATTGAAGAGCCTAGTCGGTATGTGGCGTCGGTTATCACCGAATATATGGAGGCTACCAAAGTATTAAGAAGAGAGACTGATATTTTATTTATCGCAATAAAAAAGCCACACAAGCCTATAGGATCGCAGACCATTGGCCGTTGGATAAAGAATGTTTTGTCAAAAAGTGGCATAGATACATAGACATTCTCAGCTCATTCAACGAGACATGCTGCTACATCAGCAGCATTACTTAGAGGCGTTGATCTAGCTACAATAAGAAGAACAGCAGGGTGGTCGAATAATTCGCAGATGTTTGCAACATTCTACAATAAACCTATACTGCCAGATAATTATAAGTTTGCGAATATGATTCTACCTCCTTCAGAATAACTAAGTCAAATTATATCCGGATATAAGAAACATTGTTTATCAAACTTTTAAATAGTTTTTAAGATTTCTATGTAAACAAGTTTTTTGTTTGAAAACAATATAAAGAGTTTTAAAAAAAGAGAAGTATAATTATAAAGGATATATAGGAGTAAAAATTGTTATCCGCTCTAAATAACTACAATTGTAATCGAACGAACTAGGCGAATGAAATATAAAATTGAACGATCAAACGAACTTACTTGTGTAGACTGTTTAGTCTAGTAGGCCGCCTCCTTGGGCCTGTGAGATAACGCAGACGCCTTTGGCGTCGTAGGGCCTTTAAGTGCGTGACGAATTGGGCCCATCCGCCTGCGTCACATTTGGTAAACAGACCAGGCTCTGCTTGTCCTGGGAGCCTGCGTCAAGCCAGTTCGTCCTTAGCCTCCAGACTGTAACCAGTCTACGGCTTCATATCTTTATTAAACGTTCGTAGTTATTGTTACCTCTTTCTGTTTTATTGAGACCACCTCTTACAAATCTTCAGAAGTGGGATTCGTACGAGTTTTTGGATAGTGTGTGAAGTTTTGTTTATTCACGACTATCAACTTTGGACAGATAACCGCTGTGAACGTGGTACTTTTGTTTCGATCGCGAAGTCACCAGTGTGCTCGTGATATCACAGTCCAACAAAATGGAACTTTTTTTCTGTCCTACAATATCCATTGGGTGATTCTCGTAGAGTTTTGCGCCCTGAACACGAATCCGTAAACAAAATTGCTCCATCACCCTCAGTTTTTGAAAAACATGAGCTTTTGTAAAAACACGCGATTTTGGGCAAAAGTGAGGTATGACGTGAAAACTAAATAGGCTAGAAAGTTCAACTTAGTCTCAAAAGATAGAGGAGAATTTACTGAATATATCAGTGTACAAAGTTGTTAAATTTGATTGTTTAGAATTGTTGTAAATGGTCATCAAAGTTTGAAAAAGTGCCGATGTGCATGGTTTCCACGCAATATTTTTGCATTTTTACAAAAAATTGTTTACTTAGCCCGAAAACGCTACCCAGCATCGAATTCTGTAGACATTTCTGAAGAGGAAACCATGCAGGAAAATTGTCGCAACGATTTTTAACTCGAACTAGTCGAGAAAATATCTATCGGCAACGCGTTCACGGTGTTTTGCTGCCTGGCGACCATTGCTCGCCTGGCGCGACTCGTCAGGGCCGTTGCTACGCGTAATCGTTGCGCCGGTGGTACCGTACAGTGGGCACCTACTTTCTATATGTATCAGCCTTATTTTTTTCGTGTATTCGTAGATACTGTTCTCGAATTTAAATAAACGTTTCTCAATCAGTCTCTGTTATAAACAATTTCGATATTCAATGCATGAATACCTACATATGACTTGTTAATATGGAACCGTATAAAAACAAACACAATTATTTATGAAATTACAAGATTTATATTATTATTGTTTTACCAGATTTAGAACACTTTTCCAGATATTGTAACATTTGAAACTCATTAAACAGTATTTGAAGGCGACACGAAACATATTTAAATATCATTTAGGCATCTTTTTTTAATAAATTCATTATTCAATATTTCTGAAACAGAGTTTGAGATACGAAAGTAATATAATTTTCTGAGGTTTAGTGAAGAGGGAGAAGTAAGAGTTCGTAGCTATCGCAGGAACTCTTTCGATATATAAACATCGCTTGGCGCCTCTCCCTAACGCGCGATACAATCAGAGAAAAAATAAATATCTTGAAATGCTCTGGTTTCTTATGCATCGTCTAAGTCAGAACTCAGTTTTGTCTTCGAAATCATTCGGGTCAGTCGTGCTAAGCAGTTCAGAAAGTCTTCCTTTGCTTTAAATAAAACGTGTGCTGCGACAAATTGTGAATTACAGTGTACCTACTTGGATACTTTTTTGACTGTGTTTGTACATATTGTTAAGCCTGAGGTGTGTTAGTGTAAGGTGTGTATATATACATTGTATAGTATTTTGTGTAGTGTAGTATAATGTCGCGAAAGTGTACAAATCATCCAGATTCATTTTGCTATATTTGCAGGGAACTAATTTTAAAGTCTAAGCATAGAAATATAACTTCTACAATAAAGTTCGCATATGAACAGTATTTTGGATGCAAACTCGGCAATCAAGACAAAAATTGGGTTCCCCATGTTTCTTGTCAACGATGTGCCAAAGTTCTTCTAGCTTGGGTAAAGGGAGATCGAAGGAAAATGCCATTCGCAATTCCAATGATATGGACAGAACCGACCAACCACGCTACAGATTGTTATTTTTGCTTAAGCAAAATCTGCGGCTTCAATATGAAAGGGAAAAACAGTCTCATATACCCAAACGTCTCATCTGTAATCCGCCCTGTAGCACATTCTAAGGAATTACCTGTACCAACACCACCGCCAAAGATACCCGATAGATATGAGGATGCTACCGAAACAGTTAAATCTGGAGAAATCATAGATGTTTATGAACCTTCCGTATCATTACCTAAGCCACATTTAATCACTCAATCGGATCTCAACGATCTCGTACGAGACTTGCAGTTGTCAAAAGACCACGCTGAACTATTAGGATCCCGACTACAAGGCTGGAATTTACTTAATAGCCAGACGAATATTACACATTTTAGAAAACGCGACAACGCATTGAGGGAATATTTTTTTATCGACGAAGAACTTTGTGTTTGCACAAATATCAACGGATTAATGGAAACCTTGGGAATGACTCATGAGCCAAAAGAATGGCGTCTATTCATAGACGAATCAAAAAACAGTTTAAAAACTGTATTGCTGCACATCGGAAATGTGCATCCTTCCATCCCGATAGCATATAGCACAACAATGAAGGAATCTTACGACTCGTTAAAGATAGTTTTGTCCAAAATACAATATGAAAAGTATAAATGGCATGTTTGTGGTGATTTGAAAGTAATTGGGATATTACTAGGTCTTCAAATGGGCTACACTAAATACTGCTGTTTTCTGTGTGAATGGGACAGCAGAGCAAGGGATCAACATTATTCTAAAAAAAATTGGACTCCGCGACAAAAGTTGATTCCCGGGCAAAAAAATGTACAACATAATAACCTAATTGATCCTAAAAATGTGTTTTTACCACCGCTACATATAAAATTAGGAATTATGAAAAACTTCGTGAAGGCAATGGATAAATCTGGAACTGGTTTTGCATATTTAAAAGAAACATTCCCATCCATATCCGATGCAAAAATAAAAGAAGGAATATTTGTTGGACCCCAAATCAGAGCTTTAATGAAAGATGAAAATTTTCCAAAGAAATTAAATACTTTGGAAAGAAAAGTATGGTGCTGTTTTATAAAAACTACAGAAAATTTCCTCGGTAAACAGAAATCAAAAAACTATGTTTCCATTGTAAACCAACTTTTAAAATCATGCAAAAATTTGGGCTGTAATATGTCCTTAAAAATGCACTTTTTACACTCCCCTCTGACATTTTTTCCGCCAAATCTTGGTGATGTGAGCGACGAACAAGGAGAACGTTTCCATCAAGATGTTTCCAAAATGGAAAAGCGCTACCAGGGCAAGGATATGGTTGCAATGCTTTCGGACTATTGTTGGACGCTTATGAATGACAACAAGGACCCGATGTACAAACGCAAAGCAGCACGTAAACATTTTTAAATTTGTTTGCGTGAGCGATACTACAGGTAATTTTTCATTTTATATATTTAATTTTTTCTGCAGTTTAACAAAATTTAAAAGATGGTTTTAACTGTGCGACCGTCAGAATTTTCACTAATTCAAATTGATTAGAAGGTTCTATACAATTCTGTGAATAGTAACCATGAATACACGAAAAGAATAAGGCTGATACATATAGAAAGTAGGTGCCCACTGTACGGTACCACCGGCGCGACGATTACGCGTAGCAACGGCCCTGACGAGTCGCGGCAGGCGAGCAATGGCCGCCAGGCGGCAAAACACCGTGAACGCGTTGCCGATAGATATTTTCTCGACTAGTTCGAGTTAAAAATCGTTGCGACAATTTTCCTGCATGGTTTCCTCTTCAGAAATGTCTACAGAATTCGATGCTGGGTAGCGTTTTCGGGCTAGGTAAACAATTTTTCGTAAAAATGCAAAAATATTGCGTGGAAACCATGCACATCGGCACTTTTTCAAACTTTGATGACCATTTACAACAATTCTAAACAATCAAATTTAACAACTTTGTACACTGATATATTCAGTAAACTCTCCTCTATCTTTTGAGACTAAGTTGAACTTTCTAGCGTTTTTAGTTTTCACGTCATACCTCACTTTTGCCCAAAATCACGTGTTTTTACAAAAGCTCATGTTTTTCAAAAACTGAGGGTGATGGAGCAATTTTGTTTACGGATTCGTGTTCAGGGCGCAAAACTCTACAAGAATCACCGAGTGGAATATGCAGACCAAAAATCGTGTTGGACAGTGTATTTAGTGAGTTAGGAGGTGACTCTTTTGTGGTGAACGTTTATCTTTTGTGCGCGGACGAACTCATTGGACCAGCCACAATGACTGGAGAAAGGAAGACGTTACAGGACCTCACTATGAGCGATTTGAAGGAACTGCTGCGCGCTAAGAATTTGACTGTATCCGGCAGTAAGATCGAGCTAATTTCCCGCTTGATAGCCGCCGATCCGGATATCGAGGATAATATTCAGCCACCATCCGATACCGAGGGTTTTCACGATGCGCAGCCTCCCGTTCAGCCATTTGGTGGTCAGTCTTCAGGTGAATCTTCAACGGCTCGTATGGTTGATGCGTCTGTTGAGCGAAGAGAGATAGCGCTTCTTCGGCGTGAACGAGATTTACTTGAGCGCGAATTAGATTTTGAACGGCGCTCGAGGGGTTCGTCAACGACACCGCGATCCGCTGACAGCCGTGCCAGCTCGCAGTCCAGAGTCGGCCTAAAACAATCGCCGATCTGCTGACCGAGTTTTCTGGGGCCGAGAACGATTTTGAACCTTGGAAGATGCAGGTGCAACTTTTAAAAAGAATGTACCAGTTAGATGATGAAGCCACCACAACCTTAATGGTACTGCGCCTACGCGGTAAGGCTTTAAAGTGGTTTCATTCAAAACCGGGTCTCATCGAATTGCCTGCTTTGTTGTTGTGGGAAGAAATGCGGAAGATGTTTAACAATCGACCGAACAAACAAGCCGCTAGGAAAGAATTCGAGGACCGCGTTTGGCAGAAAACCGAATCGTTTAGCGATTATTTTCACGATAAAATGACGCTTGCGAATAGGGTTTTGATTGATCCGGAGGAACTTGTCGATTACGTCATCGATGGAGTTCCCGACGTTTGGCTAAGAGACCAAGCACGAATTCAGCGTCTCAACACAGCGGATGAACTTTTAGACGTGGTCGGAAAACTTTCGCTAAGGGACGACCCGAGGAAAGATCGGGAGCGAAAGGATTCGAAAAAGACGGCACCGGCGAAGCCACTGCCTAAAGACGACGGGCAAAACAAGGAGACACGTTGTTTCAATTGCAACGAGACGGGGCACCGGATGAAAGATTGTGTCAAACCGAAGCGAGAGTGGGGCTCCTGCTTCAAGTGTGGGACCACGGGGCACCTGGCGAGGCGTTGTCCGCAAGATGCTTCCACGTCAAAATTGGGGCGGAAACAACAGGAGCCGCCGACGCTGAAGACGACGCCGAAGCCGACGCCGACGCCGACGTCGGGGCAGTCCACGAATTTGGTTCAGCCGGACTCCCCAGAAACACCATTTACGGTACCGATAAAGTTTGCGGTTCGCGACAACGACGGTATTGTATCCAATTTGGCCGTTACAGCAATGATTGATTCTGGTTCGCCCGTCAGTTTGCTTAAATCTAGTTTATTACCACCTAATTTTCGTTTTGATCCGATACCAAAGGGTAGTAGTTATCATGGCATCAATTCCTCGCCTTTAAACATTTTGGGCGTTTTCTCAAGCGAAGTTCATGTTAATGATTTAAGCGTAGCGATTAAATTTTTTGTTGTACCAGACGAGACGATGACTTCCTTTGCATTACTTGGAAGGGATTTTATTTTGTCGCCTTCCGTTCGAATTGTTATGGGTCGCACTTTCGAGGTAACTAAGAACGGTCATATGAATCATACGCCGGAGACAGATGATTTCGTTGGGGAAATATTACGAATAGATTATGTAGAAGATCCAATTTCTGTGAGCCGTGATTTGAACGTTGATCCTCAGCTAGATTTGGAAACAACAAGCCAATTAAAACGATTGTATTTCGATGACAGTGATTGTCTCGGTAACGATGATCGTGTTCCGTGTTCGGTTGAGGCAGTTATCGCACTTAAAACGGAACAACCGATTAGTTTTCGACCACGACGATTAGCTTTTTCAGATAAAGAGAAATTACGGGATATTCTTGACGATTTAACCCTCGTCCGTCCCTCGTGTCAATTTGACACATTTTTCCCGTAATAAATTATATTATTCTTTTATTTGTGGGTAAATTTGCCCGAAACTTCGTGACTTTTATTTTTTTAACGCAAAGCACGCGTGGTTAGTATTGTTGATGATAGATAATGATGTCAAAGGTACAAATTAAATTTGTGACGAAAGAGTTCCTGTGTGTCAATATGACACATATACTCTTACGTTTGTCGCAGTGTTTCTTATGTGTTTCTTACTGTGCATCGACTTGATGATCAGTACGGTCAAAAAGCAAACTAAAACAGAAAAGTTGAAGTTCGAAGTGAAAATATAAAATAAGTGTAAAAAATACATGTGAGCAATACGAATTACGAAGCACGGGACATGAAAATAAAGGCAGTCTGTTTCGAATCGGAGTTGAGAATACAGTACACACTCATACTACGTACGGACGTACGGACGTACGGCGCGTTGCGGACACTATTCCGTACCGCCAATGCCGTGAGTGAGAAAACCTAAGAGGGAAAGAGAGGGAACGAAAGAGTACGACACGAAGTTGCCGTCGACAGTTACGTGTGCGTGACTGACGCAGGTGCAGTTCATACACACATTACCATTGCTCCTGTAGGTGTTTCCCCCTCCATCACTGGTAGCTGGAGTCCGCGAATTGTACGCCCGGTGACTATCCCCACCACTTTTTGAAATCCTTCGGCCGAGAGTGAGAGAACCCGAGAACGACCGAGAGCGAACGAAAGAGTCGACGCCAACTTCATATCGTACAATGCATTGTTGAAACGATAGATCTAAAAGAATACAACGAAAGAGATAAAGCTTTTCTTATAGTTACTTTGCATAATATAAGAATGGCTAGTGGTTCAGGAGCAGGGTTCAGTGATGAAAATACTAGCGATGATAGTGATTCATTCGCAACTAGCGCAGATGATACCGATTATGTACCTTCTGAAAATGTAAATAGTGAAGAGGAATATGACAGTGATGAGAGTAGCGAGGAATTTTTAGACCAAGCAACTCAGAAAGAAGTAGCTGCCGATCCCGAAAATTACTTTTTGTCAAAAGACAAGAAAATAGTGTACTCAACAGATCCGCCACCAGCCGTTGGTAGAAGAAGTTCTTCTTTCATATTGAAGTGTATTCCTGGTAAAATGAAATACAAATATGGATAAATTATTGAAGGAAGAGAAATTCATATACATAGGTACACTTTTTTTAGGCCCAACTATTTACGCGTCATCCCGATGTACAGACACATTGTCTGCCTTTCTATTGTTCATTGAACCTATCGAAAACATAATTATTTCAATGACAAATTTATACGGCATTCAAAAATTGAAGAAAAATTGGGAAAACATTGACATTTGTACATTCCGTGCATATATTGGATTACTTTTACTAGCTGGTGTTTATCGTACACGTGGGGAATGTGTTACGGAATTATGGGACGATCGTTTAGGTAGGCCGATTTTTCGAGCAACCATGTCTTTGAAACGGTTCAAAATGATAACCAGATGCTTGCGTTTTGACGACAAAGAAGACAGAGCGGAACGAAGGAGTAGAGATAAATTGGCTCCCATACGAAATGTTTTTGATAAATGGACGCATCGTGTAAAGATGTTGTACACTCCTGGTGATTGTATTACGGTTGATGAGCAACTTATCCCATTTCGTGGCCGTTGTCCATTTACGCAGTATATCCCATCGAAACCACATAAGTACGGGATAAAAGTTTGGATAGCATGCGATTCTAAAACATATTACCCCTATAACATGGAAATTTACACGGGGCGGAATCGAAACTGCCACACAGAAGTAAAACAGGGTCCACGCGTGGTGTTGCAATTAGTTGAAGGTTTGAGTGGACGCAATGTTACGTGTGACAATTTTTTTACTTCACATGAATTGGCAACTATATTACAGAAACAAAAGATGACGTTCGTAGGCACCATAAGAAAAAATAGAAAAGAAATCCCACCACTTTTGCTCGATATGAAAACGAAGCCACTTTATCATTCTGAGTTTGTTTTTGACCACAAACTCAAAGCTACAATGGTATCTTATGTACCAAAAATAAGACGATTTGTCACTCTACTCAGTACATATCATACGTCAAAGAAAATAAATAATGAAAGAGATAAAAAACCCGAAATTATAAAGTACTATAATGCTACAAAGGGAGGCGTCGATGTTCTCGACGAGATGGTGGGCACGTACCGATGTAAACGTAAAACAAATAGATGGCCAATGGCAGTTTTTGGTAATATGTTAGATATGTCAGGATGCAGTGCTTTCATAATATTTACCTCACTCAACACGAAATGGAATGAGAATAAAAAATATCGTCGACGTCTATTTTTGATTGAAATTGGATATTCTTTGGTGCAATCCTATATTACGTCACGTACACATCTCCCGCGGGGATCTAATTCCGCTGCACTTGTGGAAGAAATACAAGGTATACCACAAGTGATTGTACCTACTTCTAATAGTCTAACGCATACTCCACCCACAAAAAAACGAGCCCGATGTCATATATGCGAAAAAAAACGAAATGCAAATGTATATACTGCCCGATGTGATTCTTGCAAAAAAGCTGTATGCCCTCCACATCGTTTTATTTTATGTGAAACTTGTGAAAGATTTAGTATGTAAATATTAACTTATCAATTCGAATAAAACAATATCGAAAAATAACTGTTTATCATGTCATTTTATCGATCTTTCACCATTGTGTCAATTTGATACCGAGGAACAGATTCAGTTCGTGAAATGAGGGACGGATGAGGGTTAATCAAACAGAATATCATTAGGCCAAGTAATTCTCCGTACGCGAGTCCAATCGTGCTTGTACGGAAAAAGAATGGAGAAATTCGATTGTGCGTGGATTATCGCGAAGTCAACAAAATAACGATTAGAGACAATTTTCCCGTACCATTAATTGACGACTACTTACAAGGAGAGTATTTTAGGTGTCCGCCTCCGATCATTTTGATTTTTGGATATGTTATAGAGGACCGAAAAATAAGAAATACGTGTTTTTTTTTTATTATTTATAAATAAATTTATAAATTAATTTATTTAAATAAATTTATTTAAACAAATGGACTTTTTGAAAATCTGGTGAGTCAGTCATATTTCGCATTCAAAGACACAAAATTCGTCCATTGACACTATTCCCCTATCTCTAATAGTTCTCGAGATATTCCACAAAAATGATTTTTCAACCCTAACTTTGAACGCAGTTTTCGCCCCCCAAATATGAAAACGGGGAAAAATAAAAAAACACGTATTTCTTATTTTTCGGTCCTCTATAACATATCCAAAAATCAAAATGATCGGAGGCGGACACCTAAAATACTCTCCTTGTTAGACCAATTACGCGACAAAGTATATTTTACAAAGCTCGATTTAAAGAACGGATTTCACCACGTCAAGCTGCCCGAGTCTTCCATTAAGTACAACGAGGAAAATATGGGAAATGGAGCCGATTATAGTACAGAATTCTGCAAGTGAAGGAAAACATGAAGAATGCCTTTGTGTTGTTTGTTTGTCTGCATTCTCGGAACCAGTTATGGCCCATAACTTATGGCAGAAGAGTGAATTCAGTGTTTTTCTCGCAAGAGATACATATACTGCATGAAACTTTAGAGTAGGCTCGTTCCACGCAAGGATGTACTGTTGATTGGCAAGGAAAGTGCTATGACCAATCGCGAAGTGTGCTGCGACCAATCGCATGTGTCGGATCCGTGGGAGCTGCGCAGATTGGTCGCAAACCGGTAGGGGCGCGGGTCTACTCTTATATGGAATAGGGAATACAGTAATTTCCCGTTATGAGTCCGACGAACGGGGCTGGCGGCGGACTCATAGTGGGTTGCGGACATGATTCTCTCTTTCGTACCCGACGGTAACTTCGTGTCTGACTCTTTTGTTTCCTCTCGCTCTTTGTCCGGTTCTCTCACTCTCGTCCGTAGGCTTCCAAGAAATGGTGGGGATAGTCGCCGGACTGTCAACGGGGGAAGAAAACGGACTCTTAACGAGGAATTACTGTAGGTCCATTTGAGCTGCACTGCCGGTCATAATACCGATTATTTATTACGAGTGCATAAATTGCCAGTCTGACACAACTGATTATTTCGTCAAATACATATTTATTTTTACTCAGTATGTTGTAAAATGCTTCTCCGAGTTGTTTTTTGATTTATTTTATAAACTGTAAGTATATTTTTAAATAAAAGTTCTTACAGAAAATAATGAAAAATAAACATGGCCCAATTAACAATATCTGTGGTCACCATTAACAGTAGTTTGAAAACATCTTTTTATAATCATATAAGCGCCACATAACGCTTCAATCTGTTTTATTAGATTTATATATCAATCACAATGGTGAAAATGTTCTCAAATTTTTCTACTATAAACTATCAACACGTTTCCGATTTATGGAGGTACTTTCTTAAATGGTACATTAGAGGGAACATTCCCCTATTAGGTTTATTCTGATAAAATAAATAATATCAGTGGAAGTTTCAATAGCCATTTTAGGTTAGGTGAACCAACTGTCCCTGACTTACCCTATACTCACATATACAATCTAAATGCATAAAAATGAAAGATATGTAGAATTCATTGTAGGAATAAAGCAACATATACTATATGTAATTCAAAAATTGGAAATTGGGTAATGGTGTCGTACAACCAGCAAGAATCGTTAAACATAATAGTTGTCACTTGGGATTCTGTTTGAGATTCCATTAGTTCAGAGTTCCGCCGTGCCCACACTCGTCGCAGCACCTACTGGGCAGCGGAATACGCCGCTGATCGACGATCGATCCGGTGATCGATTATCCTAGTCGCCTGCTCAGCCAATCACCGTTCACCACGTAAACCGAGCGGCCCAATCATAATGCGTACTTTCTTGATCGATTCTCGAGGATTGTTCGAGAAGACACTCAACGGTTTTCGGGTTCTCTTTGTTCACTCTTGTTCATACCGCTTGTCGAAACAGACGTGTTTTATCAGGTTTAGTCGCAACGTGTGAATACCATCAATTTAACTTCTGTGCTCAACGCTGCTCTCAAGCAGAACTACTAGCTTTTGTGCGTTAAAATTGCTCACGCATTATTGTATTCGCGCTTTTGCTCAACACGTGAGCTCATCGTGTGTCGCGTGACCGCGTGTTTGTGCATAACTAAAATTCTCTGCGCTCTACTCTGCTCATCGAAAACAACTATCTGATCACTGTGACGAAATCAATTTATAATACATTGACTTAGTCATCATTGACTCAATTTTGGTGTACAGTGCTTCACTTTCCCACCGTCGTCCCTTAACCTCACTTTCCAGCGTGCTCACTCGCTTAAATTTCTAACAGATTCCCTGTCCAGCCTAAAATATTTCGAAAACCCATAAGGCATAGAAAGCTAAAATTGTGTAGACAGTCAGTTCCTACCCCAAAAAGGTGCATGAGTAGTACATTAGTGACTGGAAAATCAGTGCGTAGGGGTGGGCTAATTTTATTCTACTTAAACTGACTAAATTACCATATTCAACTTTGTTAGTAAATGTTTGTTAAATAACAGGGCACATATTTACTACCGAAGCTACGTAGTTGAGGTGTAACGTCACCGTTCATATAGCATTGACTCGCGGCCTCTCTACTTGCACCTTTGCGGTGCATTACTTTCACTTCATTGATTGGTTTTTTACTTAATTTGTACTTCTGAATTTTGTTTTGAATTCTGATTTAGATTTGATTTCGACCTACGATATCTTGAACAGGTGATTCTTCAATGGGTTATAAGCTAGTACACGATATTGAGAAAATTATGATTACTATTAAGGAGGAACACCACTGTGACAGCCTGAAAAATTAGCAGTTATTTAGAATTTTTCAGAAATAATTTACAGTTTTCAAAGAAAAGTTGTATTATCTTCAATACAATGTCTTAAGAGACTATAAAAAAAATAGAAAAACATGCATAAATTTTAATATAATCTTCTATTAATTAATCTTCTAGACCCCCCCACGCGTGCCGATCGAACGTATAACTATGGAACAGCAGGTCCGAAATACAATTTCATTTCCTTTATATGAACTATATGAGTGTAGTTTCCGTTGAACGTACCGATTTCTTAAACAAATTATTTTGTAAAAATAGTGCGCTTTAGAAGCAAAGTTTCGAAAATCGACGAATAAGATCGACAGTTTTTCGAGCGTATTTGAAAAAATTAGTTTTCAATCAAAGAATCCGTACGTACAACGGAAACTACACTCATATAGTTTATAAAAAAAAAAAAAATTTGATTTCGATCGTGCTGTTCCATAGTTACACGTTCAACCAGTGCACGTGGAGGGTCTAGAAGATTAATTAATATATTAAAATTTATGCATTTTTTTATATAGTCTCTTAAGGAGGTCGTCTTATGTAACGGCCGGTTTTTTTCATTTTTGGGGAATTTCTTTTGACGAACCATGAAAACATAATATCTTGGAATTTGTAGAACATATTTATTAACATTTGTACAGTTATTCAGAATGTTTTCAAGTTAAAATATGAAGTAGAATTCACTTTACAGCTTTCGAAAGAGATAGGTGCGAAAAAAAGTTTGTCGACGGCTGACATGATTCCGGCTCTCCTGCTCATCTGAAATCAAAAAGTCAAACGGCACATTAATTTGTAGACTTGTAGCTACAACCGGTACTAGAATGAAGTCAAAACATTGGAAATGTAATGTTTGGGACAGGTTTGAAAATAAAGTTACGATTTTCGTCATTTTTTTCGACTTTTTAGCTTAAAAAAAGTATGACAGATATGACAATGATTCTGGTACGGGTTAGAAATATGAATGTACTGAACACACCACACAAATTTGAGAGAAATCGGTGAACTTTCAATTGCGTTTTTCTCAAAACTGCATTTTTCAAATTGGCTGACACTATATCTCAAAAACTACTGAACCGATTTCGCTCAAATTTTTATGGTGTGTTCAGTACATTCATAGTTCCAACCTGTACCAGAATAATTGTCATATCTAGCATAGTTTTTTTTGCAAGCTAAAAAGTCGAAAAAAAATGACGAAAATCGTAACTTCAATTTGAAAACTGTACCAAACATTAAATTTCCAATATTTTGAGTTCATTCTGGTACCGTCTATAGCCACAATTCTACTAATTAATGTGCCGTTTGACTTTTTAATTTCAGATGAATAGGACAGCCGGAATCATGTCAGCCGTCGACTAACTTTTTTCGCACCTATCTTTTTCGAAACCTGTAAAGTTAATTCCACTCCATATTTTAACTTCAAAACATTCTGAATAACTGTTCAAATGTTAATAAATATGTAGTACAAATTCCAAAATATTGTGTTGCCGTGGTTCGTCAAAAAAATTCCCTAAATGCGTAAAAACAGCCATCACATAAGACGACCCCCTTAAGGGGTTAACTACCGTCAGGAGGTAGAAAAAGAATCGATTCTTTGGGAATTTATTTCAGAAACTACATGCATATTTTTATGCAAGGGTTTTTGTACTCAGATGAGGGACACTTTAACAGGTTATTATATTATGTTTTGGTATAAAAATATTTATTTATTGCACAATTACAACTGATTTCCCGGAAGCTGTTTTTAGAAACACGTTTTGCAGTGACCAATATTATTCAGAACTGGGCAATCTGAAGTAAAAAAACGAAGAAGATTTAGTTAGTACAATAATTTATCTAGTCTTGAATCGTTCCGTTTTATAAAATATTAATCTGGGATAAAATGGCAGATGTTTTAAGTGAAATGATTGATTTTCGTAGAAAAACACTCATTTTTCATCCATAAAATAAAATCTATGCATTGGAAAAACAAATGCTTCGATTAAAGACTAGTTTTGAATGTCTAGAAGAGTAGATATCCTAGGCCGATTCTAATCCATGGTGCAATGAGGGGTGAGGTGAGGCGAGGGGTACCGCACCAAGGCAAGGGGGAGGCGGGTGGGGGAACGCGACCCGTGGAATCGGGCATGAATCAGTGGAGGGGGAAGCCGGCCCCGTGGAGAGTCTGGAGGGGGTACGGGACCTGGGAGCAGGTGGGGGGACGCGCGCTCGCTCCACACACACACGAGCGCGCGCGCGTGAGGTGGGGGGGGGGGGTAGGGGAGACCGGAGCTAAAAGTTCCGATTTCGATGAAACATAAAAAATGACTGGAAAATAATGTAGTTATTCTCTTTACTATTGACTAATTTCGTGTTAAGTTTATTATATTTTATGATTTTGAGCTTGTATTTAATATATTGCAGTAGGTTTTTCATAAAAAGTAATTTATTTATGTCTCGTCGAAGCGGAACTTCTTACCCCTTTATGGGGCAAGTTGTTATCGCATTGGGGTAAGTTGTTACTAAGATATATAAGTTGCCTTTTAATGAAATATTTCATTTTCTAATGGAATAAAACAGAATTTTATTAATAATGTTTATTTATAAAAGGTTCGGATCAACAAAAATGTATTATCTTTAACCCTCGGTTGTCACACTGGGTCAAATTGACCCTGTGTTCGACTTTGCGATCAAATATCTTTAAGACATCATTCAGAATTATACTAATGGCGCCATGTAGTGGTATTTTCATGTATCCTCTACAAGTAGAAATACTTCCCGACTGTGTGGAAGCGTCAGTGCGTGTTTGAAAGCCGTCGAAATTTGAGGTAGGTCAAATCGACCCATGTGTGATAACGGCGTCGTTTTTACTCCAAATCGGATACATTCATTTTTGTGTCTGAAAGCGACCAGAAAAGTAAAAATAGAAGTATTTTCATACGAATTGTTTTTTCTTTTACTGAAGCGACAATCAGAACTTATGCCACCATTCAGTTTGCAAAATAAATACCTTTTTTTAATGCTCCAATACAGGACTATTTGTTATCAAAGCAGCATATCTCAGGAGTATAACTGTAATTTTTTTTCTAAAAATATTAAAAATTAAAAAAGTTATGATTTTTTAAGCGAAAATCCTTTCTGTCGGAACTCTTATTGTTTCAATTTTTTTTTAAGCATGATAACACTTTAAGTGTCAACTTTCAACGATGAGCATATATTCTACAATGTTCAAACTTTATCTAAGAATTTTTGAGACTTAATTTAACAAATAGTTTTTAAATAACAACTGATTGAAAATTGGCAGGGTCAAATTGACCCAGTGTGACAACTACGTTCGAAAAGTAGGTGTGACAAACGTGGGTTAAAAGAAAACCAAAACAATATAATAACCATAAGCATTATTTTTGTATAAAAACTAAAATCTACATATTAGTTTTACACTGAACTGTTTGAGGGTACCTACTTATTGAGATTTGTACTTGTAGCCTACAGTAGCTTCTTGTCCAGGTTGTAGTTTTTTAATAACTCTCGATAGGGTTAAGTAGCAGATACTGAATTCTCTAGCAGCAGTTGTAATCTTTATGCATAACTTCGATAGAAATGGTGCCCCTTTCCGCCTTTCATTCATATGTTCGCATCTTAAAGCACAGCAGGAACAATTTATACATTTGCTGTGGGGCCAGTTGTTCCGGTAACAACTTGCCCCAAATCACGGGAACAACTAGCCCCTATCGACACATGTAGCAATTTGAGAGATTATTTTGCTTATACATATATTGAAACGATAATCACTATTACACCATGTTCTTAAATGTCATTTGATCCATAAGAACGAATCAATCAATAATATCGATGTTAAATAATCGAAATAGACCAAAAAATAATGATAGAAAAATATTTACTTATGTGGTACGCGTCTAATAGGTCCTTGCTTACAGCCACACGATTCGCTGTCGCAGACGCTATTAAAATGGGCGACAGAGTGGCGTGATCAACTTACACGGAAAAAATAATTTAAAGTAAAACGCTCTTTTTATTTTGAAGATAGAACCGTCGGAACAACTTACCCCCGGAACTTTTAGCCCCGGTCTCCCCTACTGCGGATGACTCGTCACGCGTCGTAGGAAGCGATCCGCAATCCTCTTATCGCCCCAAGGTTAGATCGCCCTGATAGCGACGACGTGTGAAGAAGGAATGCGAGAGAGGTACCTACGATATTTTCGTATTACTCTCGCACGACTTTTAGAAAATTTAACGCTATGTCCTAATTAGATGTCGCGCAGCGACAAAATTGTTGTCGTCCAACCAACCGATTTCAGTCAAGCGTACGACAATGTGACAGTGTCCATATACGGCCAGCTATAGAGTACTATTTGCAACCGCTTTTGCGGCTAGTTTACAAGATGTCTTTATCGAAATTATCCATTGCTGTTTGCGACATCGTGCGTGCGATACGACAAAAAAACATACTGGTTTGAAATTCAAACTAAACGACCGACATATACGAAGTTGCCGCATCGCACGCTTTGCTAATTTGAACAAGCCCATAGAAAATCCTTTGTTTGTTTATAATCGTGTTGGTCGGACGACAACAATTTTGTCGCTGTGCGACATCTAATTAGAACATAACGTAAGGTGAATGACGCGATAAGCGCGCCAAAAACATATCACCGTAACGATGGAAGGTTGATTTCCGAGAATAATACTAATAATAGAGTGCAGGTAAACTTTCGAGAAGAATACGCATATGCATAAAAGCGCCATATGACTTAAGGTACAATTCTAGGTATTATTCCATTAGGATGCAAGGGGGGAGAGTTGAAGTACAAATGTTCCTATATATAAAGCAGCTCGCATTTTCGACAGGACAAAGTCGCGAATGGTAACGCGTCGGACGGAGTCCTTTATTTCAAGTGATTGCGTACGTGTAAAGAACAAGAACATGGAAACGTCCAAGAACGCGTTTGTGGCGCTGTCTCGGATGTCCGAACTTTTGAGGACCGCCGCGGAATTCCGCGATTGGATGAACAGGTGCGACGAGATCATACGTCACATCGTTGCGTATCAGCGAGGCGAACGCGTACCGTTGTGAGAAAAGTAGCAGATGATGTCGTTGCTCGCGCGAACGCAAACATTGCGCACGATAGTGCGAGAACGGTTATCGCGAGTAGGGTGCGGGCTCGTTGCTCGAACGACGTCACCCAAGGTCGTGTGGGAGGACCTTGAAACCGCGTTCGAGAAACGTTTGTCGACCAGGGCGGTGATAAACGTGGAGGCCGTCGGTCCACGTAAATTTTTTGAGAATGCTCGTCGAACGGTGATTTCCCGCGTGACGAACGCTATTACGCAGCACCGCAGCGTATCAGTGAACACCGTGCTAAACGCGGAATTCGTGTTGCGAGACGAGATGGACCTAAAGAGTTTCGCGACGCGTAATCACGTCTTCTATATGACATCGAACGTTCGCGAGTGGTACGCCAAACAAGTGGTTGCTCCGACGTTGATCGCGATGGAGGAGTTTCAGGAGCGCGAAAGCGGCTGGACCTTACGGGCAGTGCAAAATCTCCTGGTCAACGTGAACAAACACAATCCATTGCGCGCCGGGTGCAACGTGCCGCTTCCGCGAGCGATCATGGTGAAAAGAGCGGTGGTGAACATTCGGTGCAACGACAACACGTGTTTTTTGTGGTCCGTCGTCGCCAGTCTGTTTCCGGCTACTGCACACGGGGATAGGATGACGTCGTATCCACCCTACTGGACGGTGTTCCGTACGGATGGCTTGAGACTCCCCATGTCCGTGGATCAGGTACGGAAATTCGAGGTGGCCAATGACGTGTCCGTGAACATCTACCTGTGCTCCATCGAGGATGGTTGTGTACCGCTACGCGTATCCAGCAACAAGCGGGATGGTAGACACACGAACGTGCTGCTGGTACAAAATTCCAAGGATTCGCAGCGGTACCATTTCGCGTGCATTCGCAGTCTCTCCCGCTTGATTTCCAGCCAACTCAGCAAACACGGGCATCATGTGTTCGTTTGTGATAGATAAGCAAATAAGAGTAATAATTACAAAAAAAAAGTTCGAGCGGTACGGAAAATGCGTTTACGTTGTTTTTCCTGTATACGTTTCAGGTGCCTCAACGTTTTCTCGTCGGCGGAGCAATTGCAGCGGCACACTATGGATTGTCTGCGCTTGAACGAGTGCGCGGTGCAATTGCCGTTCGAAGAGGAGAAATTGTTGCGGTTCCAGCATCACGAACGCAAGGAACGCGTGCCGTTTGTCGTCTACGCTAACTTTGAATGCTTGCTGGAGCACATCGAGCAGCCAGCGAGGGATCGTCGCCGCACGTACGCGTATCAACGCTACAGAGCTTACAGCGTGGGATACTACGTACATTGTTCCTACAAGCAGGCTCTATGCAGATATCGTGCGTATCGCAGCGACACGGATTGTGTGCAGTGGTTCGTACGTGAACTGCGGGAATTCACGAACGTCGCGTACTCGTGTTTACGCATCAGGAAATCAATAGCACCGTTAACGCGTCAAGGCTCGTATAGACCGGGCGATAATCACCGGCAACTTATCGCCGGAGTCGCTGGCGAGTCGGTGGGACAACCGACTTGTTGCCAGCGACTTGTATCTGGCGACTTTTATCCGGCGACTTGTGTCCGGCAACTTGTGTCTGGAGACTCGTCCTTTAGGGCGGGCGCACACGAGCGACTTTTTATCGGGCAACTGTTTCGTCTTTGTCGCTCTCCAGTTGCTTCGGTTTTTGAGACCGCGCACACGTTGGCAACTGTTTCCTGAAAACAAATTCATTTTCACGTGTTTTTGTAGTACATTCGACAAATGCACGTGAACATTGTTTGGTACATGTATAATGGATTTTTTTGAGACTGCAGTGGTTTCTGCTCTTATCATTCGGCACAGGAAAAATCAACGGAAAAGGAAATATTGGGTTCACCCGCTGATATCTGAAAGATCAAATAAAGGGAAATTTACTTTGATGTTTGAAGAGTTAAGATGTTACCCAGAGAAATTCTTCGATTATTTCCGCATGAGTATAACTTCATTTGACGAGCTAATCACAATTCTGGAACCTGCCATTACTGCCATTACCTGCCATTTACACACACTTCTTCCCATAGTTTGCTTTTCAAATTAGCATCTGAATAATCTTTTAAAGTTTTACTCAACAATGCTGTCCTCTTTTCTACTTCATTTATTAACAATTCACTGTCGATGTCTTCATCCCTTACAACAGCCATTTCGTTACAATTTTTTTAATAAGAAAATGATATGATAACGAGAGGATCGATTGCGACGTCTGGTCCGGCCGCCACTAAAGAATAATGAGACGGCAACTATAATGTCATCCGTGTGCGCACGTAGGTACCAAACTATAGGAAGGGAGACAGGACGAAGACAGTTGCGTCGCCCTTCCGTCGGCTGCCAAAGCAACTGAAAAGTCGTGTCGCTGTTGCGTCGCTCGGTGTGCGCACCTACATAAGACTGTACAGACGTGTGGAAGAGACGAAACAGTTTCCCGACAAAAAGTCGCTCGTGTGCGCCCGCCTTTATACTTGCAACAATCGCTGTGGGATACAGCAACTCGACCGTTGCCTCAAACGGCCTTCTAGAAATGACTGTTGGCCACATGTTCCCGAAAAACTGTATTCAAGTGGACGGTGAGCAACATCGCCCGAGTGTCTAGGGCCTGTATTCCTGTTTCCCGTTCCGAATGGGAAACATCGCCGACTCTGTGGCAACACACCACACACTATATATATTGAAGTACATCCTATACTAAATGTATACGTTAAAAATTTAATATATCCATAAATATAATAAATTTTTAACGTAAATATCTACTATATGATCTACTGCGTGGAAACGCACCACACATATACATATTTATTAAAATATTAATTTATTTTATATATATATACAGGGTGTCCCAGAATTGAGGGACATCCCGGAACATGCAATATCCTGTTGCAAAAAGACATCGAAAAGTCCTTAACCGTTTTGGGATCCGAGGTTTCGTTTTCGAGATAATTAGAAAAAACCCCGACCAATTAGAGCGCGAGCCTTCCGCTGGAGCTGCCGCGCTAGCGTGGCCGCGCGGCGGGCCGCGCTGCGACTACAAACAAGCAAGGCGGCATGCATCGAAGGAAATTGCGTAGAATGTTAAATGAAAAAGAAGTAACAAAAAAATCGAACCTTTTGCCATGGTTTATTTGCCATTTAAAGTGAATAATGAATAAAGGATATGGATGAAATGGATGAAAATTATGTGTAACGTAAAAAGACGAATACAAAGTTGTTTTTTTAGAAGAATGGAAAATAATAATTATTTGGAGTGAGAGGATAAGGAACACGTAATTTCCTTTTTTTAATAACGTACAAACGAAAAGGTAATGCAACAGGGAACGAACGAAAAGTGATCGTAGTTCGTAATTGTGATAAAAATCCTTAGTTCAATAACGGCCAACACTGTTGTTGATAATGAATGAGTTTGTTTAAAAACTGCGAAGAAAAATTTACGTACGGAAATTTTGAGAATTATCGCCGGAAATAAGCCATAGCCTGCGTTAAATTTAAAAAACAATAGTTGCCAATAATGTAACTAAAACTCTACCCTTTCGGAAATTCACCTGCAGCTTGACAACCTGTGTCATTAGGTCACTGAACCGATCCTGGTTATCGATAGACGCGCCGAGTGCACAGCTGATCTCAGGTACACGACACCATCCAAAGTTAAGGGTCGCAAGGTCAAGTGCGTCCGAGTTAATGTCCCGAATATTCACTTCACTGCACGTCTACTAACACTGATCACTTAATTTATTTTTCATGGAACGCGTTGTTCCTACGTTATAAAAATTGGTGGAAATGAATTTTTACTCGGTGTTCGGAGCCGTGGGTATTCCCGCGCCAATTCTCACGCTGCAGCACTTGCGTCCCCGTTGTTCAAGGGGTACACCCAGAACATCGCGTAATACTCTTGACCAGAGAACATTTCTGCGACGTGATTGCTTGCTGACTGACAAGATTTTTTCCAAGGAACTTCTTCTACCCCCAAATAGTATCTCTCGTTCCATTATGAGTTGACCCCCGTCAGGTTAAGAGGCTTCAGGTAAAAAGAAGCCAGCACAGTTTCGAAACACACGTGCTTCGCAGAAGTGCAACGAACGGACTATCGTGGACTTTTACAAAAGTCCGCGTTCCGTTCTTTTACTGCCAATGTACCCATTGCTTCGAGGTAGGCAGCAGACACCACGTGTTTCGGGTCGAAAGGGTCCGAAGAGAAGAGAAACAGACAATCTTCGAGTTGCAATAAAGAAAAAAATCCTGTTTCCTGTTTCCCTTTTCCGATGCCCACAGTTCACGTCTGCTACGAGGCGGAACCAATTAAGCTATAAATTACCCAAAACTGTAGGAAACCGTTATCTACCGTCGACTAGCGGGACAATACGGTCATAAACCGCGACCCTACCGAAATGCTTTGGCCGATCAGCCTGATTAATTTTTGGGAACTTTAAAAAGTATTATTCAACATCAATACGGCTCGCGAAGAGACACAGGAAGAAAGAGAGCATGTAGTTCGCTGACTGCGCGTGGTCCCGCCTGCTTGGTCCTACCTTCAAATTAAAGACGGATCCCTTATCTCTCGAGTATAAGGACGCGCTCGAATTTCAAAACAAAAGCACGCGTCGACGTATTCCGTGCGAGAGACGGTGGGCTTGAAGTCCGATTGGCCCTAGTCGAACCAATCTGCCTTGCATCCCTCCCAAACGGCGACTGTCCTCAAGAGGCCCTCTTCACAGAAATATCTCCTCCCCAAGGCCCACCTTCTCTCGCACGGAATACGTCGACGCATGCTTTTGTTTTGAAATTCGAGCGCGTGTTTAGACACGAGAGACAAGCAGGCCCGATTGGTTAGTTTAGAACCAATCGAACTTCAGGCCCACATTCTCTCGCACGGAATACGTCAACGCGTATCGTCCCTGAATTGAGGGACAATCCGGGACATGCATTATCCTGATGCCAGAAGACATCGAAAAGTCCTTTACCGTTTCACTTCAAGATCGCGATTGTAAAAATCCGAAAAACTACTACCACATTCGCTGATATGTTTTCTGTAAATTAAGCTTATTTCTAGACTAATGCAGCTAATATTAACGTTGCAGTAAGCTGTGAAAGACAATGGTGCGCCCCGTCTCAGGTAAAACAACCGCGCGTGATTACAGTCAGCTGACCGTACCCATATCACCCCACATTTCTCAATGGAAACCACGAGAAGGTGGTGGGCTTTTTCCATCAGTCGTTAACGTAGTCTAAAGAAGGTCGCGGTTTATGACCGTATTGTTCCCTGAGTTGACGGTCGAGAACAGTGAGTCCCGGTCACCATGTTGTCCCACCCTTACCCATGCCATCATCCCGACCCATCCTTAAGGAGAAGCTGGAACTTACAAATCTGATTATTATAAAAACAGAGTCCTTGGCCAAGAGTGGGTTAGTAAAATTCTCCTGCTATTCTTTTGTCGACCTGTTTTTGACCTCACTGAAGAAATGTGGGGTGATATGGGTACGGTCAGCTGACTGTAATCACGGGCGGTTGTTTTACCTGAGACAGGGCGCACCATTGTCTTTCACAGCTTACTGCAACGTTAATATCAGCTGCATTAGTCTAGAAATAAGCTTAATTTACAGAAAACATATCAGCGAATGTGGTAGTACTTTTTCGGATTTTTACAATCGCGATCTCGAAGTGAAACGGTGAAGGACTTTTCGATGTCTTCTGGCATCAGGA
This sequence comes from Andrena marginata, assembly GCA_963932335.1. Classification (NCBI taxonomy): domain Eukaryota; kingdom Metazoa; phylum Arthropoda; class Insecta; order Hymenoptera; family Andrenidae; genus Andrena; species Andrena marginata. Next base: position 21,807,770 of record OZ010660.1, read on the forward strand.
TAATGCATGTCCCGGATTGTCCCTCAATTCAGGGACGATACGCGTTGACGTATTCCGTGCGAGAGAATGTGGGCCTGAAGTTCGATTGGTTCTAAACTAACCAATCGGGCCTGCTTGTCTCTCGTGTCTAAACACGCGCTCGAATTTCAAAACAAAAGCATGCGTCGACGTATTCCGTGCGAGAGAAGGTGGGCCTTGGGGAGGAGATATTTCTGTGAAGAGGGCCTCTTGAGGACAGTCGCCGTTTGGGAGGGATGCAAGGCAGATTGGTTCGACTAGGGCCAATCGGACTTCAAGCCCAATGTCTCTCGCACGGAATACGTCGACGCGTCCTTTTGTTTTGAAATTCGAGCGCGTCCTTATACTCGAGAGATAAGCAGGCCCGATTGGTTCGACTAGGGCCAATCGGAATTCAAACCCACCGTCTCTCGCACGGAATACGTCGACGCGTGCTTTTGTTTTGAAATCCGAGCGCGTCCTTATACTCGAGAGATAAGGGATCCGTCTTTAATTTGAAGGTAGGACCAAGCAGGCGGGACCACGCGCAGTCAGCGAACTACATGCTCTCTTTCTTCCTGTGTCTCTTCGCGAGCCGTATTGATGTTGAATAATACTTTTTAATTGCTAGTTCCCAAAAATTAATCAGGCTGATCGGCCAAAGCATTTCGGTAGGGTCGCGGTTTATGACCGTATTGTCCCGCTAGTCGACGGTAGATAACGGTTTCCTGCAGTTTTGGGTAATTTATAGCTTAATTGGTTCCGCCTCGTAGCAGACGTGAACTGTGGGCATCGGAAAAGGGAAACAGGAAACAGGATTTTTTTCTTTATAGCAACTCGAAGATTGTCTGTTTCTCTTCTCTTCGGACCCTTTCGACCCGAAACACGTGGTGTCTGCTGCCTACCTCGAAGCAATGGGTACATTGGCAGTAAAAGAACGGAACGCGGACTTTTGTAAAAGTCCACGATAGTCCGTTCGTTGCACTTCTGCGAAGCACGTGTGTTTCGAAACTGTGCTGGCTTCTTTTTACCTGAAGCCTCTTAACCTGACGGGGGTCAACTCATAATGGAACGAGAGATACTATTTGGGGGTAGAAGAAGTCCCTTGGAAAAAATCTTGTCAGTCAGCAAGCAATCACGTCGCAGAAATGTTCTCTGGTCAAGAGTATTACGCGATGTTCTGGGTGTACCCCTTGAACAACGGGGACGCAAGTGCTGCAGCGTGAGAATTGGCGCGGGAATACCCACGGCTCCGAACGCCGAGTAAAAATTCATTTCCACCAATTTTTATAACGTAGGAACAACGCGTTCCATGAAAAATAAATTAAGTTGACCTTGCGACCCTTAACTTTGGATGGTGTCGTGTACCTGATATCAGCTGTGCACTCGGCGCGTCTATCGATGACCAGGATCGGTTCAGTGACCTAATGACACAGGTTGTCAAGCTGCAGGTGAATTTCCGAAAGGGTGAGTTTTAGTTACATTATTGGCAACTATTGTTTTTTAAATTTAACGCAGGCTATGGCTTATTTCCGGCGATAATTCTCAACAGTTCCGTACGTAAATTTTTCTTCGCAGTTTTTAAACAAACTCATTCATTATCAACAACAGTGTTGGCCGTTATTGAACTAAGGATTTTTATCACAATTACGAACTACGATCACTTTTCGTTCGTTCCCTGTTGCACTACCTTTTCGTTTGTACGTTATTAAAAAAAGGAAATTACGTGTTCCTTATCCTCTCACTCCAAATAATTATTATTTTCGATTCTTCTAAAAAAACAACTTTGTATTCGTCTTTTTACGTTACACATAATTTTCATCCATTTCATCCATATCCTTTATTCATTTATCACTTTAAATGGCAAATGGTTCGGTTTTTTTGTTACTTCTTTTTCATTTAACATTCTACGCAATTTCCTTCGATGCATGCCGCCTTGCTTGTTCGTAGTCGCAGCGAGGCCCGCCGCGCGGCCACGCTAGCGCGGCAGCTCCAGCGGAAGGCTCACGCTCTGATTGGTCGGGGTTTTTTCTAATTATCTCGAAAACGAAACCTCGGATCCCAAAACGGTTAAGGACTTTTCGATGTCTTTTTGCAACAGGATATTGCATGTTCCGGGATGTCCCTCAATTCTGGGACACCCTGTATATACATATAAATATTATTATTATTATATATATATATATATATACATATATCCAACATCATATATATATAATAATAATATTTATATATATATAATAAATTCATATATATATATATATATATATATATATATATATATATATATGGACACTCCGTTGAAGAGGCTCTGTTCACAGCAATATATATCTCCTCTCCGAGGCCCACCTTCTTTCGCATGGAATAGGTCAACGCGTGCTTTTATTTTGCAATTGAAGCGCGTGTTTTTACTCGAGAGATAAGGGATCCGTCTCGAATTTGCTGGGAAGACCGCGCAGGCCTATATCTGGTACATTTAGGTAAAAACTGAAGGGACTGGCTTGTGTACCACATCTGGTTCCCAAAAATTAATCAGGCTGATCGGCCAGAGTGTTCCGCCAAGGTGCGGTTTATGACCGTATTGTCCCACGAGTAGCAGTTGACAACGGTACCAGCACGTCCGAAGTCACCGTGTATACCACCCATTATCAGCATCTGGCCGAGTCACCGGACACAGTCGCTGGATACTGTTGCGGGTTCCGCTGGTTAAATTGCGTGAAGTTAGCTATAAGACATAGAGATATCGAGGTTAGATGTAGAGCGTAATTCAAAATCCTTTTGTACTGAAAGACAGATATATTATAATAAGATTTGAAGCGATCGGCACATCTGGAAGGTCTTAAGCAAGTTTGAAATGGGGGACAAGGAGGATAGTAAATAGCTTAACTTTTCCTTCCACATCTGCGTGCCAAATTTAGTCGAGCGAGCAGTTGCTCGTCTTGTAAAACCATTTAAAACTCTATCCTCCCTTTCGATAATTGCCGATGTCCCGTTAGGGTAAAAACTCAGCGCAGGAGAGGCTGAAAGTCATAAAGTCATAAACCTTGTACCGGCGACGTTGTCGTGACCCTGGGGGTTGCGCTTACCTACCTGTTAGAAATGTATGTACTGTACACAGCCTATGTAAAGTATGTAATCAGAAAGCGTGCTCCCACCACCAGCCGAGAGTGGAGGGAAGCGCGAAGGAAGGGCCAAGGACGGAGAGATGGCTGAAGGACAACCCACTGACGAAGCTTGAGGGACAACACCGTCTTGATTGGACGAAGGAATCCGAGGAGGAAGTCGGAAGAACACGCCAAAATTAGAGGAGTAGGGCGCTCGAAGGTGACAAGCGACGAGTTAATTTGTAAGAAGACAGATCGAACTTGTTAGCAGAACAGTCAACATTGAACAAATAATTAAAATCCAAACGTAGAGTTTATTCAGAAGTGTCTCATTTATTTTCTTCCATCATCGAAATTCCCGCGCAAACTCGCGAGCTGAGTGCGTCAGCGCTCCACGGGCACGGACCCACCAGTCTTTAAGAAATTCCCACAAAATCGCGCAACAATACCAGCCGCTCGGTAAAAGTCGCTGGCGACAAGTCAATGCATCCCAGCGAGTCGCCAGCCGACTACCTGGAGTCGTTGGCACCAAAGTTGCCGGCGATTATCGCCCGGTCTATACGAGCCTTCAACAGTGGCGGAGTTTTCACGAGGCGATAGCGTGTCACGTGTGCGGAGGACCCTTCGACCGAGGTGAGGACAATCGGAAAGTGCGCGATCATTGTCACTCGACGGGCGAGTACAGGGGCGCGGCGCATAGATCGTGCAACGCGCTACCAACGGTCATGCACGATACCCATGGTGTTTCACAACCTCTCCGGCTACGACGCGCACTTCGTTATCAAGGAGTTGGCAGCCGCGTTCGAGGGAAAGATCAGCCACCTACCGATAACGAGAGAACGATACATATCGTTTACTAAGGACGTGGAGGACTTCAAGGGCGAGCACAAGGACTGGCGACGAACGGCGAAGTTCCGATTTGTCGATTCGTTCAAGTTCTTGGCAACGAGTCTGCAGAAACTCGCGTCGGATCTCGGGAAAGACAGACTAACGATTCTTCGACGCGAGTTCAAACGTCTCCCTGACGAACAATTCGATCTACTCACCAGATAAGGAAATTTTTCCATACGATTACGTGACGTCGTACAAGAAGTTGAACGACACGCGACTACCGCCTCGTGACGCGTTCTACAATCGGTTAAACGATAGCGGTGTGTCGGAGTCCTATTACGCGCACGCTACGAACGTGTGGAACAGTTTTCGCATACAGACATTGGGCGAGTATACCGATTTATACTTGAAGACGGACATGCTGTTACTCGCGGACGTGTTCGAAAACTTTCGTATAAACTCTATTGCGAGCTACGAACTGGACCCCGCGCATTACTGTACGTTACCGGCATTCACGTGGGACGCGATGTTGAAATACACGCGCGTCGAATTGGAACTGCTCACCGACCTGGACATGCTGTTGTACGTGGAGCATGGTATACGCGGTGGCCTGAGCCAGTGCTCCCACAGGTATGCGCGCGCCAACAACAAGTACCTGTCGACATCGATGTACGACGTGTCGCAACCATCAACGTACTTGATGTACTTCGATGTGAACAATCTGTACGGGTGGGCGATGTCGGAGGCGATGCCGTACGGCGGATTCCGATGACTGGACGAGGCGGCGGTGGCCGCTTTGGACGTGAACTCGTCGTTACCGAAGGACGATGGGGACGAGGGTTACCTGCTGGAAGTGGATCTGGAGTATCCGCGGGACATTCACGACGAGCACGCGGACCTTCCGTTCTGTCCTGTGCGCGAGCAAGCGCCTGTCGGTAAGGAAACCAAACTGATCGCCACGCTCCGCGACAAAGAACGATACGTGATTCACTATCGTTACCTGAAGCAGTGCATTCGACACGGACTTCGCGTATCGCGAATTCATCGCGTCCTACGGTTCGATCAGAAACCGTGGTTGCGCGACTACATCAATCTGAACACGAACTTGAGGACGCAAGCTACCAGCGATTTCCAGAAAACACTGTACAAACTAATGAACAATGCGGTATACGAGAAAACGATGGAGAACGTTCGAAAACGAGTGGACGTGCGACTAGTGACGCGGTGGGACGGACATTACGGTGCCAAATCGTTGATCGCGAAACCGAATTTCCATAGTCGCGCGTTATTTTCGGAGCACTTAGTCGCTATCGAACTGCGCAAACTAAGAGTGAAATTCGATAAACCCCACATACGTGGGTATGAGCGTATTGGACGTGTCTAAGGTGTGTCTATACGAATTTCACTACGACTATATGCGCGCAAAGTTCGGCGATGGGTGGAAGGTTTTGTACACGGACACGGACAGTTTAATGGATCTGTTGCGGTGCGAGGACGCTTACGAACAGATAAAAAGTGACGTCAGTGCGCGATTCGACACGAGCAATTACGCAGTGGACAACCCGTACGGTATGCCGCGCGTAAACAAGAAGGTGCCGGGCTTGTTGAAAGACCTGCACAACGGTGACTTGATGACAGAGTTCATGGGACTGCGATCGAAGATGTACGCGACTCGAGTGTGCGACGCGTCGACGGGAACGACCGAGACGAAAAAAGTGAAGGGTGCGAAGAGGAGAGTGGTCGCGAACGAGATACGTTTCGGGGACTACGTGCGGTGTCTTCGCGAGCACGCGGAAACGACGATTCGACAGAACCATATCCGCGCGCGATTACACATCTATTCCGTGAACGAACTAAAGACCGCGCTCAGTGCGTACGACGATAAGCGGTACATACTACCCGACCAGGTCGAAACCCTTCCGTGGGGTCATTATCGAATTCCCGAGTGCGACGACGTCGACAAAAACAATAGTGATACGTGTATGGATGCCGCATAATGTGTGCGTGTGTGTGTGTGCGCGCGCGCGCAGCAAGCGCCCCCCCCCCCCCCCCCCACCTACTCCCAGGTCCCGTTCTCCCTCCAGACTCTCCAAAGGGCCGGCTTCCCCCTCCACTAACTCATCCCCGCTTCCACGGGTCGCGTTCCCCCACCCGCCTCACCCCTCGTTGCACCATGGATTAGAATCGGCCTAGGATATGTACTTAGAAGAAACTTACAAAGTTTCCGAAAGATTGGTGAAGCGGTTTTGGAGAAATCGTGGTCACCGCAAAACGTATTTCTAAAAACAGCTTCCGGGAAATCAGTTGTAGTTTTGCAATAGCTAAATATTTTTGTACCAAAACGTAATATAATAACCTGTTAAAATAGCCCTCATCTGAATACAAAAACCATTGCATAAAAGTATGCATGTACTTTCCGAAATAAATCTCCAGAGAATCGATTCTTTTTCTACCTCCTGACGATAGCTAATCCCTTAAGACATTATACTAAAGGTAGGTAATAAAAATTTTCTATGATAAGTGTAAATTATTCCTGAAAAAAATTCTTAAAAATGGCACACCTTTCCAGCCGTCACAGTGGTGATCCCCTTTAGGAACACCGTTATTCACAATTCTTTCAGTGCTCTTGATATTAAAAAAAAAACAGTTCACATAAGATAATGTAACGCCATAAGATAACTATTATCTCGACCTGTTAAGTTTTTTAAAATTTTGTACGATTCTGTAGCTAGGAAGATATAAAACGCATGTGGTGGGTGGACCACAGAGTCAGAGTGCTGACCTTTTGGCAAAAATGACATTTTACATGTTTCTCATATCAAATTTTCACTGTTTCGGAAACATGTAACATGTAATTTTTTAAAAGAAGTCGTCTCAATACAGTCTAGCTCTGGAGTCCAGATATATCTTTTAAAGTATCTTCCTCTTGTATTTTTTTTTATTTCTGTTCTTTCTATTTGTGTTGAGCTAAAATGGAAAATCGTGAAAACTTGGAAAATGAATGTTCCATTAACAGAAAATTCTTTTATATGAAAATTCTATTGTACTTTATGTGCCATTATTAAAGTCAACAGCAAATTTAAATTATTAGTATTATTAACAAAATTCGAAGTGACATTTTTCATTTTCGATTTGATTCTGTTTTCACCCTGAGATCCATTGGAAATCCCCACTGAGCAGTCCACCAAATTTTATTAACAAACTCGCACATTAAAAGTGCAATGTTCTGGCAAATTTGCAAAGATCCATGACCTAAAATGTGTAATTTACAACATATATTTTACAGTAAATCATGGAATTTCGAAGGATCAAATCCTCCACAAATCTTGGACATTTTGCAAGCATTTTAAGAATTTCGCTTTCCAACAGTCATATTACTTTTACCTGCGCGTGCAGGCTTATGCTTCTGTGTTTTGTTAGGACGACCTGATTTCATGGTCCGTTTGCACTTCCGTTTCGGAAGTATCATACAAATTTCGTACACTCCATCCTCCGCAATTTTATGATTAGAGTGTCTGCAGAAAGTAATGCGCTGAGACTATTGTATATAATGAGTGCAGTCGATTTACAGTAATGCACACAATATTGATAACTTCACTACAATCTGCCCCTTGAATACATTGATCTTGAATGGATAATTACAACGCCATGGTAATTATACGGGGTGTCCCACATAGTATCGCCGTGAAATTTCAGGACTTTCCTTGAACTTTACAAAAAAGTTTTTGTAAACAAAAACTGAACTATGTATTTAAGTGTGCATAATGTCCGAAAACCAAACTTTCTTTACCTGTATTTTTTCAGAGATACGGATATTACCTGCTGTTTTTAAAATTGAGCTGTAGCATTTTTTTAATATATTGCATTAGAAATAATATCTGTAGCAAATTTGAAGTTACTTGGTTGAGTTGTTTAGCAGTTATCGTGGCAATCGTGTTGAATAGTGCGTTTCGAGAGAAATTCAGTTACAGTGCCTGACAGCTTTTCATATTCTATGAATTCCAATTTACTTTTATTAATTTCACATAATTCGCAGTATGTACATTTAATAAGAAGATTTACCTCTTTGTCCAAATACATTCCTGTGTATAGAAATTTCCTACACAGATGTAGTAACCATGTATACTTCATTATTAAGAGGACATAGTACTTTCTTTGCCCGAAAATTAAGCATTATTTATGAATTTCTTTCTATATGAAAATGAAAAGCTGGAAAAATGACGTTTGTTGCAAATGAAAGATCACTGTTTGAAAGTATTAAAATAATTTGTATTAAGAAAAAGCACCGTCCCTCCCCTCGCTATAGACGCTCAATGTTGGTTCCTCGCCGAATGATTAGAATTGCGGTGCCATAAATTCCGCCTTCTATGCTTATATGAAACAGACAAACAAATGAAGACATTAAAATTTATTACATTTTGTGGTCGTTGACCGAGCCGATTCTTAAATTTCTCATTTAAAACAATAACGGACTGTCAAACCTACAGTTTCAGTGTCGAAAATCTATACCTACAGTTTGACAGTCCGCTATTTTGTTTTAAATGCGAAATTTAAGAATCGGCTCGACCAACGATCGCAAAATGTAATAAATTTTAATGTCTTGATTTGTTTTTATGTTTCAGACAAACATAGAAGGCGGAATTTATGGCACCGCAATTCTAATCATTCCAGGAGAGCGCTTTTTTTAATAAAAATTCTTTTAATACTTTCAAACCCCACCTTTCTAGCTTTTCATTATCATGTAGAAAAAAAAGTCATATAGAAGACTTCATTTTCAGGCAAAGAAAGTATTATGTCCCCTTAAAATACGAATTTTAATATGGGACTACTTGTATATTTCTTTTTACACGTCAGACTACAAATTTGTAAAAAAATAATTTTGTATTTCCAGAGTTTTATGCGTCCTTACGACGCGACATGTAAAATTTGAATTTCCTTGTTTACCGTCCACAAACATACGTTAAACATAAGTCAAGTCTGTTTATACACGATAGATACGGTCCCGAAACATTCGTGTAAAAAAAGATACAGTATATATGAAGAAATAGGGTATTGTATCCAGACCACAAAAACCAGTAAAAATAATAGGTGCCAACGGTAAACCAATTGGGATTTATTCAGAGCAATTTCCTAGAAAAATAGGTATGAATATTCTCTCTTAGAATTAAAATTAAGCGAAGATTGTTAAGAAGGCAAATTTATCGGAGCGCATTAGGCCAAAATAAATCGTGCAGAAAGAGAATTTATTTCACAAACGACAATTGTTGCTTTACTCTTTTGCCCAGAATACTTTACACAGAAATTGTTCCATTCAAATGTTATCCAATTATCCAGTCTATTCAACCGTTCTTACGTTTTTTGCATGACAAATGAACGTAAAATAATTTTAAAAACTATCTCCTCGACCAAAAATAAACTTTGTTAATACTCGCAATAAACGTAACATTCGCGATGTTCTGAATGGGTCCCGTAAATTAGGTACCTACTTGTACAACTATAACAATTCGGAAGATGGGACAAAATGTTTGAAGTTAAAGAAATACATTTATTTTCTGATTATCATACCCTGGTACTTTTAAACGCAGAATAATAATAATAAAAAAATAAAACATACAGTTCTAGTCGGAAAAAGAATTGGCAATATTAAAATGCGTGTTCGTTTGCACTTATAATTAGGCACGAGAAATCGCCATCATAAGATGACCCACTCGATAAGAGACAACATTTTCTTCGAATGTTTCTTCGTACCTCGCAACTATGCGAATTAAGTGATTCATCTTATACATACATGTATCCTAGGTACTTTTAACTCGATGATGATGTTAAATCGATAGGAGGCTGTGTTTCTATGGTGAACATAAGATAAATCCAAATGAATTGTATTATTGGCCATCGCAATTTTACAATTCCGTTTAAACCTTGTGCCCCTCTTAAACTTTCTCAAACATACATTCTTGCAAATTTTAAATGCTCCTCTGTTTTCCAACTCCAATCAATTGCGCGAAATGAAAAAGTTTATTATCAATAGCGCAATAATAAAGCAATGATATCGTTACTTTATTAGCAAGAACATACTTACACGAAAATATGAAAATATATTTTACCTTCAATTCGTTGAATTAACATTTATCGAATTATTACACAAACCGTAAGAAATTAATACTTTTCCATGCAAATACTTATAATTAAGAAAGTACAAAGTGTCAAAAAAAGTAAATGCGTGATTGTGCGTAGGTACCTATATTAAAACTGTATAATAGAAGGAGAAACTACGGCTCTAAATTAATTCCTTACTTTCCTTATAGTTTACGTAAAACAAAAACTACTAATTAGAAATATTACAAAAAGAATAGTCAAAGTGTGCACATATGTACACGAATCAACAGTTTTATGTCACATTTTAAATCCAATACTATATGCAATCAAACTCGTTAAACGCCAAAATTTGTTTCTGAATTTTGGTAACCTTGAAAATTTAAATCGCCTAAAAACGCCCGACACTCGATAAGCGGCGTTGTTAGTCTTCCAATATTTATACAAATTTATAATTGATAGACAGTTCCGGTTGCGTGGAAACATTTTGAAGCATGGTATCCTCCAGGAACTAGGGAGTAATAGAGTTGCGTACTTACGTAAATCGCAATAGTCACGTGTATGTGTGTGTGTGTACCGGGCAGCGTGCCGCCGATAATAATATCGATCAGTTGACGCACACCTGCAGCCCACTATTGAATTACTTAAGCTGTCTTCTGCATCTCACTTGAAACCACTAGTACACCAAACGACATTGATTCGAGTAGTTTTAATCCATAAGCCCATGGAGACTTATGGGATTCCGCGGCGTGGAAAGTAGCCAATTCCGTTCGCGGATCACACGGCGATGGCGATGGCGGTACACCGTGCGTATCGAATACATACGTATGTACATACACTGCCCTTCGAAATGTTTGCGCTGAGAAGGCGGAAGAACGGAACAACAATCGATACGCGCGCCTACCACGAGCAATCGGCGCTCAACGAAACTGAGATCGTAATATTTTGTAAACGCCGATTCTCACTTGATTCGATGATCATATTCGGTGTGGTCTTTTTATTTTGCTGTATGGGTATTTCGAAATTCATTTTTTTAAAGCCATTGTCCGTTTACAAGCACTATAAGAGGCGGATCCAGGAGCCTTTCTTGGCGGGGAGGGGGGGGGGCGAAACTTGTAAAAAAACATAACCACACACACACACATCCCATTTTTATATATATATACATATTATTATTCTTGGGCTCCTATCGCCCCCCCCCCCCCTGGATCCACCCTTAAGCACTAATAATACAGCAGAAATTGAATTACCGAAAAGAATGTATGAAAACGTTGAAATGTTATCGCCTGTAACAGCGATGTTAGAGGACTGTTTGAAAGTCGTCTGACACAAATTGTACGTTCAATGTTTACGTGGCGCAACATTGCGAAAAGGTGCTTAAACATTTCAAGACTAGAATACAAGAGGAAGCGTGAAGAGAAAAAGAATAAGCAAACATCAAATACGACGTTATTCAATCCTGCACATATGCGTTAGCTTTAATTAATCTCTTCAGGTCCGCAAATGTGCGTTTGCTGTCAACTGGCTAGTTCGACGCAACTGTTTACGCGAGACAAATGAACTGTTAGCATTAACGATCTTATTTATTTGTATATACACCGAGTGAGAAGAAAACTGACCAGTTCCCGGTGGAAGGGAGGCTTGCACTCTGGAGACATTCGAGATTTGTAGAAGAAAGATTACGATATGTACGATTGAACTGAATGAAACTGACAACACCGTACATAAAGCACCGCAGAGCAGCATTGCGCCGGGCGCGTTCCACTCTCTACTAAAGAGACGGAGATATACTATACGCTGCCAACGGCCCTACTGTGCTACCTGGCTGGCTAATCTAAACCTAAACGGTCGCGAATCGTCGCGCCGACACAACTTTTTCACCGGCGCGCATGCCTTGGAAAGGAGCTCATCCTTACGCTTTTATTGTTTACATGCACCGATTATACACTCGTCCCTTATGTTACGCGGTAAATAAACCCTCCGCTTACGCGATAATTTTTACACGCAATCTCATTTTATGCGGCCAGAAAATAGATCTTTATCATATGAAACTGAAACAGAAGTGTCGAATATTTTTTCTAGTGATGAAGATACTAACTTCGAAGCAATTGAAAAGAAAAGGTTAACTGCTTTGGAGTGTGGCACTGACAGCGATAACGAATACAATTTAATTTCTTCATCTGAACTTTTATTATTATTGTGTTTGTGCAAATATGTGAGACAAATATTTTTACGACATAAGCGGTCCTTTTCTTAGGTACTTTTTTTGTACTGGCAGTAACTCCGCGTAAATGAAGGGACGAGTTTACCTAACACGTTACTTAAACGTGTCAAACCCCCATTGATTGTGGTTATTAAAAGTAAGGTTTATGAACCTCACTTTTTCTCTTCCCTACCGTTATATATCACCACGTGGTAGGTTATCCGATAAATTAACCTACAGCAGAACCCTACAGATTCGTTTCCAGCACTCCGGAAAGGTTGCAAGATATCCCCACTACTTTTTGGGACTGCCCCAAGCAACTGGCGATCAGGCAACTTGACGTGAGCGTCCAGCAGGGAAACACAATGGGTTCCCAGCTATTAATATAGGTAAAAGCGAAATATCTATACTTTCACATTTTTTTACCTTTTATACACTTTTCAATGATTGGCGCGATCGTAACGATAAAAATGAGATCAAACACGACTAAATTTGAATTAATTTTTAGCTAATTGTATTTAGCGCCTCCTCCTCAAGATCAATTCTGATATGTGAGATATTATGAGATACTGTGCCAGTATCGTCGCATTTTTAACATAAAATAAAACACGCATGCGGCGTCTGCCGCGATCCTCATTCTGTTTCTTTGTGCCGAAAGAGTCACACGTGATTACACGCAATGGATAAGAAGAGGTTAAGACGCCGTGAATTGTCTTCGGACGAAGAGAAAAAGCTGGCGAAACGCCTTAAGGAATTGGAGAAGGAGCTGAAGAATATTCTTACCAGAAGTACTCACCAGACCTATTCTGCGTGAGCGAGTACGGGATCTAACCTGTACTCGATCTCCCGAGGTAAAAGAGGATGTTGCGTTGTCGCAGGCCATCGACATCCAACTCAGCACAGAGTTTGTGTGCAAATAGCAATAAGCAGAACTTCCCTGGCTGTACATTACCAGATCCCCTTTTGGGGAAATATTTACATACGGATGTATGTAAATATCTACAGGCTCTAACCTGTACGGAAGTACTCACCAGACCTATTCTGCGTGAGCGAGTATAGGATCTAACCTGTACTCGAAATTCCGAAGGACATTAGCTGGTATCGCTCACCAGACCTATTCTGCGTGAGCGAGTACGGACCCTAACCAACCTGTACTTGGACTTTCGGAAAACGTAAGCTGATATCGCTCGCCAGATTTAATTTGCGTGAGCGAGTACAACATGTCTAAGAGGTATAAGTAAGTAGGCTCACCAGACCTATTCTGTGTGAGCGAGTACAGGAGCTAATCTGTACTCTACTATACGATTGTTTCCTGCGATGCAGATCCTAACCTGTTTGACAGGTTTATTACAATATGCTTCAACTGCATTTCAAGATAGGTAAATGGCAGAATGTGGTCTATTGCATTGACGGGAGGTCGATCCGCGTCGGGAATGAGAATCGCTATCGCGGCACGCGGAAAGCGATGAGGAGATATTATACAATTCTAATCGAACTTCACTAGGTAAGTTCGTTCAATTATACAAATGTGTGCATTGGCGTAACTGTGATTTTTGTCTGGAGGAGGCAGGTCCCATCTTCTACCCTCTCTCTCTCGCTCTCTTTTTTATAGGTAGGGGAAATCTTTATATACATACACATTTTATAATAATCATTTACCTACATATTTAGTTAACACTAAAACAAAGGGAATAAACTAAACTAAAATAAACTAAACTGAATAAAAAATTATTGTTCATTTAACGGATGCATGTTTTTTACTTGTTTTGATAGTTTCTAGGGAGAGGCCATTCTGCGTTGGGGGGGGGGGGAGCTAGGCCCACCGGACCCCCTAACTAGTTACGCCAATGATTATGTGCAGTATTGTACTCGATGTCATGCGTTCATATCGTCCAAAATCACTCACTTCTGGACTACTGTTGGTTAGGAAATTCGTTCTATTCTTTGTTTGTGACATACCTATCTTACCAGCGATTTGGCGCCGCGATGCCAAGATGCGGTAAAACACCGAGGACATCGACGTGCTGACATTTCGGCTGCAAATCAAATTCCCGGTTAGTCCATAACGATGGACATATTAGGGAGTGCTACTGAATCTCGCTCAGTCGTCCAATAGGCGCGCCAACGGTTCAGGAATCCAAAGGAATGTGTAGATTGTTTAGAAGTCAGAGAAACAAATTGTCGAAACAAAATAATATGGCAATAATATACTGTATTTTTTCCGTTTAATCATTATCATACGAATCATTACCATTTAATCATATTATTATTACTTACAAGTTCATGCTGCGGTTGTTCTGTCAGAGGATGTACGTGTTTATATATGTGTATATTTCATTACGAACTTATTACAACCGTTACTATTATTATTATTCTTAGCGATATCAGTACCATGATTCGTGTTTCGTATTTTATCATATTCGTTAACGTCATTACCACTGTCACCACTGTCGTCATTCTTTACCGTCGTCGTTGTCGCCATAATCGTTACCGTTATTAGCAGTATTATCAACGTTTTATTGTCATCATTATCATCGTCGTTGCCAACATAATCGTTTTTATACTTGATTTAACACAGTAAGACACAACGGCACACTGACACTTATATAATACATTTACGAAATTGACATGTTAATCAAATAGACACGCGTTATTAGGTTCTGTGCTCTGATAATGTAGCCCCATTATATAAAATTAATTCTCATTCTCGCCTCACTAGGGTTGTCTTCAACAATAAAAATATGCTACTCTCAGGGACCTTACGAATTTGTCGCATAATTTCTTTGCCGTGTATATGCATGCACGCATACATCTATTTAAATGTATGTAATTCGTATTTATATATTTCCTTCGAAAACGCGTAAACATGATTGTCGATGCATATATACAAAAATTATTTACATATTCACTGTCTCGAAGATCTTACTACTCCCCTAAAAACCCAATTCCTACCAGGTTCCTCGATACACGTACGAAATCATACCCAAAATATTCAATACTTGTACCACAGAGCATTATTAATATAATTTGTATAGCTTTTTTCTTATATCGCAAGAAATTCTAACAACTCCTGCTTAATTTCGATTTTAAAACGAGTTTCTGTACAAACGATTAAATGTCCTTCCCCTACAAATATATATTACTACAATATAAATTTCATGCCAACGAACTAACTTCTTTTTTAAGTTGCGATAAACACATAGGTAAAAGTTATAAAAACTATTTTCAATATTTCAGATATAAAATAATCTTCCATATACAAGCAAAGTATACGTTTTAGAGCTTAACAATTGCAATGTTAACACGAAAGGTCCAATCTATATCTTTCTTTTGTTCATAACGCGCACATTCCAATACACAAACGGATCTAAGTTGTTGTTTTATTCATAATTGACAATAAATACATCTAATTCTTCATTTATCGAGTTACATTAAGAGAAGGAATTAGTGCGAATAAATGTATATTTGTATGTATGGATGGTGAACAAAATATAACAACATACTTAGGACACACTCGAGTGGTGTGCATAGCGATATCTTTGATGATACAAGTCGCAAAGTCTGCTTTTTATCACTCACTATAGGGGCCTACAGATATCAAATGCTTATCCAACTGTGGATACCTCAGCTCTCAGAAGCGCCATTATTTTCGCCCCCTACACCCACGGTACTTTCACCACGTCGTTATATCTGTTCCACCAACAATATGCATGTACGATGAATGGTTGAATGGATGATTGTATGCATGAGTTAATATCGCGTGTTGCAATTGACGTTATTAGCACACATCGCCACGCGATGTCGATTTTACTAATTAAAACGGAATAACTGAACTGAACGTGACATGATATAATAAGAACGCTCGCTGATCGTATTTGTCGATACCTGGAAGAACGAAGAGCAGAATAGCATCCAGAACTGAATGCGAACACATTATGAAATGACAGTAATGGAATCGAGGCAGAATTCAGCCAACCAGGGCGACAGCCTTTTTCTTCTTCCTTTACCTTCTTCTTTTCCTTTCCGTTCCGTTACATTTTCAAGTTGCAGTCCAGCTGCTGGGTGGGGTTGTTGTGTGCTCAGATACGTATGGGAAACGAACAAAGCAACACGCAGGATTAACCGGGATGCAAGAGGAACCCGATAGAATCGATTAATTAAATAATTTTCACATAAATCTCATCATTTAAATAATTTACGTTCGCGTATGTACAGAGCACTTGATTTACGCATTTTCGCTATTGCCTCAAACATGCCTACGATCTTTTCTCACCGAACCGTGTCATCGTATCGACAATCAATAACAATAACAACATCAGCAACAGTTCTTAACGTTTGTTGTACTAGTCACACTAGCATTACGTATTATTCCATATTCCGTTAAAACGTATTTGAATAAATCTCCACCATCTATTCCCTTCGATCGATGTGCATGGCACCTAAAATTTGAACAGGGCAAAATAAACAAAGGAGATGGCAGTCCTTTGTTTTCCCTTCCATTCCTTTGCTTCACAATTTCAATCGTGGAGCTGGTACGTTGGTATGTTAATCGTTGAATAATTCCAATAACTCTTGGTCATTCATAATTGTAAAGAATGAATGAAGATATATGAATGTTACACTTCAACGCCGAGTACCCTGTCAACCACGTACTCGTACCTCATCGGTTCTTCATTGTCATTCTCCTCGGACGACTTCAAGCCCTCACTTTGGCCATTTTCCGTGCACTGTACTTTCGTGTCAACAGGTCGACCTTTAGCGTTCATAGATTTTTGCGTATTGTTTGCCGGAACGTCTTCGGTCAAATTTATGACGATGTTAGTGGCGGCACCGTCAGTTCTTGCGGACATATTCCCGCTAGGAACACTATCTGAGCGTGCGGTCAGATTCGAAACAGCTTGACCACCAGACTTGGTGACCGTCGATTCACTGGTTACTGGTTCCGAGGCATATCTCTTATGCTGGGCACCCGGTAAGGATGGTAGTGACGTATTCGCGTACGACGAATCTTCTGGTGGAAGTACAGGAACATTGAGATTGACGCGTGTAAAGAAAGCCATCTTTTCCCTGAAACAGAAAGTTAATATCCGTTTAAAGTTTTTGTAGGGAAGAGAATGGTACTGCGTAATCTATAATGGATTATTTTTCAATTACATATGCGAATGCAAGTAGAATATATGTATGATTATGTAGAAGTGAGTAGTGTATGTGTGAGTAGTGTATGTTTTTGAAAATTTAAACATTTTTCACGCTGAACGATCTGTTATTTTTCGTTAATCCACTGCCAACTTGCAGGACAGTGTAGTCATAAACCGCGATCCAGAGCGAGACGATTTAACCGATCGATCTGGATAACTTTTGGGAACCAGATATTTGCATTTCCCTCCTCTACTTCGTAGAGAAAGAGAGGGTTCCTCCTCCATCGACGAATTTACAGAGGAGAGGTCCGCTTCTCCTACATGGAAGTGCAAAAAATCTTTGCCCCAAACAAATCTAACAGCACTTCCACTCTCTGAACTTCGGAAAAGTTCAAACACATTTTTTTCGGGGAGGTTTCGGTCTAAATATCGATTCTTTTTTATTTAATTTTTCGAATGTTCAACCTATTAAGAAAACGTGTTTAAAAGGATTTTTTGAAATTCGTAAAATTCCCAAAGTTATAGGCACTTGAGTATAGGCTACTAGGCACTCGCGTAAAACTTCAAACGCGTTTTCCTCGCATCACTCTTCTTAAAATCGATGGAACTTGTATCTCGAAAAGTTATTATCCGATTCGGTTGAGTTTCATTTTATTTTGAAGAATATACTTCTGGCTCGTGGACAGATCAGTAAACTTTTAAAAAATTGAAAATTTGTAATTTTTAAAGGCGTTGACAGGGCGAAAAAATATAGGAAAAAAGTGATTTCAAAATTCAAGTGTCGTTATTTTCTCTCTCAAAAAAAGACATTTTTTGTAGTTTTTACTGGCCATTACACGAGCAAGTTTCATGCTCTTTCATAATCTGGCATTGTTTTTTATTTCAGACCAATGGTTTAGGTGCTACAGATTCTACCGTTTTAGACGAATTTTTTGGACGCCTCGACTTTAACGACTCCTCAGTGTCGTCTGGAACAATTAATTAAAAAACAAAAAATATATTTCTATAATTTAAGACATCCTTAATACAATGCAAAAAGTCCTATGAAATTATATACAGTGGTTTTCATTTAATTAATTCCTAAAAATCATCTATTTTTATGGGCTCTAGACCGGAACAGCCCCTTAGATCTCTCAGAAGTTGATGGGCTTCCCGCTAGGCAAAAATGGCCCCAAACGACTACCGAGACCCACACACGAAGCGTTAATAACTTTTTAACAAACGAACGATGGCTAAAACCTTCTGTAGGTCACTCAGGGAGGTGACCTTAATAACATATGTCAAGGTCAAGGTCATTGAAGGTGGATCTCCTAAATAGAATCTTTACCATAAACATAAATAAAAGTTGGTAAGCTAAGTTTAATTCCTCTAATATGCAAAACTACAGTTTTGGCATCGGTTCTCAGAGCCAGGATTACTGGTGTTCGTGGCAAAAAGCTCTGCAGTAAAAAATTACGATATCATAAGCACACTAAATCGCCCTTCATCTAGATGTTGAAAGTGACACTGAATACGTCGCTGTAATTGTGAAAATAATAATGTGAGTTTTAATGCTTCTCATACAGAAAATGACCCCAGAAATCCCAATCACGCGGCTCGCTAGTCTTAAAAATTGCAGCTTGTACAGCTACGAACACATTCAACGATAGTATGAATAATTTATTAAAAATTGTGGACGCCTAAGGAATTACTATGGGAAATAACAGCACAAATATTGTGCATAGGAGTACAGCGCGAACATGCGCAGTGCGCAAACGCTCACCACTTCGAATGAAAACGTTCATATACGAGGTAGACCTAAATACATGTGAACTGTTAAATCTGAAGAAATTAGGAGATCTGCTATGAGAATGCAAAAAGTCAGATAGGGTGGACTTAAGGGACGTGAACTTTTAACAGATGTGAGTAACACGTGAGTAGTACAATGGTGCAGAATATAAGAAGGATCCACCAGGAGGTAGAGGAGTCAGGAGAGAGTGTTCTGGTGGATCAGAAAGGAGTGTAATAGTGAGAGAGGAGGTAAAAGTAGGATGTAATATATTATGAAGCATAAATTAATAAATGAGGGGCAGAGAAGATACAAAGGAATAGGAAGTCAGCTGGTGAAAAAGAACGCGATTTTCGGAAATTTTTTTGTGCAATATTTACTGTATGTTTCTTACAACTATTCGCTTATTTGTAAAGTACATACATGCAGCAAATGTCAGTAATTTTGAGAAAGATTATAGAGAAAGATTAAAAAATAAACGAATAACAGCCATTCTCGCGGAAGCTGTTTTGATATCGGTGAACAAGATATTTCGGAAACCATTGTGTGGATTCGCCTAAACTTTTGCAGACTTCTTTTATATACCAAAGACTAGTAGATGAACGAAGGAATTTTTATTTTAACAAAAACTCTATTTTTAATTAACGAAAAACGAATAATCAAACATCTAAGAAGCGTGGTTTTGCGTTAAACGGACGCCACATTGTCAAAAAGTAACTTTTTGAAGAAACCTTCGTCCATCTACTGAATTCAACCATATATTAACAAAATCTTTTTGAATCGTGCCCACCGCACAGTGGCTTTATCAAAACAGCTTCCGCGAGAGTGGCTGTTATCAAGGGCGTCCGCAGACTTTTTCCGGAGGGGGGGGCAGCTCAACTTTGGGATGATGGTAAAGAAATATATACCTCTCTTGTCTTTTTAACCCAGTTTATAGTGCCAATTTAATTAAAAATTTAAAACAGAAATTTAAAAATATCCCCTTTTTTAGTACAAATTTAATAAAGATCAGTTTTGAAAAATAAGCGATTTTTTCTCAAAAGCCAGGGGGCAACTGTCCCTTTTGCACTTTTTAATGCCTTTCTATAACAAAATTACTTGGAGTTGCTGCATATATGTACTTTTAAACTAAGCAAATAGTTGCAAAAAATATACAATAGATATTATACAAAAAGTTCCAAAAAATCGCGTTCTTTTTCGCCAGCTGACGACATACATGTACATAGTATATACTGGGTGCTTTTTAACATATAGAACCCATTTCAGCGACGGCCGGGGGCACAAAATAATGAAAAAAAATTCAAATAAACATGTGCCATATTCAACCTTGTTCGCGAGTTACAGCCATTTTTATACTCCACTAATTATTAATGACAAACTGAGCTACTCTGTAGTATAACCACGTGACCTACTCCATTACGAACAGGTCTGCTAATTCGTCAGACTTAAATTCACTGGATTTTTATTACTGAGGTAACTTGAAAACATTTGTGTATTTAACACCCATTGCCGGTATTGAAATGCTTCGTCAACATATGTATACAAAGCTACCAACAAATCTGACAAATATCTGGAATTTTTGAAAGATTGAGAAACTCTACGGCACGACGACTGCAGGCTTGCAAACAGGCCGAAAATGGCCATTTCGAACACTTCTTATAAAGGTAAGCATTTGCACATTACTGGGGTACAAAACTGGCTGCAACTCGGGACTAAGGTGAAATGCCGCAAATATTTACATGAACGTTTTTTTATTGTTTTTGTGCCTCTCGCCCACTGGTGAAGTGGTTCGCACATGGTAAAAGATAGTCTGTATACTATAGCACTGTATAATGGTATAATATTGCGGTATAGTATTGTAAAACCGTTTCCATTTCTTGCGATTAATACCAAAATAAAAATTTCTTTATCTCGAATAATATTTTTATCTTTGTCAATGTACATTTGAAAACAAAATTCTGAAGAACAATCGCAGAAATGTCTGTGTTAATCGTTCTATTATACAAGACAAAAGTTTCGCGCAGTGGTAAGTGTACTCATTAATGAAATGAACTCGAGTTTGTAAATGTAAATGAAATGTATTGCACGTTGATATACATACTTGAACGAAATAATGTCGGGTTTTCCCTTGCCAGCTTTGGTCTTTCTTAGTTTGTAGATTTCTTTCGAAGTCCTCTTCAACATTTTCTCCACTCTCTTATCTTCAGCACTCTTTCCATTTTTTCCACTTTCGGCCTGTGCCATAAGATGCTGGAACTTGTGATCCTCCAGTAGCCATGTTGCAAAATCGGTATCTCCTTTCTCCCGCGCTTGCTCTAACCTTTGTTTCAATTCACGCAATCTGCTGAGCTCGTCTTGAAGATTGCTCAGTCTCGCGTGTTGCGCTTGAAGATCCAATTCAAGATCTAGGGAGGTTCGAGCAGTAGGCGGCAAATTATTGGTCTTCTTCGACACTGTTTTACAACTGAGCGCAGACGAAGGACGTCGCCACCGAAGAGATCGTCTTTCCACCGAATTTCGTTGGAACGGTCCGCCTCTGCGATAAAGTGGCATGCTACTGTCACTGTCGCTTCGATTCAGCTGCAGAAAGAAATGCGAAATGATAGAAGATTATAGAAATTTACACATATGTAGTAAAAGCTGATGCATGTGTGGGACACTTACCCGACAAATATAGTGATTCTTGCTAACTGCGGCACTAGGTGAAAACGTTTGGCTCCTTTTAATTACAATAGAATTTTTATCGTCATACATAGCATTAGGAACAACCCCGGCCGCAGAGAGTTTCCTCTGTTTTCCCTGTTCAGGGATAAAAACACATTCCGTGTTGGTTTCCTTATCTTGGGTCTGTTTTGCCTCTTCATTCAACTCTTCATCCTCCTATTATTTACAAGCATACAATATTAATTAAACGTTGCAACAATCGTCTAATAATAAAACACAGATAAATGCAAAGATTACACTGTGATTAACCATCTGGACCCATCTTGCGATTAAATGTCACACCACTTGGGTTACTCGTTGTTTATTAGTACCAGTTCTTTAAGAGAATGAGAGTTATAGATGATAACAAGTTGAAAATCTAATATAGAAGCTTAGCTTGGGATGCGTACGTGAAATTATACTATGGGTCAAAATGGGCCCCGCGTCCGTCACGCGGCGAACTAATAGCACGTCATTCGCAGGGTGTCCAAAGGTTACAGAATGATTCACACTATAATCGCCTGTAAGAAAACGGTTGAAAAACGTAATTCTAAGTGAGCAATATTACCTCGTGCTCCAAGACGTCTTCCAAGACATTATCCTCCATCATGAATTCCACAATAATTCCCTCCTCATCGCTGTCCTCACTTCCGCTTTCGCTACCACCATTTTCATCCTCTTCTTCAGGGCTTCCCAAGCAATTAGCCAGTTCCTCCAGCCTTAACGAGATAGCTGTTTGTAGCTCGTCGCATCCTTGATTTCTTGTCAAGGTAGAAGTCTGAGAGCTGATAATTGTACTCTCGTCGCTGCTCTCTTCTTTAGTATTTTGCCCACTGCGATAGACCGATATGTCTGACTCTTGCTTGTCGTGTTTCGTTTGCCTCGCGATGCTGATAGAGATGCTGTTGCTGTTGCTGGTGCTAGTGCTAGGACTGTCCGGTGGCTGCATGAAGCGGAAGGAGAGTATGTTGTACCATTTCACGCTCGGGGATTCTGGGCTAAAGTCTGCAAGGGATACTTGTGCAGATCCCTGAAAAGAAAGATTGTTAACGTGATAAAACAGTTCCGCAACATCAATTTAGTCATTAATTGCTTGTCTCGATGAGAATGAACGCGGTTAAAAAATTATAAGAATTATAGAACTTTTCTAAAGTATCGTAAGCTATGTAATTCGAAAAGAAAATTTAAATACAATTTCGTGGATTTGAACAAATGAATACTAATCTTAGTGAACGTAAAGAAAAAACTTTAAATTAAACTAAATTATTAGTTGATAACGCAACCAGTTATTTTAGTTCATAATTCATCGTGATTAATGGAACTTATAAAAACAAACGAAAGTACCTTAATAAACACAGGTTTGCAAAATAATTGTTTTTCGAGATAATTCAGTTTTCCATCTTGTCAGTCAACTTCTTTCTATAATTATACATTTTGTGGAATAACTATTATCACAGAGTTTAAAGTATAGACAATTTTAGAATTCAAAGGCAAAACTTGTCAGCCAAAACTTCGGCATTTAAAGCAAATGTTCGTCGCCTAAAATCTAGAACTCCCTGAGATTTTCCCTGTTATTTGGCCACTACTACTGAATATGTAAACAAAACTAAATACATGTTGAAGTTATACATACCCTGAGTTGTCAAGATACCAGTAATTCTGCGATATCCGCAATTATACAAAAAAGCTTAGCTAACGAAGTAAAAAGCTGAATAACACGAAGACGATTATGTTGAGCGGCTATATTTGTCAAGACTTTTTTGTTTGTTTTTTGTTAGTTCTATTAGCCAATTAAGTCTTTGCCTGTATTTCCGAAGTACGTTATATCAAAGGAAACGCAAGAGAATGTGCGGCAAAAAGCACGTACCAAGCACTCCTCAGACTCACTACTTGTGCACCAAACGTTAACTTGCAGTGTCTTCGTGTACAGTTTGTTGAGTGGTACGACAATTGGAAATGTTTCGCCAAAGGTTGGTTTCTGTAAGTCTACGATAGGTTTCGTACAGCACATGTGATTAACAGGTGGCTGCATCGGAAGTAATGCAGCTTTTATGTACCTAGAAACATATAAAAGCAAAAACAACTATCATTTTCGTAATTTCATCTTGATTATATCTACTACATTAAAAAATTAAAATATGTACGCATAGTACATCTCACGCGTTGTATGGAGTTCCATATTCTTCCAAAATTTTCTTTAAAATAGTTAAACTGCTTTGCAAAGAATTATTTTCGTTTTGTATAAATGTTACGCTGTCTTATATCATTATTATAAATCACAGGCTACATCTACCTGTTTCATAATAATAGTGCTAATAATAAGTAATTTTTATTCATTACAACGCAAAAGTTTAGTAGTAGTAGTGTTTAAGAAAAGTCAATATAATCAAACAAAAATTAGGCAGGTGAAATTCATGATAACTATTCTGCGGTTTTTTATTTCCGTCCAAAGTATAAACAATACTTCGAGAAGAATAAACTAAATTCTATCAATTGAGTAAACATAAATAGGTCTGCAAACATTTTACATTCTCGTTATGGACATTGAATGTTGTACATTAGAGGAATGATTTCAGCATTTAAATGAACTGTTGCTTAATCAACTGCACCTCCTACTTTTATAAAATAGGAGGTACAATTATAATCGACCCATTTCTACTTTGAAACATCATGAATATTTTTATGCTACATATAACGTGTTTTATCATATACTATCTTAAAATACCCGGCGTTGCCCGGGAAAAACTTTGATTAATTATCACGAAGTCTCAAGGAGATGAAAGGGGGTGGAAAGTCCAGATTTCATGGTAGCCTATATTTTCCGCAGGGTTCTAGAATCTAATACCAATTGTCCACCAAAAGTATCTAATTCTGGTACAACAATATTTTCAATCTATTTAGTATTGCTATGCCGAAACAGTGTTAACTTGATCAGAAATACTTAAGAATGGTTGTCGAAATTTTGCGAAATGATTTCGCCATACTATACTATTATATGTAGTATACACATAATTCTATCATCACATTCTGACGACCTGCATGTTTCATCATGTACAAAAAAGCTGCATGTACACTGTTCCATAAAATACTTTAAAAGATCACGTAAAATGCACAATGTATTTTGGAGAACTAAAATTTGGAGTTAACAGCATCCACCAGAAGACCATATGGTTTTATATTGATATTTATTGAAGTTGAACACTTCCTTTGAGGTGCAATTTTAAACAAATGCAAATCAATGAAAAAGGACTACGGAATTTGGAAACAATTCGAATTATGTATGCAGAATTAAACATAATCCGAATAAGGTAGTATTTGAACTCATTTTCATCGGACAACTGGTAACGGCCGCTCAGAGTTAAGCTTATAGTGCGCGATCTATAGTTTACGGCCCTAGAGTGCGTAGAAATAGAACCACATGAGTGCAACCCTGTAATAGACGATGAATAATAGATTTGGTGGTTTGTACCCTCGGGGGATATCATTTTACACGCCACTTGAGAGAATCTCAAGTTAGTTACTATGTATGTATATTTCTGCAAAGCGTAGAATGTATATCCTGTTGAACATATTAACGTAACTGTAATCAATGAATGGCAAAATGGTAGGTTAAAGTAAATACTCACACTTGCGAGTTGTTAGGAATAAAAAGAGCAGCCAGGTTCCTCGCGCGTTCAATTCCAACATGCAGTAGACCGTCACTAACCGAGTACCTAAACAAATAATTCATTTCTCTAAGTATTTATTCTTACAGAAGCATATCTATACAAAATAGAGTGATTGTTTTAATTTCTAAACTAAGACTAAAAAAACGTGAAACAAACCTAAGCTTAATTTGCACCTGAGCCGTCTCCAGACTCATCTCCCCAAGTGTCAACGAGTCGACGTCTCCGATTACACCAGAGAGTCTCCTTCGATTGGAGGCCTCGAAGACTCCCGAGTCACCGGCGACGCTTTCGTCAGAAACAGCGGCTGAAACGGACCTCGTGTTGGTACCAGAACTGCTTGCTCTTGATCGAATTCCAGTGGGTGGCGGAGTCTCGCTGATGGGTGAGAGGGGTGGCGGCTCCTGTGGCGGTACCTGATGTTGTACAACAGCAGCCACGGGCCTGCCAAGACCGCTGCCTTGAGACATATTCCCTGACTGCAGTTCGACAGGTGGATGAGGACCGCCAACAAGCTTAAGACGATCTTGGGGACCAGGGCAGCATTGCTCCTGCGACGATGTTTGCTGCTGGCTGAGCTTAAGTTCCGCTAGTCGATCCTCCAATTGATTTCCATCAAGGTGAGTGGTGGCCGAGGTCGTGGGTCTTTGATACTGCCGTCTCTGCATTTCCACGTGCTCGTACGCAGGTGGCGGTCCCATTGGAGCGTTCTCGTAGAGCGGCGAGACTGGGGGACTGACGCTGGAAAGGCTTGACCTTGGCGAGAGACTTGGCTGAGATCTGCCAGACGAGGGCGTACTGACCAGATTATTTTGTTCGGAACCCCTGAGCAATCTGTCCACGCGTCTGTGGAGATCCACCATATCCACCGGACGTTCCTGTTGCGAGCTGGTGGGGCCCAGACACTGGGGCCCGCCGTAAATATCGGTGAAACTCAATCCAGAGCTTAGAGAACCTTTGCTACTGGTGGTACTGAGGCTTCCAAGGCTGGAACTGCTGCTCACCGAGAGTGTGCTCGCGCTTAGCGTTTTCAGCTGCCCTTCGAGCATCGCCATGGAACGTAAAGCGTCTCTCAACTGCTGCAACAACAGTTGCTTTTCCTCGTGAAGCCTCACACGGTCGGTGATAGTCTTGTTCGACAATTCTAGCGCGTTGTTCAAATCTTGCTCGAGGCGGCGGATCTCGCTTTGGATCTTCTTCATGTCCTGTTGCGTCCTAGTACGTGGCGTAATACTCCTAAGCTCTCTGAGCAACTGCTCCTTTTCTTGAAACAGCAGTAGCTTGTCCTTGTCGCTCTCCGTCTGACCAGGTGTCACTTTTTCCTCGAGGTCTGCCAATTGCTGTTGAATATGCTGTATCCTCTTCCTCGCTTCGTCGTATTGCAACCTCATGCGCGCCATCTCGGCTAGACGGGTGCCGATTGGTACCAGTTCGCCTGACAAGTCGGTCTGAGACGCTGTACTGAGCTTCTCCTGGGGCAAGCTCAGCGTGCTAGCTTCGGGACTACCTTCGCAGAGTTGTAGTCTTGTTAACTCGTCCTTCAGTTGCGCCAGAGACTGCATTAACTCGGCCTTTTCTTTCTCGCCGGAACTCAGGGACTTTTGAATATTACGAAGCTCTGTCATGATCGCCTGAGCCTCCGTGATATTGTAACAACCTCCATGGTGACCGCTCAACTTTTGCTCGACGCTGTTCAAGTAAAGAAATATTAGAATTTCGATCGTAAGTCAATGGTAACAAGAATACTATGTAATACACAATTGAAATTAGAATTTTTGGTAATTGCAATCCAGCCGAAGCAATACACAGGGTGTCTTTTAAAAGTGGTTCAAAACTTTACAGGCGTGTCATTCTTCATTAAACTCAATAAAAAATGCGTAGGTCCACGGAGCAATTCTTTGAAGTATAAACAACGATTTTCGGTTTCAATAGTCTAAGTCATCCATCCTCATCTATCCACTGCTTACGATAAAAAAAAAAGAGAATTCTGGAACGTATTTAATTACTTTAGTATTTTAAGGGGCATTCTATGCACAACCCTTCCATTTCAATATAACACTTGATATTTTCAAAGTCATCGAATTCGTAGTTCTTTAAAAAGTCCTGCTTAATCTTAAATCACTCGACAGACATTATGTAGCCATTTACACGAGTCTTCTAAACTGTTTACATATGCCTACAAAAAACTCTATACAGTATACACTCGTTATAAGCCCGTTTCTACTATACGCTGAACGCTCGGCGACTATCCACACCATTTTTTGGAATCCTTCGGACGAGAGTGAGAGAATCCGAGAACTAGCGAGAGGCTCTTTCGTTTCCTCTCGCTCGCTCTTGAGTTTTCTCACTCGCGCCATTGGTCGCGCGGAATAGTGTTCACAACACGCCGTACGCTCACCGCCAGCCCCGTGCGTAGGGCTTATAACGAGTGTCTATTGTAATCTTTAAATCGAGAGGGATAACCATTTAGATACCTGACAGTAATAAAGTTATAAAATGGTGTAGATCTCCATCAGGCTGAAATACAAAATCGCTGTTTACTCTGCGAGGATTGATCTTTGAAACTATATTGCAATGTTTTGAACCACCTTTCAAGAACGCCCTGTATACATTTTTTACTACCGTATGCAATGCTATGAATTTAATTATGTGTTGCTTCGTCGCGTGATAAAGCGAGCCTCTCAGTAGCCAAATTGATTAACTGCATAAAATGAAACGTACGGAATATTGATAGTTTAAGCACTAATTGTGCATTTAGGTACTAAAATTGAGGAATTTACGAAAAATGGAGGTTTGGCTTCTGAAACCCTCAAATGTTGCTAGACTGGACTTCGTTGAAGTTTGGAGAACGATTTTTTAAACTGAGCGATCGATATCATACCTCACAAGAGTGTCTACTCCTCGCTGCGTACAGTTCATTTCTGCTCGGATCTGTTCGAGCTCCCGTTTCAGCCGAGAAACTCGACTCCTCGCGAGCGCGACATCGGATTTCAGAAGATCCGGATCATACTTGGTACTCAATGAACTTGAACTGGAGCACACTGTGAACAAGACAAATTAGTCGCTAGTTATTCTTCTTCATTTACAATTTTCAATGCGATGAAAGATAATATTGAATTAAATAATAAAATACGCGAGCGCAAAATAACAGATTTCATAAAAAAATTTCTAAAATCAATTCCCATGCTATCGATACACTTTAACGGACTTTCTGAACACCGAACACTTCAAGCGATTAAATACTGTCAGTATTAAGGTGTACTCACAACTTGTACGTGATGCGCCGAGCGTCGTTAAAGCATTATTGAGGTGATTGTACTCATCCTGGGCCAGACATAGCCTCTGCTGTTTTACGTCATAGATTTCCTTCTTTGCCTGTAACACAAATGCAAAGGTGCTCATGAGAAAAATTCACTTGCATCATGACTAAACGAATTGAGAAGTTGCAAACGCCACAAAGATTCTTCACAATTTCTGTTTTCGTTGGATATTTTTTTAAGTAGGCTTTGTAAATGTAATTATCATTAAATCGCAATAAATGATTATACGATACATATCGATTAGACTACAGTTAGAATTTGTAGTGTCGTAACTTATGATCGAACCCATTTACACGCTTAAAGTAGCACTTTCCACGTAAGTAAATTCTGTGTTCGAAAATAATATTCATTTTTGGATAGGACGTCATTTTTTTTTGCTCTGATCACGGCGGCGGAATTCAGTGGAAACCACGTGACGTTCTAATCGGATGGTCTTTGGGTTTTAAAGCAGAATATCACAGTGTTTGGCACTGCACGGTATGGATTGACACAAGGGTTATATCCAAGCATATTCAGAATTTACTGTTTCACTACATTTTGCATCCCAAATGCTTGATCTATTTCAATTATGTAATGCGAGACAATTTTGTGGGTGGATCAATATTATATTTAAACAAATGAAAGAGGAACACCGATATTCAAGCTGTCGTTTCTCCTTCACACTATTTCGTCATCAACGCGCGAACGTGGACAAAATAAATATTTACACAGAAATAATTTCAAACATTTGGAAGTTATTAAAGAATCATTTTCTATGCTCAACGCGCTAAGATTGGAGAATTCTGAACTCGTGCACTCAAGAATCTTGAAAGACTAAGAAGACAAAAATCAATCCCATTAATTTACAAATAATGCGCATAACATTTCACGGTAAACGTAAAGTTTATGCAGGTGTTTTAAACTAGCTGCTTTTTAGTAAACTTGACAAACTTTAAGTCGTAGATACTGATCACTGGGATACCACGAAGAGCACTGAATCTTCCACCGTAATATCTTCTGGAATTTCACACGAACGAGTTGCGAGATAGGAATAATATATAACTCGTGCCCTTACGTATTCACAATAATAATATGCAGAGGCGTCTGTGTCATCGCGTCTGTAGCACTGCTCCCAGTAAAACCTCTGTATCTGCTCGTCATTCTCGTAGTCGTTGTGATAGCACATTCTCATTCGATACTGCGAGACGACGTTCTCGTAAATTTGCTCCTGCTGATACGGCTGCTCGTTGGAGCGTTGTCGTTGGGGATATTGCTGCCGTTGTCGTTGCTGCTGATGTTGTTGTTGCAAGCGGTGATGTGCGTGCTGGTGGTAATTGTCAACGTAGGTGCGGTATTGATGCGCCGGTACGAGTACGCAGAGTGTATACTGACGGTCCATGCCGGGTACACAGTATAGACTAGGCACGATACACGATGCCTTCTTCTTCTCCTTCTTCTTCTCCTTCTTCTTCTTCTTCTTCTTCTTCAGCTTCTTTCTTCTTCTCCTCCCTCCCTCCCTCCCCCTCCTCCTCCTCTTCTTCTTCTTCTTCTAATTCCTCTTCTTGTTCCTCTCCTTGCCCTTTTTCCTCTTCTTCTTCTTCCTCTTCCTCTTCTTCTTGTTCCTCTCCTTGCCCTTTTCCCTCTTCTTCTTGTTTCTCTTCCTCGTCTTCTTCTTCCTCTCCTTGTCCCTTTTCCTCTTCGCCTTCTTCCTCTTCTATCCCGCCGAGCGTATATCTTTTCTCCTCACCTCATCTTTGCGAAGGTCTCGTCGAGACTGGCCGGTTTACGGGGCCCGAAATTCCAATCCCAACCTCTGTGGGTCTCAATTTTTAAGGGATCCCACCTTTTTTCCTCTTTTTGCCTTCCCTTCCTTCGCTCTTGCACCACCCGGTTGCTCCTCTCCCTCCATCCTCCGTTCCGTCCTGCTTTTACCTACTACCCTTCCCCCATCTAACATCCTTCCTCTTCACTCCTCTATTCGTCTCCTTCTCTCCCTTTCCTCCGTTTCATTCTCCCGTCTCTGTCTCCTTCCCGCTCCGGCGTATACGCGCGGACTGACTCGATCTCCGTATACGCATACCTTCCGTCCTCTCTTTCTGACCGCTCCTTCGATAGTCTTTTTACAGTGATCTCGCTCCAACCACGATGGCTTCAAGCGGCTCTTTCTTGCCCGGTGTAAAAAGGCGGGCCTCATCCCGAAGCTTCGCAGGACCGTCGCAACGGAGCCCTTGTGCCCCCACCCCTTCCTTCTTCTCCTACCCCCCGTTTCTGCCTCCTCCCTTGGATCACCTCCGCCCCTCCCGCAACGATTCTATGCATTTCGTACAGTACTCATTTCAGCGTGCTGAATCAATAAATAAGTACGGTATCGTAAGACGAGGCCTTGTTTGCTATTATCCTTTGCTAAGTTCCCCAGCATATTTCTCAGATCTTTTGGACCATTTTCGCGATAAATTAAATGACAGACGCCTGAGACAGTCATTCCCCTGGCAATCGCGTGCTTCCTTTCAGTGAACGTAATAATTTCGGGTTTACTGTTTTACTATATTCCAAGCTGGGCTTATAACAAATTACTTAAAATACAAGGAAATATGCCTGGGACCCTTGGGGGAACCCGACTGTTATTTTTCTGTGAGAACTAATGGTCCCAATATCAGAATGTAGCGGTGAGAAGGTCTGAATGTCAAGATCTGGATTAGATTGCTGCTGGAATTCCAGCATTGTAACCAGTATTCAGGCTGCCCACGAGGGCGTACAGATTTTCAGTGATACGAATGTTGTGGTATGCCGGCTTGAAATGCAGGGCGCCGCGGGGCGAGCGGACGATACTGTCATTGGCGGAGCCCAAGCTGTAAGGGACCGGAGGAGGGATAGAGTAAGGGGTCGAGACGCGGGAAAAGAGAGGAAAGAGGGCCTGGCGAGGTCACGGTACGACCCTGCTGGACGTGGACCCATCTCGGACTCTCTGGTCGGTAGTAGAATCGACCTTGAATCGCGCATTATGCTTCGTCCTTGTTGGAATTTCTGGGACCACTACTGGCCCATCAGCCGTGTCTCTGATCATCTAAGAGTAGGCCCGGTGGACCTTGGCATATGTCCCCTCTCCATCAGAAGGCCCGCTCCGTGGCAGTAGTGATGGGACCAATTCTCCTTCCTTATGCACATTACCCATTCTTTGATAGGCATTATCAATCGGAAACAACTATTATAATTTCTTTGCGCCTATCAAACACGTGTAGGGATAGTAAGACCAATTACATAAGCAGTCCCATACCGGCAACCATATATGTGTGTGTACTATTCACTTTGTTTTTGTACTCGAATGCTCTCGTAATTGAGATACTTGGGCGTACACCACACAAGTAAAATTTTACTTTTACTGGGACCAAAATGGGTGACCCTAAATCGAACAAGCCTTCTCTGATAATATTTTCATTGGCAAGCTTTCATCTCAGTGTGAGAACAAAAATTTACTCTGAATGTTATCGGTTGTTAAAATAAAATAAGACGGTCAAACGTGTTTTAATGACTAACAAGGAAACGCTTCCAACCCAAAAATGCTGATGTTAACGGAACTTCGGGTGAATGTAGAGCATATTGGAGTATGCAACGTGCAATTTTATTTTTCTCAGGAAATTCACTCTGAAGGGATGAAAAAAATTAGTTCTTAAAGTTATCGCGTTTTTTTCGTTTCTATGATATAACTTTATTTTTCTTTTGGTAGTGTGATGGAGCATAACAAATTGAACAACTCTTATATTCAAAGTTTTGTCAAAAAACACGTAAGAGGCACCCCTTCTGAGTGAATTTCCGCAGAAAAAATAAAATTGCACCTTGCATACTCGAATTCACTAAAATCAGAATTTTCGGGTTAGGAATCGGTATTGATATTGCGAATTTTATTGTCGTGCACCATTGAAATTAGCTTTGTTCTAATATCTCAATGGACTTTATGAAATCATTTATATCAATCCCGCCCGTATTACTCGTCTGCCAATTTGATTTCTGCACGTGTAACGATCTTACTGCAATTCAAAATTTTTTATTAAAATTGAAATACTGGATTGTTCGATTACCATAAGTATTGGGTCGATTCCATCACTATGCGCCGGAGAATTTCGCCCCACCACGGCTTCCGCTCCTACCTTCGTGCCACCTCGCCAACCCCAAAACCGCCGAAGGATCACGGGGCTCGAGCACCGCGCGCATATTTCTCGGTCCACACTATTATTGTCGGAGGCTCCGCAGATGCTATCGTGTACGAGCCGGTTCGCTCGCCTCGCGGAAAGAGGGTCTTATTTTTCTACATCCTCCTCCTCCTCCTCCTCCCTACCCTCCTCTCCCACCCCGACCCCATCCTCCCTCGTCTTCCTCCGTTCTCTTCCTCCACAAGCAAAGCCCTTTTTACTTTCGCCCTACCCTTGCATCTCCCTATGTATCTATCATTCTTTTTTTCACCCCCACAAGATCGAGCCGCTTCCTCCCATTCCATAGCATAACCCAAAACCTCTTCCGCTTTAGATACTTTTTACGTCAAACGTGGCACTCGGTGTGACCCACGATACGTTTCCCTTTTATACGATCTATGACAGTGATGATACTAAGTTAATTGGCTCACTCAACTGGGACACGTAAAACAGAAAAATTTGTGCAACGAAGGAAACAGAATTGTTTTACTACAGTCGAACTTCGATACCTCGAATCTCAATGGAAGGGAAAAAATCTTGAAATTATAGAGGTTTCGGTTTATCGAGTTTTCGAGTAAGAAAGGTTCAACACACGAAAATTCGCCTTATAGAGGATTTGTGCGACTGTTAATTGTTCGACTCGTAAAGCTGTAAAGCAAGACAAATTCAAATTTTATAGGTCAATTGTTTATTGTATACCTATAATCAAATATACCTACAACTTATTTACTACATATATACTTGCATATATATAAATAATTATAAAACACATTTTATGCACGATATATTACTCTTCATTACATATTAAAAAAATTTTGATTTTGCTTTGTGCTAGTCTTTTAGTGTATTGTAAATCAATAGTATTTTCAATCGTGAATTATACAGAGAAAAGATTTTCCTCGATATATTGAAATCTTTCTACAAAATTTCGTAATATATAGTTAGAAGAAAAACCTCGACTTGTAGAGGTTGGAGTTTTCCTAAATTCGAGTTGGAGAGGTGGAAGGCATAAGTTAACGTGCAAAATATAGTTCGAGTTAAGGAAATTTTATTTCGAGTTGTAGAGGTGTTTACAGCGGAGCGGAAGGGAATGAAGAAAATTTTACAGTTATCAAGGTTCAACGGTACTGTTGTATGATAACTATTTTTCTAGTACCATTGAGAGGTGCGGTAACGCAGAATTGCAGAATGCAATTCGTAGAAAAAGTACCCTGTTTTAATTAAGCCAAGAAGTTTTATTTCATTTTGTTGAACTTCATTCCTGGGCATACAGTTACTGTCAATGTGTAGTCAATCCATGAAAAAGGAAGGGAAAAAAATTTGGACCGCAATCATCATGAGGCAGCATGAACGCAATCCGCAAGTTACAATACCGTAAAAACAAGACGAAGACGAAGACGAAGACGAAGACGAAGACGAAGACGAAGACGAAGACGAAGACGAAGACGAAGACGAAGACGAAGACGAAGACGAAGACGAAGACGAAGACGAAGACGAAGACGAAGACGAAGACGAAGACGAAGACGAAGACGAAGACGAAGACGAAGACGAAGACGAAGACGAAGACGAAGACGAAGACGAAGACGAAGACGAAGACGAAGACGAAGACGAAGACGAAGACGAAGACGAAGACGAAGACGAAGACGAAGACGAAGACGAAGACGAAGACGAAGACGAAGAAAAGTACGAGATGGGAATGCTTTACGACAAATTTATTCCAATCGTAAACTTCATATTGTTGAAGTCAGCAATATTGCAAAAGGTGGAATTTAAGAAGTCACGATACAGGAAAAGCAGTCCACTTAGAATAAATATAAGGTCATATAAAATAACAAATATATCACTATGCGCTATACATAATTGATGCATTTATATTGCTTAACATAACAACTTGTTAAATCTTGTGTCATAAAATAAATACATCATCTTTCACCACGACTTTTCAAATACACAAATCTTTAAAATAATTACGAAATGCAACTTTATTAGCCACGCCATATAAATCTTCTAACAAATGAAAATGATTAGGCATTTCTACTTATATATATATTTAAATAATTGCAAGAGTGAAAAAAATAGTAATGAAGGAGGAATCAAACAGTCCGCAATGCCTGTAAACATTTTTTCCATCGTGACAAGCCTTTGCACCGCGTGTAACTCACGTGCATGAACGGGGTATCGAACCGTCAGCGTGGAATGAAACAGTAAAGTACGAAGCATGCAGCACTCGCGTATCATTAAGGAATTCGTAAAAAATATGTTACATAAATATGTAAAATTCCTCTTGTGGTAAGAAACCATGATTTTGAATCAAATGAACTATGTGCTTCGTCAGAGTCCTGCACGCATTTTGAACGAACATACGCTGTAGGAAAAGATGCGATACCAATTCCCGACAAATACCGCGCACACACGCGTGCGTATACTGACATTCCTGAGCCTTATGTCGATGTCGTTTAAGTTTCCGCACGCGCATATGTCGATACCTTCAACTCGAAGGCGTGAAACACAGAAAAACGCCTATCTTCTTTGCATTGAATAAAAAGGAGCAAAAACTACGAGAAATATATAATCAGAATAAGTCGATCAGTCAGAGAAAAGGAGAAAGAGACTGGAGATGAGACGTGCCTCTATTGCTTACGAGCAAACGAGTGAAATGAATAATACCTCGGTGGACTTGGTAGAGGCAAAAGGAGGAGAGAAGGGCAGTTTGGAAACAGGAAGAGAACAAGTGAAGCATGTGGGAGGAAATACTAAGAGCGACAAAGAAGGAGAGATCCTGAATTACATCGGGAAAGGTTCACCTTAGAGGAGAGTAAAAATGCGCAGGCAAATAGAGAGGAGCGAATAGAGTGCAGTGGAAGTAGCAGTAATAGCAGCAGTATCAGTGATAGTTGTAGCAATCGCATAATAGTGGTAGTACTACCGTAGTAGGAGTAGTAGCAGCAGCAGCAACGGTTAGAAAGAGGGGAGGGGAAAGCCTGTAAATATCGATGACGGCGATGGTAGTGGTAATGGTAAGATAGTGGAAGAGGAGGAGGGTTTGGAATGCAGCCGAGTGAGGAATTCAGGCCCCTCCCGCATATTTATCTGAACACTGCTCGGCGGTCCGCGAGGCTCTGCTCCGGGCCCCTTTTATAGTGTGCCATCACTGTACCCCTTATACAACCGCGATACAAAAGGGGGGTAAATATCCACGGTGCCAGTGCCAGGCCATTATGCGCATAGATCTATTCAGGAATGCCCGGCGTGCTTCATAATTGGGCACACTCGTAAGATCGCGTGAATACGCAACAACTGAGAATTTTGTAACTAAGTTCTTCATCGAATGTTAAAGAGGTTGATACACAGGCGAAAGGACACGGCCTGTTCTACAATCTAGAGAGACGAAATGATTTTCTGTACCCGTAAATTATTGGGCGCTTTAATAACGTGCGAAATTTTCTGAGGGAACTCGTTTTGCTTTCAATGGATATAATATATGTTACTGTAAAAGTTCGGGGACCGGTGAATCTTGGAATATACCGGCGGATCCGAACATTTCCCGTTGTGAGGCGCGGGAAGTTCGAGATATCTTATAAAATATTTGAACGGGCTTTTGTCAAGAAGGTTGATCAGTAAATCTCTGATATTTAACCAGCATGTTTTGTGTGTTTGGGACTTTTGTCGCCTCGTAGCGGCGAGTGTTAGGATTTGACGGTAAATTCTAAGGTTCGCCGGTTCTGGAACTTTTACAGTAACATATACAGTGCTGGAAATATTTATTGCATCGCGTTATTACTTATACATACCTCTCTTATTATTAGTACTAGGAAAATATTTATTGTAAAATTGTGTGGTCCACTATCATGGTCGAAATAAGTCGAATTCGAATCTCTTTATCAATCATATTGCTATGAAATTTCTGCACAGAACGTAAATTTCAGAGTGATACAATAAATGTTTCCAGTGCTGTATACTAAGATTCATTATTAAGAATTTTAAACACAAAGGTTAAAACCAGAACGTAATGATGTGATTATTTAGTATCTAATAGAAGAAAAAAATGGCTTAAACAGGGGTCTGCAAAATATTTGTTTTTGATTAAAGAAGATATAGAAACGACAACGAGGATATAATACAAAGCGATTATTTGTAAATAGTAATCGCTCTAAACATTATTAAGTAAACTAGAATTTCACTAGTTTTTAATCATCGTTGATAGTCACAATACAAACGCCCTATAGTACAAATGGAGCGACCAGAGTTCTAATTATGTATAGCGGGGGAGCAAGTGAGGTCTCTGGTTTCTGTTATCCTTTCTTTCTTTCGAATTTCTGTTATTTTATCCAAATTTTGTAAATTTCAAGTCGATATCCGAATACGAAAAGAATTGGATTTGAAACAAGAGATTTCATAGTACTGCGAATGCATGGGAGATCGAAAAAGATATCGAAAAAAGTTTCACTTAAGTTTTATAATTTTCGATATTCTACAATAGAGTAAAAATCATTTTTTCAAAAATTAATTGCACCACCCTTTTTTAAATAATTCTCTATCTCCATATTGTAGGACATAAAGAACCATAAAACTTTAACTAATATTAAACTGTTTTTCGATGCCTTTTTCGATTTTGCAGATATTCGCGAGAATATGAAAACGCACAATTTCTTTGAGGGAGTGTTTCAACCCCCAGGATCGTTTCATTGGCGAAACAAAAAATGGTTACGCTATTAACACCACTTGAACTACATTTCCGCAAGGTTTAAAATTTTCTTGAATTTTCGGCTTGCCACACATCCCTTGTCAACCATATTTCAACCACCTGTTCTGAGAAGCAATTGTGACACAATTAGAACTACGCCATATGCATTCGATGCGCGAGACTATGAAGTAATACAATAATTTAATGGCTGTGATTTACTTCAGAATTAGAAAGTTTGCGGAGTCAACCATGTCTAGTAGGTGGTCCTTTTTCAAAACTATAAGTTGCAGAATGTATCTGTATGATAACGCTTTCGTATCACTCAGACTAGCTCGTGTTACGTTTGGACGTCACCCTTGTTAACTCGTAATTGTAACACAAAAGTCAATGTAACATCAAGAACGTTATTTTCGTCGATGCTGTGTGGCCACTGACTTTACACTGCCTTTGTTGTAGCTAGAAGTACAAGTTCAAATTGCATAACGTAATCAATACAAACTTTTGTACGTGTCAAGAGGAAAAGAATAAAATCACTTCCAATTTGCAGCTCCTTTCGTCCCCTTGAGTTAAAGAACGTTAACTGATTCAAATTTCGAAGAATCGACGTAAGGAATCCATCACAAAAGGTTTCTACGTTCCATTGTAAATTGTTTCTCAAATGATGTAAACTGCAATTTTAATATTTAAAAGAAAATTCTATGGGAAATATTCTCCGCACAAATTAAGTGATGTATGCATGAAGCGGCAATTACTGACTAATTTATTTTGTTGTTCATGTGTTATTCGTGTGTTTTTATTAAAACAAGAATGGGGAGGGGGGTTAATGTAATGTTGTTTAAATGTAAATGCAGTAACAGGCACATAGGAAAAAGAAACGGCGGTAACCGGGCCGATGATCGGGGAAAGTACTTCTTCTGCTGGACAGCTGCTGGTGAACAAAGGCCAAGAGATATAAAAGAGGAATTTCTTGGGGCGCACGTGGTTCTCGAGGAAAAGAGAGAAGAGAAAAGCAGAATACATGGCTAACTCAAAGGTTCGACTACACATGTGGCCCGTTTGCGAGCTTTCGAATGCTTCTCTCTTTTTGCTTCTAATGCTCCATCTCACCCAGTGCATTTGTGAGTGCATTCCGTATAAATACGTCGATATGATTTGCTCCAAATATTTTTAATTTACGAATCTCATCGAACTGATACAATTCTCTTTTAGATTAACAATTCTTTTAATCAATATTAGCGTGATATTCAAAGAAACATTTCTTGATACTATTTCGATTTTCCATTGGACGAAGGGGAATGTTTTCTATGCCAATGCAAATAGGTTGATAGCAAGATACGTGACTAGTACTCGGTTAATTTGAACATACCGATTCGTATAAAACAGTTGCACGTAGTTTTCCTTCTCGAGGAATTTTATAATTGCATATTTCTTGTTTTTCGAGAAATACTGCTTTTCTCGAGATACTTTAGTCTAGGAAATCGCGAACGTATAAACACACCTACAATTTATAATAAATCTTATTAATAACATCAGAACCTATATGAATTACAATAGAAAAGCTCAGTAGAGAAGATTCGACATTATTGACTGATGAAGATGCTCTTAAATTCTTATTTAACAATTTAGAAAAATTGTATGCCTAATGAATTACGTAATGAGTTTCTTGTGGCTATTAAATAAGAAATATCGAAAAGA
The DNA here is from genome assembly GCA_963932335.1 of Andrena marginata. NCBI lineage: Eukaryota > Metazoa > Arthropoda > Insecta > Hymenoptera > Andrenidae > Andrena > Andrena marginata. The sequence continues at coordinate 21,847,137 of OZ010660.1, forward strand.
ACCGACAAAACTATCGATTTCTTTATAAATTTTTTGCATAGTATAATCCAGAATCTCTTCGAAAAGATTTAAAAGTCGCGTATTTTCATGTCATATCCAATACAGATATGTATAAAACGGCAAAACAAGTTCTACTTAAGTAGCTAGATTTTTCAGAAAATATAACAGTAATCATGATTCTCTTGAATATACCTACTGAAAAACTTACAGATCCTAAAAATGAAGAATTACCATTAAGAAAACAAATTAGAGTTAGCAATGCCAGAGAACCTCCAAGAATTTAGTATCAACCAAGAAGATATAAATTCCGGACTTTAACAAAGGAATTTCATATTTTTCTGTCGACTGGAAGAAGGGCATCCAATTTACCATAACTTTTTCTTCAGCTACAAATTTTATCACAAGAAAAGAAAAGAAATAGACAAAAAACTATTTTAAAACAAAAACTAATGTTTCGCTTTGCACACATTTTGTATTAAATAAATAAATTAATAAATTATATTTCATAGCTGTTTCTTCATTCCTACAAGTTTTGTGCAAAGTAGACAGGAATGAACAATTAGTTAAAGTTTTCTTATGTTTTTAATAAATATTATCAACATTATTCCAAAAATATAAATTTTGTAATATTTTTTTTTTAATTCTCGAGATTTCCCAAGAGCGTTCATCTAGATAACAAATTGCAGGTAACTGGAAAATAAAACTTCCAAATGTGAGGTTAATGCCTCAAATAATATAATCAAAAAAGAAGTTAGAATTTTACAAGAGATCCATGATTTATTTAAAGTCAGCAACTTTCAAACTGTCGTCATATGCACCCTCCTCTTTATCTACTTTTTTTACAACATTCCCATCATATTTCCTGCGAGTATGTTTTTATAACTCTTCGAGGCTTATAGAATTATTATCTTTTATTAAAATTGTAGGTGTAATCAACTTTTTATTTTGATGCCACATAGACAATTTTTACAATTTGCTACTAATTTTATTTCTTTTAAGCAATAATGACTGGTGCAACATTGAACACCTAAATACAGTAACGGCGTAGTATGCCCATTCAGAATGAAAATTATTCAATTTTGTTGGAACCCAAGTGCTTTCTATCGGAAGATAGAAATACAAGCAGCTGTTATCCACTTAAGTAGGGAGAGCGAATCCATCAACCTCTGCAAACCGATCGTGTATATATGGTCTATGATCGATCAAGTAGTTCATATAGTCTGTGCCTGAAATTTAGCGGTTCAGTTTAAACGTTTGTACTTACAGGCTGTTAAAATCATTGCATGTCACATAAAGAAATATTAAATTCGTTCGCTCACTGTTACGTGTTAAGTGGTGTTAAATATAGGGAAATATCTTTTTTCACTGCACCTACTTGTAAATACTTTTACCAGAAAAGTGGCAAAAAGTCACAGATAGCCAAGGAAAATAGTTTGATTAAAAAAAAACCTTGAAGTATATTTGCACACACTTATAATAAAGACTTTGGATAAAAAAAAAGCGAAAGATCTTTTACACCAACCTAATAAATATATTCGTAATCAATATTAAAAATGAAGTCATTAATAAAAGTAGCTGCAAGTTGACTTTCTAAATTTTGGTAACGAGTTATTTAATCTTTTCGCTGCGAAGAACCATACACAGTGATTAATAACAACTGCCATCTAAAATCATTCATCAACTTTATCAGAAAATGTTTTATATCAAACACGTTGTATACGACGGGGCTCATCAAATAGAAACGTGTTTTTTTTTCTATACACCCTTTGAGATGTCAAGGTGACTTTAAATTTTTCAATCGGCACAGTGTATTTTTTTACCGCTGTGTTGTAGCTGATAATAAAACGATTCACTGGCCTATACCAAAGTGGCCATGAAGAGACCTTCAACCTCAAAGCATGCAGATAATGTATCAAGATTAATTGTTTCACTTACTTCCAATACGTGTATTTACAGAATATGTGGAAAGTTATGGCCTGTACAATGTCGGAATGAGTGAACAACAGCTCGAAATGTATGAGGCGTTAATACGTTTCAACATGCTGTCAGATGTTTGGATATGTACACTGCTGCTCCTAAGTCCTACGGTTTTATATAGAACTGGTATTTTGATGGAGATTATGAACCTTTAACTACCACATAATATAAGTATCTGCAATGCTAGTTACACGATTTAATAATGGTGAAATTAATAATTTTACTGTCTTTACATGCCCGCGAGGCTTGCTTGGTCAGTAATGCCTCCTATCTTCTTCTTCACCAATGCCTACACAAAGGTATTATTATTGAGACGTGAACCCTTGACCGTTTACTGTAACACTTCAAGAAGGACCTAAAGCTCCTCAGTCCTTGACCGAAGATTAGTCTTATTCGAATAGTGGTGTAGTCAGAATGTCGAGGAATAGAAAAGAGTTAGACTTTGAAAAACGGTCAAGGATTGTTAAATTGTCAGAAAAAGTCTATAGTATTAGAGAAATTTGTGAAGAAGTGGGCGTTTCAAAGTCTTCCGTAGGTTACACTATCCGAAATTTGACAACTGTCCTAAGAATTATGAGCGGGAGTGTACATAGCTGTTGCATCTTGATAAACAACACCTTTTAACCGTTCGTGGTCACACTTCTGTAAAGATCCGCGGTGGTCACACTGAGTCCAATGGACCCGACCGATTTTTAAACAGTTACCATACGAACTACATCAGTCGAATCTCGTGCACAAAATTATAATACACACTTTGAATATTGTAGAATATGGATAAATCTTGTTTTAGTAAGAAATGAAACGACAACATGCACCGAAAAAATCAGAAAGGAGTGCCAGAAACTTATCGGTATCGAGCTCCAAAGTTAAAAAGCGGGTCTATTGGACCCAGTGTGGTCATGAAGGGTTAATGTACCCCGCGAGAAAAAGTGTAATGGTTGAAAGTCGCTTAAAAGTCAATTTGTTATGGATCAGTGAATTTGTCCTTTTATCAGCTACAGCACAGTACTAAAAAAATGGTGGAGCCAATTTAAAAAGTCATCTAGATATCTCGGTAAATATAGGATACAAAAAAGTAAAACGCTTCTGTTTAATGGGTCCCACTGAATATAGCATCTCTGATACAAAACAATTTTCGATAAATTCATGTAAATAACGTTTTATTTCATATAGCAGCTGTCATTTGCGTACTCTGTGTATTAAAACAGGGTGCATTAAAACGCATAACTTCAAGGGTAAATACAACATTCAAGAATAATGAAAAAAGTTCATTGTATAAACATTTGTTTGTGTTTCACTAGTTCTCGTTACAAATTCGGCGGGCACAACTGATTTCACAATTAAAAATTAACAACTAATCGGTAACTTATGGGGCTTGCAATGAGAGCCAAGGTGGCCACTTCAAGCGCTTTCCTTGAAAAAGGTTCTCTGTGAGGACTCTCCACTAGGCAAGACAAGTTAGATACAACAAATATTCATATGAAATTTCTTTATCAATTTTTTATACATCCTGTATATACGACCTTCGTGATGTGATGCGTATTTACAATGACGTATGTACTTATATTCCATTTCTTATGCTTGTTTCATCATTTAGCTAATAAGGTGTAATTGTAGACACTATACAGGATGGAGCATAATTAGTAGTACAAACGAAATACAAGTGCAGTGAAATGTTTTCGTACGTGACTTTGCTTTCGCAAAAATCAATGACGAAGATTCGTCTGGTACATACTTGTTCCGTGTCAGTACCAATTTGCTACCTATAGTTTTATATTTCTGCCTGTGGGTTTTTATTTGTAAACATTTACAGTGGCATAAATCAAAGAAAACGCATCATTGCATTTGTCTGGTCATTAATTTTCTGTTTCTTTTGATAAATTATTTAAAGTCATGCGCCTATGGTAGTATTCGAAGTTCTGTTTAACGAATTAGAGGGGTACACGGGAATTTCGAGGTCGAAAAATCGATTGTTTACGATAGTCACAAGTCTTAGAAGTATTTTAAAAAAGATTTCATTGAAAACTTCGAAAACTTGCGAGAGTTACTTTAAAGCCGTTTTTCTCAAAACTATGTTTCTCAATACAGTGAACATCGTAACTCGAGAACGGATCGATACTTTTTGTTGAAATTTTAACTGAACCTACAAAACACTTTTCTCGATAATGTGGAACTCGCTCAATAATATCGCATAACTTTAACAACATTTAAGACAACATTTATCACAGGATTAATTCAGTAAAATCCTTCAGAGTGGATATTTGTTGTATAACTCCGTGAATTTTTATTAAAATTTCTCGACTGAGTTCCACATTGTGGAGAATCGTGTTTTGTAGGTTCAGTTAAAATTTCAACGAAAAATATTAATCCGTTCTCGACTTATGATGTTCACCGTTTTAACGCGTGCATTGCGCAGCGCCGACTTCGACGTATTTTCAGGTTTCCTGATCTTAAAATGCGTGTTACATCCACAGCAAAGTATTGTAAAACGTGCAAATGGTATGAATTATTAGTCGACCTTCAATCCAACCCAAAAGGAACCGTTCATTTTAGCCGTTAATACCCGTGTACCCCGTTAAAGTGACACGAATTAAAAATCCAATGTATTTCCATTTCGTAATTTTTCAAATCCTTTTAAAACTCTACCTTTCAGTTTAGAAATAACCTTCAATTTCTTTTTATAGAATTTATCTTCAATAGCTTTAATATAACTTCTGGACAGAGATCAAACGACGTGACGTCTGATGATTTGGAAAGCCAACTTATTGTACTATCATAACCGAACCAAATTCAATTTTTAGGAGTATAAAAATGGCAAGAACTAGACAGCCGTCGTTTTGGGAGTCGGAGCGTTCCCTGTGGCTCCCAGAGGGCATACATACCGCGGGAATACCCGTAGGCTTAACCCTTAACACATTAAGGGTCGGTCATGACCCCAAGCACGCAAACTTCGCTGCAAAATTTTTGGTTGCCTAAGTTTCTAAACTGAATTTCTAATTAATTTTATAATAATAGTTTAACTTTCTACATTTCTATTACTTCATTCATTACCCAAGAACAAAATATTCATAGAGGTTCATTTAGTGTCGATTTTACAAATTTCTGTGTCCTTTTTTATTTGGGGTCTGCCACGACTCCAAGATACCAGTTACGTATGAAAAAAAAAACAGTATAGCAGCTAAGGGTACTAATTGGGTAATAATTGGTACTCTTGGGGATCCGAGGGAGCCAAATTTTGTCGTCTTAATTATTGGGATTTACTGGAAGTCGGATACGTCGTGTACCCGAGCAGTTGGGTCGGGAAAAATCAGGTGCGATCGGTACAGGATATGAACATTATCATGCTACGATTTCAGAACCGATTAGTCACGAAATTACAGGCAGGTTCAAGTCGGGTTAACGGGGTATTGTACCCAAAAATTCGATTTTTTTTCTAATAGTTTAGGGTTTCGAAGATATCTCCTTAATATATGAAGGTTAAATAAAAAAAATATGAAGGTGAAATTCGTGAAACTCCCAGAGTTATAAAGGCTTAAGGCTGCATCGTGGCCCGCAGTCGTTCCCTCGACTTTTGTATCTAAAGAGGCTATGACTGCCAGTAGAGAAGAGAGAGCTGCCCAACATAATTTTTTTGAAGTTGAAAAACGTTTCCTCGGCGGTCCTGGTATAGCATATTAGGGGAAAGTTATAGAAATTCGTCGTTATCTACCGTAACTTCAGTCTTATCGGTCGTAACTGCATGAAAAACTTTAAACGCGTTTTTCTCGAAACAAATTTTTTAGATCTGATGCACATTTTTCTACAAAACTACTGAACCGATTGAGCTGAAATTTTACACACATCCAAAGTGAATGTGTACCTATAGCCCGTAGCAGAATTATGTCAATACTTTCAATAACCCCCCCCACACACACACACACACACACACACGCACACACACAAAGCTGTGTTTAAATTTTTAAACAGCTGCGATTTTGGTAACAATGTCCGGACTTGGGTACATCTGCTACGGACGATAACTACACTCGTATAGATTAAAAAAATCTTTAGTACTTTCATTTCAGATGACTAGGACGGCCGCAATTCTTGCGCCCGATGGGGCCGGTGTTTGATAACATGACCTGCGCTTTAGCGTGTAACTTGTACAATTTTCAATATAATGCATTGCAAAAATTTGTGTTGATATTCAAACACTACTAAATACGTATCCAAAATCCCTGCCCTGTAGGTGCGATAGGTTCTTCAGAATTAATGCCTAAATATCACCTTGAAAAATGAGTATCTAGACGGTAATACTCCCTTAACCCTCGGTTGTCACACTGGGTCAAATTGACCCTGCGTTTTCTTAAGCAAAAAACCTTTTTGTCGAAACTCTTATTGCTTCAAATTTTTTTTATGCATGATGACACTTTAATTGTCAACTTTCAACGATGGGTATATATTCTACAATGTTCAAACATTATCTCAGAATTTTTTAGACTTAATTTAACAAATAGTTTTTAAATAACAACTGATGGAAAATTGACAGGGTCAAATTGACCCAGTGTGACAACGACGTTCGAAAAAAGAAGGTGTGACAACCGAGGGTTAAGTCACATTCGTAGTGCACATGTGTTATCAACTGTTTAATAATATAAATATTGTAAATACACAAGGTTAAACTGTTTTCTAAACACACAGAAAGAAAAGCACAAGTATTTTTGCGTATAACAATATAGTTTAATTTTAAATTATCATGTGAGAAACATAAATATTTCTATATGTTCTGCGGCAACAAGTTCGTGTTACTCATACAGAAAGCACACGGTCAGGTATTGCAAGAAAACGCCTTATAACTAACGATAATATTAAAAATCTTGTTTTATTAAATTTCCACCAATCTAAGAGGTTTATACTTCATGGTATAGCACTATCTGATAAATAAGTATATATTTCCCGATTTCGACGCCTGTTAAATTCCAGTTCTTCGTCTAGATTCACCAGTGTTTTATTATAAAAAACTATTAATTTTTATTGAATTCCATCTAATTAACGAATTGTTAATAATTCAATATAAAAATGACTTTTGAAGTTAGTGAAATTAATTAAGAAAAATTGCACTTGTAATTTAGGAGACGTACCAATTTCACTCGTTCCACTCTGCGCAACCGATTTTGAAATCGTAGCATGATAATGCCGGTATCCCGAACCGATGCCGCCCGACTTCTTTCGGCCCTGCACGAAAATTTGGGACTGCCCGAGCATTCATATCTCGCGGGGGCCCGCCCGAGCCCGCCCGACTGCTCCCGACCTCACTCGAATCCGTAATCTCGGATGCCCGCACACACCTGCCCAATTACATCATTTCGGGACACCTTGCTTGCTACCACTAAAGGATCTGAAGTATATACACTCATGGATTGCCCCACCACGGGCCGCGGCTCTCGGAGGCGTGGCTTCTGGCTCCCGATAACTACACAGCTCTGAGTTCCCAAAAGAGTGGCTCCTGGAGCCACGAGTTGGCCTGGCCTGTCGTAAGCAATCGTACACGTATGCGACGCATCAACAAAATCTCGAATGAAATTTTATTCCATATTTTATTTTCGTTTTCGGTTGTACCACGAATTACGTCCAATCATTTACATACAGTTCCTTACAAAAGTATCCGTCCACCCTATATGTAACATATCTTACAGGTATATTAATTCGACTTCAAAGTAACAATTCGCAATTCTAATTCACATTAATATAAACCTTGGTTAATATAATTAGGTACTTTTGTTTCGAATGTATTCGGTTGAAAAAACAGCACACAGTTTATTTAAAAAAGGTATTATTAGCCACTTAGGTAGCAAAGATCGTGCAAGAAAATATTCGCCCAAATTCAATACTTACTTTCTACAAACGAGATTGCAATAAGTTAATGTTTTTCTAGTATTCCTGCAGTTTTATTACAAGCTTTAATCTATTATGCATAGAATTATCTAATTTTTGTGAAATTTGTACTTTTCCTGTTCCATTCTTCTAGGAAAATTTCTTTGAGCATTTCTTTAGTAGCTGGTAGGTGGCTACTAACTAAAAATATATTAATCAAGGTTTATACCAATATAAATTATAATGGATAATTCTGAATTTAACATTCCTTAAATAAGTAAAATATGTTGTACGTATGGGGTGGGCGGATGCTTTTGTGAATAGCTGTATATGATCTATATAAACCTGAACGAAAGATATACAATTGTTCCCAAACATTTCGTAACCATTGATATAATTCCCTCAGCGCCGCTGATTCACGAAAAATTCTGCGAGTTCTCTTACCGCACAGTGTCAGCACTACTGGTTACGTACGCGCCGCAGCGAAAGGGTTAAATGCCAGGCAGTCGAGCGCGCGGTAGCGTATCAGCAGACTCGGCACGAGAAATGCGCCTAGACGAACGTTCATGTGCTTTTGTACAAATACCGTTAACGGGTTATGTACTGATACATATTCGAGGTTTTTAACATATACCTACTTTCACTAGTGTTAACAATATTTCGCTGGTAGCAGGAAAAAATATTTCAGATAAGCGAGTTTGAATGGTAGCATAAATATAGAATATAACAAAATAATATTCTAGAATGTAACTTTAAATAGAAGAAATTCTAATCAGTATATGTATATTAATTAATAATCATGTTTATACACAATTTATTGTATGTATATCAAATGAATATTTCTTGGGTTTTGTAGAATTGAATGTACTGTAAAAGTAAGTACGGTAAACTGTACAATGATTTGCACTCTAAGTGGAAATCCCAATTGGAATGTCTATATTTCTTTGTGAAGCTTTTATATGGTCTTAACTTTCAATTATTATCGATGATTATGGATTTCTCATGAAAATAAAACATGTTGAGCGAGTAGGTACCTGTCAAGTCTTTTGTTTTAAAAATATTCAATGAAAAACAAAAATAGGCATAAACGTACAATCATTGGCAGCCGACAATTTGAGATTATATAGAAAGAAATAGTTAAAAACGAAATTAAAATACACTATTTCATTCACTATTAAATACCCACTATACTTAGTAAATCTGTATTTCAATCCATTACTTAATTATAAAGCGACAAAATGTATTTAATCTTTATCAAAATGTTAAGGAAACGCTTGAAACTCAACACTTTGTCTCACCACTACCTTTAAGACTTTCTGTGGTGTTGCCAGATATAAAATGAGTCGTTCAACTACTGAAATTTTCAGTGTTGTAGTGAAAGAAAGATAAGAAATTCTAAAAAAAAAGTACTCTCTAAGCTCATATTTCTTAATATTTGGCTTTTTAATCAGGAGTGCCAATGATTAGTACAGTTTATCCTACAATAATAATTTGGCCTGTCCTAGATTTTCGATAACATACCAAAAAGTTTGAATGAAAATCAATTATACGTCACTTCGACGTAATAGTAAAACGCAGTTGGCTTTTCTAAAAGAAAATTAAATAGAAGACAGAACAAATGTACTTGTTTCTTTTGGTACTTCCCAATTTTTGTGGTAAGAAGAATTTTTGCATTTTGATTTGTAAGGGTATTATTTTGAAACACCCTGTATACACGAAAATAAGATGCTTCATTTGCAGATTGTAGGTAGCTAAGAAGCTGGGCATTTAACTTCTTTTGTCAAGAGGAATGTTTATATTTTGGTTCATACTGTTATTTAGAGACACCTTGTGTACATGCAAACTCCTTTGCCGTTATGCAATAAAAGGCTCAATTTTCAAGGTAGAGGCAATTAAAAATTAGAGATCCAATTTCTAAGACGCGCTATTTACATGCCAAGGGATGCAGCGTGCGGCGACACAATTACGCATTCAAATTAAACACGAGATACACACTTATCATACCATAGAACGTTCCCAGCAAATAGTCTAACATACTATATACAGGGTGGGTCAAAGAAAGTGTTACAAGCTGTTTTCTTCGAAAGGGGGGTAATCATTTACTGCATAACAAATTTTTTTTAGGGACTCCTAGGGGGATCAACATAGCCCTAGTCATTTTTTGTAAATGGAACGGCGTATTCATTTTTTATTAGGATAGCTCTTATCAGGCTTGATAATATTTACTTGAAATATGTTTTTTTATTCTGCATAATTAAAGAGTTAAAGCGAGGAAGGACCTCCCCTAGTACTTTATATTTTCAGCGTGTTTGTAACACACACGAACTACTCGTATATACAGAGGAATAGTGTGCACACACCGTGAACAGAGAATGCGTAAATAAGTTATTCTGATCTTTCTCCGAATTTACTTTATGTTACAGTGAATCAAGACTGAGTTTCTGAAATACATTTGCATTCAAACTAACCTACTTCTAATTTACTTAAGGGATCATTCCGGTCAGACGGGTTGAAAAAATCGATTTTTTAAAGCCTTTTTCAAAAGTACATATCCTCAGGAATGTACTGTTAAATTTTCATGGAAAAATTTCGATTATTTTAGCTGCTACAGAGGCATTTTGTAGGGTGAGCAGAGTCTCGGCCTCTATAGATGAAAACTTTGAACGCGTTCTTCTCGAAACGTAATTTTTTCACATCGCGAAGGTAAAATATCAAAATCTATCCAACAGATTACTTTAAAAATGTTACTGCTTATTCTGCCCACCTATGCCTCTCGCAGGGACTGCAACCAAGTATTTTCATCGAGTCTAACCTACTTTTAAAACCGAAAATAGCAGATAAGTGTAACAACTGAAATCGCCTTCACGAGCGAGGCATGAATTTTTAAACATGTCATCAAAACCGCTTTCAAAAACATTTGAAAAATCAATAATTTATTGCTTTTATATTTTTTATTTACTGCAGAAATGTAGTTTAATAAATAGAAAAAAGTTTTATTCCATTACTATAATTATTTGCGTCGCAATAAATTCCTGAAAATCGCTAAATTTATCGGCGCACTAACCGGAATGACCCCTTAATGATTTAACCTGAAATTATCGCGACACAGCGATAAAAAACATGCGGAAACTCGTGCAGTACTCTACGTAGTAAAAAGTAGCATAATAATCAAAGGGTTAAAGACCATGAATGTGCATTCGAAGCAACTCGATCGACAGTATAATATAGATACATATATATATGTCAACGAGCATCTACGTGTATTTTTCAAATATAATGCGCGCATGCGGGGTCGCGCTCTCGATCCTGGAATTTAAACTGCACGCACCGGAACTCGGAAGTCGGACCACTCATTTTTAATTGCTACTCCTTAGAAAACAACGCCTCCAAATGACCAATAGTAAAGGATTTCTCGCTTCCCTTGACATTGTTTTAAGACACCCGGTATAATCATACCAGACAGTGTTCTCTAATCGGATGTGCTATCAACTTGGTACAATTTTTAACCGTCGTATAAGTGACACTCGGACAGAAAAGTAATTGCATTTTAATCCCTAAGATAGTCAGGTACTAAGAGACGTTGTTCAGAGAAGAATTCATACAAGATCGTATGTCAAATCACCTTGATGTCGCATACCTTCATTTCCTGCTACATTTTAAACTACTGCCAATTTAACACGAGCCAAATAGCGTAATTTCTGCATTGGGCACCATTTCCCCGCGAATTTAAGCAGTAGTTGCCTTGAATAAATGGCAATTGATCGGCAATTAGAAGCTGACAAGAAATAATAATGAGTACAAATGTTTGATGTTAGAAATTATCAAGATATAATTGATGCGTATATAAAACTAGCTTTATTACTCGGCTATGTCCGAAATGTGGATTTTGTTTTGTCACATTCATCTGGATTAGCTAGGCATAATGAGGTGGGGCGCATTTCGCGACCCCAGAGGTTACCGTTCTAAAATTTTTAGGCGATAGACAAACACGCAAGCCCTTTCTGCCTTATATATTAAAATTTATGAAATTACTGAAACAGTCCTTTTTAATTTTAATAATCTTCATTTCAGAGAAGACTGACGGAATGGGTTTAAATATACATACCAACAAACATTGGAGGACGACATTATTTCGAAAAATGTCTTTCAATTGTGACATCATATAATATAAAACCACGTAAATTAAAAAAATCCTTCAAATAGATTAATTTAAATAGGTTAATAAAGTAGAGAAACATATGCCAACGTGGAGGTTGCTTCGTAAATGTATAAGCAGATGATGGAAATGTAAACGCGTTTATTTGTAACGAGACATGTCCCAAAATTGTGGACGAACTTTTTGAGGAACCCCCTGCTACTGCGAGTATTTTTGTGGCAATAGCGCGAAACGCTAGAACGTGAACCAAAGAATCATATTCATCGCTTGCTTTTTATGGGGGAGGGGTGGGAGTATTATATGTTATTTCAATATTTATGTCTCATCTGATCTCATCTGAACATTGAGCGTATTGCACTACGGGCATTAGGAATAGTTAATAATACGGCAATAATGATATCTGATTTCCAACAGTTCCAGAATAGAACACAGAATTAAGTCCATTTTTTCAGCTTCGAAATACCGAAGTACACGAAACACACTCGTAAATAAAAGAAAAAATACATACGTCGAATCTATAACCTCCTCCTTTTTGAAGTCAGTTAAACAGAGAAACATTCCCTTTTTATCCGAATCACAATTGCCATATTTACACAAAACTTGGAAAGAATTTTACAAAATGCCAATCGAAAAACTAACGATTTATACCAACGTGAAGAACACGCGTCAACAAAGCAAATCAGATACAGTCAAATGTCTTTGAATTCGTCTATGTAAACGCTACAAATTATTGACATTCCGTTCCGTTTAAAAAACATCGATGACCTCCTTGAAATTTCCTTGACACCATCATATTTCAAAAAGAAAAGCAAGTGAATCCGATAAAGTGGGTCCTCTGCATCATTTCATCTTGCCCGATCAATTTTTTTCGACTGACTATATTTTTAAAAGTACGCATAATAGTGGTCACACTTCACGCGCGTCACCCTGCATAGCTGTAAAATTATTGCAGCCGATAGAAGAAACCAAAATATGAGAATGAATGCTGGAATAAAAAAACACGTCCCCCGATCATTTGGTTTACAGCGAAACGTCCTACGCGCGTAATCTAAGTAAATGCCTGCAACACTTGTCACTACCAAGTGTCGACACTGTCGTCACATTGTCACACGGTCCCAGAAGTCTTATAACTTCGATTCAAGAGGACGTTTATTAGCCGGCTTGTCAAGATCTACAATTTCAGATACGACTCGTTAAAACGGCGAGTTTCCATTCCTGGCCGTTTCCTCGTTAGAGCCGTACGACAATTAAGTTCGAGCTGCCTGATTTGTAATGCCGTCGAAATCCACGGGTTTATCTCTTTCGTATCGGCTTCGCGACCGGGAGAATACTCGGAGTAAATACAAAGTAGGGAAAAGAAAGCGCTAGGCAGCGGCCGAATTGCTACGGCCGCGAATGAGCTACGCACTCTAAAGATAAGTTTCCCCGGAGAGTTATTTTCCAGCAGTCGTAGAAGGAATGCACACCAGACGAAGCCAGCATGGCGATCGAACGCGTAAAGGTACGTTCACATGTGGCCGAATGGGCGCGTCGCGATCAAGTGGCGGCGAGCGGTACCAGGCCCAGGCGATACGCGCGATGCGCACGGCTCGATGGAACGAGCAGAACGAGCTTCAACCAGGGGGAGGGGGCGCGGGGCGAACGGGGGAGCAGGAGAGGAGGAGGAAGAAGGCAGGTTGCGGTGGCGAGCGAGCGATGCTGATATGAATGGAATGCGATGCCATTATCGCGGTGTACATACCGATAACTCGATGCCCCGTAGCGAGCGAAGGTACCTACGGACTAAGCAAAAGCTCGTAACTTCTGAGCAATCGTATATCTGTGGGCAAAATGTACCCCGCAAGTCTTTTTGCATTTTAAGGGCGTTAAGGGGAACGAAATTCGGGGTCGAAAAAAAATTAATGAAAGCAGCATACCGATCTCGATCGGGGGCCTGTATCGACTTATTGTGCGTTTCAACGAATAACGCTCAAGGTCACCGACGGTCATCTATTTAGAGGAGCCAATTGATGAAGTAACGATAGACCTTCCCACTAGGGCTGGGACTATTCGAATAATTTATTATTACGAATAAACATGGAATATTTGAGTATTCGAATGCTATTATTCGAATGTTTAAGCATTCGAATACTATTCGAGTATTAAGTATCTATTCGAATACTAAATATTTAAATATTTTCACGCGTTTAGTTTTGGTCATATAAGAGAATTTTTCTAAAGCAGTCATCTCGGCCGATATTAAAATTATTGGCTCCTTTTTAGTACATTTTAATAAAAGCTTGTTTTTAAAAAAAAAATTGACTATAAAGTATTTCATGCTTTTTAGTGAAAATATTGTATTGTCATCGGAACTATGAATGTGTGCAAAGTTTTAAGTTGATCGGATATGTTGAAGTGGGTCAAAATTAACTTAGAAGATTTCACCCTGACAAACTAAGGAACTCACAACTAAAACTAAATAAAAGCTTGTAAAAACATGAACCTAAAGAACTTGATTTATAATTCACACCATACTATTCGAATACTGAAATAATCGAATAGTATTCGAATACTTAAATATTATTTGGATACTTGTATTTAGGTACTTGGGTATTCGAATTATATTCGCCAAATAACTGAGCAACTGAAGTATTCGAATATTCGGATACCGAAAAATTTGACAAATATTCCCAGCCCTACTTCACACTTGTTTGACCGAATATAATAATATAACGCCGCTATGAATATTACAGTGTTAAAAAAAATAAGAAAACTCGCACTTTGAACTAAACAGAAGAACTTGAAATTTTGAAAAATGCCACATTTTTAAGTTATAATTCTGTCGCATATGAAGCTCCACTTTTAATTCCCTGTCTCTTTAACTCTTGCATTTGAGATTTAATAAACATTTACGCAAAGCGGAGTTATGGTAATATAGGTTGAAGGATCTAAAAATTAAAAATGCGTTCTGTGAGGCATCGATAAATATCTTTATGAAATGGTAAAATATCTGAAACATCTCTATTCACTGTCAAAGATAAAAGCAGATAGGAAAAATGATTACAGTGCTGGGTTAGGTTCACTGACATACTTAGTTAAAATTTTTAAAAGGTACCAGTCCCTGTTTAATGTACAGAATAATTCTCCACTGCATACGTACAAGTGCCAGTCATAGATAAATGTAACTTCAATGCAAAATCAAGCTTTACTTATGTACTACTACTGTACTACTATTTGGTTTTAACTTCTAAAGTATCTACATAGACATACAAGAATATGAAAAAAAAACTCAACTCCTCTAATGTCGCCCAATACTCGCAAATGCATTAATTACTATATCTCCAAATCAATAGATATCTTATCGACGTAATATTCACATCTGAAGCCAATTCAAAATTTAAAACACTTATACTATAAACAGCAATGACTACATTGCTACGAAGCATACAGTCACTCACAAAAGTCTACACGTCCCGTCTTCGTGGTAATACACCCATCAGAATCAGTATTAAAACCGACTTCAAAAAAATAAAGTTTCACTAAAAAGTAAAAAATAAGTTTTTCTCTTATTTAAGCTACGACTCTCATACTTGTTAAGTCGGCGCCAGATTTACACAGTGCAAATGATTAGGCACCGACTTAACAAATATGGGAGTCGTAGATTAAATAAGGGAAAACATTATGTTTTACTTTTTAGTGCAATTTTATTTTTTTTGAAGTCGGATTTAATTTTTTTTAAATTATGTGATTATTAACTATTTAGTTTTATATATATTGAGGCAGCATGCTGAGGAGATATGCGCGTACATACATAAAATAATAATAATTAGGTGACAATAGTCTTTATTATTAACCAGATTTGGCAAAACATTGGGCTAATGTTGTTGCAGTGTTGGACCACCGGGGGCATCGTCCTCTTTCGAATAAAAAAAAGATCATCAAAATCGGTCCATATATCGAGGAGTTATGCGGGGACAAACATAAAAAAAACGAACGGGTCGAATTTATAACCTCCTCCTTTTTTAATTCGGTTAAAAACTACCAAAATTTGTATAATATTCAAAATTATGAGGTTTATGTATCTAAATTTTTTTACTGACTATACATATGCATTTAACTTTTACAAGCCTGTAAACTAGTAACCCGGTAAGTATAAAAGACACGGTAGGGCTTGTCGGTTTTTAAAAACCTGGTTTAAAAAACTTTTTTTTTAAATTTGTAAAGTTCGAAAACCGGTTTTTAAATTTAAAAAAAAACAATCTTATATACTAGAAGTAATATGTAAAAATGAATTAATTATTTATTTGAAAACGTTAGTATTTTGTCTTGAAATCGCCTCGGACACAAGCATGTGTAGTAGATAACAATTTATTGTAAAACTAATCTTCATGAGATTCATATTTTCGGAAAAGTACTAAATGAAATATAGATTTATAATTTATATTTTGTACGGATTTTAGATATTTTAGTTTATTTTTTTCATTTGGCTTTGTATGTAGTGTATTCTATTGTGGTATATTTTTGTAGATCCTTAAAAATTAAATGATCTCAAAAATTGTACGGATTTTAGTTACTTTTTTTTTATTTATTTGGTTTTAAATACAAAGAGTATATTTTATTTTGTTATATTCTTCTAATTCCGTAAATATTAACAAAACTGCAATTTCTTAAAATAACTACAAATATTTATTTTCTATTTCAATTATATTTTTTTGGGGAGAATAGCGGAAATCGAAAACCGGTATTTTCAACAGTCCGTTTTTGTATAAACCCTAATACACAGCAAGGATACAATTTCCACGATGTTTCTCTCAAATATGTATAGTGGATCATATTTAAAACTGTCCGCCACCTTTGCCTTCCTATTTTTGCAATCAATTTGAGAATATTTCGTTTATATTGTAACTCATTTAAATGTGATGAGTAACACAATCTTTGATCACATAGCAATGCAGTTTTAATGTATGCAATAACTATAGAGAAAGTAGGACCAAGTAGAACTTAACGCAATCGAAAGCACAACGCGAGTGATTAGGTGCGAAAAGTAAGGAAAAGAGAAAGGGTTTGCGACGCAAACTAGAAAGTGAAAGTGGCAGAATTTGAAGAAGAACGTGAAAGGAATAAGTAGAAATAAATGCAGCGAAAGGGTTGAAAAGAATGGAGAGAAGTCGACGCAGGAAACATAGACAGTGAGCCTGTGAAATTATTAGGGAATGGCAAATGAGGGAAAGGTGGCGGGAACTAGAGTTGATAGAACAGGTGGTGAAGGGAGAATAGTAACAGGGGGAGAACAAGCGTCAGAGCAGGAGATAAGAAGATCGAAGAACGAAAGGCAAACTGACAAAATGCAAAAAGAAACAGGTACGATAGATAAGATCGGAATATCTAGAAAAAAACGGTGAAGAAGAAAGTACAAAAATTAATAGTTAGGTCTAATAAGTGTGGAAGCATGCAGGAAAGCTATAGATACTGGTCATATTGGTTAAGTTGGAAGGAGAGAATGTGTGTGTTATGTGAAAGGTACAGAGGAAATTAAAGCACTGGATAGAAGAATGCGAAAGACTGAAACGAGGAAAGGTAACAGAATAGCTGGCGGTAGAAGGGAAAAGACCGGAGAAAGTAGATAAATTGGCTGAGATATGTAGAGAAGACGAAGAAAACAGCGGCGTTACATTAGAAAACCAAAGAAAATGACCAAAACTTCCTAGAAGAGTTAGTCAAACATATACTTAAAGATAAATAGAATGCGAGTTAATATATGTATAGAGTACCTATAGAAGTTTCTATAAAAAAATCTTATAATTTTAGTACAAAGTTAGTAGATAAGTGAGGGGGGGGGGGGTGAGTCACAGAGAAAGATAGTCTAATTAATTAGGCACATAGGTGATAGAGATATCATAAAATACAGTAGCGGACAAAAAAGTTACCACTTTTTCGAACCACCCTCCTTCTATTACTTTTCGATATCAACTCAAAACTGAACTATGTGTCTAATATACATGTTCTGAAAGAGAATATCTGTATAAAACCCAGTTACAGTTGAATTTATTTAACTAACAAACAAAAACCCTGCATAACATTAAAAAAGACCACACACTTTTAAAGTCAACAAGAAGTTACCACTTTTGAACATTGATAAAAAATATCTAATATTTTGTAGGGGCACCTTTTGCTTTTAGGACAACCTAACAAATTACTAAACGTGGTAACTTTTTTGTCGGCCCCAAAAATGTATTACCCCGTTCGCTGTCATATAACACCTTGGTTTGTAAGTTAAATAAATTCAAATTTAACTGGGTTTTATACAGCTTTAAATCCTCCATCAAAATCTGCATATTGAACATACCACCGTCCCAAATGTATGTTAAAAAAAAATAACAAAAATAGAACAAATTGAAAAAGTGGTAACTTTTTTTTTCGCTAGTATTAAGGTAGGATATGTAGGTTTACGTTATACATAGAAGCAAATAATATAAGTTAGGGCAAATTAGTACAGGGGTGGAAGGGAGGAAATGAGAATTTTAAGGGAATATTTAGGATTTAATGTAAGTCATTGTGGGGGTAAATGAGAGTGAGTGGGAGTGAATAAAAGTGTGTAATGGAGAGTAGAACAATAACTTGAATTTACATTTATATAGGAAGTATCCCGCATTGAAAATCATCCGTCTATAATATTTAAAAATTCCATGAACTAAAATAGTTATAATCAAGCCAAATC
This sequence comes from Andrena marginata, assembly GCA_963932335.1. Taxonomy (NCBI): domain Eukaryota; kingdom Metazoa; phylum Arthropoda; class Insecta; order Hymenoptera; family Andrenidae; genus Andrena; species Andrena marginata. The sequence goes on from OZ010660.1 coordinate 21,865,820, forward strand.
TACGGTTACTTACGATTAGTTTAATGATATGCATCGTATGCCTCACAACATTTCAAACAAATGACATCAGCTATGACTCACTTTGAATCCGGACAATTTTTTTAGTTTAATCGGTCTTGAAAATTTAAATAAAGTGGTGGTCAAAAGAAAGTTCAAGACTTTATCTTAGTATATAAAGCAGAAAGCTTCTATATGTTTGTGTGTTTGTCTGTCGCCTAAAAACTTTCGAACAATAAATCCTGGAATCACAAAATGTGCCTCAACTCATTATACCTGACTAATCCAGATGAATCTATTTTCACAAAAAACATTTTTAAAAAATTTTTTTTTATAAAATCAAAATCCAAATTTCGCTTGATTAAACACATTATAATTTTCAATCAGCCTTCTAGTGTGAGTTCCCTTATAATTTTACAAAATTGTACACTGCACATTATTTGGGTACAGACAATGATAGAACATTTCTACATTAATTATAAGTGTACCTTACTTTTATATGATTTATTTCATTATGGTCAATACGAAACGCACGAATGGTGGAGAATTTTCACTGCGAAAGACTGTACATAAAATACGCGACATGCTCGTGATTCACATTCAACCATTATCAAGATCTTCTAGTACTCTTCGCAGACAACTGTGTTATCAATCACGTGTTGCATTACAAAGGAACCTATTGATTCGCGCCGACGTTTGTTTTGCAATCAATACTGAATCGATCCAAGTTACTATCTACATATATGCCATTCTAGGCAGGACACTCAAATATACACTATTTTTAATCATATGTTGTTTATTATTAAGAAAAATTTCTGTATTACTTCCTTGAATTTTCATTATAATGATTTTAAAAAAAAACCATAGGAGACATACAACGAAAACGCACATTTTAAAAGAACATATCGCATTTAGTTAGCATGGCTCGTCGGAAATCGCCATAGAAGAAATTAGAAATCCTGAGGTATGTATTTGGTATGCGTATCGCTTTACGGTGCTTGGCCGTTTCGAAGAAGCCGACAACTGATACACACTGGCGCATTCTCTTTGGATGAATGTCAAGCGTTATATTGGGATTTCCAAGGAATTGTCTTATCATGAAAATGAAGATGGGAAGATAAAACACTGAGCACCGGTACAGCATTACAATGACCAGACTGTCGATATCGATTACGTTCTACATCCTTGTTTCTATTCTATCGCGCTAACGTAGGATGCGCGCACATATACCAGAAACTAACGCCATACGAACCCAGACAATGGAACTTGTCAGCTTTATTACAGAGAATGTACACTACTGAAAATATTCATTAGGTCACTCGAATATTTAACAAGCTATCGCGTAAACCTCGCTTAATATTAGAATTGGCAAATTATTACTGCGCGATTGTGGACACAATATTTGACGCTTGATACGATGCCCAAAATAATTTTGATACCAAAATTCTGCACGTTACGCGGATGATGAGATAAATACTGTCGCGCATGCGCATAAAGGTGCATGAAGGGAGGGGGTTAAGTTTGTAGAGCTCTTTAGTATCTTACTGACAAGAAGAGGTTCCCAGGTGTCCGCCTCCGATTAGTTTGGTTTTTGGATACATTTTGGAGGACCAAAAAATAAGATATACCAGTTTTCATATTTAGGGGGTGACACCATCCCTCAAAGTTATAAGAGTTTCAGGTGTTCGTCTCCGATTGCTTTGGTTTTTGGATATGTTTCAGAGGACCGAAAAATAAGAAATACGCGTTTTTTTATTTTGGCCCATTTGCATGTTTAGGGTCAAACCACCCATCAAAGTTCGTAAGGGGTACAAAATTATGTTGACTAAAACTTGATATAAATTTCATTTACGTTATAACTTGTTGTATGAATGATGTTCTTGGCGCCAGTCACCGTTATTAGGGAGGAAACTACCCAAGGGGTGGTCACCTCTCATTGTCACTAGCAATGGGAGGGCATAAAACCACTGATGTGTCTTCCTACAATAATTTGTGTCTAAGGTTTTTTTTTTAAGAATTTTTTCACACATTACGGGTAGTTTACAACATCACCCCCTATTAACAGTGACTGACGAAAGGAACCCTGACTAACTTGATCAGCAAGTTATGACGCAAAAATTGTATCAAGTTTTATTCAACGCAATTCTGTACCCTTTATGAACTTTGAGGGGTGGTTTTACCCCCTAACCATGCAAATGGGCCAAAATATAAAGACGGGCATTTCTTACTTTTCGGTCCTATAAAACACATCCAAAAACCAAAACAATCGGATACGAAACCAGAAAATCTCATAATTTTTATTGGTGGTTTCACTCTCTAAATTTGAAAACGGGTCGCTATAAAAAAAACGCGTATATCTTATTTTTCGGTCCTCTACGACATATCCAAAAACCAAAGCAATCAGAGGCGAACACCTGCGAACCTCTCCTTGTGAGAAGTCAAGAGGCCACGAATGTTTTCTATAGACTTTTCAAATATTATACTTGGCACAGAATATTTAGATTTATTAGGGCCACTTCCCCGATCGTGAGTCACGTTGAAAGAGGGGAGTCCCTAAAGGCGAATTTACACGGTTGTTTTTGATTGAACAATGCGGTTGATTCAACACAATTGAGAGCAAAGTGAACAGTGTAAATTACCACTCAAAAAAAGTATACAATTAAACTGAATATTAAACGAAGTTGATGGATTTCCAAATTGAACACGTGCACAGGCATATTGTTTGTAAACAGATCTTGCTGTTCTGTGCCCGATAATTGTTTTTAAAGACAATAAGAATATTTTAAATAATTTGTAATACCTCTGGATTTTATAATGGTGTATAAACGAAGAGAACAACAGACTCCATTATTTCTCGATTCCTCTGTTGTTTTTTCTTTAGGTTTATTTTAATATCGTGACACACGACCATTCAATTTATTCACAAATTATTTCAATACCGGCACATGCACACAATTCGCTTCGACGCTATTTTTAAAATTACCATCGCCGCTTATTTCTGATTTAAGAAAATCTGTTCATTTTCAATAAATCACGCAGCTGAAATAAAACCATTCAATGTTCAAGATGTGAGCATTGAAAATTGAGAGATTATTGAACAACTCTCCACTTTAAAAGTAGAAAATTAAACGCTTTGATTAAGCGACAATTTATACTGTTCACTTCGCTTTCAATTCTGTTGAATCAAACAGATTGTTCAACCAAAGTGAACCGTGTAAGCCCGCTGTTCTGCAATATCTTTTTCTGTTTGGACGTGTCTCGTACGTGTGGACAGGCTTGTTTAAATTTCGATAGCAGCGTTTGTCACTGTGGAATAACCTTCGTCTGTTGCATTGCCAGTAGAATTTAATTGCCGTTTTTAATCACTCCTACTAAACTGATACCTCCCTTTTTTAGTGAATACGCATTTTTCCCTTAAAACAAACAAGTAGGCGGAGCAACACGTAAAGTGGGCCGCGTGGTAGTCCTCCACCCAACCCCTTCATAACCTTGAACAGCCTAAACATCTTGCGCCAGGTATAGTACATTAACGCCCTGGGCTGTTTGGCAATGTGACCAAATATGCGCGGCCCTGTAACGAGTGGCAAAGCACACATTTAGCAGCTTATATTCCCAAGGGTATCGATTTCAATACTACTTGAATGGATTGCAGGTTCATCATTGTATCCCCGCAAGACACTATAATATCTGAACCAGATTCGAAGTGTATAATATCAGGTTTATCGAAAAAGTTCGGTCGCCTATTTCACCCCAGCTAGGAGACTCTAGGTCAGTAGACACCTATGCCTTAAGAGTATTTGTTCTCGGAGTCCCTCTACCCTAGGCACATTGTAGATTTTAAGATGGTGGGATTATATGTATCTCTGTGTACAATAAATGCATTCTTTTGGCAGTCTTAAAAACGTACCAGCAATGCACTCCATTCGCTGACCACAAATGCACACCAGGGATAGGGTTGCCATATTTTTGTCTACTGTGCTATATACTGTTAGCAAAAGATATAGTACGTAAAAATACTATATTTTTGATACATTCATAAAATTCTACAATTTTACACATTTTTTTTATTCTATGGATACATCGAAACCTTAATTTCTGAATTTAAAAAATTAAAACGTGAGATACCGGCGCACTGATTCGGTCAGTATTAAATAAATAAAAGCTATTTTGCAAGTTATACAAATAAAAATTCCAACGTTTCGGTCGTAATTTCGACCGTTTTCAAGGAAAGAGTAAATAAATTGAAAACTGCACTGCTTTTAAATCAGTAGCACGTGTTAAAACGTGTGAACAACGAGTCGGTTGGAGAATGACTGAGGTAAACATGTAACTATAGGCAGGAACAACCAGAGGATAAACTCAAATGCGATCTAACGATATCTCAGGGTTTAATTTTTGAAAGATTTACGGTCGAAATCCTAATCCACTTTATTTCTGAATTTAAACTTTAACAGAGAGGATTTTTTCTTTAATGAATATAAAGTGACTGGAAGGGAGAAACAGAGCCAGTCTATCTCTCATAAAAAATCAGCTCCTTAAATGTATTAATTTGGAGTTTCAGTGCAAGCGAACCTTTGACATGTTTGTTAAAGATAATAAATTAATTACTAATGCGAAATGCATAAAAAATATACATTTAAAAAATAAGTTTGATTTTGTGCCACCTTCCTCTGAAAAGTACTAGGGTTTGTCGGTTTTTAAAAACCGGGTTTAAAAACCGGTTTTTATTTATAAAATTGTAAAATTCGAACACCGGTTTTAAAATTTTAAAAACCGGTTTTATATACTAGAATTAATATGCAGAAATGAATTAATTATTTAATTAGTAACGTTAATATTTTGTCTTGAAGTCGCCTTGGATACAAGCGTAGGTAACAGTTTAGTCATTACTGTAAAACTAATCTTCATGAGTTCATATTTTCTGAAGAAAAATACTAAATGGAATAGAGATTTATAATTTGGTACCACTGTAAAAGATTTATATTTTGTGCGGATTTTAGTTGAGTTTTTTTTTCATTTGGTTTTGTATGCAGTCTATTTGATTGTGTTATATTTTCGTGCATCCATAAATATGAAATGAACTCAAAAATTGTACGGATTTTAGTTAATTTAATTTTTATTTATTTATTTGGTTTTGTATAGATAGAGTATATTTTATTTTGTTATATTTTTGCAATTCCATAAATATTAAGGAAACTGAACATTTTTAAAATAAGTACGAATATTTATTTACTATTTTATTTATATACTTTTTGTGAAAATTCGAAAACCGGTTTAACCGGTTTTCTGGGAATAGTGGAATTCGAAAACCGGTTTTCTCAAAAGTCGGTTTTTGTATAAACCCTAAAAAGTACTATATTTTTTATCACATTTGGCCTATAGTGCTATATTTTCCAGAACAAAAGTTGGCAACCCTAACCAGGGATGAGCTGTGTTGGGTCATCCTGAAAGTTCCCACGGCTTTTGTGATATTTGATGGTGACGTCACATATATAGTTGCAATGTTACACAGATTTTGTGGGTTATGAACTAAGGCAAATATTATATTAAACTAGGATAGCTAAATAATGGTTTGCGAAGTTCAAGTCAGGAGATGTAAACATCAAAGATGCCTCATGCAAGAGGGCAGCTTCTTAATACCAGAGATCCGGATTTTTATACACGTGGAATAATACTGGAATTATTAAGTTAATTTGAGTAAGTTGCTGCATGGATCCATGAATTTTTATTGTAAAATTTGCGAGTTTAATGATATCTGTAGTATAACCTCACGTTATTAGAATCTGTCCACATTCATGTCAATGACCAAGTCCTAATTTACATGTGAATTTACTTAAAGATGAATGTACGGCTACATAAATAACGTATGAAACTATAAATGAATTCTGGTTGATATTTTACTTTCTGTGTTGCAATAAACAATATAAACGAATAATTTGATCACTAATAGGGACGCGGTCCGTAATGGGGACATCTACCTTAACACCCTTCCCATATTTTACATTCCCTTGCACTCTGCTTATGAAGTATGAAATAAACTAATATTGGGTCATTTGAGCATTTCCGTGGTTCTCAATCGTTTGGTGCAAACGACTACGATTCCATCTAAATTTAACATTTTTACTGAAAATCAACACGTGTATAATTCCAGTATTATTCCACGTGTATAAAAATCCGGATCTCTGGTATTAAGAAGCTGCCCTCTTGCATGAGGCATCTTTGAAGTTTACATCTCCTGACTTGAAATATATACAGAATTATATACAGAATTATAAAATAAAAAGAAAATATTCATTTTCTTTCATTATTGTAGCAGAGAATCGATAGATGGTACAAGTTGGTCGATAAAGGGGACATCAGGCCCAATATAATTTTCACCATAATTTTTGTGTAAATAGTCAAATATCACTCTAAAACTAATTTGATTAAGAAACTAGAGACTTCAAAAAATACAATGATCCATACTTTACTCAAACCTTGCCGCATATTAGTGAAAAAATTACTATTTCGAACCAATAACACTCTTAAATGGTCGCTAATGGGGACATTTACCTTACAAAGGGAACAGATAACAGGAAACTCGAAGGCGTTCGAGATGATTCATCTGTATTGAAAATAATAGAAATAGCATTTTTAGCAAATTTTTCAAATCCATGGCATTCGTATTGCGTGAAACAATAATGGGTACAGATTCAAACTTTGCAATAAATCGCTCATTTGTTATCGGATTTGCATCAAATGTGCAGCAAACGATTTAGAATTTTTTTACATATATTACGTGTCATAATTCAAAAACTGTAAAAATGGAGCTGCACCCCTCTTGCTGCAATGGTCCTCAATTATTACAATAAATATTGTTCATTTATATTTTGGAATTATATCTCTTTTATTTTCAATCATTGCGTATTGGTAGATACCGTCTTTTCAAAATGAAAATAATTTGGAAATGCAGTAATGCCTCGCTATTAAGTTACGAATCGAGATCGGCAGTGATCTTCGAACAAGGTTTGGAACAGTTTTCGGTACCAAATTATGTGTTGTCTGGATTGGCCCTCACCCTAGCCGTTCGACGAGGAGGATGAACAAAATAGAGCAGCTTGAAACCCTCAACCTAGGTACCTACGGCTGGCAAACAGCATTCACCAGCGATAAGACTTGCATGTCAGATGATCCAGCGACTAATACATTTTTTATTTTTATAATTTCCATTATATCTTTAAGAAAACATTACCAATAAACTGATGAGATCATCACAATTCTAACGTGATGCTATACGAACTATTTTTAATTACACATAATTAAAATCGCTTTGTAATTTTGCAAAACAATAGTAAGTATATTACGCATAATTGGAAGAAGTCTGAATAAAGCCGCATTTGGATACATTTTCATCGAAAAATCTTCGTCAATATATCGGTAATACTTTCGTGAAGATGTAGCGAAAAATACAAAAAATATTATTTTTGTATTAGTGGAAGGCGTATCTTATTAGCTTACACTTTTGAACACCTTTCATCATCTGCTAGGTGTGCCAACGGTCGCACACTGTGAAGAGTTCTTAGAAATAGGGGGATATCGTGAACTAGTAGCGGGGTTTGGCAGCAAAACTAAGAGGCAGGTACCTATTATTACTGTACAATAATCTGAAGATGTGACATAAGAATTTAAAGCGCATACAGAAACAACGTTACTAAAGTAAAACACCCAATTACTGTCGTCTTACGAATTGACTCTGATACTATTGCATAGTTTTTGCCTTTTTTTGGCCAAAAGTATAAGTTTTTTTATTTATTCATTATGATTTAATATATTTATTTGAAGAAAAGAAATATTTTATTTATAAATTCATCGATTAAGAAAAATATGTCGGGAGCCATTACTGTCACCCTTACAACGAGGTCGGTCGAATTACTGACACCCCAATTATTACCAGCTAACCAAATACTGTTTATCTCATTTTAAGGCTACGCCTCACACGCACTATAGTCTGCAGATCGCATGGATGACAGAAATAGCATAGGGTTTCGTTTACACGAGCAACTATAATTGCAATGACAGTAATTCCAAAAAGTTTGAACCGCTTGTACCAATCACTATCACCAAAATATTAAATAGAAAAACTTAATCAATCGTTGAATTCCGATCGTTGTCATTTTCTAGAATGCTTATATTATCTGAACAATATATATATTTTGTTATGTGAATAGCTTAAATATTACAAATACAGTATTCTCTTTAATGCCTTGTTTTCCCTTTCGCTACTAAGAAAGTCACCGTTTTGACGCTTCTAATATGAACTTAAAATGTGTGATGGTCTTATCGAAATTAATGAAGAAAAATTAAGTGTTGCGTTTTGTATCGTATAAATAACAGTTGTCCAAATTTTTCTATGCGTGAATTCACAAGGTTTATTCATTATTTCAAGTAAAACGGCTCAGGGTGACAGTAAATCGGTCTTTTACCCTACGAGTTACGAGTTAGGATTTACACGTGTCCGCCTTGCACGCGGATTGTCATGCCATCTAGGAATTAATCTTCCTATTCACCCTATTTTTTATTATCCTTACTTAAAGTGTAAACGTACAAGGAATTTGGTAGAATAACGCAGGACAAGATATGCTTACAGAAAATTTGTGTTCCATTCTGTGACATAATTGTGATATCCAAGTTGCATGGTATTGAGTATAGATTTTTTTTTGACAATTTTTCAATCAACGCATAATTTGGGAGTTATTCAGGTGTGTGAATTAAGTGGTCCACCATGTATATATGAACAAGAATACAATAACGGTTTGCAAAATTAAAAACTGATCCTCGAAAATGAATCTTGATTTCAATTCTAACTCAGCTTCTTTCAACGAGAATATTTTATCATATTTTCACAATTGTACAAATTAAGGGAAAATATTTGAAAGAAAAATTATTCATATTCAATATAAGTATTCAACGATGAAAAAATTCGTTGCATTTTAAAAAATGTAAAAGGAGGTGAACAGTCATCAACCTCCACCATCGTGGTAGCGTCAAAAATGTACCCAAAATATTAATGGACTTATTGATTTCTGGAATACGAAGTGAAAGGATTGTTATTCCTAGTAGTTTCGAAGACAATGCCTTGTAATATTTTATTTAGTTCATTCTGCGTACCTATGACAAAATTATGTTTCTTTTTCTTTTTTACTCTGATTCAATTTAGTCAATACCGTCAATATATTGAACGAAACATGTGCATAATGCTTCGAAGAAATCTACATACATACAATCGAAATCGCGCAAATGTAACACCAAGCAAATATTCAAAAACTTGAATTCAATTTTATTATTTAAAAAAAAAAGAGAGATTTTCAAATATGCCATTTTATCGCGAATGCTACATTCCTTCACGCCAATAACATTGTACATAATCTATTATTTTTTTAAAATATAGCGGGTGTAGCGTGAATACGTGCACAATCACAGCAGCTGAATTTGAATCTAGAGTACGTCACCGAGTGCTTGTTATCAGCCAATGATAATTTCTCGATAATCGTGCTTTATGCATACCCGCGTTGATAAGAAACAGTCGTTTCGTGATTCAAACGCGTTCTATAATCCGAGGCACGTAGATATCTTGCAGGAAAACGCAACTACTGGCATACGCGGGAAAAATGGAAATACCAAAAATTCTAAAAAAAATAAATGGAATCAGATTACGCTTACAAATTTTAACAATGTAATATTTCCAAGTAAAATCTTATTCAACAAAGGCTAATTAATATTTGTTTTTTTTTTTTATAGAAAGAACTTTAGTATGACAACACGTTGCAGGCAGAGGCGAAGTTTCCTTCGATAATTTAGGGTTGCTGTAATAAATATTTCTTTGCGTATTTCTGACGAAACTTGCGACATCTTGGGCAGTGTGTATACAAGCGAAGCAGTGGAATACCGATTGTTGCTGATCGTGAGAAAATGTTCCCTCGAAGGAACTAACTCGTTAATAAGGTATCATAAACAGAATTGTAACGTAACACAAGCACGAAGTAGGAGGAAGTACGGGACGACAAATGCAGAGAAAAGGTTGTTTCCTTCCTTATCCTTCCTCGTTCTTCAGGAGTACAGTGAAAGAACATCTGGTAAATCTAGTCTGCGAACGAATGTTCACACGACAGCCTACAAATTATACTTTCGCATTTTACAACAGTTATGAATATCGAACGAAATGTTAAAACGTGTTTCCTATGAGTACTTAAACACATTTGCAATAATGAAATCAATGATATCTGGAAGATTGATAATATGGGACCTGAGAATCTGTAAAACTGGTATAAAACTTTGGAATCTATTATAATGAAATATAAACAGCATTTATATAATAAAAATTTGTATTACACGTTACTTGTTAACACGTTATTTGTATTACAATTTTAACATTCTAAAATGTGTTTATCACATTACCTAATTTGGTTACGGACTGATCACAATCATTGATATTCGGGTAATTGGATGAACAGATTGGAATATGTTGATTCAAATCATAGATATTCAGATAAGATTCAGCAGATAATAACGTTCTACTTGTTGTCAATGCTATTTCCTTTCCCGGAAATCGAACTCTTGTTTACATTCTACGCATATTTCTCTACATATAATCTAATAAATTTCGGTCTCTCAGAATTGCGGAAAATCAATTTGTTCTAATTTCTGCTTGAATAGCCTGCACTACATGTAAGTAGAAACTAAATAAACATTGCAACTGGATATTACATCTAGTATCACTTTTTTAAATTTTTACTTCAAAATGTAACTTTTTGTATGTAATCGTGATAAAAAGCTTTAAGCCCCCTGTATTATAAATTACGAAACAGTTTTAAAAATACAATATGGATAGATGAAGTTAATTAACATTCGTAACTACCACACGAATACTTGCTTTTGCATCACATTCGTACAACAATATTGTATGCGATACATTACATCATGTACGTGTACAATTTATTCGATAACTGAGATTACTAATATGACAAAAGGGGCATGAATAACTCACTTAAATGGTAAAGATAAAGAAGGAGGTGAAACGAAAAAGAGGGAACAGAAATAAAAGGGGAAAAAAGACGGAAGAGAGAAGCGTGAAATTCCACCGGGTGTCTAAAAATAGTCGGTTAAAAAAAGGAATAATAACACGGGTACGTATATATATCTGGTGGCAGGGTAAAATCGTCAGTCTATTTATGTATCGTCCGGTAGAGATGGAATCCCGATCCCTTCGCGTGGTCGTTAACATTGTTTGCCACTGGAAGAGAGCCGTAGGAATGTGAAAAGCTGCGCCGGCAAATGGCGAGCAACAACGCCGTAAGGTCGATCGTGCTTCTTACCGCATTCCCCCTATTTTTCTTTACGGTATTTCTGAAGCAGATTCTTCTCGGCGTTCGCATGAGAATTTTACGCGGAATGTGTATGATTAGCCTCTATAAAACGGCGAAAAAAAAAATGTAGAACGAAAATATTCAAGAGTATTGGCGGAGGATGAATGTTTAAGCTTGAGAGCACACGCGCGCGGACTAAAATGCCATCTGCTCTGGAAATCCCAATGCGAAAACGATACGTTTTGCGTCACGATATCGAAGCTGAATGTGAAATATACGTGTGAATTCAACAAATTCCAGCGGTTAGCTTTTACAAAAAAACAAACACAGTTATATGTAATGCGTTTTAAAATAATTACGGCGAAACTTATTGAAAAGCTTCGATTAACCAAGGAGCGCGATATATAGTTCAAAAAGGGGAGTGGAGGGAATAAAGATTGAACGATCTATCAACTGTTTATCGAAATACGCTGATCGTTATGATATTTATAAATATTCTGCATAGCTCGATGTCATTCTATTTCTTTGGCATCGGCGCGAAAGAGTAAACGGCATGGCGTAGTCGATTCGCATCACCGCGGGGCATCATCCCGACGAGTATCGAAGGACAGTAGCACATCCGTTCGTGCACACGGTCGTACACCCTCGGGAGTCCTCGTAGCTCTTCGTGGATCCGTTCGTGGATCGCCTGGGGGCCCTACGAGCGTAATACCGGTAGCCACTACGCCAAAAGGGTCGCATAGCGCGAGAAGAGAAAAAAGGAAGATAGAAGGACAGAAAGAGAGAAAGACAGAATGAAAGAACCAGGCGAGAACGAAAGATCCAGGGCCGAGGTCTGAGAGGACAGGACGGGGGGGGGGGGGGGGGCTTGCTGGAACTGGCATCTTTTCTTCAAGATGCATTCAGACTTGGGAGAAGGGTCTGTGGGCGATGGGATCAATATCCTCGCGTACTCTTTCCAACATCCTATTACTGACTGTTCTGATGATACTACTGGTATCACCTGATTTATATAATTTTCACTTTACCCATATTATCGTTATTGAGGCTATGCGATGACAGCTACTGGGAAATCGAAATTATTTATATACTTTTCACCGTTGCGTATTTTGAGTGTCCTTTCCATTCGCTTTGCTCGTTTCAATTTTTGCACCATTTATTATTGAATAAGAATAGAGAAATTCTATGCGGTGGGTATGGAACAATGCCAGCTTTCGTAATAAAAATACGTTGATTGTATCCAAATGTGATGGTTTGTTAAGAGTAACATCAGTGGGGTATTATCGAGGTGATAAGAGCAATTCGTATTCATAACAGTTTTTCAATCGGAAATATTTTAGTTTTGTTATGTCTGAGAAGCAATTTTCACTTACATTAGTAAAAATATTGAGAAAAAAATATAAAAATAAATTAGCTCTACAATCGATCCCACATCAATAAGATGTTTTTATTTGCTGATTAATGACAAGCAATAATAATAGTTATTAAAATTCAATACTCCGGTTCATGAATAAATGGAATAAAAAAGATGAATCGGAAAAAAGAAAAAGTAAGAACAAAACGTCAGAAACGCATAAACGTTTATATGGTAATGTCCGATACCGCGTCGTATTTAAAATGATAAAAATGCGCTAAGAAACAGTTCATAAAACGTGTTATGTTGAATACTTTTTGTAAATATTATCACATAAACGTTCATCCACCCATCTCTTCATTTTTATTCCATTTTATATCCATAAGAGAAGCAGATTGAAATTAACTATTACTTAGCTTATTAGTCTCCACATTTATCAACCAAATACGCTCCGCAAATTCTATAATTATTATAATATGTGCCAGGGGTAAGAAAATTTAAAGACGATACTTTCCTTCGAGTATCGACAAGTTCATTCTTCAGCCATCGGAACAAAGATTTATTCTGAGAGACGCATCGCTAAAGGTTCATGCGGGGCTGCAAAGTTATATCCATACATAAGCGATAAATTATGCAGCAATTTGATCGTAAGTACCTAATTGCTTGAAAACTATAAGCAAACTTCAAGTTAACCCCATCTCGCTAGTGGAGTTTTTCATCTTTCTCTGGCTCGCCTCCTCTCTTTCTCGCTACAGGGCCACGCACAGACTTTCTCTATCTTCCCAGACTGCCGCTATCTTGGGCCCAGCAGAGACGATGGAATGAGTGCTGCGCTGGGCGAGGGGGGAAGGCCGTGAAGAGGGGAAGTCATTGGCAGGAGCCAGTACGATGGACAAGGGAGGGAAGAGGGGAGGAGAACGAGGTTCGAACGGACGGGAGACATTCCAATCTCTCGTGGCAAGCTTGCTGCTTGCCTGCTTCGGTTCGCTCGCTTGCCTGCTTGCCCGTTTGCCAAGATATCGTCCTAAAGCCGGCCTACGCTACGTCGAATGGCACACGGCATCGTAACCGTATAACAGTGCTGTCCACAGGTGGGGCCCTTTACGTGCCTTTGCCCCCCTCTATAACGCCGTGTTTTACCTGTGTATAAAGCGCGCGCGCACGCACGTACACACACAAGAAGGAAGACAGGGATATGGGGAATGGTAACGGAGGCAGACTGGAGAACGGTGTCCAATCTCCGGAGCTTAAGCTCTTTTCATAGAGAAAGCTAGTTTAAAGGACATGAGAAGTATCCCGAAGATGTCCGAAATATCAGTCGCAACTCACATCAGTGCCCCGTGTGAAGAGACCTTGAGGTTGAACAGCACTGCCGTATAATCTCGCGACGCGATCGTCATAGGTGATTTTGCCGGATAATACAAGGAATGAACATTCTCTCGAATAGTCTCGATATGAATGTCAGAGTATGAGAATATAAGGAAAAATTGTTTTTGGAGAATTCAGTCAGTGAAAAGGTTTCATGGGCGTAGGTACTTTTTTAAGATAGACAAGCTTAATTAAATACTTTCTCTATGCGTTTTACGCGATTACGCCTCCTGTGTGTCGGAACAAAAATATTTCAGCTTCACCGAATTACGGGAATATCTATTAGGGAAAGACGCGTGAGAAAACCCGTCGCAGCTAATCGAACGAACGTGTGTCCGAAATTTGGCTATGCTGGGCTACGCCGACGACGATATAAATGACTGCCGTTTCGATCTGAAGTAAGACTGGGACTATTTGTCGAATTTTTCGGTATCCGAATATTCAAGTATCCAAATACTATTCGAATATTTAAGTATTCGAATACTATTCGATGATTTCAGTATTCAAATACTGATGTATTCGAATAGTATGGTGTGAATTATAAATCAAGTTCTTTAGCTTCATTTTTTACAAGCTTTTATTTAGTTTTAGTTGTGAGTTCGTTAGTTTGGCAGGGTGAAATCTTGTAAGTTAATTTTGACCAACTTCAACATATCCGATCAACTTAAAACTTTGCACACATTTATAGTTTCGATGACAATACAATATTCTCACTAAAGAGCATGAAATACTTTATAGTAATTTTTTTTAAAAACAAGCGTTTATTAAAATATACTAAAAAGGAACCAATAATTTTGATACCGGTCCAGATGAATGACTGCCTGAGAAGAATTCCCTCATATGACTAAAAATAAACGCGTGGAGATATTGAAATATTTAGTATTCGAATACTTGATACTCGAATAGTATTCGGATACTTAAATATTCGAATAGTATTCGGATACTTAAATATTCGAATAGTATTCGGATACTTAAATATTCGAATAGTATTCGGATACTTAAATATTCGAATAGTATTCGGATACTTAAATATTCGAATAGTATTCGGATACTTAAATATTCGAATAGTATTCGGATACTTAAATATTCGAATAGTATTCGGATACTTAAATATTCGAATAGTATTCGGATACTTAAATATTCGAATAATATTCGGATACTTAAATATTCGAATAGTATTCGGATACTTAAATATTCGAATAGTATTCGGATACTTAAATATTCGAATAGTATTCGGATACTTAAATATTCGAATAGTATTCGGATACTTAAATATTCGAATAGTATTCGGATACTTAAATATTCGAATAATATTCGGATACTTAAATATTCGAATAGTATTCGGATACTTAAATATTCGAATAGTATTTGGATACTTAAATATTCGAATAGCCCCAGCCCTAATCTAAAGCTGCTGTGAGGTGCATCTGTATACACGCAGAAGGATACCTTCAAACGTGCATGTACAGTGAATGCTATTTCGAGCATGGAGATGCAGACATGCACATATTTTTATATTTTCTATTGAATACCATCGCAGTGTTAGTAACAAGCACCGATCTCGAACAGACATCAGCACGGTCACCTGTTAAGCACGTTTCAAATTAACGGCGAGCCGGTTCCTATTTACAGAGGGTCGCGATACGTCTTATGTATTTCATTTCACAGATTAATGTGGATAAGAATGGTTGGGGCTGGTCAGTGACGAGACTCGGCACAACAGATAAACTATGACCGAACTACGTGACAATTGATAGATCCCCAGGTAATTAAGATATAGTGGTGTTGTAAAGGCAACAAAGGGCGAACTCGGTGGCGTCCTTGAGTGTGTTGCCGACGAGTCAACAGCCCAGGGACCCATTTAGCATGCTTTTTGGACACTACAGTACTTTAAAGCCTTGCGGTGTGCACGCGTATACGAATGTAACCAAATAAGTGTGATTCTGCAATGAGTAGCGAAGACACATTTGGCGGCTTGTATCCTCAAGGGTATCGCTTTCTACATCGCTTGAGTGGGTTTCAGATTCGTCACTATAATATCTCTGCATATGGTACCTATATAGTATACTATATCGCAGTGTTACGCATAAGAAGCCTTTAAGTAATTTATTAAGTAATTAATTACGTTATTAATGGAAATTCATGTACATTTTTTATTTCTCTTCAATTTTCTGTGCAAATAGCATTGTGTGAAATAGTATATAGTTCAGAAATAAAACTTTTACTATAACTCCATGGATATAGTGTACTTTTTCTTATTGTTTTTTAAATATTAATACTTCCACGTTTGTGTCTGTGATAGAAACGAAATCGTAAATTTTCCTGTCAGCAGTCTATGATGCACGCGCGAGGTCCGAGATATTTCTACAACCCTTGGTATTTTCAGTGCTAGTACTTGATATGTGTGGTGGAATGATTTCTCTTTAAACTTGGTGAAAACGCGAAAAGTTCAGAGCTGGATTTCCGTGAAAGGCTCGAACGCACGTACATAACATAGGTATAATATAAGCATCAGGATCTACAACTTCCTCCGGCGGTGTCATAATCGGTTTCGTATCTGTCCGCCCGCGTCGACAAGCGGTACAAGAACTGAGCGAGCAAAAATAAATGGCAATTAAAATTCCACTCGCATCTCGCTGCCTGGCAGAGAGTCGTCAAGCATTGTAGAGACGAAGGAAAGGAAGCACAGCAGAGTGAAGCAGATCGAAGTGAGAAAGATTGAAAGAAAAATGAAAATAGCGGAAACTTGAAATATGAAAAAAAAACGCGTTGCAGGCAAAAAAAGGAGGGCAGATGGAGGCAATGCGCGTATTGCGAGCGAGTAAAAATAAATCAAGAATAATTTGAAAAACTGTGTTTGCAAGCATTTTTAACCACTTTGATTCACGAACATAATGTTCTGAGAATATTTTTCGTCCGTGAATTTTTGAAAATATCTTGGCGTTAAATATATGAGCGTTTTCACAGAACAGTATTGCCATATAATATTATTATGCAGAATATTGTCATTGAGAATTACTATTTTAAATTATCACATATTTCCCTAAACAATATTGTTATGTAACTTCAATATATTAACTATTATCTTTCGTCATTATATATCACTTCTCCGCTAGTTTCGCAATTTTTTCCTTAAAAAGCTTAAGCCAATTCGCTTCATAGCACTGAATCACGACACTTTTTAAGTTACCTACTCAACACAATCTTTTATACCTACAAACTCTGTAACGATCAGAGTAAACACAAATCTGTAACAGTAAATTCCACCATCGAATAAAGTTAATTTTTTAGAAATCGTTTACTATCGTTAACGGGTCATTCTGGTTAGACGATTTGAGAAAATCGATTTTTTTTTATAACATTTTTCGAAAGTAGATATCTTCAAGAATGTACTATTAAATTTTCATTGAAAAATTCTAATTATTTTCGCTTCTACGTAGGTATTTTGTAGGGAGCGCAGAGCCTCGACCACCATACATAAAAACTTTGAACGCGTTTTTCTAGGAACGGCATTTTTTCACATGGTGCAGGTAAAATCTCAAAATCTATCGAACCGATTGCTTTATAAATTGAACTGATTATTCTGCACACCTATACCTCTGGCCGGTACTACAACCAAGTATTTCTGTTGAGTCTAACCTACTTTTAAAATCGAAAATAGCACAGTAAACACAGCCAAAATACATTGATTCTTGTATTTTGCCCACCATTTTGTTAATTTTAAGGATAAATTATTTATTCTAGTACGGGCCATAGCGACTGTCATACTGATCAAGAATCTGTTTGTATTTTTGGTTTTAAATAAGTTCAACTGCTGAAATCACCTGCACGAGCGAGGCATGAATTTTTAAACATGTCATCAAAATCGCCATCAAAACCATTTTAGAAGCAATAATTTTATAACTTTTATATTTTTTATTTACCGTAGAAATGTAGTTTAATCGATAGAAAAAAAAGTTTTATTCCATTACTATAATTCCTGTCTTCGCAATAAATTCCTGAAAATCGCTGAATTTATCGGCGCGCTAACCAGAATGACCCCTTAAATGTGGCTTTCCAAGTAAAATCATAAACGCTTCATTAATTATCGAAATTTTTTAGAAACCAGCGCTGACTCTGCCTGAGTTTCGAAACATCTCTGTACAGCCCATAAATATTTTTAATAAAAATTACAACACCATCCCGTTTTTATTAAATTTACACCGCACTCAATGGCCTAAACTAGCTTCATTAACATTAGTTTTACTAATTTCTTAAAAGAAGAAAGTGGAGCGAAAATTCAGCTAAGATTTTTTTAGCCGGGACGCAAATTAGAATTTATGAATAATGTCGATATAAACATGTTTCTGCGTGAAAAATGAAAACAGTGAAAGAACTTTTCAAACTCCTCGATATTAAAAGCATTCGATTTGTATTTACTTTTATTCAGCCTGCTCGTAAGTTTTATAAAAGCGATTGCTTAAGAGGGGACCACACAGTGATGCCCGAAAAGTAAAGGTGTCTTTGGAAATTTATTAAAAGCAAATTACGTAATGAATCCTTTTCAAACTCTCAGGACATTACATTGGATATTTAAGTTATACGAGTATCTTTTTTTTAAATTTATTTACAGCAGGTTTACAAGCTGTACAGGACCAGTAACTTTGCGCTGCAAAAAATCTGGTTGACAGTTTTCTGACGAAACGGTGTTTCTAAAACCAACAAACCAAAATCTTTTAGAAACTATATGCGGATAACTATTACACGCCGGGAGTTTTTTTGATTGGTCGTTTCCTTCTATTTCTTTTTCAACGAAAGAGGTTGATTTACAAGAACCAAATTTCACAATTTTTTTCAAAGGTTCGAACCCGTCGTGCCATAGGCATATGCATATAGTATCTAAAACTTTTTGGTTTTTTTATTTCCGAAAAACCGTTTCCAATCTGTCAACCATGTCAGCGGAAATTTTTTGCAGTCCTAAGTTACTGATCCTGTACAGTTTAGAAATCTGCTTTAAATAAATTTGAAAAAAAGCTATTCGAATAACTTAAATGTCCAATAAAAAGTCCTAAGAGTTTAAAAAAGATTCATTAAGTAGTTCACTTCTAATAAATTTCCAAAGATACCTTTACTTTTCCGTGGCCATTACCGTGGTGTCCCCCCTAAAATTTGTTCAATATTTGTGCAAGTAATTATGAAAATGGCCTAAATTAAAAAAAGAAATACACAAATGACAATTTCAATTTTTCTAGGTTTTGAGTTAGCTACTTTTGTGATTGCTGAAACATTCGGCAACTGGTCACAATTATATGAAAGGGTTCATGAATAAGCTATGATTTAGAAATGGCACAATTTCGGTAAGTTTCGTTTTGAATACAGATATCGATTATACTAAGAAGTTTCGTCGCTACATAAACCTCTCGCGCCAAGGTTAATTTTCGTCTTCGCGAATTCCTCTGTACACTTTCGAAATTCCTCAACGTTACATCATAGTCTAGTTGCCCGCACAGTTTTGTCGGTTTGTCAATGGAGTATTGCATAAAGAGGCAACTAAAGAAAACCGGTTAAAGGTACCACGGCTGTCATAGTTATTGTCTGTCAATAATTGTGTCGGAATAACAAAAGCTTACGCGTTACTACTCGTGATATTAGTAATGCCCTCATGCATATGCACGCGTGTGTATTTAGTGCACTGTGCTAAGTAGCATCTTGTGGCGTCACGAGATCGAGAAAGACATACCTAATTCTTTCTTTCCTTTAATACAGGGGTGGCGAAAATTTTGTTGGCACGTCACTGATTTACAGGTGACATCATTAATATATGTACGTTAATCTAAAATAATTATTATATAGTTAGATATACTAAAATATTTTTGGACAGCTTTTACTATACGACAATGTGTAGGTCGAGTTATGAAAATCTATGTTAATTTTTAAACTTTTCTCAAAACATTCTGCAATGATTAATCGTCTACGAAGTTTTCTCCTATTAAAAATTGCCCGGCACGTCAACAATTCGATAAAATATTTTTTATAAATTTTGGCACGTGCAGATAAAAAGATTCGTCATTCCTGCTTTACTAGGAATCACTATTAGCGAAAACCAAGGGCAATCAACTAGGTTAACAAAAATGGATTTTACAAATAACAATCGTGCACCCACAGAGAGGGAGGGGGCAATAGGTCCTCGCATCCTCCAAAAAGAGAAGGAAAAATTCAATAGCTTTGTAAAAAGAAAGGAAAACTGGATTTTATTCTTTAAATAAATTTTTAAAATCACCTAATGAATTGTATTGAATTTGTATTAGAAATATTTTTATCCGTCCAACTTGGCTCCCCCCAAGATTAAACCTGGGTACGCCACTGACAAATAATCAAGAAAATCGATATCTTGGATTTGTAAATTTCTTGTTTGGGCAAACAAGAGACGACATGGAGAGAGAATGATATGGAATAAGAGTTTGATCGTAACTATTATGGAGGAAATGCTCAAGGTTCGAGTTACTGATTTGGCTCAAATTGTGCACATAGTTATTATACACCATATACAGGGTGTCCCCAAACGAAAATACTTTGGTTAGAGGTATGATGGGAAATGTAATTCGAGGGAGAGAAATTCTACTAAATATGCAATTAATATTACAAATAGGATTGTCAAATTTAATTCCTGTTAGAATAAACCTCGACTGATATAGTTTTTGTTAGTACCATCTACCGAAGAGATGCTCAAACTAGTAGAAGAATGGAATAGATTGAAAATGTATAGCAAAATTGCAGGGGTAATGTAACTAAGTGTATTGAATTTAAACGAATATTTGTTCGCACCTGTTTTCACACTAACATGGATTATAAACACTTTTTTAAATAAGCTGTGTATAATTTTTCAATTCAATGCACACTGATCTAAAGTTTATGCCAATCTGAATTGGAATTGGTGATTCTTACTTTGACAGTGATTAAATATGTAAAATATAGTACGTATAGAGTGGGCGAATATTTTTCAGTCTATTGTGTGTTCGAAAATGAACTTAAAAAATTACTATTAAAATCCTTTACTTTTCATACTTTTTTTAAACGAAAATTAAAAGATGAAGTTTATTCAGCATCGATTGGCGTGAGAGTAGAATTGACTAAAAGAATAGCGAAACCTTTCGTACTTATACTGAAAATTTTTTACTCAGAATTGCATTTCTTATCGATAACCGGGCTAGTACAATTGCACTTCGAGGCCACCCTACATAATACCGTGTCAAATGTTAAATTACACGGCCACTGCCTAAAGCTTTGCAAAAAAGTGAGATCAAAGTATTGCCTTTCCAGACCCCCGGTATATGTATGTACTTATACGTAAACGAAACCGTAATTAAGCTGCAGTGGTAGATAGTAGATACTATGTGTACCCAGACGTGAAAATTATGAGTAAAGACTGTCCCTGGTGATAGCCACTTTTCGCCACGTAGGTATGTACCGGCAAATGGGGTAACTTTGACCACAAAATTACTTACATTTTAAAACAAATTCCTCTAGCATTTAATTGTACATGCAACAGTTATTATTCTCAGATAAACTGCATGTTGAAGTACGCAATTAAAGCTATCCAAAGCACTTTGATAATGATACCTGTTACATAACATCCACATAATATGCTAGAGGGATTCGCTTTAAAATCTAGTTTTGTGATCAAAGTTACCCAGTCGACGGTATGCACTTTTTTCTAATTTTTAATTATTTCTGTGATCGATTATTTTAGTTAGCGTTAATTGTTTATCTCCGTTAAATATTAATTTGTTCCGAAAACTGACACGTATCACGTGCATTTTTACCACGTAACTGTACAGAGCGAATCACCAAACACTAGAACCTAAATATAAATATCTCCGTTGCGTTTAATGACCCCAGAAAATATCTACAGAAAAACGTCTTTGTTTCGAAGAAGCAAATGATATAATATGTATAATACTTTTTCCTCGAAGTCGAATTTATTCATCGCCGCGGTTTTATAGTTGAGAGAAAGAGAAAAATTCATCCACGCACATGTTGAATTTCTCGAAACACTGTTACTCTACAATTTCGACTGATTTACACACAACGATTCGTTACATTCGCAGTTATATTAAACTTTTTTTAATACATAGCCCGAAATTAAAAGAAATGCCATTCGACATTTTCGACTTATTCTTTCATGTAGAATCATTAATGTTTGGTTGTATCATCAGTTACGAGGCACTCTGTATGTAGCGTTGGTATGCGCACATCAGTACGATACGAGGGACTGGGACTGTATTGGCCGCACTGCGAGACTGTTCATTGTCTGCACGCCTGCCTGGATTGGTATGCGGAGGCCTTAGGCGTTTTTCGCACGAAACATTTTTATGTTTGGCGGCTGATGTTTTTTTTTATGTATTCGCACTTCCTTATCTGCTTCTATTCTTTTCAAATTAACATTCCCTAGTAGCATTTTTGGTTGTACAACGGTAGCCAACAGTTGGGAATTAGTTGGGATATATTTAGTGTTTTTGTCTACAAATTCCCAAAATAGGGCCTAAGACAAAAAAGTTGCCTACGAATATTCAGTGCTGGGCCTACAATTACTATGGTTGGTTAATCAACAAAAAAGTTACAGCGATGATGTGACATTGGGCTAACCAAAGTAAGCCAACATTTAAATGTCTTACAAACATCAGAAACTTTGCTACATCCAAAAACCTGTTATTATATTCCAAGTTGTGAGTTTTCTTTTCTTATTTATAAATACGTACATACACCGCAGCTTGTTAATGCCGGCCCATAGTTAGCCCACCAAAGTGTCGTTGCATCCAATCTTGGAATTGATTTATTTCTTTAAATTTTTCCATCTTAGTCTGAAGAAGTGAAAATAATATGAATTCAGAAAAGGGTGCCTATTGTCATCGATGCCCAGATAGCACACGACGTCTAAAACATGTCCATTTTACGTATGTTTTTGGTCTGAACATCTTACGACCTTATTAGGACATCTTTAAGCCACGTGTCTTCAGACATCTTAAAGACTTTTGTCTTAAGACGGATGTGAAATTTTAAGGAATGAGTCTAAAGCTCGAATGATGATATTTTGTAGAATATTTCGCGTCACTGCGCATTTTTTATGAACAATTAATACTAGTTATGTACCTAGAAATTAAAAGTGTTTACAGGAAAGTCTATTGGGTAGTTGCGAACAGCGGTTGCTTCATAAGCGGAAAGTTTGGGTTCGTTTATTCTCGTCACCGCCAAATTTTTTTTCCTGAACCAGGCCTGAAGAAGACGTCTTTACGACGTCTTTTGGAAGGAAACCTTCAGTTGGGCCTTATGTTAAATGACGTGGGGCCTGCGTTGGTTACGATCGTTGGTCCATTTAAATCAGAGCGACACCTCAACAGTTGGCCAACCGATAACACGTCAATGGCCGATCAAACTGCCAACAAATAAATGCTACTAGGGTTACCTTCTCTAACGATGAATGAGCATACTGGAATTACTAGTCGTAAACCACAAAAGTGTCTCGTGTGGAAAAGCCCTTAAGGTTGCAGCATGTGTAACAATCCACTATCGATTCAAATACTTCTTAAACTGTGTAATGCAGACTCATATGTAGAACTGCCCACCCATTTTCCATCGACGAAAAATACGAATTCGAAATTATATTAATTTTTATGAAATGCTTTTCTTAAATGAATTTTTATTACTTATGTTACTTTTACAACATAAAATTCATATGAAATGATTTCAGGCCTAGAAATCCCAGCGGAATTATTTAAAGGTTCAACTATTCTTTCTCAGTTGCAATCTCGGTTAAATGGAGAATTGGTACAACGATAAGAAAATAGATATCCGTATGGCACTTGCACGGTAATGCCCAATGATAGTGATGTATCGCTTTCACAGACGAGTTCCTTCGTTTATGAGTGCTCATTTGTACGCAGCACAGGAAATCATATAATTGCATCCTTCGGCAACAGATCATACTAATGGCTTAGTGAATTTAATGAATTTAAATTATTATTATAAGTTAAATTATATAAAATGTATTTTACATCGACTAGATTTATAATTCGTAAGCTTTGTTCACTTGGTTAAAATTAGTAGTAAGTTTACCTCAGTTTAATACACGGTAGACGAATTGGAAAAAGGAACATCTGAATAAAATAAAATCTTGCATTAAAATAGTATTTATAATTATACCTAAATTGTTTCTTTGGAGGTTGTTTCCTTAAGGAAATATTACTTCTTGTCAAACATGCAGAGCAACATATTGAAATATAACGTGCTCGAATGTAATGAACTTATTATTAGCATTTCTCCAAAACTTACCACTTTACCACCTACTAGCGCGCTTAAGGGAGACGACAATAATTAAAGGGCTTTTTTAGACTTACCTCAAGGACGTCCTGTGCGGTCTGGAGGTATTCACGAAGCATAGCCTCTTGAATAGCGCGCCATTCTTGCCTTGGATCCTCGAGTTGAGTCGTCTCTGTAACAAGCAGTTGAAGAGAAATGTTGTATAACTTTATCTATACATGCGTTTAATTTGCAGCATGCTCGACACCAAGAGTTATGAAAGAAATACGAACGACAGGTGGAGATATTTTCTACAATAAATATATTGCATTTTATTTTACGCTTTTGAAATTTGAAACGCAAAGTATGTACAAAACATAAATAAATAGAGAATGTTCATATTTAGATCTTATTTACGTGGAATACAAATTACTTGCTATTATCCATTGTAAAAAATCTATTGACGAACTTCATACATCATTTATTGAAAGTAAATGCTTTGGGACTTTTTACATGACTCTATAAAAAATGTTCGAAGGTCACTTTTTGGTATCGTAGCATTAATAGTAATCTTAATTGTAATGGTAAACCCGTTTCTAATTTCTCATTCGCTTGGCCTGTCGACCAAGTCACAGAATTTCATAAAAGAATCATATTTTCGTGAAATAGAATTAGGTATATCATGTAGATATAATGATAAAATTAGTAAATTTATTCTTTTTTAATAAATAAGTTGAAGGAATTCGGTCAATTTAATGTTCACCTGTTTATCAAAAGCGTGTCCTTTTGTTTATAGTTTAAGGTCTGCTCTACCCAATGCATTATTTTTTAAATGGTTGATGATTTTCGAATCTAGGTTTGTGTAACGCTTTTTACTTGTTTTAACAAGTGCCATACGTTTTCTAACTCGTTAGCGTCTTAATGTTTAACGTCGTGTAAAATTACATCATTGTAAGTTATACTACTTTATTAAAAGTTAGGTACACAAGATATATCAAATAAATAGTAACGTACATAATACGTTAACAATTCCAATGGCATGTGAAAAGGAAACTAATACTCACGGTTGACATGATTAATGTAGTATGCACCCACATGCTTGTCATAAGCTTCCTCCCACCCAAGTGGGAGCTCATTTCCGATACAGTCTGCGAACGTTTGAGGTTTTGTAAATCTGTAACGAGAAAAACAAAAGCACTGTCAAGAAGTTGCGCTGATAAAGAATTACACGTGATATTTTTCGATCTAATGATAACGTTAGGAAGAATTTCATTACGTATGTTGTGTCCTCACGGTAGGAAAAAAATTTGTCTGCAGTTGGGCAGAATTTCATTTCTATGGCGAATAACAGATAGCTAAAATTAACGAATAGGCTTTTATTTAGATATATATTTAATCGTTATTTGCATCATCTTTAGCTTCTATTCTTTGCGTAATATCGTACATGGCATTCATTCATGCGAAAACAGTCATCAGCCAGCAGACAGGGAATACTATCAACGACTATTGGCCTCATTATTCGATTACATAATAATGAATTACCCAACAGAAGAGAATGTATTTGGACAGTTATACTAGATAAATATTTATTCGAAATAATTTGAACAATGCCCAACTCTGGATACGTCATTTATTAAAGGGATATACCTGTTTGAACGCTCGGAAAATGTGTACATTTTGTGGATTTTTTTACAAATCATCGGCTTGATGAATATTTCCCGTTTTTCTACTGTCTTCGCATAGTATTATGAACTACTTAAAAAAAATGTTTCAGTTAAAAAACTATTGTTTTTCGGAAGTTATGGATACATATCCGAAACTCTCTCGATTTTAAACGGCTACACGCTGGCCCTGGAAAGAAATCTGTATGTCGGGTCTGAAATAAAAAACAGTAAAAAAGTTTATAAAATATGTTAATAGCTATCGACTCACGGCGCCAATTTTGAAAATTTTGAAATGTAAAGGAATGGTGATATCAAAGATAAAGTTAGATTTTTCTAACAAGATAAAAGTCCACTTTTTCGCTTTATAAATAATAAACGGGTAATGGGAATGCAAAAAGGCGTCGTAAGTCGATAGCTATTAAGATATTTTATAACAAAATTTTGCTGTTTTTGATTTCAGACCCGACGTACAGTTTTGTTTTCAGGACCAGCGTGTAGTCGTCTAAACTCGAGAGAGCTTCGGATATGTATCCATAACTTCCAAAAAAAAATAATAGTTTTTTAAGTGAAACTTTTTTTTAAGTAGTTCATGATACTGTGTAAATATAATACAAAAACGGAAAATCTTCATCAAGCCGTTGACTTGCAAAAAAATCCTCAGAGTGTACTCATTTTCCAAGCGTTCAAATGGGTATACCCCCTTAAAACGGAGTTTTTCTCATTTTCCTTAGTTTCATTACTGCCAGAGATTTGCATGGACGGCGTGATTAAATAACTAAACAAACGGTTAATTGATTTGATGGATTAATAATGGCGACATTAAGTTCTTACGTGATATTTAACAATGTAGGGGAAAGTGGGGCAAGAGGAACATGAATGTTTCTCTTAAACAAGTGCTGCGAATGAGTTGCTATCGCGCGACATGGGACCAAACAGTCCTCATAACAGTTCGTGACAGACCATAGACCCGTGCGCACGTTTTTTTTTTTTTACTTAGAGAGCTGGAAAAACTTCCCGCTTCGAAGTCTCGATATTGTGTTGGAGTTTCGACAATTTCTTTAATTTGTAGTTAGAAAATTTATAACGGTAAGTACAGCATTGGATTCTATAGTCCTTACACTGTATTTTAACGTTTTGCTCGGTTCTTTATCTCACACTAAAGTGGAAATATTAAATATTTACTAAATTACCTCACGGGGGACCAAACGGAACACCTATTCTGTAGGGAGAAGAATTGTAATGTCTCTTATATCTATATTTTAGTACGTACTTATTCTTTTTTACAGTTTATACTTTTCCTTGCACTTTTATATTTAGGTACATTTGAGTATCTCCAATAATTTTCATGTTATCCTTTCGTATCTAATATCTATTCTTAATAGTTATATTACAGACATTTGCATAAATTGATACTCTATAAATCATAGAAACAAAAATTTTGTCTTTTCACGTGGTTTCAAATGAGTGTTCCATTTTACCCCATCATTTGAGCGAAACTAATATTTCAATACATCCGGAAAATCTAATTTTCCTTCCTTGCCAAATATTTCTCTTAACAATGCCGTTGACTTTCTTATAGTCTAACTTAAGACTCGTAATAAAGTCTCATGTGTCTTTCTCCCTCGAATTTTTTGCTATCATACTCCAAAGTTAGGTGTTCCGTTTGCCCAATCTTCCCCTACAGCATATGAAGTATTCACAAACGTTGTAAAAAACATTTCGATAGATTGTGCAATTTGTTGAGCACCCCCAATGCATTCCCAAAATTTTCGCAGATACATGTGTATACGTGTGTATATATACTTGGTTTGGTATCTGATTCCGACATATTTTCATATTTTACATATATATGTAACAACGAGATTGTACCCTGCATGCAAAATAACCTGACCTCTGTGAGGCCAACGACTAACTGGAGTTTATTGTGGCGAAAGTGAAATGAAATCGGTAGTCGACACAAGAGGATGCGAATACAAACAGGCACGCGACACGATGAAGAATACCAATCCCTATTTCACTCAACTGTTTTTACATTAATACTTTACCTTTTCACTTATTCGTGTCAAAATTTAGGAATAGAAGATAAACAGACGGTGAAAAGTAGTTACCTATCACTCTCTCTTATTGATATAGAATTTAGTCTACGTTTAGGTTATCGTAGACTAATAAATAAAATTACGGCTATAGCTCCACATGTAAAGACGCACAAAATACAATGTAGGCAAACAAAATTCGATGAAGCTTTATTCCGAATCTAGAGTATCTATCCCTTTTGTTATTCGTTTTTAATTTCGTTTATAAGTTTTCTAAAATTTCTTACAATTGCAGCCGCTTACCACGTGTATTGATATTATATTCACCAATTCATTGTGGGCTGTTTTTACGAAGAATAAATAATCGGACACGCAAAACTGTTGCAAGAATTTCATAAAGTGCCATCAATCACGAAACTTCCTTACTAATCTTGTGAGATTTATATGCGTAACATGACCGTACGTACAGTGATTATTTCAACTAGAGCTGGGACTGTTTGTTGAATTTTTCGGTATTCGAACATTCGAATACTTCGGTTGCTAGGTTATTTGGCGAATATAATTCGAATATCCAAGTATCCAAATTCTATTCGAATATCCAAGTATCCAAATTCTATTCGAATACATCAGTATTAATAGTATTCTAATACTTAAATATTCGAATAGAATTTGGATACTTGGATACTGATACATTCGAACAGTATGATGTGAATTTTAAATCGAGTCCTTTAGGTTCATTTTTTACAAGCTTTTATTTAGTTTTAGTTGTGAGTTCGTTAGTTTGTCAGGGTGAAATCTTCTAAGTTAATTTTGACCCACTTCAACATATCCGATCGACTTGAAACTTTGCACACGTACATAGTTCTGATAACAATACAATATTTTCACTAAAAAGCATGAAATACTTTATAGTAATTTTTTTTTTGAAAACAAACTTTTATTAAAATGTACTAAAAAGGAAACAATAATTTTGATACCCGGCCCAATGACTGCCTGAGAAGAATCCCCCCGTGTGACTAAAAATAAGCGCGTGATTCATAATTCTATACAGCAGTATTCAAATAGTACTCGAATACTTAAATATTCCAATAATAGCATTTGAATACTTAAATATTCGAATAATAGCATTCGAATACTTAAATGATCGAAGTAAAATGTGAACTTTACCTCTGGGAAACCTTTTTTCTCATCGGAAATTTATATGGATCAAAAGCGAATATCAAATAACATGCAGAAATAACAATTTTGAGTTTAGGAATCTGTTCGCTGCAAAGTTATGAGGCGACGAAGTTGCGAAATTTTGACACATTTTCTAACCTTTATTGCGACAGTTACAGTGGTTGCCGCATATTATTCGTTGTTGGAGGTTGGTAGGGTAGAAGTATGTAGTTTCTTTGTTTCTCGAAACGGTTACATCGAGGGATTTCGACAGCATAAAATACTTAGGGTGTTTCTAAAAAAGTGGGTGTAAGGAGAGTATGTGTTTAGTATTTAGTTTGCATTTTATATATAGGTTGTATGTTCTATTATGTATTTTGGATATAGTTTCGTTTAAAAGTATTTCCGTAGACTTATTCCGAAACAACGCATTCCACTTTCTACTTTGTTCAGGGTATTAGTATTGGTTGGGGCTAGATCAGCGCGGGGGGCGCGTATAGCATAGTAGCTAAGCGATGTGAGTTTGGGCATAACCTAAAATAATTTTCTTTCCCAGGAAAAGTAAGAAGAGGGTGCGTTTTTAGTATCCGAGGATCTGCGATTATGCTCACCAATGCGACCGTGCCAGACCCGTGCCCTACGTTGTACAGTACTGGTTAAAAAAAAGTATCCATTCAAATTGAAGCATAATAGTTGGTCACATTAGGGGTTAGGATATACGTCAAAATTTCACAGTCCCTTTTAATTAATAACTTTTCACATAATAGATTCCTAAACTCAAAATTGTTATTTTTGCATGTTATTTGATACGTAATTTCGATCTATATAAATTTCCGGTGAAAAAAAAGGTTTCCCAGAGGTAAAGTTTACCCGAAGTAAATATTCGTAGAATTCGAATATTTTACAAATATTTTACGAATATTAAATTATTCGAATAGTCCCAGCCCTAATTTTAACGAGCAATAATAAACACAATTCAGAACATTTGACATCGAGTTTTTAGCTGATTTATAATATAAATATAAACAAACAATGAGATTCGCAAAAATACCGATTTTCTCTTCCGTTACTCATTCCTGCACTATTCCAACGCGAAGGCAGTCGAAACGAAAGGGAAGCGTATTCGTAGCGCGCAGGGGCCCGCGCGCACCGTGCGAGCAGCCATAAATAAGCAATTCGAAGCGTTGATCTATATTATAAAATATCAGGGATAGTTTCTTAATTCCTTTTCCGCTGTGTGACTCAGATTTTTAATGCGCCCTTGGCCTTACCACGTCGTTGTCCTACAATGCTGAGGAAGGAGGAGGAGGAGGAGGAGGAGGAGTAGGAGGGTCAAGAACGTACATCATGACGGAGGAATAACGTGGACAGCAGTGAAGGGGGCAGAAGGAGAAACGAAGATGGCGGGGAGAGGGAAGATGAGAGGAGGAAGAGGGGAGGATGAATTGTGGTGGAGAAGGAGGAGGGCAGGGTCAAGCAAGGGACAAATCAAACACTGATCATACACTACCATCGAGATAGCTGTGGTATGCCAAGGTTAAGCCGACTTAGCGAACTTTCAGTTTCTCATCGATCGGCTAAATTGGAGCAGATCGATGCAACGATTTCTACTTTCCCCGCAATTTCTTTAAACATCCAGGAATACCAATCTTGCACGTCGCGGTATGGAATGTGTAATGAAAATTCATACTTTTAGGCCTCGATGTAAATACATTTATAAAACTTTCTATACTCGGTCTTGAAGCATTTAAAGTATGCACAGTGGTGTGTACTCCTCAGTACTTGGATACTCTGCCCACGTGAAAATATTTTTCTACAGTAGGGTAGCGCTTGGCACGCGAATACAAAATTCGTTCATCGGGTAAAGCTACACAAAAAACCGACTTCAAAATCATCGCCAGAAATTTGCATTTACAGTGCAAATGATGAGGCGCCGACATAAAAAATTGATAGTCGTGGATTAAATAAGGGAAAAATTTGTTTTTTACTTTTTAGTGCATTTTTGTTTTTGAAGTCGGTTTTAATTTTTTTATTTTTTACTTTTTAGTTACTTACGTTATATAATTACATTTATGTAAAAAAAATATGAGTACCGTAAACTGAGGTGACTTTACCCGCCGGGGTGACATTGCCCACTTTTTTACTCCGACTGAAAAATTACCATACGATTGAATTCGCTATTTTTTTTTGCGGTTGCCCTTGGAGAAATTATTGCTATCGATTACAAAGCACCATGTGTTCTAATTACTTCACAATAAAATAAAATAAAGTCTTTCCGAAAAGTGGGCAATGTCACCCCGGGCTGGCAAAGTCACCCCAGTTTACGGTAGGCCTACAAAAAGAGCTGCTCGTAAAAAAAGAACCGTTTGCTAGAAATGGAAGATTCCAAAAGTAAGCGACTTGAGAAAATGGGAATAAGGATGTCCCAAATTCGTTAGCTGGGGTCTACTACTCAACGCGCGGAAATACTCTAAAATGCGAGAATACATGAAATACAAATTATGTAATGGGGCAAAGTTTGAATTAACCAGTACTGACAAAGCATTGAACCAATATTGATGCAGTGTAGAATAGGACCACCGGGGCATTGCCCTCTTTCGAATAAAAAAAGATCATCGAAATCGGTCCATATGCTGAGGAGCTATGCGGGGACAGACATAAAAAGACTCCTCCTTTTTGAAGTCGGTTAAAAAAAGTTAGAATCGAGACGGTTGTAAAGTGTACGATTGCTGTTTGCTTGAAACCATTGCTCCTGGTTCTTTCTATTTAAAGGGAACTTTTTTTCGAGACTTTCGCTTACTATTCTCGCAGAAAATATACAGCCATTGTTTCAAGGCCTTCCGACGGTTCGTGCCTTGTTCCAAGAGGGGCGATAAAAAGTAACAAGAAAGATGGGAAAAGTTCATTTCGAAATAATTATATCTCTCTGTTGTTAAAAATATAAATGCCAGTTTAGATAAAAGTGTACTGTGCATAAACCAAAGAATTTGATTACCTAAAATAATTTTTAAATAAATGTAAAATCTGCGTGTTAAAGTATCTTGTGTTGGTCTGTTATAATAGTAAAGTTACGAGGAATAGTGATATAAAATTGCAAACGCATGTTACAGGTATGTACATATCAAGTTCAGATTAATATAACATACCCGCATGCTAGACTAATAACAATATTAACAGAACACCCGTTTAGCGTCTATGAAAATGATATTCTTGCAAACAGTATAAGATCTTATCAAATAATTCTTCAGCAATTAATTATCGGAGCGAGAGTTTTTCGAGCGGCAAGTGTAGTGGGAATATTTCGTAATAAAACTTTCAAGAATGCCTTTGCGATGGTAGAGTGGCCAAGTGAAGGTTACTAGTGTGCGTGTTGTACGCGCGCGTGTGTGTGCGGCAGGGGGGATACGGGCCGTCACTGCGTTGCGAGAGCCAAGTTGTATCAAATAGTTTTATTGAGCGAGAAGGACAGAACATCTCGAGACCGAGCCTTCGGAAAGTTAATTCAATATAATGCAATATAAATAATAAAAAAAATTCCTTTACTTAAAATTATATCGCACATGTAATTTTCTTTATCACGGATACATAGTTGCTAGTTTAGTTTAATTTCCATTTCCAAGTTTTATAATTTTTGGTATTTTTAATGTTAACAAGTAACATCGCGATAGATTGCGAACAAAGAATTTGTACTTTTTTTGTTTCTGAAAATCCTCTTTAAGATACTATTAAGCCAAATTTTTGCTTCGTCTAAACGAGGGGAATAACGATACTGGCAGACGCTGGAGTAAAATATGCTGCATAGCGAATGAAAGTATCAATAATTTTCGCTGGAACTTCAAGTGTACGCATGCCGTTCTATTGGATGTTTCAACGCCGCAGGTGCAAGTGATCTTTCATGCAGAAAGTATATTAACCTTTTTGGCGCGGAGATTCATGCAGAAAGTATATCTAGAGACGCGGTAGCGTCTCGATCTAGAGACGCGGTAGCGTCTCGACGCCAAGTACAGGAAAGAAAGTACAGGAAAGAAAAAGACACCCTATATATGGCGACTGTCGCTACTGCTTATCATTTACTCGTCGCCCGGCTAATCCAACCTAACCTGAAACTTATTTCATTAATATCTCATGACGCTTGCAATATTTTCTAAATTTAAAGGCATTTTTCTTATGTAAACCGCATATAAGCTTTGGAATGAGACCAATTTCAATAAAATCGGTCCACGCATAACAGAGATATGATAATATCGTCTCATGGATCAGTCGGAATGTTAAGATTCTTCTTCTTCTTCTTCTGATTCTTCTAGAAATTTTTCGTCAAACATAATACGTATACGCGTTACACGCACACCTTCAGTCAAAACAAAACTAACACATGTTTCGTTCTTCTACGTATATACGTGTTACACGCACACCTTCAGCCAAAACGAAACTAACACATGTTTCGTTCTTCGTTCGTCGACTCTCGGGATTATTCGGCAGGGATCGTCGTCCGTCATTGTACAAACTATTTTTTAAATACATTGAACTTTATAACCTACCAATCTTAACCTCCAAGTGTCAAATAATGTAAGTGGTCCAAATTTGAGATGTCAGGAGTTTTTACACTAAATAGGAGACGGAATTATTGTCTCAATTAACAAGGTAAGTCGCCAAATTTATTTAATAGATTTTTTATGTAGAGTCGCAGACTTGGAAGTTGTCCGGAGAAGGTTCGACAGAGAAGCACCTTCTTTCGCATAAGTTTCTAGAAATTTGTACCATGCTTGTACAAAATAATATATTGTAGTAAAAAATTGCATTGAATTTAAATTGCCAGATATTTGTATTTGTATACCAGCAATTTAGAGTTTTTATTTTATGTAAAGGTTATTATATTATAGAAATGAAGGGGACGTACAGGACTTCGATAAAAATGAAGGAGACGCACAGGCTTGGATAGTACAATTGAAGGGGACGCACAGGCTTGGATGGATAGAAATGAAGGGAATGCACAGGCGTGGAGGTTGTCCGGAGAAGATTAAATAGATAGACAGAGCATCTTGTTTCGCACAAGTTTCTGGAACTTTGTCAAATAAGGTAAATCGACAAAATTTGTTTAAAGACATAGCATTAAGAATTATTAAGAAAATAGATTATGGTGGTCTGCTTGCAATGTAAAGCAAGTCACATTAGTGAAGAAAGTACACTGAAAACACATCTCCGTTAATGCTTTTCAATCTTTTGTGAAAGACATTCGTAATACTTTAATTAATAAAATCCAAAGTAGTTGTCACGCTATTCATTAATTCATTAATTTTTTAGATTCCCATTATTTAAAATCACCAATAAACATACTAAATAAATTAGTTTCATTCCAACACCAATACATTGTGCGTTAAAAATATTGGATCTCCGCGTTCATTTCGCTGAATTATTACCATTAGCATTTAAATTTCCTGCAACAAGACTTTCTGCCATACGCTCGCACCTCCTTCGGACACATTATTTAGTCTCTACACTCACTAAAGCAAAAGGCCACTCTATTTCTATATATAATAAGTTCTACGTTAAGTTGTAACTAAAATAACTAAAATGTGGATTTTATATATATTTACAGATAATCAAAGCAGAAGATGATGCAGTATGATCTACGGCAGAGAAAAAAATTTATTGTGACATAGTATTATATTAATTATATTAATTAAACGATTTTATTCAGCTGCAATCCTCTATTTGCTTCTTGTAAGTTTGGTTCATATCAGAAAACTCAAATTTAAACCAATTCCACCAATTCAATCATCATCTTGAAGCATTGCAGGTGTGCATAGTTTCTATTATGTAGAATTTATCTTTAATTCTATCCCGTCATAAGACTGTTTATTAGGGTGGACCTTAGTTACTCTTGTCGAAATATAATTTTGAGATTTTTGACGGGGTCACTCCCCAAGGATTATGCCACTGGGAGAAAAAATAATGTGTGCAAAATTTGAAATTGATCGGAGAACGAGAAACTGTGCCTCATCGCATTTGAAATTTTTTATTTTCGTAACTCGTTTTTCTTCGTTGTAGTATATCGTTAATATACATTTTTATATATCGTTATCTTTTTACGCTCTGTAATAATATAGAATCAAAGTATAAGATTCCACAAAAAAATCATGACCTTGAAATCTCAAAAAATGAACCATCAAAAAATACTTTTTTCGTTGGCATTATATTTATGTTGTCAAACAGTATAATTTTCGTATAAAATTTTTTTTGGATAATTATAAATAACTGATTAAAGGGAAAACTACATCCGAAATGCACCAATTTTTGCAGATATTTTTCAATTTATTTTAAAAACTAGACATTTTCCCCCCGGAAAACACCAACAAAAGTGGTAAGTCACGGTTTGTTTTCAATACAGAAGGCAACAGCGGCAGGCGTATCCATTGCCGCTCACCGACAGAATCGCTTACACGCGCGCGACTACCAGTGTCGGCGCCATACGTTTTGCCAAACTATTTCGCTCAGTTATTGAAAACGAAATGTGACCTACCACTTTTGTTAATGTTTTCCGAAGGAAAAATGTCTGCTGCATCGCGTGGAGTAGTCAGATTTTCTTCTAGACTCTTAGTTTTTAAAATAAATTGACAGATATCTGCAAAAATTGTTGCGTTTCGGGTGCATTTTTTCTTTGATCGTGGTTTAAATATATTTAAATAGTAATAATGCAATAATAACTTATATCGTTGTGTTCCCGAAGGTTTATAAAATAATTTTGACGGAACAAGCAACCGAATAACTATTACTATTTCGATACGCAAGACGTTCAAATTGAAAATTTGCATTTTTTTTTAAAATAAACTAATTTTTCGAAAACGGAGGATGTTGGCGAAAAACGGTTTGCGAATTCGTATTCAGCGTACGAAAATTTATAAGAAACGTGTATTGAATGTTACAAGTCCAGATGGCTGTTGAATAGTTACAATTGAACTTTTGCATGAGTTTGACTGCTCGTTCGGCCGAATCGTTTACTGCTAAATTATTTACTATATTTAATCCAATATTATAATTGGGATCACTTTTCCATTCTAGAGAATCCATATTTATAAAATCTGTTGGAACAGTGTATTCTTAACGAAAGTATCGGTTATTTCATTAAAATTTTGAAATCTTCTATTTATATATATATATATATATATATATGAAAAAAATTCCTTAGACAAAAGTTGTACTGTTTGACATGGTAAAAATAATTACAACGAAAGATGTTTTTTTACGGTAAATTTACGAGATTTCAAGGTCATAATTTTTCAAGTAATCTTATACTTTGATTCTATATTATTACAGAGTGTAAAAAGACAAATTCAACCATATATAAACATGTATATTAACGATATACTACAATGGAGAAAAACGATTACAAAAAAAAATTCAAATGCGATGAGACCCGGTTTCCCGTCTTCCGGTCGATTTCAAATTTTCCACTTTTTTTTCCCCCAATAAAAATTATCTAAAGTCTGTCCCTACTATGCCAATTATCTTTGTAAAAAGAAGTGAGATCCCCATAAAAAAACTTCAAAAAGTAAAAAAATTACGCCAAGTACATGAAAAATCAAATATATCACAAAAAATAGAAGGTAATAATAAAATCACAAAAAAATAGAAGACAATATACAATCCCCCAAAAAATAGAACAAAATATATAATCACAAAAATAGAAGATAATACACAAAAAAATAGAACAAAATATACAATCACAAAAAAATAGAAGATTATAATAATTACAAAATAAAAAAAAGGTGTGAAATCAAAATGAGCTGCAAGTACATAAAGGTACTTTCCAACTGCGCTTAAGATGACACAACTACATATACACAGCTAAAATGCTGTGATCATACATTCCATTACTCATATCGCGGACATTTTTTAATTAATCCGTCAAAAAGAATCCCATTTAAAAAAAATTGTCGTAAATTAATAACTTTACAAAATTAATAATATACCAAAATTACGCCAATTATAAGAATGGCTATTATACAAAGACAAAATTGTATTAAATAATATTAAGCAGACATATTTTTATACAAGTAAATATTTTAATACGAATAAATATTTTATTCAAAATACTTGGCGCTGCGGAACCGAAAAAATGTTAATTGTTTTAGTAGTAAGAATAATTTATAATAACTCCCTTACAATCTAAAATACATAAACATATATATACATATACATATTAGAAACGCAGTCAGATCTATTCTACATATATTTAACTCTAATATCATACGTAGCATATGCACCCGCACACATACACACATTCACGAAAGCACGCACAAGAAAGAAAGAAAAAGATTAATGCAATTTATATATATTTATTTCAGTTTAGCACCTCCAATTCGGGGTGCAGCGCCAAGTATTTTGAATAAAATATTTATTCGTATTAAAATATTTACTTGTATAAAAATATGTCTGCTTAATATTATTTAATACAATTTTGTCTTTGTATAATAGCCATTCTTATAATTGGCGTAATTTTGGTATATTATTAATTTTGTAAAGTTATTAATTTACGACAATTTTTTTTAAATGGGATTCTTTTTGACGGATAAATTAAAAAATGTCCGCGATATGAGTAATGGAATGTATGATCACAGCATTTTAGCTGTGTATATGTAGTTGTGTCATCTTAAGCGCAGTTGGAAAGTACCTTTATGTACTTGCAGCTCATTTTGATTTCACACCTTTTTTTTATTTTGTAATTATTATAATCTTCTATTTTTTTGTGATTGTATATTTTGTTCTATTTTTTTGTGTATTATCTTCTATTTTTGTGATTATATATTTTGTTCTATTTTTTGGGGGATTGTATATTGTCTTCTATTTTTTTGTGATTTTATTATTACCTTCTATTTTTTGTGATATATTTGATTTTTCATGTACTTGGCGTAATTTTTTTACTTTTTGAAGTTTTTTTATGGGGATTAACCTTTTTGGCGCGGAGATTCAAACGCTCAGCCTGCGCTGTGTGCAGAAATGCTGCAATATTATTTGGTGGTCATACGCATCTGACTAGATAGAGATACGTTCAAATGCCTGCCGCAATATTGTTTTCTAGAAAGCTGAAACAAAATTTTATGTCGCGAAAGCACCCCTCCCCCAAGTCTGTTACGTTTACCTCACCTTATGTTTTTGATTCGCTAGATGATCACACTTTAGACCTAACAATCACTAATAATACGCTATGTACTAAATACTGCACTAGACTCGTAATAAAGAATTTGTGTTTACGTCAGTTGAAGCATTCCTCGGCCAGAATCAATAATGGAAGTATAGGTCGCGAAAGCTGTGGCCAACGGCTGAATGCGCATGCCCAAACCGAAAAGTGGGGACGCTGCTAGACTCCGGCTAACCGTGCATTCCTTCTTTTTTCACGAACTGCTATCCTCGCTGCCCTACGTAATGTAAACAAATGCAGAGTAGAAACACTGCACGTGCAGTGCAGATGGACGAACGATCGCTCGCCCCGAGTTTTCGACAATGAAGTTGTTGCAAGCAAATAGCATTGTTGACTGACAGCCAAAGGACACAAGGCCTTATTCCACAAATGGGCCAAGTTATGCAGAAAGCTACTAGCCCTCAAAGATCCGAAATTGAGTAAATTAAATTTGAAGGTTTTAATTATTAAAGTAAAGTAGCTTTATCCTCTTATTGGGTATATTTTATTTTTTTGTTATTCTTTTACAATGATTTTCAATTGGCTATTTAATAGTACGTAGTATAATTAATATTATTTTAAATTTTCTGTAGTTTTTGTTTTTTAAACCGAAAATGGAACTATGCCTTGGTAATTTTAATAATTTTATAATGAAAGAGTTGTTCTATGGGTTGGTTAGTTTTTGCAAAATAAAGATCACAAAATTATGGGATTCGTACTGTATTCAACTAATTTTTTTTCCATTTTGAGGGTTGGTAGGTTTCTGCAGAACTTGCCCCAAATATCTTTCGTTCCTCCCTTCTCGGATCCTCTTCTAACTGTCACCACTGACCTGGAGATGCCTATCATCTATCCGTATAGGGATACTTAGGTACTAGAATTCTTATTGTCGCTTGCAGAGCTACAATAACTAACCAGAAACTTATTCAAGTGTGCAAAGCAATATTCTTGAGAATACAATTCACCAAATTTTTTCTGCTTACTCCAGCGAGTAGAGCATTTCTGTATACTATATATTTATACCAAGAAGTTCCCCAGGACTTACAGCGGTTCTGTTTTAAAACTGGGAGATTTCAGTAGTGGGTCGCTCGAATTGGCATTAACACTTCAACCGGTGTTGCACCGGGGTCCGAAATCGCCAAAATACGAAATGAAGTCAAATTTTCGGACTCGTTAAAAATTAATTAAACTTCACACAGAACTTTTTTAGAATACTTTGAAGACAGAGAAAAATGCATGTCTTAGAACGATCGCACATTTTTCTGAAATTATCATATTTTGCCTCATTATATTTTTGTGTGGATAACAAGTGCGAGTATTCTTTCAGCTAGAAGTCTATGTAACATTTAGCGAGATATACATATTTTAACCTTTTGAAAAAATACTCTTTCGAGAATGTCTATTTCTTCCCGGTTTTATTTTTGGTTTAGTGATGTTTAGAAAACAGTGCTCACGCGAGGTCGCGATGAATTTTGCATTAGAGTATTTATTAGACTCTACTTAAGATGGGTGCATAAAATTTTTTTGCAAAAACTTGTTAATTTGAAAGTTAAAACAATAAAATCTATTAACGCCATATGGAATCTTGAGTAAGTAATTATAATAACGTGATTAAAATTATAAGTGTAACTGACAGATATTAGGGACATGCTACTCAACATTTAGTTATTAACAATAAGACTTTCAAATGAAATGCAAAAGCTGAATTCTTCTAAAGTCTGTGCGGTCATTCATAAAATGATTTCCCGTATCCGAACACCCTCATTGCTTTATATGATTTCCAAAAACAGTTTGTAGATAATGCCTAATACTCGAACAACATTTCCTTAACAATGTCATATCTCAATAAAGGATGACTAACCATCGGGCAGTAATCGAAATAGGTACTAATAAATATAAAGCATAATCCATTATGTAGGCAATCATCCCTTCTAGATTCATCTCAAAAATTCATTTCAGCATTTGGCTATGTAACCCAAAACACATGTGTACCGCAGAAATATTTAAAAGAACAAGTGTAAACAACTAGCGATGACTGTAAATTTTACGCAACAAAAATTCCACCGAAAATATGAAAGCTGTTTATAAGAATAGTTCTTTAACTTAGTACTTAAAAAAATAATGCCTAACAAAATCAGATTCTACGACTTAAAAAACCCTAAAACCGTTCTATTTATAACGAATGACGTATAAGTGATATGAATTAAGTTCGCGTTTTTACAGTTTTGGATCATTGTGCATCGCGTCGGCGCGTTTAGGCATTTTTTAACGTTTTAATAATATTTTTGGGAAGACCTCGAATGTATTGTCCAAAAGTGTGTATAGAGGGATTTCTATATTTTCTGTTATATCTTTATAAAAGTATTACTAATGGATCGGCGAGCTTTTCCTGACGAATATCATTCAAAATAGTGAAGTTAGGAATTATTCAAATTACGAATAATTAAACACAGTCTAAATGAGGTCGTGTTTGGACTTATCTTCGTCAGAAAAGCCTGGCTGATCTGCATTTTCATTACATAACAGGATTCTCATGAAAATCTAGTAGAAAATATTCTCAGTAGAAACGACCTCTCGGGAACGTCTAACTGACTTAAAACGACATTTCGCTAAACTTTGGGCTACTCAAAGTGTTAACGTATCAAGTTGAGAGTACCCACTGGTTTAGTTTTGACAATGAGTACTTACCGCTCAACTCCTTATATTTAAAAATACACAAAAACAGCCAGAAAACGACAACACATATTTCCAAAGAATGAACATAACGCAAGGTCACTCCGGAAGGTCAATGATATCTTTTTAAAATGGTACCTAGCATATATTATTTTTGTCCCGTGCATATTATAGCTGATGTCAAGACGGGGTCATGTGTAATAGTATCACTTCGAAATAACTTTCAAGTGGTAAATTTAAAATTAAACATTGGTACCTGCAAGGTACAAAATTGCATTCCTCGAGCTTTTCCTCTTTTTGTGCTTTTGTTCCCTCTTTAAAGTAATTAGGAAGTTGTGTGATATTGATATCGTTGACAATAGAAAGCTGGTGAAACTGAAAAGTTTATTTAACACACCAAGTGCACGCGATTAATATTCTTGTGGCGATGAGTGTAGACCCTAATCTTGGCATAGAATTTATTGTACGAGGGGGTGGCACTCGTCAATCAAGTATAGGTAATACAGATACTGCACGAGCATGCATTTTACTCTTTTCACTTATTATTTCTCCAAGAGCTCCAGGGCAAGTATTTTAAAAATTGCACGAACCTTTGTCAGGGGCAATATGAAAATTTATAAAGAATAAACTAATTTTCAATAATGATATTTACATGTGAAGCTCCCTTAAAAACTTATAAAACATGGTTATATGAATTTAAGGGGCTACGCTTAGTCAAGAGGCCGAAAAAGGTGTGATTTAGGGGATTCTTTTCTCAGAAACTATAAAACTTTATTGAAGAAAACTTTTTTTGTTTGAAAGATACCTAATGCATTTAGCATATTTATTAATAACAACGTTATTTACAATTACTTGTCTTAGACTTGAGGATCTGCAAACTTTACTTGATATTTTTAATGGTTTTCATGCTAGACTTCAATTCACACATGAAATTTAAAAGGATTCATGTCTTAGCTTTCTTGACACAATAGTAATTAGATCAGATAACAAATTCATCACAAACTGGTATCACAAACCGAGTTGGTCTGGCAGATACATTAACTTCTTTTCTGCACATCCCATGCAACACAAGGTAGGATTAATCAAAGGACTAATTGATCGTGCGATTTTACTTTCGAATCCTGAATTCCGACCAGCTAATTTGCTTCTTTTAAAAAATACCTTGAAACGTAATGGATATCCTATAGAAATGGTTTCTTCTATTATCAAAGAACGGACATCTGAAATTTACCATCCATTGTTAACAGAAAGACGGAAAGAATGAAGGAAAAATGAAGTAGGACCAATTAGTTGGAAAAACACCGTTGTATTACCGTTTTGTAATAATATTTCTAATGACATAAGAAGAATCTTTAGAAAAGCCGGAATTCACACTATTTTTAAATTACCGTTCTACACGAAACAATTGTTCCCTTTAATCAAAGACAAGATACCTCTTTTAAAACACTCTAACATCGTATATTCAATTCCTTGCTTGGGTTGTAATCAAGTTTATATCGGGCAAACATCTAGACTGCTGGAAAGACGAGTATATGAACATAAAATAAATATTTTTTTATCTCCCTTACAACACACTGCTTTAACCAAGCATTCGTTGGAGTTTGATCATAGGTTTGATTTTGACAATGTTAAGATTGTAGATAAAGAACTTAATTTAAATCAGAGAATTCTTTTGGAGACAATTCACATG
Source organism: Andrena marginata (assembly GCA_963932335.1). NCBI lineage: Eukaryota > Metazoa > Arthropoda > Insecta > Hymenoptera > Andrenidae > Andrena > Andrena marginata. The sequence continues at coordinate 21,908,552 of OZ010660.1, forward strand.
ATTAAACAGCCTAGCGTAAATCTTAGGTATGAAACACCTAAAATACAAGAATATTACGCAACATTACTGAAGAAGTAATGTCTTATGATGGTTTTGCTCCATAGAGGTTTATATGATCGAACTAATTTTCTACATATCAGTTGATTGGTATGTAACTGTTTATTTGCTCGTTAACACCTTTTGAGTGTACAACACACCATATGAGCAACAATACTTGGTTACTGCAAACGGTATATCCTTTAATTTTGAATTTCAGGGAGTTTTAATACGTTTCGAATTGTCAACGGTATTTACCTTGTTTTCACCTTCTAGAAGCAGATGTTTTGCTCGCTGTATACGTTAGTCTTATTCCAACCGACTCGCAGGTCACACATAGTGCCAGAGCACTGTGACTCAATTTTAATAGCAAAAGCAGTAATTTATATTTGTTCTAAACTTTCCTGAAGATGATCTAAACCAAGATCGAAAGGTCGGAAGCTTATATAATTATAATTGCAAAATAGCTTGTTTTTAGTGTGTTAAATTGACCGAACTAGTGCGCCGAAATCATATACAGTGAGTAAAAAAAGTATTGGCACACTTTTTAAAATCGCATAACTTTTTTAGAATTGGTCCAAACGACATGAGTTTTTTTTAGAAGGTAGAAGGATTATTTTGCTAAGTGACGTGTTTCGTAGTTTTGAAAAAAATGCAATTTGTCGGAATAGCAAAAAAAAATAGAAAGGGCAGTTTTTCAACTTTTTTTCTGAGCCTGTAATAAAAATTCAAAAAACCCGTTTGTAAATTTAAGTAAGCCGTATACATGCTGAAAATTTCATCGAAATCGGTTAACGGTGCTCTGAGTTACAAACGTTTAAAGATCACAGAATAAGGTCGAAACCGCGAAATTCCCGAAATCAAGCGATTTTCGACCTTATTCTGCGATCTTTAAACGTTTGTAACTCAGAGCACTGTCAACCGATTTTAATGAAGTTTTCAGCATGTATACAGCTTACTTAAATTTACAAACGGGTTTTTTGAATTTTTATTACAGGCTCAGAAAAAAAGTTGAAAAACTGCCCTTTCTATTTTTTTTTGCTATTCCGACAAATTGCATTTTTTTCAAAACTACGAAACACGTCACTTAGCAAAATAATCCTTCTACCTTCTAAAAAAAAACTCATGTCATTTGGACCAATTCTAAAAAAGTTATGCGATTTTAAAAAGTGTGCCAATACTTTTTTTACTCACTGTATGTTATTTACAATCTCTTAGATGTCCCGTTCGAAAGAGGGGTTTGCGGTGATCACGATTGCTCGGAAGTGGATTGTCTATAAACGAAAATTCCCAAAAATTTAATTAATATATTAAATTATCCATCCCTTGGCGAAGGATTTTTGTTTCTATTACTTTTTTATAATTAACGAAAATTAAGTGGGGTTATGGTCGAAAATCGACACTTTACGTTTGCAGATTTGCCATTTTGTCCCAAATCAATGTTTCTAAAAACTCTTCATCCGAGGACTAGATAATTTAATATATATCAATAATATTTTTTTAATTTTCGATTTTAGATAATCCGCTTCCTAGTAATGGTGTTCACCGCAAACCCCTCTTTCGAACAGGACATCTAGAAGATTAAAAATTACATAATTTTGTTAGTAATCAATATTTTTTAACGCAAAAATTCAGAGGCATAGCTAAATGTACTACCTTTCAAACAGAAAAGTTTTCTTGAATAAAGTTTTATGGTTTCTGAGAAAAAAATTCCACAAAATCACACCTTTTTCGGTGTCCTGACGTTACTAAACCCGTGTATATTTTCGATATCTAAGGTAAATAATCTATCAACATTTGGTGTGAGATTCTAAATAATCAAATAATATCAAATAACTGGCTTTTCAAACGGACCTTAAGTAATAACATTTTCACTAGAACTATTGCCAATATTCTTTTACAAAATGTACCCGCAAATATTAAAAGAAAATTTGATGCCGTTAGTATTGTCGCAATGGGCCAGTGTCATATGATACCATATCATTTGATTTCTGTCTGTGGAGAAAACTAGAAGCTGATGTTTACTGTGAACAAATAACAAGAGCTTATATGAATCTATTCTATCGAAAAAGTAGGACGGACTACAATGCTTCCCTGCACATTTTCTATACCTAATTCAATTAAAATAAGTTTGCACATTTAAAGTTCACATTCTTCGATTTAAAATTTCCCAGTTCAAAGTCACGGCAAGGTCAGTTAAAAGGTGCAGGGGGCAGAAACATATGATTACGTTTAAGCAAATGAAAAATAATTATAAATTACCGTTTATAAATCAGAAAGAAATTACTTTGGTAGAAAAACGTATTGTGTAATAGTTCTGAGGAAAATTAAATAATGATACACGTTCAAAAGATTATACGGTATCTGATACATAACTTATTGCGTAGGTACATACGAATGTACACTCATTAATTATCAGCGTGCTCTGTTTCATTGTTCGCTGGTGACTAACTTGTACGACAGTGTAGGAGTAGCAGATGCCACTCGAATATATTTCCAACTATTACTTATACGCTTATACTTCACTTTGACCAATTTATCCGTGCTTTATTACCGTTACTTGTAGTTCGTTGAAAACCGTACCAATTGATATTAATCGGTTTCCCCGTGACATTATTCCACAAGTTCAATTTCACTTTCTCTAATTTTCTACTAAGTAGTCGTGACGACGTATAAAGTAAAATATCTGTTCGCTAATGAGAGTTAATTGTCCGCCGCGACAGGTTGAAAATTCTTAACAAATGTATCCGCAAAAGTCGGAGGAAAGGTATTGACAATGTCAGAGGAGAGAAGATAGTTGCATGTTAGTCCGTAAAGGGTGATTACTCGAAAACAGGTGTGACTGTGTCACGTCCAGATGATACAAACGGCCCTGAATGTAACGCCAATTGCGAGCAAACAAACACCTATGCGTGGGCATACAAATCGCGTAGGTGTCCCTCCGCGACTACCTGGCTTTGGCCCAAGGGCATTTTACTTGTGCATTACGGAACGCGTGCGCGTCGTCGATATCGCTCACGTTTTCGTACTTTTACCTGTACGAAGAGTGAGGCCACTTCGGAACCGTTGCAGGTCGAAACAAGGAAAAATCCATGCGCATTGTTGCTTGTTACGTGAACCGTTGTCATTCGTAAGTAGAACGTACCAAGTTTTTATTATACGTCGCGTTTCGAATAGACATTAACTACAAGATTTCACTTTAGGGGGTATTCCTATGTAGCGCATCGTTTTTTTTTGGCGCTGAATATCATATAAAGAACACTATAAGACCAATGAATTTGAAACTTCCCTCGCATATATTTATGTTTGAAAAAACTGTACAAAACTCTTCGCGCGATTATCTTTGTACTTGTAACTCCAATAGCTGTTGATAAAATCGGAGAGAAATCTCCATCTCATCCGGAATAAAATATACAGACATTAAAAGTTTTAAAGCTTTTGAAAAAGAAGCCGTGGTATACTTTATTTGCGTGTAAAATAGTTACTCGATTAAATAAAAAAATGTTGATTTTTTTCCCGTCGAAGTAGGAATGCCCCCTTAACTTTAAGCACTTCATTTATTTTTGTGTATGTGCAAGTAATACTGCCCTCCTTAGTTAAACTGTCCTATCTAGCATTTTTTCATTTTTTGAGATATGTTGAAATATTTGAAGTTCCACGCGTCTTTTAACTTTTAAGTAAAGTTAGAAAACTCTACGTGCTTCGTAAAGATTTATAAACAGTTTAATGTATTTAACCTAACTTCTTTTAAAATGGTTAAAATATCTTATCTAAAACAATTAATTAGTTGGCTCGTTAATAAAACATTCCCTACCGGTACACCTATTACAAAAAATTATATTAGGCTATCACAAAATAATGACAACATGTTTTAATTTGAACGAAGGAAAATAAGTATGGTACAAACTAAATGATAAAACCTCAGTTTTCTCGGTTGTTTCAAAATGCTAGACAGGACATTTTAACTAAAGAGGGCAGAATATATGTACGTAAAGCTTACTATAAATATTAACAATAATGGTACATCATACGAAACGATTAAACTGCCTCTAAAGATATACAGTGGGTAAAAAAAGTATTGGCACACTTTTTAAAATCGCATAACTTTTTTAGAATTGGTCCAAACGACATGAGTTTTTTTTAGAAGGTAGAAGGATTATTTTGCTAAGTGACGTGTTTCGTAGTTTTGAAAAAAATGCAATTTGTCGGAATAGCAAAAAAAAATAGAAAGGGCAGTTTTTTCAACTTTTTTTTCTGAGCCTGTAATAAAAATTCAAAAAAAAACCCGTTTGTAAATTTAAGTAAGCTGTATACATGCTGAAAATTTCATCAAAATCGGTTGACAGTGCTCTGAGTTACAAACGTTTAAAGATCGCAGAATAAGGTCGAAAATCGCTTGATTTCGGGAATTTCGCGATTTTCGACCTTATTCTGCGATCTTTAAACGTTTGTAACTCAGAGCACTGTCAACCGATTTTGATGAAATTTTCAGCATGTATACAGCTTACTTAAATTTACAAACGGGTTTTTTTTGAATTTTTATTACAGGCTCAGAAAAAAAGTTGAAAAAACTGCCCTTTCTATTTTTTGTTTGCTATTCCGACAAATTGCATTTTTTTCAAAACTACGAAACACGTCACTTAGCAAAATAATCCTTCTACATTCTAAAAAAAAACTCATGTCGTTTGGACCAATTCTAAAAAAGTTATGCGATTTTAAAAAGTGTGCCAATACTTTTTTTACTCACTGTAATTGATCTACTCACGATGCTTTTACTCTAAATAATGGTTTAGGTACTACATTTAAGACTTTTATCAAATATACTGAAACCAATTTTCACTATCGCTTAAGTCGACAAAGATGTTCAGCTTACAAAACGTTTAATGTCTAGTCATAAAAAAATTCTAAGAAAAGAATCTCTTTTGGTCAGTTCACTCTGTACTCAGCTTACAGGAATTTCATCTTGGTTTGCCTTCGTTCCCTGTACGTGGCCTGTGTCACGGCCTAGGAATGTATCGAATTTCCAAGTTTGGAAACACTCCTGCCTCATAATTCGTGCTGTGGCTTGGTCGCGTACGTATATGTATACGTACATATGTATGCGTCTACGCGATATCACGGTGCTCCGGCTCTCACTGACATTGTCCGTTTGTATAATCAGCAGCATGCGAATAAATTTATTACAGAGAAAAATACACGCCAACTTGCGGATGAGTGTTAGTAAATGCTGGATGTAACACCGTGAAATTTGTTCGAATAAAATAACTATCAAATCAATCATAACAGTCGTGAATCTTTCTCCTTACGTTAATTGTGAAACATCAAATTTAGCTTCGCGAGTATTGGTTATTTTGCTTATGTAATGTAATTTAAATGTCACGAGTTACGTTTGTTTGCCGAGTTCCACTTGAAATTTCATGATATTTCGTAGAAAATTATTTGATTTTAAATCAATTCCATTGTATTTCGCAGGGCATTTAAAATTATATACGCGAATGACTCTGTTGCGGCTGAATTGATGAAAAAGTAATAAAAACGGAAGTCGCTGACTGACGTTGGGTCGCGTTCAACATAATTGTATCCTATGTCGTTGAACTCGACTTAACAGCTGTTTCCATGTGGTAATAAAAAAGCTGCCAATTCACGCTTGAAAAAATTATTTAAGCCACTAAGGGGTTTATTAAAATTAAAGCTTTTTCATTTCTGCACTTTTTTGGAAGAAGGAAAAATGGATAGCAAGAAATGAGTACATGGCAAGTACCAGAACTTGAAATGGCCTTTCTTTTGACTCTGAAAAATATTTATTCTAAATTCTAACTTTCACCTAAAAATTGGAAATTCTTTAATTTTTTAATCTTAAATCTAAACCTTAATTCCCTTAAGGGAGTTTTTTTACTTTGGGAGTGTATATTTTAGAGTTTTTTAATAATTTTATTCTATTAGAGATATCGTATTTTTCATTCAAACGCATGTATGTTATTGAAGTAGATTTATTGAACTTTAAACAAATATTCTTTGTTTCTATATATTCGTGCCAGGAGTCTTTTAGTGACTCTACACCTTCTGCCATCTTACTGGATGAACGGACGGTCAGAAATCGGAAAGTAAAATTGATTTAGGCACAATCTAAATGAGTGTAGTTTTCGTTTGAACCACGGAACCATAATTTTCAAAATGACGAAGGTTCAGTGCAAAGTAATACGAATTTCACCAAATTTTTACCATTTCAATCCCGATAAGAAAATAAAAAATGTCATCGGGGGTGAATAGTCATGGTTCACACGAAAACTATACAGTGTTTTAACCGTATGTTCCAAGTTTCAAGGCAATCGTGTCATTACTTTTTTCTAAATCGTGGCAGGAGTTCACGAAAACATTTTTTTTAGAAGCCGCTTAGATAACCGGTACTATTGTTAATTCAACCCTCTATAACTCGCTAATTTTAAGTTTTCGCTATAAAGTCTTCGGTGGGATATTTCTAGGGCTATAAGGATCAAAATAAAGCCTCCAAAAATCGATTCTTTGAGCCGTCCTAAGTAGAAACTCCCCTTAAAGGGACATTCTACTCTGTCGGCCGAAAAATCGGCCACTTTCCGGTGATGGTTTTTATAATGAAACAAACACTTAACGCTTTCGAATTTCTGGGTGTATATTCTACCACTCTTGAAATATAAGAAAAAATCTTTGTTGTTTGTTTATTTCATTTGTTTACCTAAATATTTCGCAGTGAAGTTGGCGACTTCAGAATTTCACCCCTTGCTGGCGGTTGAAATTTCGGACGACTGGATCATCGGAAATTAAAGAAACAAAATATATTTCTAATTCGTAGGAGTATGGTTATCTCGCTTTCCACGAAAGAACAATTTTCGACCAAAATTATTAAAATGTCGGTCGATCAAAGTTGGAAGTACCGAAAGTGGCACTTCTTTTCTATATTTAATTGATATAAAATGTGGAAAAATATAAAAAATATTACGATATTTGTGGTTAGCGAGATAGCCATACTCCTGCAAATAAAAAATATATTTGGTTTTTTTGTTTCCGATGATCCAGTCGTCCGAAATTTCAACCGCCAGCAAGGCGCCAAGTTCTGAAAACGCCAACTTCACTGCGAAATATTTAAGTAAACAAGTAAAGTAAACAAGTAAAGTAAACAAACAACAATTTTTTTTCTTGTATTTCAAGAGTGGTACTATTTACACCCCGAAATTCGAAAACGTTAAGTGTGTATTTCATTATAAAAACTATCACCGAAAAGTGGCGGAATTTTCAACCGACAAAGTAGAATATCGCCTTAAGACAAACTACTATTAAGTGCAACAAACTGTAGGTTGCATGTTCAGAATTGAAATCTTCCTGAAATATGTTGGATTTGTTTAAGAATTCGTCACGATTATTGAATTCAAGAAAAAAGGAATTCATGAAATGATTATTGTACAAAATGTATGGACCGTATCAAATTTGATTATATCATAGATAAATCAAGGAAAAGAGTATACGAGAATAGCAAACCACGAATTCAAACTCTTCCATTTCAGATTACTTTTTAATAGCATTGAATACCGACATACGACATCAACAACGAAAGCTTGTCAAATGGGACATGAAATGACAGAAGTATTCAATATTTTCTTCGACTACACTTGTCGATTCTGCTATGTAAACGAACGAATCCTATGCGTCATGTGAATGGAACGCCTCAAAATCGAAAGCAAAAAATCCTGAAACCTCTCGTTGATTCATACTCCTCCGTTTGCGGCGTCAAAATATCTTGTTCAAGAGTCACATGTTTGAATCTGTAATCTCATTCCTATCGCTACAATATTCTTTAATCTCGTCATTCAATTAATACATAAAGAGAAAAAATAATGAAGCTAATACTGTATTCTGTTGCTTGATAAATAGAAATATTATTCAATTACACAATTGCCACATGATATGCACGATTCCTATGAACTTCATTTCGTAATTTAATCCTCTAAATCTTTCCTGACCCTATTTCCAGAAACAAAGATATATATTTTATTCCATTAAAAATGTGTATAATATTATTTTCAGCGAACTTGCAGTAGAAGGAGTTTCAAATTTTATTCTGAATACGAACGAAAACAAATGTGTAACACAGGAACGAGTATACATCTACTTATAAATATTTATTGCCGAAGTCTGCAAATTAACGCTAAGTCTAAATTCTCAAGATAAATTCTTTATTTCAAGAATTGGCACTAAACTAATGGACTACTTCACCTAATCATAATTACTGATATGCGTGCACTTCGCTAAGAATTGTCAGAATGCAGTAGCGAATATGGAACAGATGTGAATGAATCAGTTCTTGCGGAAGAATGGGTCGAAATTGCAAACAAATTTTCCATCGAAACGAGGCCTCGTTTTCGAGAAAATTAGTTTTGGAACTGGAACCAGTTTTCAGTCAAGTGCGCACATACTCGTTTGATTTTAAAATCTTATTAAAAGTTATTTTGTAATTTCAATTTATTTTTGCAGATCGATTTATTTCATCCGCCATTGTACAATATTTAATATTCCATTCTACTACTTTTTAGTCAGGTGCGAGCATATCTGAAGAATGTTCTAACTTGATTTTTCCAAACCAAAGGGTCTTCCAACAAAGCTTTATTTTCTATTTGAATTTAGAATTAAAAAAGTATATTATATGTATTTTCTGTTTAATATGTAAACAAAAATAGTAATGCAACCAGAGACAATAAAGCTATTCATTAAATCCTAAATGATTTAGTTCACTTGAGATTATTATAAAAAAAACCTTCACTGTACCGACAGCTGTATGTTATTGAAGTATTCATAAATACGTTTCACAAATTAACACTGAATTCCTAAACAACTGCCTTGCTAATTAAAATTCTAAATACCCTTGCCTCCGATTATTATAAATTAAAACACATATTCAATAATTTTCAAAGTTATTAGCTAACAGCGAATATCTTCAATGCCAGTATGCATACACGCATAAACTACAAGCACCAATAATAGTAGCCACTATTTATATAGAAAATGATCGAATCAAGGATATATTTCTTCATAACACCACAGTAACACTTATCGAGAGCACCGTATGTCTCATTCTAGCCATCAAAATAATTGGAAACAATTACTGTATTATTGCCAGGGAGCTTATTGATGTAGCAGTAGCAAGATCAAAGTCGATAAAATTACAACCGAGAATATTTCAATTCTGTAGGCAAACCAAAAATGGTATTCTATATTACAATTTGGGAATTAATTTTTTTATATCTGAAGATGAATTGTGTAAAATTATGTTTGAAAAGCTACAATGAATTAGAAGTTGAAGTTGAGAAATCGAAACCAAAAAGAACTGGAACTTTTCTGATATCTACGCTTGCATAATTTAATAACTATTATTTGTATTTACTTCTGTATTCTGAATTAAATTAAAAGGTGAAGTCATAATTCAAAACAAAACAATTATCAGCTCAGCGGTATGCATCTACAGTTGCAATTGTATGAAATTGGCAATTCATATCTATACTTAAAAAAACACACGTGTGTGTATATATATATTTGTATTGTGATTTAACACTTATTATTGTCTATTCTCAAACAATATTATCAAGTGTGAAGATAAGTTTAATATCTAATGTAAGTTGGGATTTGAATTTAAAAGTCAAAATGGACAACAATCACAGCATCTATAGAAAGGTTTGTCGGTTTTTAAAACCGAGTTTAAAAATCATCTTTTTTTTTATAAATTTGTAATATTCGAAACACGGATTTTAAATTAAAAAAAAAAACAATTTTATATACTAGAATGAATATGTACAAATGAATTAATTATTTAATTGAAAACGTTAACATTTTGACTTGAAATCGCCTCGGACACAAGCATGTTGTAGTAGGTAACAGTTTCCTGTAAAACTAATCTTCACGAGTTGGTATTTTCTGAAGAAAAATACTAAGTGAAATACAGATTTATAATTTATATTTTGTACGGATTTTGGATATGTTAGTTTTTTTCGTTTGGTTTTGTATGTAGTGTATTTTATTGTGGTATATTTTTGTAGATCCTTAAATATTAAATGAACTTAAACATTGTACGGATTTTAATCATTTTAATTTTTTTTATTTATTTGGTTTTGTATAGATGGAGTACATTTTATTTTGTTAGATTTTTGTAATTCCACAAATATTAACAAAACTGAACATTTTTAAAATAAGTAGAAATATTTATTTTCTATTTTAATTATATTTTTGTGAAAATTGGAAAACTGTTTTTTTTTTTTTAAATATCGGTTTTTGTATAAACCCTAATCTATATCTATAACATGCTTTACTCTATTGCACATATAACCATAACCTAATTTTTCTATCATCTGTAATTTTATTAAGGAGAGTGGTATTGAATGACCAATTTTTTGTTAGTCCTGTGCCCTTCAAATAATTGTATTATTAATCCCTTCAGTGCTGAGAGTGAAAAAAGCTTAGCCTGTACGCTGTACGGAATTATTTATTAACCATACTCGCACAAACTGTATGCACTGAACTCTGAAATAGAGTAGGGGTGCCAGTTTTTCGCCCAGAGTCCAACATCGTGTAAGTCCAGGAGAAGACAAAAAGAAAGAAATTAAGAGAAGGAAAAAGTAGAAATTTTTCTAAACTTTTTATTACCCGACAGTAAGTAGGTACTTCGAGTACCAGTACTTACTTTGGACTATAATCCTATCATAAAGTATTATTGACTTGATTTTTTTTTGATGGTGTATTAATGTTCCAAATGGTGATATATAACAATAACAACATTTTTATGAAAACTAACATTTTCATTATTATTATTATTATTTTTAATGCATAGCATTTTTTGCTTCATGCCTTAAGCAAAAGAAGTTTGAATACAGCTAATAAACAGATGCTCCACACTGCAATATGTACAGTTGCAATGGGAAAAGTAGCTCGAGGAATGTCCAATTTAAATCTCCAAACAGGAAAAGAAAGAGAGATGATCTATAAACTTCGAAGATAATTTCGAATAAGAATTTCGAGATTTCGGGGAACGAAAGTCGATACGCGGAACAAGTATACCACTGTTGTTCGCGTGCCAAATGTGCAAAGAAAAACAGGGGCAAATGCTAGTTAAGTAATCTATACGCTCGAATTGCGGGACGATAACTCGAGTAAAAAACAAGTATTAATCGCGCAACTGAAAGCAGAAATTCAAGTAGGTATATCACTATCAATAAAGTAATTATTGCTCCCCTTCACTCGTATGATGGTCTAATGGTACAACTGTTCAAAATTTTAAACAACAGTGCTTCTGAACTATGTTTGACGATTATCTGTCAGTATCACATTGCAACTTCCATTGGTTACTTCGAATTTTAGGGCAACAGAAGGAAAATCGAAATAAAAGAAGGAAAGAGTATTGAAAACGGGACGTTTTAACACGACATCAAAATCGAAAGAGTAATACCCTTGTAGCAGGGTCTATTTTTAGGCACCACTCAGTTGCATGTCGTTACACACCGGTTAGCCCCGTAAGATGGTTTACTTACACTGCGATCTACAGTTACGCATACACATTAATCTAGGCAACGTGGATACGTAAAATGGTGCACATAGACACAACTTTTATAAGCATTTACAGCAAAGCATTAACTTGGATTTACTTTTAACGTGCGAATTATTTCAATTTTTACACAAGGTTGCTGCAATCGCAAGTGAACTCGATTAGAATGATTAATGTAACTACTGATCTTTAATCATAGAAAGGAAGTAGCATCTGCATTCCTGCAAGTGTTCACACATTGTGAAATTCAATCTACAGTTTGTATGAATTCTGCGCACTGTTACGGAACACATTCATAAAAATCGTAGTATTTATTTGCTGGTACACGTAGATAAAGCATGTTTTCGAACAACTCCAATATTCTTTAATATTGTGCACCAGTTTTGCCACGAATGCGTAAAGAGGAAGGAAAAATATCAATTAACTAGACATAATAAATCAAAATAGAAGTCATTAGCAAATTCAATGTTTTTATTATTAATATCAAATCAGATAAAATATAAGGAAAATATAATTTCTCAATGGAAAAAGAAATAATAGTGTTGTTTTCGCGTTAGACCTGATCGTGAGATTTCTCGAGTTTTTCACCGAGAGCGTGCGGCGGCCCTGGCGACTGGAATGCGGGCGCGGCGAGTCCTCGGTGTATGAATATACGCATACACATAATAGATACACACGCTCGAGAAACTTAAGGGGCGCTCACACGGGGACAACGTAACGTCAGAAATATTTCGCGTTCCCGCTTACCCATGTCGGCAGACATACCTACGTACGTTTTATCACGATAAAGCAACGCGTTACGTTGCGGCCATTTGTTATTATTTTCAAATAATGAACACCGCGCGTAAGGAGCACACGCGGCTTTGAACAATATCCCATTTAGCACGTGCTCGAATGCACAACAAATATGTATATACGTATAAAATGGCATACCTGTCTCTCGGATCGATCCACGTTGTTTTCCTCGTATTGTGATCAATGAAATACACTTTTCCATCGAAGTCTTGCGCGACGTCCCACCCTTCCGGAAGCGGTATCTCCCCATTCCGTCTCCTTGGCATATTTCACTGCGCTCTAAATCCATCCAAAATTCTCTATCACCGACTAGTCGACAGGCATGTGTCTCTGTGTCTGCGAGCGCACACTAACCGCGCTACATACACGCTGAATTGACATACGAGAAAGAGAGATAGCTCGATATATGTATAACAGAGATAAAGAGGGTCAGTCGAATGGTAAAAAAAAAAAAGAAGGCACGCAAAAGCTATACACACTGACATACAGTGGAATGGAAATAGAAAGGATGTATTGCAAATCACTGATTATATACATGCGCACATACGCGTGCGCGCGCACACAGGACACTATCAAGCATACTTGTACGGATGCACGCACACATGCACTCTCTCTCTCTCTCTCTCTCTCTTTCTCTCTCCACGCTCACTCGCTCGCTCGCTACTCCGCCATCATGAATACCTCATTATCATGAGCGGAGTGACGTCAGAGTCCCCGCCTTCAGATTCCTCTCGAGCGGAATTCCACCGTTAACATAGCTGGCTGCTGAAGAAAAGTCCACTGTTGGTATCTTGCCTTGAGACGGGTACCGTGGTTCTACATTTGCACGAGTGCGCGTATTGAAGCCTGTTGCAGTATCGTAACACTTTTCTCTCAATCTCGCACTTGGTCACTTTGCGATTTTATTCAGAGAAAATATACAAATGACACAGCCTCTAAATTCTTTCCCCTACACCACAGAAAACAACCGAATTCTATTGAAAATACACTTTCACCCCTTCTGCCGTCTCACTCGTGCTTCACTCGAATTTACACTCTTATCCAGTATTTCTCAAGACCTTGATTTTACATCACGCCCGGTGTATTGCCTATACACCATTCGCTGATTTTAATCGTACCCTCAACACTTATTACTTGCTTATTACACTATTGAAAAACTGGTTCCTTTTACAAAATGTTTACACTCGTCGTGTCGGGCACTTATGGACGTGGTCTGAGCGCGCGTTTCGTCCAGATATCAATTAAAGTGTTGAAAAATAGTTCCAGCCTGTCACAGTCACGGCGTTCCTTATTTTTTTTCGGCAAGAGCAGAAACAGCGAAGAGAGTTTCTCAAATCGGAGACGGGATAGTATCTACGTCTGCGACCCGCTTTAAGAAGCGCACGCTAATGCCGGTATTGTCGAGTACATTTCACCGCGCTCCCTTTTCCCTCTTGCAGCTAAACTTCCCGTTCGTTCAGTGCAACAGGCATCGCAAATTGACGCGACACGTTTCTTTCGAGAAATGTCAGAACTCGCCTTTACGTCCCCCGCGCGCTATTTCACTCCGCTTTTACTTACACAATAGGACACTGTTACAATTGCCGCAAGACACTTTTACTTATTCGTGGATCGAATTGGACGTGACTTCGCAGGAATCGCACATTCTATAAAGTCCGCTGGTTCAAGTGCCAAGAATACGGGCAAACTACTCCTTCGTTTAGACGATGCTACAACCTCGCGCCAACTACAAGCATGTTGAGTGTTTGAAACATGCCACTGAACGTTCATACCGTGTGCGCTTAGCAATGCTTCTCGCTTACTCTCTCTTCCTCTTCGCCTTAACGCGTATACCGATGAGAACCGAACGTAATCCCCTCCCAGGCCTCCTACTCTCCTTCTTCCTCTATCTTTCTCTTGGCTTGCCCCTTCCACCGGCCAGAAGCTTCCGTGTCTCTGACCGCTGTGCACGAACGACGACGGGAACAGACGAACGCGATGCCCTTTCGATGGTTTCGCATATTTTCCGTTATGTTGCATTGGCGGCACCACCGTACAACTTCTAACGCAGGTGCACTCGAGACCGTTCAACATCCGGGACGAATGGGTAAATTGATGATAATCCATCGGCGCCCCTGTCATTATAAGATTATAATGCCTTATAAGTTTCTCTGGTATGAGGACATATTGCTTTCTCTTTTTTCTTTCCTACTATTTTCATTGATGCTCAGCTTCTAAGAGTTGTCAAAATTTAACCGGGAACCCTCGTGCACTTAATTACACGTAAATCTTTTACTATTAATCGATCTTGATATTTCGTTTAGCCGATGTGAAGCTTCGATTGGTTACAAAATTGCTAACAATTATATGATCGATGCAAGGAACAAATCATTTTTACAATTACAGAATCCGACCAGTTTGTCGTTTCTGCAGTGGAATTATTTTCTTCCCGGGATGTTCAAAATATATGTTCCACGAAATCTTTCCTATTAGTTTTGGAATGAGTAAACAATTTTAGTGCTAATAACTTTTATCCATTTTCTATTGCATTTGTTTTTGTGTCAAACAATAGAAGACGTATGGAAGTTGTACGAAATTGAAGAATGTTGTACTCCCGCTATACGATCGTGAATTCCTTTTTTTCTCATGCGTAGTACATTTTTGACTATCGACGAGAATCATATGAACATTTTATGAAGTGCCCGAACTACTACCTACTCGAACGTATATATGCACAATCGGTTCAAAAATATCGTTCCAAGTACATACCACAAATGTACAATCGGGAAGGTACCCCTTCCTAATCGTAATCCGACTTTGGGCCATGCGCAAACTTGATGCGCATAAAATTATTATGCGGTCGACCGTTCTACGATGAGGATGGAGAAGGTGGACAATATGGATGTCGATATTACAACAAAATTTATATTACACTAGCTTTACTACTCGCCTTCGCCCGAAATTTAGATTCTGATTTTATAGAAAAAAATTTATTTATATTTTTTGTGAAAATAGTCACATTCATCTGGATTGACTAGGCATAATGAGCTGGGACACATTTCGTGACCCCAGAGTTTACCGTTCGAAAGTTTTTAGGCAACAGACAAACACACAAACACTGCTTTATACGTTATGATTATTTCTACTGTATTTGTTAATTTTTTATAGATTTGAATATACTCGTGTAACTGTACACTTTATGAGGCTATTATTCGCCCTGCTTATGACAATAAACATCATTCAAAAATAAGGAAAATCAAACAGATTTGACTACTATTACGTGTTATATGTTAATACATAAACACTCTTCAATACTAGAATGATTTTGTATTAATTACAGATGAATACAATAAGAGTTAACGTTAACTTTTAAGTGTAAAGAATATTTCAAATAATTTAACTTTGTAATAGTGGCGGATTTAGAGGAGGGCGGGCCCCCTTCTCTCAAGGGAAAAATACTTATTTTAACTTAGCAATATCAGGGAAAATATGATAAATTGTTACTAAAAAAACACTTTATTATTTAGCAGGAAAATATCGAAAAGGTCCCGGTTTATTTCTCAGACCTACGCCAGCCCCCTCCCCCCTCAAGAAAATCTTGAATTCGCCCCTGTACCCCTCCCCCTTCCAAAAATCCCAAATCCGCCCCTGCTTTATAACTGGGAATGGCAGTTGATTTAGTACTGAATTGTTCTCTGTATTTATAGAATCAAAGAAACATTTCATCATATAAATAATAGTCAGAAATAATCATTTCAACCTTTTATTTGTAATAATATTACTTAAAATAAAACAACTTAGGAACTTATCCTTCTCTACTCAAGCTTCTTTCAATGGTGGATATACTAAATATTAATATTCCACTAATACCTTTTTTCCCCTTGAATCACATACATTTAGAATTACATTTAGAATTTATAAGAGCAAGTGCATCAAATTTGTTTATCCTTTGCATAATTTTTTACAATAAAAACGCATACTAATTCGATTTTTATAGTTTGTAATTATCAACAATTGCATCCTTACAAGCTTATATCTTAAAACGTAATTACTCATTGCATCATAATGTAATCAAATACTTGTATGGACCCAACGATTTACTTTTTCATTATTTCAGTTTCCTTTATTCTGTTCATTCCATATTTTTCATTCTCTAAAGAAAAATACTTCTTTAGCAAGCTTAGAATTTTTATAGCAAATAATCAAGGGCGTTCGGAAACTTTTTCCGGGGGGGAGGGGGGAGGCCACTTTGAGATGATGGTAAAGAAAAATGTACCCCTCTTACATATTTAACTCATTTTGTAGTATACCCAATTTAATAAAAAATGTAAAATCGAAATTTAGAAATATTCCCTTTTTAGTATAAACTTAATAAAAATCAGTTTTAAAAAATAAGCGATTTTTGCTCAAAAGCCAAGGGCGACAACTCTTACATACACCCCCGGATACACATGCAAATAATTACATTCCCCTGTAATTCAGTGTGCTCATAATATCATACAACACATGAATCTGTAAACATGAAAACTAATTATGAAATTGCTCATAACCTCATAAAATACATCGAACCTAGCAAATAGGTATGTATGTAAATTAAAGATAAAAATGATCACATAAAGTGTCTTCATAACGTGAGGTTATAAATGCAAATTCTAATCTTCTAGACTCGAATGACTATAATCTGGAATTTTACAAATTTGCTATAGCAACGCAACGTTACGCTAGGATCTCCGAGTTGATAAAAAGTAAAACGCTAGAGTGCAAATGATACGATAGTAACTGAAAATTTGTCACAGCACATTCATATCGCCATTCACTTCCACTTCCACCCACGAGCGGTCGACGGCATGGAAGGCATAATAATAATTTTATGCGCACCTAGTTCGCGCACAGCCCGAAGTCACAATACGGTTGGAGGGGGTATATCCCCCGTGGCATAGATCCGTGATAGTTGGAACGATATTTTTCAGCCGAATGCTGTACGAAACGTGTTCAATTGTACATTTGCATGTGTAACGTATAGTTGTGCGCATACTTGCATACGCATGCCCGCGAGTGTTCTTTTTCCCATGCTGCGTAAAATACACGAGTCCCATGCCAACTGTAACACATGTAGGGGGTAGTGGTGGAATCTTATGTTGCTGCCAGTTTTATTTCTAAGAAGTAAACTTAAAGCCAACGCGAAGTTATAATGGCAACATCCGAGAGCGATGATTTTGAAAGCGCTGACGA
Organism: Andrena marginata; assembly: GCA_963932335.1. Lineage (NCBI taxonomy): Eukaryota > Metazoa > Arthropoda > Insecta > Hymenoptera > Andrenidae > Andrena > Andrena marginata. Next base: position 21,926,154 of record OZ010660.1, read on the forward strand.
AGAAATGAGCCACGACAAGCCTGCAAAAAGAAGTACTCAGCAGTGGTGTTCGTCGGCAGCAATAGATTCAGAATCTGACGACGATACGGAATACATTCCGCGAATGCCATATGCAAATATGATTTGCGATAGAAAAATGGGGAGATATTCCTCCGAGGCAGGTATGATGACAAGCGAGAAGAAACCTCGGAGAAACGCAATGAAGGAAAATAAAGACATTGTTGAAGAAACCCGTAACAATGCAGAAGATAAACAATCAGTTACTAATACCACAGAAAATTCCGGGGAAACTAAGGAAGAGATAACAGACGCAAGATTCGCAGATGTCAAGTTAAGTGAATCTGAAGAAAAGACAAGTTTAAAAAAAAGTAAAATTGGTGCCAGAGCCATGTCTAAGCCCACTGAGGAAGATCGTACTTTGCAAAAATTAGGTTCAAAGAAGTTAGGAACGAAGCTTACGCAAAGTAACGCTCTTACAACTGACGCAGCTGATATAACGGGAGAGATTACCAAAATTGACGAGTTACCAAGAGAGGAAACAATTTTTTGTAACGAGTCGTTCATGACGAACGAGTTGACGGAATTAGACGTGCCTGAAGAAATGCTGTCGAATAAAAAGTTTAAAGAAGTATTTAAACCCGAAGGTTGGGAAGGACTTGGGAATGAAATCGAATTACCCGAGGAGTTGACGGAAGAGAAATTACAGCCTATATTGAAAAGATTATCTTTGGCAGGGGAGGAAGCGCAGAATTATTCCGGAGGATGGGGTTGGGGTACCTGGGGTGTAAATTCGTTAATCAATACAGCCAGTGCTGGTGTTTCTACGTTGACTAGTCACGTATCGCACGGATTGACGCTTCTGGAAGAATCTATTACTGTATCCGAGGAACCTAAAGTCACTGAAATGGAAGGCGAAGAAAATTCTGTGACCAATGGTAGCATATTGTTTTCAAAATTTCTCATTTTATTTTCTTGATACCTTGCAAACGACAAATTAAATGCCACTTGTATCCTTAAAATAAACTAAACGAGTTTACGTGTAATCATAAGTATGTTCCAAGACCTTGTAACAATTATGAAAATTTCTAGTATTATACATTTGTTGTAATTAATTTCATTTCCAGAGAATAAGCCAGAGGAGTCTCCTGAAGAGCAACTGTCATTTTTTGGATTTGGAAATTTTATATCAGGTGTATCGTCAATAACGAAACTGGTTGAATCGACTGGAAGTAAAGTTATGACTGGTGGGTTGGATACCTTGGAAGCCATTGGTAAGAAAACAATGGAAGTTTTACAGGAAGGTGACCCAGGCTTAAAGAAAAAGAGAGCTCTGTTTACGAACGAAACGGACGGACCGAGTTTGTCACAGATTCTTCAAGAATCTAAAGAAAGAGCGGAGAGTATCGAGAAAACGATCGAAGAAAAGCAACAGATGAGAAAAGTGCACTTTGAGAGCCTTTTCGATGATTACCAAGGTCTCGTCCACTTGGAAGCTTTGGAAATGCTGTCGAAACAAAGTACTATTAAAATACAGCAACGTTTAATGAGCTTAGACACAGTCGAATTAAATTCTGTTGAAGAGACATTAGCAGAAGTGAAAGAATTATGTGATTTAGACGAAGATGACGAAAAGGAAGCAGATGCATCGGAGGATGAATTAAGATTGAGGCTACAGGATGCTTCTAATAATCTTGGAATCAGTATTACCTTTACAAATTTTTTTAAAGTAATTTATATACTAGTGACATACATATGCGTATAGTTGCTCCCAGTTAACGTGATAAATTTACCTCGGTCAGATTCATACAAAATCATCCCCAATTGTGTTATTTTTTACTTGATGACCGAGCGCCTGGCTGTCGAGAATAGGGGACGGCAAAAAACGAAGATAACGCTAGCCATCAAGAAGTGAAAATGTCAAGTTCCGCATTTCCCATCGGATATTCACGAAAGTGACACCATTCGATTCCCTGTGTTCTCCCGATTACAACACACCAAATCCCGCGTAAATCGGACTATAATTAACGAAATTTCAGTAGAGCGTTGAAAATCGAATTCTTCAGAAAATGAAGCATGCATATACTTACTCAGTTTATAACTATAGGAATTACATCTAAATGTAATTATGTACATACATAATTATCGTAACTTCCAAGAAATGTAGGGATAGCGTTGATGCAGCACTGATTTGGATAATTGACGCTCTACTGTACATAGAAAAATAGTTTACATGATTTCAAGCTATCTTCGTTAAAAATAGTCCGATTTACATGATATTTGGTGTCTTTTAATCGGGAAAACACAAGGATTCGATTGGTGTAACTTTTGTGAAGATCCGATGAGAAATGCTGAACTTGACATTTTCCTGTCTTAATGGCTAGCGTTATCTGTTTCTTACCGTCCTCTATTCTTCAGCTCCGAAAGCCATAAAACCAGTGATGCGTGAAATCGGAGGTGTGAAATTCGCCTACTACTCCGGTTGAAAGATATTCTTTGGACCGTGAGATTATCAACTTGACCGGGAACAATGGTTTATGCACGGGGGAAGTCACCTAAGATTGTAGTTGCATCTAGTTTGTGGAAAGGAATGTTTGATTTAAAGGTAGGGCCGACGTGAACTTTTGCGGGGCCGTGTTCCAAATTTGTGCGGGACCAACAAAAACCCCTTTATATCTATGAACCTCTAAATTTTATAATAATAAATATATATGAATAGGACCCGCAAAATTGACGATGAGCTCTTCGTGGACCGCGGAGCCGAGTTCCGCGTTGAAGCCGCCTCGCGCCGGCCCTGTTCAATGGGAAACATAAAATGATAAAAATCACTTTTTTCAGCGTACCGCTGCTTAAGTTTTCAAAGTTATGCGACGTTTCAATGATCCCGGTTCCATGTTTTCTTAAGCTTATGTTCTCTCACTCCAAACTAACAATTTGACAAAGACATTGTTCATATTTATTCAGATGGTAATGCTGATTAGAGCTCACTTGATTTTATCCTTAGGTTCTCTATAGTGATTAGGAGGAAACTAGTGTTGTAGAAATGATTCTCTGAACGTTTCAAGTTCAATACTACATAAAACAGTTATTTCTTTTAAAAATGAATTTCGAAGGAGAGTATACACTTGTTGGCAACAACTAGGTAGTTAGGCAAGTAGAAGAATTAATCAATTGGTCGTAATAGAAAGCGTTTTGCTGTCACCGAAGTTGGTACAGAACTCACAAACTGTTTTATGAATGTTATCAAATTTGAGAACTTTGCAACAGATTAGCTATACAATTGCAGTGGAACTCGGTTAAACATCCAAGTATGTACTGCTGAATGAGGCATTGAGAGCAACAATAGACTATCCCTATTATTCGGTAAACGGAGAAATAGGCGATGTAAAAACTAGGGTTTCAACAGCATTTTGTTTTACAGGCGTTGTTGCCAGTGCAGTCGTAATTTTTAGCTTCTGATACTATTCGAAATGCTTCTGAACGAAGACATAATTGATTTTTCATTTAATTTTAATAAGCGTTGTTCACAGATGTCGCCACAAAATGTTAATGCAACAAGTGATTCTGTTACCCTATATGGTTTTAAATTGTGAAAAATAAGTTTTTTCTATTTTATATAATACTACGGAGTACATTACCGCTATTAAATCAATTTCGCAAAAAATGTGAGTAAGTCCATTTTTGTTCTGAGGGAAAAATTTCAGTATCTAGATACAAAAGTAACAAAGAAATATAATTGCATTACATATTATGCTGTATAATTATAAATTCATAAAGCATTTGAACACATCCAAATTCAAATTTTAGTTCTGACGAGCAGCGTTACAATTCAGTTCTTATAACCGTGCCTGAAAATGAGTGTCTAATAATAGTAATTACTGCTTATACTAATGAAGAGATATTAAGAGCAATTGCACAATTAACTACAATGTGAGCACTGGTTACAGCACTTTTGTATGCGTATTATTTAAATGGTATAACATTGCTTTCATGGAAAAGTGTAATAGGAATATCTATTATTATTATCTATCTATATATATATATAAAAGAAAAAGTCCTGACTGACTCATCAACGCCCAGCTCAAACCGTTTAATCTACGAACGTGAAATTTGGAAGGTACATTGTTTTCATGACGTAGGCGTTCATTACGAAAGGATTTTTGAAAATTCCATCCCCAAGGGAGTGCAAAGGGGTAAAATGTATTTTCTCGGTACTCCCTAATACCTCTTAGGACCGATTAGATATCAACTTGGTTCTTACTCACAAAGATTATTCCCACAAATGCCTAAAAACCAATTTCAGGATTTTTCCCTAACCAACCCCTAAGAAGGTGAAAAAGGATGAAATGTTTTTTCATGAATTCCTCAAAATCTCTTAGGCTCGATTAGATACCAACTTGGTTTTTACTTCGAAAGGTTACCCGCATAAATGCCTAAAAACCAATTTCAGGATTTTGCCCTAATCAACCCCTAAAGGGGCGGTGAAAAGGAATGAAATCTGTGTTTCATGGAGTTCTTAATATTTCTTACTTAGGTCCGAAGCGAAGCGTGGGGTATATATATTCGATATGCATATCGAAATTCCACTGTACTGTAGTTCCTTGGAATAAAATGTAAATATTTTTTAAACATAAACGGGGAAGAGCATAATGGTATGTGATTTTGTTGAGCAATTTAAAAATAAGAATATGTTTAAACTTGATTTGGAGAGAAAGAGTACAAAATTTCATATCATACTTTCTCTCTTAAACTTTTTTGAAACTTCGAAATAACGTGGATATTGGTAATTACAGTATTAGGTGACTCACCCTATATATGGGTCGAATAAAGCAGGTGTAGTACGCAAAGTGAATATTTGTTTTTAGATTTGGAAAGATTCTAAAACTTATCTTACATCACCTGTGAGACATAATGATCACGAGGTACTGGAGCAAGCTGTATCTGTGTTGGCAAAATTCACAGCTTTCTCTGTAGAAAGATTTCACAAAATTGCGGAATTGCTTTTAATCAAAGAACACAGGACCACCGTGGACGAAGCTGAAACTTTAGTTCTTTTGGCAGATACTTTCTCCAATCAAACTGGAATACTAGCAAATGATTACTGTCATGCATTGAAAGTATTTTCTGAAACTTCGGACAAACCGAATGATGTTAATGGTAGTATAACAACGATTTATATGAAGGTAAGAAAACATGGTTGCATTATATTAATTATATGAATGTCTGTTTGTAACAAGACTCTTCTCTTCGGCAGGCTTCAAAAGCAAGTTCATATATTCAAGATGCTTTCAGACTGCTGATTCCCATTATACAAGTTGGTGCTATTTAATGATCAGTGGAAGTATTTTTTTTGATAATAGTTATGACGAAACTTTTTAAAGGAGATTTCTCCTTCTTTAACTTCATCTATACATATAGATAAAATAATTTATATTATTATGAATTAGAAAATAGGGGTGGGTTCGAACCTAACTTTTAATATCTCGAAACTTCAATCCGAATCTTTCCAGACTCAAAACTCTCGAACCTTGAAATGCTTATTTGGTTTTGTAAGTGGAATACCTTGTTTTAAGAACTAAAGTGAACAAAATTTTTGCGCAAATCTCTATTGACCATAGTTAAACAAAATATAACAATACACAACTTCGCTATTTTATACTTTTCCTTATCTGGGTTTCGAGAGTTTCGTATCACGAAAAAAGTGCAATTCGAAACTTTTTTGGGTTTCGATGCTTCGAGAAACCCATCCCTAAAAAATATATATTACATAGTTATCGCTAGATGATATAATTAATAAAGATTAACAGAAATTTAATAAATTTATTATACACAGGAGTTGTTCCAGTATGCACAACTTATTTCATGGATAAATTCAGTATTTCTGTACCACGAAGTAAATTTATGTAGAATTTAACCAATCATGTAACTTCTCTGATATTGCTTTCCAGTTGTATCTATTTCAGTGCTTCACTAACGAGTATAGCTAATTTTATTAAACTATTTTCTCTACGAACACACTACATCTACTGCCATCTTACAGTTCCATAAGTGCTGTTAGAATCCTTCAATTTATTTAACTGAAGAAATAACATAATTCAAGCAAAACACCTATGTATAAAACATTTTTTAAAGTCTATGCTATGTTTACACGTTTACACTCAAGGCGAAACTTATTCCGGGTACTGATGTCTAGATAATAAAATATACCTACCTATAAAGTTGGACGAGTTGCTTTTTCAAAAATGACTCGATACAAACATTCAGTTTGTACTGATGTCCGATACTGTATGCTTCGCAAAAAAAACTATCATTCTCGAACATATAGAATATATTTTTAAAACTAGTCTAGATTATGGTACTGTGCTTTTAGACGACTAACGTCGAAATGAACGATCTACAGGGTCAGCTACTCGTGGACTGAATTGTAATAATATTGGAATACATTTGAATGAAACTCATTATACCACTTTGTACAATATTTATCTAAACGTGTCCTCCAACAGGAAAATTAGTAATGCATTGAAAACACTCCCTATAATTATCATTATACTTTGCGTTGTTGGTTCTGAGGTTTAGTTGAATTTAAAATCCGTGTCACGGTTTCTGAAAATAAAACATTAAACAAATCAGAGAATAAGAACGTGCTTCGGATGGGCTTTTCACTGTTTCAAAGTGCTGAATCTATTCTTGAAGAGGACCTGCGCGTTAGAACACATTTTGTATCGTCTTATAGTTTCGATATTCTATAAAAAGAACAATATATCTTGTAGCAATGTTGAATCAATTAAATAATTTGCAAAATAACTGTGTATTTTTGAATATTGTTATCACTTCTTCACTGTGCACATGAAATACATTTGTAATTTTAGACATACGTTAAATAAAAGAAAGTATATGTGGCGATAGTAAAGAAAACGTGGCATGCAAATATTTTCTTCTCGCGAAAGGATGTGATTTGGTGTTAGATACAGATATTAATGCTACGCGATATAATAAAATAAAAAGTAGAAAACAATATATTAAGTGCGGTTCAGAGTGATACGAGAATAAATGTAGGCACAATTTAATGTTTTCCTCTTTTATTACCAACAGGGGGTTTTTGAAGTTGGAAACTCGAACTTGATTCGCTTGTTGGTAAAGGTGCTGTAAGGTTTGTCGGGGTATTAAAAGTCAAACTTGCAGTTGGTGGTTTCAATGATGTGCCTAGATTAATGTTAGTAGCAGATGATGTTGGTATTGTATTTCCCCAAACTGTAACAACATATACACTGAATTACTTTGAATCTATTTCACTGCACTAGCTTGACTTTTATAAAACAGGTAAAACTGTATATAAACTCAACTAGATTAATAGTTTCATCGAAGAATAACGTATTAGCAAGAGTAACGATATTGGGAAGTTGAAGTATATCGTTGCAACTAATATTTACAGATTACCCATTAAATATTAGTAGAATCCTTATGCGCGATACAGATCCCATATATGTTAAATGTACCTTTCAGTTAATGCAAGCATCTTTTTTATAATCACGAAGACAACAGAAGCGATTAAAGCACATATAAAATATGCAGCCATTTTTCAACAAGTGCAGGTTTCGATTCGTTCATACTTTACTGCTTCCCGACGAAGTTTCGAGAAAGGAAGGAAAACACTTTCGTACGTAAGTTATGTATGTTAGGTAAATAAGCTTCGAGCCCCTTCCCACAAGTGACAACACAAAAAGAAACTGAAGTATAAATTTAATACCTTACAAACTAAAATAGATCCCTTATTCTTTTCCTGTAAAGGTAAAATCAAAATCAAATTACAGAAATAAAAGACACGAGTTGAAAATATTTATAAACTAAACAGCGACAAACAGCTCTAATATCTACTAAAAGGACATTATATGTTAGTTAAATCTACCTCATACTAAATCCACGCAAGACCTGAAGGTAGGAGATGTTTATGGGATAGTTGAAACAACGGAAAAACGTTGTTTTAGGGATTTTGTTTTTAATAAGGATATATTGACACTATAAGATCACATGACTTATTTACCTAATGTATTTCGTGTGTCATAACCCCCTGGTCTGTTAGAATTTAATACCGTCGATGAGAGAAAACTTTTATTTCCTGCAAAAATGAAATATAAATCGAATATAGAGCATGAAATAAATTGGCTGTTATTCAGAGCCGGATTTAGCTTCCAGGGGCCCTAGACTGAATAAATATTCAGGTTGGTGGGTCCTCGGTTAAATGTAAAAAATAAAATGACGCTGATTTGATTTTTTTTATCATAATCCTCGTATAATCTAAATAAGAATTTAATTTCAAAATTAACATTGAATATCCAAACTAAACGTAACATTAACATAAATAAACATTAAAGATACGTGTTAATAAAGACGATATAAAAAAATGCTAATTTCTCGAAGAAAATATTTAGAATGACGGGCCCCCAGGTAAACGGGGCCCTAGGCTTCAGCGTTGTTAGCCTAAGGGTAAATCCAGCACTGCCGTTATTCAACGATAATAGAAAAAGGTATTACCTGGTCCAAACGGAGTCGGACCACTTGTAATTTTTCCAACATTGCTTCGAGATGCTCTTCCATCTACTTTAATGTCTTCGAAAACGTTTGTATTATCTTTCAAGACATACTTTCTGAAATTAAGGTACTGTTCCTTCTGCTGCTGTACCTTGGAATGTACTCCCTGCAATTTACCGGCAACAGCTACAAGAGACTCGTGAAGCTTACTCATAGCCATCGTCAATTCTAAAAACCAATCGCAAAACATTGTCGAAACATCGTCTCTATAATCTAAACTACAAGCACGAAATTACCTTGCGGTGTTAGAGTTTTTGGAGTCATCATGGTCTGAATATGCTTCTCTGTAGTTTCGATTTGAGATCTAAATAACATTAAGTCGTGCTCAAAACTGTCGACTAATTCCATGAAGAATAACAGCGGTGCATTATTTTCATATTGTAATCCTGGCGGAGTATCGTGAGTCCTTTGAGCTATCTCATGGTTCTGTAATGCTTTCGCCGTGTCTTGTTTCAATTTGTCGGCGGAAGAACGATCTCGTTGGACAGACCCAGCTAACGTAGTTAATATTTCCATTAATAACGCTGTGTCTTCGGCGCATCGATTTAACGGCCTCGCGGAACCTCTTGCTATATCCGAAGACAATACTTTTTGCTCCTTTACAAACTCCCTGGATTGAAAATTTGCGGTGAATCAATTCTGCCCGATTCTAACACATTTATCTGTTATCGACGTGGGTTACGAAAAGTAGCAAGTTTCATTTGTCGGAGGAACATTAGCACTCTGCTCATTCTGACCACGAAGAACAGAATGCTTCGATTTTCTTCTAGGAAAGTAGTACGTTTTCATTCATCGCCACGAAGAATAGCATTTTATGTTCTTTGGCGACGAAAGGTAACGCATTTCGGTCCTTTGCTGTGAAAAATAGCACGGGTTGCCTTCAACCGCGGAAAATAGCACGCCGAGGACCGTCATCGACGTTGAATAAAGTTAAAGCTAAAGTTGAAAAATTTATTCGACGCTTATGTTGAAACGCTCGACGAATAAAAAAACTTAACTTTATTCGTCGAATAGAGAGATCAACTTTATTCGACACATGATGAATAATTTTGTTAACTTTTATTCGTTACTCGAAATTTTTATTTAAATAAAAAGTTTGCGCATCTCTAACTAAACATTGCCAAATAAACAGAACGACAAAAACTCCGAAGTCCGAATCACAAATAATAACAAACAATGACATTAGTGATGCTTACGAATACAAACGTTGAAAAATACGCAATGCAGTAACTTCAGAGTCTGAAGTTCAGACGGTTGTAAGAGCAGTGATACTTTAAATTTCTCTACTATAATCAATTTTTAAACAAAAATTGGAAAATAGCAAAGTAATATATAATTCTTAAACCTGATACTATTTTTTATAACAATTTGCTATTGAAACGAAAGTAAACATATTGCGTTTTGTTTTTTGATAATAAGAAAATAAACTTTACACATTTTCACATAATATCGACAAAAATATTTATCTGTTACTCACCACCCGAACCTAGCATTACAAAATTAGCTTCTTCTCGTGCTACATAATTTTTATTATCAATTTCTAATCGAGTTGGACGAGACATATTACAATTATTCCACCACTTAGAATCTGTAATTGTTCCATTCATTTAGCTAAATTCGTTTAAAGAAACAGAGATATTTTAAAGTTTTATCAATTTATTATACACTGCTGTACCTAATCATCGTGTTCACTATTATACACAGTAAGCTAGTCACATTCTTTCACAATTAATGAGCAATAAGCGACAATACAGGCAACTCGTAGCCAAAGAACTGTTTGGAAACTGAAATATCCTACTCTTCGGAAGACGAATGAAACGTGCTACTTTTCGCTGCAGCGTTTGAAGCGTGCTATTGCTCGTGGCGAAATGTGAATCGTGCTCGCTATCGTGGTATAATCGAAACACGCTTGTGATCGTCAGAAACATCGAAACGTGCTTCTTCTCGTGATAGATCGAAGCGTGGTACTCTTCGTAAGACAAATGAAACGTGCTGTTTCTCGTAACGTGTATCGTTATGATGTATTGTATAATAGTTACTTGAATTTATCTATCGTCTGTAGTAGTTCTGGTGGCCAAACATTGTCTTTCGCAGTGGCTGGACTATTGATGCCTTGCGAAAGACCTTTGCTGCGCACAGATACATCTAAACCTCCTAGTCCTTTATTGGTAGCAGTTGTGGTAACGGCAGTAACGTTAAGTGGTTTCGCTCCTAACAAGCCACCGCCGGTGTTCGATCCACCGAAAAGTAGCGCTGCAAACGTACACGCATATTCGTAATAATAGTGACGATACGAAGAAACAGAACGAACTTTATATTTCACGTACTTGTGGTAGTAGGCGCGCCGAAGCTAACAGTTCCAACCGCAGATGTATTAGATGGAGCGCCAAACGTTAAACTAGTACTCGCCACGGGAGTGCCAAAATTAAGGCCGCTGAATAGCGGTGCGCTAGTAGCTGGAGTTGGGAATAAGCTTGTAGTAGTAGTCGTGGTAGTTGCGTTCGGTCCTAAAGTTAAACCACTCGGTTGTGCTTGCGCCGCGGTTGCGGGTGCGCTATTGAACCCAAAACTAAGGCCAGCCGTTGTCGTTTGCGTCGGAGCTCCTCCAAAAGGTAGCGCGAGCGTTGGTGCAGTCGAGCCGAAAGGTGTACTAGTTAAATTAAAACCTGTCGCTGGTCTGAGAAGTTGTAATGGATTATTAATGATCGAACATATTTCGACAGAGGTAAGTTTGTTAGTCTCTCGGAAGATTTTGTTTCGTTTTTTTTTTTATTTTACGATGTAAGGGTTAGTATTAAACGTAAGATTGCACATACTTTTGGCCGAATCCGAAACTCGTATTGCTCGTAGTTGCAGGTGCTCCGAAAGTAAACGTCGACATTCTTCCCTGATGAAATTAATAACATAAATAGATCGCGTTTCTGTGCTTTAAATACGAAATTATCATGTGTAAGTTGAAATACGTTTAATTGTGCTTAAAGGTGCATTTTCATGCTGACGCTCGACGTTTGTTTTGAGCGTAAAAACCGGGTCACGTGATCGGTTCACGTGACTTTTAGCATCGACGCTCGTTTTGAGCGCAAAGTGTTAATCACGTGACCGACACTCAACCAATGAACGAGCGAGTGAACGAGTCATGTGATCGGTTCACGCGACTATTAGCGTCAAGCGGAAAAGCTAAACCGAGTTTAGCTTTTAGAGTGTCAAAATGAGGATTCAGCGTCAGCATGAAAATGCACCTTTAAGATAAATCACGCTACGACGCTCAATCGCGCTAAAGCTGCTATTGGCTGCTATTCAAAAAGCGCCATCTTCGATACAAAGATATTCCGTTTAAATTGAACTGGTCGTCGTAGAGCGCCAAACGCTGGTTACACTGCGCAGGCATCAATTCTTGTCTCTGTGTCTTGTAACTGACAATAAACAGATGAAACGTAAGGTGGCATCTGTCTTGTAGATAAAAAAAATCAGTTTCTAATCGCAGTCAAATATTATTTCTTCACCTTGAACGTAAGATCGATACGTTTCATTTGTATATTTGAAATGTTCCCGCGCTAATTTTGACAATTTACCGCGCAAATATTGAAATTTACTGTAGGACTGGCACGTAACACATGTGTATTGTGCATTTAACAGAAAAAATAATCTAATATTTTCATATAAAAATTAATTTTTAAAATTAAAACCTCACGAGGTGTTATTTGTGAATATGTTAAATATATTCAATCTTGTTTGGATTGAACTGAAGAGGGGAAAAGATTTATTGCTGATATTAACCCGCCGTGGGCACACTGGGTCGTTTATGTTCGGGTAAATTGCCTCTTTTCTTAAATTTCCTTCCGAATTTTTATTTTTTCTAATTGATCTTTTAAATATTTGACTTAAAGTGGAGGCCTACCTAGAAGGGTCAAAACAACATGCTTCTTTGGGAATTTTTTCTAGAAAAATCGATCAACTTTTATCATTAAACATTAGTCTATTGGAAGAGGACATCTTACGGGTATTACAGTATTTTTTGTGGTAAAAAACACTGAAAGGTTTGTGAGTTATAGGCGCAGCCCGAGACGTCCTTTTTTTAGGCGCTTTGCGGTGACGATAACCGTAGCTCGGTGTAGGATCATCCAAAATTGAAAATTAGATTTTTTTTAGATAATATATACAAATGTTTAAGCGCTATCGGGCCCGATTTTGTAAAAATTATTTTAATATAAAATGGCGGCTGCGCAAAGTTGAAGCATCGATATTAGGCAAAAAATCGCTCGTTTTTAGAGTGTAAAAAAATCTGGGCAAAAAACAAAGGAAAAGCTCCCGATAGCGCTTATTTTATTTTATTTTATTAAATATAGATATTTAACCCTAAAATAAGCCTGCAAAGCCGCGAGATAATCGGTTCATTAATTTTTTAGTTATGCGTGTCACCGACTTTGAAAACATGATTTTGCGGAAAACGCGTTTAAAGTTTTGGATCTGGCAAGGGAACACCGCGAACCCGCACTCGTCGATTGAAACACAACTTTGTGGGTTTATAGAGTGACTCAAGACAAGAAAAACGGTGTGTTTCATTCGGGCCCTATCGCCCTTTAAGGGGGTGAAAATTAACCTCAAAGTCGAATAGGCACTTCCATTTTTTTTGCGTTTAACTCCCAAACTACAGCAGACAGAAAAAAATGTTTCAAACAAAAGTTTAATCGTACAATAAGCGCTAAAAACTTGCGTTGACAAAATTTTGAAAAAAGTTTTTTCTGTTCAAATGTTTTTTTTAAACTCTTTTCAAAATTTTGTTAACGCAAGTTTACAGTGCTCATTGCACCATTAAACTTTTGTTTGAAACATTTTTTTCTGTCTGCTGTAGTTTGGGAGTTATACGCGAAAAAGTGGAAGTGCCTATTTGAATTTGAGGTTAGTTCTCACCCCGTTAAAGGGGGATAGGGCCCGAATGAAACACATCGTTGTTCTTGTCTTGAGACACTCTATAAACCCACAAAGTTGCGTTCCAATCGGTGAGTGCGAGTTTGCGGTGTTCCCTTGTGAGCGCTTCACTGAGGAACACATACATACCTATTTGCACGCGTATATGTAGGTGCGATGTCATGCTGACGCTCCACGCTCGTTTTGAGCGACAAAACCAGTCACGTGATCGGTCCGCGGCAGGCTCGAATGAAAGGGGGGGCCTGGTTTTAAGCGATTAGTTCACTACCCCTTGCCCGCTGTTCAACTACGGGGGAACCTCGAAGGTTTGATAGTCCCGGGCCCCAAAACTCTTAATCCGAGCCTGGTCCGCGGGACTTTCAGCGTCGACACTCGTTTTGACCGTCAAAACCAATCATGTGACTGACGCTCAACCAACGAATAAGCGAGTCAGAACAAGTCAGAGTGAACGAGCGTCTAGCGGAAAAGCTAAACTTGATACTGAAAGTCACGTGGTCCGATCACGTGATTGGCTTTGACGCTCAAAACAAGCGTCGACCGTTAGCATGAAATCGCACCTTATAACTTTGTCAATCTTGGTCGGATTAACTTGACACTTTCAGGGAATATTTTCAAAATGTTGTAGGTACTTGAAGAAAATATAAAAATCGAAAAATCGATTTTTCGAAAATTTCTGGGTAGGCCTCCCCCACCTCCCCTTAAAGATCGGTTGTGTATTAGAGACTTGAATAAGTATCCCATAACTTTTTCAGATTTTTTGAAAGTCAAAAACAGTAAAAAAAACAGCCATGGGCATAAACGATCCAGTGTGCCCAGGGACGGTGCGAAAATAAGTATACCCACGGCGGGTTGAATATCATATCGAGCGATGAAAGTAATCTAAGGCCCGGTGCAGACGAGCGGTTTGCGGCAATTTGCCGCTGCGTTCCTTCGCGGTGAAGCAATACGTGCGTTCGTCGAAACGAACGCGAACACGCCGCCTAGTAGCCGCAAAACTTTGCGTCCCGTGTGAACTGCTTCATATAAAATGTTCTGCTAAAACACGCGCGGCGGCAAACTGCCGCAAACCGCTCGCCTGCACCGGGCCTAAGAATTCTATTAAAACAAGATCTTAGGGGGTAAAGTCATATAGTCATATTTTTCTCATGGGAAACTAAACAGAGAGTTCTAGGTAATATTTCAATTTATTATTAAATGTGCCTACAGTATTGTATGATATAAATTAGGGGACAATACAATGTTTTTATCTCTTCGTAAAGTAGTAAATGTCTTCTTTGTATGTATGCGACAATGCTCTAATAATTATACATTTCATCTATAGGAGATGGGATCAATTCAACGAGGTTTGCCAAATCGGTACACACAGACTATCACAAAGTTGATTGCTGGTTCGGGTTCGTACATGGGCGTTTCTAAAATGATCACAGTTGCAAAGACTAAAGAAAACAGAGGTAAAACATTTTGCTCCTACTCATAAAATTTGTTTCCAACGTTTTCAGGTATCGCTTAAGTTTTTCATTCTCATGATTTAATAATTTCGAACATTGTTTACATTAACATTTCTCTTGGGTGTATAAATGCTTCAGTCTCATATGAAATGAAGAAAGAAAGGAAATTGTACTTAACGTTTATACAGTTTAGAACACACCCCGTACATAGTATTCCTTTACAGAGTATGAATCACATAATTATTGTAAAATGACACCTCAACGTTATACTCTGTAATTACAAATACATCGAGACACTGTATTCTTAATATTTTCCTTCGTATATTAAGAATATATTTCTAGGTACTTTGCAATGGCGTGCAATTATTATAAATATTCCATTCAATTTATATATAAGTATTAATAATGTCATGCAAAATGAATTGTAAACAATGGTTGACAATTTACAAAAATCGGAAAATTATTCGTTCACTTCAAATGTTACATTTAATTCTTGACGATAACGTGTGTTCTGTAAACCCTTGTAAATACTTATTTATAATAGTCCGGTTTAAAGTTCAAAAGTTCACTGTCGAAACGAAACTGCCGCGCATCGCCAATATTTCTTTGACCACAACATATGTATTACTAATTTCGCTACATGTAATTCACGCACTAGACTTCATCATTTACTTGGCTTAAACACTGTTTTAACAGAAATATACAGGGTGGGCCAAAATTCGTGGTACAACCAAAAAGAGAGTAATTCTTCGCGCAAAAATTAATTGCAAACTTGCTATGAAACATTCTCGCGTAGGCTCGTTTTCGAAAAGATCAATTTTGTAGATCCGTTGAGCACGGCTTAATATAACAATCGGTTCCATTTACAAAATTGATTTTTTTGGGAACGTCGTATTAGAAGCTTCTATTGCGCATGTTCAATTTATTTTATTATACGAAGGATTGCCCCGTTACGGGTTTCGCTACAAATTTTATTCTACCCTGTATAAGCATATGCAAGCAACTTACGTACATCATAAGCAGCTTATAACTTGATCAGTTTCACTCACACCTTAATGTAATAAATAATTCATTTTATATACAAATTGTATTCTTTTCTAAAATGTTGAAATTCACAAAAACAGTTTTCTAAAATATTCAAACACGCTTCTTTGTTCATCTGTAGTGTTGTGCATACTCAATCGCAATTGCTATTTCCAGAATAATGGTGGCACTTTATATATTTTCACAGAATCCTTAATGTTTCAATAATCAAAATGCAAATGTTAAATATTCAAGTTACACCCATTATTCTGAGAATAACATCGAAGTCACAGGTGTCATATTTTAAAATGGAAATATTGTTTATAGATAATTTCTTCAGTGATTATACAATATTTAAAATAGAGTATTTTTGTTTTCTTCTTTTTTTTTTACGGAAAATTTACTATATCATTATGACAACAGAATAGGGCTCTATGAAATCATTATTGATTACCTGTTCGTTTATAATGTTTTACTATGCTTTGGTATATCATTAAATATTAATTTAAAACTTTTCATACGCAACATCGCATAGACGCATGGTTTGTTTCATACGAAAAGAGAAAATCAAATACTCTACTGTATCCAATAGTACGATTTTCTGTTTCAGCGCACCGACGAAACTTATCACGATTCAAATTTATCATTTTAAATGTAACAGTCGAGTTTGTTATGAGTAAAACAATCGTGACGATTAAACTTATGTGACAACTTTCCCATATTCGTTAACAAAACGCACAACTTTAGATCGTTTTTATTTTACATTAAATGCTTTCTGTTTTAAACGAAGGCCACTTAACGCAAGATCTATTGCAATTGTAATGATTATTTCTAAGAATAATCCTTTAAAGATTTGTTCCATTTTATAAAAATATTACATAAATTTTAGACAATGTATTATTAAGATAAGTTCGTAATTAAATTTTGCTAAAATTCTGTCTAATACTTTTGTGTCTAAACTTAGAAGAATCGTACTTTTATAATTTCATATGCTTTACATTACGAATTAATTATTTAAATAGTATCACAAGGCGCATGTGATTGGTTTTTGATATTTCTGTAAGTAGCTTAAATAAACTAATACAAACTCTTAACCATTAGGCCACATTCAGACAACTAGAACCGTTTCTCTTTGAGATCAATAGGCATAAATAACTTTTCGTTATTATATCGTACAAGAAGCAAACTATAACACTTACAATAGTCGAATATAAGTTTTAGCAAAATCAAGTATATTAGAATGACAATACACAGAGCGTAAAAATATTCCATGTTTTTAATTAAGTAATCGAGAAACGGAAATATAAGGAATGTTGCATTGTATGTAATTGGATGAACTTAAGTACTAATGCTAATAAATCTCACAATGTTTACGTCCAACTGAATAGCTCTATTATTTTTTCTATTCAAATGAAACAAATATATTCGTCATGGATAGGTATTTCATACACTCTCATCTGAAACAATATTTGTGTGCTGTCGCTACATTTATTAAAACATTTCTTAACTGTCGTTGTAGTGACAAAAAACAGTATTAGCTGATCACAGCATTGAATATTGTCACGTCAGCATGTTCAATGTATATAGAAAATATCAGATAAACTTTCTATCGGATTCGAGTTACCATAAAAGCAATGTTTCAGTACCACTCTTGTCATTATCCTTGATTTGTACATTCAAATATGGATCCTTACACAGAATATGTATGCCGCACCAATAAAGATCAGGAATATTTTTTTGGGGATATCGTAAATAAAAATAAAAAAGGATGTACATAAATTTACATGTGCGAGTCTTTCTTTTTTTAATTATGATCTATAAAAACTTTCAATTTACATATATATTAGATTACATTCTCTTTTGACTAATTTTATACAAAGTTAGGATTACTTTTTAAAATCGAGTGTAATTTACATATGCGTTGAAAAAAAATTATCTCTCACTCAAACATAATGCATTAATATATTGTACATTTTTATATACAGTACAGGGCATCTAGAAGTATACACTCGAATTTCTCTATTACATTTGAATTTGAGAATAGTAACAGAAATGGAAGTTGCTCGGTTTGAAGTATAAATTTAATACAGTGAAAAGTTCATGGTTTTCACGTTCAAAGGTCGTCAGTGCTTTTCTTAACGAATCCGTGTACATATTTCTTCCATATTTATGTGAACAAGGAATATGTATTTATCGCTGTTAACTTAAACACATCACTGGCATACTTGATGTAAAATATTACCTTGTACGTCTCACTGTTTCTTTCTGTGCGATTACCACTCTAACATTAATCATTCAAAGGACTACATCAAGCACCTCATGACGTGCGCGAGTAAACAATAAATATATAAATACATATTGCTAAATTTATTTTCAGTAAGAGGTGTAGGCGTATGCAACTGATTGGTCACATTATATCTATACATGTTTATATAAATATGGATACAGTAATATAGACTGCTTATTTATTAAAATGTAAGTAGGGTAAACCAACCAGTGAATGACCGAATTGTTGAATTTATGAACCTTTGAGATTAATACTTGAATATATTTATGTATAACAACGAAACAACTGTTGAAATTGCATTTAAATTTATTTTTCTTGAAATTTCTATAAAAATAATTACTTATTCTTATCGTAATTTAAAAAAAAAAAACAATTATAAAATGCAACATGTGTAGAAACCCAGTAAATGACCGCATACTTTTAATAAAAATTGTACTTATTAATGTTTGCTTAATACGCGTAACTAAAAATATGGGATATTAAAAATGCAACTACACTCCATTTTTAAACATATAATATTTTTAAATTTATAATTGACATTTCTTTGCCTAATGGTCATTCACTGGTATGCGGTCAATTACTGGTTGGTTTACCTTAACTGTAAATAATATGTAATTAAAAAAGCAAAAACTACAACATTGTGTGTGTGTGTGTGTGTGTGTGTGTGCACAACAAATCACTAATTTGTAACAATTTTTATATATTTGCCCTTGCCAATGAATTAACATAAGTGTATCGAGAAAGTCTAATTCTCGAAAGAAAGACCAAGCATGCTGGGAACTTCTCTCCTTTCCTAAGTTGCAGTAGTCACATAGTTATCATATGGTGGCGTCTAAAAAGAAACACTATTGCATGTGATACTTGAAAATACGAAAACTCTTGTTAGTTTTTCATAAGTTCAAATGCAACGAACATATTCAAATATATATGTTTAGGTATCTGATTCTTGATAAATTCGATAAATAAGTTTAGAACGTAAAAGTAGAGTGTCTATAAATATAAGATTCATACAAACTTTCTGCATTACTTGGAGGCATACAAGCAATATTAAAAAAAATTTCCTCGATTTTTATTAACGCTCTGTGTAGTACATACATGGAAAGAAAAATCTCATGTAAGCTAATACACATTGTACTCGATATATGTAATAAGTATGCTGAAAATGTCATTTGGAACAGCATTTAATAACAATGGCAAAAGCATTCAGTTCATTCCGATTGATTATGTAGATAGAGACGTTTAAAATCATTTTATAAGCAAACTGAAATCGTAAAGTTATCTATTGCAATATTTATTACAAAGTCATAATATGAAAAATGTTAATTTTCTGTTTAAATAGAAAAGATGCTCGTGTATTTCATTACCCGAATATTATTTGTTTTATGAGTAGAACATATTTGTATCTGCGATTTATTCGTACATAATTGCCATATAAATAGCTGTTCCAATATCATGATTGTAAACTGTACAAGACTTACAAAATTGATTAACATGTTAATTGTCACACTTGCATATGCATAAAGTGTAAGATATTTATTATCAAATAACTGAACGCGAGGAGCATGTAACAGTTAAAGAGTATGATTTTGTTAGTAACTCGATACAAAAATGCAGAACAGCAATTCAGGTCAAATAAATACATTGCATTGACTGTCAGTAAACGAGTTAATATATATATTTTGTAAAACTTTCACGAGAGATCTTTGGTTCTGTAGGTACAGATTTGTCTCAAAAGAAGGTCCCCGACATTAGATCCCAAACCGTCACCTTCTTTCGAGACAGGAAGCCTTTTCGGCCTGCCTTATCGCGTAGAATGATAAAGACTGAGAATGAGCGAGACAGATTGGGAGCCCGTCTCGCTCATACGCAATCTGCCTTAAGGTCGGTTTAAGGTCGTCGCCTACTAGGCCGAAGCGAATTAGCGAAACTATATGACAGAAGCCGGCGAACATTTCGCTTTGGTCGCCGCGCTTCGGTTCGGCGATATGAGCGACGGCCTTTATACAGCCAACGAGGACGGGCCGGGGACGAGCCGAGCTCCGGACGGGCCCGAGATGCAACCTGTCGTGGCGCATCCGCCGCAGCGTTGCCGGATGTTATGCTCGCACACGTAGATAAAGTCAAACCTGAGCTGATAGTATTCTGTCATTACTTTTCAATGAGCTTTTGCAGTCTGATAGGGCTTCAAATATTGAAGGTACTGATACATGGTTTCGGTATTTTATGAGATATTCAATGTTAAATGAATTATCAAGGAAAGGAGTCGGATCTCTCTGTGAATTCGTCGGTGGAGGAGGAATCCTTTCCTTTTTGATGAAGTAGTCCAGGAAAATGAACATCTGGTTCTCACAAACTGCTTAGTTTGAACGTAGGAATGCACCGACATTTTTATCCAATCTCTTCGCAATGACACAAACTGGACTTTGGGTGGTGCTAATGCCAATATTATTAAAGTACAGTTTCTGTCATATGTCTCCTCTACGTGTTGCGAGCATAAGATCCAGCAACGTTACACCCCGACATGGCACGGACTCGGCCCGTCGTCTCAACGAGCGGCCACCGAGCACGAACCGAGCGGGGAACGAAGAGCCACCGACCTCGTGGAAACTCGGTGGCTCCTCGCCGTCCATAAGCTTACCATAGACTCGGCTCGTCCCCGGCCCGTCCTCGTTGGCTGTACAAACCGACCTTTATTTGCCGCGGCATCAACAGAAGAGGTGGAGGGGATAGCGACCAGCTTAATTCGAGACAGAAACACCGTTCTTCTTTCGAGACACTACTGTATGTGCTACGTTTATCTTTATCCCTCACAATCACCTCATTTAGGTATAAGAATAACAAAAATTTAGATGAATAAACATGTCTTAACGTGGTCAGTATTCAAAACCCTCATGCACAGTATATGTATATAATACATTGTTTTCTTTTAAAATGTGGGTTCTGAATGTGGCCTTATGCATCCGAAACCAAGATCACCATCTGATCGTGAGTTGCAAAAATTGAAAACATTTTGATCCATAATTATATCGTATTCTAAGCAATTCCAAAAAGAGTGTATATGTTTTTTTTGCACACTATTAATGACTGTGACATTTCATTCTACGGTATTGTTACTGTATAATCATTATGCTTTATCATTTCTTACGATGCTTATATGTTAAGTTGAGAAAATAATTCTTTTTTATATAATAAGCAATGTGTTTAATTTGTTCTTTCATAAATATTTAATTTCCCTTAAGTCTTCTTTATGGATCAATGTTCCCCATGAAAAATGGGAATTCAATAATTTAAATGGGAGCTTAATTTGCACGCAAGTTTAAAAGTATATTCATTTTCATTGGTATAACAAATTATCACTACCTAATTAAATAATAATAATAAAAAAAAAAGGAAACAAGTCCTAATCACTGATTTCAGGACCACTGTATATTAATTATTAATTATTGTATTACGTTCAATAGTGAGCTTGTGATAATGCTAAAAAAATTTCATACAATACGATTTGCTAGAAAGCACAAAGGGTGTTATAATTTCCGCAAAATTTCTTCTGTTCCGAAATCTTTCTAGCTTACTTTGGTTTTAGTAAATTTCGGGATATCACGAGTAAATAATAAACTCTCTTACTTGACAAACGATACTTTTACACATTGTTCTATTTGTTCTCAATCATACGCAAAACTCATTTGTTCACGTGATTAAACGAGGACTGTGTAAACCTTCGACTTGAGTGTCAATTTGAGGGCAATGCTGAGTATCTGGCGGACCCCAATCATGTAAGTTGCCACTGTTAGCTAATCTGTGCGTAAGTCGATGTGCTATCGAGAAACCTCCACTACCTTCCAATTGAGTTAAGACTATGATGACTTGTCTAGAATTAATTCGTTACGTTCAATTGCTATAGATTTGTCGTTCGTAGAAATTGAACGAAAACAATGCTTTACCTGTGAAGTGGAGGAACACTATCGGCAGTTCTGAGTTGTCCTCTGGTGGAGACAACGTTATAGCTTTCATGGCAGTCACATTTTACATGAATCCATTTATTTACATGACGATTTTCTACCATTACTACAAGTCCAGCCCAACCTTTGGTTAAGTAATAAGCAGTCATACCCTCTCTTCCCTAAAAACGAATGTTTTATAACTGTCTGGTTATACAGGCAATAAT
This sequence comes from Andrena marginata, assembly GCA_963932335.1. Classification (NCBI taxonomy): domain Eukaryota; kingdom Metazoa; phylum Arthropoda; class Insecta; order Hymenoptera; family Andrenidae; genus Andrena; species Andrena marginata. Next base: position 21,948,592 of record OZ010660.1, read on the forward strand.
CATTTACTCAGTCGCATAAGAATCCTTACTTCGTGCCGCTGCCCCTTTGCTAGAGTTAAACTTATAATAGCATCAGCCAAGACAAATGCTGGTGGAGAAATTTGTTCAACTAAAAGTCGTTTTGAGCTATGAATGGCAAGGACATATTCAGGGTAACTGGAAGTATCTTCCATTCCTGTATGCCAATGATTGAAAGCCAAACAGACAACAATGTACAAATCTCTTTCTAGCATTTTGTGACACCCAACAAATCCACGTACTTGTCGTTTGCTATGCTCTACCAGCCTTCCTACTTCTGGTGCCGCTGGGGACCGTGTGCGAAACACGACCACGCACAAGTCCAACTGAGAACGTTGTGATTTTTCAGAATTCCTAAACGTGTATACGGCAATTGTATTAGATCGAGCAGACAAGTCGAGCCATTAAATGAAATTAAATGAATGTAGCAGGATTCACCTCTGCCCTTCCTGGAATAATGTAAATTCCGTCTCCGTGGGTTCCAATACTGTTAGCAACACGCACGATAAGTGTCTGAGAGAAGATAAAGGAGGAAGGGTCCCGCGTAATCTAACTTCGCTCCATCCGACTCTAGTCTTACAAATATCAATGCAATCGAAGTATTTCAACACGTCGTCGAAGGAAATCCAAAAGACACCGTCAGATGCACCATGTGGCATAAGCATTTCTCGTAATTGTGGTGTCCATATAGGACTATCGTCAGACCAGTCACCCTTCCAGCTGTAATGACCCCAAGGATTACGCAGTCTTAATAATCGTATTCCCTGTAAGATATATAACTCTTAAAGTATTTCCTTATAAACTTTATCATAAATATAGACATTTGTGTTTGCTTCCTATTTGAATGTCGCAGGATATGTAAAGTAAAAGTAAAGGAGGAAACGTGGGAACACGTGTTGGGAAGGTTCGGGACAGAGAATGAAGAGGAGTAACGTGTAGGAATTGGAGAAATATTGGGTAACAGAAGGATAGATCGGAGTCGACAGAGAAGAGAACATGAGGGAGGAAATAAAAGAGCATAGAAGTAAGGTGGGGATATAAGAATAAGCAGGGCAGCATAAATAAACGAATAATATAAAGGAGGATGTGAGTGAAACTGGGAGCAAGAAGCGAAGGAATGGGTGTACACTTTAGCGTATAAGGTAACGTAAAAGATTAATAAATTACGAAATTATAATCGAAAGAAGTATTAAAGAGTTATTATATTATATATTCCTACCTGTACGTCTCGCACATCGAGAACAGAGTAGGCATGCCTAGAGAAAACAATGTTAAATTACGTGTCACGAGAAGCTGAGTATAAACATACTAAACAGCTACCCAGAGCAACACTGATGGGGTCTAGGAAAAAAAGAAAAATCAAGTGCCGAGAACTTCTGAGAACGAGTGACCCGTTGTTCGCGCGCAAAAAGAAGAAGGGGTCGGTAGAAGGCTCGGATCCTCTCAACTCCGCTCGGGTTCTCCACTTGTTTTGTTGATTAAAACTGAATCAGTTTTGCTCTGGGCAGCTGTACTCTAAAATTTCTCCAATCCATCGAATTCACCTTGGTCTCAAACCTTTACGTTGATATTCTTCTTCGTCAACTTTCATATTACCACCTCCACAACTAGCACCCATTAAAAACATAGCTTGCCTAGACGATAAAAGTTGCGCCCATATTAAATCCCTATCAAGTTCATCTTCGCTTGGTAAAGCAGATGGTTGCAAAGGCACACTCTCACAAGGGGCGCCTGTAAGTGTTGCTAGACCTTCTATAGCGCGCCCGGATACTAAAGCTTCGTAGCAACCATGAATTTTTGCTACTGCCTTTTCAATTAATGGCACCCAAAGTTGTTTTCTTTTTGCCTATGTGTTTCAGTAAAATTATGAATAAAAATTAACAAACTCTACTACTAGACGTTGTATCGAATGATAAAACAGAGGACAATGTTAAAGAGAATCGAGTGGCAGCATTTTCATCGCGACAGTTCGTAGCTTGAATATTTGCAGACAAAGGAAAAATAGAAAGCTCTTATTTGAATAAAAAGATTATGACGAGGTACTTGAGACACACAAATATCAAATCTGTTCGTTGCTACTCGTTACAAGGACACAGTAGTTACTGCCACGAACTTTTCAAAGGTGTATCTCTCTACAAATTTAACGTTGTCCTTATGTCGATTGCAAAGATGTTAACCTGAGAATATACTAGATGACCTCTTTTATCACAGGGTAACAAATCATCGACGAGTACTGTGGTCCATTTTCCATCCTTGCACAATCGTACTTGGTAAGCTCCTTCCGGGCAAGTCTCTCTCATCACTAGAACTCTTTTCACGAGCTCGTCACTTTCAGCTAAAACAGCTAAAGCTGAAAGTAACCAACAGTTTCCTAAAACACCTTGCGAGATATCAGAGGGCAACGGTGTTCTAAAAACAGCCCAAGGCAGTTTGGAATCGACAGTAGAATCAACATTGATTTGATGAGGCCTTCTCCATTGAACAACGTGGTTGTCTTTTGTTTCAGCTGGATTATAATACAAGGACTTTGGCGCTGGTGGAAATGAGTCATCGACAAAAGGTTCATTTGTCTATAAAATAAATGAATAATACAATAATATAAATACTTCGCGCTATGTAGAGGGACATTTTTAGACCTGAAGTTTAACCCCCATTATTTGATTTTGTTTTTCTATAGTAGCAGTGATACATCAGTAAGATGCAAATCCATTTCCTTTTTAAATGCAACCGATGTTTCTTTTTTTACATCAATCAAATTTCATCTTTATTCTGCACGTAAAGAATGGTAATCGAATAGCAGAATACTTTGTAAAATATTCTTGTTCCTCGCAATGTTTACTATGAATCTATTTGTAAGTGATTGCGATATTAAATTATTTGCACATAAATATAAACTATTTTAACTTGGAGAATTGTTTGAACAGTTATTACAGCAATATAGTAGATTCTTGATATAAAAATAACTCGTGCAGTATTTATGATAATAGAAAAACAATGAAAAGAAATCGATTAATGTAAAAAAAATGTTTCATCCCATTTGAAAATAACGGTGCAATTGTATTTTACATGTACAATATCAGTCTATTCATGGAAAAAATAAAGTTATATAGAAAATTAGATTCTGCTACACTACGTATCTCCTTTTACAGTTTACTTTTGTTTCCATTTAAATAGTACAACTCCTCTGCATAAAGGAATTATCTTACACAAATACGAATCAATGAACATTACCTCTTTACAGTAACGAACAATTCGTTCCCATTTCTCCAGTGCTTCTCTTTCTTCGATTTGCCTTAAATTTTCCATAACTACGCTTTCTTGCCGTTGTATCGTGAGTGTACTTGTGCCAGATTCAATAATTCTAGGCCTGTCACCTGATAGTTGAGATAAGGTTTTTGAAATTTGGCACATTTCACAGATTCCATTTGTACTCTTATTTTCGTATGTGCACAGTTTACACTGCCACTAAAATAATTCACATATATTGTATATATTGAACTTATACTATGTGGACAGAAAATAACCAGTAGCAATATATACGGACGATATTCGTTTTGAAGTGATTAGTTATAAGTAAAAGAATCGTACTTGACCATGAGTGGGATCTTTAACTCTTGAATGCCTTTTATCTCCAACCGAAGAACCATTTCTTCTCACAGAATTTCTGTGCCTCGGAGTAACAACCTTTGAATTCACAGGCGTCGTACAAAGTCTAGGACTTGGGCTCCTCGATCCGAACACTCTACTTTCCCTGGGTACATCTAGAAAATCTGCTAATGTCTTACAAGCGTTACAGGTTTGTGCTGACAGCGGATTCCTTAACGTACACGATGGGCACACCCAGCTTTCACCTTTTCGTAACGTAGCGTCCTCTAAATGCATAATACTTCTAAGCTTCGAACCGCCACATGCCTCGCACGTTGTTCTCGAAGCGGCATTCAGTAATGTGCATTTCTTACAAGTCCATACCGGGGAAGGTGGATCGACCTGATCGTCTAAATCAGATTCTGCTGTGGCTAGCGTAGCGGTTTTCTGTGGGATGTATCTTACGCTATCTCTGGATACTACAATTGGAGACTGCGTGTGCATCGAACAGCTTGTCCCATCTTTCGTGACGGTTATCAAGGTAGGCTGTGTTAGCGAAGGAGGCGATTGAAAGGATCCACATATGTCGCAGCCCGTCGACCATAGCGGATTATACGCGTAAGAACACTTTTGACAAGTCCACATACGTTTCAGCGAGCTTACATTCGATACATCTCCAACAGGGCTTGTCGCCTCACTGTGTGCTTTTATGGGCACAAGGCCTAATTTATTGTTTTGTTTTTTTGGCAATGGCGGCGGTTTGTCGGGGTTAGTAATTCCAATGTAAGAATATCTCGGTCTCGTGTTAAAGCCAACGGAATGCGGCGGTACCGCAGGTGGCTCATCTTCGTTCAGGCTTCTACGATTTATAACTTTCTTCTGAGATACATTCGTAACAGACTCGACGTCGGAAAATGATCGCCTGTAAGATAGTGGACCTGCAGAAGATAAAGCACGAGGTTCCCAAGCAGGTACACTGATAACTACTCCGCTACAAGGGGCTGGACTTCTAGGAGCTTCGCATGCTTCGCATTGTTCTAGGCCAGGAGCATTGTCAAGGGTGCAATTGTCGCAGCTCCAAAGAGCATCATCTTGTCGTGCTTCTGAGACTACTAGACTCGTCGGTCTTTGAATTGCATGGTCGGATAATTTATGCACAACAGAGCCATTAGATAAAGAGCGACTAACTTTAGATTTCACTCGCTCATATATCGAAGGACTATGTCTTTTTGGTGAACGCTGAGAGGTATTATTAGTATTTGTATAAGAAAGTGTAGTAGACTCCATGGCTTCTATCGGTAGTAGGGTCCAGTCTTCTCTATCGACTTGCCTTCTTTCGCTACGACTTATGCTCGTTAATTGTGCCATATCTGCAGAAGAGAAATTCAATATTAAACACCGGACGATACAACTTTCGCTCGTAACGCTTCTAGGTAATATCCAGCCTTACTCATAATCTTTGCATCGTTCGCAGATGTATTCGTCACATTGGAACCATTCAAAATATTGGCCAAAAATTCAGATGCAACCTTCAGGCGACTTGTCTTACGTAAATTTTGTTTTTTACTTTTACGAGCTCCGATTTGCCTTTTATCAGTTTCAAATATCGAACAGTCGGCATCACAAGCTGCACAAGTCAATGCAGAACTGCAACTGTTCTCTAATAAACAACGAACGCAAGTCCATTGTGTTATTAAGGAAGGTAAAGAAGAGGATCGTTTAATTGGCTCTTTTTTACAAGGCCTTCCGTTCCAGGAATCATGATGAACTTTTTTCGTGTGGTTATTGAGTATAATTAAATTTTCCTGAAAGCTAGAAATGGGTGTAAAGAATACAACAGTTAATAAAAAAGCAACAGTCCACCCGTTTACGTGTGAAACAAAGGAGTAGGAGAGAATTAAAAAAGATACTTGAATTCCATTCTTTATAACCAGACTTGGATATCTTCGATAATTTATTATACACAAAAATCATAGCATGAATACACAAACATAAAATAGGATACACGTGAAAACATATGTTAATTTTATTAGTTGCTATAATTTTGATACATTCAACGCGTTACATTAATAACAAACGGCATGCCTGCATTTGTAGATGCAATAATATTTGTCATATCTACGTTTGCACAGGTATGCAATAAACGAACGTAACAAGACTTTCAAGTTCAACTACTAAAACTGTTAAAACAGCTATTATATTCCCCTTGTGCACCAATGATTAATAATAAATTCCGCGAATTCCTCAGAAGCATTTAGTACTTCTAATAATAAACATCTTCAATGGAAGATAAAATAAATTTTATAACATAAAGATTACATTATCGAGGAAATCGGGCGATGGTACTCGTAAAACATAAAAGTATCATAGGAAATTTCGAACTCGCGATTTCATTACACTGTGTACAAACACAGGAGAAATCGAAGAAAGAGGGAGGTGGTGGTAAAGGAGAGGAGAGGATGCCGCGTAGAGGGACGAGTTTAACAATTTCCTCACCGATGTTTGAGATCGGTTTCGACGTGCTGATGAATTGTCGGATGAGTACCGTCCGCTGCTGGCTTATTAACACGAAAACGCGTCGGAGGAGTTGGCGGGACAGACACTGAAAACGATTCACTGTCCTCTTCGTCCCTTTTCCTTCCCTCCCCCCCTTGCTTTGGAATTGCTTCGCACCTAAAGCTCAGATCGAGCCTAAAGTTTGCCTTCTCATCACTCCTGAGCCGAGTAAGGCCGCACCTGGCGCATCGCGTGCTCTCTGTTGGATTTATCAGAGCGCACTCCGAGCAATGCCACTGCAGCACCGATGCGATCGAGCCCATTCTCTACGCGTAGTCATGGCTCCTTCGCTCAGAGGATCACTGACTTCTTTAGCCACGATCCCTTTATTAACAAAAACCACCACACCTCTACGCGGACACCAGGATCAACGATACCGTAGAATACCTTCCGAGAGAATTCCTTTTGACCGCGGCGATTGCCCGCCGTTCTTTGTCATATGTTCCAAGACGGCCATCTTTTCTAACCCCTTCCTTCTGTTCATCCAATGCTTTTATTCCGCCTTTTCCTTTTCTCCTCTCCTCCTTCACATTGATGTTGTGCTACACAGCGAAAACACAAATGTACAGTCGTAACATCAGTCTATCTACGCTTCTCTTCCCTCTCACTTTCCATGCATTCTTTTATTTCGTACGATTCATCTTCACAATTTCTTGCCTTCCAGCTCCCTCGAACTTATACATGTGTGCACGGTCGATAACTTAATTTGCCGTTTATGTAAAGACAAAGTTTAACAGAACGAAACGTCAATTACGAACGGGGTAGACATCTGTATATATATACGCACGACTGTTTCTGAGCTCTCGTTGTGTTGACTACACGGGCTCGAACACAGGGCTGTATAACGTGTATTGATGTAACGATCGTGGCTCGTCAATGTAGAAATTCTTTTAATATTTATTTAGATCTTGTATTTTGTATGAAATCTTCTTAATGGCGCTCTTTTGAAATAAGAGAAGTTTGCGTTCGAGAGAATTAATTTTGGGTTAATATTTAATTTATACTTCAAGCATTTAAACATTTGGTAAGTATTACAGACATTTCGAATAGTAAAATAACTTCACAAAATATTTTTTATATTCATAAATCCACATTTATTATTCTACTAGATGTAGAATGAGATAAAGCTGATATTATCTCAGAGAAAACGTATGAACATAAAGAACAAAATATAAGGAAGATCCATAAAGACATGTTTATCTCTCAACTGATATTTTAAAGAAATTTTATTCAGTATGTTGGCTCGCGTTAGTTACATATGAAATTTTATATAGTTATGATTACCAGTGTTTCAATTTCTTTTTATACGTCACTGGTTTGCGCAAATTGTGTAGGGTATTCCAATTCCTGGATAAGTCGTTTTAGCAAGTACACAAAGAAAAACACGTCTTGATAGATAAGAGCTCAAATTTATAATAACAAAAATCAATGTACAATAAATCAGCACAAAACGATTGTAACATAAAAATATGTATAATAAAAGAACATTGAAACATATTACACTCACAACCAAATTCATACATTCCTTAAATTAAATAATCGCGCACAAACCACGCAGGCGTACCACTTCCATACTAAAGCCCTTCAGTTGTCATGCACAATAGCGACATCTGTGGGAAAAAGATATTCTTCTCGATATAGGAAAATTATAAGCAAGGCTATATCACCGAGTCCCTGTGGCGCAGAGGATAGCGCGTTGGACTTCTAATCCAAAGGTCGTGGGTTCGATCCCCACCAGGGATGTTTTGTTGAAAGCTTAAACCTTCCACCGGCTTGGTTTTTATTTGTAAACTGCGGGTGGTGCTTTTTTTCTTATCTTGTGCACGTATAGTTTCAGAATGTACAAATTAACAGCTGTAAAAGATAATGGCTTAAAAATTTGGTTTGAAGTCTAGTTATTTTTGTGGTGGTTATTCTGTGGTCAAATTATTTATGTAATAGAGGCACATGTCATACGGGCCATTCCACGCTACTCGATTGCTTTTGTATCTCGATGTTAGGGATTTTGATTATATTTAAATATATTTTAGTCCATATGAAATTAGGGGGGGGGGGGGGGGGGTTAAGTCATCATTTTGTTAGTTTCCAAATTGTTTAGAAAATACAAGCCCTCAAAGTTCACAGTTGAAAATTTACAGTATTAAAGATACGAACGGACAAAGATATTACGGACTTCTGTATTTTCTGTATTGTTTTATTTTAATCATTAAGGGTGAATCTCTCAATAATTTTTTTGTGGCCCAAAAAATGTTTTTGCAACGTAAAATTAATGAAAATATGTATATGCGTATCGCCAATCGTACAAAATTAGAATTCGCCTAGGGGAGGTAGGAGGAAACTTTAAAAAATTTGGTGAAATATATTTAGATCTTTAAAAACTGGATTTTGTACTGAAGACTGTCAACGAAGAATTAATGTATAATTTGTGTACTGTGAAATGATTTTTCGTTTTAACTAAAAAAATATTTAGAAACTTTGAACCTTCTCGAGTAAGATGAAACGAAAGTCTGTGAATGCAATTATGTAATTAAAAAATTGGAAAAAAATGTACATACGCATTTTCAGTATTTCAAGTTGTGCGTTATGCAATCTTATGTGAGGAATGTTGCTACAATAATAACAATACACCCATATCAATAGCAACAAAAATGTTATATAGTTCCAATTGAAGTGAAGTCCACTGATTAAAAGCCACGCGGCACTTAATTGCAACGTGTTTGTTTCTGATAGAACTATTAGAGGTTTTCTAGATTCCAAGGAGATAATTCAAAATCTGTTAATACATGATTAAGATATTAACGTCTCTTCGAAAATTATACGTATGAGCATAGAGATAAAATTTACTTTACCAGTAGTAGCATGACACGAACTCGAACGTGGAATTATTTTGGCATGCAATCAATATGCTCTTGTCGCACTATTCTTTACACATAATTTTGTATGTATGTAAAGTGTACATAATAATGTACATATGCATGTGCATTTTCGTGAAATCTTGAATAACACTGCCATACATACTATGTAACATATTATTATATGTATAATGTATATGCTTTTACACACCTGTACTTAGTAAACTCATTCGATAGAAAATAAAACAGCATCACAGACGTTTGATAAAATAGTAATTGAATGGTTAGAAACTACAAATAATATCGCTGATAAAAATAAAAAATGTAACCGATTTATCAAATATTCGTACCATGAGAGAGGCGACGAATACTGGCTTGTAAGATTTCGGTCCGGCAGATGACGCCGCTGATGTTTAGTCCTCCTTGACGACCATGTATTAATTGATGTAACCTACATGGCCAACACTTGGAGGACTTGATTGTGGTGGTGGGGGACGGGGGGCTGGCTGGGCTGTGTGGTGTATTTGCGGCGTGTTTAGTTGTTTTTCCCGCATTATAACATGATACAGATATATTATATCAGTTATCAATTGCTTAAAGTTAGCAAGTAAAATGCGAAACACAGGTCTGGATTAAAACAGGTAATACGGAAAAATATAACACAACACATATGGAGAGGAGGAAAGGGGGGGGGGGGAGGAGAAGGCAGCTTGGAGGAGATTTGAACTCACGATCATTGGAACACGAAACTATGCCGCTACCTACGTGCCATTCCACACTTGTAGTCATTTAGTTCTTTTACGTGTATATATACGAAACTAAAATATAGTTTTTTCAGAAAATTATGGTTTTGTTACTAAGTTTATAAATACTTATTTGGAAAACAATAAATTTATATTTACAACAATAATAAAATACGACATTTTATAGTTTAATATTATATCCATTCAAAAGATTTCAATTAATTGAAATTATAAATCAACTTAACTTATAGTTCGCTATAATTAGTAACAATAAGAAATCGGTAACACATTTTATGTATTTAACTATTATCAGTTTTCAAATATGACTATGTAACACCAAATAATTTCGTTAATTAACGAGTATGTATTAAAAATATAAATAAGGTTTATGTTCCTCGTGTTATTAAAATGGGAGTAGGTGACAATATTTTTATGTGTACGCGAAGAAACGCGTTCTAATGTTATATAAAATCAGTCAATTTCTAAAAAATGAAAAATAATGACAACTTTGGGGATTTTTTGTGATACTAAGAAAATTACAAATCATTTATTAACCTGATCTTGTATGTACGCGAAAGCGTGGACATGCTAGGAGAGGGACGAGGTACAGTGCGTGCAAGAGAGACAGTGTACCAGATGTAGTGATGTCTTAAAAGCAGCAGGTGGTGAATGTTAAAAGTCAACAGTCCAGGGAAGCATTAAGTGAATTTGTTTATTGATTGGTCTTTTCTACGTTTTCTCTGCGTTTATTCTATACTTCTATATTGCTAGTTGGCACAAAATTTTCTTAACGAAATATGGTTTTAAAGCAGGCGATTTAGGAGGTTAAGATTCCTGTAAACATGATATCCAGGGCCGGCACGAGGCGGGTTCAGCGGGTTCCCCAGAACCTGGCCTCGAGCTTTAAAAGGCCCCGGGGACCACGAAAAGTTCATCGTAAATTTTATAGAACTCTATACATAGATATTTATTATTATAAAATTTAGGAGTACAATACAAATGCATTTTTTCTTTGGCGCCGCACAATTTGGGAACGCGGCCCTGTAAAAATTCACGCCGGTCCTGATGATACCAAGAACGTATACCCAAGGAAATAAATATCCACAAAGTCGGAACGTATCACCGTCACAAAGCTATAACATCTAAGCTACTGCAAGGTTTCGAAATGGCTGCGATTTTTTTCTACACATAGTTTGAAATGTTGTAAAAATGCACGTTATTGATATTATTATTGTATCGAAATCATTAACTTGTTATTGTATCATACTATGTACACAAAGTATGTAAACGCGTAAATGTTGTTGTTGATTAGAAAAGAGATTGATTGCTATCAAGTTCTTATGAGGTAAAGATGTGTTTTCCTTTGCACAAATTGTCTCGTTTAATATTTCCGAACATGCCGCGTTGACGTAATATTAAAACGGGTTACGCTATACAAACTGTTCCAGAATAAGTAGGAAATATTTTAGAGATGACTTTAGCACATTTAAACAATGAAAAAGGTTTATTAAAAATATGATCTATTTGATTTTGTTTTCCATTGAAGTGTTGAAACTCCTCGTGAAAGAATTGAACAAGCTTTCCAACGTCTGCAGGCTTGTATTCAAATAAGAATATATTTTATGAAAGTAAGCAGATGCAGTTTGTTGCAAATCAAATTCGCTATAACTCGAAAACAAAATCAAGTAGGGCATATGGAGGGTTCAGAAGCCAATCAGTATAAGTCTTTTCCTGAAAATGAGTTACCTAATGCAAAATCCTTTTCATTGCTAAAATTTTCAGTTGATAAATCAATTATACTAGCAGAATTCAATTTTTAAATTCATGGTGATTTGAGTCCCGGAAACAAATTTTTAAACTCCGTAGAGTGCTCTGATTTTGTAAAATTTTCGAGAGAAAAAAAAAACATCTTGACTCTTCCGCCTCGCTTCTCACAATGAGTGCAAAAGCATATTCGAGGAAAATAAACGTATGGAGATGAAAGTAGAGGCTTTGCCCTTCAAAGTGGCTCCAGCTGATTTATTGTACGATATTTTAATTTCTCCTCGAAGTTATAACAGTTCGAAGATTGACAATTTTCAGCGAAAATTTCGTGACTCTTTTATTTTGACACACAGTATATTATTTTATCATATGGAACATTGTGCATACTTCAATGACAGCTGTTTCAGGGGTTAAAAGAGCAGATACAGGAAACTTTGTGTTCTACTGTTATTGTAATAGGTTATCTTGGGTTTCATTTGTCGCAGTCGTAGTCAAGCGCATTTAAATTGTTACTCCGATTAACCTCCTATATACCACCTATAAACTTATTGATATACATATACATATGTACGAAGCAGTGCCACTCACGTGTAAACAATTACCTACGTAAATTCAAGGTCGAATTGTTTTTTTAGTGCTCTCGTTTTATTCAATGGTAAGGAATTAATTTTTAGTTCATTATTTGGAATATTTTTCATATAACCCTAGGATAAAGTCAGTTTAGCGGCTCATTCTTTTAACAGTTTCGCGTCGTTCTGCGAAAGTCGTGACAAATAATTATTTTACAGCCTGTACAGGATGAGTCACTACATTTGCATTGGGTTTATCTCTGAAGCAAATGATAGTGGAAGCGACATGTTAAATGAAAAAGCTGAATGGCATAAAAATGACTGTCTTTTCATGACATCGTTCTTTTTTTAAATTCAGTGATGTATTGGAATACTGCAAGCACATTGCTTTTTTAACCCTCAGTTGTCACGCCTACTTTTTCGAACGCCGTTGTCCCACTGGATCAATTTGATCCTGCCAATTTTTAATCAGTTGTTATTTAAAAACTATTTGTTAAATTAAGTCTCAAAACTTCTGAGATAAAGTTCGAACATTGTAGAATATATGCCTAAGTTGACACCTAAAGTGTCATCATGTTTAAAAAAAAATTGAAACAATAAGAGTTCCGACAAAAAGGTTTTTTGCTTAAAAAATCATAACTTTTTTAATTTTTAATATTTTTAGCAAACAATTTACAGTTATACTCCTGAGAGATGCTGCTTTGATAAAAAAAATAGTTCTATATCGGAGCATTCAAAAAAGGTATTTATTTTGCAAACTGAATGGTGGCATTATTTGGGTTGAAAAACCCTTACATTTGTATAGGAAATTTTTTTTATTATTATTCCAAGAATATCAAATTTAATTTCAACAATAACAAAGTATGTTAAATTAAAAATAAGCCTATTACAGACCGCCAGTGTCATTACATAAATATAAGTACGGTGCCGGTCGCACATCGGGCGCAAGCATGTGGGACACTGCATTTGTGTCCCGTAATACAATAACAAATGTGTTCTGATTGTCGCTTCAGTAAAAGAAAAAAACAATTCGTATGAAAATACTTCTATTTTTACTTTTCTGGTCGCTTTCAGACACAAATATCAATGTATCCGATTTGGAGTAAAAAAGACGCCGTTGCCACACATGGGTCAATTAGACCCTACCACAAATTTCGACGGCTTTCAAACACGCACTGACGCTTTCACACAGTCAGGAAGTATTTCTACTTGTAGAGGATACCTGAAAATATTACTACATGGCGCCATTAGTATAATTCCGAATGCTGCCTTAAAGATATTTAATCGCAAAGTCGAACGCAGGGTCAATTTGACCCAGTGTGACAACCGAGGGTTAAATGGAATTGTAGCTGAATGAAAGAAAAGCTACAATATCTGAGCTGGCATAATATGTCAAATATTCGTTATTTACTGTTCAATTTATTAATATAAATTGCCTCATATTTAATGACTTTAAGAATAAGAAATTTATTAGGTGATATTAGAGAGGATATTATGTTCTTAGTTATCTATTCTTCGGTTTTGCAAAACAACGTACTTATAAAAATGAAGAAAACCAAATAACAAAAATATATATATTTGGAATCCAATTGTTTTATTTCATTTTTCGAATGTTCAACATTTTAAGAATCCGCGTTTAAAAATGTTTTACGAAATTCGTAAAATCTCGAAGTTTTAGGCATTTGAGTAGCAGCAAATGCATGGGTAACACTCGGTCACTCAGCACTCGCGTAAAACTTTATAAACGCGTTTTTCCCAAAATCAGTGGAACCTGTATCTCGAAAAGTTATTATTTGATTCGACTGTAATTTTTTTTATTTTGAAGAATATACATCTGGCTCGTGGATAACCCAGTAAAATTTAAAAAACAAAAGGATAATTTATAATTGTTAAAGGTGTTGAATGGACGAAGCTATAAGGAAAAAGTGATTTCAAACTTCAAGTGTCGTTATTTTCTCAAAAAATGTAATTTTTCTAATTTTTTCTCAGCTACTCCACGAGCGAGTTTCATGCCCTTTAATATTTGGATGAATTTTTTGACTTCTCGACTTTAGCAACTCCCCAGTGCCGTCCGCAAAGCTTAATTATAAAACAAAAAATATATTCCTATAGTTTAAGACATTCTTAATACAATGCCAAAAGACCCATTAAATTATATGTAATAGTTTTCCTTTAATAAATTGGGCTCTAGACCGGAACAGTCCCTTAAGTTACTACATATTTCCACGTTCACTTAATATTTTCATTAAAATTTCTTAACAAATGACTAAACAAATGAATTTTTCACGCTGAAAACACTTTAAAACTGCTATACTGTAAAATCAGGAAAACCGGGTATATCAGGTTTTGCCGTCAGACCACAAAAATGTTTGAATATCTAAATCTTGCATAATTTATTTTTCCAAATTAATTTTTTTATTTAATTAATGTATGACCACGATACTTATATGTTTCAACAAGGATGGGAAATGTTTGAGGCATTGGTGGCAAAAACGGACTATGTAACCCACTTTTTTTCGAAATTGAGTTAGTAGCAATAATGTATTCCAATAGGCTCTAGTGATCATATAAAATAGAAAAAAATATTTTTTCTTTAATGTGGGTTAGTCCGTTTTTGCTCTCAATGCTTCATTTGTAAAGGAGCGTATGAAGTCACAAGAAATAAAATAAATAATATATTCACACATAACATATTATTGCGCCGATGGGGTGTTCTCTCGTTGGACAACGTCGCGACATCAATTATTGATACACAAATAAACACAACAGCTCAACTATAATAATCTATGCACAATGTCCGAAACAATAGCTATTAGTTTACAATGAGGGATCATTAAATTTTATGCGTTATACGATACGTCCGGTCGTTATGGCGTTCGGCTATAAATTAACAGCAAATCGATATTGACACCGTCGATGAAGAAGACCGGCCGTCTTCTGTCTGCTGAAGCGAGCACTAGTTGGCAATGTACACCAGTGGACTCGGTACTCGCAACAATATCAGAGTTGGGCAAAATGTAATCTAATTACAAATTACAAATTACGATTAAAATGTAATTGAGTAATTGAGTAATCGTAATTTGTAATTTGTAGTTAGATTACATGTTGCCCAACTCTGAACAATATAATATAATTAAATAGCGTTTAAACAGTTTAATTATACGCTGTGGTATATTACGCACATTGACTATGAACATACTATACTAAAGACTACATACATACTATATACACATACTATATACATACTACATACAGTTAGTAAAAAAATATTTGTACACTTTTTAAAATCGCATAACTTTCGTAGAATTGGTCCAAACGAAGTGAGATTTTTTGAGACGCTAGAGGGATTAGTTTGCTAAATGATGTGATTCGTCGTTTTAAAAAAAATGTACTTGGTCGGAACAGCAAAAAAAAAAATAGTAAAGGTCGTTTTTTAAACTTTTTTTTGTGAGCCTGTAATGAAAATTCAAAAAACCAGTTTGTAGATTTAAGTAAGTTATATACGTGCCTAAAATTTCATCAAAATCGCTTAAGATCGTAGAATAAGGTCGAAAATCGCGGAAATTCTCGAAATCAGCGATCAAGTACATTTTTTTCAAAACGACGAATCACATTATTTAGCAAAGTAATCCCTCCAGCTTCTCAAATAAACTCACGTCGTTTGGACCAATTCTACGAAAGTTATGCGATTTTGAAAAGTGTACAAATACTTTTTTACTAACTGTATATACATTATTGTTACGTTTCCGCGGCCTGCCGGCCATGGTTGCGGGTTCAATTATACACAAGTAATACAAACTATATTTGGCAAGGCACAATACAAAGAGCAACAACTATTAGCTATGTAACAAGAGCAATAGGTAATCTGTATGTCTGTCCTCAATAACGTTCGGTACAAGATTGACAGTTGATCAATGTCCGGACTGTCGTTGAAGAAGACCGACCACTATCTATCTGCTGAAGTGAGTACCAGTCGCCAATCTAGTACACTCGGTGCTCGCAACATTATTATATAAATACTATCTATACACATAATACATTACTTAACGTACCATCCGCCTATACACGTATTAAATAGATAGTAGGGGAGAGTAGGGTGAAACGGATCGGTAAAAATTTCCGGTATCGAAGTTTTGATATTGTGTTGTAGTTTCGACCACTTTTCTTCCCTTGGATTTAGAAAATTTATAACACCGTTGGCTTCTATAGCCTTTACGCTACATTTTGACGTTTTACCCACTTCTTTACTTCACGCTGAAGTGTAAATATTAAATGTTTACTGAATTACCGCATGTGGAGCAAAGCGAAACACTTTTGCGTGGGGTAAAGCGGAACACCTATTATGTATGGGGAAGAATGGAAACGTCTCTTAGTACGTGTATATTTTTTATTATAATTGTTAAATGATTTTATTTAGTTTCGATTCTCTGTTTGTTTGTTTGTTTTTTGGTTGGTTCAAATCTGGAAATTCAATTTTAACCCACTTCCACCAATTCAATTGTCTTGAAACTTTGCAGGCGTGCGTAGTTATGATGACAATAAATATATATATATATATGTAAGTAGTGTAAGGGGATTTGTGAAAGTGGAGGGAGGGAAGAGAAAGGAAATTGTAACCCCTAGGGGACCAATAAAAAGGATATATATATATGTATATATCCTTTTTATATATATATATATATATATATATATTCTCTGTTTGTTTGTTTGTTTTTTGGTTGGTTCAAATCTGGAAATTTTAACCCACTTCCACCAATTCAATTGTCTTGAAACTTTGCAGGCGTGCGTAATTATGATGACAATAAATATATATATATATATATGTATATATATAGTTATGATGACAATATATATATATATTTATTGTCATCATAACTACGCACGCCTGCAAAGTTTCAAGACAATTGAATTGGTGGAAGTGGGTTAAAATTTCCAGATTTGAACCAACCAAAAAACAAACAAACAAACAGAGAATATATATATATATATATATATATATATATATATATATATATATATCCTTTTTATTGGTCCCCTAGGGGTTACAATTTCCTTTCTCTTCCCTCCTTCCACTTTCACAAATCCGCTTACACTACCTTATCCTATCTTAGTCTAACTTAGCTTAACTTAAACTTAACTTAATCTATCTTACACCTATCTTATTTAACTACTATACATACTATATACAAATATACAACACAATCCCTTCCCCTCCGCTCACTCGCTCGCTCTCCTTCTCCTCCCCGACGCCTGTACCCGCACGTACACCCGCCTCCCGGACCACCGTTTCCGCACGACTACCCAGTCACTCCATTCCCTCTCTCACACCACCATTCCCCCATATACCTGCCTCCTTTCATCTAGCCTCCTCAGCCACTCCTCCCCCTCCCCCTCATCACCCAGTACTTCTCCTGCCATCTCCTGCCACCCTCTCTCTACCCCCCACCCCATGCACTCCTCCCACACATGTTCCCACGTCTCTCCTTCCCCTCCACACACCCTGCACCTCCTTTTCGCTCCTTCTTCCCAATATCTAACCCCCCTCATCTCATTTCCCAGTTTATATCTGGCCACTCTTCTCTACCTACTCTCCCCCCAACCCTTCTTTAAGTACCCCGGCAACCCTTCCCCCTTCACCCTTCCGTACCACCTGTTATACTCTGATTCCCCTATCCTTTCCCACCTCTCCTCCTCCTGCACTTTCCTTTCCCTATTCACCAACTCCTTCCCTCTTATTCCCCCAACTTCCCTCATATTTTCCATCTCCTCGAGCGTCCACCCCTCTTCTCGAAAAAATCCTTCCTATCCTCTTCCCATCCCTCCAACCACTTTCCCCTCCTTAGCCTCCCCTTCACCTCCTCCCAACACCTCCTCGCCAACTCCCCCCCCCCTGCCCCTCCTCCAGCTTTCTCTCATAAACCCACGCCCTCATCCCTGCCCATGATGACAATATAAAATTATGAAAAATAAAAACCCTCTGAAAAATGACCCCGTCATGAATAAATATAACCTATAACCACAAATTCAAATGACTTGAAATCAGCCTATGACCACTAATCAAAACAATTCAATCGAAATGAAATCAGCATATAACCACAAATAAAAACTTAGACACTAAAAAGTAAATAATAAAAAAAAATTTAAGTTAAACGATTTTATTTAAAACGTACTTAAAACTTAAAAATAATTATTTCCTTGTACTACAATTTCGATGGTGTTTGGTCACTTTCAATAAAATCGTGGAGCAGGATATGTCATAACTGAATATGAATCAATTTAATACAGCATCGAGTGTCGAAATGAATTTCTTTAAAGTGAAAAAACACCATGGAAATTTTAGTACAAGAAAATAATTATTTTTTAGTTTTTAGTGCATTTGTAATAAAATCGTTAACATACAATTTTTTACATATTTCTGCTCGTAGTTCATTTTCAATGGTATGGCTTTCATTTTTTTTATTTTTCCAACAAGCGTAAATATGTCTATAAAGTCTGAAGATCCATTTCTTGTATTCTCATTTCAATTTTTTCCCGGAAAATCTTGGTGAAGTAAACGACGAACACAGAGAGAGATTCCATCAGAATATGAAGGGTATTGAACGGCGGAATCATGGATTTTGGAATAAGACAATGATGGGAGATTATATTTGGTTCCTCAGAAAAGAAACGAATCCCAAAACGAACAAAAGACGAAAAAAGAGCCAGAACTGTGTCTAAAACACACGTGTATATTATCCAAATACTTGAAAAATGTACAGAATGAAATACAATAAAATGGAAAAAACAAAAACCGAGAAGCAATGAAATTTTAGTGTTTTCACACAATTGTCTCTAGTTTTGGTATTTATCCATAGATTTTCTTCAGTAGCAGCTTGTTTCTTTCGTAAAAGTGCAGACTCAACGTACGAAATGAGAAAATGGGCCCATTTTTGCGATTTCGATTTTTCCCAGATGATTAAATGAATTGTCGATTTCAATTTCGGTCGAGAAAAATGACTTTTTTCACATATTTCCATCGATTTCACCGGAACTACTGAACCGATTTGAAAATTTGATTAGGTACATTTGTTGGTGATTCCATTATCTTTAATTTGATATAATTTTCTATCATATTGGTCATTCGTAACATGAGATATTCGCAGTTAAGTCAGACCACCTTTTTGGCAGACAGGTAAAAAGTTCACCTGTCGATATCTCGAAAACGTATCCATAGAATTTTTTTAGCCCTTATTTTCGGAATCAGCGGGCCATTTTATATAAGAAAAAAATAGTGGCATCTGCTGCACAAAATGGCTGTAAACTAGGGTTATATTTCCAGCAGTAACAGAAGTAAGCTTGGGAAAACTCGATGCATTTTTGTTCCACTATAATGGAAAATGCACGTTTCTGGTGTTAAAACTTTTTCCTCCACATATACATTTTCTGTTCATTTTCCAGCGCAATATACACGTTATCTTGCGCTTACTCCTTCTCTCTGGAAATGTTTGAGAAGAAGGGAAACAGACTTTCATAAAAACATAAAAACAAAATTTCAGACCCACCTGACGTTTCGTTTGATGGTACATAATTTGTCCTATTTATTTCGCTTACATCGCTTACATCGAGGTACTACATTGCAATTGAATACAGTACACTGTGAGTGTATGCCTTCTTATCTGCCTATAATAATTTGCCTTTAATGCGAGGGTCCAGGAACATCGCAATAAATAATGGTTTGCAACTTTCTATGAATTCAAATCTTTCAGTTCATTGGCTGAATAAATTACTTTTGAAATCTGTTAATTGACAGTCGCTAATTGCTTGAATGTGTAACGTGTAAGTGTAATAAGTGTTTTTTTTCGTAAACTATAAACCGTGGGAATTTACCGGGGCAATGTGGATGTGTTTTCTACAGTCATAATACATATTATTTGTCGCTTCCTTGAATACTTTAAGCGAATTACAATAATCCATTCGATCCTGGACCAATCGCGACCAGATATATTATCAGACATCCGTGGCTCACAGAGAGCTGCATTTATTGCACATCGTACCTGGAGTAAGCGATTCAGCCTGGAAAAAAACTGACGATTGCTCTACGCTTTTTTAAAAGTGCGATCAATTCTGCGGCATTTTTTATTGCATCTTTTATGGCCAACTGAAAAGAATTCGTTGCATTAAATATGAAATGTTCACGATGTATTATTTATTGTAATTTAATAATTATATTTATTGTAATTTATTTATGATTCTTATTAAAACTCCAAAAATAAAACTACATTAAAACAACATTAAGACATCTTATTTCTCAAATGTGTATTTTTTGTGCATTTTGCAATATTAATTAATTGTCTTTAACAAATGTGTCAAAGGTTTGATTGCTCTAAAAGGTATGAGAAAGTACAAACATAAATAATATTTATCGAATTGCTGACGTGCCAGGCAGTTTTTAATAGGGGAAAAATTAGTACAAAAGTAATCATTGCAGAGTTTTATCGAGACAAGTTTAAAAATTAACATAGATTTTCATAAGAATTAACCAGAGTTGGGGATTAACTGAACAAAACATTATTCAAATAACGGATCAAATAAAAGTTACTTCACCTTTAGATTATTTGACGAATACAGTTAATTTTTTTATTCGACGAATAATGTTAACACGGGACAATTTTATTCGACGTATCATGAATAATTTTTTGCTCATAACTTGACATACACATTGCCGTATAGTAAAAGCTGGCCAAAAATATTTTCGTAAATCATTGACGTGCCAGCAAAATTTTCGTACGTGCCACCTCCGGCATGCGTGCCATAGGTTCGCCGTCCCTGTACTATTCTATTTGAACACAAATTAATAGTTCCGTCGAAAACAACTTGCGACACTCTATAGGCATGTAAATATAAACGTTTAGTGGGACAACCAATGGCTTTTAGCCCTTAGCTACTGGATGAGTAAGCCAGGATTTGCCCGAACTTGAACCCTGGAATAGAAAGTGAACGCGGTGTTGAGTAACAGGTTTTGGAAATAGCTTCTAAATAGACGGGACTATACACACATATAGTTGGATGAACCCATCAGTGACTCACAGTCAGGGCTAATGTAACACTGGTGCCTAATTCAAGAGTTCGTATTAACGGTTCTTAATATGAAGATATAAAGATGTATTGTTTTAAAACTTCAGTTTAATTTTAATCCGCTCGTATAATTATACATTTTTATTTGAATCTATAATTCATTCACAAAACATAAGGCTCGCAATGAATGATAATACTGGATATAAAGTCACTCGCAAAAATATCCGCCCACCCCATACATGTAACATATTTTACTTATTTAAGTAATATTAAATTCAGAATTACCCATTATAATTTACACGAGTATAAACCTTGATTACCAAAGAAATACTCAAAGAAATATTGTTACAAGAATGAAACAAGGTACATAAGTTGAATCTGTGCATAACAGATTAAACCTTATAATAAAATCGCTGGAATATTAGAAGAATATTAACTTATTGTAATTACGTTTGTATAAATTAAATATTGAATTTGGGCGAATAGTTTTTTGCACGATCTTTGTTACTTCCACGGGCAATAATCCTTTTTTATATAAACTGTGTGAAATTTTTCAATTCATCCATTGCACCAGAAACAAAAGTATATCAAGCTTATACTAATGTTCAAATTAAATTAATGAAGATTTATATTGCCGTGTATTATATATAATATGTACATACAGGGTGGACGGATACTTCTGTGAGTAACTGTAAATATAACTTAACTATACAATGTTTGAACTATCTAAAAATATATAAATAGCAGCGGGGGTTTATCTGGCACCCATCTGACACCATTTTTATTAATAAAATTTGATCAATAATATTTACCTGCAGTTTACAGGATGCAACCTTAAACCTTTGAACTTTAATGGTTTTCAGAGCGTTGTAGTTATCGTATCTCATGGTCATTAGGTACTTATCATCCCACGCGATATTATTATTCTTTACACTGCACATGTTAGTTAATCTATTTGTTTGTAACTAACAAGTAATAGAGCGAATAAGGTACTTTTTATGGGGAACGGTGGAATAAGAGATTATCTCAGGTATCACGTACAAATTTAGATCATTGTCACTTTTATTCCATATGATTTTGCTGTTCGTAAACGCTTCCAGCACTTAAACACATAAAGGGCGTCTTATCTAATTTTTCATTTCAAAGATTTCTTCTAGATTCAGAATTTGAAAATTTTCATTCCATGTGAAGGTGTCAAGGAGAAATGAAGGTCAACATGTTTTTTTTTACGCAACATGGTATCATTTCTTTAGTAAGGGTAGGTTTCGGTCTAAATATCGTTTTTATTAAATTTCATTTTTCGAATGTTCAACCTTTTAAGAATACGTGTTTAAAAGGATTTTTTCAACTTCGGAAAATTCCCGAAGTTATAGGCGTTTAAATAGCGGCAAATGCATGGGTAAAGCGCGGCCACCCGGCGCTTGCGTAAAACTTTGAACGCATTTTCCTCGAATCAGTATTTTTAAAATTAGTGGAACCTGTATCTCGAAAAGTTATTATCTGATTCGACTGTAATTTTTTTTATTTTGAAGGATATACTTTTGGCTCGTGGAAAAACCAGTGAAATTTAAAAAAATATAAAAATTTGTAATTTTCGAAGGCGTTGAAAGGGCGAAAAATATAGGGGGAAAGTGATTTCAAACTTCAAGTGTCGTTATTTTCTCAAAAAATATAATTTTTGTAATTTTTTCTGATCTAGTCCACGAGCGAGTTTCATGTCCTTTAATAATCTGGCATTGTTTTTTATTTCAGGCCAATGGTTGAGTTGCTACAGGTTCCATCGTTTTGGATGAATTTTTTAACGCCTCAACTTTAACGGCTCCCCAGTGTCGTCTGCAATGATTAATTATAAAAAAAAAACGTATTTCTATTGTTTAACATATCCTTAATACAATACAAAAAGTCCCATTAAATTATATGTAGTAGTTTTCCTTTAATTAATTCCTAAAGATCACCTATTTTTATGGCCTCTATACTGGAACAGCCACCATGTTCGATAACGGTTTCTGAGACAGGTTCAAGGCCGTACTTGAATGTCATACGCAAAGAAAAGTGGTTTGGAAAGATGACAGTCGGGTACACACAACAATAGGTATATTCGTTTCCCCACATTCTATTGTGTTGTAGGCACCCACAGTCCGTGAGTAATGCGAAGGGCAAATCTAGATAGATATTCTACTTACTGGCTCATTCTTCCCCCATTACTGCATTTCACGTTGATCACTTTAAATCTGCAACAGTTACGTCCAAATACTGCGAAATACTGACTGAAACTTGAAACTAGCAAACTGAAAAATGTTGAAAAACAAATCTTGATAAATATCTGTATTTATAAACGTGCGAGATCAAATTATCCAAACGAAACGATATTTTTTATGAATTGGGAAGTGATGTAAATAGAGAAATTTGTTTATAAATGACTATTATTGACCTTGAAAGACCTTGTGGAGGTCGGTGAACTCGTTTTAAATATTGCTGTCGGATACTATCAAGAAAGTTATGGTATATTATATAAAGTAAACAAAGGTAAAGTTTATTTATTCGTCACACCTTTACCTCGAGTGAAAATATTTTTATCTACCACGGTAGTGGAACTATACAACACTTCACAAATTTTTTTTAGAATAGTGAAGGTAGAGGAAATTGCAGAGGAAATGTCAGGTGCCAAAGTCAAGTGGGACACCCTGTATATGTGCATACGTAGGCACTACTGACGTCAGTGATTTTATCGAAGAGAATACAAAAGATAAATTGGATAAACGTGAAAACAGATATATTCTAATCTTGCAACGAAATGGTATAGGGTAAAGGCTAAATGCCAGTATCCTTCATACTGCAAAAATGGTAAACAACGACCTCGACAATAAAAACCAGGGAAGATAAATTCATCCACATTCTAAATCAAAGAAACAAAATACCTATGTATGTTCCCACTGGAAGTGAGCTTCAAAAATAGTTGTTCCGCACACTTCCTTTATTTGTTTATTTTAAACATTTCTTTTATTCGATATAGAAACGTACAATTCAGTGCATTTATTGTTCCAATATAATAGAGAGTAGGGCTGGGAGTATTCGAATAATTGAATATTGACTTAGTATTTTTTACAATACTAAAATATTCAAATAATATTCGAATAGTGAAATATTCGAAGTTTCTTATTTTTCGGTCCTCTAATACATATCCAAAATTCAAAGCAATCGGAGGCAGGCACCAACTATTCTTATGAACTTTGGAAGGTGGTTTCACCCCTAAATATGAAAACGGACCGCTATAAGAAACACGTATACCCTATTTTTCGCTTCTCTAAAACATATCCAAAATTCAAAGCAATCGGAGGCGGACACCTGGGAACCTTTCCTTGTTAGTCTCCGCGCGCTCAATATCGTTGTCTCTCAGAAAAAAGCTATCTCTGTTAATTTTTGTCAATTTTAAAATTATTTTGACGGCAGTTCCTCCCCCTACAGGGCTTAGTTTTATTCTAAAAGTAATTTTAATCTCAAATCAGATCCTGCGACCTCAGAAACAGCCTCGAAAGACCGTCATCATTCTTCATAATGACAAACGATAAAATGTGAACATAAGGATTTTCTTTCGTTTTTTCAGTGATTCATTTCACCGATTCTGAGTCCTAGCCTTCTCTTGTCAGTAGAAAATTAAAAACCACCATAGAAATAAGCCGGTTGTTTTAGTAGAGAAATATTACTTAATTCGTTTAATTTAGTATTAGTTAAAATAATTTATTGCTTGTTTTCATTACCGTTTTATTTTTTTGATTTCTAAGCTTTGTAGGTTCAACCCAATAAGTCATTATTATGGTGAATTTTCATTAAAAAAAATTCTGGATTTTGCGTAGTGGGTCGGTGTAGTACAGGACTGTTCCTGTTTCACTAAATCAAACACTATATTTTAATATTTAATAAATTCTGACTCACAATCTCAATAGCTATTTTACCAATATATGTATTTTTATCTTCAGAGCGACTGTAGTGTTCAGAATCTTCAATTGGATTTAAATTTTTGCTAACAGTTCATTCATATACAAACCAAAATTTGCGGGAAAATTTTGTTCAAAGCTTTGGTTTCTCAGACTCTCAATATACGCACCCATGCGTAAGCTCGGAGTCGTGAATAGGTCACAGTAATAAAACTGCAATTTATACAGTAATTTCAGCGATATGTATACATCTTTATACTCTTCATGTAGGTATACATACGTATATGTATATTGTTCAAATTCGTCTCGTTCCTAGTACAATTGGGCAACATTCGAATTATTTCGGATAAATATTTATTCAAAATTAATTATAAATGAATCCCCCTTTAGATAAATATTTAATCTGGATAATAATTATCTGTTATTCATAATAGATTATTATTCCCTATTATTAGAATAATTCGCAATTATTTAATCGAATATTCTAAAGAGATAGCCATTTCAAAATAATTCGATTAATAACGCGAATAAGTGTGATAAAATCGTACAATCATAAAGTACAGTGTTACGAAAATAATAGAAGATGTGGACAACAAATAATGCTTATAACCAATAAATAATTATCCACACAGAAATTATTTGTCGGTTTATGCTATTTGAATAAATTCTTAGTAAATTAAGAATTGAATCGTTTGCTTTAATCGTCATTTCAATCAAATTGTGCCCAATACTGATTCTTACGTATAGATCTACCTACATATGTATAGTTTTTGAAGAAAGAAAATCATGAACTTGATTTCCTCACAAAATTTTGTGTTGTGCTTCTCAATATATTTAACGCATTATTATACATGGCAGCTACTAACTATACGCAAAATTTTCGACAAATCGGTGACTCAAACCTCGCGCACTCCCCTTGTGAATCTTTTAAGAGTCTAGTCAGAAGGGTTCTTATGCCCTTTCCGTGAGTCATAGGAACGCTGACTCTTCGGGAAGTGATTACTCAATTGTTTTCGACGATATTTTCTCTACAGTGGCGTAGTATCCGTCCCCATAGGCGTGTGCTCTTGTTGTCGAATTGGGCTGCCTGAATTTCTTAATAATTTGCTTAACAACGTTGTAACCAAAGTTGATAAGAAACTAGAAGTTGATTACAAAAGCGAGTAAAATGTGGTACGAAAGGTTAAGCAATTTTCATGGACATACGTATGTAAATAATTTTATAACAATGTCGTGTTTGAAGAAAAATTGCAGCTGTTCAAAATATTGCACAGAAAAAGCATAGAAATTATGGGGCACAAGAAACTGTTTTGTATTTTTCTTTTAACTGGACCATTAAAAAATTGCAAAGGAAATAAAGGATTCTAACACATATAACACTATATAACACTGTCATTCATTGTAATTCTCAAATACACAGGAAAAATATTATGTGTATAACAATAAACATTTCTCGACCAGGAACGCTTGCAGAATCTATATAGGGTAAACCCGGGTGACGCGGTCGACCTAATAAAAAATGGATATTAAAACTAATATAGACATTACTTATTTTATCAGAACAAACCTATATATGTTCAGAATTTTATGCTCATTCAGAAAAACTGTTCGATATTTGATTTAAGACAATATTTACTGTAAATCGGGTTGAAAACTGAAGTCATGGCATCTGACCGCCTCTCCCGAGAGAAACGGTTTTCCTCGTTGGCAGAGACCACTCACATTATTATCCATGGAAAATTGACAAAGGATAAAGCAAAATTATTTATGAGTGAATACAACTACAGATTCATTGATATTTAATTTGTTCACGCTAAACAAGTAAAGAACACATCAAACAAAAAGTGAACTACTTACTGGCGATTAACAAGGCCAATGAATACAAAAATGAATAAATAAACTAAATAAACGAAAATAATAATACAATAATAATCAAAAATAAAAAATAATAAAAAAATCATAACTCGACCATCTCTCCTTTTTGCAGCGAGAGATGGTCTTCTCATTAGCTTTGAGAGGAAGACTTAATATGGCCAAATACTTTGGCTGCATTTTCCTTCAATGTCTCTACTATCTTATTATCCCAAATATTAAACGAAAATAAACTTAGAAGTATATTTTAAATACGATTCTGTAAAACCGCTGTTTTGACAAAGGAGGTTAAATATAATTCCAATTTACATTTTAAAGCCTATAAATCCAGAAAAACAGAAGAAAGCGAAATGACGCTATTCATTCAACTGTTTGGCTTTTAGAGAAGAAATTGGTCTGCACTTTAACGCATTTTTTGATACAGAGTCTGAAATACATATAGCGAATCGACCAACTCTCCGACCCGACCGCGTCTCCTGGATTTACCCTATGCTGATAAAAATATGCATGTAATAATGATAAAAAACAATATAACTCAGTTTTTCTGCAGAAAATGCTATACATTACCTAATGCATACCATTTTTACTCTGTAATTATTAGATTTTTGCGACGAATTGACACATTTTATCCACTATCCATTTTCCAATGAAGAGTTAACTCATTTTCTATAATTAACAGTTTGTTCATAAGTATCTATGTACATAATACATACATATGAAGGGTAAGGGGAAAAACAGGGAATGTCCATTTTTTGTGATTTTGCGATTTATAGCATATTTTGTTAGGCAACTGGAACTACAGCCCAGCTTCAAGTGCTTCCGTAAGATAACGTTAAAGATTTGGTATCCTGGTTAAAAACAGGAAATGTCTACTCTGGATTGGGAGAAAACACGGAATGTCCCCACTCTTTGCCTAAGCATAAGCTTCTGTCTTCAATGTAAAACAAGAAATTATGATAAGCGAATGGAAATCTTTCCTGCGAGAAAGATTTGTTAAGAGATGCCCATTTCCCATTCAGCAAGTGAAGGAAATATATTTTTTATCGAACCATCTATAATTAAATAAAAAGACGAGCCAGTAATAGAAAAAATAGAGCATATATAGAACTCCTGCCTATTTCAAAAGCAGAATACGAAGGCCTCATGGTTTTAAAAAAATGTTGCCATTCTACTACTCGGCGATTTCATGAGACGTTGTCCCATTCACAAGTAAATGAGAAACAAAATATCTGACAATTAATAAAATGAGTGGCTTTCTTTGTTTTGATAATAATAGGAATGGAAATTTCCTATTTTGGTTCAATATGCTGCCTTGTTCAAACTTGAAAAAATATTAAAATAATGTAAAACAATTATTATTTTATTGATTATATTTTCTGATGCCTAATTAGGGTATAAGCTTCATGTTATGAAGAATGCAGATAAATTGACCGAACCGTATTTCTTCACTGGTGCATTAAAGTATTATAACTTAATTTTCTTGATAAAACTGTTTTGTGACATTCCCTGTTTTTCTTCAGGAGCCTTCCTTGGAGGGGGCGAAATAGGTTAAAGTTACTAAGTACATTTTTTTAACCTTAATCGTTTACAAGATTTAAAATTTGCTTGTAATTTATAGTGTAATATCTGTATCTAATACTACAACCTAAATAATTAAATTCATATTAATTATTTATACAGAATAATACACAATGTCATAATATTTTTCTATTTTATTACTCTTGGGGGTGGGGGGTCGCTCCTATCGCCCCCTCTGGATCCGCCCCTGGTCATTTTTAAAAGTGCTATAAAGTAGAAATCCATTTTTCTAGTTTTGAGATACATATTTAACGTTTTGCATTTTACTCTGTTTAATGATATTGTCGAAAGTTAAAAAAGAAACATCGGAGTTAAACCACTTGCAACAATGACTGCTCATATGTAGATCACTCTCAATCTGGATACATTTTTGAATGACAAGATAGCTCGTCATAACCAGTCAACAGGTTAAATATAAGCATGGTATCGAACACTTCCAGCGATTTGATTTTATATCATTTTATATCTACACTTCACGTTTGTCGAGGTTTTGAAGTATTTACAGAAAACAATTTGAGGAGGCCACCAGACGACAATCAGAAGTACATATACATATATGTACCGCTCAGTTTCGGGTCGCGTTATTTATCAGGCAGAAATAAACAGGACACGTCTCATATGCGATAATCGAGAATCGTCTTTCCTTCTGTCGAGCATTTGTTCGTTTCTTTGGCATATGGATCAAATCTGGCAACTCAACTTTCACCAGCATCCACCACTCTAATTTTCTTGGAACTTTGTAGGCGCGCGTGGGTGTTATGACAATACATTTTTTTATAAAAAAAAATCAAAAATGAAATGAAAAAAAGAACAAATAAAAAATGTATGATTTCGTGCTGAACACGCTGGCGAAGAAAACCCGAGGGGTTTAAAAAATTACCCAGTCTTGAATAAATATAACCCATAACTACGAATCCAAACGACTAGAAATCAGCCTGTAATCATAAATAAAACTTGGGCACTAAAAAGTAAAAAATAAAAAATATCTACAAAAAATTTTTCAGTTAAACGATTTATAAAATGCACTAAACGCTAAAAAAGTAATTATTATCTTGTACTGCAATTTCGATGGTGTTTTCTCACTTTAAATAAAATCGTGGCGCTGTATTAAATTTATTCGTAATCTGTTATGAAATATCCCACGCCATGATTTTATGTAAAGTGAGAAAACACCATCGAAATTGTAGTGTAAGAAAATAATTATTTTTTACTTTTTAGTGCATTTTATAAATCGTTTAACTTAAATTTTTTTTATGTATTTTATATTGTAGGTATCATCACTCTGTAGGATACTTGCACTTTTGTACATTTACAGGGTGAATCAGTACATCTTACGTTAGTACCTTCTTTGTCATCGTGCTCATATCTTAAAAAAACACTCTAGCACTCCGGTGTGTGTGTGGGGGGGGGGGGAGGGGCAGGGTAGTTTGGAATTCTTACCCACTCAAATATCCTAAAGAAATCCGTTAATTTTCATTCGCAGAAAAATGTCTCATGATAAAATGTTTTTTTTTTATTTGGAGTTTAAAGTCACATCGACTGCATAGGTCATTAGGAAGTACAATACATCAGTTCAATAGCAACTTACCATATGTATTTTTTGTCGTTGAGGATTCTGTTGTTCCTACAAAATTTGATTAAGTCTTCCTGGTATGATATGTAGTTATGATTAATATTGTAATTCCTTCTTTCTTGGGAATACTTCTGACATTTACTGATTACATGGTTCATCGATAGGCATACGACACAGACATCGCACATAACCGAAGGGTTACTGTTTAAAAAATCTACACGTAGGCATACCGAGCGTTTCGGTTTTAAACTCTTATAGATTTTCTTATTTCTTGATTTTTTACGGAATTCTACGAAGACATTAAGTATTATTTCTGAAGAAAGTTTTATGTACAGAATAATATGACTTGGCTCTCAAATAGATTGTCGGCTACTTGTAACTATTATTGCGTTTTCATTGTATGCCATTTTTTAACCACTACAATAAAACTACTCTTTCTCAAAAAAATTTCGTTCTGTCTTTCTTCTAACCTGTCCCGGTTTGCTGGTGAATACATATGGCAACCCTATGTATATGAATGAGTTTGTTGTGTCCGGTTCTTCTTCTGGTTATTATAACTTTCAATTAGGTAATATCTACTGCTTGCGATTTTGATCTTGGTGGGTTTCAATATCATACGAGACAGATTTATGCAGTGGACTTGTTTCATATGTCTTCCACGTAAAATATATTTTGTTCAATGCAGCGTACCGAATAGTTGAAATTAAGTTAACTATTTACAAAGGTGCAGTTCACGCCGATTTCAATGACCTTGAAATATGTTGTTAAAGTTAACATTCTGAACAACTTTTTTCTATACATGTTGTCGCCGCTCGGCTTCAGTTTTCGAAATATTCGCAAAAGACTGCGATTGGTGATTCGTGTGGATCAGATGACTTAACGGCGAGGGAGTGGGAGGAGTAACTTTCAGGAGATTTAAGTTAAAAAAATGTGTAAAGCTCCCCAAAGGTATCGGTCTCCCAACGCGAAGGGGGGGGGGGGGGCACTAAACCATATAGCTGAAACCGGCTACCGATCACAGCTTTTTGCGAATATCTCGAAAACTAAAGCCGACTGATGGCAAAATGTATAGAAAAAAGTTGTTCCGAATCATGCCTCCGACAGCATGTTCCAAGGTCATGGAAATCGGTGAAGATTGCCTTTTTGTAAATAATTACCGAATTTAATTATTGGTGGGTCTCATGTATTTTGTTTTAAAGATTTCTCGTGATCATAAATCTGTGTATCATCCCGAAAAACGTACGATGTGGTTCAATTCAGATACAAGGATACCTCAAAGCAGAGGTGACCAGCTGGCGGCTCGCTCCCCTCATTGCCAGCTCCGCTGAGTCGTAGGGGAACGATCTCCTCCATTCCTATTTGGCTCCTACGTTCTATGTATACATACTGTCGGCTCGCGAGCCGCACGGATCTCTCATATTGTTGATAGTGGGGGAACCGGCTAACTCATTGTGAGAATGGGGCTCGTGCAGCTCCCGGTGGAGAAGTTCGTCAGCCCTGCCTCAAGGTCGTCACACTCGAGCAGTGAAGGAATCGGCCCCCTCTTAAACGCTCCCCATATCTCTCTTAAATAAAGGTCGAGTTTCCTAGCCGCGATCGGCGGCGGCGGCCACATCCTAAGCACCGCTCTTATGGAGAAGCATGCATCCGTTTTCCTAGCCGCGTTTTCGAGCGGCTGCGGCCGCGCGTCTGCTACAGCAGCAAGCTAGGCTACTCGAGACGCAACACAATGCGATGAGTGTCTCTTTTCCGCCATGACGGCGGAATCTACTAGCCGCGCGGCTAGCCACGTCGGAAAATCGCTTGACTCCTCCAAACTGAGTCATAGCCGCGGCTGCGCTGCGATCCTACGCCACAATGGGACAGAATCCCAAAAACAAGGAAACAAGACCGAATTCGAAAGTTATGGGATTATGTTTTTTTTTACATATATCTTGTAAACTAATAATTAGACTGCGGATGTTCATGCATATTTGTATAGGCAAAAAATAAAGTAATGGGACCTAGACAGAAATTTGTTTTGTCATTAGAGAAATCCAAAATTTTACTTTTTATTTTGCATATTATGCACATTGCATATGTTTTGCATGATGCATATTTTGTGCATACTGCATATTCTTTGTATATTATTTGCACATTTCTTGCATATTTCGTGCATATTTCTCATATGTTTTGTGGATACGCAGCCGACCTTGCATTACGTGCTGAATATAAGCACAAAAAATTGACAAACGTTGATGGCGGACCAATAATTTTGTATATATGTATCCCACGCCACAGGGGTACTGCTGGTCAGTTAGATCACGAGTGTCGCGTGATTTATATCAATTCATAAGTTATATGTCATTTGAAATTGAAGATGCCTATATCGAGGAACTGTAAACGTATAAAACTAATAATTGGATTACATGTATACAAGACAATTACGTCGTTGTAGATACTTTTGTGTGAAACATTTTTAGCTACAATTAGCAATTTCCAAGAAATATTTCAAGTTTCAACTTTGGATGACTCACTTTGTATTTTGCATATATGTTGCATATATCTTGCATATTACGACATATTATACGTGCATAAACATCCGCTGTCTACTAAAGGTCGGTTTATACAGCGACCGAGCCGAGCCTTCCGAGCCTTCCGAGCCATCCGAGCCTCTATAGTATGCTTATGGACGGCGCCGGCAAGTTTCCGCCGAGCTCGGTGGAAGCTCGGAGGCTCCCCGCTGGGCCCGGGCTCGGAGGCCACTCGTTGAGACGACTAGACGGACGGACCGAGTCCGTGCCCTGTTGAAGTGCAACGCTGCTGGATTTTATGCTCCCAACACGTAGGATAAATGCTAGAGACGCGGTCGACCTAATATAAAATGGCTATTAAAACTAATAAAGTAAAATTATTTATGAATGATTACAACCCTGGATGTCTCGGATTTTGTTGAAACTTGAATATGTTGTAGTCCTCGTGGAATTAGGGATGGTATAAGTCATCATATTGTCGATTTCAAATCTGTTTAAAAAATACAGGGCCTTGAATTTTACGATTTTTACCTATTTTCGGGAAAATGGGTTGTACTGATGAATTTTTAATTCTTACGGCATTTTAATGTGGAAGGATTGGCCTTTCTGAATATTTTTGTTCCCGGTTAAAAAATCATTTTTACAATAATGAAAATTATAATTAAAGTTTTATTTTGCAAATTGAGGCTCAACATCACGATTTTAAAAATCCGAAAAAATGCCATCATATTCACTGCAGAATTTTCTATAAAATCAGCCAATGTTTTGTTGGTAATTTGCATATTCAACGTCGCAGGAAGCTGTTAAAGACAGCGGCCCGCGCCGTTTCAGGTAAGCGAGCCGCGCGCTCCGCTATTACGGTCACCTGACCGTACCCCCCGCACCCTCTATTACTTCAATCAGGTCTAACAACGGTAGAAACAATAACGACAGCTCACGTATCCATCACAAGGGTGTCATTTATACCTGTCAGTCGGAATCAGGAATCTCCTCACCTTGGACCCCTGGGTGAAGCACACTGCATACGAGGAGGATTCCTCCAGAGGGGGTTTTTAGTGGGTATACCAAATTGGGAGTCCCACATAACCCTTGGCCTAATGTCACGCGTATGCGTAAAGCATTTTCCCCCTCTATATAAAAAAAAAAAAAAAAAAAAAAAAAAAAAAAAATGGAAAGGTACACCTCACCTGGATATTAGCACAAATTTATTAGACCAGATAAATTTTTTCTTACATTATTATTTAAACAGATACGATGGTAAAGTTTGATTTTTTTAAATGGAACTATATATTTTTTTACAAATCACTTGATAGTGCGTTTCAAGACAAATTCAATAACCTGTAATGTATACACATTATTTCAAATAGTTTTCGACATTGCGTTTGCAAATTTACTCTTTTTGACTGGAAGAGAACGCGCCCGAATAGGAAGCACCGAGGGTGGTCTTGTTTACGCCACGGGTGGCACGCGCTAGACATTGCCTCTTGAAACAGATACCCACCAATAGTCTATGCCAGAAGTGGCAGCCCCAAAGGCTAGACAATAAGAAAAACATATATAGTTCTATTTAAAAAAACCAAGCTTGACCATCGTATCTTTTAAAATAATAATGTAAGAAAAAATTTGTCGCGGCTAGTAAATTAGCTCCCGTCAACCATGCAATTGCATATAAACATTTCTTTCTATTCTGAATACGTTAGGAAATATCCAGCTGTTTACTGTTCCCGCGGACACCCTGCATATTTGTATTCTGCGGTTTGTGCACGTTTATTATTACTATTTTCTGTTATTTCCTGCAATGTAACTTTTGTACCTACCTCAGACAGATTGCTAAGCGTTCTCTCGGTGATATCGACCGCTTCCAGTTTGTATCGTTTCTGCTTATTAGTAGTTCGATTCTATCCAGTAGGGCATCAAACGTATTTCTGGACATCTTGAAGTAATTGTAAAATTTGTCCTCATGGTCGATTAGCGTATTGTAAATTTGAAATTCTCCTTGCTGGCTTCTATTTTTCCACAGAGGGTGGACACTCCACCTTCTCTGCCTTCTTCTGTTTTCAGGTTCTTCCAATAAAATTGCCATTATAGCTAAGTGCTCCATGGGAAATGAATAAGGCATTACGAATGACAGAACTCAAAGGTCTTCACTGGTCGAAGATTTGTTTAGAACTGATCAGTCACTCGCTTTCGACCAGCTAAAAAGGCGTAGGCAATAAAGTCATGAAGCTACACCTCGCGACCTTTGCTTGTCAGGTATGACTCCTCTATGGTAAATCCCGGAGACGCGGTCGTGCCGGAGAATTGGTCGACTCGCCATATTTCAGACTCTATGCGGAAAAACACGTTAAATTGCAGTTTTTGAATTACTTCTCCAGAACCCAAACAGTTGAATGAATAGCGTCATTTCGCTTCCTTCTGTGTTTTTTTTTATTTATAAGCTATAAAAGTTAAATTGAGGTTACATTTAACCTCTTTTCTCAACCAGTGGTGTACAGATTCGTATTTTAAAATATACGTCTAAGTTTATTTTCGTTTAATATTTGGGATAATAAGATAGTAGAGATATTGAGGGACAATGCAGTATTTGGCCATATTAACTCTTCCTCTAAAAGCTAACGAGAAGAGCATCTGTCGCTGCAGAAACGTGAGATGGTTGAGTTATGATTTTTTCTTTATTATTATTTTTTTTTATTTAGTTTATTTATTCACTTTTGTATTTATTTGCCTTACTAATCGCCAGCAGGTAGATCGACCGCGTCTCTAGCATTTATCCTACGTGTTGGGAGCATAAAATCCAGCAGCGTTGCACTTCAACAGGGCACGGACTCGGTCCGACCGTCTAGTCGTCTCAACGAGTGGCCTCCGAGCCCGGGCCCAGCGGGGAGCCTCCGAGCTTCCACCGAGCTCGGCGGAAACTTGCCGGCGCCGTCCATAAGCATACTATAGAGGCTCGGATGGCTCGGAAGGCTCGGAAGGCTCGGCTCGGTCGCTGTATAAACCGACCTTAATAATATGAGCTCCTAAAAGAGGGAAAAATATCGTGGCGGCTACGTCTGATCTGTGCGTAAACACGTGTCAAAGTTTGTATATTTTCTCTGATGGAAAATTTTGAATCGAGTCTTTTAAATTTTGGTGATATCAATTTTTTGGGAACCGAAATGAGTAGTATCGTTTTTGGTAAGTAATAGCAAATAATTAGTTACATAAAGTTCTTTCCCATAAGAAACCCATTGAAGAAATATCAGCAATTATCGGCTTTTTAGTTACCCTCCGGGAACTTCCGAGCAAATTTATTTTTTGTTATATAATCAATATCTATTTGGTTTTGCAACTGCGAAAACAAGATTTGGCAATATTTACCAATAATGGAGTAATTACCTGTTTTCTATGTCGCACAGCGAGGCTGAATCTCAAGAAATAGGGGGAAATTCAACAACATTACATTTTTCGCACTGAAACTGCGGAATATAATTAAGGAAGTTCATAAAAGAAAGTATTAATATTCAACTCATTCGGAGGATTGACGTTATTTAAAGAAATAATGTCAATAATTCCAATAAAACTAGAACAATTTGAGAAATATACCTACATTACTATGGAAAGGGCAGAAATATTGTACGCGCAAAATATTCTCTTTAGTTGAATGTTATATCCGGTTATATTTTCAGGCCCCCCTACACGATCGAGCCGCTCGCCGAGCCGCTCGCGAACTGCAGGCTCGGCACGCATGTTCGCTCGTGTGTGGGATCGACGAGCGGCTGGCTCGTGTATAGGCCTCAATACTCGAGCGAGCCGCTCGCCGAGCCGCTTGCCGTGCCGCTGGCGAACTGCAGGTTCGGCTCGCATGCTCGCTCGTGTATGGCTCGTTGGGAATGGCTAACGAGCCGAGCGGGCAGCCCAACTTGCACGGCTGTGTGAGTATTATCCGTGAACCCGTCTGGGCCGTCCTCTCTTCAAATTACATGAGGATCCCTTATCGCTTGAATGTATAAACACGCGATCGAACATCAAAACGGTAGGACGCGCGACATATTGGGTGCAGGAAAAGGTGGGCTATGAGCAGGAGATATTACTATAAAAAGGTGGAAACTTCGGGTCTGCAAGGAATGCAGGTCCGATTGGTCATAATATAATGTCGTCTCTATGGCCCATCTTGCACGCATTACGTCGCACGTCCTTCTGTTTTGATGTTCGCGCGTGTGTATATACTCAAGCGATGAGGGATCTGTCTCCAATTTGAAGAGAAGCTGACACAGGTGGGGTCAAGCACAGTCAGAGGACTATCCCTTTAAACATATCCGGTTTTTATATATATATATGTGATACATATCCGATTTATATATATATATTTTTTATTATTCTTGGAAGGCGGGGGGGGGGGGGGGCTACCGCCCCTAGCGCCCCCCTCTGGATCCGCCCTTGACCTTTGCACAGGAGGATGGTTGTAAAAAAGGTATCTCTTTACAAGAATTGGTACCGCTACTCGGTACTTCACTGTGCGACCTCGCAAGTATACTCTTTACATATGTATACATATCACTTGCATATATATATTTATTGTCTGTCAATAGTACTTATTATATTAAAAGCAGCAATAATATAATAATTATTGCTGTCACTAGTAATATTTGCCATCGCATTGCCAGGAAAACATGTGTATATTTTTGAATGTGCGCAAGTAATGGTTCAAATTCATTCTGACCGTGAGCTCGCGACGCGTTCGGCACAACTGAGGCTCGTCGAATGTTCGTATCGTGTGTAGGCTCGCCGCGAGCGGTTTGGCTCGCGAATTCGACGAGCGGCTTGGCCCGCGGGTTCGGCGAGCGACTCGGCGAGCGGCTCGATCGTGTATGGGGGCCTTTACTCTAAAGGTGAAATCTGACGGAACGTGGATCGGCGAGCCGGCTCGCCCAGGCTCGCGAATCGACGATCCGTGAGCTTTCTCACGACGTGTGGATCGGCGGTCCTAGTGCCAAACTCGCCGATCCACGCGCCGTCAGATTTCACCTTTATACTACAATCAGGGTGATTCTCCAGCGGCACCTGTCCTTTGACACATCTCTTTAGATGCCGCATGGAACTCCGTGACAAGGATAACCTCTTGCAGTGCCTCACCGAATTTTATGGCTTTCGACCCACGAAAGGGTTCGAATATCATTAAAAAGTCAGAAATGTTCAGGATTTCCTCATTTCCCATCAGATCTTTGCAAAAACGACGTCATTTTCTTATGTTTCGCCGATGAAACTGACACCACGAACGACGTAATTCGGACCATATGAAGGAAATTCCATGAAAGATTAATTTATATCATTTCAAGTTGTTTTCGTTAATAATAGTCCGATTTACATGAAATTTCATATGATTTTCATCGGAAAAACATAAGGAATCCATTGGTGTCACTTCCATATCGAAACGATAAAGAATAAAAAATTATTTTATTTCTGAAGCAGGTATAAATCCTCGGCCATAGACCCTTTTACGTGCGCTCGAACCAAAGTGGGACCAAAGAGGAGATATAATAAGAGGCGTCACTCGACAAGGACAGAAAAAGCTAGGGAAATCAGTAGACAACCAATTTAAATGCCCATTCGGCCCCATTCGGCAATGATCGGTAAACTTCGACAATAATCAGCCAACTGCGGTAAGGTACATTTAGTCGATTTGAATATTCCGCTCGAATAGACAACCAATTTAAATGCCAAGGTCAAGCAAGGTCTTCAAAGGTTCCGCCCGGAGTGACGCCTCTTATTATACCTACTCTTTGGTGGGACCCTGAACGCTGCGTGGCCGGAGTCTGGCCGCCGTCAAGGGCCATCTTTCGACCTTACGAGTAGTGATGGGGTCTGAAGCGCTTCGAATCTATACAGGGTCATCGTTTAATCCTGCAACCTGCGCGCGCGCGAACTTGTAAAATGGCAACACCGCCTCACGGCCGCATTCCACTACAACCATGCACCCGGCGTTCGGAGAGCTGCTAGCGACCGCTGGACAGCAGTGATGCCCGAGCTTCGAGAATTTTGGGCTGGTCTGTTTCAAATTAACGTTGCAAAGAACTATTCAGAATTTTCCGGCCCGGGTTGAAAAATTTTGGGCCTTTTTCGTATAACTTTTGAAGTATAAGAGATATCGGAATGCAATTTGCGCCGAAAAATGAGGAAAAATTATTCCCTCTTAATGATGGATAATTAAACATATTTTACGTTTACTTACTTTTTCTTTTAGCAATTTTTTAATCGTAATTGTTTAAAAAGCTTTTGGAAACTGTTTATTTGATAATGTATTTAATGCTGTTTTTAAAATTCGGGGTGTTGATAAACAATAGGCTAGTAGTTTCTGTATCATTACTTTCATAAATTGAGAAATTAAATTTTTATTCAATTATGTGTTAGTTCTGCAGACCTCAAAATTTATTGTTCTGGTTTTCTTTTTTATCATTTTATCCTTAATGCGGTGCATACCTAGATCAGACGTAAGGGGTAATTAATGGGACGTGTCTTCGATTGCAGCGGTGTTTGAATTTTTTTTCTAGAATTTTTGTGTTTGAATGTTTTAGCTAGTCAACGCCACACCTATACCGGCTTCCGTTAATGCCATTTTTTGGAACGATGTGCCATTATTGTGGGTTTTACAAGCAGGTGGCAGAAAATCTCTCCATACAAGGGTATAGCGCCGCGGTCAACCCTGTCGTAGTTAAAATTTTTGAAATTGAGACGGGTACGAGATTAGTTGACATTATTTTCAAACCTCATTACTGTAATCTGGGGTGCGAGTGGCAAACCGATCATAAAAGCGGAGCGCGTCGCTCGATTACCTGGGCCGGGAAATTCCCAATACCTAGCTCTTTGCGACGCTAAAATTTTCGAAGCTCGGGCATCACTTTTGTCCAGCGGCGGATGGCAGCTCTTCGCTGGACCGGTGCATGGTTGTAGTGGAATTCGTCAGTGAGGCGGTGTTGCCATTTTACAAGTTCGCACGCGCACGGATTGCAGGATTAAACGATGACCCTGTATATATGACGAAAACTTCGAAGCGCTTCGAACGTGATTCGAAGCTTTTGAAAAGTCTTGGTCGGCTTCGAAGTCTAAACGGATTCGAAGTCTGAACGGCTTCGAAGTCTCGAATCTCTTGGTTCGAAACCTCGGTAGGTTTCGGACCCGTATTTACAGAATGCCGCCTGGCACCCCGTGGCGAGGACAAATTTGATGGCTTTCGACACTCGAAGGGGTTTGAATACCATTAAAAATTGAGAACTGTCTAGGATTTCCGAATTTCTCATCAGATCTTTGCTAAAACGACGCCAATCGATTCCTTATGTTTCGCCGATGAAACTAACACCAAGAACGACGTAATTCGGACCATAATGAAGGAAATTCCATGAAAATCGAATTATATCATTTGAAGCTGCCTTCGTTAAAAATAGTCCGATTTACATGAAATTTGATATGATTTTCATCGGAAAAACATAAGGAAACCATCGGTGTCACTTCCATATCCATACGATAAAGAATAAAGAATTATTTTATTTCTGAAACAGGTATGAATCCTCGGCCAAACGCAGGCCGTGGTCCGCAGTGATTCGAGGTCGGCGCCCCGCTGTCGAGGGTGAAAATGTGAAATATTCATTGCAGCGTATTAAGAAATTTATTCTTTATTCTTTATCGTATGGATATGGAACTGACATCGATGGATTCCTTATGTTTTTCCGATGAAAATCATATCAAATTTCATGTAAATCGGACTATTTTTAACGAAGGCAGCTTCAAATGATATAATTCGATTTTTCATGGAATTTCCTTCATTATGGTCCGAATTACGTCGTTCTTGGTGTTAATTTCATCGGCGAAACATAAGGAATCGATTGGCGTTGTTTTAGCAAAGATCTGATGAGAAATTCGGAAATCCTAGACATTTCTCAATTTTTAATGGTATTCAAATCCCTTCGACTGTCGAACGCCATAAAATTTGTCCTCGCCACGGGGTGCCAGGCGGCATTCTGTAAATACGGGTCCGAAACCTGCCGAGGTTTCGAACCAAGAGATTCGAGACTTCGAAGCCGACCAAGACTTTTCAAGACTTTTAAGCTTCGAATCATGTTCAAAGCGCTTCGAAGTAGTCGCCTGACTTTCGAGAACGATTCGAAGCGCTGGGAAGTCCCATCACTACTTACGAGTTCTAAGGCAGATTCATACTTAAGGTCTGCGCACACATATCCATTCCGTGTCAGTTCCGTTCCGGCGTGCCAGTGGTAAAAAGAAGAGACCCTCTACGCCCCTCTCCTTCTTACCACTGTCAACTTACTATCCGTTGACACGGAACGGATATGTGTGTTTGGACCTTTATTGTTACCTATGAGTTCCGTGACGGTTCAGTTCCGTCAGTGTTAGTGGCCTCTAGGCGTTAGTGTTAATAACTGACACGGACAAGTGTGAACTGCTCCATTCCACGGCACTGAATCGTCACGGAAGTGATGTGTGTGAATCCGCTTTTACGCATTGTGCCTAGGAATTGCTCAATTTGTCTGTGTATCAGTTACAAAACTATCTGTAAAAAAAATACCATGTTTCATTAGGGTGGCCCTTATTTTCAACCTGTGATGTATTTTGTTCTCATCCGCTAATATGGTTCCCTTTCATAAAAAAACACAACAAAAAAGGGTGCCGACCAGGCCTCAAAGCTTAGAATTCACCAGTGGTTTGAATTTAAGGAATTGTCTACAACAACTGTATATATAATTTTTTCGTGCTTCCAACCATTTTTTAGATTATAGCGTTTGAATATAGAGAGGTCCGC
This sequence comes from Andrena marginata, assembly GCA_963932335.1. Classification (NCBI taxonomy): domain Eukaryota; kingdom Metazoa; phylum Arthropoda; class Insecta; order Hymenoptera; family Andrenidae; genus Andrena; species Andrena marginata. The sequence continues at coordinate 21,989,995 of OZ010660.1, forward strand.
CTTTCGCGCGTCCCACCTATGCGGCGTATGTATTGTCTATACGCGCGTAGTGTCACCGTTCTAGGGCGTGAAAACAAAGAAATACAAAACACAATTTCGACATGTATAAATAAGGGCCATCTTAATGTTCCATTATGATAGAATGAAATTCACCTTGAGATCTTAAAAAATACAAGACTCAGAAGAAATTAACTATAACTATTCAACATACATACTCTTCCTGGGACATTTGCCTTTAATATGAAAACTGAGGAAGTTGTGGATTACGTCTGGGTTAACATTTATTGCTGTTTCATACAGTTCGCAATTATCTTGAATGAAATGGTGAAATGTCATTTTAAATAAAATCCTGGGGCAGGATATTTTATAACAGGTTATAAATCAATTTCATACAGAATCAAGCGTCGAAATGAGTGATAAAACGCGAAGAAATATCCTGCCCCACGATTTAATTTAAAGTGACATTTCACCATCGTAATTGTAGTACAAGAGAATAATTATTTTTTAGTTTTTTTTACATTTTTTTATGAAAATTAAATAAAATCGTTGTAGAGTTACTGGTACGGTAGAAATAATAACGCGCCTAGTGGTAAATACTGTATCTATTTAATTGGAATATCGTTGTGGTAGCGTCGCATGCTCTTGTGGAACCAACTGTTTGGGCCACGCTTAGCCCCTCCACGTCAGTTTTTAAAGGCTCTTCGTTAGGACGAAGAAAGGTCGCAATTCGCGACCGTTTGTTTTGACGCGCTACATTTCCTGGAACTTGTTGCGACGCGTTCCGCTCGCCACAATCGTTTAACTTAAAAATTTCTTGTATATATTTTTTTTATAGTTTAGAATCTAATTTTGCTAATACTCTTTTGCAACAAAAAAAGTAATAATCAAATACCTATCGAAAGCATGTTTATGCTTATTTTGAATGTTGGAAAGTTTATTCGAAATGTTTAATGCGAAAGCGTATTTCTGATGCGTCGGAATTAAAATAATCCCGAAAGGAAACTCCGAGGTCTCATAAGAAGTGCCTTTGTGTAAATTTAAATTCCTCTTTTGTAGATGATACGTTAACGGTTTTCAGCTCCTGCATCTGCTGAGGTTCTTGGATCAAAAGAAAAGCGGACTTTACGTTGGGACTGGGAGGTATATACCTACATAGTATGTATGTGTATTGCATATGTATACGCGTGAATTCTATGCGCACCCTATAACCATGAAAGCTATTGTCAGCTGCGAACAGATTCTACTTGTACATTTTACGAAAGGTTTCGACCTGCCTGCGCAAATCTGATTTACTGTACATTATCCCGGGTCTCTACCAAGGCGAACACGAATACAAACATTGTTCGCGAACGTTTACGTCTGTTTTTGTCGTATCCACATCGCCACGACACGAACAGAAGTCCACGTACAAACATTCTCGAGGATGTCGCAACGGGGTCATTCCACGCCAACTCGATCACTTTTTTCCCTCGATGTCTCGGATTTTGTTCAACCTTGAATATGTTATAGTCCTCGTGAAAATAGGATGGGTTTAATTCATCATTTGGTCGATTTCGAGTTTGTTTAAAAAATATAGGGCGTTGAATTTTGCGATTTTTGCCTATTCCCCTACAGCACATTTGTTGCAGAAATGTCTCAGTTGCGTTGCGGTTTAATCCTTGGAATATTGCACGAAATGTTGCCGACAAGTTACAAGTAAATTGCTATGTCCGCCCAGGTGCAACATTGCAGGATATATTTCTGCAACATTTTTGGGGGATTTTACAGCAATGGTAGCGCAACATTTCTGAGATTTTACAGCAATGGTAGCGCAACATTTCTGAGATTTTACAGCAATGGTAGCGCAACATTTCTGAGATTTTAAGGCAATGGTAGCGCAACATTCCTGAGATTTTACAGCAATGGTCCCGCAACGTTTCGGGCGGCAGGTCCAAAAATAAAAATATCAGTAGAATGGAATTTTATTACACCGTTTCCTTTGATGGACGCGACGACACGAATAATGTCCAGGAATCATTGTAATATAAGGTCCGTGTATCTTTTATAAATAGAAAACTTCTTTTACCCCACGGAGATTCGAACCTGCGACCTGTGGAACCGTAGATGAACACTTTACCGCTGCAGCTACAACTGTTGATTGAGAAGTTTACTTACGTATTCGAACTTATAGTCCTACCGTGCAACACTTTAAACAGAAATTATTAAAAAACGAAAATTCCTTGTGACAAACCCCATTACATCTCCCTAATCACGGAGCCGAATATTTCACAACAAATTCATTCCGACGCTTGATGTTGTATTAAGTTGATTCATATTCTGTTATGAAATATCCTGCGTAGTACAAGAAAATAATGTTGTTTAAGTTTTTAGCGCAGTTTTAATACAATCGTTTAACATAATTTGTTTTATATATTTTTTATTTTCTAGTCTTTAGTGTTAGTGGCTATACATTTCACAGCTCAGACTTCTTTCAAATATGATCTATTGCTGTAAACAGTTTAACAGTTTGCTTAAACCTTATAGTGCTAATTAACTAATTGTATTAATTACTTATATAACATATTGTCCGTGTTTACATATATTCCCTTGGAGATTGCCTGTGAAATGTAACACAGTATTCTGTTTGTCGACATATGTGATATAAGTAATTAATACAATTATTCAATTAACACATATGGTTTAAACGAATTCATTAACTATATGCAGCAACAAAAGATATTTGTAAAAAAAAGTGTTACACGTGCCAATTAATGCCAGTGTCCTTACCATGACCGTTTAATCGATTATATCTATTTAAAAAGTTCCGAATTGTCGAGGGAAAATATCTAAGTCCGGATTTATTGCGGATTTATTGCTGATATCTTTCTCATATCTTGAAAGCGCTCGCAAGATATGAGAAAGATATCAGCAATAAATCCGCAATAAATCCGGACTTAGATATTTTCCCTCGGCAATTCGGAACGTTTTAAATAGATATAATCAATTAAACGATAATGATAGGGACACTGACAGTAATTGGCACATGTATCACTTTTCTCAAATCTGTATTTTTCCTGAATATTGTTTATGAGTTTGTTTAAACTCTATAATGTTAATTAAATAATCGTATTAATTATTTACGTCAGATAATGTCCACGTTCGCATATGTTCCCTCCGTGGTAGCCTGTGGAATCTTAGACTGTATTCTACGCGTCTACAATTCGGAATCGCTCCTCGAAATTCGGATTTATTGCGGATTTATTGCTGATATCTTTCTCAAATCTTGCAAGCGCTCGCAAGATATGAGAAAGATATCAGCAATAAATCCGCAATAAATCCGGACTTAGATATTTTCCCTCGACAATTCGGAACGTTTTAAATAGATATAATCAATTAAACGATAATGATAGGGACACTGACAGTAATTGGCACATGTATCACTTTTATAGAAATCTCTTTTGTTGCTGAATATTGTTTATCAGTTTGTTTAAACTCTGCAGTGTTAATTAAATCATTGTATTAATTATTTACGTCAGATAATGTCCACGTTCGCATATATTCCCTCTTCATAGCCCGTGGAATCTTAGACTGTACTCTACGCGTCGACAATTCGGAATCGCTCCTCGAAATTCGGATTTATTGCGGATTAATTGCTGAAATCTTCCACGGCGCAATATTTCACGGCAATGTTTGCGCAATATTCCTGAAATATTGCACAAACTTGGCCATTGTAATATTGCACGGCAATATGTACGCAATATTCCTGAAACAATGCACAAATGTTTCCATAGCAATATTACACGGCGATATGTGCGCAATGTTTCTGTAACATTGCACAAATGTGGCCATTGAAATATTGCACGGCAATGTTTCCGCTATTTTGCAGTAATATTGCAATGCAACTTGCAACCAAACGGCAACATTGTAATATACTGCAACTTTTGTGCAACGTTTCTGCAACAAAATGTGCTGTAGGGGTTTTCGTGAAAATGGGTTGTACTTATGAATTTTTACCTCGGAAACTGTTGGTCAGATTTAGTTGGTTCTTACGGCATTTTAACGAGGAAAGATCGGCCTTTCTGACTATTTTTGTTGCCGGTTAAAAAATCATTTTTACAATAATGAAAATTATAAATAAAGTTTTATTTTGCAAATTGAGGCTCAAGGTCACGATTTTAAAAATCTGAAGAAATTACCACCATATCCGCTGAAGAATTTTCTATAAAATCAGCCTTTCTCTTGTTGGTAATTTGCATATTCAACGTCGCAGGAAGCTGTTAAAGACAGCGCCGCGCTCCGCTAATACGGATGCCTGACCGTACCCCTCGCACCCTCTATTACTTCAATCAGGTCTAACAGCGGTAGAAACAATAACGACAGCTCACGTATCCATCCCGAGGGTGTCATTTATACCTGCAAAAGAATTTTACTAACCCACACTTGGCCAATGCTACTTTTTTTATAATAATCAGATTTGTAAGTACCAGCTTGACTGTTCGTTGATTAATTGTTGAAAAAGTGCCATTGCTCGATGGAAACCACGAGAAGGTGGTGGGTTATTTCCATCAGGAGTGGATAAGGATGGATTAGGAAGGTTGGCATGGATATGATCACTTCGAATGGTGAGGTTAAGGGATGCAAGTTAGAAAACGGTCGAAATTATTTCATTATGCTGAACACAGTGCAAGTTCATCACACGAGCAAGGTTTGCATAAAATTTTTTTGTCTGAGATTGGCGTGTAGCTATGGAAACTTCTAGTGCCAGTGATAGGTAATGCTGCTGCAAAACGAGCTTCTAAGGTGGTAGCATGTTCTGTTTGTTCATCCTGACTTACGTAATCGAAAGTAATATTTGTAAAAGATGTCTTTGCCCATTCAAATAAGTCTCGGGGTGTAAGAATTTGATTGTCTAATGGTCTTTGTAAGCTTGCGCGCATTGCAAGTCTTTTTACGGAACCTCCAATTCCATCACATGGTCCTTTACCGTGTGCCGTTGCAAAAAAATGCCATTCCGCAGCAACACCGAAGTCGCTAATGTGATGTGTCAAATTTATGAAATTTTTTCTATTTTTATATTGTGCAGCCGCTCCATCGGAAAAGTATATTATTTTTTTAAGTTTTCCTAAAAATATATCTGTAAGGTATTTCAGTAATCGTGTTTGAAATAAGTGAACAGCAGGTGTATTATGTTCTAAGCTTTCAGAAATGATAACAAAATTGTAATGAGTTTGACCTTTATCATCTCTGCTATATATTACAAAAGGATGAATAGTAACTTGTTTCTTACTCCAATAGTAATTCTGTATTTCATCTTGTACTACAAAACTGTAATTTTCAGCAAAATCGCCAATTATTACGAATTCACCGTTATCTATCGATTCTTTCATTTTATTTAAATATAAACTCTGTGTTTTAGCGGTGTAATCGTGTGGCTGCAAAGTGGCAATCTTTTCACGCAAGTGTTGTAAAAATTTGTCAGAGGAAGATGTAACCGTAAGTAAAGAAGATCTATCAGTATGGGTCCAACTTTTCAAAGTGACATTTGTTATGTAATTGGTATAAAAAAAGATTTCAAATTGTGAATAAATATTATCAAACCCGGGGCAAGAATTGCATTTTCCAAAATGACACGAAGAAGTTGGTGAGTCACATATAATTGACTTTAAAATATCTTTATAATTCGTTATAATATTTGAATCGGTCCGATGTGCAACTCCCGCTGTTTTAATCGCAGACAACGTTAACTTTACATTTTGGTGTATTACACAAACACAAACGGAGTGCGTACCACTAGCCCCACCTAAAACGCACTCGTGCGGACGTAAACTCGCAAAGGTACTAAAGCCTACTTTTTCTGTAGAATATGTTTCTTTAAAAGATTGATAAATTTCTTTAAGATTACCTAAAACCAACCGTTTCTGAATATTTGTTCGAGACCCATTTCTCAGTACAGAAATAACATCTTTTTTCCGGGCATTATTCTACTTATATCATCATTGCAGTACAAATTTTCTATTAATGTTTTTGTACTTTGTGGTAATTGACGACCATGCTTAGGATTTGGAGTTGACATTACTCCGTGCTCAGTTTGCAATCGCTTTGCTTGTCTTGCCATGTGGTATGAACTTTCAAATTACTGGCAAATTCTCCGAATACTCCACGAGTTCGGTAGGACTGTAAGGATACGGATTTTTTTCACTATTGTCTGATTCTGCAATAAGTTTATCCTTTAATTGGTTAACTATTTCGTTACTATATTCCACAACATTACTTGAACTACTTTGTGCATCTACTAAACTTGATTTTACAGTATTGTATATATGGGCGCCATAGTATTATGGGCGCGGTCTATTTTTTCTAATGTTCTTCTACTAGATTTTAAAATTTTACTTGTTAATGGAGGCTCACCTACGGATGCCATTAATACATTGGTGGAACTCACCACCTCGGTAGGACCGATTAAGGATGACTGGCTACTTTTTGAACTGTCACTATTGTTATGTTCTATCTGCATACGCGACAATCCAGATGGTCCGGGTTCTGCTATTGCAGTTTCAGGCTGTTCCTTCTTTTCCTTGTATAATTTCACGCGACAATTATTGCATATGAACGTTTTTTCACTAAGAAATGGAAATGAACGACACATTTCCAATGAGACTCTTCGAAGTGTATATGTATATCGTGCATGTCCCTTTTTGTTGAAGGGATTACAACACCACTGACGCACCATTTTTGGAAATCCACAAACAGATATTGAGACAGTAGATGCGCACGATTCGAAAGTTGTTCGAAGACTGAAAATTTCAAAGGACGATGCCTAAGCAGAAATGTGTAGCGCTATATAAGTTTATTGCAATCTTAGCCAAGAGTGGGTTAGTAAAATTCTTTTGCAGGTATAAATGACACCCTCGGGATGGATACGTGAGCTGTCGTTATTGTTTCTACCGCTGTTAGACCTGATTGAAGTAATAGAGGGTGCGAGGGGTACGGTCAGGCAACCGTACTAGCGGAGCGCGCGGCTCGCTTACCTGAAACGGCGCGCGCCGCTGTCTTTAACAGCTTCCTACGACGTTGAATATGCAAATTACCAACAAGAGAAAGGCTGATTTTATAGAAAATTCTTCAGCGGATATGGTGGTAATTTTTTCAGATTTTTAAAATCGTGACCTTGAGCCTCAATTTGCAAAATAAAACTTTATTTATAATTTTCATTATTGTAAAAATGATTTTTTAACCGGCAACAAAAATATTCAGAAAGGCCGACCTTTTCTCGTTAAAATGCCGTAAGAACCAACTAAATGTGACCAACAGATTCCGAGGTAAAAATTCATAAGTACAACCCATTTTCACGAAAATAGGCAAAAATCGCAAAATTCAACGCCCTATATTTTTTAAACAAACTCGAAATCGACAAAATGATAAATTAAACCCACACTATTTTCACGAGGACTATAACATATTCAATGTTGAACAAAATCCGAGACATCGAGGGAAAAAAGTGATCGAGTTGGCGTGGAAGGACCCAACGGTAGGAACGCAGCGAACGAACATTTCTGACGATACCTGGCGATCCGCATCCCTTTCCATTGTGGGACTGTTCGTAAATAGGTAACCCTCTACGACCATCTGCCGGTAGGTACTCCACAGAAATAGTATGCGTGACAAGCTCAAGTAAAATTTTTATATTTTTGGTTTTAACATAATCAGAATAGGTATTTCCAACGTATGGATGAGATAATAATAATGAAACCAAACACGACACAATTCGGACAAATTTGAGTTCCGCTGATAATATATAATGGTTTTATAATATCAACATTTTTTTTATACTAGTCAATAACAGATTTTCTTGAAAAAGAAGATAAAATTTTTTTAGGTGGTGATTCATGTTTAAAGCTGTGGGGTATTATTAGGAAATAAGGAGAAGGTATTAACGAGTTATATGTGCATTTATAACTATATACTGTATAGATATGCATATACATACATATATTTATAAACATGTAAATGAATTGTCGCTGTCAATTTCGGTCGAAAAAATGACTTTTTTTTATATATTTCCATCGATTTCACCTGAACTACTGAACCGATTTGAAAATGTTATGAGGTAGATTTGTTGGTGATTCAATTATCTTAAATTTGAGATAATGTTCGATCAAATCGGACATTCACAACACAAGATAGGGTAAATCCGAGAGACGCCGTCGGGCTGGAGAGTTGGTCGAATGGCTATATTCAGACTCTACATCTGTGTATATGTAAAAGTGTGTTAAGGTTTAGAACAATTAATTTTCTAAAAATCAACTGTTTCAACTATCCAGCCCGACTGCGTCTCCCGGATTTACCCTATTCGCAATTAAGTAGGACCACCTTTTTGACAGACAGGTAAAAAGTTCATCTGTCGATATCTCGAAAACGTATCTATAGAACAATTTTTGGACTCTATTTTCGGAATCAGCGGGCCATTTTACATAAGAAAAAAATAGTGGCATCTGCTGCGCAAAATGGCTGTAAACTAGTGTAATCAATAAAAATTTTAAAGAAAATAAACGATTTTTTTGCTACAAATGTACTTATACCACTTTCAATAATAACATATTATCACAAAAATAATCAACAGTAATTTTAAATTTATATTTTAATTGCAGTTGGCTTTTGTGAAATGTTTTTTAATGTAAAATATAAAAATTAAAACGAAGACGTACCTATATGGAATAACGTAATATATACATTTGAATAAAGCCATTGATGTAGCTTTTTCAAAACTATGTCTTTTCTCTATAAAGATTTCTCATTTAGCGCGCCCCCCCCCCCCCCTTAGTTTCGTCGCTGCGTGAATTTGTCAAACCTCCTTTATATTTGGTAGTTTTAGATTTCTTAATGAAAAATGATAATTTATCAGCAGTTGACGTAAATATTATGATACACAGTCTGTATCACAATATTTTCAGCGTTTGTTGTTTACTCTGTTTAATCTCCAAGATAAGTGCAGCTAAACAGATTTAATACCACAGACGAAAGACTTCGTCTGTCGTAATAAGTTTATTCGCGATGCAGCTTCTGTTATCTAGAGGAGATTAATTTGCATGAAATACATATGGCTCATTCTGTTATCATTTAATCATCCAAATAACGCGTTTTATTTAAGTTTAATTGGTTGAATATCACGGGTCGTTTAACCTTCTCCTGGAGATAGTTCCCGCACGCGCTTTAAGGTTTCACGATTAGACACATACAGTGGGTGACCAAATTATTATACTCAATAAAATAGATATTTCGCTTTTAATGTTATAGGGTAAATCCGGGAGACGCGGTCGACCTAATATAAAATGGCTATTAAAACTAATATAGACATTGCTTATTTTATTAAAACGAACCTATATGTTCAGAATTTTATGCTGAATCAGAAAAACTGGTCGATATCTGCTTTAAGACAATATTTACTGTAAATTGTGTTGAAAACTGAAGTCATGACATCTGACCACCTCTACCGAGGTTCCGGGAGAAATGGTTTTCGTCCTTGGAAGAGACCACTCACATAATTATTCATGGAAAATTAACAAAAGATAAAGCAAAATTATTCATGAGTGAATATAACTACAGATTCATTGATATTTAATTGGTTTACGCTAAACAAGTAAAGAACACATAAAAAAAAGTGAAATTCCTACTGGCGATTAGCAAGGCAAATGAATACAAAAGTGAATAAATAAACTAAATAAACAAAAATAATTATAAAATAATAATAGAAAATAAAAAAAATCATTATAGTGGACTGTAGGCCGCACAGTGGAACGAGAATGCCCTATTTATTTGGACATCGGTCAAAATTTGAAGTGTCAAAATTCTGTTCTATAGCTTCATTAAATCTTTATTAAGTATTCGTAGCATTAGAAAACACAAAGAAATAAACTTTATATTCACATTAGGTTTGATTTAAATGTATATGAATCTGACCTATATGAAAATTTCAGTCTTTTTGTCTTTCAGTTGCACCACTTTAAACTATTATTGCCTAAATCCTATTACATTATAAGTTCTCAATAATTTACATATTACTGAGTATCTTATTATTAATGATTTTATACAAAAAACATTCTGCATTAACTTGTATTTCATCAATAAACAACTGTATTAAATAAAAATGTGTTGCACTCGATGCCATAATAATTCAACTAGCGATTTAAAGTTTTGCTCAAAGTCGCCCAAGGTCTAAAATAACTTAATTTAATCCTTTAACGGTAAGGTTTTAAACTGTAGAAAAATTACCTGCTACTAGCTGCGATTAATAAAATAAATCTAATGTAAAGATTTGAATTTATACGTATTTAACCTCGGCTAGCAGACATGCTCGATCGTCGCGACACGCGTATATCGACGAACGCATGAATCACGTGCCTGTTTCCAAGACGCCGCGACTGTTATAAATTAGTACATTAATTGTAAAAATGGAAATTATTGATAGTAATTACGATCTGTATTTATATATACTTCAATTAAACTGTAACTTTAACGATTATAAAGCAATTACAAGAAAAGTTCTTGAGTTAGTCCCGGTTGACGTGTCGGATGAAATATTAAATTTAATCGAAGACAAAATAAGAAAGTTTTCGGCGAATTTATACAATAGGTGGACCACAGCACGACGCAATAAAAATTATTTTTTAAAAAACAACAAGGAATGGCTAGAAAGAAAATTTCGCTTTCCAGAAGCAGCTTCAAAAGAAAATACGGAAGCATCAACTCGTACTGACCCAAAACCGTTCACTGAATGTTCCGAAAGGCACAAAATGCGTAGAACAGAAGAGCTTAGAATTAATTTTACAAGTGATGAACTTATGTTTGCAACCAAAGTTAACTCGAGGAAAGAAGGAAAATATGATATTTTCAAAATTTTAGAATTCCTTTCAAAAAATCCGACGGAAGTTCAAAAAGTGAGAAATTTTTGTGATGAAAGATGTCCAAAAACTGAATTGTACACTAATGAAAAAGCTTTATCTGTTATGACTGCTTTAAGCCTTTCCAAATCACAGTACAGAATGTTGAGAGATATTTCGATTGAAGGAGGAACAAATCAATATCCATCATATTATTCCATTCAAAAAGCTAAGTCAGATTGCTACCCAGAAAAGGAATCAATAAATATCACTGAGGGAGAGGCATCTATAAAATTGCAATCTTTGCTAGATCATACAGTGCGTAGAATATTAGCTACAAAGCAATTAAATCAACTAACAGGTAATAACAAAATGCTTTTAATTACCAAATGGGGGTGTGATGGTGCTTCTAGTCAAAGCATTTACAAACAAACTTTTTCGTCTGAAACTGATGGCGATGATTCTGCAATATTTGTGTCCACATTAGTACCAATTAAATTATTCGACCCATATAACGGAAAAATATTTTGGGAGAATCCAAAACCATCTTCCACATTCTTCTGCAGACCTATAAAATTTACTTTTTGCAAAGAAACACCTGATGTTATTAATACAGAAGTTGACCGCATTAATAAAGAAATATCTTTGTTAACTTCTACAAAAATTGATTCGACTGAAATTACGCATCAACTAGTTATGACAATGGTAGACGGAAAAATCTGCAATGTGTTGTCAGAAACGAGTTCCGCTATGAGATGTTATATCTGCGGTGCTACACCAAGATATATGAATGATTTAAAACAGGTTGATAAAAATTTATGTAAAGAGGAATATTACAAATTTGGATTATCCTCTTTACACGCCAAACTTCGTTTTTTTGAGTGCCTTCTGCACTTATCATACAACCTCGAGTTCAAAAAATGGTCAGCTTCTACACCAGAATTTAAAAAACTACAGGCAGATAAAAAGTTATTGGTTCAAACGCAATTTCGCTCCAAATTAGGACTACTTGTAGACCGGGTTAAACAGGGCGTTGGAACGTTTAATGATGGAAATACTGCCCGAAGATTTTTCAAAAATCCTAACATAACAGCCCAAATAACAGGAGTTAATGAAAACATTATACATAGATTCTCTGTCATTCTTCAAGCCATATCGTCTGGACAAAAAATTAATACAGAAAAATTTGGTCACTATGCTAAAGAAACGGCTGAATTATTTGTAGCACTTTACCCTTGGTACTATATGCCAGTAACAGTACACAAGATTTTAATTCACGGGGAAAAAATTATTCAAAATGCAATAGTTCCCATTGGTCAGCTATCAGAGGAAGCTCAAGAATCCCGTAACAAAGAGTTTAGAAAGTTCCGGGAATGTAACTCAAGAAAGTGGAATAGAAAATCCACAAATGAAGATATCTTGCACAATCTGCTTATAACGTCTGATCCATTAATATCATCTCTCCGACCTCCATTAGTTAAAACTATAAAACAAGCATTACTTCCGGAAGCAATAGAACTTTTAGCCGAAACAGATATTGATGTAAGTGTAGAAGAAGAGGAATCTCTAATGGACATTAACACATAATTAATTTTTAAATGTATATTTTTCTGTTCATATTTTTAATAAAATTGTTATATTTAATAATGAATCGTCGCTATAAGTTATACCTAATAATTTTGGTACAAGGTAAGATCCCGACCCCGAAAATTCAACAAATTCTGAAACTTTGTAAATATACGGGATTTCCTCCTGATTATAACGCAATTTTTGTTTGCTGCCCAAATTTATTCAATGGGGGTTGAAATTAACCACCGAAAATTTGGCTATTTTTCGATTTTGTGTTATTCTACTTAACATGAATTGAAAGTGTGCAAATTTTTACAATGAAAATCCAAACCGTTTGGAAGTAATTGCCATGTCCAGTTATTGTCCTTACGTCGTTCCACTGTGGGCCGGGAGAAAGTTTTATTTATTTCCTAGGCCTAAAACGGTCAGTTTAGGGCAATAAAAGTGACGATTGCCAGAGCCCCAGTGAAATCCTAAGGACAGCGTGTCCCTTTCCTCAACCTTGGGGCGCGTGGGAAATTTGTTTTCCCCGTTCGTGAATTTTCGGGGGTTCGTCAAACGCCGACGAAAAAGGGCAGAACCTTGCGGGAGTTCGTACCGAACGCTTCGGGCTCTTTAGACTTTTCAATTCTATTTGTATTCCTTCCGTTAATTTTTGAATATATGTTGTTATTGTTGCTTATATAACGTGTTCCATTTAATATTCACACCCCAGTATCCAAATCATAACTCGACCATCTCTCCTTTCTGCCGCGAGAGATAGTCTTCTCGATAGCTTTGCGAGGAAGAGTTAATATGGCCAAATACTTTGGCTGCATTGTCCCTCAATATCACTACTATCTTATTATCCCAAACAATAAACGAAAATAAACTTAGAAGTATATTTTAAATACGATTCCGTACACCGTTGTTTGACAAAAGAGGTTAAATGTTACCTCAGTTTACCTTTTAAAGCAGCGCTGTCGAAGGTTGCTCCCGTGGGAGGTTGGGGTTCTCCCACTCTCGTCCTCGTTGTTAGAGGTTGTGTTTCAATTCACGCATATTGTGTATACTGTATAGACTGCAGGCAATGGTGATTGCTGGTTTATACGGGGAGTGTATATGTAGACTGCATAATAGAGTGGAGTAAAAAAAACTTTTTTTCGTTGATCAAATTCTAATAGTGCTGAAAAGTTGCCCACTTGACTCAATAAAACGTGTAAAAAATTTTAGTTCGATCGGATAATTTAACCTAACCTGATTGGAGTAATTCGAATTCGAAAAACTTGGCATGCGCACATTTTGTGCATTGGCTGCCTATGGTTTGATTTTCCGTAGTTGCTGCACGCATCATGCGCTAGAAGTTGGAGGATTCTAGAGAATTCTACGAATTAGGTTATGCAGTCTATTCACTCACTGCATGAACCACCAATCACCATTGCCTGCAGTCTATGCGCAGTATGCGTGAATTGAAACACATCCAGGGACACCGCGCGACGATAACCGCGAAGGCGCTGACAACTCTTGGGTATTCATGTCTTAATTTTTTGTATTTAGTAAACAAATTTTTATATTTGAGTTAAGTTTTATAATTACTTACCCCTACAGCACATTTTGTTGCAGAAACGTTGCACAAAAGTTGCATTATATTACAATGTTGCCGTTTGGTTGCAAGTTGCATTGCAATATTACTGCAAAATTGCGGAAACATTGCCGTGAAATATTTCAATGGCCACATTTGTGCAATGTTACAGAAACATTGCGCATATATCGCCGTGTAATATTTCTATGGAAACATTTGTGCATTGTTTCAGGAATATTGCGCACATATTGCCGTGCAATATTACAGTGGCCAAGTTTGTGCAATATTTCGGGAATATTGCGCAAACATTGCCGTGAAATATTGCGCTGTAGAAGATTTCAGCAATTAATCCGCAATAAATCCGAATTTCGAGGAGCGATTCCGAATTGTCGACGCGTAGAATACAGTCTAAGATTCCACGGGCTATCAAGAGGGAATATATGCGAACGTGGACATTATCTGACATAAATAATTAATACAATTATTCAATTAACACTGCAGAGTTTAAACAAACTGATAAACAATATTCAGCAACAAAAGAGATTTCTATAAAAGTGATACACGTGCCAATTAATGCCAGTGTCCTTACCATTACCGTTTAATTGATTATATCTATTTAAAAAGTTCCGAATTGTCGAGGGAAAATATCTAAGTCCGGATTTATTGCGTATTTATTGCTGATATCTTTCTCATATCTTGCGAGCGCTTGCAAGATATGAGAAAGATATCAACAATAAATCCGCAATAAATCCGAATTTCGAGGAGCGATTCCGAATTGTCGACGCGCAGAATACAGTCTAAGATTACACAGGCTACCACGGAGGGAACATATGCGAACGTGGACATTATCTGACGTAAATAATTAATACGATTATTTAACGATTATTTTGCGAGGGCTTGCAAGATATGAGAAAGATTTCAGCAATCAATCCGCAATAAATCCGGACTTAGATATTTTCCCTCGACAATTCGGAACGTTTTAATTAGATATAATCAATTAAACGGTAATGGTAGGGACACTGACAGTAAATGGCACGTGTAACACTTTTTTCAAATCTCTATTTTTCCTGAATATTGTTTAGGAGTTTGTTTAAACTCTATAATTTTAATTAAATAATCGTATTAATTATTTATGTCAGATAAAGTCCACGTTCGCATATGTTCCCTCCGTGGTAGCCTGTGTAATCTTAGACTGTATTCTGCGCGTCGACAATTCGGAATCGCTCCTCGAAATTCGGATTTATTGCGGATTTATTGCTGATATCTTTCTCATATCTTGCAAGCGCTCGCAAGATATGAGAAAGATATCAGCAATAAATCCGCAATAAATCCGGACTTAGATATTTTCCCTCGACAATTCGGAACGTTTTAAATAGATATAATCAATTAAACGATAATGATAGGGACACTGACAGTAATTGGCACGTGTATCACTTTTATAGAAATCTCTTTTGTTGCTGAATATTGTTTATGAGTTTGTTTAAACTCTATAATGTTAATTAAATAATCGTATTAATTATTTACGTCAGATAATGTCCACGTTCGCATATGTTCCCTCCGTGGTAGCCTGTGGAATCTTAGACTGTATTCTGTGCGTCTACAATTCGGAGTCACTCCGCGAAATTCGGATTTATTGCGGATTAATTGCTGAAATCTTGCTCATATCTTGCGAGGGCTTGCAAGATATGAGAAAGATTTCAGCAATCAATCCGCAATAAATCCGGACTTAGATATTTTCCCTCGACAATTCGGAACGTTTTAATTAGATATAATCAATTAAACGGTAATGGTAGGGACACTGACAGTGAATGGCACGTGTAACACTTTTTTTACAAATATCTTTTGTTGCTGCATATAGTTAATGAATTTGTTTAAACTATATGTGTTAATTGAATAATTGTATTAATTACTTATATCACATATGTCGACAAACAGAATACTGTGTTACATTTCACAGGCAACCTCCAAGGGAATATATGTAAACACGGACAATATGTTATATAAGTAATTAATACAATTAGTTAATTAGCACTATAAGGTTTAAGCAAACTGTTAAACTGCTTACAGCAATAAATCATATTTGAAAGAAGTCTGAGCTGTGAAATGTATAGCCACTAACACTAAAGACTAGAAAATAAAAAATATATAAAACAAATTATGTTAAACGACTGTATTAAAACTGCGCTAAAAACTTAAACAACATTATTTTCTTGTACTACGCAGGATATTTCATAACAGAATATGAATCAACTTAATACAACATCAAGCGTCGGAATGAATTTGTTGTGAAATATTCGGCACCGTGATTAGGGAGATGTAATGGGGTTTGTCACAACGAATTTTCGTTTTTTAATAATTTCTGTTTAAAGTGCTGCACGGTAGGACTATAAGTTCGAATACGTAAGTAAACTTCTCAATCAACAGTTGTAGCTGCAGCGGTAAAGTGTTTATCTACGGTTCCAAAGGTCGCAGGTTCGAATCTCCGTGAGGTAAAAGAAGTTTTCTATTTATAAAAGTACACGGACCTTATACTACAATGATTCCTGCACATTATTCGTGTCGTCGCGTCCATCAAAGACACGGTGTAATAAAATTCCATTCTACTCATATTTTTATTTTTGGACCTGCCGCCCGAAACGTTGCGGGACCATTGCTGTAAAATCTCAGAAATGTTGCGCTAGCATTGCCTTAAAATCTCAGAAATGTTGCGCTACCATTGCTGTAAAATCTCAGAAATGTTGCGCTTCCATTGCTGTAAAATCTCAGAAATGTTGCGCTACCATTAGAGTTTGTCGGTTTTTAAAAACCGGGTTTAAAAACCGGTTTTTATTTATAAAATTGTAAAATTCGAACACCGGTTTTAAAATTTTAAAAACCGGTTTTATATACTAGAATTAATATGCAGAAATGAATTAATTATTTAATTAGTAACGTTAATATTTTGTCTTGAAGTCGCCTTGGATACAAGCGTATGTAACAGTTTAGTCATTACTGTAAAACTAATCTTCATGAGTTCATATTTTCTGAAGAAAAATACTAAATGGAATAGAGATTTATAATTTGGTACCACTGTAAAAGATTTATATTTTGTGCGGATTTTAGTTGAGTTTTTTTTCATTTGGTTTTGTATGCAGTCTATTTGATTGTCTTATATTTTTATGCATCCATAAATATGAAATGAACTCAAAAATTGTACGGATTTTAGTTAATTTAATTTTTATTTATTTATTTGATTTTGTATAGATAGAGTATATTTTATTTTGTTATATTTTTGCAATTCCATAAATATTAAGGAAACTGAACATTTTTAAAATAAGTACGAATATTTATTTACTATTTTAATTATATACTTTTTGTGAAAATTCGAAAACCGGTTTAACCGGTTTTCTGGGAATAGTGGAATTCGAAAACCGGTTTTCTCAAAAGTCGGTTTTTGTATAAACCCTAGCTACCATTGATGTAAAATCCCCCAAAAATGTTGCAGAAATATATCCTGCAATGTTGCACAGGGCGGACATAGCAATTTACTTGTAACTTTTCGGCAACATTTCGTGCAATATTCCAAGGATTAAACCGCAACGCAACTGAGACATTTCTGCAACAAATGTGCTGTAGGGGTATTACCGTATCTCCGAATAAATTGTTGTCTTATAAATACTTACTGCTATAAGTCCAAACAAATTTAACGTATTAATAGATACAACGAATATTACAATATAAGAATCTGCATATCAAATAATTAGGGGTGTGTAAATTCCCTATCTGAAGTAATTAAAAAGTGATTATAACGAGGCAGGCCAAATTGGGACTTAAATTTTTTTTACACGTTGATAATACGTATGTAGTCAAGTATCTTTCTGTAATCAAATTATTATCAGTAATATTATCTTTGTTAATTTAGAGTACGTAGCACTTAGAAAAGAAGGATATAATTTCAATTTGAATATTTAACAACAAACTTTTATTGACGATACTTACGAAAAGGAATATTCATGCATTCTACATACGTCGTATTTTATTATTTTTCCATTTGTCATTTATACTTTGGTCTCTAGCAATTATATAAAATCATCAGTCAAAGCAATATCTACCATGTTTTTCCCCGCTATTATTACTTAATGTTAACTTACACTTACAATAACCGAATTCTCATGCGAAATTAGATATAAAAAAAACATTTTATTGGCACATATTTCTTTCACCTTACTTGTACGATTAAAAATCAGTAGGTACCGACATTAAAACGAAGTAGTTTTCATAGAATTGAATATTAATTCGACACGGGTACTGTATTTCGTTTGAGAATTCAATATCGGATAGGTACTGCATATCTACGGATCCAAGAAAATTACAAATACAAACGCAATTTCGGGGTAATACATTTATTCTTCGTATATGCTCGTGCACATACACACACTTTATGCTGTATGATTTATATTATATACAAAGACGTGATTGCTGTAAATACCTATACACGTTCGCTCAATGGCGACACGAAACTACAAATACGTGTCAGGGACTCATACATCAGCTTAAATAGAAGAATTTCAAAGTACTTACGTAAGTACTCGCTAGTTATGCGAAATTTATAAAAAAAACTCGAAGGGCTAAGTTCCTAATACATACTTAACCTCTAACAGTAAACGACAGACAAAAAGCCTTAATCGTTTCGCTTTATATTCTCGTCATTGAGGTATAAAAATACCTGGAGAGTGAACAGCAGTGGGAATAAGTAGAGGTGACGACAGCGGTCTGAGGGAAATAGAAGATAAGCGGTGAATCTATCCTTCTTCCTATTATCCCTCTCACTCTGTACTACCTACGTTATGTATGTATGTGTCTGCGCAGGTAACTTCACTCACATGCACTACATCCATAGCCTGTTGTAAGCCAGAGATAGGTTCACCCGTTATCTTCCCTTTTTCCCGGACCGGCCGCCTTTGCTCTGTTCACTCTCCAGGTATTTTTATAGCTCGATGATTCTCGTTCATTCCTTAAAGCATATACTATGGAGGTCTCATTGGAAGCTTGAAACTGTCGCCAACATGGGGCGAGAGAGGAAGACATGTGCGAGCGAGAGAAGTTTAGAGGTTCCTTTCGACCGTAATGCGCATGCGCCGATATCGTGCGAGAGAGAAAGACGAGCGATTGAGAATCTATACTTCTCTCTCTGGCGACAGTTTCAAGGCAGTCAATCTTAGGCTTAGAGCATATATACAGTATGTATATATACTCTAAGATCTTAGGCAATGATACCTCCATGTATATGTGCTCTAAGGTTTATTCGTGCAGACAACTTTTTATGGTTAGTGATCGTTTACAAGCATTCGTTCCTATGTTTACCGAAGTATTTACAAAAGACGCGATCAGTGGTACGTATATGTGTTGAATGATGCGCCAGGAGTACATGGGAACGACGATTCTAGCGCGACGGAGTACATACAAAGAAGTTATCGATACGTTATTGAACGAGACACAATCAAAGAATCTTAAGTAACTTAAACTGAATGTATCAATACGGTGACTGCGATCCAACGGCTCGCCTGCCACACTTTCGGGGATCGTGGAGAATCTCGTTTTCTCTATTCCTGTTTCTTGTTACAGTCGATAGGTTGTGCTATGGTAACAGGGCGCATCGAAGCCTACTGTAACGATAACGCCATGGTCTACGTAATATCACAGATAACCTCTTACTGTTGTACCACAAAAATCATGGTTACATCGATAATTAAAGATAATATCACTTCACAAACGTCTTGATTTCCACCGAATTTCCTAATTGACTATCCCATACAATTGTTCATAATTGAGCTGTTTAACATACAAACACATCCAAAATTATTCACCGTGTAACTAACAAGTGCGAAGGTGTTTGGAAAAATCTCGTGCTATGCATCTTTTGAGTTCTAGGTTGGCAACGAAAATGGACATGTGGGACATGTTCAAATTGGTTTTGATTCGTATTCAATAGAGCCGATGTGATATTACATGTATGTACAACGTTTCTATTAGACGATGTATGGGTGTTTGTACTAAATACTGCGACTATATATCTGGAGAATATAATGTGGATTCGTCGATAGAGATGACTAAATAAAAACGGTTGTATAAGATTGTTTACTTGCGAGAACCCGATGAAGTATTCTATAAAGAATAACATAATTTTGGTCCGTTATACAATAAATGCCTCAAGGTTAACGACAGCAAACATATTGCGACACATGACAGTACATGCCTAACTTTTAAATTAATGGTACGCATTACAATAAGTGGAATCAAATTCGTAATTTACATTTTAAAGAGGAAACGAGTTCGTACTCCTTTCGTCCATTAATCTGTTAACGTATTCGATATGTATCGATAATTAGCGGTATACATATAATTGAATTATAACAAATATTATAACTCATGAAGAAATGCATTTAAAAAACAACTTGATATATCTATACGCTAGATAAGTCTCTTCGACGCGGAGCGCGCGTGCCGTATCTCGTTTTTTTTTTTTTTTTTTAATATTGGGAATATATCAGCGGCAGCAATTTAAGATTGAAGTGTGAAATATGCATTTTGTAACTTGTTGTTTAGCTAATTTCAAACATTTAACACTTCCGCTAACTTCACTCTCATTCCTTTCCCTACTATATTCAACCATGTCAGACATTCGATTAATTGTCACACTTTTAAAAAAAAAGTCTTACCTAGCGTATAGTATTCTCAACAGAATCAATTCACATCGATAAATAATTGAGACCATCCTCGGCTCCTATTGTAATTAATGTCGATAATAGTTGTATAATATTTCGAATATTAACAGATCTTTGAACGAACCAAAAATTACAAGAGAAACGAAGGTGAAAATTAAGAATCGTGTTAACGGTTAGATCGAGGGGCACAAAAAAAAAGACGAACTTAATTCGTCGAGATCAGATTCGAGTCAGTCCAATTAGGAGAATAGTGATGACATCCTTGAAGGGTTGGTCAAGAAAGGTATAGCGAAACGCGACATAAACGCAAACAGGAATGCACAATTGGGTATATAATGATTCCCTATACAAACATAAATAAAAACTGTGGAATCAATTTTTTTCATATGAACCATAGTTTTTAAAGGATATTCATTTCCAAGCCTCATCTAGCACGTGTACTTCCGACTAAAGATTGACAGAATACAGAAATAAATACAACACAACTGCAAATGAAATATAAATTCTCGTCCAAAAATAACTAAAAATTTTAGGATTTTTTTTGCAAATGGAGCTTTAAAATCCGTCAAGTGTGCGTGTTTGGATTGAGATTGACAAAGGAACCCCACGTACCCGTACTCGCCGATTTCAATTAAAGTTTGTTGATTCATAGAGTGAACCAAGACAAGAATAACGATATGCTTTATTTGTGTCCAATCCCCCTTTCACCATTTCGCTGCGTACTTCGAGTATTTCGACTATAGTCGAACGCCGCTACTTTCCCGTTCGATGCGGATTTCGACTATAGTCCACGCATTACAAAATGTATTCTCTTGTACCGTGATACTCACAATCAGAAATGATCTCCGAAAAAAATGAAAAACTGGAAATTAAAAAACTTGTTTTATTGGTGTAAAATTGACACTTTTCAAGAATCGTCCGAAAATTTAAATATTAATGCGTTATATTGTTTTTGCAAACAAATAAAACCTCTATTACCGTATTTGAAGTCCATTTTAGCAGTTGCCATTAATAAAATAGTTTCTTAAACCCATATTTAAATTATTAGTTATATAAAGTTTAGAAAGTTTTCAATTATTTAAGCAAGGCAGTAGGTATACTTATTAAAACTAATCAATGACGTGCATGAATCATTATGATATCAGCACATTCGTACATGCATTACGTCAAGTGTAATCGTATTAGGCTATTTTGGAAACCACACGATAAATAAATAATGTGCGAAGATTTACAAATACTTTGCATCATTTTAATTGCAAAGTATTCTCCCTTGCGCTAATGGAACCGCCACCGGTCATTGCGGCCGGACGAACGCATATAGGAAATCCGACCTTTGTTAGCGGATAATACTTTTGTGCCACATCCACTTTTCTGTAAACATGTTTATGCACTCGCGTCTTTTGTTTGATATAAATATTCCCGAGGATGCAGCTTATGACAGTTACATTCAATTGAAAAAAGTGAGTGATCATTGCTTGCAAGGCTTTTCCTTAAAATGAAGTCGATTAATGTTGCTAACGTAATAAACATGTTAGCCAATACGTTTAAAATTGCGAGTATAACGCAGACACCTATGAACTCGGTAAAAATGGAAGTGCACAATGAAATTCGTGACATTATAAAAAAATTTCAAAACATACATTCTCTACCATTAATTGAACATGATTATGTGCTCGATTTTGCCGATCCATCCGAACCACATGGTGCACAAGTTTTAGAGTACATTATGCCTGCAGAAGAAGAAGAAGACAGTTTTGACCCTGCAGAATGTACTGTTGATGACGAAGGTGGAAAAGTTGACTTAAGTTATAAGAGAAAAGCAGTAACGTTTTGGAAAAGTGGAAAAAAAGGCACGTCGATCGCTTACCAGTGTACAGAAAAATTATCGCATGGTTAAATCTTTGCAGCAGCTATACAGGTGGGAGGCGAGTGTAGAGCGAGGTGGAACAAATGCAGATAAATTTGCATTTATTGCAGAATATGTTCTGCAAAAGTTTGAAGAAGCTTGTGCCAGAAGATCTATTATTCATGACATGAATTTAAGATTGTGGGCCTTGGAGGCAAAAAACCAGGTGGACCTACCCCAATTTGTGGCCAGTAAACGGTGGATTTGGAACTTTAAGACTGCGCATAGAATTGTGTCCCGCAAGATAACAACATTCAGGACGCAATTTACGTTCGAAGATATTGACAATATCAAAAATATCGCAGAATCGTTTGTTTCTCGCGCAAAGTCTAACATCCCAGCTGTCGGAGTTGAAGAAATTTATAATGCAGACGAGAGTGGCTTCAACCTTGAAATACATTCTGGGCGAACATTGACGTAATTAGGAGTGAAAACGGTAGAAGCGACGATTCAATCGGTATCTGCTACAACACATACAGTCGGTGTAGAAAGTATTCGTACAGGGACGAATTTAAAATAAAACTTGATATAATTGCGTTATTAATAAATTTTAATGAAAAATAATGATTTATAAATATTCTTTGATGTTTTTAGAAGAGACCTTGTATAAACAAAATTTTATTACTCTTGATCTTTATGAAAATATAAATAAACACATCTAAGTGTACAGAAATAGTAAACTCGTAGTAAAGCTAATATAAACACAGTCTGACGTACCGGATGCAACGAATAATAACAAAGCCGGTCAGTCGCAAGTCAGTGTTTGTAGATGCAGTACACAAATTAGAATTATTTCTCAAAATGAGTCGTAAAGGTCCCGAAACAACGGAAGCTGAACGAAAAATTATTATTAGCTTACACAATCAGTGCAAATCGCTTGCACAAATTTCTCGCATTGTAAATAGAGCAAGGTCTACTATTCAGAGCATTATTGATAGGTTCGGAGTACGAAAAACAGTACAAAATAAATGAAGATCTGGACGTCCAAAACAGTTCAATGAGTACATTGGACGAATAATTACTCGCAAAGTGAAACAAAATCCGCGTATAAGTGCAGAAAAAATTGTTGCAGAGCTTGGGAACAACAATAGCATAAGTGTTAGTGGCAGTACAGTGCGTAGTTTTTTACGAAGTAATGAGTATCACGGTAGAGTAGCCCGTAAGAAATGCTTCGTGAGTGAAACTAATCGGAAGAAAAGGTTGGAATTTGCAAAACAGCACATTAACACACCAATGCAATACTGGAACAGAGTCATTTTCTCTGATGAGAGTAAGTTTGAAATATTTGGGTCCAATAAACACTTCACGGAATGGAGGAAGAAGAATACGGAGTACCGAAAAGAAAACTTGCGACCTACGGTGAAACACGGCGGAGGTTCGGTATTAGTCTGGGGTTGTATGAGTGCAGCTGGAGTAGGGTCCCTACATTTTATCGACGGAATGATGAGCCACAGGGTTTATATTGACATTCTAAAGAATCACCTCCACTCTAGTGCAACTAAAATGGAAATTGAAGATAATTTTATCTTCATGCAGGACAACGATCCAAAGCATACTGCTTATAATACCAAACTGTGGAACTTATATAACACCTCAAAGTACTTGAAGACGCCTCCACAATCTCCGGACATCAATCCCATTGAACACCTATGGGACTGTCTTGAAAGAAAAATTCGCAATCATCACATAACATCGAAGGCAGGTCTAAAAACCGCACTCCTGGAAGAGTGGAATAAAATACCGCCCAATGTAACGTCTCATTTAGTTAATTCTATGCCGAGAAGACTCGAGGCAATTGCAAAATCAAAAGGACATCCCACTAAATATTAAAATATCAAACAACTAGTTTCTTTGTTTAAATTACTAATTGTTTTTCGTGTAAAATGGATAGTGTACGAATACTTATTACGAGCCATTTTCTGCCAATTTTTCAATTTTTTATTATATTTAGACGACAATTGTGAGTAAATTTGTTTTGTTTACGCAAAGATAATTCAGGAAACTTCAATGAATATAACGTCTTTGTTAATGTATTAAAAACTTGTAAATAAAAGTATTTAAACAAAGCTATTTCTAGAAAAGTATCACTGTACGAATACTTTCTACACCGACTGTAGCTACACTATAATGCCTATTATATCAGCAAGCGGACGTCTTCTTTCACCACTATACATAGTTTTGAAGGAATCTACAGGAACACTTGGTCCGATAGTGCAAAGAACTTTATTCCTTCCGGTTAATATTTACATCGGAGCTTCAAAGTCAGGAAAACTCACGTCTGAACATTTTAAAACTTGGTTTACCGAAGTGTATCTACCGAATACTGGCCGTAGAAGCATGCTCCTACTCGACTCGTGGACGGGACACTGCCCAAATGAATTACAGCAGTTGATTCCACAAGACAAGGAAGTAACTTTTTCAATGATTCCAAAAAAAACGACGGGCATCGTTCAGCCTTTAGATGTGTTTGGATTCCGGATTTGGAAAAATTTCGTGCGGACATTTTCGGATAATGTGATTCTCCAAGGGAGAAATGTCAATTTGCACGTATGTAATGAAATAATTAAATTGCAGTCCCTAACCCACAATCAGTTTTCTTCGCCTAGATTCAAAAACCTTTTTCAATATGATTGGTTTAAAAGCGGATATCTAGAAACGCATCCCAGCGAATTTCAAAATTCTGTAGATTTCTGTTACTTCAGGAATGAAAAGCTTATACCCAAATGTAGTATTTGTGGGGAGCCGGCTTTTATGCGATGTGCATGGTGTGGCAAGTATTTTTGTTTCAATCATTTCTATGAAGAATATCATTATTGTACCAATTACAAAGCGTAATTTTCAATGTATCTATCGTCTTCTATTAGTATAATTCTTCCAATGTATAATCAAACAATACAACATGTACAAAAAGGGACTGCAAACGTGTAAATATTACTTTATGCGGCCACTTCATTAATGAAAACTGCTATAATGTTATAATTAATTTTAATATGAACTGTAATATTATATATATAATATATTATATAAATCAATTTTAATTTTACATCCCACTTATAACATATTTAATTTATATATATAATTTATATAATTTATATATTTAATTTATATATATATAAAAATTATATATATATATATATATATATATATATAAATTAAATATGTTATAAGTGGGATGTAAAATTAAAATTGATTTATATATTATATTATATATATAATATTACAGTTCATATTAAATTTAATTATAACATTATAGCAGTTTTCATTAATGAAGTGGCCGCATAAGTGTAAAATTAAAATTGATTTACAATCATTTAAAATTCATATACGTTCGACAAGGTTATCGGCATCAATGCGATTCTGCATCATTTCAATAACATATATATTTTGCAAAGTCATTGTAAATCTTCACGCATTATTTATTGTTCTTGTGGTTTCCAAAATATCCTAATAGGATTACACTTCAAGTAATGCATGTACGAATGTGCGGTTATCATACTGATTCATGCACGTCACTGATTAGTTTTAATGAGTTTTACCTTTGATGCAATTTTAGGTACGTACTGCCTTGCTTAAATAATTGAAAGTTGTCTGAACTTTACATAAATAATAATCTAAATATGGCTTTAAGAAACCATGTTATTAATGGAAACTGCCAAAATGGATTTCAAATTCGATAATAGAGGCTTTATTCGTTTGCAAAAAAAATATAACACATAAATCACTTATATGTATGAAAAGAGATTATCCAGAGGTATTTCAGCTTATATTTAAAAAATACAAAAACTTAATTTTAAGGGTTGGTGGTGGGGGTAACTTGAAAAATATGGATTTTTCTTTTCGATATCTTTTCGATATCTTTTCGATATCTCTCACCCTTCCCGAGATATTCCACGGAAAAGAAGATTCTGCATTTTTTTCAAGGGGTGATTTGACCCCCAAAAATTGCATTATGGCACCAACAAAAAATAGGGTTGCGTTACGGATGAACGTATTTAAAATAGATTCCTTTACCATTTCTTGAGAAAAATGGAAATTTTATGCATTTCCCCCCTTCGCTTTGATATTACGAACCCTAAGAAAAATCATCAATGATAGAGGTAGAGGGATAGTAATTGCACCTTATTGGCCTACACAGCCATGGTGGGGTGTAATCATCTCGAACGAGGTCCTCATATAATTACAATCGAACTTCACGTACAGGTAAGTTCGCTTGATTGTCAATCAGTGTCCTTAATCACACATAGTTATACGATTCTCCTACGGGTTCCATGAGCGATCAATTACTGTCACCCCTGTTTACGGTGGTAAAAGAAACTAGCGGAGAATTTGGACACAGGGTGAGAGAAATGTATTAAAACCGGCTAATGTGTTCCTGACTGCTTCGAAATCTGGGAAGCTGACATCGCCAAACATCGTAAAAGGATTTTTACCAAAGACTGCATCGCATAGTATTCTGTTGCTTGATTCATGGAGCGACCACCGAGAACGACAGAGAAGTTATGGCGTTAACCATACCGGAAGAAACAACAGGTTTGATACAACCGCTAGACGTGTTTGGTTTTCGAGTATGGAAAAATTTTGTGAGAACTTTTTCAAATCGCGATTTACTATTTGATCACGATAATCTCGTAAATTTACATTTGCCAAATAATATCATCAAACTGCAATCGCTCACACATAATCAATTGTCTTCCCTAAGATTTCGAAAATTATTTGAATAGCCCCGGTATAAAAATGGATACCTTGAAGAAAAACCAGCAGCAAAAATATTTAGTTTCTGATTGGAAATTTGCATGTGCATACATATTTTAAATAAATAATGGGAAAAAAATTCTGCAGAAGGACAGATACACCTGTGTAAACAGGGGAAAAGAAGTTTCAAAAGTAACTAACATTGAAGCGAGTATAAGTTTTGGCAGTGCATCGACTGAGAAACTCAGAGGTCGAAGAGAACTCAATGATATTAAATTTTTATTCGGTTTTTCTGCTATTGCTTCGTCTATGATTTGCAAAACGTGTGAGAGCGAAGTAAAGTTTTAACAAATCAGTTAACAAGGCCTCAGTTTTAAAAGTATGAAGTTAAAACGTGGTTCGCCAATTTATAAACTGGTGCGTATTAATTGAAAAAGCATTTGAAATAAGTCAACGAATTCTAACAAGAGCTGTACAAGAAGAAAAATCAGAGATTGAACAAGATGAAAATAATCCAGCACATCTGATGAGTGTATCAGGGTTTTTAATCTTATTGGAAGTTTCTATCAAGCTTGTAATTTGTGGAATAGGAAAACAAATGATTTTACTCTGGAGTATAGGTAATATGCACAAAGAATTTTGTACAATAAACCATGCTTAAAGTTCTGGAAAGATGGAGACCGACACGATAGTGAAAATGTTTAAAAATTCAGAGAGCAAGCACCAGGTAAAATATATTCCATATGTATATAGGCGATGGCAATAGCAAGAATTTCAAGGGAATTTTAGATAGTCAATCATATGATCGTGCAATTGCTACAAAAAAAGAGTACAAGAAAAGTTAAACGTTACATCTATTACAAGAAAAGAAGTTTACACAAAAATTGCATCTTTCTTGTACGTGTACAAAACTGCTAAAAAATAATTATCAAAAAATCCGTACTTTTCAAATTACCCCCACTACCAACCTTAAAAATGAAGTTTTTGTACTTTGTAAATATATGCAGAAATACATCTGGATAAGGGGCCGTCCTTAAATTACGTAAGGGTAATTTTGGCGATTTTTTTACTCCCCCCTTAAGTATAAGAATTCGTAAGATTTCATATTCCAACTCCTCCTCCTTCCTTACGTAATACTTTTATATTGCATTTTTTCAGTTATTACATTTTTTTAAGGTTTCATATTGAACATTAGATTTAAAAAGTACTACGTAAGACGCTATATATCTCATTTCCCTCTCCTCTCCTTGCAAGAAAACGTAAGAAATTCGCGACCCCCTCTCCCCCCAAAAAAGTCTTACGTAATTTAAGGACGACACCTAAGCTCTTTTCATAGATCGGCAGTTTTAATGCCGTTAAAAAAATGCAAAAATGAAAGTTTGAAGTGCGCCATTTTATGAATTCTTGATTTTTGTTTCTAAATCTGCTACCTACAATAGCCATACTCTTAATGATTAAGAATCTTTTTGTTTTTTTTTGTTCCAGATCAACGGACCAGCTGGAATCGTGTACGCCATGGGGATGACCTATATCTCCATTAATTATTACTATATATGGCTGAATTTTTTTACAATTTACTGAAATGTTAATAAATATTTGTATGGATAATGCTCGCAGAAAAAAACTATATTTTTGTGCGTCATCCTTAAAAAAGGGCAAAAAATTGGCCTTCTAGGCACGAATACCCCCTCAAGTGTTATATTCGAAGAAGTGACATTTGAAGAAGCCCATTTGACTTTGAGGGTAGTTGTGACACCCTTAAGGAGGGAGCCTGGTGTAGCGGGGGAAGAAACAGATTTTTTTTGTTGCATAAATCAATAGTTGAACATCACGATAATATGTTCCAAAAGCTGCAAAACAAAATTCGAAAAATTAAAGCGGATATAACCGGTTTTGCTACGGAGCATCAGGTAACCAGGTTACCAGAAAACTTGAAATGTGTTTTTTTCGAAACGGCAGTTTTACAATTTGCGGGAAATGTAACTCCAAAAATATTCCACCAATCGACTTGACCTTGTGCATGGATATTTGTGAACATTTTCTTCGCAGAACTTAGCTATTGGCATAATGATATTGTTTAAATAAATAACTTTTTTGCACATTTAAGGCAAAATTTCGTTGAAAAAAGCGAATTTGTTTCAAGAGGCCGCCATTTGTTCAATTTTGCATCTTTTAAGTTATGAATTTATACGATTTGTGCGTGCACTCATAAACTAAACAAAAATTGGTTTTAGATGAATACAGTAGACGCTAGGTTGCCCGCAGTGGAACAATTGCGTCGCCAATCTGATAATACAATATCTTGAAAGTTTCAAAAAGATTCATTGAATACTTTCTTTAAAAAAAATTCTCGAAAAATTTTCAGCTAGGCTCCCCCCTTATAGGGCAGTTGGGCGCGAATGAAGCATACCGTTATTCTTGTCTTGAATCACTCTATAAACCCACAAAGTTTCATTCTAATCAGTGTAGTCCGAGTTCGTGGTGTTTCCAAGTGAGTTCCATTTTCGTATAGATTTTCTCAAAAACACAACCACGTTCGAAAAAAGTTATTCTACAATTTCGATTTACTTCTAAAGAAGTTCCCATTTCACCCGCAATTGTACTATATTAATTCCTGTATCCTACCCATTCTTAAATTCGATTTTGTCGAAAAAGCAGGTTCATCTAAAAAAAATTATGCCACATTCTCGTTATATTTTTGTAGGAGCAATCAGCCTATGCTCGGCTGCACCACCCCGTATACGTGTAACCGTTCCCGTTTCACATGCTCGACCGACTCGCAAAGGAAGTTCTTTCTAGACAGCGATCAGGCGAACCCACCCGGTGGCTCGCGGTTACCAGGTTGAAGTTAACGGTTGTTTTGGCGCAGAAAGAGACGAATCACCACTGTGCGGTCGAATCACGTAGTTAGATCCCTGGAGATAGAAAAATATTGGCTATCCTCTTCTTCGCTCTACCGTTTTCCGCTGTGCCTCCTTGTTGCAGGTTTTTATTCTCCCTCGTGCTCCTCTGCTTCCCTTTAGACAGCTCCTCTCTCTCACTCCCCCATTTTCTCGCGTACGCAATCTCGCACTTTGTCTTTCTTCCTCTGCGCCGGTTAAAAGGAAAGCTGCGATTGGTCACAGCTGGCTAGGATCGATGATGCTGCTGGCTGCTAAAACCTAGTGCCAACATGGCCTCGTGATACGTTTCTCCAAGCCTTGATAACGCGCAGCGACAATTCTTAAAGATCGCCCACACGTACAATCCTTGTAGCGAAACTGCTCGAGGTCAGGATCTGTTGGCTCGGTCCTATCTACAACTGGTCGTGGTTTTATTTCGATATTTTTCAGTCACGAAACATATAATTCGTGTTTCGTCAGTCGCAGGCACTCCTGTAATGCGAAAGAGCGTTTCGCAATACGAAAGTAGAGAGTCCACTCAAAATTTTGATGCTTGCATTGAGAAGAAAATTGTTGGATCAAGGAGGCAGAAAGCTAAATAATAATGTTCCTCTTTTTTAGTTCTCTGGTCGTAGTATGAGGAAACTTTGTCCATTGGCTTTCGGCCGTCCGCCGTAAATGACAAACTTCACGAAACGGTGCCTAAAACTAGAATATTCGAGATTTCGAATATTGTCCTTAAATCTCTTCCTCCTCTACGATTGGCAGGCTGCTTTGATGCATCAACGGGCTCGTTCTCGCAGTAAAAGCTATTATCCAATAATCCAGTTCCTGTTTGTTTTCCATAAGGAAGGTTAACGCAATGGGAGAATCGATGCCCTTTTGCCTAACGAGAAATCCTTCGTCGCCGTATCGTTCCACTATCGTGTTCTTCAGGTTCAGCACACCCAATGGTCTGCACACCTTTTTCTGTGGGTAAATTACAGCGAAATGTTCGACACTGGTTCGATAGACCTTCACTTGAACGCTTTGACGATGACCGTTCGGGCCCACCAAGGTCATATAGCCGCTCATATTCTCAGTGTTCCAGCAAGAGTCCACGTTCGAGTCCTTCAGGCTCGACTGGTTGAACTGCAGGAAGTTGGTATGCATTGCTACGTCGGCTGGCATCTTGTCCTCTTTCTCGTTTTATTTCCTTCAATTAGGCCGAAAAATCAACCACTCACCGAAGGAGTTTTAATGAAAATGACCACGGTATCAGGCTGATTTTACTACGCTTTAGTAGTTTACTCGATTTAGTTTAGAGATTAACGACTCTTTCACCACGGAATTTTTAAATAACGTAGTAGTAAATGCACTCCCGATCCGGCGAACCGTACATATCACTTCTACTCTTCGTAGCGAATTGTAGCGAACTATCCGCGTGAACTTTCACCACCGGCTATTTATAGAAGATGCGCGTTTCGCTGGGAAATGTACGCATGCGCGACGATATTGTACACGCAAGATGTTCCAAAAGATGTCACCACAATACAATGGCTGTCTACATGCGTATATTATAATTCAGAATCTCATGCCCTGCAATGCCCTACATTGTGATGAAAATAATCAGGTTATAGAATAATTTTAAATGACGAGCCTTACGTTCGTTAATGACGTTAATCGTACGGTTGTGTTGAATACCTATTAAACATTCTTTAACCAGAGATCCGAAATAACAGTAATTTTTCAAATATTTAAACAATAAATCATTGACAGAAAGTTAATCTTTATTCAAATGGATATGAATCATCATTAACTACTGCAGAAATTTTTCGAAAAATGAAGTGACTAAAAATATTAAGATTCATCTGTTTTGGTTACTGGTAATCATTATTGTAAACGGAAATATTTTTTGGTCCCTAATAACCATTATTGACTACCAAAATTGTTTTTGGGGCTGTACTTCCGAAAACCCTCATTCTCCGAATTGGTTGAATTTTTGGAAACAGTTTCGTTTTGCATAGAAATAATGTTTGCGAGAAGGATTTTTGGCGACTTGAAAATTTTCTTTTTTCCATTTCGATGCCATTCCCTACCTAACCGACGCAATGCAGTATAATGTATAATGGTAAAAAATTTTGAAACAAGTAATTACCCAACTCACATCAGTTCGCTACCATGCTTTACGCGCCCTTGCATTAATCTAGCCCCAACCAGTACTAATATCCGGAAGAAGTTTGAAAGTGGAATGCATTGTGTCGGAATAAAACTGGTTCATTCGGAAGTAGAGTACTGTGGGGCAGGAGTGCGCACTTAGAGTTTAGACTTCTCTAAAATCTTTGGTATTACACTGATAGTCACATCATTTTGTGAGAAATAACTACTCTCCCTTATTATTCGATAGGCAGTGATTTGATGCAAAGTTACCCGTCACAACTTATGTAAAATAAATATTTCCAAAAAGTGGAAAATGCGAACTTTTATCCGATATGTGGGGCAAAAGTTCGCATGTTATGGGGTAAAAGAACGCAACGAGAAATATCCAAAGAACAGTTTTAGTTTCCTGCATACGTACATAGTTGGGGCAATACAGTAAAACGCCTAATAGCCTATAATTCATGTTTTTCAGATGAAGTTAACAATAGTCGCAAATAAAATTACTTCGACCTTAGTAATTTGAACAGGCATAAAAAATAATAAAAAACGTATTTTGGAAAAATATTGCGGATTTAAAATTAATAAAAAAAATCAAAAACTGATATCAGCGTGGCTCAATTATCATAAACTCAAAATTTATTTTCATGTTGTAATAATTGATAATTAATTTCAAATTTATTTTTTATAATCGGTTTAATCAGTTTTCGTTACTAATTTAGCAAACACTAGAAATGAAATAAGTTTAATGAATTTATAACACGCGTCAAATTATTTCGGGGCAAAAATTCGCATGTTGGCATTCGAACTCTTGCTCCACTGCATTGTGCGAACTTTTGTCCCCACAGCTACTTTTCCATTGTTTAATCAATCCTGTTATCTGTGAGGAGAATTGAAAACTTCTATTAGCACTTTTGAATAGGAGAATTTCAGCTTTTTCAGACGACATATGAATTAAAATATTTACTGATCAATTTATAGGTATAATATTGATTCCTAAAAATGAGTTCAGTACTTAACGCATTGTACGATAACAAAACGAAGCACAGATACACAATTCGACCTTGGTGACTCTACCTTGATTGACAATTGACTGTCGATCACCATTGGCAACTGCCATAACTCAAATCATGAAATTCGCATGGTGCCCACTCTTACCCGCTATCTTACCTACCTTTACTCTACAGCCTAACTTTAGTTTGCATTGGGTCGGAATGCCAACATAAAATATAAAGTATCCCCCCTCTCGTGGCAAGAATTACAATTACCAATGTTACAGGCTTGGATTAGGTTTTTAGAATGGTTTTACACTGTCCAACAGCCATTTTGGTTTGTAACATTCCATAGCCGTTTTTATAGGCTTTTGTGCGCTGAAAACGAACCCGCCGATCGTGTGTCGTCATCATCCTCAGTTTTCAAGATATTTGATTTTGAAAAAAAAATGAAAATTTTCAATTTTGAAGATCTTTTATGTCGAAACGGTAATAGTTATTCGGTTGCTCGTTACGACAAATTATTCTATGAACTCTCCCAAATACAACGATAGGCGGATAGAAGAGGAACCATCGAATTCGGGAACGAAACATATTCATGAGAGAAGAATAAAGATACAAAATGAAAAATCGAGAATAATAACAGTGTACAGCAAAGATATGAAGGAGACGAAAGAAGAGGTAGACCAGATAACAGAGAAGAAGGAGGTGGAGAAAGTGATAATCGGAGAAGATTTCAATGTAAGAATTGGACAGGAAGGGGACGATTTTAGAATAGAAGAAAAGCATGACGTAAGGAGATCAAAAGACAAAGTTAAAAACAGCGGGAAAGTTGTTATTAGAGATGGTGGAGGAAAGAGGATGGAATATTCTGCACGGGAATATGGAGGGAGATGATAAAGGAGAGTATACATATACGGGGGCGAGAGGCAGCACGGTAATGTCGAGGCGAAAGAAGATATCAAGAAATTCACATTGGAAGAAAGAGTTGAGTCAGACCATATGCCTCTGATTGTGTAACTATGTAGGGGAAATAGAAGGAGAGAACGAGATGGAAATCAGGAGGAGAGGTGGAGAGAGAGAAGAGTCTGGACAGAGGAAGGGAAGAGAGAGTTTCAAATGGAATTAAACAAAATAAGTTTTAATAGGACGGAGGTGAATGAAGTGGTAGAAGAAATGGTAGGAAAAATAAATAATGCAATACAAAAGGAAGAAGTAAAAATTAAAAAATGGAAATTGGGCAGCTTTAAGTGGTGGAATTGGAATTGTACAAAAAAGAAAAGGGAAGCCAGGAAAGCATTGAGGAACTGGAGAAGGGGTAAAGGAGATAAAGACGACTACCAGAAGAAAAGAAGGGAGTACAAAAAAGTATGCGAAGAAATGAGAAGGAAATTACAAGAAAATGTAGTAAATAGGTTTATTTTTCGCCTTTCGGCCTCAAAATGGGTTACATGTGTTATGTGTCTAAGTGTTTCTGGACTGTTAATTCTAGATTGTGCTTTCGTTTTGACTTCTTCCTTCATCTTGTTATTCTTTTCTTCTCCTTTTTTCTAGAACCATTCGCATCCATTCCGCTCCTTCTTCTTCTCCCTTTAGTATCCCTCTGATCGTTGCGTTTTCTCTTTTCAGGTCCTTACAGTCTTGTAGCATGTGACCCAGCGTCTCTCTAGCCCCATTACATAGTCTGCATACTGTCTCTTTTTCCTCCCTCCAGTACTTGCTTCCCCGCTCTTCGTTCCCACATCTGAACCTTGCAATCATGCTTTGGTCTCTGCCTCTGTAGTTTCCGTTTAGGTAATTTGCTCTCTGGTTATCCCTGATTTCTGTGTAATGTGCGTTGTATCTGCCTCCTTGTATTCTGTCGTATTGCCATTGGACCTGCTCTGCCCTGTCTCTTTGCGCTAGTTCCTCGGCAAACTCTCTTCCCCTTCTTCTTTCTATTTCTATTTCTTGCATATCCATCATTTTTTGCCTGTAGTATGAGTCTCTCATCTCCTCCCATTTCGACTTTTTCTCTGCTTGCTTCGTGTCTATTTCACTCCAGCATTCTTGTACTATTTTATTCTTATTCAGCCGTTTCGGTTTCTCCTCATATTTTATTGCTCTTTTCCCAGCTTCTATCCTTATTTTGTCCGTTTTTGTTTCCTCCAAAATTAGATATGCAGGTGTATTGAAGTCCAGCCCTAAAGTCCACCTTATGTATTTCTCCTGTAATTTCTCTACTTTTTCTGCTTCCATCCATCCCCAAATTTCTGACGCATACAGCAAGATACTTTTCACTATGCTTCTGAATATTCTCATTCTTCTCTCAAAATTGTTCTTGAACATTCTTTGTCCTATTCCCCATATCTGCGCCATTGCTATTCTAGCTTTCTTTGTGACTTCCCTTATATGCATCTCTCTGCCCCCATTTTTCTGGAAATTATACCCTAAGTATTTAAACTCCTTTACTTCTTCCAGACTGTGCCCCTGCCAGCCCCATTCTTCTCTCTTCTTCTTTCCTCTCCCTTTATGGAAGATCAGCACCTTAGATTTCTCTGCGTTCAGTTGCAACCCTTTTCTTTCAAGGTATTTTCCAAATCTTCGTATCATGTCCTTAAGATCCTTTGGCTCATTTGCTAGTAACGTTATATCGTCCGCATATGCTAGAGTCCAGATTTTTTCTTTTCCTACTCTGACTCCTCCTGCTTGGTTCTTCCTCATGGTTTCCTCCAAGTCCGCTACCCCTTTCGTTGTCCAGAATTTGGATGACATTTCTCCGTTTGCTTTTATGGTATTTCTTGTTTCCTTGTAAATTTCTCCGATTCTCGTCCTCAAGTGTTTACTTATGTCCTTTCTCTTCATGATGTTCTGAAGTTTTACTCTATCCACCTTGTCAAATGCCGCGCTTAGGTCCGCGAAAAACGTATACAGCTTTCCCCCTTTTTTCTGTATTTCTCTGTTAGCTACATAGTTCAGGATAAAAATGTTATCTGTTGTCGACCTACCGCTCCTGAATCCTGCTTGCGTTTCTGGTATTATGTGGTTCTTTTCCAATTCCTCTTTTAATCTTTTTTCTAGGACCATAGCATATATTTTGTACGCTGTGTTTAGGATCGTTATCCCCCTGTAGTTGCTTACCTTTTCTCTATCTCCTTTTTTCAATATTGGTGAGATCACCCCTTCTTTCCATCTCTCCGGGAACCCTTCTCCCTTCCACACTTTATTGAACATTTCTGTGAGCCTTTTTACTATATTCACGTTGCCGTAAATCCAGGCTTCATTTTCTATTTTGTCTTCCCCTGCTGCTTTCTTTTTTTTTAATTTCCTGATTTGTTCTTTTACTTCTGCTTCTGTTATTTCCTCCTCCGCTTCTCCTTCCGTATTGTCTATTTCTTCCAACTCTCCTACTTCTTTTTTACAGTCGACACCTTCTAGTAATGTTTTAAAATGATCCTTCCATTCTTTTAAGTCTATGTTATTGGAAATCCCTATCCTTTTCTTTCTTTGTTTATTTATATATTCCCATATTTGATTTTCTCCCTTTAATTGCGTGAAAATAGTAAAATAATCACAGAAGTTATCAATAAAGTGTGGAGGGGAGAAGGATTCCCGGGGAGGTGGAAAGAGACGGCGATTTCACCAATATTCAAAAAAAGGAGATAGAGCAAAGGTGAGCAACTACCAGGGGATAACGATCCTAAACACAGCGTACAAAATATATGCTATGGTCCTGGAAAAAGATTAAAAGAGGAATTGGAAAATAACCACATAATTCCAGAAACACAAGCAGAATTCAGGAGCGGTAGGTCGACAACGGATAAGATTTTTATTCTGAACTATGTAGTTAACAGAGCAATACCGAAATTAAAATGGGGGAAAGCTGTATACTTTTTCGCGGACCTAAGCGCTGCATTTGACAAAGTGGATAGAGTAAAACTTCAGAACATCATAAAGAGAAAGGAAAAAAGTAAACGCTGGAGGATGAGAATCGGAGAAGTTTACAAAGAAACAAGAAATACTAGAAAAGCAAACGGAGAAATGTCATCCAAATTCTGGACAACAAAAGGGGTAAGACAGGGATGCCCATTGAGGCCAACGTTATTTACAATATATGTAGCGGATTTGGAGGAAACCATGAGGAAAAATCAAGCAGGAGGTGTTAGAGTAGGGAAAGAAAAAATCTGGACTCTAGCATATGCGGACGATATTGCGTTACTAGCAAATGAACCAAAGGATCTTAAGGACATGATACGAAGATATGGAAAATACCTTGAAAGGAAAGGGTTGCAACTGAACGCAGAGGAATCAAAGGTGCTGATTGTCCATAAAGGAAGAGGAAAGAAGAAGAGAGAAGAATGGGGCTGACAGTGGCATAGTCTGGAAGAAGTAAAGGAGTTCAAATACTTAGGGTATAATTTCCAGAAAATTGGGGACAGAGATGCATATAAGGGAAGTCATAAAGAAAGCAAGAATAGCAATCGCGCAGATATGAGGAATAGGACAAAGAATGTTCAAGAACAATTTTGAGAGAAGAATGAGAATATTCAGAAGTGAAAAGTATCTTGTTGTACGCGTCAGAAATTTGGGGATGGATGGAAGCAGAAAAGCTAGAGAAATACATAAGGTGGACTTTAGGTTTGGACTTCAATACACCAGCATATCTAATTTTGGAGGAAACAAAAACGGACAAAGTAAGGATAGAAGTGGGGAAAAGAGCAATAAAATGTGAGGAGAAAGCGAAACTAGTACGAGAATGCTGGAGGGAAATAGACGCGAAGCAAGCAGAGAAGCAGTCGAAATTGGAAGAAACGAGAGACTCATACTACAGGCAAAAATGATGGATATCCAAGAAATTATTAAACGTCTTTTATTGCACAATAAAACAGAGAACAATAAAGGGAAGGTAAACATCGACAAATGCATAGGCGAAGTTCAGTCCGAGACTGTTTTCCATTTATGTTGAAATGGAAATAGAAAGAAGGAGAGGAAGAGAGTTTGCTGAGGAACAGGTTCAATGGCAATGCGACAGAATACTAAGAGGTAGATACAACGCACATTACTCAGAAATTAGTGATAACCGGAGAGCAAATTACCTAAACGGAAACTACGGAGGCAGAGACCAAAGAATAATTGCAAGGTTCAGATGTGGGAACGAAGAGCGGGGAAGCAAGTACTGGAAGGAAGAAAAAGGGACAGTATGCAGATTATGTAATGGGACTAGAGATACGCTGGGTCACATGCTACAAGACTTTAAGGAGCTGAAAAGAGAAAATTTTGACGATCAGGAGGATACTAAAGGGAGAAGAAGAAGGAGCGGAGTGGATGTGCGTGGTTCTGGAAAAAAGGAGAAGAGAAGAATAACAAAACGAAGGAAGAAGTCAAAACCAAAGCACAATCTTGAGTTAACAGTCCCAGAAACACTTACACACATAACACATGTAACCCCATTTTGAGGCCAAAAGGTAAAAAATAAACCTATTTACTACAATAAATATAACCCATAACCACAAATCCAAACGACTTAAAATCTGCCTGTAACCACAAATCAAACCAATTTAATCGATATGCAATCAGCATATAATCACAAATAGAAACTTAGACACAAAAAAGTAAATAATAAAAAATATTCAAAAACATGTATTTCAGATTGCCGCAACGTTGCAATCTTGCACTGTAACGATCCTGCAATGTTGCTGCAATAAGAGTGTGCTGTATGTATGGGAAGTTACACGATTTTATTTAAAATGCACTAAAAACTAAAAAATTCTCCATGGACGTGTTGATATTCATTATTCATGTAAAAATCCATGTGTATTTGATTATTTTCAGTAAATTTGATGTTTTCTGGTAAAATATTTTTTCTGATGTGTATAATATATATTTTTGTTATGTTTTATTTGTAATAGTTATACCTAAACATATATTTATATTTTTCTGCATAAATGAATACTTTTTAAATGATAAAAATAAAGATTTTGTACATTTACATGGTCTTCAAGTGGGTGTTCCACTTTACCCTACCACTTGCGAGAGGCGAAGATTTCAATACCCCCGGTAAATCTCATTTTCCTTAGTTGCCAAATATTTTTCTTTAATTTTCTTATAGTCGAAAGTCTACTTAAGACTCCTGTTGAATTCCCGTGTCTTTTTTTCTTTCCGATTTTAAGTTACGACCCTTAAAAATTAAGCGTTCCATTATACCCGATTCTCCCGTACACAAAGTACTATACATACCTCTAGGTATGCTGCGGTGCACATGGTTTCTTTCATAGTTCTTGAACTTGCGTACAATTTATCCTTAATTCTGTCCTGTGATAAGGTTGTTCATGGCTGTTGATGTTGAACCTTTCTAATTTATAATATTAAAAATTATCTGAAATCATTTCCTATACAAATTATATTTGTAAAAAGAAGTGAGATCCCCATAAAAAACTTCAAAAGAGTAAAAAAAAAATACGCCAAGTACATGAAAAAATCAAGGACGGAAGAGAGTATTATAAAATAAATCATAAAAAAAATAGAAGATAATAATAATTATGTCACGTCCCGCGACGTGGAGTCTACTATTAACTAACTCTTTGAATCAGTTATATTTATTATTTCGTACTTTAGAGGTGTTATAACCACCTCACGTAAGTTATCAAAACAATACATAGCCGATAAGGCACTATAACCGAAAATCGCACTAAGAAGAGTTCGAGCCGTGAATCTACAGACGGCAACAGCGAGCAGGAAAGCAGCTATCACAGGAGGTGGCGGCCAGCCGGCTACGCAAACACCAGGAAGGCCCAACCACCATCAGCTGACGATCAGCGTGGGACGGAGGCCCCTATCAACTAATGCAGCCGACACCTTCACGGATCTGCGCTCCTGATCATCGCCAGTAGTTTGCCCTCCCTTTATTTCCCGTAAATC